>FR997744.1:7410420-9910420 GCA_905475445.1 Ochropleura plecta | reverse complement strand
CTGAATTTGCGAAGTGTGCTAGTCTCCCTGCTGCTCTCCTGGAGCAGGGTTATAGCATCGTCAGGAGTGACGAGGGTATGACGGGGACGACGAATTTTACTTATTCGCGAGGGATCGTATCGAGCGGCCGATGCGATAAGGGGGTTGCGATGTTTTAACGCGGAGTCAAAGAAGCGCTTGGTAAGGCGCTTCATGAATTGAGCGACGGTGGGGATTCTTAAGTCTAAGTGAAGACTATCGTTACGGACGTAAAAAGGGGCTCCCGTGATTTTACGAAGGAATCGGTTTTGCAAGACCTGCATCTTATGAAGGCTACGCGGGTTGGAGTGGGCGAACACGACACATGCGTATGTCATGATGGGACGGATGACCGCGGTGTATAAACGCAATTTGCACTTGAGTGACAATTTGCTTTTTGCCTGAATTAAAAAGTGAAGCCTACCCATAGCAAAGGCAGCGCGCGAACGAGCCGCTTTGATATGAGCCGCGAAGGACAAGTGACTGTCTAGAATGACACCTAAGTATTTGGCTTGCTTCTCCCAGGGGATAGGCTTGCCGTACATAGCGATCGGACTGGGGATCGGAGGATTAAAGCGTGGTTTGGAGTAAATAACCGCCTGACTTTTACCGGGATTCACCTCGATTCTCCATTTCCTGAACCAAGCGCCTAGGACGTCGGCTGAGGTTTGGAGGGTACGGGCGATAGCGTTTGTACAGCGGCCAGTATGATAAATGGCCGTGTCATCCGCGAACAGAGCTAACTGAGCTTTTTTGCTCTTGGGAATATCGCTAGTGAACAGCGTGAAGACGAGGGGGGATAAGACGGAACCCTGAGGGACACCGGCCCTAATAGGATGAGGGGAAGAAAATGAGGCCCCTATGCGATAGCGGAAGGTGCGGTTCGACAAAAAGTCCCGTAAGATGAGCACGAGACGGTCCGGCACTCCTAGTGAGTACAGCTTGTATAATAAGCCGTTGTACCAGACTTTGTCGAAAGCTTTCGCTATGTCGAAGAATAGTACGCCCGTCATCGCCCCGCGCTGGAAGCCAGCGCTCATGTGTTCGACGATGCGGTGGACCTGTTGGATACACGAATGTTCGGTCCTGAAGCCGAATTGCTCGTTGGGAATGAGACTCTTAGTCTCGGCGAAATCTCTGAGTCGCTTATAAATAAGTCTCTCATAGATTTTGCCGAGTGCGTTCAGGAGACTGATGGGTCGGTAGCTCGTGGGCTCAGACTTGGGCTTGCCTGGCTTGGGGATACCGATAACAGTGGCCTCTTTCCATACCTGGGGGAAGAAGTTGTTGCTCAAGGCGCCATTGAAGATGGCCGCCAAAAGGATGATGAGCTGAGCGGGGAGGAGTTTGATTACCCTATTGGTGATACCGTCGGAGCCGGGAGCTTTCCGTGGTTGAAGCCTTTTGATGATGTCTTGCACCTCGTCGGGCGTGACGAGGGGCAGAGGATCATCGGGGTCTTCTACGGGAGGTAGGGCAGCTCTACGTTCTACTTCTGCGTTCACCTTGTCGAGGTGACGCTTGATGACCGGTTGTGTGCTAGGGGAGCACTGGGACTCCAAACTGTCTGCTAGGCATTCTGCCTTTTCAGAGTCATCGAATGCGACGCTTTTGTCCGGACGAATGAGCGGGGGCATCGAAGCCTCCTCGGTGGCGCGCATTCTTCTCTGTAGTTGCCAAAAGGCTTGGTGGGTGGGTTCCAGTTCGCTGAGCTCATTGTCCCAACGATTCGAACGATGCTCGCTAGTGCGTTTCCTTACAGCACGCTGTAATGAGCGCATGTGAGCCTTGTTCGCGTCGCAGGGAAAATGGCTGTAGGCACGAATGGCCGCGTTCTTCTCGGTTATCAGATCACGTACGTCAGCGGGTAGACGCCAGCGATGATCACTCATTGCTGGGACTTCCCGTGAACAATCCTTTAGTATGGATTGAACGTGCTCTGTAAACGAGTCGATAGCGGCCGTCGTGTCTGCGGCCGAAACTATGTGATCGGGGATGGCGTCCAGGTGAGGTGACGTGGCGGAGTTCAGCTTTTCGCTGACTTTCTTCCAGTCAGTTATCACTTGGACTTGGGCAGGTTTGGGCTGGCTGGGGTCAGAAGGGCCCGAGCGAGGAACTAAGTGGAGAAAAACTGGGCGGTGATCCGAGTCTAGTTCGTGAATCGTCTCAATGGTATGCAACCTAAGGTTGATATTTTTGAGAAGCGCTAAGTCGAGAACGTCGGCGCGGTGCGCGGGGTCGTGGGGAAAGTGGGTGGGTTCCATAGGCGCGATGGGGTCAAAGTTAAGTCTGTCACCTAAGTTGAAGAGGGCTCTTCCTCTGGGATTGGTCGTCGAACTATTCCAGGCGGGGTGCTTGGCGTTGAGATCACCCGCTATGATAACGGAGTCACTCAAGCCGAATAGGGAAGTCAGGTCGCCCATGAGAGGTGTATGATCCTCTGATGAACTAGCGGGAGGAATGTACGCGGAAACGATGGAGATAGGCTGGTGACCGGTCATACCAAGCCGACAAATGGATACCTCGAGGAGAGACTTTAAGGGAGGAGGATCTAGAGGGATGCAGTGCAATTCCTTCTTGTAATAAATTAACGTACCGCCTTTGTGGCAGCGCGACCGATCGTTGCGAACTACGCGATAGTTGGCAATTCTCGGGTCGCGATGGTAAGGCTTGAGGAAGGTTTCCTGGATGAGGAGAATATCTATTTGATGGTCGCGCAAAAACGAGGCGATCTCATCACGTTGGTCTCTAATGCCGTTGGCGTTAAAATAACCTAACTTGAGGGAACGGGGTTTGAAGCAGCTTAAATTTTTGTTAGCCATTGAGAGGTTTATTAAAAGTAAGTTCTCGGAGGTTCGAGAGGATCGTGGGATATGACTCCCAGATGCGTGACAAAGTTGCGGCATCACCATTGGCAGCTTCGATTTCGTCTGCCATACGGTCGGCTTCTGCGGTGACAAAAGCACCAAAGGCCTTGGTGATGATCTCGTAATTCCTTCTACCGCGTCCGGCCGCGGCGCCGGAGGCCACGGGACGAGGGGGCGCGGGTTGAGAAGGCGCGAGTTGAGAGAGCGCGGGTTGAGAGGGCGCGGGAACGATTTCGCGAGTAATAGGCGGAGGGACGGGGGCATCTAAGAGCCCGGGAATGGTGTTGGACTTAGCCTGAGCGAGAGCTGGGAACGCTCGCTGGTGGCTCTGCTGAGTCCATGGGATGGGCCTCTGTGGACTGAGGCGCTCTGGCATCTGCGAGGAGGGAAACCTCACAGAGGGGCTTTCACGTTGCTGGCGGGCGTGGGCACGCTTCGCCAACTTCGAGGAGGATGGTTTGGGCGCTTTGGGGCAGCCTCGGTAGTTAGCCGGGTGCCCGGACTGGCCGCATAGCACACAGCTGGGTGGCTCTGTGCAGAGAGCGATGTCCTTCGGTCGTGGGCAGTCAGCAGTGCCGTGGTCACCCAGGCACTTGACGCACCTGTGAGGCGCGTAGCAGTTCCTCTGACTGTGCCCGTAGAGTTGGCATCGGTGGCACTGACCGATGACGTGGGACCTGTACGGTTTCTCGACTGCTATGCCTGTAAGAGAGCAGACGGAACGGATTTTAAAAATGGGATGATGACCCTCCACTGGTTCGCAGACGACCAGTACCATATCGTACTGTTCGCCTCCTCTCGCTTTGTGAAGGCGGTGGACGGCCAAGACTGGGATGTCCTGGGCCTTGAGGTCTTCTAGGATGTCGGTTGACGGGATCTCCTTCGGGACGCGCCTGATCACCACACGAGTGGGCGCTTCCTCTGGGAGGGTGTAGGTGTGGAAGGCGATGTTCCTTCCACGCAGTTGACGGATCAGCTCCCTGTAATCAGAAGCAGTCGGGACTGTTATTTTAATACCCTGCTGGGTGTTGGTGGCCTTGGTGTACTGGATCTTGTGAGCCAGACACAACTTGGACACGTCGGTCCATTTGGCTTTCTCTTGAAGAAAGACCGGAGGAGGAGGTTTCAGCTTTTTAGCTGAAGTCGCAGCGGGGGCAACGCTAGGGCTAGCTGGCCGGCTGGTATGAGCAGCGGCGGCGGAGGTCGAGGGGAGGGGAGAGGGAGGGCAGGTAGGCGCTTCGGCAGCTTTTTTGGCCTTGGTGGCCTGCGAGCTTTTGCCCTTCTTCCTCTTTCCCTTTCCGACGAGTTGGTACTCGTCTTCCGAGGTCGAAGAGATGTCCGAGAGTTCAGCAGCATGCTCGGAATCGGATACTGGGCATGACGTGTCCATAATTTCAGGTGCGGACGACACCTGTGTCGGCGCCATTGTTCCACGAACAATGGAATTATCGGGGTCCGATTTCTCGGAACCCTTTGTCGGTACCATTGTACTGCGAACAATGGATTTCACGGGGTCCGGTTTCTCAGAACCCTTTGTCGGCCCGGACAAAGGGCGAGTCACCGGCGGCGGGATTAGCTCGCTAAGTGGCCTGCCTTTGTCGGCAGGCGGCGGCGAGAGCGGGCTGTCGAGACAGTCACTGAACTGCGCAATGGAATTGCGCTCCAGTGCTGCGAGTTCGGCGCCATACTTAGCCTCTAAATGAGGCAGATCCTTAAACAAGCGTTGGAGAAACGCCAATATGGTGCTCTCCGACGCCATAATGGAAAAATAGCCCTAAGGCGGTTAAAAGTTAACCGGCATGAGTGAAGCTCACCTAAGGCCCTAAAAATCCTAACTCCCCGGGTGGGTGGGCCCGGGGGTGTGTAGCCTCCCTGTCGGGATTGTGTATGACAGGGAGGTGAGTACCTAAGGTGTGCCCTAAGCTTGTAAACCCGCTGCTAGTCTTATTGAGCAGCGGGGCCCTAGGGTCAGAAGACCGGTCCGGGGCGCTGGGGTTGACACACCCAGACGACCCGGGTGAATGCTGAAAGAGAACGGGGTTAAGCAACTGGGCGCGACTAGGAGATCCCCCAAGGCCGTGTGTTCAGTGCCCTTCCAATTTTGGTCACCCCTGAAGGGGGTAGACTCGGTGTATCGGGTCAACACCTCTTGGCTTCGTTGGCACCGAAAGGTTTCCACCAAGAACCACGAAACTGTGGATTTTCCCAGAAGGGGCAAGTAACGTTTGACAGAATCTCCGAAAAGAGAAACACTGTAACAAGAGCTGTCTTGAAAAAGACAGCAATTGTTGCGGGCGTAGTCCGAGACTACGGATGACGTCACGCGAGCGTGACGAATCGGCGAGCACTGACACAACACAATAGCGGCGGGGCGAGCAGGTAGCACGTCCGTACGCGGTGGCGGTTGGGCAGCGAGTGGTTTTGAGAAAGAGGCCCGCCGTACCGCGCGCCTCCTTTTATAAGCTAGCATCGGTGGTGGAGTACCGATGACGTCGCTTTAGGATGACGATTAATCTCCAGTTACCAACACGGCCTCTCCTGACGCTCTGACGTCCTCGTCAGCTTTAGAGGATGGTCCTGCCTGGTCTGTAGCAGTGTCTTCCAATAAGACGCCCGAGTCTTCATTCTCTCCTGTAATCAGACAGTCACATTACGTAAAAGATAACAGATGTAGAAGCAAACACTTCCTATAAAAATAAAAGGTAATGCGCATTACACATGAAATATGTCATATCGAAATCTTAACTAAGATACACCAAGTACGTAACCTGGTCGCGTTGCAGACAGAGGCACCTAGTTAGCATGTCTCACAACGGCTGTCGGCATAGGCACCTAGTTAGCATACCGCCCAGACTTCTACCAACACTGTAGGCATAGGCTCTAAGTTTGCATACCTCCCAGTGGCTGTTGACATAGGCACAATGTTAGCGTATCACACAGACTTTACCAACACTGTAGGCATAGGCTCTAAGTTTGCATACCTCCCAGTGGCTGTTGACATAGGCACAATGTTAGCTTATCACACAGACTTCAAAATAATACTTGCCCTCAAAAAATGCGGCACATGTCTCAGGAGTCCATTCACCCCTCCAGGGTACCATGAACTGTGCAGCAGCGTATGTGGTCTTCCCGTAGCCACCAGCCAGAAGTTGCAGCTCATAGCGGCCGTGGTCCAGGACTCCAACTACGCGGTAAGGTCCGCGCATACCAGGATCAAGTTTCCCCGTAGACTGGGAATACTTGATGACGAAGACTAGATCATCTTTGCTGTAGGCACGTGAAGGCTGTCGGCCTTCATTAGCACGCTTGTCTTGATCGGCTTGATTTTTGCATAGCCGTTCGGCCGTCCTTTGTCTCCTCATCTCCCGTAGCGGTTCACGGTTCTCGCCGGACATCTCGATGGCAACGTCTCGGATTAGTGTGCGAATGACCGGGGTAGTTCCTTCAGTACCAATAAGCAGGTTAAGCGGAGACTGCTGGGTGGTCTTTTGCTTTGTCATATTGAGTATCAGCTGTAGCTTCCACAACTGTTCAGACCATTCCCCTTTCCGATGGTTCACCTCGATCCTCAACATGTTAAGGAGAGTGCGAACGTAACGTTCCACCTGACCATTGGCGTGATGCATCTCCGGAGTAATATAATGAATCTGACAACTTAAATCATTCATTAGTGAAACAAAACCAGATGATTGAAACATCCTACCTCTATCACATACAATTGTCTTAGGTGTTCCAAATAGAGACACAACGTTCTGCATAACACGTTTTAACTCATTTAAATCCTGAGTACAAATAGGGCTTAATAAACAATATTTCGTGAAAGAATCCACAACAACTAAAACGTGTTTATTACCGTTAGATACTACCAATGGGCCTAAGGCATCTATATGTAAGGTGTCAAAAGGCACGTTTGGTTTTGTCCATGAGTTAATTGGTTGTAGTGGAGCTCGTGGAACTCTCTTGTGAGCTATACAAACTAGGCAGTGAGATATATACTTGGCAATAAAAGCTCTGAGACCAGGGAACCAAAAGTGTTTCAAGATAAGATCAGTAGTTTTGTCAGCGTTAATATGGCTATGTTCATCATGGAATATTCGAAGGAGGCTTAAACGATGTCCCCTTGGTATGTAACAAAGTAACCTGGACTCTTCACCTACAGGTGTGAGGCGATAGTACAAAATATTATTGCGTTTAACATACCGCGAAGAGTCCAAGTTTCCCTCGTCTAGAGACTTAATTAAAGTTTGAGTCTCCTCGTCTCCTGCTTGCGCTATTTGAGCCCAACTACGCGGTTTCTCAATGTTATTTACTGTATGCACAGGGTTCCGGCTAAAATAGTCTGCGTGAGGTATCATGATACCTTTCCTGTATTGAATAGTAAAGTTAAAATCCTGTAGGTAAATCCACCACCTCGCTACCCTCGGGAGTAGATCTTTCTTGTTTTGAGTGGCTTTTAAGGCATTGCAGTCTGTCACTACAGTAAATGGCATACCTATGAGATAGTGTCTAAAATGCTTAAGAGCTTTTACTACTGCGAACGTTTCTAGTTCATAAGAGTGATAACGCTGTTCACTACCTTTCGTCACCTGACTATAGTAGGCAACCACACGCTTATTACCATCCTTATGAACTTGTAGGAAGACGGCGCCATAACCTGCACTACTCGCGTCCGTGTGAACCTCAGAGGGTAGTTCTGGGTCAAAAATGGCTAGTATTGGCTCACTAGTAAGGCACTTAATAAGCTCTTGGCGAATGCTTTCCTGCTGTGGTCCCCAGACAAAGTCAACACCCTTACGCGTCAAACGAGCAATACAAGCCGTTTTTATGGAGTAATTAGCTATATACTTCCTGAAATACCCAGCAAGGCCCAAAAATTGTCTTGCCTGTTTGACGTTCCGGGGAACGGGTGCATTCACGAGTGCCTGAATCTTACTCTTTGAAGGCCTGACCCCACCGTTTGATATAATTCTGCCTAAATATTCAATTTCTTGGCATAGAAACGAACACTTGCGTAAATTCACTGAAAAACCAGCCTTAGTTAGAACTGTTAAAACTTCATCTAATGTCTGCAAGCCCTGGTCAATTGAAGAGGACAATAACATACAATCGTCGACGTAAACTAATACTTTGCCCGCCTCAATGAATTCACGCAGTGTATTTGCAATAATACGTTGATATACTATGGGTGCGTTGGCTAACCCATATGGCATTTTTAAATATTCAAAATGCCCTTCGGGCGTTACGAAGCCAGTTAAGGGTATTGATTGCTCATCTAATTTAATTTGTAAAAATCCGGTAGCCATATCAAGTACTGTAAAGAATTTTGACTTCCCTAGTCGATCAATGTGATCATCTATTAATGGTAAAGGATATCTATTATTATTAGTATTATTAGTATTTATAACACTTTTTTGAATGGAGACTGATATTTAAGTGTAGAAGAATTCTTACTTATATTATAAAAGTGAAAGTGAGTTTGTTACGTTTTCACGCCTTAATGGCTTAACCGATTTTGATGAATTTTGGTACAGAGATAGTTGGGACCCTGGAGACGGACACTACGGCTATCTTTTTTCCAAAAAAAAAGTGGGGAAAGAGGGAAGAAAGGGTAAAACTTAGCTTTGCTATTACAATCAATAAGGCGCAACGGTAAAAACTACAGGTAGCAGGAAAGCGGAACTGTGTTACCCCGAATTTAACGCGAGCGAAGCCGCGGGCAAATATAGTCCATTATACAGGAAATTGCTGGACTAGACAGTGTGGATTACTGATCCATCTCTGGAGATCTAATAAATATCACGCCACAAACGTTTTGGTAGAGGTATACACCACATTTCGCAAGTTAAGTTTATGTGTCGTTTAATAGGGGGCGACCCCATTGCCATCAAGCATAAGTAAAACCCGAAATCTCTCAGAAAGACACACACAAAAATCTACCTAAACATCGACATTATTTTCTTTTTATTTGTATGAGACCGTAATTTCAAAAATGTTGTTCTATTGCAAAATATTTTAGGCAAAATTGATCGACCATTTTTTAACCACGTTTTTTAGTACAAGTTTAAATGCAAATATTGTACCCCTTTTCCAGAACAAAAAAGAAACGGAGCTGTACCTCGGTGTCACAGCGCTGGGCCTGAACATCTACGAGAAGGACAACAAGCTGACTCCGAAAACCACCTTCCCCTGGTCAGAGATTAAACACATATCGTTTGACGATAAGAAGTTTGTTATAAAGTTCGTTGAGAAGACGACGAATAACTTCATATTCTTCTCGCCCAAGGGGATGAATAAGTTGGTGAGTTTCATAGTCTCTTTTTGGCCAGACAAAAATCTTGGTCAACTTACATGAGGACTTTGCAGATCATTGTTTAATATTCTAAAATAAGAAGAAACACTTGAGAAGCTATAGTATTTACGCCATTTTAAGATTATGCAGGTTGTATACATTCCGCAAACTTATTTGTTCTTGTCTCGTATCTTTTCAGATACTTGACCTATGTATCGGGAACCATGATCTTTATATGAGGAGACGGAAACCTGACACCATGGAAGTACAACAAATGAAGGCGCAAGCGAAAGAAGAGAAACAGGTATACTTGATTAATAGCTGGCGGCCGCGGCTTCGCCCGCGTGATATCGAAAAAAAAATATCCTATGTGTTATTCCAGACTATAATCTACCTCTGTGAAAAATTTAATCAAGATCCGTTCAGCCGTTTTGATGTGAAAGAGTAACAAACATCCATACTTCCAAACATCCATCCATCCATACATCCTTACAAATATTCGATATAATAATATTAGTAGGAAGTAAGAAGTGGGCAAGCTGTCCCCCGCGGCTATAACCGCGTGATATCGAAAAAAAAACGTATCGTGTTATTCCAGACTATAATCTACCTCTGTACCAAATTTCTTCAAGATCCGTTCAGCCGTTTTGACGTGAAAGAGTAATAAACATCAATACATCCATCCATACATCCATCCATCCTCACAACCATTCGCATTTATAATATTAGTAGGATTTTGTTTAGTTTAGACTAGCTGGCGCCCGCAGTTTCGCTCGCGTGATATCGAAAAAAAAATATCCTATGTGTTATTCCAGACTATAATCTACCTCTGTGCCAAATTTCATCAAGATCTGTTCAGCTGTTTTGACGTGAAAGAGTAACAAACATCCATTCATCCTCACAAACATTCACATTTATAAGATTAGTAGGATTATTTCTTCTAGTTTTCACAATTTGACCGTAACCTAATATCTGCATTTCCTGTTGACAGCGTCGTCAAATAGAACGCAACAAGTTAGCGCGGGAGAAGCAACTGAGGGAAGCGGCCGAGAGAGAGCGGCAAGCGATGGAACAGAGGCTGCGTCAGTACCAGGAGGAGATACGACTCGCTAATGAAGCGCTGGTCAGTAAATTGAATAGAACTGATTTTTTTTTCAGTTACAGTGGAGACCTCGTCACTAACTAACAACATCTGCTCAAGTCAATCTTGAGGTTAAACCGCGTTTACCAAGGTTGGTCCGTGGATGGGTGACCACCCATTACATACCGAGTTTCCTCCGTGGCTCGGAAAGCAAATTAAGCCGTTCGTCCCGGCTGTCATTTATAAGATCTACTTACTCTCGCCCGCGGCTTTGCTCGCGTTAAAATATCTCATTTTTTTTAAATCGAGTATTCATTATCCAGGCTCACATCTCCTTCACTCAAAAAAAACGCAAAACAGGACCTCTTTCGTCTACTGAGAAGTAGATAGTGATAAATGTGTGGGTGTAAACATATTAACTATTACATATTACTAGCTGTGCCCAGCGGTTTCACCCGCTGCTCAGCTTCATTTCTGGAGAGGGGTTTGAAAGATAGATAGTAGCCGATTCTCAGACTTACTGAATATGCATATAAAATTTCATAAGAATCGGTCCAGCCGTTTCGGGAGGAGTATGGGAACGAAGATTGTGACACGAAATTTTCAATATTAGATGTTTTACGATTTCGTGTTTAAATAAATCCATTTGAGTAAACTATGGCAAGATTTAGGTATTTTTATTTGTATCCCTGCGATAAATAAACTATTTTAAAATGAATTTAGTTTAATTAAAACATTTAGTTTATTTAACATAACTTTACACTTTTTGAATTCTATTGTTATGTAAAATGTTTTGATTGATTTAAAGTGTAGGCTTATGTGCTTTATAATTGATTTTAACATTGTAATATCATTAAAACATAAAAATACTATTGTAATAAAAGGTTTATCACTACCGAGTCACGTGGTTTACTAATTAAATCGATGGAATATAGTTACATATCCCTCAATTTAGTTGAAAATACGAAATATCATAGAAAAACAAATATTCAAACTAGTATTAGGAAGACAATTATGATCTCTTACGTATTTAAATAAACTTCTAGCGTCGTTCAGAAGAGACAGCGGAACTACTAGCAGAGAAGGGTCGTGTGGCTGAAGAGGAGGCGTCCCTACTAGCGCAGAAGGCGGCAGACGCCGAGCGGGAGAACGCCAGGCTACGGCTGTCGGCCATCAAGACTGAGGAGGAGAAGGTACGAGTAACTATATTCAGTTTTTTTTATTTATAGAAGACAGTATAATATTGGATGCCCTGTTATCCTTACTAATACTATATAAGCGAAAGTGAGTTTGTTTGTTTGTTTGTTACCTCTTCACGCTTTAATGGCTAAACCGATTTTGATGAATTTTGGTACAGAGATATTTTTATTTTAAGTGGGATATGGGGAGAAAGAGGGAAGAAAAGGGAAAACTTAGCATTGCTATTACAATAAATAAGGCGCTAGAGCAAAAACAAACAAGTAGCAGGTACCTGCAAATCAGGAAAGGGGAACTGTGTTACCCCGAATTTAACGCGAGCGAAGCCGCGGGCAAAAGCTAGTAATTTATATCTTAAAATATACTAAAACAAGTGTTAAGTATGTATGTATTCTATGGGTTTTCTAAGGGGTGGATCTATATAAGGGCTTTTTGGGTTGTAGCCTAGGGCCCCTTGAGGGTAAATGGCCCTCAGTCACCATTTAAGACTATAGACAATTGTGTGAATAAAAAAATAAACACTAATTTGACAGGTAGACAACTCTACCATAAGCAACTTTGCCAAACACAAAACTACTAAAAAAGTTGGGCTGTTTTATACTGGAAATTCGTCTGATGTGTCGTCGTATGTACCTAGTATATTATTATCGAAAACTGTTTTTTGACATAAAGGTAATTACTTGGTTAATTAAGCAGGCCCCTAAATAGTATTAGTCCAGGTACAAACTCACGGTCCGCCTCTGGTTCTTAACTACGCGTGAATGTAACTCAGAATAAATAGAACAGTAAAATCAAGCGCATGATAATCAGCATTTTAAACATCGCTGTAGCAAGTTAAATAGCGCTAGTATATTTGGGAAGGTCAAACGATTTTTTTTATTTAGCCCGAAAAAGCGCGGGTATCAAAACAAATTAAACCATAGTTTTATAGCGATTAATGACAAAGATACTTTTTGTTCTGTTATTTAATTTCTTCGTAAGTGTATTGAAAAATTCACGTGAGAATTTGGCACTGTTATTCCCGGCTCTATAACACCCTCACCTGACGGCTCGTGTCTTACTTCCGTCTCGAACGCAATGACAAAGTTTCCTCATTTGAATCAAAATGTACTAATGTTTAATAATGCTAGAGTATACTACTGTTCGAAAGTTTTTGTAGAACGAATGAGCACAAAAATACTTAAAATCACCATTTCTAATATATTTTCATGCTTATAGTTGTTACATTATAACATAACACTATTACGCGTGTAATACTCGAAAGGTTAAGCAGTGATGCACATTGCAGTCCACCCACATTTTGCCAGTTACGTTTTAGTCAAATTTTGGGAGCAAGCTCGCGAGAAGTCGAACTTCAAGAAATCATCCATACAAAAAAAATATATTTATGTTTGGCATCAAGTCCGCACGGGTTTCCGTAATTCAATCTTTATAATATTTATAACTAGCGACCCGCCCAGCGGTTTCACCCGCTGCTCGCCTCCTAAGAGACATAGCGTGAAGTATTATGCATATAAACCTTCCTCTTGAATCACTCTACCTATTAAAAAAACCGCATCAACATCCGTTGCGTAGTTTTAAAGATTTAAGCATACATACAACATAGCAACAGACAGACAGCGACTTTGTTTTATACTATGTAGTGATTTATGCTAATTAGATCATTTAGAAAAAAAATAGAGGCTATGCGTTTTTATTTTCGAGAAAAGAAAAATCCTGCCTTATATCTTCAATTCAATTCAATTCAATATCTTTATTGTGGATCATAGGTACATAATACAGGTCTTAAATAATTAAATAGATCAGCTATGTCCCGCCCTTTGGGCATACAATAGTCGTGTAATAATATAGGTACGTATTTTGATTTAAAAAAAAAATATATATATTAATATTTCACAAAACAAAAAGCTAAAAGATAAAACCAAACAAAAACGAATTAAGGTAGGTATAGGGTACAAACAGGCTACTGAACACATCATGACTGAAGGGAATTATATTGGAGTAACGATTTGTCCAACAAGAAGTCTCTTAAAGAGTAATAGCACTTATCTACTAACAGATCATGGAGACTCTTTTTAAATTTAGTAATTTCCTTGATTGTTTTAATAGGTACCGGAATATTATTAAAAATGCGTGTAGCCATACAAAAGATACTTTCATGCATAAAATGAGTCTTACTAGCTAGTGTACGTAGTTTGTCATTGCGTCGTATACGCGTGTAGTAATTATACATGTCAATATTGTTTCTCACAAACACTGCGACTTCAAAAATGTAGACACACGGCAGTGTAAGTACGTTAAACTTTTTTAAAAATGGCTTACAGGAGTCAGTTTGACGTAAATTAAATATGGCCCTAATGCAACGTTTTTGAGCTATGAAAGCGCGCTCCTTGTCTGTACTGTTGCCCCAGAATATTACGCCATATCTAAGGATAGAGCTAACGTAACCGTGGTAGGCTGTTAGTAAAGTAGCCTGATTTGCAATTTTTCCTAATCTGTAGAGTGCGTATGAAAATTGTCCCAGCTTTTTGCATACATGGTCAATATGAAGTTTCCAATTAAGTTTGTTGTCAATATTTAACCCTAGAAATTTTGTTACTTCAGTTTCTGCAATGTCACTATCTAGGTAACTGATTTTTAAGGTACCAGTGCGTTGGGTTCGTATTTGGAAATTCATTATTTTAGTTTTGTCAATGTTAATCATTAAATTATTTATGTCAAGCCAGTCTATTATCGATAATATTGTATGGTTAATGTCAGATTCTAAGTCAATTGTGTTATTATTACAAAATAAAATAGTGCTATCATCAGCAAATAGTGTAATGTCATGATTTGTTACCGAAGGCATGTCATTTATGTAAATAAGGAAGAATAAAGGACCCACGATGGTTCCTTGAGGAACGCCGAATTTAGAGGTTCCAAATTCAGAAGCATATATTTCTTCCGTTTTAGTAATAGGATTTAATCTCCTTACTTCTGTGAATTGTTGTCTGTTGCTAAGGTATGATTCTATGAGTTTGTATACATTGCCCCTCACACCATATGCATACATCTTTCTCAAGAGGATTTTGTGGTCGACACGATCGAAAGCCTTCGACATGTCCATATACAACGCGACAGCTGGCAGTCCTTTATCTAAGTTAGACATTACTTTTTGCAAAAAGTTGTATATTGCCATATTTATGGATTTGCTTTTCCTGAAACCATACTGACTAGACGTTATAATTTTATGTGTTTCAAAGAAAGTGTAGAGACAGTTAAACATCACTTTTTCAACAATTTTCGCAAAAATAGGTATTAGTGCTATTGGCCTGTAATTGTTTATGTTGGTTTTTTCTCCTTGTTTAAATACTGGCTTTATAACAGATATTTTTAGTTTGTCTGGGACACCCTAGAGCAGGGGTGGCGAACCTGATGGACCAACGTGCCATTTTTCCTAAAGAAATGTTGAATGAGGCCACAGACGTGCCATCAAATAATTTTGGCTAAGTGATTGTACTAGGAAAATAATTACTATCAATTCTAAACTTTTTTTACTGACTAGTAGAGTCATCGTTAAACGGTTTCTAAGCGAATTAATTTTATTCATCTCTGAAAATAATGAATCGCTCCGGCGAGTTTAAAAATGCCATTTGTTCACCATCTCTGCCCTAGAGCCTATAGTTATCAACCGGGCACAAATTCGGATTCCGTGGCTGTTACAACCTAACCTCATGTAGTTTTACCTAGTCAAATAAACACCCCATATTTCTCAAAACCTTACAGGTACATTTAGAAAGAAAAACCCGTGAAGCCGAATACCTAACCGCCCGTTTAGTAGAAGAATCAGAGAAACGGGCAGCAGAAGCAGAAAGACTGAAAGCGGAACTAGTCTCAGCGAGAATGGCGGAAAAGCAAGCCAAGGAGAAACTCCTCAACTTCCTCAGCAGAACTTCCACTGGGTCATTGCCCCCCGTGAGTAAACCTTCTAGGAAGTACGAAGAGTCTATGGAAACCCAGATGACAGAAAAGCAAGCGAATGAAAAGCTGATTAATTTCTTGAGTGATACGGTCTATAATGGATCGTGGGATCTTGGACCACCGGTGAGTTGTTTTTTGTATTTTTTAAATGTTTGTTTGTTTTTTTTTACGAAATATCTAGAAATATGCAAGAAAATGAATAAACGGAAAATTAAAAAGCTTATTGCATAAGAGATCATTACACAAACTGAAATGTTACTAGCCTCCACACAAGGATTCCCTGTGTCCTGGATACTAGTCTCCTTCGTCTTACAAGATAAAGATAAAAATAATTAGTTACAGGATATAAATACAATAACATCGAAGGTACAAGTAAGATTTCTTAGGCTACAATAAACATATCCAAATCTAGAGCTATAACTAGTAATAGTTTAATCTTCTATTATATTAAAATGAATCACAAAATGTGTTGGTAAGCGCATAACTCAACAATGCCTGGACCAATTTTACCAATTCTTTTTTTTAAATATTCGTTGAAGTCCAAGGATGGTTTTTAAAAATCGATAGGGTAGAAAAATTGCATTGCAACGCCGGGCAGCTAGTTTATTTATAAATGTATCGTGTTATTCTGTCAATCTGTTAATACTCTATTTCTTTATGGAATCCGAAAATCAGGATGGCAACCAACTGTTTGTCTTTTAAACTTAGAGTTCCCGAGTATATTCGTAAAAAGTCGGCAGTATCGGAATAAAATGAATATTTATTCTATGTACATATATTTATAGTATTTTGTTTAATATATCTATAAAGTATACATAAACAATTTATTTTGATTTTACACTTATCATTGTATGTCTCTGCATTACCCAAAGGTTGACTGGTAGAAAATGCCTATGGCATTAAGTACGCCTCTGTACTTTAAATGAATACTCTTCTAAATTATTCAACTTGATATTGAATAATGACGCTCACTTCCAGTCAAAAACCTTCAACCTTAATAAAAACTAATTTAACATTGACAAACCTTTTTTAACTTATTTTTTAATTTTATTTCCAGTCATCAACAGTCCCATCAAGTCTTTTCCCATCCACGTGTTCGCTGCCAGCGGAGCTCGGGGGCGAAGTCTTACAGAACGGCACCGTTACAGTCACGGAGCCCGAACTCAACTCGTACCAGCTTGTGCCCGATGACTCTGATCCTCATATACATAGGCTGTCTTTAGAGATAGAGAAAGAGAGGTAAGGGTTTTATGTAATCTTATGTTAAAGTATTTTGCGCTCAATCAAAATCATAATATTTTTATTTCACATAGGCCTACAGGGGCACTTAAAACTGGGGCACTTAAAACGTTGACAAAAGGTGCACGGTTCAGGTTGGTTGTTTCCTATGGAGAAGAAGCGAGAAAAACTCTCTTTTAAAATCATTTAGTTTTACAATGTTGCTGTTACAGCGTTCTTCATTGTCATTGCTTACTTTCCAAAACGTAAAATAAGATAAGAATTTAATAAAAAGTAACAAGCGTCTAAGAATTTACTAGGCTTACAATGTCCACTCATTCACAAAGAATTGGTATAAAAGAATTTATACAAGAAATAGGAAAAATATTACAAAAAAATAAGACAGTTAATATTGTGAATTGTTACTTTGTCACGTACATTTTACGAATGGTAACGTAATTAATATTATTAACTTATTCTGATTCTTCTTAAGCGGCGATTATAGAATACTAGCTTTCGCCCGCGGCTTCGCCCGCGTTAAATTCGGGGTAACACAGTTCCCCTTGCGCCTTATTGATTTGTAATAGCAACCGCTAAGTTTTCCCTTTTCTTCCCTCTTTCTCCCTCACATCCCACTTTTTTCAAATAATTAGCCTATGTCCGTCTTCTGGTTCCCAACTATCTCTGTACCAAAATTCATCAAAATCGGTTTAGCCATTAAAGCGTGAAGAGGTAACAAACAAACAAACTCACTTTCGCTTTTATAATATTAGTAAGGATAAGGATTCGAGCGTACTCGAATATATTTGGTGCACTCCACAAAGATGCAAAAATCATTTCAATTTAAACCTTAGAACAATGAAGTTAAAAATCCTCAACGCGCGCACATATCTTGTGACAACTGTGTTTTGCGACGCAATCTAAAGTTTCCTTACCCTTCCAGAGTGGAATACCTTGCAAAATCGAAGCATCTACAGCAACAACTAGACGAGCTTCGCTGCGAGTTCTCAGTTCTTCGCGTGGACCAGTCCACGGCCACCCTGGACCGACTGCATGAGGAGCAGGCCCGCGCCGGAGACAACAAGTATTCCACGCTGCGGAAATTGAAACAAGGGTCTACCAAGACCAGGGTCGCCTTCTATGAAGAGCTGTGAAGTAGGTAGGTTGAGTATATGCGTGTAACGTTAGAACATGCGCCAGTGCGCGGGCGCACGCTATCGTATTAATGATTCTGTAAATGTCTATAGAAGAAGTTTCAACACATGAGATAATAATAAAAATATTAACTGTTTCAAACAAAATACGGGGTGATTTAGATGTTATCTAATAATTTATTTTCAAAACTTCCCCACGTGGGTGCGTTTACAAACATTTAAACTCACATACACAAACAGCCAGACCCGGAACAACTATCTGTAGGTAGACCCGTAGTTGTCAATCGCTCAGCCGATCTGCCTACCGCGCAGTAATTTTTTTGTATTGATTTCATCTTCATATTTCTTGTTTTAGTATGTATATTAAACAAATTAAGTTTAGAGTTGTTTAGCAATTTCTAATTCATAATATCACGTGTGTAATCCCCTAAGGGTTAAGCAGAGGTACGCCTCTGCCTGATGGAACAACCCGATAACACTTGAGACGACCTGGGAATCGAACACAAGACCTTATTAAATTAAAATTCACTTATTTCAGATAACTGGATCCATACAGTCCCAATTAAAAACACATTAAATAAGAAATAAAACAAAAATCAAATCAAAAATGAAACCTATTTTTTTTTTTTTGAAATGAAAACAATATAAAAAATTCAAACACAATTATATCAAATCAAAATTAAACAATTTAATTAAATATATCTAATCTAATAATAATCAAATTACAATTAAAATACATTATGCTCAGCTGTCGCGCTTGTGACCACTCTACCAACGAGGCATTTCTAATTCATTTATTTTGTTTCCAGGTACTTGGTACCAGATTATTCTCAACAATGCACAAGTAGGTGATCAAATGACAATACAAATTAGTTGGTTTAATAAATTTTGAGTCCAACGAGAAATGATTTCTACCAATGGACAACTTGTTGGAAGGCACAACGAAAGGAGAAAAAATATTTAATCACCAATTTGCCTGCTACGAATGGTGGGGATGACTTCCCAAGTTTATTTGATTATGGACGAGTTATAGGCAGTCTATGGTCAGTTGTGTAGAACCTACCACAATTACCATAGTAGAAATATGAAAGAAAATTGAATGTGTTGTTGCATTTTGAACTTTCTGCATTGAGCTGAACATTGCTAATCATGCTGCATGCCGTGCTCAATGTGCTGCAGTACCATCGTCTTTATTCCAAAATTATTACACGATATTGGCACATGATAGTTTGTGTGAGAAAATTACGTTGATAAATCTATGGACACAATAAATCATTTTCATGGGACATTGAACCGTAAGTTCATAATAGTAGGTTCCATACAAATTTACAAAATGATTTATCATTTTTTCGGTCAGTGAACTGTTAGAAACATTTTCGTTTATTTCTATTTAATTTCGATTTACCGTTCAGGTATAAAATATTCGTGAATAGTTCAATTTTAAAACGAATCACAATATTTCCCGTGAACGTTCCGTGGAAGATCGTGGATGTATTTATTTGAACCCATGCAAAATAAACTGTATAACTCCGTCAATATCCAGAGGCTCCTAATTATATGAAGTAGGTCAATTATTTCATTGAAATGTGAGTAAAAAAATTAATGAAACATTTAATTCTACTAGGGTTCAAATAATCAACCTGTATATTGCTTAAATGTGACCTGTATGCATAATAATGTAAAAGTTAGCTATATAATGAAACCTCGACTTTTACAAAGCTTTTTATATTAAAATAACTTTGCTTTATTGGAAATAATTCTGTAGTTGTATGTTAAAAGGACTCATCAGAGAAAAAGGGGAATGTGGGTCTTACAGGATGCGCCATTTTTTACTTCTAAGGCCCATTTTTTTTACAGTTTATCTTACCCTTTTGCTTGCCGCAGAATTATGTATTTTTAAATTCGGTACTCTTTTTAGTACGTCTTGAACTTTTAAATTGTTATCTGGGCAGTGCGTATAATCTTCAGGTGGAGACACCCAATAAGGCCCATACAAATTTAGGTAGTATTTGTTAAAAAATAATACCGACCCGAAGAAATTGCCGCAGATATTCGGGTGTCAATTGGGAAATTCCTTTCGGCATTTACCAACGCTGAAGGAGTAGGGTCTGCAGAATTCGTAGCAAACTTTGTAAGACTATATTATAGACCAGGGATGGCCAACCGGTCGATCGCGGCTAATAATCCAGTCGATTGCGGCAAGGCAAATAAAATAAAAACATCTAACAGATGCGCAACGTTGATTACGTTACGTAGAGGTATTGTGTGATTTTTAATTTAAAATTACTATATTATGATAGATACTGAACTAAACTGTTTTAATTAAATATTTTGAGAATCTACATTGGTAGATAGCGCAGGGTTTCGTAGGTCAAAAGTAGATCTTGGGTCTATTCAAGTTGGCCACCTCTGTTATAGACTATAGGAGTGGGTTGTATTTGACTGCCCGTCTGTCCAATTATCTGACAAGTCTGTACCTTACAAAGAATATTATAGTATGTAGGTATGTTTGAAAGCTTTAGTACTTGGAGCTCTAAGCGATAAGATTCCTAATACCGTGTCTATTGGCACATGTTCCTAGGAAATGTGTACATAATTTAGTAAAAGTGCCTTATTTTAAAATAAAATATATTTTAATACATGCTTTTGAGTAATTCGGTTCAAAATGTATCTATCGTAAATAAATAATTATTTACAGAGTAATATGCTAGTGGTCAGTTAATGGGAAAGCGTTCTAAAAAATATCTATCATAACATCATTTATTATACCCGAAACTTTTGGCAATGGCGTACCTAATAAGCAGAGGGGCCTGGCATGGGCAGGGCCACCGCCTGCCGGGGTTGCGGATTGTTCGAAACTGGTTACCCGACACCTTACCCGACTTCGGAATCGGACCCAGGGCGTCATGCTCGGGAGTAGCGCTTCCAATCACAATATAATTTTCTTACTGTCAACTAGCTTATTAATCGATTCAGTCAATTACAAGGCTGTCGTTCTAAATTACTGATCTCTGAAATAAATATTCACTTGGAACCAAAATTATACAGTTAGCCTTAAAAATAAGAAATGGCAACTAAAGTATAACTTTTTATAGAAATTTATTAAATTACTGTTTTAAAACAGTTTTCTTCATTAAGTCATTTTTTTATTTTGGAATCGCATCATGGTATTCATTTATCATTTTGAAACCAAAAACATTGATATGTTGTAAAAAAAGTAAAAAATCTTTGTGTATGTATTTTTGTAACCTTTGATAACAGTCCCTTTGCAGTAATTTTGCCTCTGATTTTGCATTTTGATCTTTAATCACGGTAAAATAAGGTCCTACCTATCAAAATCACAATGATCCTTATTCTCGTTTAAATTAAGGTTGTGATTGGTTTGATTCTATCAGCGGTAAAATAATTGCGAAGGCTATACAAGTTCTTTGTATACAATGAAAAATAAATTAAGTGTTATAATATTAAGATCTGTGTAGATATTTTTCCATATTTTATAATTTTGTTTTTGTCATAGATCATGCACAAAATTAACTCATAATTGTATAGTTTTAAAATTGTGTCTAATTGAATTGTTTTTTTATATTTAATTTTATGGTCCAATACCGCCAATTTTAATTAACTACAACGTATTTTTTCAACATTCTCATTTACATAAAGCATACAAATTATTCATAAACTAAGTATAAATTGTGTTCCTGAATTACGCCTTAGACTCTGCGGGGAATAGATTTATATGCAGTCACGTGTCGCTAATATGTAAACACTTGAATGATTAAGGATTTCGTCAAATCATCATCTGCCTAGCCTTTTCCCAACTATGTTGGGGTCGGTCAGTCAGTCTAACCGGATGCAGCTGAATACCAGTATTTTACATGGATCGACTGTTATCTGACCTCCATAACCCAGTTAGTACTGGGTAATACGATACCTAATAATACGATTGGTAAGACTGGTTGTCAGACTTTCGGAATACTGACTATATCTAACGACTGTCAAAGATCTACAAATGACAGCCGGGACCAACAGCTTAACGTGCTTTCCGAGGCACGGAAGAAACTCGGTATGTAACGGATGGTCACCCATCCACAGACCAACCTAGGCAAGCGCGGCTTAACCTAAAGATCGACCTGAGCGGCTGCTATTATTTAGCCACGAGCTTAAGAATTTCGTCAAATAACATTTGTAAATTGATGGAACCGCCTGAGTTTAGAATTTCATGTTTTTTTTACTTTTTGCAAGTCAGTGACAGTCACTGACAGACTGTGTTTTTTTTAAATATAAATTGTGACCGTTACAAATATGTTGTAAGTTGTAATAACGAAAACCCTAATAAATACCATTTTATGAAAAACTTACTTAACCGCTTGTATGCAGGAATTACAGACACAATTAATTACGCATTGTGTCTCGCGTAGATCTACAAGAGGTTAATAGTCCAGTCATTTTAGTAAGTTCACCTCGGAATTCGAGATACCCAGCTGTAAGTCTGTAAATAATTGTATATTGACACCCTAAAAGTTGTCTCAAAACCTACATAATTATGGTAGGGTGTGCGCCACTATTAAATTTCGAGGTCAAAGGTCACAAAAATCGGTTTTTGCGCTTTTCTTGGAAATATCTCATTTCCTATGGGTTTTTTGCTATTTGTATCTCCATGAATATTGTAGAATACAAAATTCTCTACAAATTTTGTCTACATTTTTTTTATACGGTGAACCGTTTTCGAGATAGAGGGCGATAACTATTTTATTATATCTTATCATTTTTTTTCCTAACCTGTCCAATTTTTATTCAGTATTAATTAATTTAACAACACTTACCTGCCAATGTAATTGCAGAATTGTTAATAAAAATACAGGAATTGTATTTTAATTTTAACCTAATTAATATTAATAACTTCTTACATGATGAAAACAAATAAATTATGAATTAATCTTTTTATAACAAATTACATTTAACACATTAATTTAAAAAAATGGAACAAAAGGTACACAAACGGGCCTGTTGGTCTAGTGGTTAGTGGCCCTGACTTCTGAGCCCGAGGTCGTGGGTTCGATTCCCACCCAGGACAAACTTTGTGTGATGAGCATGATTGTTTGTTCTGTGTCTGGGTGTGATTTATCTATAATATGTATGTATTTATTGTATTGTATTGTATAACGGGCTGGTGTCCGCAACTCCACGTCTGAGGCGCGTATTTTGCGTATGGATGTATGTATTTATAAATTATATAAGTATGTATATCAGTTGTCTGGTTACCATAACACAAGCTCTGCTTAGCTTGGGATCAGCTAGCCGTGTGTGAGTTGTCCCAAGATATGTATGTAAGATATGTATGTAAACTAAAATTTATAATTTTAATCATCTTCTACCTCTTCATCGTCGTCTTCCGGCGATTAAGCTGGTAAATTTTAAACTGGTCTTCATTATAGTCTTCAACGACATTTGTCTCAAGTTCTTCCATGATTTCGGGATCAAAGGTTCCATCTTCGTTAATGTCGCCCTGATATGGTAGAGCATTGAGACAAGCTTGCCCATTACATTGGCCACAAGCTAAGGTTTAATATGGTTGGTCTGTACTATATCATTAACAATTTTATGTAATTACCCATTTTAGCAAATAAATGATTATGAATTATGAATGAAGTGATGCTGTGAACGCGCGCTCTTCGCCCGCTATCTCGAAAACGGTTCACCGTATAAAAAAAATGTAAACAAAATTGTAGAGAATTTTGTATTCTACAATATTCATGAAGATACAAATAGCAAAAAACCCATAGGAAATGAGATATTTACAAGAAAAGCGCAAAATACCGTTTTTTGTGACCTTTGACCTTGAAGTTTAATAGTTGCGCACACCCTACCATATGTAGGTTTTGAGACAACTTTTAGGGTGTCAATATATAAGTATTTACAGATTTACAGCTGGGTATCTCGAATTCCGAGATTCTTACCTAATTTAAGCTTAAATGACTGGACTTTAATGGGGTAAAATAAAATTAGAAGGTTGTATTGAAGATTTAAATGATTATAATTCAGTAAACCCAAATTTTAAACGGTCGCAATTTATATTTTACGATATTCATATTCAACGTACTACTTGACCCACAAAATGCAAAAAAAAAATTGGGCTGATTTTATGGGTTTCAAAATACTATTCAATAAATGCTAACATACTACATGAACTACTAACGTGATATGTAATCAGCAATCAAGTTAGAATCTGTTTCCAGTCGAACCTAAAAGCGACTGCGTATCTGACCTCCATAACACATTTAGACCTGGGAATACGTTAAGACTGGTTGTCAGATTTTCACTAACTACCTATATCGACTGAATAAAGATCTGCAAATGACAGCTGAGACCAATGGCTAAACGTACTTTCCGAGGCACGAAGGAAATTTGAAATGTAATGGGTGGTCAAGCTCCTACGTAAAGTTCGACTCGACTGGCTGTTTATCCACGAACCGATCCTATCTTAAGAACTCTGTGTATACATATTAATGCTTGTCCCTGTATTGTTCTACCGCTTAATAAAGACGAAGCCCAATGTAGTTAAGCGGACGAAGGGCAAAGGGCTTTGCCCAAACTGTATGGGCAACTGGTGCCTTTTTTTCACAGCCACGCACGCACGCCAATATGATGCAACATTGAGTCCAATACAGTTTGTTATATGGAAAGAAAAGTGAAGGACCTTTAAAAGTAACTCATATTTTTAAATACGCGTTATAACTTGAGACGGGTGTAGTTTAGAACTGAGTTGCATCAGTAACGATTGTATGTTTGAAAGTATTTTACACATACAAACAATGTGGCGTTAGTGTGCCACAAAAAAGGGCGCCATTTTGGGTAAACATGAACCAAAGTAAATAGAGGGGAAGTAGGTTATCTCCGGCCCAATTCGCGATATAATTGCCTACTGTCATAGGGTTGTCACTTTTAAGTTATAAGCTTTTAAGTTATAAGCTTGTTATTTAACCTGGCTGTCCGTACAAAAACACGGCCACGGAGCGGCACAAACTACGCCGCACGTAGGTACTGTCGCTTTGACCTGCCGTGACCTTGTTACGCGCCGTATGATTTCGTATGCCTACTAAGTGTCCAACTCGTAACCTTTTATTAATATTTTTGGGACAAAATATAACATGGTGTAAAAACTATTGGAATCGATTCAGTTACTTATTCTGAACAAACTATATTCAGGTTTCGCATATACTAAAAATAATGTTGTATATAATTTAAAATTAGTCAATAACTTATTTTTAATTACGATTTCATAACTGTGGGTAGTTAGGTACTTAGTTAATATACCTACAATACTGAGAAATCGGCACAACTAAACGTAAACAAAGCAATAGCGGTAAATCAGTTGACAGATCAAAAGTACAAACATTCTAGTGGGAAAGTAGACCTACCTACCTACCTACTTCGCGATAACTCGCGGTACTTCTTAGCGATAAGACCGCCATTGTAACCATAGATTTAACATCTTTTTGTAAAACAGTTTTGTTTCGTAGATTTTGGTGTGCAATAAAGTATATTCTATTCTATTCTACTTCCTCTGTGTGATAGAAAACTAATATGCTAATACAACAAAAAGAAGTCAGTAGGTAGGTAGGTATCTCATTATGAAGTAAAAAATTGAATTATGCTAGAATAAGTGAGTAGCTTACCTTTCCTGTTCAATAGGTAATTTGAACTGAGACAATTCTGGAATTGATGAATTATTAAGACACCCAAACACACAGCAATACTTTCTCCCGCGGTTATCAGACATTTTTTATTCGTTTAGCGGTGCCGAAAAGCCGTGACGCGCGAACCTCGTGCAGTGTTAGCCCCGACTGGCGCAGCGCGAAAGGAGCCGAGATTTTGTTTAGTGTGCGTGCGGCGACGCATAGATACTACGGCGCACACATACAAGCCGCGCGCTACGCGTTTGTATGAAGTTATCGTACTTCCCCTCTTTATACTATGCATGAACACTATCAGAACATCCAAACCGTGTTCAAGAGCTATCAATATTCCATAGTAACGATGAATTGACAGCTCTTGAACGCGGTTCGAATATGCTAATCGCGTTCAGATAAATACTGAAATTGTTTTTTTTTATGAATGGCATCTCGCAGTTCAACCAAGGAGGTTGTCGTCTGCTTAACCGGGCGAATCCTGTGGATGCCTTAAAAATTAAGACCTCCAGCCAGGGTGGAAAACTTACAAACTAAGCGACTACACGCTAAGGGCACCCCCTGTGGGGTACGAGCCTCGGCTTAGGGCGTCGCTGAGGGACAGCAAGGGACAAGCTGGATCTGAGTGAAAACTGAAATTGGCCCTAAGTTTCTCTTTAAATCCTCCCGAGCCATCTATATTGCTAGAAAAAAAAAACTACGACATTTAGTGTAGTTGTAACAAATAACAGTTCAAAACATTAAACCAGACCATTCTATAACGTACCTTTATTTAGTTTTATTTATGATACTGCTTTTAACCATATAACAGTGGAAATTTGAAATGCTTCAAATGACGAAAGGACAATGACCATGCTTTTAAACATACAGCCTTCAAGCTTTTTGAAAATGGAACAACATTACAGCATTTCAAATTTCACCGTCTTATACATAACGAATATCGAACGGCTAATGACGAAACATAATTTTAAGTCTAGATATGGTGGATTATTTCTCATTGTGAGTTAATTAGTAGCACAACAGCCTTCCAATTGATATTATCTAAGGTTCGGTAACACCACAACTCACTAAATTTGTAGCGCTAAAATGTGAGCTAATCGGTCAGCACCGCCTGACTCGCTGTTTGTTTGTTTCACGCTTAAATGCATTTTATATTTCTTTTTATGACAAGCAAGGCTAATGTCGACTATTCTACTAATGTCTTAAAGAGAATTGGAAGAGCAAAAATTTAATTAAAAAAAAAACAACTTTTATCAATCGTTTCAAAAAAAATGTTCAGCTTTCATCAATCGTTTCAACATGTCAGCGACAATTCAGAAATTCGACATCGGCTGCAGCTGCGCTGCGTGTCGCGGATTATTTGTACAGCCTACAGGTAGCTCAGGGTCTGGCTGCGCATGCGATATTCCTAGTGTGTGTTTTCATAAAGAAAATAATCGTTGAAATATCTTTAACGTTAGATACGTTTAGTAAGTTGTGTTGTGAACGGGCCTTAAACTGTGTTAGTTACTAGATAGGTATACAGTTGTTTATTTGAATTCAAATAAGCTTGAACTTGAAAAAATATGATAGTGCTAGAATTAAAAATAAAACGATTGAACTTTTTTATCAGTAGCATAATTATCATTTAATTAAAGGTATGCGTGAAGGACTCGTCAAACTATACATTTGAGATCCTTATGTTCAATGAGTGTTATTTTTTTCTTTTTATAGAGAGAAGGCAAAGGAACAAGCGGGTTACCAAGGTGAATACTGCCACTCACAGACACCCGAACACCAAGGGAGTCGCGTTTTGCGTTTTCACTTAAATAATCTCTAATTTAAAAATGTGTAGGTACCTACATTAATTTGTTTCAACCTGCCAAAAAGGTATGGAAACCTGATAAAGCTTTTAAAATTGCAGCGAAAAGTTAACGTATTAGTATACTTATTTTTTAACGTTTTTGGAAACTAAATTGTGAATGCAGAATAGTTAATGCTGACCTCCCATTGTTTAGAAAGCGTGCACCGTGTAAGGTCAGGTTCACGCAATAGTTTGAATTCTCTCGTGCACACTGTTAAAAGACTTTCAATTCAGTTCTATACCGTTTGATCGTTATTTTCATAATATTGTTCAAGCTTGTTTGATACAAATAAACACCTTGAATTCATTTATGGCATGGTCACACACTACTTTTAAAAGAACGATATAGTTATCAGCAAACATAACTAACATTCCCATTTAGAGTCCATGTGGTAAGCAAAAAGGTTTTCAAACAAGGTTAAATTAAATCGAATAGCGAAACGCACGTGACAGCTATCGACGTCTTGATAATGAAGATCATTTCATTGACGTATTTTTTCTTTTTTCGGGGTAAACAGCTGTACATAGTAGCGATGTTTGAATATCAGAGAACAAAATAAGTGCAATACCTCTTTGTTGGTGTTTCAGACCAATAAACTGGATTTGGAACTTTTAATGACTAACCATACATCGAATTTGGATGCTTAGTCTAGTCAACAAGTGCTTTTTTAGTCAAAACTTTTTAAAAAACTCGGAAAAATATGGTTGAGGGCTCATTCGATTCGGGATCGAATCTAGAAAGTTTTTGAAAAAATTCAAGACCCGCTCGAAAAAATTGCAAAAGTTATTAACAAATAAGTAAACAAAAAAAAAGGGGTTTAGTTTTTTTGGTATATCTTGAAAACTATTTGATATATTTTGATTTTGAAAAAAGATTCAAAAAGAGGAGAAAATTTCCTAAAAAAAACTCCCTACTCGCGAAATTGTAGGACCAATATTAAAAATTTTACAGGGAGCTGAAAATACGCCTGAAAACGGGTACTCGGGTTTCCGCAAGCCACGCCCCCTTCGAGCGCTTTAATGAAAAATATTATTTAAACATATTAAATGTTGATATTAAAATTTGAAAAAATTCAGACATGTACAGGACAAATTAAAGAATGAAATACCGTAGAAAAAATATTTTTATCGCGATTTTATAAAATGTTATCCATAAATTAATTAACAATTTCTTCCGACTGGGCTATAAACATTGCAAGTTGCATAATTGTTAAACCAGAAATCTCAATTTTTTTTCCTCTCGTGGAGCTTTTCTTCAAAGATTAAAGTAAGGATTTCCGTTGAGTAAATTAAAAAAATGTTAATTTTCGATTTGTTATTAACAAATTACCTAGGCGGCAAATTAAATATTTAAATAAATACTACAAGAATTTTTTTTTTTCCAATGTCGATGATCATTCGTTTTTCTATCAATAAAAGCTACCTAAAAATATTTTTTTATAAATTTAAATTCTTTTTGTTTATAAAATTGTTATAAACAAATAGATTATTTATAAGATAATTGATTTTTTTTTTGAAAATAGATTCCTCGTAAAAAAATATGAATTTTAAGATAAAAAACGATCCTTAAAAAAAAAATTTATTGCTAAAAAACCGTTTTGTTAATTAACAATTTTTTTTTACCACTTGTTAATAATATTAAGGTACGTTTTTTTTTTAAATATCATTATTTATTATCCTCCTTAATAATTAAAGAAAAAATTTCGTTTTTTTATAAATTTTCATTGTTTATTAAATAAACAATTTGTTATAAACAATTAATTTTTTTTTGTATAATTTTTTTAGAATTCTTTACACTAAAATAAAACTGACCAATTACCTTTTTGCGGAAAGAAAAATTTATTCGATAATAAATATAAATATATATTTTTTTTTGCAAAAAGGTCATTGGTCGGTTTTATTTTAGTGTAAAGAATTCTAAAAAAATTATTTAAAAAAATATTAATTGTTTATAACAAATTGTTTATTTAATAAACAATGTAAATTTATAAAAAAACGAAATTTTTTCTTTAATTATTAAGGAGGATAATAAATAATGATATTTTAAAAAAAAAACGTACCTTAATATTATTAACAAGTGGTAAAAAAAAATTGTTAATTAACAAAACGGTTTTTTAGCAATAAAATTTTTTTTTTAACGATCGTTTTTTATCTTAAAATTCATATTTTTTTACGAGGAATCTATTTTCAAAAAAAAAAATTCAATTATCTTATAAATAATCTATTTGTTTATAACAATTTTATAAACAAAAAGAATTTAAATTTATAAAAAAATATTTTTAGGTAGCTTTTATTGATAGAAAAACGAATGATCATCGACATTGGAAAAAAAAATAATTCTTGTAGTATTTATTTAAATATTTAATTTGCCGCCTAGGTAATTTGTTAATAACAAATCGAAAATTATCAATTTTTTAATTTACTCAACGGAAATCCTTTCTTTAATCTTTGAAGAATAGCTCCACGAGAGGAAAAAAAATTGAGATTTCTGGTTTAACAATTATGCAACTTGCAATGTTTATAGCCCAGTCGGAAGAAATTGTTAATTAATATTATGTATATTATTATTGTTATGGATAACATTTTATAAAATCGCGATAAAAATATTTTTTCTACGGTATTTTATTCTTTAATTTGTCCTGTACATGTCTGAATTTTTTCAAATTTTAATATCAACATTTAATATGTTTAAATAATATTTTTCATTAAAGCGCTCGAAGGGGGCGTGGCTTGCGGAAACCCGAGTACCCGTTTTCAGGCGTATTTTCAGCTCCCTGTAAAATTTTTAATATTGGTCCTACAATTTCGCGAGTAGGGAGTTTTTTTTAGGAAATTTTCTCCTCTTTTTGAATCTTTTTTCAAAATCAAAATATATCAAATAGTTTTCAAGATATACCAAAAAAACTAAACGCCTTTTTTTTTGTTTACTTATTTGTTAATAACTTTTGCAATTTTTTCGAGCGGGTCTTGAATTTTTTCAAAAACTTTCTAGATTCGATCCCGAATCGAATGAGCCCTCGACCATATTTTTCCGAGTTTTTTAAAAAGTTTTGACTAAAAAAGCACTTGTTGACTAGACTAGCTGCCAGTAAAATATTTGTTTAGAAAGAGTACATTGATGTTGATGTTTATTGATTGGTTTTTGAGTATCGTCTCTAAATATTCTCCAGCGTTTGATAGTTTATTAATAATAATAATAAATCTGTTATTGTTTTTGTTGTAAGTATTTCTCTTCCACAAATAAATTAAATCAGTACTTAAGATGTAACATAGATACAGGAATAATGTGTTACCAGTTTACACGTGATATTGGCAAAATTGTGGTGTCTCTCGTCCACAAAAGCCATTAATGAAGAGTTGAATTTAGTTGAAGTTGAGTGGCGTCTCTGAGAGTGAAAATTAAGACTATACATATTGTTGTATTGGGTTACCCACCTGTAAAAACGATGTAAGTGAATAACAATACATAAAAATGTTTCCATAATAAAAATTGGTCGAAATCTAATTGGATTCGTTAGACTATTTGCGTGACATTTTTATGACAGTTCCAATTATTTTATCGGCTCATTTATACTCAACGCGATTTTACGTAAAGTTAAATAAATAAAATAACCATCACGTGAGTTTCGCTAGCAGATTTAATTTGACTTCCTTAAAAATGGTAACATAAATCTCCTGTTTATAAAGTCTTGACATAAAAGTATATGCTATAAGCATGCTATGTCATAATATAAGTATATGCTTTACTGTAAATAAGCCGTAACCATAACCGTTCCGTGTTATATGTTTAGTATTAAGTTCAATAAACTGTGTAATTAGAATGTATGTGGAATTACATGGTTGATTCCCATGAGTTGAAAATGTTATTGTTCTCAATAATGACAAGAAATTTCTGTCAAAAACATGGTTTGTTTAAAAATTATAAAGGGTGTCTTAACTCGCGAGGTCTAATTCAGGAAACTTATCTGCAGAATCAAATATATAATTTATCGCTGAACACGTGTGGATCACGTTTTATTCCTTATCCTGTGGTGGAAAAAAGTTCTCTGAACACAGTTTCGGTTGGTCCAAATATTAATGAGGAAACGCTAATTATTTTTGACGTCAAAGCAAGCCATTTTTGAACAAGAAAATGTATGCAAGCGATATATAGGTATCCTGTAACTTATAGGATAATAAGCCTATACAGCTTGGTGTTTGGATAGAACGTACAATACAAACTTCACCACTCAAATACGGTCAAGTGCGAACCCAGTTCGATCAGCCTCAATCTTCTTATCGCGCCTTAGGATTGAAAGATAAGCATATCAGCTAGTACTTGCATGAAAGTAGCGGGAAAAAGCGTTTGAGATATTGTAACACGATAGTTTAAAAGTGAATAAAAGCGGCCTTATTGATTTTTTTTTTATATAAATGCTGCTCCAGTTTAGAATGGTTTTCTGTATAGTGGTGAATATAGGAATGTTTTGGACATCCTGCCTAGATGTTTTCTTAATTCCAAAGTGTATGGGACTGGAGACCCTGTGATGGGTATTCATGAGAAAAATCCTCCATGTTTTGTAAAGATAGTTTAGTTTAAAATTATGCCTACCTACACTGCTAGCAAGTGCACTTTAAAATAATGACTAATTACTTAGTTTCGTTTTAAGTGAAGGAGAGCGCAATTTTACACTAGATGATCTATTACTATGTTTGAGCCATTCAGAATTCCGGATCTTCTATTAAAAGTAGGAATAGTTTTAAAGAAAAACTACGCATAACTATATATTTATGTATTGAAAGTAGACATGTTCTTGAAAATGCAACAAGTGTTAATTGTAATGTTACACTTAAATAAACAACAAAGTAAATAATGTATTATTGTTGCCAAGAATGTTCGTGGTTTTCGAAACACAAGTAATATTGACATTTTATTTGTCGTATTTGTCCAGGTTCGGGTTATTCAATGCAAATGTATTATTTCAGAATATAATGGACATTTTACGTTAAATATAGTGCCAGTATTAAGTTATGTGCCTCTCTGAATAAATGTTGTAATTATAATCAAGTAAATATATAAGTCTTCACTGTATGTGCCTTGTAATCAAAATTTTATATTTTGTAAATATATTTATAGTCAATTTAACACGACACTTTTATTAATTTCCTCGTTTTGTTTAACGTATACTTCCATTTTGGGTTCGTTTATCATGGTATTTGGGTAAGGAGTTTCTTCCACCATGCCGAGTTCTCCATCAAAACCACTGAAAGTGGTGAAAGACTTTAGTTTTGGGAATACTTTTCGGCGTTCAACTATTACCGATTCATCACATCGTAATTTCAATAACAGCTATTTAAATACCCGAACGTTGTCTATAGGTAGTACCTACTTACAAAAAAAAAATGGTTTACTAAAAACCTTGGTTCAAAAATATTGATCGAAGCTAAAAACCCAGTTTGTTTAAATTTACCTACTCATTCGTGCAGAGATTTCGACGAGTTAATGAATTTTCTACGTACAGTACCTACAGATAACTCCACGTTATCAACACGGGTCGATTGATAATGCAAAGTGCAGTATTGTATGACATGTGTCGGTAGGTATTACCGTCCGACATAACGTGGAATTCTAATGTTCCAAGGTGATAAACGTGATAGTAATGTCTACAGACCGCCAACGGTCTTTAAGTAACTCGACTTAGTCATAACTTTTGTATACAATTTTTAGGAACGACCTCTTCGGTATTATTTAAATACTAGCTGGCGCCCGCGTGATGTCGAAAAAAAAAGTATCCTATGTGTTATTCCAGACCATAATCTACCTCTGTGCGAAATGTCATCAATATCCGTTTTGACGTAAAAGAGTTACATAATATTAGTAAGATAGAGCAGCTATCTCCCACGTAATTTCGAAAAAAAAGTATCCTATGTGTTATTCCAGACTATAATCTACCTCTGTGTCAAATTTTATCAAGATCAGTTCAGCCGTTTTGACGTGAAAGAGTAACAAACATCCATACATCCTCAAACACATTCGCATTTATAATATTCGTAGCTACGGATATTAGTAGGAAGTAGGATAAAATAATTTTATTGCGAGTAACTTTTCTTCAAATAAATATAATATATTATAACAACACGCCTGTAATCCCCAAGGGCTTAGGCAGAGGTGTCCCTAATAGTACACCCACATTTTGCCAGTTATGTTAAAGTCCATGTAATGGCCTATTGCCATTATTAGGATACTTGTCTTGTCTGGATAACAATTTATTCGAATAACGCTCAACTCTGTGGCAGAGCGAACGTGGCTCAGTGATAAAAGCCCTACTCACGATTGGTAGGTCGTGGGATCCAATTCCAAGCCAGAGAGATCTCTGTGTAATTTATTTCATCACTATGACGAAAGCTACAAGTCCTAGAACCAAAAACTCGAAGATATGTGACATCTAGCAACCCACAGCCAGCGCACCCCGGGGTAGAGGTAGGGGAGCGGTCGCTCTAGGCGCCAGATGGCAAGGGGCGTCAAAAGGTCAAAGTGAAATATATTTAACTAGCTTTCGCCCGCGACTTCGTCCGCGTGGCATAGTTACTGTGGCCGTTATTAACCCGCGTGATCGATAAAAAAATACCTTTCCCCCCTTATCTCACTTTTTTAAACCTTTATTTAGCCTATGTCCGTCTCCAGGGTCCCGACTCTCTACCAAAATTCATCAAAATCGTTTGGTCCATTAAGGCGTGAAGGCGTAACAAACAAACAAACTCACTTTGGCTTTTATAATATTAGTAAGGATTACCAATGCAAAATAAAATTTGAGCTACTTATTTTAATTCCAATAACTGTTGTGATATTTGCAATAAAATAAGATTTTACAAAATTTCAAAATTATTATTTATGAAATAATCATAATCATACATTCGAATTGAGAGCCTACTCCTTTTTTATGAAGTCTGTTAAAAACCAATGCAGAATGTATGTTAAGTGAAAGCTTCGACCAAAGGGCGCCAATAGATAATCTCGATTTACCTTGATCAATGCTAGAGTCGGCGCAGATTATACCATTCTCTCTTATAAAGTTTCTTAAAGGAGGTTTGATTGAAAAAACCGCCCGTAATCTAAATAAAACAGCAGGGATTTTGAGGAGGATTTTTCTCGAATATTTATCTCTCCGATTTGCTACGTGTGTTTGAGTGCGAGAAATTATTCATCAACAAAAAAATCAAACCCCAAATCAACATACAACTTGGCTTTTAATTTCAAAAATATACACCACAATCTTATAACAATATATAAACATACACAATGTAATATGTACAGTCTAACATTGTTAAGTTCTTTTAATTAAATAAATATATTATTGCAAATCTTTGCAAATACCGTAATGACTAAGGATTTATTAATTGTGTGTCAACACAGAATAACTAGGACTTTGATAACTTCATTAGATGGGAAAACAATATATTTAAGGTATATACTTTGCAGCTATATCTATGAGCAAGTTATCTTTTGTATTTCCGACACTGAAGTAGAAAGCTTTTAACAAGTCCACTTGGGATATCAATCAGACTTCCATATTATTCAAGTACTTACTGTGTGTAACATTGCGATAAATTCTGTGCTAGCGGTTTGCGCCTTATACCCAAACAATGGCTAAAATAATTTTAATACTATAAACAATCACATCTTATTAAAAAATAGTTACTCTATTCATCACTTCAGCATAGTATTAATTAAGTATATAATCCAAGGTTATATCGAATTATAATCCGAGATCACGATACTAATAATTGTGCTAAAATTCAAATCAATTACTTTTTTATGCGTTTTTGTTTTCACTACGAAATACGGAAATTGGAAACTTATCAAACGATTTTTTAATTAACTCGATTTTTTTTAATTTTCCGATATTTTATTAGACTGAATAATTATCATGACTCTAAATACTGAATCAAGTAGCAAAATAATCAACCTTCTGAAAACTGAAATTAAAGTCAGCATAGTTCAAATAAATCTTTGAGTACATAGTTACTTTCATATTAGCTTCCTTATCAAACGAAAATATAACTGACTCCATGATTTTAACAACTGTTTTCTTTTATCAATGTATGTTGATAGCAGTTCTAGCATCCGTCTATTAAGGATGTATTCGATAAAAATAAATCATTACACCCCAGTGACAAACAAAAATAACACACATATAGACCACTAATAAAGTTTGCAATTATAAACTTTGTACACTAATAAAGTAGGCAGTGATGTCTGTAAACAATACAAGCAAGTATTGAATTATATTTTTGGTCAGTTGTGCATAAAAAAGCGTACATATCAGTCAAGCAATGGACAATGATGGTGCACCCATCCTTCTAAGGCATCCACACTTCAGGGCTTGTTGTAAAGCCTTCTATAACCCCCTCCATTATCGCAAAATTCGTTCATGATTATTCTGCACAAGAATAAATGGAAGACTACAATAAGAACTATAATTGATATCCAGAATAGGGGATTAAGGCCTCCTAAACTGTGTCCATGTTTATGTAATGCTATGACATGGTGATCATGAGCGGGGGCCTCTACCACTTCTTTGACATGTATTGCATGTCTCAGATCTTCCATATGCTGCTTGTCAGCTGTTACATACAATATAGCTGTTAAAGGCTCCGTTAATTTGACAGGGAAGTATTTCCTATAAGGCCCTAGTTGTACAGGGGAGTCCAAGCACCCCGCATCACATGCATAGTATGTCTTGTCTGAACGGTCCAAAGCCACAAATATGGCTGCTTTATTGTCTTCCTGTAAGATAACACTTATATTCACATGGGTCATATTGCCATAGTTGATTCGGCGGAATAGGAAGTCTCTATGTAACTTTGAAGGGTGAATATTGTATTCCAAATGCTGATTGCTGAAACGCAAACTCCCAAAGCTAAGGATCATTGCTTGATTGACCCCACTTGCTCCAGCTTTTAATAAATTATGGCAACCTTGTTTTTCCAATGTTAACAGCCAAACACTGGCAACTGAGTTTAAATTTGATAAACTATTCAATGGTTTCCATAAATTGAATGCGTCAAGTGTTGAATGTCCTTCATAACAGCCTTCAGAGTAAGTTAAACTCCTCATAATCTCTGATTTTGTACTAGGTTTTATATTGTCCTCATGTTCAAAGCTCCTTACTTGAGAGAGTATGCCATATATTGTAGCATTGATACGGTCACCATTGATGATGCCTTCAGCTTTGGAGTCTGAGATATAGAACCCTGTGTACCATAGTCCGTTCCAAACTCTGGCATGGTTCTCTCTTAGTGCTCTTACAGCTGTTCTATCACCGGTTAGAGCAATCACTTTTTCCATTTGCTCAATGGCTTTCTTTTCAACAATGTCTTTATGTTTTGCATAATCTGATTTCTTTATTGGTTTACTATATTGTACCGTAGTTAGTATGAGGATGTCCAGTCCATCTTGGGCTTCCACTTTCACGGTGTTAGCCATTTTTCTGCACACTACTGCAGCAGCTAGAACATTATCACTGTCTGGTATGGGTATCATACCAGTTACTACTTCATACTCCTTTTTATCAACTCCTTGGTGCAAATTGATAGTCTGCTTCACAGATGTTGGCCAATTTGAAACTCTTGGTGTTGTCAAATGCAAATTTTTCTGAGTTTTTGTTGGATTATTGACCCAAATCTCTTGCACAAACAATGAAGGTATTGTTCTATGTGCATAATACTGATAAGATACTTGTAAGCCTGAGTTTGAACACTGAAATCTATGTACAATGCCCTTTTTATATTCAGCTACAGTAAATTCTTTCATTTCATAGTCATCTATGACATACAAGGGATGGTAATACATTGGTAATGAGAGAGTTCTACCATGTTTGATGTTCAAATGAGGAACTTGCTCAAGTGCCAAGCCCAATAAGCCATTTCCAACATAAGGCACATAGTTGTGGTTTAGTGAATTTAGACTCGCTGACGATTCTTGTCGCAGGTACACGTCGTAATCTTGCAACGAAGATTCGAATGGTTTCATGAAATTCTGTACACAAACATTTTGGTGTTTTGTCAGTCTCTCAGAATCGAACATCCACCTCATAAAACTAGGTCCAACGTATAGAACTAAGAAGATAATAACCAGACATATTATCACCAGTTTCTTTCTCGTCATAGGCCCATCAGCTAATCTGTTGATACGCCTCAAAACATCCCCGGCGCGGCGGCTCATGTCTGCGACGTCGGAACGAATCCTTTCCATTACAAATCTTTGACAGCTTTAGATACTCTTGCTTTTTAAACGCGTTCAAGTGAGACCAGTTATTGTCATTGTAAATCGGTAAATTCAATCAAATTTAACTATTATTTTTTATTTAAACACACGGAACAGTATCACTTGACTTACACAGATAATTATTTTCATTTACGAACGAGGCCGAGGTTCCTGAATGTGACATTTGTTGACAGCTTGTCAATGTCATTTTTAACTATGGAAGAAAGAAATCACATAAAGTATTATTTTTTAACATGCAACATTCAATTTCTAAACACCACAGACTAAAACATTGTAAATTAGCAGCTATGTATAAGATAGTCACGAGCGAAAGGCGAAAGCCTACGAAATTCAATCGTCATAATTATGTCTGTATTGCCAGGTTAGACTAAAGACTGACCTGGTTTAGCCGAGTCGAATCGAAAACCATTATAATAACAACAACGAATAACTTATGCCAGTTATTATTGCATTTATTTAAAAAAAATATTACCGCCAACATAGGTCGCTTCCTCAAACTTGTTATGGCTTTGCTAAGAACTTCCTTACAGTGTTTGCAATGGTGCAAAAAAAAATAATGCCAGACTAAATCCTACATGGTCATATTGGTCATGTTATGAAACGATACGGTACAGTTGGCAGACACCTTCATATATTGTAGGGGAATACTAATTTACTTTTTTAAGGTATTGTTTGAATGAGCTAATCTCGGGTACTAGCAATCGTATGCTAAAAAAAGGTTTTACATTTTCTAGCGCAATTCTTAGGGAAGGTCATCTATTTGTCATAGGGCTACGTTGCTACGACGATACGAAGGCGTGAAAGGAGAAGAAAATTCAGAAACGGTGAATGAAACCGAGAGGTACAACTAGTACCAACATATTACTGTTACTCAGATGAACTGCAAACAGGGGAACTAAAGATCCCAGATTGGCAGATTGGCTAGCTCTCACTATTGGCAGTATGATAAATAAAACAAAAAGTAACTGGTAAAGTTATATTTACTACAATATTAATACGGAACTATCACATTACAAATAATGTACAATTAAATATATATATCAAAAGCACCTTTTACATGTTCCTATAAAATTGTTTTAATAAAAAAAAATCGTTAATATTATTATTGCTGATTTTAGACTTATTTTTAGGAGATTCTCTAAATACCTACAATTTTATACATATAACGGCATTTGCAAAAACATTATATAAAAATGTTAACAATATCTCAAATTTTAAAATTATTTTTATACACAAGTTTTAGACCAATAGATCTAATAAAGTTAATTATTTTTCTAAAAGATTTTAATATAATAAAATTAACAAATTTATCGAAGTTAAACACTTTCCGAAAATAATCGAGACACAAATTTTTACCTTATTCTAATCATAAGAAAATAAAATCAACAGATAAAAATCTAATCTGACGATTTTAATTGGACGTCAAGCATTGATGCGATCACTGTTATCTTAATTGTGTTGTACGCTAATATTCGCACGTTGGATTTTATTTTTTATTCATAATATACAGTTGGACAATTTAATAAACAAAGTTAATGTATATAACTTATATAATACCTTAATAAAATTGTAGTATAGAAATATTTGTAACAAGCTAATAAATATCAAAAAATGATTTTTTATTTTGTTTTGACAACCATTTTTTTAACATATATTTTTCTAAATTGTAAAATTCATTGCAACCCTGCAGTATAAAAGTTAAGGCACTTATAGATATAATTTTATAAATAAGTCAAGAATATAAAGCACAAGGAATAAGGCAGGAATGTACAGATATGTCAAGGAATAAATAAACTTATTTTCTAATATTTCTACAAATAATAAATATACTTTGTTTCGTCTTGCTTATACATTCAAAAAGATTAATGTCGTTTTTTTTTATATTGTAGAAGAATACCTTTTTTAAACTAGATTCTAGGTAAGAACTTTTAACAATGAATGGAATGTGAGCCAATTAAGTTTTTTGTTGTTGTAATTTTTTTTTTTTGTAATACTGATAAATTATAAAAATATATGTCTTCTAGAGATCTTTCCAATTGTTATATAATAATAATACCAGCCTATAACTGTCCCACTGCTCATACAGAAAAGGCACGAGCAATGATTCCAATTTCAATTGTTATAAAACTTAAATATCATTAAATATTCCGTCAGATACATTTTTTTTTATTAAAATCGACCATTTTTTTTCGATTAACAAACTTTTTAAAATAACAACCTTCTAAGTTAGTAAACAATAAAAATTTTCTGGTGTAAATATATTTCGTTTTGTCAGTTACACTGTACATACATAAAACTAAGAAAATATTTATTATCATTATTCATTACATTGATTAGTCAAATCCTTAAACACCTAGTTATTATTTCAATTCATTTTTTCTCACCACAATATTTATATATTATATAGTTATATGGGCAACTACAGTACTTTCACAAGTTATTATGCCTTGTGACCGGCACTGTAGCTTCAACATTTTGTTTCTTGACGTTCAAAAGTGCCTGTAATGGTCTAATTGAAATAAATGAGTTTGAGTTTATAACATAACACGTTATCCCCCATGGTTGCTACGGAGCAATTCTTGATGAAAAACTCAAAAACACTTTGCACTACCCTGGAATCGAAACCAGGACCTTATGCAGTTGCGCTTGCGACCGCTAGACGACGAGGCAGTAGTCGGTATGGATATTACCCGTTTTTTTTTTAAATTGTCATTACCTAATCGACTTTTGACATTGGTTAGTGCATATACTACCCAGATAGAGCAGAGAACATATTTTTTGTAAATAAAATATTGTAGGATTTATTTTATATGTGGCATATAGAATAAACAAACTTGAAACTTCTCATTAAACATATTGCACTATTTTATTATTCAACATTGTAAAACCGAATTATTTAAAAGAGTAACCATGGAGTTTCTTGTCGGTTCTTCTCCATAGCAAACGACCAACCCGAACCGTGTACCTTTTCTCGACGTTTTATAAGTGCATGGGCACTTAGGCCTATGTGAAATAAAAATATTTTGATTCTTGGCAGTCAACATTATAAAATTGTTCACTGGTTAAACTTGTGCGTATAAATAATGACAGATGTTGCATTCACGAACGCGCGATTATTGTTGCAATTTACACCTCATTATCAGAGGTCGGAATTAGGTAGAGTTATTTATGTATTTGTATCGAAATGTTGATGTTAATATGGATCTTCCCGGGATTTCTAATGGAAAATCCCGTGTGGCCAACTATATTACAGATAAATAATAATAAAAATAATATTCGTTTCTTTTTTATTTACTCAATCATGGTTTTTTTTTTTGCTCTCTAAAATTAATCATGGGATTTGAGGCATATCCACATTATTATTTCGCTGTATGAAATCAGTATAAGTACATAAATAACTCTGCCTAATTCCGATCTCTACTCATTACAAAGACACAACGTGTCACATGACACGCGCTCGCATATTTAATCATTTCTTTACTGGAAATCATTCTACAAGCCTCAGAGCGGTAACGCTCTTGACAGTTGGTTCGTTCTCTTTCTAGCATGCTCTTGCCATAGCGCTGTCTCCCTCTCCCACCCAAACGAAAGTGTCGTTGCTAAATACGTGATCTATGTATACTTGTCCTTTCACAATTAGTTTACAGCTGATTGGGCATCACTGTCAAAATGACATTGATGTTTATTTCGTTACAATAAGGTTAGTGTTCGGTCGGTAGCTGTCACTGTCAAGTCTGTTAAATAATAGTGAACTTTATCTTTATTACACTAAGGTTGTTATTGGGTTGCTACTGTAGGCATAAACGAACTGTGAAGGGACTGTAGTTTATTCTTGGTCCACCTGTTTCCATTCTCTATCAGATCGGAGGAGTACTATGTCTTCTTCTGAGTCAGTTTCTGAAGGTGGTAGATCTTCTTCATCGAAGTACGGTTTGCGTATAATGTCTGAAAGAGATCATATTTATCAAGTTTCATTTTATGATGGCACCATTAAAATACTGCTAATGTGTCAAATAAAACAAAACCGGGGAAATGCGAGTTGGACCCGCGCAGCGTGGGTTCCGTACAAACTTGCAATATTAACGGTCGTATCTTTTAACTGCTTAGACTTAGAGGGTTCATTTTTGACAGGTCCAAAAGGACTATAGCCTTCAGTATATGGTATTATCTAATATCAACTCGATGCCTCTACGCATTGCCGAAATAAAGGGTTTTGACAGACAGAAAAAAAGACTGACAGACGGACAATAAAGTGATCCCATAAGGGATCCGTTTTTTTTCCTTTTGAGGTAAAGAACCCTAAAATGCTAGCACATGAAAGGTAAGGCTATTTGAAAATCCGCACGTTTTAAATTGACTACAGCAATTTAAGCTAGAACGTTGACGTTTGGGTTTATATTTTAATGCAAAAAATGAGTCTGTTTTTGACTAGCGTAGCGCTACAAACTTTTTCTTTAAGTTATAGCGTGCGGTTCGTACTATCAACCCTGCGAAAATACTTTTATCACCAAGCCCCCTTTTTTAACCGACTTCAATAAAAGGAGGAAGTTTTCAATTCGACTGATTTTTTTTTGTTTTTGTTATGCGATTCGATCTCTGTCTGTATGGGCTGATTATATCTGCCTCTAGATTAGTGCTCCTATTGAATTTTAACATTATCGACCAGTATAGACAGAGTCTGAAATAAATTAGAAACTCTTTGTCTCGAGGCCTTCAAACGAAGTTAGAACAACATTGACCATGTCGACATATTGATCTTATATTACATTTCTAATTTTATTAGAGACAATCCTTACTAATATTATAAAAGAGAAAGTAAGTTTGCTTGTTTGTTTAGGGTCCCAACTATCTCCGTACCAAAATTCATCAAAATCGGTTAAGCCATTTAGGCGTGAAGACGTTATAAACAAACAAACTGACTTTCGCTTTTATAATATTAGTAAGGATTATAGTTTTTAATGTGTTACTACAACTGCTAGTTTTTACTACAGGCTCGCAAAATAATGCTATCTTACCAGATGTGTCATCGCATAGCGGTCGCTTGTCGTCGCTCGGGATCTGCGTGAACATGTACTGTCGGCGCGAGTCCTTCGCCTTCTCGCGGCAGCTGAAGCACCACGCTGATACGGTCACCACTGCTACGCCAATTACTCCTGGAAGAATTTCGATATTATACAAGGTGTAAGCTGAAACTTTACTCCTCAACCAAGCATTCTGTATATCATACAAAGTAAGTCTACACAAAAAATGGGAATGGGATGAAAAATCACGTTTTACGGTAAAAATCAATTTAGAGAAAAACAATGTGTTGATAGATTCATTGAATAAATAGTACAAAAAAAAATCTAGTAAAAAGTTGGAACTATATACTTACCCCAAAATACAGGCAAGGTGTAAAACAAAAAAATATCGCAATAGCCTTAGGCTACGCTCCCTTGAGTTAGGGGCGGCCCAGGGTGAAGGGCTCCCATTTACCATTTAAGACAATGGCCAATTATAAATAAAAAAAAAACTAAATACTGTAATTTGGCGGGTATACAACTCAACCCTAAGCAACTTTACCAAACACAAAACTACTAAAAAACTGGGCTATATTAAACTAGAAGTGCGCTTGATGTGTCGTCGTATGTACCTAGTACATCTATATCAAAAACAGTTTTTTGACATAAGGGTAATTACTTGGTTAATTAAGCAGGCCCCCAAATAGTATTAGTCCACGGCCCCACAAACTCACGGTCCACCTCTGCCCTGAGCGAAACCGAAAGGCATAAAGTTAGTGAAGGTTATAATTTTAAAAAAGGTTATAGTTTAAAACAAAGCCTAATTTATGGTAATACGGACCTGCCAACATGACGAACACAAGTCGAGGCATCCCCAACACGTAGTCATCGCTCTCCAGTTTGAATAACACGTTCGGAGTCAAGTTCTCTTTACCGTTTATCTGCAAATATAAATATATCCTTCAGATATTCTTTGTTTTCAATGGCCGTGGTTTTTAAAATCTTCCATGTACACTCTGTCAAATTAAAACGAAGAAACTGCTAAGATGCAAAGAATTAAATCAAATAAATGCCAATTTGATGTTACAAGCAAAAAAAAAATATAAATAATCTTATTTTTAAGATATTCTGTTGAAAAACAAAATATAAAATAATATGTAATAATAATATAAACTCCATGGTGTTAAAAAGAATCACCGCCAATTATAGGAACAGTTGTCAAAAGTTATCTGTGGCGAAATAAAAAAAAAAGATCTCGTTGCGATAAATGAGAACAAAGCACACATGTGAATTACATTGGATATTGAATCTAATCATAGTGCAATAAAAGCTAGTTTTCAAGGAAGTGTATTGTAAATATCTTACCACGATATGTTTCTGCTTAGTGATGTATGAGCTAGCAGAAGCGCTGGCAACCACTTCCTTAGCCTTGTAGTCGAGTGGCAGAGTGAGCACGTAGCGACCACCGGCGTCGCTCTCGTTCTGAGCGACAATGCGGGACTTGGCCCCTATTGGCCGGATGTTCACGGAGACTGATGGTAGTGGATTGCTGTTTTTGTCCAATGTTAGACCTGGTGATGACAATTTAACGTTTTGTTATTTGTATAAACTAGTTGTAGCCCGTGAGTTTACTCGCTTTGAGTTCGAAATTTGTCCCAAGGAAACATAGCACCGGGATTAAAAGCCTATGGGTTAATCTGAGTTTACGTATTTCTATATATACACATATATACGTAAATTCACGCCTTATACACAAGGGTGTAGGTATGAACTACCATACCATATCTATACTGATATTATAAGTTTGTATGTAGGGACTAACTTCATAAACTACTAACCCGATTCTGACAATTATTTCAATAACGCGAAGCTTCATACTTGATTGTATAGGTTATATTCACGACGATGCCGTAGGATAAATTTCGATTAAAACGCGAGCAAAGTTTGTACGCACGATAACACAATTTTTTTAATTGGCATTATACATATTTAAAACAGCCATTATTCAGTCTCTTATATAATCAGTGTTTGCATAAACGCTTTTGTGGAATCATCAAATGACACAGGCTCTGGGTGGAACGCAAGGGAATGTAAGACTTGTACTGATTAAAGCCTATCCATGTTCCTTCTTTTGCCCCTTCTGTTCTGGGACCGCGGCATCTCATTCTAACGAACCCCTGTGGGTTGGCCCTGACAGGAAAAGAACCTACTTACCAGTAACGTACAGAACGTTAGGGTTGTCATCCACCTTCACTTCAGCAAACTGTCCCCCGGGTATCGTCTCCGAGTTGACCCGGCGCATTATGATATCTTTGCTCTTTAGCACGCCCTCTATCACTGTCCATGTCAGCATCTAAACGAAGAGAAGTTAGATTTAAAAAAAATCATAGTCACTTACATTATTTTATTTTATTTTTAGGGGCCCGTTCCTTAAAAGGAAATTACAGAACCCTTATTGGATCACTTTGTTGTCCGTCTGTCAAGACCCTTTTATCTCAGAAACGCGTGGAGGTATCGAGTTGAAATTATAACCGTATATACTCAAGTCTGTGGTTATTTTATGCTGTGAAATTCAACCCTCTAAGTCTAAGCAGGAAAAAGAGCCTTTTATGTCGCAAGATTGTGCGGAACGCTCAGTGCGTGAGTCTGACTCGCTTATGGCCGGTTTTTTTTTATTATTAATTTTGTATGTTAGTAAAAACTTTTAACGAAAATTGTTTTGAATAAGATTTGACATTTCATTTAGGAGCGTTGTTTTGCGTCAAACTACAGCAGTAACTTTGTGTTCCATTAACATTAATCACAATCACTCAAATTTGTGTGGTTCTTTCTTAAAAAATACCATTTCAGACACTAATCTGCAGTCTTCATGTACATAAGTTGACCAAGATTTTTGTTTGGACCTTAAAAGAGACTATGACCCCAGAGGTTGTTTCGGCTGTTTCTTCTCAGAGTAGTTGTGTATGACACACCAGCCTCACATTATTTAATAAAAAATACGTGTAAAAGTGTTTGTAAGAACTTGCAAAATAAACATAATTTTCATGCTGTAAGTTAACATATTGTTTGGTCCTACGGAAGCCTGTGTTTGCGAGTTCTTTTTTACGGCACGGTTGGCGCAGTGGCTGAGCGATCAACTGCTGCGCTTCGTGTCGCGGGTTCGATCGATCCCCGCACGAAATAAATGTTTGTATGACCTACAGGTAGTTGTTTCGGGTGTGGCTGCATAGGAGTTTAAATATTTGTAAACGCATCCACGATACAGGCAAAATATCCTAAATCCCAAAAAATCAATTTTTTTTTAATAGTTATTGTATTTGTACCTGATCATAATAATTATGGCAGCGCACGATGACGTGGTACACCCCCGGCGGCAACATGACGCGGTAGTGCGCCTGATTGCGTGTGACGCGGTATTGCCGCTCCACGCCAGTGACAGCCACAATGGCTTCCCGCATCGGCATGCCTCCTTCGTCCTTCACGAAGCCCACCACACCTGTAGATTTTATTTCTCTGATGAGGGTTTTTCTATCAAGAATATCTCAATAGGAGCCATCGTGCCTGGATTTCTGGAGTCTGGTTGTTGGCAATACGGTCGGCCCTTATTAAATGGGGCTTACAATATAACAGGCGAAATTTTGTGGGTGTTTTATTAAGACACCTTTGCCTAAGTCTTCGGAATTACAGGCATACAAGGTTCCAAGAAGAGGGAGAATAGCGATTTCAACATGTTTTATGTGAATGTTTCGTTATTGAGAACGGACTGTAATAGAAAATTATTCAAAAAAGTTAAAATAAATATGAATTAAAGGATTTAAATAAATTCAAATTCAAATTCAAAATTCAAATTCAAATCATTTATTTCAATTAGACCATTACAGGCACTTTTGAATGTCAAGAAACAAAATGAATCTACAGTCCCGGTCACAAGGCATAATAACTTGTGAAAGTACTGTAGTTGCCCATTCCAAAGCGTTGATCTCTATGGAGAAGAATGGGCAAGAAACTCCATGGACACTCTTTTAAATTATAATATTTTAACATAATCGTATTTACATCATTCATGTTGAGATTATACAAATATGTGAGAACGATGTAGAAAGACGTGCACAGTAAGAGCGTCCAGAGTAAATAAAAAGCAATATTTAATTTTAAATCTAAATAAGTTTAAAAATGAACCGTGGTAGCTAAAAATGACCAGTCCCAACTGACAGCGCCCGTTCACGAACATGACGTATGGATCAGCCCCATTCAGCTCGACCATTTTGAAGGGAGCTAAATGACCCGACACACCCGCCACCATCAGCGAGACATTTAAGTGAGCATGACACTATCAACCACCAGGGCTTCGTCAAGTCAATGATAATACATAGCACTCACATATGGGCTTAATAATTATACAATACTAGAGAATTGATTCTATACATTGCAAAGATAATCTTACAATCTTCTGCAGCTTCCACTATAGCTTCGGATACTGAGTTTACCCCTATGCTTGTGGAGCAGGACCAGCATTGAGCCAAGCATTTTTATCATCAATATAATCCCCCAACTTATAATATGCTTGCCTACATAGTGTGCGTTTAATACAAGATTTAAATTTCGTTTCATTCAGTTGAAGAATGTGGGGAGGTATTTTATTGTAGCATTTCAAACAGTACCCCATGAAAGATGAGTCTACTTTAGCTAACCTGAAACCTGGTTGAACTAATTGGTCCCTATTTCTAGTATTATAATTGTGTCTGTCACCTCTTTTACTAAAAAGATGCAAGTTTTTCCTGACATACATGATGTTTTCATAAATATATTGACAAGGTACTGTCATGATGTTAATATCCTTAAACTGTTCCCTTAAAGAATCTCGCCTACGTAGGTTATATATGGCTCTGATGGCTCTTTTCTGCAGAATAAATATAGACTCGATGTCTGCAGCCCGTCCCCAAAGTAAAATACCGTATGACATTATACTATGAAAATAACTAAAATAGACTAGTCTCGCGGTATCTACATCAGTAAACTGACGGATTTTTCTAACAGCATATGCTGCTGAACTAAGGCGTCCTGCAAGAGATGTTATATGCGGATAAATTAATAGATTAATATTTATTGAACTACTAGTAACACAATTTCATTCATCGGCATTCATATAAAAAGTATTCACATATAAAGTGTAACACTTTTAAAATATACCAATAAAAGTTTTGACATTTATTTAAAAATAATGTATTCGTCGTTTGATTTGTATTCATTAGATATGGGATTCCATATCTAAGGCATATTGACGTCCCGTTATTTTGAAAGTTTGGGAAACCGTGTGTAGATTATACTGTAATACTTTGAGTTGGTGCGCTGATTCATACAGTTGTTGATATTTTTTGTGTGCTTAAAGAAAACTACTGCCGTAATATTGCTACACAGCAACACAACAACTTTTGGGGTGTTAACAGTAAAAATAAACATATAAAAAATTATCAAAAATAACTTTAATGAACACTTACCAGTATTAGCTAGTTCCGCAAACTTCATGATTCCTCTTAAATTATTCCTCCAAACCCATGCAATCTCACTCTCCACCGGCATTTTACAACAAGACAATCCCGCAGAGATCACAGGAGTATTAAACCTCTCACACAGCACATCGATCAAGTCCCCATTCTTCACTCCCGCCCCCTTACACTGATACTTATCGTCCCCATTTCTGCTATCCTGGTACTTCTGAGCGAACTTCTCATACAGATTCTTCGATAACTCCGGGTAGATAACATCTTCCGAGCCAGAAGAAAGTTCTAGAATGAGATCGTATTTTTCCGCTTCTAGCATATCTGCGAATGATTTTTCTCTCGTATAATTTGATAGGGGGTTTAGGTTTTTCTTTGTAAGGTAACTGTATAGGCTGTCTCCGAATTGTTCCTCTAAAGGTTCAACGTCACATTTGTTAGTACCATCGTATTGCTTGATGACTTTTTCTGATAGGATATCAATGTTTGGTATGAAATGCAGTATTGCGTTTTGTAATAGGCGTTTGTGGACGGGCTCTCCGATCGTGTAGGCGGTGCCTATGTGGCGAGCGAAGTTTAGAACCATCTCTTGACCTAAGGGCTCGGAGCCGTAGAAACTGCTGCATATGGCGATGTGGAATTTTGTTTCTTCTGGGGACCCGATCTGTGGAAGATTAAAATTATGATTACTCCATCATGCCTAAACGCGCCCCCTTCCAACGCGTAGAATGTAGTGTGCCTTCTTAGTTTTTCTAAGCGAAAAGTGGTTTTTAAACGGACAAATTAAGAATACTACATTCTATTCTATTGATGACTGGAAGCATTAATTTTATTCATAAAACTTTTTTTTTAATCATGTACCAAGAGCCGTAGGGCCTGATTGGCGATGAAATTTGACATTTACTTACCTCGTCAGTCATCCTAAGCTGATTGAAGGTAGAAGTCAGCATACTGTCCCCGGCCCTGTACTCGGCGATGGTTGGGAACCTGTTCTCCAGTTCCGCCAGCGCCGCGTACAACGCCAAACGCGAGTGGTACCGTGTGCTTATTATATTGTCCAATACGCTGTTGATAAAATTAAGTGTCATTTGTTAATGTCATAAGGTAAAGTTAGTATAATTCTATTTACAAGTTACAGTGTAAAAAGCCTTGTATTCATGGCAACCAAAAAAAATGCTTCTTTTTTGTGATGTTACTGGCAATATTGTATGTAGTGTCTATTACAAATAGAGGATGGAGGGGGCACTGTAGCTAAAACGGTTCTTATGTAAACAGTATATTGTCTGGCCCCGCGCAAATATAAATATTTCGTCGGTTTTTTAAAAAAAATACAGCTGTTTCTTAAAAACTGCACCATTTTTTTCATAGGTTTGGGTCAGTTTCCAGACTAACCGGATGCAGCTGAATACCAGCATTATTGTTGGAATGGAAACATAATTATAAGATACTTTTTGATTGTATTAGTTAATATTCACTATGGCTATGTATGTTTTTTATCTGTATTGTTGTCTATGGTAACTGTGATTATCTGTGCCATTCATTACTTTTCTGTTCAATAAACACGTACTATTTTTCTATCTCTTCGTATTATTTCCTACAATTTTACATTAAGCGAATACTGGGTAATACGATAACTTTGGTAAGACAAGTTGTCAGACTTTGGGGCCACTGACAGGCTGACAACTGTCAAATATGTACTACGAATGATAGCCGGAAACAACAGCTGAGGCACTTGAGGAAACTTGATATGAACAATGTATGTGGGTGGTTTTTTTTTCGAATGGGAAACTATCAAATAACTTGCCCCGCTCTAGGCGGAGCGGGGGGAGACTGACAGACTTTTAGTGACTAAAACCCATCAATGTTCCTTCTTTTGCCATTTGTGTGTCGGGGCCGCGGTATGTCTTTTGAACAACCCGCAACCTCGGCAGGCAGTGGCCCTGGCAGGCCCCTCTGCTTTGCTGACATTTCTTTGAGGCGCGCGAAACCTGTACCATGCTATTATAGTAGCGCTGATCGAATGTAACTGATGGCTTAGATTAAACATGACGCTAGAAGATTTTCGCAACCTGTACCAAGGTACCATAGTTGTGCTGATCACTAAGATTGCGACTAATGTCTTATATCTCAGGAACTGTCGGAACGATTTTCTCACATACATAACATGTTTATATAGTATGATTGTGCAATTAATTGGCGGAAATTACGTAGACTAAATAATTCAAAGAACCCCCTAATTTGATAACTAGCAAGCTACAAAAAATATACGTTAAAAAAAAAGAAATTAACTCCCAGTTTACCTGTATGATAAGAATCAAGTTTTAAGCCAGGTGTCTTTTTGTTTTCGGGTGGGAAATCATCTAATGACTTCCCCCGCTCTGGGCGGGGGGGCATGTCAGACTTGTACTGACTAAAACCCACCCATGTTCCTTCTATTGCCCTTTACGTTCCGGAGCCGCGGTATCTCTTTCGAACAACCCGCAAAGCCAGGTGTCTTGAGTATTATGAGTTACAATGCTGTCAGTCAGGATTAGGTCACAAGATTTAGTAATAAGCTGATGAGTGATTAATCCCATACTTAGGCTTTAGATCTGCAGTTGTATGGACGTTTTTGATCAAGCCTCGTTTTCATTCAAAGACTGCGATTCCACCAGAGTTGATGAGGGATGCGTAGCTGGGGGTATGTGAAACTAACCAATTGTAAAGCTCCTTTATCACAGCTTGACCAAATTAGCTAAAATAAGGCCAACTAGCAGCGATACGAAAAGTCATTAACCTAAAGAACAACTGTGGCGTTGACAATCTAATATTTATCTCTTTCCATCTTGTGCCTTTGTCGTAATGTCTCGTTCTCCCGGCAAAAACATGACAACGTTAAGACGGGTTCGCCAACATTCGGGCGGCCATTTTAGATGGGGTTTTATCATGGGTTTTGTTTACATTTGGTATCGCTTCACGTTGGCCGTACTTTATGTGATTGGCAAGTTTCACACACATCCCTCGCTACGCATCCTCGCTCATCTCCGATGGGAATGCAGTCTAATTGTGCGTAGTTATTAGTAGACATCGGATTATATGCATGTATTCATCGATACTGTTATTTCAGTAGTTAAATGTTTTAAACGCTTTGCAGAAGACTGTTCAATATAAAATCAGGTGCTTAAGAATATTGAAAGTTAACGCATATATCAACGGCACTCTGGAAAAGGTTTCTGTAAAAATGGCGCCGAATATCAAGTTCTGTCTAGTATTATTACTGACGTAACGACGTTATTTTCAGCCTACAAATTAATATTAAGTGTCAAACGCCCCAAACGTTTGCTCTTTATAATCTAGAATAAAATATTGTTGTGTATTGTCTAAGACTAAGGTATTTTACGAGATTATTAATCTAACAAAAGTACTATTATGAACATAAACGTGAATTCTAGTAGTAATTTGACCATCCATATTTTGTACAGAAATCGCTTTTTAGTGCGTATTGCGCACTTTTTTGGTGCAATTTTGTATTGGTGTGGTGTATATTTTGGCTCTTTTATAGTGCATATAATCTGATGTCTATTTATTAGTAACAACATACAGTTAGTGCAAAAAACAACACAATTGCGTGCAAATAAATTTATTAATAAAAGGTTATAAGCAATATTAATACAATGTGACATACAAATAAACTAATATTAAAAACTACCGTTAATAATCAAGCCATAGAAAATTAAGATTAAAGATAAACAAAGAAATATTGTCTCTAAAACTGTATTTATTGCTGCCATTGCAACATATTCTGAAAAATATTTCAATACTGTTGTAGATTCATCATAAATTGAGTAAACTGTTCATAGAAAATACTTTCGAGTTTTAGGACTGTTAACGTGCCTTTAATAAAAAGAATATTGCTTATTGTGTACTTTATGCATTTTTTTTTGTTCTAGAGAGCACACAGTAACTGTTATATCTAATTTATTATGCATTTCATTGATTTCATAGCATTATGTTGTTCGCTGTGCCGATAATGACGGCAATGACGGCTATTTAAAGGCACCATAACGATCAAAATGAGTAATAGAGAGCAAAATAGTACTAATACTATCAAAATAAAGCTTAAGAATAAACATTCAGAAATCTATATACTGGATAAAAATCTTGTAAAAAATATATATCAATTTGAATTTCAGAACGAAGTGATTTTATAAAAAAATACCTGTTAAATAATTTTATAAACGAAGAAATATAATAAGTAAAAAAACTGAAATAATTTTATAAATTATATCAATATTTTGATATATAAATATTCAGAAACCTTTTTTTTAAATAATGTTCAAAAAAAGTGCTTTGTAAAAAAGGTCAATTTGAACTCCTGAACTAAAAATTAAATTATGAAAAATAAATTGGCTGTCAAAATAGTTTACTTCGTAATAACTTTACAAAACAAAGTCATAACAGTCATTAAAAATAACTGAAATTATTGTATAAATTATATCAATAAACTGACACATCAAAATTCAGAAATATTTCATTACAGTGTAAAAAACAGAGATCAAATTGAATTTCAGAACTTAAAATGATTTTATAATATAAAAATACTGTCAAAAAAGGCTACAGTGAAATAATAAAAAAAAAATGAAGTATAATATTTATAAAAATATACTGAAATAATTTCATAAGTTATAAAAATTGATGTATATTGAGTATTGAGTATTTAAAAAAATTACTGAGATTTTCTTAAAATTGTGTACATGCTTATAGCAAAAATATACTGTAAACAAGCATAGTGCATTGCAGTCACAACACGGTGCTTAAAAAATAATAAAAGGGTAGTTTAAAAAGGAATGTCATTAAAATTGTACCGTTTTAGGGAAATCAAATGTAAGCAAATTGACACCCTATATCAATTTGCCCCGTTCGTGCCCAGTTATCAGCCATTTCATACAACTGTCAAACAACACACATTTGTCAAACCGTCAAAAAATTACAACTGTCAAAGAATAACAATTGTCAAAGAATGACAATTGTATTTTTAGTAATTATTTTTTAAAATTTAAAATAGGGAATTATACTTATTTCAAGAACGGAATATTATTCAATTCAACATTATTTAAAATAATATTCGAAGACTCCTTATTAAACCAACCCTTGGAAACATTCACATGAACGTGCTTAAAAAAACATAGACAACTCAAAAACATAGCGTACAAGCGTCGTTAGAAGCGTGGTGACAAAGCAGACGGGTGCATATTGCCACTGCGTAAGGTTGAGATTCGTGCGACTCACCGGAAGTCGTAGGCTGATGACCAGTGCTGGGGATCGTCCGCCATTAAAGTGAAGTTGACACTGACGGAGCCTTCCGCGGGAACTGTCACTTGTTCGGTTATGCTTTCGTAGCTGGAAACAAAAGAATAAGATTAGTACACCGAAGATTGAAGTGATAGTGTCTGAATATCATTTGTGTTTACGGACAGTGAAATTTAAACCTCTGAACAGCTTCACGATTCATGATGCCATCTTTATTCATTATTTTATTTTATTTATTTAATCCCAAGAAATGGTCTTAAGGCTTATGAGTAAAATATAGTATATAAAATAAAATAATAATAAAATATAGTAACTGGTCGTAGTCCTGGACAAGGCTCGTAAGAAACCTCATATCAAGGAGGTTCTTTTCTCTGGAACGCCGGCCCGTCCCTGACCGCCGTTGGTGGGCTACTATTTATTGTATTATTAAATGTTTTTTTTCTATGTTATTATTAAGAAATTTTTTAAAATGTATTTTATATGTATTCAAATGAATAAACGAAAACAGTGTAAATAGAAAACTGTTGTCCCCCATACATCAACATAAGTTTCAATTAGTTTATCGACCGCAATCAAGTTTGTAATCACTTTTTTTGTGATGCATCATCAAACTTACTGTTTTAGGATTTTTCGATTTTGCTTCTTACCTTTCAAGATTCTAAGTCAACAGCATGTATGTATGACTACCTTAGCGAATGTATGGGAAATGTGACATAAACGGCCATGTCTTTTAATTGCGTAGAGTTAGAGGATTTATTTTTTTACAACTTTAAGGGACTGCAGACCTCAGTATTTGGTATAAATTTTAAACTCTACGTGTTCTAGAGATTAAGTGTCTTGACAGAGAAAGACGGACAATAAATTGATTTTGTACTACGGTTCCATTACAAGACCTCAAATAATGCTTACCCCTGTCTAACAGCCGTGATATTGTAAGTACCGGGCTCCAGCAGTCGCCAGTAGTCGCCGTCCTTAGCCGTCTTGACGGAATGGGTAATGCCATTCACTTTGATGACCGCGTTGGCAAGCGGGTGCCCGATGTGACTGTGTACGAAGCCGTGGACCCCGGTGTGGACCTGGGTAGAGGGAGAACAAGTTATCGTTATTAATAAAGTTGGGAAGTGTTGTAGTGTAGGTATATTACAAGACTTATTGTCGAGCCTATATGTTGTTCTCCTAAACTTAAGTACTAACGCCGGCTGTAACATAATAATACCTATCATCTACTATTTGTAGTAGATGATATTAAATTAATTAAAGTTATATTAAAGTTTCTGCAATGTGAATCAGAAAATCTACACCAAAATGCAAATACTCCATCATCCTACTAATATTATAAATGCGAATGTTTGTTACTCTTTCACGTCAAAACGGCTGAACGGATCTTGATGAAATTTGGCACAGAGGTAGATTATGGTCTGGAATAACACATAGGATTTCTATATCACGCGGACGAAGCCGCGGGCGCTAGCTAGTCTTCTATACAATGTTCTGCGCCAAACCGCACTTCATCTATCCCAACAGATAATCACTTGGCTTAGGCCCGTGTTATCAGCACTTCCCGGCTAACCAAGAATATAAAATACATGTCCAAAATAATAATATAAAACTGAATATTTTTAAGTCTAACCATGGAGTTTCATGTTGATTCTTCTCCATGGGATCTCAATGGGAAACATTTATAAGTGGCCAGTTAGGCCTATGCGAAATAAAACATTTAGATGTTTTTATTTTGATAAGGGCAAAAATAACGCTATCTTTTAAACACCAAAAAAGGCCATTTTATATCCTCCTCCCCGCCTACCTCTGGGTGACAAGTTGAAAGGTTTTAGGCTACCCCTCATCCCCCTCCCAGCATCACTTGCAGAGTATACAAAAGATCAGATAGTTTTGTATTTAAAACATAAAAGAATTCAGTATTGTAAAAAAAGATGTCTCACATTGAATTATTTTTAGGTTCTATGAACAAATACACGTGATTGTCAAATGATCCGCTCCCCACCACCTTGATTAACTGTAATTTTATTTTCGTGAATAAAGATCGACTCCTAAGGAAGTGGGAGAGGTGGGTATTAGGTAAGGTTAGGTGGGAATTCAGTGCCGTTCTTATAATTTGTTGTTTGATCTTTAACGTAAAATCACAATTAAGTTTTATGGTTACCTGTTCAATGAACTGCAGCAAAGCCTCTTTATTATCTTCCCAGTAAGTGGGTAGGTCACTGGCAGGAGGGAACTTGAAGCAGCCCAGCTCTAGAGTGATTTCCATGTCGTTTGTGTGCAGGTAGTTCCAGTCTTGCATGCCACCAGCTAACACGTACCTAAAAGATAAAAATAAATATATGTTGAAAGGAGGGTGCAGTGCATTTTAAGTCTTATTATCTAGGTAGATAAGATGTAATTCTCTCATTAAGTCCGCCACGGTACATTGTGCTTGTTAAATAAATAATTCTGAATTCATTATAATTATAAGCAACATGCTCTCATTTTTGCATGAAGACTTTTTTGTTAAAACTCTACCTTTTAAATCATTCTTAGTACAAAGAAAAACCTACACAGAGAGTTTAAAACTCTAAATAGTAATTCATAGAATTTAAAACTGCTCGGTCGCGTCGTTTAGAGTAGATTACCATTTAGCTCCATTGGTGATGCCCTCAGGGAATTTCTCACTGGGCAAGTTCCTGCATGGTTGTCCCAGGTGCATTTTGTGATGGGCCTGAAACAATACAATGTAAACTAAGGAAGAAAGAAGAAGCAAGTTTATTCGTGATCGTGGCGTTCATCACTTGTCTAGTTTTTTTCCAACTTTGTTGGGGTCGGCTTCCAGTCTAACCGAATGCAGCAGTATTTTACATGAAGCAACTGCCTATCTGACCTCCACAGCCCAATACGATACCGTCTGGTAAGACTGATTGTCAGACTTATGGGACACTGACTACCTGTAACGACTGTCAAATATCTTCAAATGACAGTCGGGACCAACGGCTTAACGTGCTTTCCGAGCCATGGAAGAAACTCGGTACGTAACAGGTGGTCACCTCAATCTACAGATCAACCTAGGCAAGCGCGGATTAATCTAAAGACCGACCCGAACAGCTGCTATAATTATCCGAAGTATCGGGCACTCAACATAAATATGAAAAGTATTTCAATATCCCGTTTCAAGTGTTAATAATGATGTTAGGTACGCAAAATACGCGCCTTATACGTGGAGTTGCGGACACCCGCCCGTTATACAATACAATAGTGACCATATCAGTTAAGAAACTTATAATTAAGAAAATTACAACATCGTCCTGCATAGTTTTAACCTTAGGTTGTGGAAATCATGACACTTAGATATTATAGGATGTATGATGATCGGATGCAAAAAGCAGCATTCAAAAATATGGATATCTATATATCCATATTTTGCGCAAGTGCGACAACTAAAATTGACTGACCAAAACCCACTCAAGTTATTTCTTTTGCCCTTTATGTTCCGGGCCACGGTATCTCTTTCGAACAACCCGAAACCTCAGCAGGGTTTCACATTGTATGCCAGCTACTTGCATCTTTTCGTGCAAGTTACAAGCATAATGTGTATGTACGGCTAAACTCTCTCATTTTTAATTTATTTAGATTTTAAATTGAATTTTGCTTTTTATTTACTCTAGACGCTCTTACTGTGCACGTCTTTCTACATCGTTGTCACATATTTGTATAATCTCAACAAGAATGATGTAAATACGATTTTGTAATAATATTATAATTTAAAAGAGTGTCAATGGAGTTTCTTGCCCATTCTTCTCCATAGAGATCAACGCTTTGGAATGGGCAACTACAGTACTTTCACAAGTTATTATGCCTTGTGACCAGGACTGTAGATTCATTTTATTTCCTTACATTCAAAAGTGCCTGTAATGGTCTAATTGAAATAAATGATTTGATTTGACTCAAACATGCTCAGTGGCAGAATAAAGCATTAATTATCAATACTTACTTCAGAATAAATATGAGCGAGATGCACGAACACAGGGTGGTCAGGCGTGAGATACTCAAAGCCGCTCATCATCTTGGGGTTGCCATCGTACGGGTAGTTCGCCACGAGGGCGCCACCGTGCAGATTCGCCGACAACACGAACGGCTCCGAAAGGGACCAGTTCATTACTGCCTGGGTTTCTGGTTCCGGGATCTTGTTGTCCTGAAAGAGAGTTGTTTGTTATATGAACATGAAAGAGACAGCAGTACGAACTAGTTAGGTTCGATCAGAACTGGGTTCGCGATAAGTGAACAAGAAGTTAAGGTAGGCCTTGCCTTGGGATTGAAAAAGGATGGAAAAATTAACTATGCTCCAAACTGCATGGATATTTACCAGATAAATTACGCAAGTAATTCAGGAATGGTGCAGTTTTCCATCAGTGAAAGAATTGGTGTAATCTTTTTGTATTCTGGAGGTTACCAGTAATACATATACACACAACGTAAGATTTATCCTACTATTATTATAATCCTACTTAATTTTATAAATGCGAATGTTTGTGAGGATGGATGTTTGTTACTCTTTCACGTCAAAACGGCTAAACGAATAGGTAGATTATAGTCTGGAATAACACATAGGGTACTAATTTTTTCGATCATCATGCGGGCGAAGCCGCGGGCGCCAGCTAGTATATCTATATATATAAAAGAAAGTCGTGTTAGTTACTCCACTTATAACTCAAGAACGGCTGAACCGATTTAGCTGAAAATTGGTGAGGAGGTAGCTTAGAGCCAGGAGACGGACATAGGGTAGGTAGGGTAGGTAGGGTAGGTAGGGTAGGTAGGGTAGGTAGGGTAGGTAGGGTAGGTAGGGTAGGTAGGGTAGGTAGGGTAGGTAGGGTAGGTAGGGTAGGTAGGGTAGGTAGGGTAGGTAGGGTAGGTAGGGTAGGTAGGGTAGGTAGGGTAGGTAGGGTAGGTAGGGTAGGTAGGGTAGGTAGGGTAGGTAGGGTAGGTAGGGTAGGTAGGGTAGGTAGGGTAGGTAGGGTAGGTAGGGTAGGTAGGGTAGGTAGGGTAGGTAGGGTAGGTAGGGTAGGTAGGGTAGGTAGGGTAGGTAGGGTAGGTAGGGTAGGTAGGGTAGGTAGGGTAGGTAGGGTAGGTAGGGTAGGTAAAAAATTGCATTGCAACGCATTGCGGGCACAGCTAGTATGTAATATGAATACTTACATCTGTGTCGCCAAATTGATCAGGGAAGTTTCTGTTAAGGTCCACACCATGAGCGTTAGCCCTTCCTTTTACACTGCTGAAATCACCTGTAAATAGATAATTATGATTTAAGTAAAGTAAATAATCCGGTAGTTTTGGAGCCCAGTTTTAGAAAAACCCATTTCTTATTAAAACTCAGATAAGGAAGCAAATGTTTAAAGTATCGTCATAATAAAAACAATTCCAGATTTTGTCTGCCTCAAATGAAAATTAAATTGACTGTTATATCGCATGTATTACAGTTGTGTTCGGAGGACAAATCAAAATACCAATGAAATTAATAAACAGGAGACTGCATGGCAGTACTGTGAAGGTTTTATACCATTAATCAAACCTTAAAGAGTGCAGGCTGGTTTGCAATGACGTTCGAATACTCAGGTTGTTTAAATATAGAATAGAAAAAATAGAGATAAACAGGAGATTGCATGACTGATGACAGTGCTGTGAAAGTTTTATACCATTAATCAAACCTTAAAGAGTGCAGGCTGGTTTGCAATGACGTTCGAATACTCAGGTTGTTTAAATATAGAATAGAAAAAATAGAGATAAACAGGAGATTGCATGACTGATGACAGTATTGTGAAAGTTTTATACCATTAATCAAACCTTAAAGAGTGCAGGCTGGTTTGCAATGACTTTCGAATACTCAGGTTGTTTAAATATAGAATAGAAAAAATAGAGATAAACAGGAGATTGCATGACTGATGACCAGTACTGTGAAAGTTTTATACCATTAATCAAACCTTAAAGAGTGCAGGCTGGTTTGCAATGACGTTCGAATACTCAGGTTGTTTAAATATAGAATAGAAAAAATAGAGATAAACCGGAGATTGCATGACTGATGACAGTATTGTGAAAGTTTTATACCATTAATCAAACCTTAAAGAGTGCAGGCTGGTTTGCAATGACTTTCGAATACTCAGGTTGTTTAAATATAGAATAGAAAAAATAGAGATAAACAGGAGATTGCATGACTGATGACCAGTACTGTGAAAGTTTTATACCATTAATCAAACCTTAAAGAGTGCAGGCTGGTTTGCAATGACGTTCGAATACTCAGGTTGTTTAAATATAGAATAGAAAAAATAGAGATAAACCGGAGATTGCATGACTGATGACAGTACTGTGAAAGTTTTATACCATTAATCAAACCTTAAAGAGTGCAGGCTGGTTTGCAATGACGTTCGAATACTCAGGTTGTTTAAATAGAGAATAGAAAAAATAATAAAGAAGAGAAATGGGTTTGCAATAATGTGACATGTATTGGTAAGATAATAATTTAAAATATAGTAATAAGTGTGTACCTAATTTTTTTTTTATTACGAATAGACGCCTCTATATGTAAGGGAGGGGGGTTGTAAATGTAGGGGCCTGCATCCAGTAGATATCGCAAATCGAGTTTTAAATAAAATCGTCTTTTTAAATGCACAATTTAAATTACAAGTCTTCAATACTAATAAATAGAATACGCAACAATGACGCCTATTACAAGTCATGCCTGTGCGATGGTCTCTTTTAAAGTTCCCAGGTTGTACAGTTCACAGATATCCAGATAAAAAAAATCCTAGCTAAATATTAGGATCTTGACAAACTCTTACCAATCTCCGACTTCTCATAGCCATCAGGGTTCATGCTTGGCATCAGATGTATCCTGGTGCTATTCAGCATACGCTGGATCCTCTGGTTGCCACTCACGTACTCCTGGCATAGGTACTTGGCTAGGAGCAGGAGGAGCTCCCTGCCTATCACCTCGTTACCGTGCATGTTCGCTACGTATTTAAATTCTGGTTTGCCTGTAGGATGGTAAAAAGTTTTAGAGAAATATTATCTGTATTACTTGGAGAAGTAGAATGTTGTTATGTCTTGATTTAAAAACCTAATGATATTTTGCTTGACCTCGAATTTCAGCACAGGAGAGCGTTGAGCAGAACCAATACATAATGTTTGCAGTTTTTAGGATTCCGTTCCTCAAAAGGAAAAACAGAACCCTTATAATCTGTAATCTGAGGGAGCGCTCCAAGAACTAAGCAGCATTTCTATGCTCCAGTTTGAAGTTAGAGGTGTCTCAGCAGAAGGGCCTGCCAGGGCCACCGCCTGCCGGGGTTGCGAGTTGTTCGAAAGAGATACCACGGCCAGCAATAGAAGGAACATAGGTTGGTTTTAGTCAGTACAAGTCTGACACTCCCTCCGCTCCGCCCAGAAGTACCCATCCGCAATAAAAGGGGTGTCTCAGGGAATTGCGGGCACACTAGATAGCTTTTTCTTTGCGACCCCTATGATATTGCTAATGCAGTCATATCATCTGTTTGTTTGTCTAGAAAGAAAGTAAATAAATCCACTCACCAGGCTTATGCACGCCAGGCTCGTTGGTCACCTCAAGCACATAAAGGTCCCTCCCCTCCACAGACTTGCCAATGCTGCTCAGTTTGGTCAGACTCGGGTACTGCTCGTTCAACTCCTTGAGGAAGCTCTCCATCTTTACGTAGTCGTGGTGTGCGAAGTCTACTGCGGAAATACCGTCGATGTCGTGACGCTCGCGCCTCTTATGCACTGGAGATTTGCCCGGTTAGATTTGTTTTAGAATTTTCTGGCGCCATTTTGTTTTGTGTTTGTGTGTACCTGTCTTTTGTCTTACTTGTGTTGGGTGGGCTGCGTATTTACTTTTTGAAGTTTTAACATCTTGATTTAAGTTGTTTTGTTATGTAAATTTTTATCCCAAATAATTATTCGATCGAAATTCAAATACAAAATATTTTTTATCCAAGTTCTTGCCTTTTTGTCTGAGTTTTGGATTATAGGCTTTAAAAGAATAATTGTGTGAAATTAAAGTGTGTACTTACGATTTAATATATTTTTAGTAGCCAAAACATTATGCACCCAATTAAACGATGTTTTATACAAAAAAAAAGAAAAATGTGTATTTAGAAATCTTCAATTTGAAACTCACACCAAACAAAATTAAATTCTGATTAGAACAATTACTTTGTCATGCAAATATGTAATTTCTGTTTTACACAGAGGTTTAAAAACAATTTTGGCAAGCACATAAATGCGTTTTGTTTACCAGGAATCCAAGATTGCAAAGAGGTGGCTCTACGTTCGTTCTACACAAGCAAATGTCTAAAAGAATCGGGCAAATCAACAGTGCACAACAGAACAGTATTGTACAACAAAAAAACCACCACCAAAGAAAACATTTTTGAAAATAATCAACCACCAAATAAAGTCAAAAAAAAAACAAGGAATCACCAATGAAAAAAAGATTTTCAAAAGAAAAATATACAAAAGAAAAAGGGAAAAATTTAGAATATCTTAAAGAATGTAGTCAGATTCATACGATTATATTATTACAGTAGTAAAAAAAATTAACATGAGATTTGTCAAAAGACCAATTAGGGCTAAAGGTACAATTTTATAAAGCACTATCTACATGACAAACTACAGTAACACTATTAGTATTAAAGTATCTCTATGAGTATGCTGACGTAGCTTCGACATTCTTTTTTTTATATTTAACTAGCTGTCGCCCGCGACTTCATCAAGGATTTTACGCCTGAATAGGCGTGAAGACGTAACAGACAAACAAACTCACTTTTATAATATTAGTAAGGATTGGTTTGCGTTTGTTTGGCCGCAACTCGCCTGCCGTAAACCAATGATACAGCCTAAGATGTAGCAGGCTGTAGACATACAAGAAACCGACGCACTCGAGCTTTGAAGAGATCCAGAGCAAACTTTTTATAATTATTACTATTAATAATAGATGGCTGTTGCCGATGTCTATGCTTTTACTGTGCGTCCATATACATATATTGTGCGAGCAGCTAGTTTGACTTGACTGCTCGCTTCTCTGTTTTTCGATCATTACAATTTGGATCTCTTTCAAAATTCGGCCTCCGGCCACCGTAAGCCGCATCATCGCATCATAATAGGCGAGTTGCGGCCAAACGCAAGCCTATACAGGGATATATTTCAGAAAATAGTTTTCCAGAAACACATTAGCGACTGCGGTTTATCACTTTTGAGCGGCGTTTTTGCTGCCGGCAGTCAACAGAATTGTACCATTAGTCCTCCACCGAAAATAGTACTGCAAGTAAGTAAATTATAGCTACTGAATAACTAAAAATGTATGTTCGCTATATGAATCAAACTACTTAGAAGGTGTTAAGTAAAACAAAGCATTAGATTACTGTGTACCTGTGACGTTTATTGTTCATATACATCACCTGACGGCCATCTATGTACAAACAACTTATTACACATCGTTTGGTAAATCGCTGCAAACTAATGTCAACTTTAAGACCTTTTCAAGAAGGTTTCTTTTGGAATGGCATAATCATATGTTATAAATCAATTTTAGTTGCACTGAAAACTATATTAAAATGAGACATGAGATTAATGTTCTGATTTAACTAATACAGAATAAGTTTATTTCAGATTATTAATAGTTTTTTATAGACATGGAAATCGAATTGACTTCTTATTGGGCCATCTAAATAAGCGGAAATGAGGTTCGCAGACAATTCATTTAAAATATTATATAAATAATCGATCAGAATTTGCATAAATTTACCAAACGCTAACTAAATACGAATGTATATATAAATAAAATGACACTTTCCCTTATACTTATCAAAATATACACAACCAACTCCTAATTATATAAATTTTAAATCACAATTCATATTGAGACATTTTCTAATAATTTATGTAAATAATTTAATTACAATCACTGAGATCTGTTTTTAGAATTTATAATAACAATTGATTAAATAAATTATTAATTTATTGGCACAGTAATACTCACTAGCAGCCTTAATTTTATTTTTTTTCTATAAAATACTCCCAAATGTACAACATGTTAGTAAAAGCTAATAAATTAATGTATTAGAAGAAGAAAAAAAACTATACAAGATTTATACTTCATTTTTTAAACTTAAATGAGACCAAATATTTGAGAATCGAAACAATACTTTTTTTTAATGCTTATCTAATAATAATAATTTTCTTTCACTTCTGCAATAACAGAATATTTTGAGCAATTTAATTTGAAGTTTATCTCTTACAAAATAAAGCTAATATTTAATTGTTCATCTAAATAAAAATAAATGTACGACAACATTATTAGTCACTGGCTGGTCAAAAGACCGTTATTCTTAATCCAAATTTTTAAAATACATATTAAATTGGGCGTTTTGCGCTTATAGTCCTATGTTTAAATTATGCAGTTAACTATCGACTTTATTGCTTTGTCATTAAGGTTAGTATTACGTCACAAAAGCTAAATCTTAGTGCTAAATGGAATGGAGTTAGGAAGCCCTATGATAATGAACTGGATGGTATTACGTATAATATACAACAGCTGTTTGCACATGACAATGTATTGATGTTTCAATTAAATATTTAAGTAAGACAAGGCGAAAATAGTTTAATTGTTTTTTTTTTGTTTAGTTTTAAATTGAAATAAATTAATATACAGTGGAATCTCACGAATCCGACACTAAAACCTAGAGGGTACCTGATTATTGGAACGTTCGGCTTACTAGATTGTATAGAAAAAATATAATAAATAAAATTATGCATTTTATAAAGAAAATACGATGTATATATTTGGGTTCCTGTATTGCACTGTTTTTATGGCAGTAACATAGGTATCTCAAAATAAAATTGTAATTACATAGTTTTATAATAATCTGCTTGACCGCAGTGTGACAGAGCGAATGCGCAGTGCTCGGCCTAATGGGGGAAGAGAGAGGTGCGGGCGGAGGGTCTGGATTATTGGACGTGTAGGTCTATTGATGAGTCGAATTAGTGAGATTCATCTCTAAATACTAGCTAATAAAGTTATTTATTAAAAAAAAAAACTTTTGTTTTATACATTTAGTTGAATCCTCTATTGGTCAAAAATCCTGCAAGAATATGGCATACCCACTATAGTTTTAATTACTCTGACCAAAGAGTAGTAACAATAGAGTGATATTGTTTGTATGAATCAAAAACAAGTAATGAGCGTGCATAACACACAAAACAAGCCTTATGCCGCGGCATTAGCAACCATCCCATGACAGGCTTGACATACTGTCTACACACCTTGTAACTTTGATAAAATACGAATACTGTCACTCTATATCTTACTACTCAGTGTTATGAATGAATGACATTACAGTTAAACCAGATAAAGTATGCGCTTCGGGAAAATTCGTGCTATCGAATTTGACCGTCGTACCTCAGAGGCCTGGCAATGTTCTGTCGCGTTTTGTAGAAGTGCACCTATCATTTAGTGTCTGTTAGAAGTTTTCTCTGTGTCGGTATTGCACAGTCGTAAATCGTCGGAACTGCAAAATTGTTAATTCATAATTGTCTAACCATGCTAATGACTTGCTGAGCATACAAACTCTTTCAAAAAGATGTTACAGCTCTAAATTAATTTCATAAATCGTATTAGTGGAGATAAACGATGATTACCGAAGCACATATTTTTTTTCTGGGAATACGTATTTACTAACTAACTTATTATCTGGTCGATAAATTCTATGTAGAAGCATATTGTACTCTTTATATTGGAACCATTGGTTAACCCTAAAGGCGCTTTTTTATTTTCAAACGGTACTGAACGCTATGGCAATATTCTCTATACCTATAGATATTTTAAATTCTTTATTGCTATATTTTAATAGTTCATTATTAATTGTATATAATAACCCTTTAGAAGAAAAGTTAGAAATAGAAGCGTAGTATACAACCATGTTAAGGCAGTAATTCATATTGTAGATCGACCACGTATAAATTTGCCTTCGGAAATCTTCAGAAACCGAGTATTTCCGAAAATGGCACCAACTACTTGACGATCTTTTAGGTTGGCAGTGGATAAAAATCGACTTTACGACTAAGTTTCTAGGTTTATTATTGCTAGGCAGATTGAGCTTTAAAAATGTTGCTGAATGAGTTGACTCCTTTGCACGTGGTCCAAGGACTTAGTTAGAACAAATGTTAGTGGACATGATGAAATTGACAGTTAAATAAAGATTAGAAACAAAAGAATTCGGTGAAATACAACAGGTACACACGACGACACATCAACCTATACAAAACCAGTTTATGCTGATCTTTCAACTACGAATCGTACGCCGTAGATTTCCCGTACGACGAGATATCCGCTTAAACTGGTTTTGTATAGGTTGATCTGTCGTCGTGTGTACTATGTAAGCTATCTACATTGTTATGAGAACCAAAATGTTAATATCGTACAAAGATATATTAGAGGAGACTGATATACATTTACTAAGGTTATTTAGACCCTGTGATGAAAATACAGTATGGCACAATAAGTTGTGGGTTATGCGGCAAGGGTGGATGACTTCTTTTTGTATTGAAAAAAAAAAACTAATCAAAAACGTTTTACGTACATCCCGACAAAAAAGTTTAAATGGTGGTGAAACGCGGAACTACATATTTTCTAGCTGGCAATACTGCGTTTTCTGTCAAACTCGACAGGGTTGCCAACAACGCCCTCATTTTTTCCGATTGTATTTCGGTTTAAAAACTCGCTACTATTCTGTTTAAACTTTGAAATACTCGTAATAATTTTAAAAAGAAGTCAACTGACCTCGTGGCTCGTGATATATGCTTTTGTTGTTAATAATAATAATGACAGTTAAATAAAGATTAGAAACAAAAGAATTCGGTGAAATACAACAGGTACACACGACGACACATCAACCTATACAAAACCAGTTTATGCTGATCTTTCAACTACGAATCGTACGCCGTAGATTTCCCGTACGACGAGATATCCGCTTAAACTGGTTTTGTATAGGTTGATCTGTCGTCGTGTGTACTATGTAAGCTATCTACATTGTTATGAGAACCAAAATTTAAAATTTAGTCTGCTTCTCAAAATGGATGTAGGAACGGGTCCCGCGGTACTAAGGAGCTGCTCCTCATTGATATGGCTATTAGTCAACAGGTTCGCCGTTCCCGAAGGCATCTGTCGACATGTTGGATAGACTATAAGAAGGCCTATGACTCCGTACCACATACATGGCTCATGAGGGTGCTAGAGATGTATAAAGTTGATGCAACTCTGCGCACCTTCCTGATCTCATGTATGAGGCAATGGAGTACAGTCCTTCGCTATCCAGGATGTAGGCAGATTCAGAGGAATAGTGAACCGATAAGGATAGAGCGAGGTATATTCCAGGGCGATAGTTTGAGTCCACTTTGGTTCTGCTTAGCCTTGAATCCTCTAAGCACGCTGCTAGAGAATTCAGGTCTTGGCTATCGATTGAGGAGAGGTGGTCAGGTTATATCTCACCTTCTTTACATGGACGACCTGAAACTCTTTGCCCCCAACGATTTGCAGCTGATGGAGCTACTGAAGGTAACTGAAACTTTCAGTAGTGCCATCAGGATGGAATTTGGTGTGGACAAATGTGCGGTCATGCATGTAAAGCGAGGGGAAATTATGGAATCTGTGGGAACCCAGCTTTCAGATTCCACAAACCTTAGGTCCCTCTCAGCAACCGAAACCTACAAGTATTTGGGGATGTCTGAAGCGCTGGGCATCAATGTTGCTGACATGAAGCAATCGTTGAAGGAACGCTTCTTTGGCCGCCTGAGAAAAGTATTTAATAGTCTTTTATCAGGCGGAAACAAGGTGCGTGCTTTCAACGGTTGGGTCATGCCGGTTTTGATGTACTCTTTCGGCATACTCAAATGGACTCAAACAGAACTGGACGCCCTGGATAGGAAGGTCCGTAAATTGTTAACGGCATTTCGTATGCATCACCCACGTTCTTCGGTTATGAGACTGTATATCCCGCGAAGTTGTGGAGGTCGAGGCTTTTTAAACGCTAAGACTCTCCACAATCGCGAGATATGCAGTCTAAGGGAATATTTCCTAGAAACCGACGTGGGAATGCATCGGGATGTGGTTGCAGTGGACAAAGGCCTCACCCCGCTCTCCTTGGCTAAAGAGAATTGGCACAAACCTGTAGTGCTTGACACTAACGACCGCAAGGAGGTATGGCAGAGTAAGGAGCTTCACGGACGCTTTTTCCGGGCCCTACATGGTCCCGATGTAGATCAATCAGCGTCCGTAGCCTGGCTACGTTCCGGGGATCTCTTTGGAGAAACCGAGGGTTTTGTCTGTGCAATTATGGATGAAGTTATGATGACAAATAACTACCGGAGATTTATTGTGAAGGACGGCACGGTTGACATATGTCGGGCATGCCACCGTCCGGGTGAATCAATTCGACACATTATCTCCGGTTGTTCTCGTCTAGCTAACGGAGAGTACTTGCATAGACACAACCTTGTAGCCAGGATTATCCATCAGCAACTTGCTCTAAAATATAACCTTGTGGAATCGGAAGTGCCGTACTACAGGTATGAGCCCGACCCAGTTCTCGAACATGGCAATATCACATTGTACTGGGATCGATCCATCATCACTGACAGGACTATTGTTGCCAACAAACCTGATATAGTGGTGGTGGATCGATCAGAGCGGCGTGCAATGATTGTTGACATAACAGTCCCGCATGATGAGAACCTCGTGAAAGCCGAGAAAGATAAGCAAATCAAGTATATTGACTTGGCTCGCGAGGTTGTCGACATGTGGGATGTGGACTCAGCGATCATTGTGCCGATAGTCGTATCTGCCAATGGCTTAATTGCTAAGAGCCTCGACCAACACCTTAGGAGGCTCTCGTTAGGTAGCTGGATCAAGGGCTTGATTCAGAAAGCGGTACTCCTAGACACGGCTCGTATTGTTAGGAGGTTCCTTTCTCTGGAGCCCTGACCGCCGGTAGCTTGGACCCTGTTCCCGATACCGGTGGGCTACTATTTTTATATTTTTAAATGTTTTTTTTTTTATTTTTGTTTAGAAGAAATATTTAAAAATGTAAATAATATGTAAATTAATCAATAAATGAACGAAAAATGACATCTGAAGTACATTGCGAAAAAACAATTTGACGGTCACCAAAAACCTGATGGTCAATATAAAAACCATTCGCTTGACTGCGACAGGCATACTGAGAACTGACACCATAGCATAAAAAGTCCATATCTTCACAATGCATTTCGCGAGACAGGGACGGTCAATTTTCGTTCTTAAACTTAAAATTGTGTAAATAATTGCACCTGCTGCTTGCTTTTCTCGCATTTATTGTAAGTACTATTTGCTTTTTATACTATTATAAAAATAAGTACCTCATAACGACTAAATAACTCAGGGACGCAAATCCAGCAAAAGCTTTAACTGCCTGGGATGTCGTATAGCACAAAAATAAATGTTTTTGCAACTTAGTCCAGGCTACGTGTCTAGAAGATCTGTAAAATCTGTCGTGAACCAAGCAATATGACAGTTTTTTTTTGTAGATTTTAACATTAATAATCTGTCACCGTGTGACATTGCTCTGTCATGTTGACAGTGACAGGTGAGAATTGGTTGATGGCCGTCAAATTGTTACTATAATAATCTGCATCCCCAAGTAAGCAGTAAACTGACTGCCAACACCGAGGAGTGCGTAAGCGCAGTCATAGCGAGCGTGGGTAACGGTGGACCGTCATATTGACACCGACGGGTGACGATTGGTGAACGTCATATTGACACCGACGGGTGACGATTGGTGAACGTCAAATAGTACCGCTATATCTACCCCTCAAGCCTCCACAAGTAACACAAGCAGTAGATTGACAGCCAGCACCGAGAAGTGCGTGAGCGAGGTCACAGCAGAGTTGTCATGGTAACGCAGCTGCGACTTACCGGCTGTCAGCGAGCGCGGGTGACGGTGAACCGTCATGTTGACTGTGACGGGTGACGACTGGTTTGCTGGGACGGTTATGGTAGTATAGGGTGGGATTGAATAGCTGTAAAAAAGTTGTGATTCTGTAAAACCTAGGTAGAGGAAATCTCAGAAACTACAAGGGTTGGAAGTCTCAAATTATGCATGGGAGATTCTTTTAGGTCGTAGGTGCTCATTCAGACGTCATTTTGTAAAATTCAACCCCTTTGGGGATGACACAGGGTGGCCTTGAAAATTTTCGAAATTAATGGACTAAATAACATCACGCTACGACTCTTAGTACCGGGTGAATCCGCAGGGCACAGCTCGTGAAATATATAGGCTGTAAGATGTAAACCGGGTAGCAGTAAACTGCTACCTGGTGCCCCTGCTTATGGTGTACTGGAAGTGCTAATGATAAATCAACATCCGTCTTCTGCGCTCACTTAGACGACAACTATTCTTATAACTATTCGAATAAGTCTTAAATAAGTAGGACAAATAGAAATATACAGGATGAGTCGTGTCACTTACCCAGAAGCAACAGCGGTGATGTTGTACTGTCCTGGCAGCAACATGCGCCAGAAGTACCCATGGTCTGTCGTGCGTACTACATGATCGTTGCCTTCCACTCTGATTTGAGCGTTCTGAAAGTAGTATGAGTGTTGTATAAGCCGTGTTTTATACACTTACTTACTACTACAGCAGACAGAAACTCCTTTTCGCGCTGAAAAGCTGTGATTAGGGTTACCATTTTCCGTCTCGTGACGACAGGCCGCGTCGACGGCGCGTTCGTTTTCCACGCGCGCCTCAAGGAGAAAAAGATGTAACTTGACCTATCTTTATATATATAATTCTTCTGTGAGTGTGTATGTCACTGAACTTCTCTCAAACGACTGGACCGATTTTGTGTGTGTTCAAGGGGATCTGGGAATGGTTTAGATTCACAATTTTGTCCGCTGGACAATGTTTTTTAAATTAATTTTTAATTTATTAGTAGTTGTTGATTTTGGAATGTTTTACATTGGATCCGACAGACGGCGCTACCATCGCAGTGTCAAATTAGACAGCTTATTAGCTTATTAAAAAAAGTTTGAAATTTTCAAATTAAAGACAGGACAACGTCTGTCGGGTCCGCTAGTGTTTACATATAAAGCTTTTTTTACTGCGAGTGCAGTTCAACTCGCTTGAGTTGTTATACTGCTTAACCGGTCTTTCCTGTGGTGACCTCAATAAATTAAGGCCCCTAGAAAGGGTTACCAAATAAAGCATTCTCATTCTGAGAAAAAGTTACGAGTTATTCGAAATAGATACCGCGACCCCGGAACACAAAGTGTTAAAGAAGGAATATGAATGTGTTTTACTCAGTACTAGTCTGACACTCCCTTTCGGTCCGACGAGAGCGGGAGAAGTTATTTAGTGATTATCTATATTGTTCATGCAACATATTCTATCGAAAATATTATTTATAGGCTTATGATAAAGCAGTGATAAACATATCGCGAGGAATACATTCTTGGTACAGAATATTATTGATATAGATTTATTATTGCTGGAAATATTAACCTGAAGAAGGTACCAAATGGCCCTTTTAAACGTAGTCGAAACACAAATTTATAGTAGTGTTAAATGGCGGGAACGGAATCTTTTTAGCTGCAACTTATCGTGACCAAAATGAAAAGTCATTTATTCAAATTAGGCTGACGATCAGTACTTTTTGGACGACAATGCACAAGATAGTCCCCCAAAATGCCCACCCTTCGCCACTTCCTAGTGTTTTAGCTAGAAGAAGTGGCGGAACCAATTCCTCAACAACACAACCTGTCTAGTAGGTTTGAAGAACAAAATTTCAATTAATATTAATCGAAAAATCTCTTGTAGTTTTGGATCAGAAGCAGCCAGTATTTTTGGGGCTTCATACCCTGAAAAATTCCTCTGTTTAGGCCGCTTGTTTGCGACGGTTTCGTATCGTGGCGTAAGGTTTGTTCAATACATTTTCTATTATTTTTGGCAACGGTACACTTACCTTGACGGGTTCCCCAGCCTCATCAGCCACGACTCCAGTAACACCAATATGCGTCTGCTCAATAAAAGACAGAAGGGCATCCTTGTTCAGATGCCAGTACTTCGGGAGCTCTGCAGCTGGGGGATACTTGCAGCAGGACAGCTCGAACGTCACCTCGAAACAGTTTGAGTGGACGTAGTTGAAGTCTTGCATGCCACCTGGAACAGGAATTATGAGTAAGAGGTATGTGATGAGATGAGATAGGAGATGTTGTATGCGACATCGGTCGCGTGAATATCTTGATCTACTTTTAAGGTATTATTATATTGAAGTACTAGCTGGCGCCCGCGTGATGATCGAAAAAAGTATCTTGTATTATTCCAGACTATAATCTACTACTGTGCCAAATTTCATCAAGATACGTTCAGCCGTTTTGTCGTGAAAGAGTAACAAACATCCATACATCCATCCTCACAAACATTCGCATTTATAATATTACTAGCTTTCGCCCGCGGCTTTGCTCGCGTTAAATTCGGTATAACACACCAAGCAGACCTGCAGTTTTTGCTCTTGCGCCTGATTGATTTGTAATAGCAACGCTAAGTTTTCCCTTTTCTTCCCTCGTTCTCCCTCATATCCCACTTTTTTTAAATAAAAATTAGCCTATGTCCGTCTCCTGGTTCCCAACTATCTCTGTACCAAAATTCATCAAAATCGGTTTAGCCATTAAAGCGTGAAGAGGTAACAAACAAACAAACAAACAAACAAACTCACTTTCGCTTTTATAATATTAGTAAGGATATATAATATATATATATAAGAAGGATTAGGTACGACTCTGTCTAACCCGCCGAAGATTACCGACGTGATGTTATGTTATGTAGAAGAATATCAGCCATCAAGTTACAAACCTTGTACAGAATACCAGTTCGCTCCGTTAGTGATTCCATCATCAAAGTTCTCCGGCGGGCAGGAGTCACCCGCACGCATTTCCTCGTTACGGGACGCGTAAACGTTGGCTAAGTGCTTGAACAGCGAGTCGTCTGGCGAACGACTCTCTTCACAACACTCCTTGCCCGTACTGAAAGGGTAATGTGAAGTGGAATAAGTTTAAAGAATCAGGAGTTACTTTGCCGTAGTCCATGCTATTAAATGTTATGCAATATATACACTATACAGTTTTGATTCCGCGGATAAAGCTCGTAGGAATAATTACAGCTGCTCAGGTAGATCTTTCGGTAATGCCGCGGTTGCCTATTTTGATCTGTGGATGTGCAACCAACCCTTTTTTTTGGGGTGGGAAATCATCAAATAACTTCGGAGCGAGGGGGAGTGTCAGATTTGTACTGACTAAAACCCACCCATGTTCCTTCTATTGCCCTTTACGTTCCGGGGCCGCGGTATCTCTTTCAAACAACGCGGAACGGCAACCAACCCTCACATACCAAATTCGCTTCGTGCCTCGGAAAGCACGTTAAACTATTGGTTTCGCTCGTAGATCCTTAATCAATCAGTCATTACAGAGTCACTAGTCAGTGTTCCGAAAGTTTGACAACCAGTCTTATCAATCAAGCAGTATCGTTTTACCAAATACTAGTATTCAGTTGCATCAGGTTAGACTGGAAGCCGACCCCAATATTGTTTGGGAACGGCTAAGTTATGGGAAGAGGCTAGGAATTTCGCGAAGGATCCAACCGCCTTGCAACTGGTTCATTCGCACCCGAGCGGTCGTCGAGTCAACACCTCCTGAAGACTTCCCGTAGAGAGACCTAACATGTGTCGAATATAGGTTTGGTTACATGGCGTGCTAATTATTAATAGTTTTTTGCATCTAAGCATGGATAATTTTTCGCGAAACTAAACATGCCTAAAATCACAAAGAGAGCACGCTTTTTTATCAACTCTACATAAGTATAAATAATGTAATCATTATAGCATAATCTTTATCAATCTCTCACAAACCTGGAATCATCATAAGGATAGCTAGCAACCACAGCGCCTCCATGAAGGTTGCCAGACAACACGAACTGCTTGCCGGTCACCCATCGCATCAGCGCCACAGTCTCCGGCTGCCGATTACCGTACAAGTACTCGTCATCATTAGACTTGTGCTTGTCAAACTGGTCAGGGAAATCCCTGTTCAGATCTACGCCTTTAGCGTTGTTTCTGCCGACGTATTCTCGTAGGGACTCACAATTGTTTTCCTGATGAAGAGAAAATAAAAGATTATTCTCAGAAACAAGTTCAAGCACTTAATTTTTTGATATTAGTTAAAAGTAATCTAGTTTTAATTAATCCAGTTTTGGGAAAGTTCCTTAGCATATTATGTTGTCTTTTAAGGGTTCTGTACCTCAAAAGGAAAAAAAACGGAAGTCTTATTAGATCACTTTGTTCTCCGTCCCTTTATCTCGGGAACGCGTGGAGATATCTAGTTGAAATTACAAAAATCCACAATCTATTGTGTTGTTGGTCTATTGTGTTGTAAAAAAATCAATCCTCTAACGCCCGGTTCCAATAAACAAAAAACCGGCCAAGAGCGTGTCGGGCCACGCTCAGTGTAGGGTTCCGTAGTTTCCCGTCCGTCACAATAAGTGAAAGTTTAAAGGTGGAGGAGGAAATTATTTTGTACAACTTTTTGTCTTTTTTGTACAAAAACTGTTGTGTCAATCAAGTTCAAAATGATTTTCATAGAAAGTCCTTATAAAGTTCTACTTTTCAGATTTTTTTCATATTTTCTAAACTTATGGTTCAAAAGTTAGAGGGGGGGGGACACATTGTTTTTTACTTTTGGAGCGATTATTTCCGAAATTATAGACATTATCAAAAATGGTTTTAGTAAACCCCTATTCATTTTTAAATACCTTTCCAACAATATATCACACGTTAGGGTTGAAATTAAAAAAAAAATCACTTCCTACTTTACATATAGGGTGGCTACCCTAATAAAACATTTTTTTCCAATTTTTATTTTACCACTTTGTCGGCGTGATTGATATACATATTGGTACCAAATTTCAGCTTTCTAGTGCTAACGGTCACAGAGATAAAGCGAGGACGGACGGACGGACGGACAGACAGACATGGCGAAACTATAAGGGTTCCTAGTTGACTACGGAACCCTAAAAAACGATTCGTTTTGCTTACGGATAGTATTTTCTACAAGACGTATGTCAAAATACTACCATCCGTAAACAAAACGAGTCGTTTTTTGTTTATTGGAACCGGACGTTAGTCTACTCAGTCAAAAGATACGGCTGTTTATGTCGCAAGTTTGTACGGAGCCCTCGGTGCGGGGGTTTTCAATTGTTTTGGTATATTTTAAAACTAATCACAGAAACTAGTTTTGGATGTTTGTTACGCGATTACCCTTACAATTGTGGGCCGCTTTTTAAAATTCTTTTTATAATCGAAAGATAATTTATGAGTATAATTATTTATATGAGGATATTTTTTCCTCTAATTTATATGGACGATATGCTAATATCTCTTATTAGAATGAAAAATGAATACTCGATGAGGATTTGTGTCGAATACCATCATACCAACACACACACACAAAATACATAATTAATAAAATAATTATTTTTAAAAATAAAAAACCCGACTGCGTAAAAAGTGAAACAAACTACACACCTAATAAAAATAAAACTGAAAAGAAATAAACAAGTACTGTAATCTGGAACTATGAAGAACAGTCGGGACCCATTATTGGAGTGGGAGCCGTTCCAGATTTTAATGGGTCCCGACTGTTCTTCATAGTTCCAGATTACAGTACTTGTTTATTTCTTTTCAGTTTTATTTTTATTAGGTGTGTAGTTTGTTTCACTTTTTACGCAGTCGGGTTTTTTATTTTTAAAAATAATTATTTTATTTTTGACTTTTTAGTTATGAATATCTATTATGTATTCATTATTTATAAGATTATTATTTTTGGATCCACCCTTTATAGCAGAACTTTTTATGTCATAATTTTATTTTGCTTAATAACGTATAGCATAAACTTCACTTCGCAGAAAATTGTTTGGCAGACACTTATTTATCATACATTCAAAACTCATAATTTTGTAAGTCAGAATCATCTCTAGACATATATTTCATCATTTTATTTAATAAGTGATTATCCTAATCTTAATAGTTTAGTTCCGGGTAACCTAATAAAAACAATCTTTTTTTTCTATTAATGCAAGTCGTTTCTGGTGGTCACAGTTTTAACCTATCCTAACCTAGCCATTTCAGCCATCTACATCGTATGCCAAGTGAAATTATACCAAATAATCATCGCTCTAAATGAGCATTATGCTAAACGATATGCGAAATTTGAACTCTGCAAATCGGAATTATACTGAATGTAATTCTGCCATCCTAAAAGTATCCCATTGTAAATTCGAAGTTTTAAACATTATGCCAAACGATAATATTATCAATTTTTTGATGCCTTTAAAATGTTTATTTAAAGAAAATTATGCTAAGTGTATTATGCCAAATAAATTTCGGAGCATCAAGATTCTGCCAGATAGAGGGAACCCATTATTTTTATCCATACATTTATTTTGTTCGGCAACCTGTAGCCGGAAAGTACTGATAGCACGGGCCTACGCCAAGTGATTATCAGTTGGGTTTAGAGTTAAAGAGGTAAAAATAGGTACAATACTGTTTTGTGCTGTAGCTTGAAAGAGAGTTGAGGGTCTGTTTAAGTGGATATGTTGGTTCGGGTTATCTGATTCACATTGTAGGAATTTCCTCACCAGTCTACACGTGTTTAGTATCACTGCCTTCTGAATCAGGTGGTAGGTGTTTGAGGGCAGGTTCAGGGAAGTTAAGGACTGGTGAAGTTGTTTTGGTATTACTCCTGTAGTGGACAACACTATAGGGACGATTGTAACTTTTTGAAGATGCCAGAGGCGGGTAATTTCTTCTTTTAATTCGGTATACTTAGATAATTTTTCTGCAATAGTAGTTTGTAAGTTGTGTGTATTTGGTACAGCTATGTCTATGAGGTATCCAGTATTGTTTGTTTTATTTATTAATGTGATGTCTGGTCTAATGCAGTGGATGGTTCGGTCAGTAAATATCCCTCGGTCAAAATATAATTTTGTTGAAGCGTTTTCCAGCACAGTTTCGGGGATGTATTTGTAGTAGGGAACTATGGACTCTATAAGTTTGTATTGGTGTGCTAGTTTCTGATGTATGATGTTAGCGACTTGGTCGTGTCTATGTTTATAGTCTGTCTGGGCTATTGATTTACACGCGCCTGTAATGTGCTGGATGGTTTCTGGTGAACTATTGCATTTTCGGCAATATCAGTGCTTAGGTTTTTTATAATGTGTCCTATAATTTTTAGTCTCAATGACTTGGTCTCGAACTACAAGCATGAAGCCTTCAGTCTCCGGGAAGAGCTCGCCTCGTTTAAGCCATGCGTTCCACGCTTTCTTGTCGACATAATTTTGACTTAAATCTTGGTAATGCCTTCCGTGCAAAGATTTCTGGCTCCATTCTAGTACTTTGGTTTTGTTATCGCTTACTTGTTCGTTTTTCTGTTCGGATTTATCTTTTAAATTTAGAGGTGTAGATTGATGGTCGCTGTTTGTAATAATTTTGTAAAGTGTAGAAGTTCCAGCTTTAGAAAAGAAATATTGTCTTAGTGATGCGATTTGCTTGTTGTGTTTTAAAATTAATGTCGATGAACCCTCTGCCTTCTTCTTTCCTTGGTAATGTTAACCTTTGCACACACGATCTTGGGTAATGCTTGCGGAATTTGATCATTACCATGACCAAAAAAACCCTACAACGCAAAGTCAATACTACCGTATTGACTTTGCGTTGTAGGGTTTTTTTGGACGCAAAGTCAATACTACCGTATTGACTTTGCGTTGCTTTACTATAATTTTAAACTGTAATATCTTCGGAAATATTCATTTAAATTAGAAGCTGTAAAGGGCCATATTGATCTATATTAAATATACAATGTATTTAAGGTACTTAATGGGATAAAAATTAATGCTGTATTGTTTAAAATACATATGTACATACGTGACGGCCTAAATTTTAATTATTAATTATTTATAAATAAATAGTCACTCGAATCGAAAAGTGATGAAAGAAAACTATTAATGATTTTTAAATACCTATTCGACGATACCCCACTTGACATATTTTGTTGGTTTTATTTTTTTTTATTTTCCCAATATGGTGTCTCATGGTTGCCATTTTGTTTTTTTATTAATTTCATATCTTTAGTGACACTCGCAGGACTAAGAGAAATCGATTGACGTGTGAATCATAAAAATCGGCCCAGGCGTTTAGTCTGTATAGTGCTTCAAAGGAACAAACATACATACATACATACATACATAGACTGATGAACACATAACCCTCCTTTGCGGTGCGCAGTCGGGTAAAAAGGCTGAAATTAAAAAATAAAACTTTATTGCCAAAAAAAACGACTTGAAAAAAAAACACTAAAAGACGTATTTACGAAATTTACTTCCGGAAATCAATGACTTTTGTTTGATTCATAGATATTTTTCCCAACGAAGTTTTTTGAAATCCTCACTCAACACGCGCCCATTGCACTGCAGTCGCCAATCCTTAACCAAAGACTTATTAATAAAACAATTTCCTCTAAAAAGTAACGGCCACTGAAACCCATGTTTTGCATCGGTTGATAGCGGACAGCAGCGTATATGAATACATATTGCAGTTATCAGTGGGTACTTGATGCAACAACATAATATGTTGGCAAATGCATCTATATATTATATAATTAAGACGATTAACCTTTAGCTCATTAATGCACACATATATTACATCCAATTATAGACTTTATTTCTGGTTAATTTAAAGTGTGTTTTAAGTTTTATAGTCCACATTTCAATCAAGCCAATGAATTCATGGATATATGACATACAGTTCTAGACTCTATTTTGAATGCATTTAAGGCAGGGTTTACGTTTTCTATGCACTAAAGTAGGTGGAAAGTTTCAGTGTTTATGGAGTAGCATTCTATTATCGTGAAGTCAATGACCTATTGAATGTGCAGTTGCAATTATGATTTCTTTGCCCCAGTCAATAGTGATAAGACATTATTCATAACATAACATCACGACTATTAATGCCCGATGAATTAGGCAGAGCTGAACGAACAGGCACATTAGGACGCATAAGTTTAGACTCCGTGATCGCTACTGAAAATTTCCTCATGGAAAAACTCCGGAGACTTGTTCCCATGTTCCTTATATTGCCCATTATGTTCCGAGGCCGCGGTATCTCTTTCGAACAACCGGCAACCACGGCAAACAACCCTCTAAGTCTACGCATTCACAAGATATGGCCGTTTTTGTCGCAAATTTATACAAAACACTCGGTGCGGGGGTTTTTAATTGCTTTGATATATTTTAAAACCTTTTTATCCGACTGCACAAAGCAGCTCGAATAATTTGATATGGAATCCGAAATGCCAGTGAAAAAAAAAATGGTGAATTCGGAGACTGTATCCGAATCATTAGCAATATCGTTTCAACATGACCTCCTCCGTTACGAAGGCGATTGATGATGTTGGCGTTTTTATTTGATTCGGGCCAGTTACTAAGCCACGACGGCTCTTGAAACCGGTCATTTCTGACGTGAATACATTAACAGAGTGTTGACATTATGCGGTGCTACAAATGATCATCTTCTTCTATGTCGTGTTTCCTAGAGTTTCTATGCCACCTATCCGCCTCTGACTTGGCGTAACATGCCGTCGAGAAATATCTCTCTTATTGGTTCCTTCGCCGAAGCAAGTGATAATTATACAATACTAGCTTTTGCCCGCGGCTTCGGTCGCGTTAAATTCGGGGTAACACAGTTCCCCTTTCCTGATTTGCAGGTACCTGCTACCTGTAGTTTTTGCCCTTGCGCCTTATTTATTGTAATAGCAAAGCTAAGCTTTCCCTTCTCTCCCTTCTTTCTCCCTCATTTCTCACTTTTTTATATTTGTCTCCAGGGTCCCAACTATATCTGTACCAAAATTCATCAAAATCGGTTTAGCCATTTAAGCGTGAAGATGTAGCAAACAAATAAACTCACTTTCGCTTTTATAATATTAGTAAGGATACACATGCATTCTAAAAATCGGAGGCCGTTTTTTTGCTGACGAGAAGTCAGAGTAAATAAAGGAGTGAGACTTTTACTGACTAAAACCTACCTATGTTCCTTCTTTTGCCCTTTATGTTCTGGGGCCACGGCATCTTTTTCGAACAATCCGCAACCCTGCTACCCCTGAGCTGCTAGGCGTGGAGGGCATGCGCGTGCGTGTATGGTTTGGCGTTCAAAACGGTAACCCAGTAGGTAAAGTTTAATCGTTCAATATGGCATTGCATGCTAGCACTTCACGGTCAATTACAAACAGAAAATAATTCGCGCTTTGTTGATAAATAAATGCCGCACAGAAAATGAATTCAAATTAGTTACGGTAAAATAAAAGGCATTTTCTAATTAAAGTCCAGACTTCGTTTTTAGTAACTTTAAACATTGCCCGAAAATACAAATATTATCCGAAATTGGCACAAAGACGCAACTAGAGCCACACCTAAATAAAAAAAATACAAATATTGCGGTTAACAAGAAAGTTGTAGCAGTACTGGCTGCTGTCATCGCGCGTTAGAATGAAGATTTTTCTTCGTCTATGTCATTACAGTCTTCCCCCGCTTTCTCCTACCCCTGTCACTAGCAAGATTCAGCAGAATACCAGCGTCAGGTAATCTACCTGGCATTGTGCTGAGCTGGACTCCTATTTGGTGCAATTTTGAGACACACATCGCCCTGTAGTGGGCGACCTTAATAAATATATGTGATGTGTCTATCTAAATGCCTATGGGTCGATCTAACTTAGTCTACCTTACTTTTTTTTAATGTGTTCCTTTTTTTCTGTGTGATGTTTTTTTTTGGATTAATTCTTGTATTGTGTCTTTTGTTGCATCAAATAAATGATTTATCTATCTCGACGGTCCCTACGTACATAAATACATGTCGAAAATGGCATTTTTTTTATTGTATCATTGGCTTTAGATTATCTATGCGCACATGCTGACATACGATTTTTATTTAATTTATTTACCTTGTTTTAGAAATCGTATAAGAGAACAAGTATTATAAATACAACGAATAAGTGTCGTAGAAACGGTCATCTATCAGTTTTTCTAAGAAAACGTGGAAAAATAAAATATTTATGTGTAAATGGCATCATAAAGCTCTTAAAACTGTTAAAATATGGATAATATTTTTGTGTTCACCAAAAATACTGATCGTGCACCAAATATTCTTTCCTGAATGTACAAAAAATGCGTAGGTTAGGTTAGGATAAAACTGTGACCCCCTACGCACGAGCCGAGCGAGCGGAGCGAGCGGTGCCGCGGTAGCGGCCGGCGAGTGCCAGTAACGACTTGCATTATTAGAAAATGGATAAAGATATAACACTTTTTTATTGTAGTGCGCTGATGCTCGTTATGACATATTTTAATTAACATATTTTGGTGCACATTCAGAATATTTGGTGCAACACAGGCAAAATTAGGTAAACGAAATGGGAATGAATTGAAGTACTTTTAAATACCATCCTTAAAATATTGTAGAAAGAAAATATTTATTATTGCTCATAGAATTATTTCTAGGGCGTGTTGAACACAAATTACGCTCTCCTGTAAACCTCGGTTTTTGACTTAACCTTATGTACGTAGAAACCGTCGATCTATCTATCTATCTTATCTACCCTACTGAAACTGGTGTAGTTAAAAAAATGCTTTGATTTTGAAGAGCAGTAAACTAAACTACGCAACATTCGTTCGTAGTCCGCAGTTAATCAAACGTTTGTTCTGAACGCGAACTTATACCATCCTGAATAAAGTCTACAATTAATTGTCTAATTGCCTACTGATGAACTGACATGCTCTGCCACTGGCGCATGTAGATCATAAGATATGTCAATAAAAGGTATTAACAGTACACAGATGAAAAGCATGTTTTATGCTTGTTTAAATGTGTTACATTTGTCATGCTAATTTTACCTATTTGTGTATGTAGTTATATGTCTGAATTTGTTTTAAACAACCTGACACGACCAATTGTGTCTTATTTAGTTTATAATTTAACGTGTAACGATACAATGAGGCAGAAAAGAGAAAGAGAAAGCCATATTACTCGTTAATTGGCAAGAAGAGGCACAAGATTGATTAAAGTGGAAAAATGGAGGTTTTTGCGCAGGAGTGGAAAAAAGATTACAAATATTGCCTGCCAATTATTGAATATTCGTGCATTTATCCTTATACTAGCTTTTGCCCGCGGCTTCGCTCAAAACAAACAAACAAACAAATTGACGGCACGGTTGCCGCAGTGGCTGAGGGATCGACTGCTGCGCTGCGTGTCGCGGGTTCGATTCCCGCACGGAACAAATATTTGTATGACCTGCAGATAGTTGTTTCGGGTCTGGCTGTTTGTGTATGTAAGTTTATATGTTTGTAAACGCACCCACGATACAGGACAAATTCCTAGTGTGCGGCAACGTTTAAAAAAAAAACTCACTTTCGCTTTTATAATATTATAGTAAGGATTCTTATACTTTTTATTAGCCTGACCTTTTATAATGAAGTGGTCGGTGTATCAGTTGAGATAAGCTGAATAGTTTTTTTATACTTTCAAGGGGGCGTCCCCATTTTATTACGTCAGTTGATTTTGTTGATTTATCGAGATTGACTGAGTGAGCAGTTGTGACATTTGACTTGATCCCTCACCCTTCTTATCTCAAATTAGATTTTTCATAAGAATATTCACACTCCCGAGCCACAAGATACAAGCGCTGCTTAGTTTGTGACTCACCGACAATGTTGATTCTTTTGATGAATAAACTTATTACTAACTATATTTTAAAGTTCATATCTGTCCAAGTGGTCTTGATTGTGTTGGATATATTTAATAAATCTTAACTTGCTTTATTTTCATTGGATATTTAATTAAACACAATGTGATCCTATAAAGGATCTGATTTTTCCTTTTGAGGTAAACCTTTATTTTTTTTATATTGTTCACCAATCTCACAAGTAAACTAAATCAAATCAAATCATTTATTTCAATTAGACCATTACAGGCACTTTTGAATGTCAAAAAAAAAAAACAAAATGTTAAGCTACAGTCCCGGTCACAAGACATAATAACTTGTGAAAGTACTGTAGTTGCCCATTCCAAAGCCTTGATCTCTATGGAGAAGAATGGGCAAGAAACTCCATGGACACTAATTAGAAATAATGTAGGAAAGAAATAATGTAGGAATTAGGAACATAATATCAAAACCAACTTGAACTCCATTTACAAGTAAAGATAAACTTATCCAAGAGCATACAGAATTATGGAAGTAATTGATTTATTATTGAATACAAACCAAACTTCACACTTTAACATAAACAATGACAAAGGATTTTCTACATTTTAATTTTATAGTTTTCTCAACTTTTTGTTAAATGCAAAAAAACATACACAAAAAACTATCTTGTGATTGTAGAAAATACTTACAACTATTATATAACCTTGAGTAGGTCACTTTTTATGATACTGTCTATCATAAAAAGTGACCTACTCAAGGTTATATTACTGGTATATATAATATTACTGGTCCAGTTACTGGTGTATTATAAAACCTTAACGAATGTACTTGCAATACTTACTTTCTTTTTATGAAAGTAGAGCAAGTACAAAGTGAGCAAATTAGATCAGATAACTGATTTATGAGTAGATTGTTGATATTAAACCAACAACTGGTTTTTTTTTAGTTATTTTACATTGAAATAATGGTGTCACCTCTGACCAGGAGTGGGATTATACAGTTCTTAAGTTATCAAATGATTCAAATGATTGCCTACAATCCACTTTCTTTCATTAGAGCTCCATGTTTTTGTTGGCTGTTTGTATTATTTTGTTCCCCGCTACATTTTATTCTTGCAGTTATTGAAGTTTTTGTACTAGCTTTAACATATTTTTTATTATTATTGTTTAGAGTTCATGTGCCATTTCTCAGCTTCTGAATTTTAGACAGAAGAGCAGAAGGGTATGGATTAAGTTTGATATTGTTTTTTCTTTAATTATATTAAAAAATAATAAAATTATAAATGAATATAATACTCTTAAGTCATCATACATAGAACATTATTCATTAATTGGTTTCAATTACAAGCAACATACACATTTTCCTTATGTGTAACATAATTATGTAAATTTAGATCTGTTTCATGCATTACCGGTTGATATGAAGTTATTATAACTTTCAAATGAACAATCATAATATTGTCTAATGTTCCAATAAGATACACAGATAATTCTAAATTCTTAGTTAATAAATAAATCCCCTCTAAAAATATGTGGTGATGATAAAATAATATAACACTAAATAAATTAATGATGAGAATATAATCTTGTATTTATGAGCATGCAAATCATAGTTTCTCAATGACATTCAAATGTGATTATATGTATGTCACAGTTCATTTTAAGTAAACAAGTAGGTACTAAAGAGATTCACTAAATTTCCTTTTAAGTGCATCACTTTTTTTATAAATATAATTTCGAATTCGGTTCGAAAGAGATACTATAGCCTCGGAACACAAAGGGCAAAAGAAGGAACATGGATGGGTTTTAGTCATCAAAATTCTAGCCCCTCTCATTCTGCCTAGAACGGGGGAAGTTATTTGATGATTTCTCATCCTTAAACAACAAAAATAAGCCTGAGACAAAGTGAACAATAGGTTTTCAGGCAGCTGCTTTTTTTAGGACCCCTTAACACTTTAATTTAACCAGAGATTTTAAATCAAATCATTTATGTCAATTAGATCATTACAGGCACTTTTGAATGTCAATGAACAAAATGAAGCTGTCCCGGTGGCTTAATAACTTGTGAAAGTACTGTAGTTGCCCATTCCAAACCATTGATCTCTATGGAGAAGAATGGGCAAGAAACTCCATGGACACTTTTAAATTTATTAATGAACTGGACTACTCAATACGAAATTAGCATACAGTTGAATTCCATATCACTTTTATGTCAATTACCATAGTGACATCCAAGCAGTATGTCACTATGGTAATTGACATGAAAGAAAGGAAGAGGGGTAAAGGCCAAAGAAACGATGGATGGACTGTGTGAATCATTATATGGCAAGAAAGGAGTTGTCAGAATGACAAATAATAAAGAAGTATGAAGAAGACATTTTCAGACCCCAAATAACTTGGGATAAGAGCAGGAGTATGATGATACCAGTGTCAATTATAAATTATGTAAGCATTCACCAGCTTTACACACAAATCTATTAAAATCACAAGCTCCTACAGAGCATGTTGTTGTATTCCCATCTAAATTAATAGTGAAGTTTCTTACCTGACTGCTCTCATATCCATCAGGATTTAATGACGGCATCAAGTGTATATCAGTTGTATTCACCAACTTTGTGACTCGGTCGTCCTTTCCATAGTTGGCCAACAAATATTGAGCCAAGTATATCATCAACTGGCGCCCAACAGACTCATCACCATGCATATTGGCCACATATTTGAACGACGGCCGCTCATAGTGTGGTGTTTTAACATCCTCGCTTATTTGCAGCACCAACAATTGCCTTCCTTGCACAGATTTCCCAATTGAATAAGACTTTATTAAATTCGGGTACGTCGATTCCAACTCACTGGTTAACTTCACCAAATCGTCGTATTTTGGGTACTTAGGGGACACAAGGAAATGTTCGTCATTCTCCTCGATAGATCGGGGCACACAGCTATCAATAAATAGCGCAAATAACACAAATAAACACGTGTGGACGAGCAACATGTTTGCTCCTCTATAGAGAGCTAGTCATGTGCGAGGGGGTTTTTACCGTTTACAGACGATGTAGGAACGTAAACACTACTTTATCATCGTAAACATGGTAATCGAAGCGACGTATAATGTAAATTAATTACAAAAATGATAAGAAGGGCAACAATAGGTATTTGTACGCTTTGACAGCTGACTGACGCATTTCGTTGTTCGGATGACGGACAGACGGGGAACAACTATGTTGCTAGACTCATTCAAAATTTTAACATTATTTGCACCTTTACACTAGGCTACTGCTATTATTATTGTATGTATTGTGTAGTATCTATTATCAATACTCTAAATTATAATGGATGATCAATCAATCCTTAGAAATTCTGAACAAAATACAAAAAAATTGAATGTTTTAGCCGTGAAATCATTAAAATAGTCATTTCAACGAATTTTTCGTTAGATGTCGTTTTGGTTACCGAACAATGTTATATATAGCACTGTTTAAAATTGTGAGAGATTTCAGCATATTTATTCTTAATTTATCATCTACTAGCTTTTGCCAGTGGCTTCGCCCACGTTAAATTCGGGGTAACACAGTTCCTCTTTTCTGATTTTCAGGTACCCCTGCTACCTGTAGTTTTTGCTCTTGCGCCTTACGTATTGTAATAGCAAAGCTAAGTTTCCCTCTTTCTCCCTCATTTCTCACTTTAAAAAATATATATACCTATGCCTATCTCCAGGGTCTCAACCATCGCTCCACCAAAACTCGCTTTTATAATATTATATACTTAGTAAGGATTATTATTCATGTTTGCAACTGACAGTCCAAACTAAATACCTGAAAGAACCCTGAAATAAGGGAAATTATTTTCTGTTGTTATGTGGTTGGTATCATTTCGAGCAGTATGCTCTTTGACGTGTCATTATAAGTACCTAACGTTTCGTTTTATGTAGTATGCTTGTATATAAAATTAATATTTTTTTAAGAAATTAGGTACAATTATTATTTATGGTGTTTTCAGTTCATTACGGTTATACGCTGGATTGGATAATGTGGGGTTTCTCATTCTCTGCAAATTCATTTTTCACATACATCTTGAGGAGAATTAAGGCTGTGTGAAGAACTTTATCTATGATATTGAATAATAAAATAATACGTTTTATTTACAGTGAGAACAAACGTGAACTTGAACCTTGGAACTAATGTATGTACTAGAATAAATACAACCGGAATAAAATTTGCACTATATTGTACCGATTACCTTCAAGACTTTGTCCTAAACATGCTGTCCCCAAGTAACGAGTCATACTGGTTATGAGAACTCGTGAACTGCGTGTGCAGAAGATCATCTAGTCTTCCTCGAAAATGTAATGAACACATTGGGGTTCAGAAAACTTCAAGATTTTGATGACGCTCGATCTCGTTTGATGATGATGATCTTTTTGGGCTTCGTGCACTCTAGTGCCAAGTTATCGTAACTGCTTATACTTTTATTTTCTTCCCCGTCTCTGGGCGGAGCAAGGGAGAGTGTCAGACTTTTACTGACTAAAATCCACCCATGTTCCTTCTTTTGCCGTTTCTGTTCCGGGGCCGCCGTATCTCCTTATACAGATACCGGAACGGATCTTGAGCGCTCGGCGGAAGGGTGGGGATCGCTTTGCGCATCGTACACATATGGCAAATAAAACGCACGCCCGTTGATTATTTATTTTTTCTAAGTTACCTACGTAATTTCTTACTGGTTCTATGGTTGAAAGAAAGATTAAATAATGATTCATTAAATTGAGAAATGGAAATTGAGATCAAAGAAGTAGGTAATTAACAAGATCAAAAAATCAAAATCAAAATATTTTTATTTTACATAGGCCTACATGGGCACTTATAAAACGTCGAGAAAAGATGCACGGTTCGGGTTGGTCGTTTCCTATGGAGAAGAACCGGCAAGAAACTCCATGGTTACTCTTTTAAAATCATTTAGTTTTACAATGTTGTTGTTGTTACAGCGTTAGCACTTAAGTATGAGAGGACAGCGTAGGCCCGACAATAAGTCATTGCTTACTTTACAAAAAGTAAAATAAAATAATACGTTAACAAAAGTTAACACGCGTCTAAGAATCTACAAGGCCAACCATGTCCACTCATTCACAACGAATAGGTAGAAAAGAATCTATACAAGAGTAAAAAAAAAAAAAAAAAAACAATATTGCAAAAACAAAATAATAACTAAAAGACGAGTCACACAGATGTTGCTATCAGTACTGTAACTATTCAGAACAAGGGTGATATAAATATGTGATTTGACAACTATTGCAAAAAAAAAACAAAATGATTAAAGAGATCACAAAAATAAATAAGATTGAGAATAGTTATAGACATCCACAAATTTGTGCTGATTATAGCTACCAGGGAGGTCGCATGCGCAGAAGGAACTATAGCCAAACTTCTTTATCTTCAACGTAGTCCTTGATTTTGTAATATGCGTTTTTAATAAGGACACGTTTTATGTAGTTTTTAAACTTTCCATCTGTCAGTTCTATAACTGATTTTGGCAACTTGTTATAAAAGCGTATACTGTTTATTAGAAATGACTTGCTAGTTTTTGATAATCTAAATTTCGTCGAATTACAATTTCGTGTTTACTGCGTGTATTAATATTGTGGTAGTCGCTCCTAATTTTGAAAAGCCCCCGATTTTTACGGACATACAATATACATTCTAAGATATAAAGTGAAGGCAGAGTCAGTATATCGATCTCTTTAAATTTTTCTCTGAGGGACTCGCGAGGACCCATTTTATAGATCGCGCGGACTGCCCTCTTTTGTAATATAAAAACTGAATCGACGTCTGCTGCTGATCCCCACAGGAGAACGCCATAGGACATAATACTGTGAAAGTAAGCATAGTATACTAACCTAGCTGTATCTACATCAGTTAACTGCCTTATTTTCCTTACTGCATATGCAGCTGAGCTGAGCATACCGGAAAGAGTTCTTATGTGCGCGCCCCATTGCAGTTTAGAATCAATAGTCATCCCCAAGAATACAGTTTCTGCTATAACATCAAGATTTTTGCCGTCAAGATTTAAATTTAGATCACGTTGTGGTACATTTGGTAAGGCAAACTTTAGACATTTGGTTTTGTTCGCATTCAGTAGGAGATTGTTAGCTGCGAACCATTTCGATAGAACGGTTAGACTTTTGTTAACATTAACAACATCCGGATTTTTTCTATTTATTTTAAAAATTAGCGAAGTGTCGTCAGCAAATAAAATTATATCCGATAGTTTGGCCATCATATAAGGAAGATCATTTATATAAACAAGAAATAGGAAGGGACCGAGAATAGAACCTTGGGGCACGCCCATCTTGACTAGAGACCCAGAGGACGTCGCCCCATTTACATTTACTTTTTGCTGCCTGTTTGATAAATATGATAAAACAAGATCAGCAGCTCGTCCACGAATTCCGTAGTGGTGTAATTTACAGAGCAGTGTGTTGTGGTCGACGCAGTCGAACGCTTTTGAGAGATCACAGAAAATGCCAATGGCATCCTGGGACTGCTCCCAGGATTCCAAAATGTGACTGATGAGTTTTATTCCCGCGTCCGTTGTCGACCTGCCCTTCGTGAAACCAAACTGTTGACTATGCAGAATCCCGTTTAAGTTAAAGTGAGACAGCATCTGGTCCAGCATGATTTTTTCATAGATTTTACTTAATGCTGGAAGCACAGATATAGGTCTATAGTTAGAGGGATCACTCTTGCAACCCGATTTGAAAATTGGTGGAAAACAAGTGTTTCTTAGTTCTTGTAGTTTGTCAAAAATTACTAAAAAAAACTACTACGTATTTTTTTTTGTTAGCATTTTTGACTTCGAATTTTATTTGTTGTAGATATCTATTGAATATAGTACATTTCGATACAAGTACAAATAAAATAATTGAATGAAAAATAGTTTTGCTAATTACAAACTGACATTATTTTTTCCCCCGTTTTGCTTTCGATAAATATCACCTTTGATTATAATTCCAACGGTATTTTTAATAAAAAATCACATAAAATATTTGAATGACATAATTTAAAAATGTTGTGTATTAAATTGGTCGGATTTGTATTCGTCGTTGTGAGGTGCATGCAGCAGGAAAAGAACGAATCCCGAGTGACGTCTATGACGCGGACGCGATGCGCTACGGGCCAATCTTAACTGCACTTTCCCCGCCCCCGCGCCTCACTTCATACCACCAAGGGGACCCAATAACTGACTTCTGCGCAAGTGAAGGTCAGCGCTCAAGAACCGTGCCGGTAACTATACTTGACTTGTAAAATTCGCATTAGTGCGACATGTAGTCACAAAGTACCTAAATAAGGTACCCAAGATTTATTGAAATGATGTTATGGAAATAAACAAACAAACATAAAAATAATGCAGTTTATTATCTCTTTTCTGCCATTTATAATCTAAAATCATACAACAAGTATTGTGCAAATAAAACAGTAGATAGGTACAGGATAACACAGGAACTTATTCTAACAAATTCACTTACAAATAAACTTTACATAAAGAAAATACGGGTCAAAATTAATTAGCTAACAATACTTTATAGTTTTTTTTTGTGTATTATCGATCGATAACTAAACAAAGCACACACGACAAGTCATTCAATTTATTGTGTTACATATTTAGATATTTTCGAAAATAGCTATTTGTAGAATTTATTCAAATCAACGTCTGATTACATAACTAATTTAATTTTGAAACCATTCACATTTGTGTGCAGTTTTGCTAGCTAATTTGACTTGACCTTATATAATAATAATGTTAATATGGGTGTAAAAATACCCTTAACGAAGCCTCGCTCGCCGTAGTTGCGATCATTTCTTTTTCCTGACCATAACTCTGGGTACCTTTTAGTTGCAGAGATTGGGTTTTTTTTTAATGTTATAACTTTACTTTCAAAACCTCCACAACCCCCATACTATTCAATGAATCTAACAGCGTAATTTTTTGAGTGTGTAACATTATTTTCTACCATAAAACGCGATTTTACACCCTGTTTCCCAGTAATATTTTTGCGTAGTTACTTAGTTGGATGTACAGATTGCATGGTTGATGGCTTCGCAAAGGGTCTGTCTACACCTTGTATTTATAATCTCAAGGTACTGTACTTTGTGTATTTTTGGAATATTATGTATTTCTTTGCTCACTTATTTTTTTTTTTTGGTAATGGTTTCAAAAGTCCACAAAATCTTGTGAAAGCTATTAATTACAGTAGGACTTTATTTAATCAGCTGTAAATATATTTGCCTTCAAAATACTTTAAAATATAAATTAAAAGTTACAGTAAATTCACAGTTGATTTCCCTAAGATTTTGCATCACTGTGGTCACTGATAAATTACGTTTATTTTCGTTGCTATAAGTTTGTTATTGGGATGCTGCAACTGACAAGTATGGCAAAATAAGATTTGATTTCCAGTTAAATAAGATTTGATTTCCAGTTAAATAAGATTGTCATAAGGTTGTTACTGTCCTAGGTAAAAATTTCAAGGGACTGTAGATTTGGTCTAAAGTACGGCCAACGAGAAGCGATACCAAATGTAAACAAAACCCATGCTAAAACCCCATCTAAAATGGCCGCCCAAATATTGGCGAACCCGTCTTAACATTGTCATGTTTTTGCCGGGAGAACGAGACATTACGACAAAGGCACAAGATGGAAAGAGATAAATATTAGATTGTCAACGCCACAGTTGTTCTTTAGGTTAATGACCTCCGTATCGCTGCTAGTTGGCCTTATTTTAGTTACATTTGTTGTAACTATCATTAGCAGCAGAATAAACATCCTTTTGAATGTAGTATAGATCTTAAATACAACAAAAACATACAAACTAACATGAACACAATGAAGCTCTTGGCTTGTATCTCCATTTTCTTGGGCCTTTTGACCTTGTACAGGAGTGGTTTATATTTTTTTTATTTAGTAATTTATTTTTATGTATGTCTTATTTTTTTAATGGTTTATCTTGCGAGTGTGATAAAAAAAATTCTTTCTTTTAGTAAAAGTTTCAGAGGCTTTGAAATCAATAACGATGACATTGTATACAACTGCCAATGTATGAAGATAAATACAGATTACATACTTACTTCTCTTATCAATGCAGCTTCATTTGATAAGATTGCGAAACTATTTTTTAAAATAAATTATTAAACAACAAACTGTAACCAGCATTGACCATTGTGTAAACTACCATTGAAAGTTACAAACCAAGAGCCAATACACCATTAATTACAACCACACAAACTTTATTAACTCTACGTAAAAAACAAACATAAATAATACAATATAATGGCAATTACAAGACATCTAGCAGCTAACAGTTACGCTCTTCATTTAAATTTATACTAAAAACAATAACAACACCCAAAATACAGGAAATATACAAAAAATATTACAACTGTTTACAAAAAATATAATTTGAATGTAGAAATCGACAGTAAATGCATAGAAACTAGTAAGTATGTACATTTTGTTTATAAAATAAGGCACGTGATGTGTTTTGTTTCACGTTCATACCATACGACTATTTAGACTTAAGGCACGTTCACACAGTAGTCCGTTTTACAGGCCCGTTTTTATTCGGCGAAAGTGGACGTAGTCGTATGACAAACTTCACACACATTACAACACTGACCCGTTTTATAGGGTCGAAGATACGCGCGGCACCGTAGCGACGATTCCGTTAAAACGATCCTGTCAAACGGACTGCGCCGAACGCAATCTTACTATACATACATACATTAAATAGTATTTAATTTTATGTTTTGTGCGGAAACTGTGCTTATATACCGAATTAAAATTAAATGTTATTTTTTAGGAACAATATTGAAGGAAAAATACGTATTATTAAAAGTTGTGCGTTCTGAAATTACCTACAGATTTAAAAATGGAAATACAATGGCATTAGCAACGTTTAATTGCAACTAGAAATATATTTGTCTAGCTGCTTTTACAAACTAAAGTGAAGGTAGTAAATAATGTCTTTATATTTAATTCGTAGAATAATACTCTTTTATGGTCCTATTTAAACTCATATACCCATTCTGAACCCGTTACATTAAACTTGCGTATACTTTGGAAAGTACACTTTAAACGCTTGCGTTCTTTATTAATAAAAAAAACCGCTAACTTGGCTGTGTAGGTCAATTTGAACTTACCTAAAGGTTTCTCAGCCTATAAATAACTTGACCATAAATACCGCGTCTAACTATTTTGGCGCCAATATTGGGCGTTTGAACCAATATTGGGACCAATTTAGGTTTTTTGTAGTTCTATTTTCTTACATTACCAAAGCTAGCATAGCACAAACAGCTGTAACATCTTATAAACAAGCATTCACCTTCTTACAACTATGTATATAAATATAAGAAACACTTAGCTTTTTTTTTTCTAGTATCGTTTCTATGGCAACACTACAGGACGGCACAGAACAATACTGCAGTAACACAATACTATACAAATATATCAAAATACATACTATAATGGGTGATTATTTAAACGTGGGCATTAATTACTGTAGGGACATTAATTAATGAAGTACTCATGACATTTATCAATTTTTGTATGGGACCGACTACGAACTGCCTGAGGTGCTCATATTTATAGGTATTTCACCACCTTCAAGTTTTGCCCAAGTTTGACCAATCACCCCGTAGTTTTACGAAATCGCGTCAATCATTGAAATTTATACCTTAAGCAAATGACGTATGCACGTAAATTGCAAGGACTGTACAAGGTGTAAAGGACATTGTGACACACAACTTCACTGGATTAAATCCCAACTTGTTAAGCGCAATGAAATTAGCTGTTTCATAAACTGCACGGTCTTATTGTATGGAATAGCTGATTCCTTGTTTTTATCATACATCAACTCACGCCTTTTCCAAGAGGGATATGCAGAAACTAAAGAGCGCATGGTCCACGCTTATATCTAATATATAAAATTCTCGTGGTGTTTGTTACCAAACTCCTCCGAAACGGCTGGACTGATGTGTGTGTATATTCGGTAGGTTTGAGAATCGGCTAACAGTTTTTTTTTTTACTGAGCTGCGGGTGAAACCGCTGGGCACAGCTAGACCATATATCGAAATATAAATCATTTAGTAAACCCGTGGTAGATGCTTGTGTCCCGATGCCCTTTACACACTATGTAGGTACATGTATGATATTACATCTCAAATTACGAAAATACATTATTATATAAATTCACTTTAGTGTATTCCAGGTAAGCCAGGAGAGAGAAAAATACGTACAAAAATACAGGCATGCTTACATACAAGTTGAATCCTTTAAAATCTTATCACCGAAAGGCACTATTTTATTACGTAGGCAGTATTTTTAATGTTTTTTTTATTAAGGTTTAAAAAAGGAGTTTTCATCTGAAGAAAAAAACCTTTTTCTTCCCTGTTGTAATTGTTTATTTGTTCGATAAATAATAGGTAGTTATAAAATAACTGAACTGGGTGATATTCTGCTCAAATTAATATAAACCATATTTTTGGTTAAAATGTGTAATGTATTCATTGAATCAAGGTAAAGGAATGGAATTTCATACAGTCTATATGTAATGTTCAGTATGTTATGCTAAATACGTGGGGCACAAACGTTTAAGCACCTATTCAATAATTTACCTTATAGAAAGCTCAATAAATAGCAATATTACTACAGAAATAGGCCACAATATTCAGTTCAGAAAATACCAAGTTAACCACATCAAAATCTACAGTTTAGGAAACCACAATCTATGCATAGAACAATACTTTTTTAACCTCTCAAGGACCACGTCAAGTACCGCCGGGCGGGCTCTTATCGTAAGCGTAATCTGATTTTTAGACTTATCTTTACTACAAATACGGTTTTAAATCGGTCGGGGTTTGGTGGCACAAATTTGAGCCAGCGGGGCTCAACGGTAATACTTGTTTACTGGCACGTTTTTATGCCGCTGGGGCTCTAGAGGTTAAACTTGCTAGCTAGTACCAACATTACACGGACCATAGACAACATTTTTATACTTTTAAAATATTGCCAAGAGAGCAAAAATACAATTCCTATCGCGATCGTTACAACTTTCGTTTCAATATTTTATGTTTTAGTCTCAAACAGCTCTGCAGGCTGTCTCATAGAGCTTTTCAACTTTATGGTAAGACAGATACACTAGTTCGATGAGGTTGTATTCAAATGCGAAGCAACGGTCATACATTCGATGGGTCATTCGACATTTTAAGGCCCATTGCTAAACAAAACAAGCAACAAACGTATTGCCCCAATCCTTCTTGTAGAGAGGTCTGGGTCCCAGCGGTAGACATTATGGGCCAGTAATTCTAAGCCAGAATATTCTGGAAACATTGTATAAATCGTCCAGAAATGCCTTATTATACTTTCAAAGCCATATCGTACAAAAGCCACTTCACAGAAACACAAGAAGCCTGGTATCATCAGGTACCTAAAAGTTCAGACTTAGAACGGTGAAGATATTAAAGCTAGTGGCTCGGCTGGAACCTCGCCGTCCAGAAGATGTTGGCCAGGATCCCCGCCAGCATCAGAGAGAAATACAGTAGGACTGCCGCCCACCACACACGCTTCTCCCATTTCCTCCTTTCCAGGTTACGGAGAACGCCAATGCCTACTAAGAGACCTGGAAAAGATATAATATTAGCTTCACAGTAACTATGTCAAAAAAAGTTTGAAGTTTTTGGCCCAAATCCTGTTTCCGATTGACCTGATTTATGCACCTGTTTAGTTTGGATGACATTGCTTGGTTAGCTCTGTGACGTAATTCTAAATCCAATATGGCGCATCCAAAGATGGCGGACTTCCAAAGATGGCGGACTAGTTATTTTTATGCATGCCCATAATATGGATATCAAATGAAAAGGTTTTCTGAGAAGAATACGAGGGATAAAATAAAAGCTACTGAGCTAGCGGTCACTCTTGCGATAATGAGAGCAACGGATTACGGCCAGAGCGAAAGAGGGTGTAAAAGTCCCTTAAAGAGATGTCAGCAAAGCAGGGGGTTGCGGTTGAGATACAGTGGCCCCGAAACACACAGGTCAAAAGAAGGGGGAACATGGATGGTAAGATGGTTTAAGTCAGTAAAAGTCTGACACTCCACTCTATTTATTTTTATAAAGCCACCAGCACGCACTGCGCACGTAGTGGATTACAGCTCACTTCCTCTTATAGAGTCGGACCCAGTATGCCAACATTGGGAATTGGTGGGAAATAGAAAGAAAGAAATAGTATTTATGTTGACTCATACAAGACAAAAAGTAAACTAAAATAAAAAAAGAAATGAACCGAAAAAATAAAATAACTCTGTACGAGACCAAAAAGGCTAATACAGCATGGTTCTGGTAACATGAAAAGTAGTAGTGAAAACATACCGGCAACAGCACCAGCTAAATGTGCCACGTATCCAATGTTCTGGTCCAAATGACGCCAGTAGCGGTCATACACGGCCGTGCCGATGTCCACCGAAGCCAGCAGCACGAATACCAGCAGCTGGATGATCGCGAACTCCATCTCTGACCAATTCTGGAATGAACAGGTGAAAATTATTGGAGGAAAAACTTTTTGGGTTGAATTTCAGTTGATAAACAGATTTCAGTTCTTTGTCTATGGGTTGGAATGTCGACTCTGATGACGAGAGAAAAGACTAGAGAATCACATAACATGACTTAAGTATTAGGCAAAGTTTTACCTCGTGTCGCCAGTTATGGTTTAGTCCCATTTTATAAGAGGCACGCTTATTGCACTCAATGGGGAACAAAATTCAGACTCTGGTTTGTTACTGAGAAAGTTGTGATGAAAAACCCAATACAGATTTTCCTGAACAGGGGACTGCTCTTAAAATCACGCTCAGCAGACCGGTGGTTAGGGACCCTGCTTAGGCCCTGCCAGGTAAACCAGGCCAACGAAAAGCCGATACCAAAGAAAAACAAAAGAACATCTGCTTCTAAACATACCAAGAGCGGCACACGGCTCTCCGTATGCTTCCGTTAGATGCACTTGGGGGTATCTCAGACTAGTTGCTTGGGACCCTCCTGAGACCCCACCAAGGAAAACATCTGCTTCTAAACTTACCATGATAATAGTAGCGACATGAGCGGCGATCAACGCATAAACACCTCCAGAAGCACCCGCTAGATACACCTTGGGGTCTGTCAGACTGGTTGCTAAGGAACCAGCTGCCACTCCGGCGAGGTAGACCAGGGTGACCCGCCACCATCGATGAACCATCTCTAAAGGTACTCCGAGGAAGAGTTGCACCAGGAGGTTGACTAGTAGGTGGACCACGCTGGAATAGAAAACAGTAAGTTTAAGTGACGATATTTATTTTTTAAGCATTTAACATCCTTATACTCAAAGTGGCATATACTAAGTGGAAAACAACGACGCACAAATGTTACCACATTCTGACGCTAACAAGTATTCAGTACATCAATCTAAATTCGCTTATAAAAAGAAACCTGCCAAGTGGGAGTCGAACTAGCTCACAGAGGTTTCTGTAAAAACTTGCTACAAAGATGGCCATATTTGACTACGTGGACTAAGAGGGTTGATTTTTACAGCCTAAGGGACGCGTACTATACAGTTTTTAATTTCAACTCGATACCTTCACGCGTTCCCGAGATAAAGGGTCTTGGCAGACAAGCCAAGACATAGCAAGAACGAGCTTTACTTAGAACATCCTATTAATGTAACTACCTATGTCTTACAAATGAATGTCTTACAGACAGACAGACTGACAACAAAGTGATCCTATAAGGGTTCCATTTTTGAATTTTGAGGTACGGAACTTTAAAACAGCTGTTTCCCTACAAAAGTGCTATACCTACACATTCATCATGTTTGGAAAAGCAGTTTTTCATTTAAACTTCCGTTTGTGTTCAGAATTACGTAATGGAACATGGTAATCGTTTCGTGGGTCGAGAGTCCCTGATTTATTAAGGCATCTACTACCACCGTAGTTATTATGAAGTTAGAGCTGAAATTAAGCATTTTCTGTAATTGAATGTTTAGCATCTACTCCCCTAGTAAGCAATGAGGACAAAAAAACAAACTCGATCAGAAGTGAAAACAAACTTAGTGTCGTACAGAAACTCTATGTTGGCGAGTTTAAAACAACATAACAATTCTAGTTCATTTCATATTACCATCACAGTCCTCATAAACAACGCAGTCCTCTTTAAAAGTATCGTAGTTGCCTGTATATATAAATCCCAGAGTTTATTATTTTCGTTCATTTATTGATTAATTTACATATTATTTACATTTTTAAATATTTCTTCTAAACAAAAATAAAAAAAAAAAAACATTTAAAAATATAAAAATAGTAGCCCACCGGTATCGGGAACAGGGTCCAAGCTACCGGCGGTCAGGGCTCCAGAGAAAGGAACCTCCTAACAATACGAGCCGTGTCTAGGAGTACCGCTTTCTGAATCAAGCCCTTGATCCAGCTACCTAACGAGAGCCTCCTAAGGTGTTGGTCGAGGCTCTTAGCAATTAAGCCATTGGCAGATACGACTATCGGCACAATGATCGCTGAGTCCACATCCCACATGTCGACAACCTCGCGAGCCAAGTCAATATACTTGATTTGCTTATCTTTCTCGGCTTTCACGAGGTTCTCATCATGCGGGACTGTTATGTCAACAATCATTGCACGCCGCTCTGATCGATCCACCACCACTATATCAGGTTTGTTGGCAACAATAGTCCTGTCAGTGATGATGGATCGATCCCAGTACAATGTGATATTGCCATGTTCGAGAACTGGGTCGGGCTCATACCTGTAGTACGGCACTTCCGATTCCACAAGGTTATATTTTAGAGCAAGTTGCTGATGGATAATCCTGGCTACAAGGTTGTGTCTATGCAAGTACTCTCCGTTAGCTAGACGAGAACAACCGGAGATAATGTGTCGAATTGATTCACCCGGACGGTGGCATGCCCGACATATGTCAACCGTGCCGTCCTTCACAATAAATCTCCGGTAGTTATTTGTCATCATAACTTCATCCATAATTGCACAGACAAAACCCTCGGTTTCTCCAAAGAGATCACCGGAACGTAGCCAGGCTACGGACGCTGATTGATCTACATCGGGACCATGTAGGGCCCGGAAAAAGCGTCCGTGAAGCTCCTTACTCTGCCATACCTCCTTGCGGTCGTTAGTGTCAAGCACTACAGGTTTGTGCCAATTCTCTTTAGCCAAGGAGAGCGGGGTGAGGCCTTTGTCCACTGCAACCACATCCCGATGCATTCCCACGTCGGTTTCTAGGAAATATTCCCTTAGACTGCATATCTCGCGATTGTGGAGAGTCTTAGCGTTTAAAAAGCCTCGACCTCCACAACTTCGCGGGATATACAGTCTCATAACCGAAGAACGTGGGTGATGCATACGAAATGCCGTTAACAATGTACGGACCTTCCTATCCAGGGCGTCCAGTTCTGTTTGAGTCCATTTGAGTATGCCGAAAGAGTACATCAAAACCGGCATGACCCAACCGTTGAAAGCACGCACCTTGTTTCCGCCTGATAAAAGACTATTAAATACTTTTCTCAGGCGGCCAAAGAAGCGTTAACAATGCTTATTTTTACACACACACAATACCAAGGTTTGTGTAAATAATTGTAAACTGAACAGTTTCACAGAGCGTACAGTAGCTCTACCATGAGTTTAAACCAATAGTATTCGTCGCTAATCGATACCGACGCCGTACATTTTTTGTATGGCAAATTTTACAGCGCCTCTAGCGGTGAAGCGTTACTGACTCTGAGAATATAATTAACTAGCTTTTGCTCGCGGCTTCGCTCGCGTTAAATTCGGGGTAACACAGTTCCCCTTGCGCCTTATTGATTTGTAATAGCAACGCTAAGGTTTCCCTTTTCTTCCTTCTTTCTCCCTCACATCCCACTTTTTTCAAAAAAATATTAGCCTATGTCCGTCTCCTGGTTCCCAACTATCTCTGTACCAAAATTCATCAGAATCGGTTTAGCCATTAAAGCGTGAAGAGGTAACAAACAAACAAACAAACTCACTTTCGCTTTTATAATATTAGTAAGGATTTACCCTCCCAACTTTCTGTCTGGTCTTTTTCCATATGCGTAAAGCGAGATTTTACCAATTGAGCCTTCTAGCTGCGCCCCGCGGTGCCACTCGCGTGAAGATAGAATACTTATACAATATAATAATATCTTTTTGAATTGTAGCCTATGTGTTATTCTGATATGTAAGCTATATTGTGAAGTTTCATCAAAATCCATTCAGTTAGTTTTTGCGTTAAGAGCAACAAACATATTTGCATACATCCTCACAAACTTTCGCTTTTATAATATTAGAAGGATGGAAATCCATGAAAAAACACCATGTTTTTTTATTATTACAGTTGTGACTATGACCAAAGGCAGTGTGAAAATCAGTTAAATTAGTTGGCTCAACAAAAAAATTACCTATAAGTATGACTAACTATACTATACTATGGAGTTTTTTATTTCAACCTTTTTAATTGTGGTATGTTGGTATAGACTCACATAAATTCATATCGAGTATTGATTTTCCATTGCTTCTAAAAGATGAAGCATATCATCCGCATACATTATAAGAAAAAATACGTAACATAAAAACAAACTTCAATTTTATTACTCACCCGACATGCACCAGCATATAAGTAATAAACCTCCACGCCTCCTGCCTCTTGTGTGGATTATAGATGCAGGCCTTTGCAATAGTCCCATTGGCCTGAGTGTGACCTTCAGCAGCGTCGTAGCAGAACAGGACGATCTCCACCAAGGAGATGAGGATCATGCAGAGCGCTGGTGGCCAGCAGCTGTACTCTTCTTCGTATGTACCGTCTATTGAGCACCGGAAGTATGATTTGCTATGGGATTCTGGATAACGCACTAAATATCGGGAATGGCGCAGGAAATTACAGAAAAGGAGAGGACGGGATTTTTTTATAGATATCATTTATAGTGACAGGAATCCGGAAAGAAATTATGACGATAATCATTATCATGACAAAAAAAAATGTGTCATTAAAACATTAATATCGTCGATATCAAACATGTGTGATTCATTCATATAACATTATTGAATGAATGAAAGCACAAAATTTTCGTTTTAAAAATAGTTTTTAACAATGATGTAGCCACAATGGACCAGAAATAGAGCACGAGACGGCCGAGTGACAACAATAACGTTTATTGCGACATCAACAGGATGTATTTACCAATTAAAGACGTGTACGTAATAGGGCAAATTGTTTTTTATTTACCGGTCAAGTTTTCGCATTTTTTTATTTATTATCGTCGAAAACGACCGTTGTATTTAAGTATTTGTTTAAATTAATGTAGGATGTGTGGATATGAGGATTGTTTTTTTTTTATAAGTGTGATAGATTTCAGGATAGGAAAGACAAACAAAACAAAAAAGGAAAACACAGAAAAAAAAATTGTTAGTAAAATGCATTCTAACTTACAACTACAGTTATTAACTGTGCATAAAAGCGGATACAAGAAAACTTTGACACAGATTCAAAAATAAAATTGAATCACTAGCAATTAGGAAAAAAAAAGGTTAAGGCCAATTTCTTCTGGCATCTTATTATAAACAAACATCTAACAAAAAGTCAGCGTTTAAAATGCAAAAATAACTCTGTATCATAGCAATCATAGTATCACTAAAAGAGAGCAGTTACAGTCCCTTCACAATTAGTTTACCACTGACGGCAACAACCAAAGAAGAATCTTATTCTGACAAGAAAAAAGATCACTATAATTTGGAAAACATATCAATGGCAGCAAACCAACTGCTATCCCTTAGTTTTAGGAAAATAATGAACACTGCCATTTTGACAGTGACATAAAATCAAAGGTATAATGATTGTGACAAGACTGTAATAGTTGACATTTGATTAAAAGCATTTGTGCGCTAAGCTGTTTATACAACCATAATCCCTTAACCTTGACAGACACAAACATGCAATGGTGATTGATATAGAACACTAGCTTTGCCAAGCGGATTCTCCCGCTGCTCAGCTATTAAGTGTTATAGCGTGATGTTATATAGCCTATGTTACTCAATGATAATGTAGCATAATAATGGCGAAAGAATTTTTGAAATTGGTCCAATAGTTTTTGTGTTTATTCGTTACAAACATACAAATCTTTCCTCTTTATATTGGTGTAGACATGATCCAGCCAACGATTAAGACCAAGGGCGCCAGAATGAATGGAATCCTTGTATGTATAAGCGTTAATGCGAAAAATATACAAGCCACTGCACAGATAATAAACGCGATAATTTATAGATTACACTGCAATAGATTTAGAACATATTGTGTTTATGTCTCGGAACGTTAGTTACGAGAAGAAAACTAATAGTTTCAAATGAAGAAAATAATTGTTCTAAGTAAGTTTTTCTACATTACATAAAAATAGATAAGTGCAGCATAAACGGGTTTAAAGAACATTATTTATGTTATTATATTAGTTGCTAACATACCAAAGTATTCAACAATATGTCTTATATACTTCGACGTTTTTTTCCACGAGTATTTACACACACTTAACCCATAGTTCTTCCGTTCACTCAAAACTTTATAACTACACCTATTTGTTATTTTAGACATTCTGTGCCACATAATAGTACCCCACTAACATCAAATCTCAAACTGATACTCCAAACGTCAACATAATTGCAACTGCATTTAAAAAATAATTAGACTACTTTTTTTTGTTATTATTAACAAGGTCTTGCTACACGGAAACACACATTGTACACTTCACCTTGGTGTTCCTGGCTTCCATTTCATTTTGAATTAATTGAGTTGTCTCACTGGACCTCACCTTTCGACGATTTTAAAAAGGGAACTCGTGACGTCACAACTCGCAATAAAGGCGTGCACCTGATTGCGATGTGTTTGACATACTATGGATAAACCTTTGAGCGGTCCACGCTATGCACGGGTGAACTGTTACGAAACGTTCGAATGGACCACTAACTGTGGGACACTGGCAGGAATTGTATGATTTGAGACATTTCTATAATGACAGACTGGGCTGAATGGGAGCAATTTAGACGTAAATTAAGCTGCATTTTGATACGTAGATAGATAGAATATACATTGACAGAAAGGTTGGCGCATTGACTGAACGATTGACTGCTGGGCTGAGTGTCGCAGGTTCGATCGCCGTTAGTAATTCCGGGCTTGACTGTTTGTATTTTTTTATTTGGTCATTAATGTTCCACTGCTGGACAAAGGTCTTCCCCATATATTTCCAGATAAGTGAATATAAATGTTTGCACCCAATATACAGGAGAAATTCCTAGTGTGTCAACGTTTTTAAAAAAGAAATATACTTTATGGTACACCAAAACTCTTCTAATTTTAAAAGCGGAATTAGCGCTTGTAGCGATATCTGCCAGACAACCTTTGGTAGGATTGTGCGAACTCAAAATAAGGGCCTATAATGTAGTGAAAGCTGTGTTTAGTTCATCTTCTCTTATTAGCCATTTTATTTCTACATTGCACCTGCAGTCGCCGAAGAATTCGGCGGAGACGTACAGACGCCTGCACATCAAGCTACTACAATCTGTCAGATTTCTTTGATAGATTTTCGACTTTATTTCTAAAGTATTAGGTTCAAGGTTCATTGGGAAAAATTGACAGTTTCGGGTAGCTTGACCTGCTGGCGTCTGTACCTATCTAATATTACACCAGTTATGTTTAAGCTAAGTTTACTTAATAAAATAAAGATAATTAGAGAACCGTTAATAAAAAAATATAATTTAAATTATAATTGTTATTTATTATCTACGATGGGAACACAAGAAACAAAGACCACTTCAAGAGCAAAAAACACAGATGCATAATTATTTTTAACCGGACTGACCCCGAAGTAGGATAATATTTTAAAACCATGATCTTTGACCATCAGGAAAACAACACAAAACCCTATGACTTGAATACCCTTCAGACTAACAAGCTAAATGGACAGTTTTTTATGTCGTACGAGGTATGATAATCTCTTCAATTGCGTGTGTCATATTTTCCTGTTAGGAACGAAGTGAATATTGTTTGTACCAGTGACATTGTCATGCTTGTGGCCAAAGTGATTCAGTTTAATGACCTGAGTGAATGCTTTTTTTCTACTCAATCGTAGGTCCGCTCGATATCATCTGCCTAGCCTTTTCCTAATTTTGTTGAGGTCGAGTCTTTCCGAATGATGAATAGCTATATTTTACATGGAGTGACTACCTATCTGATTTCCATAACCCAGTTACTATTGGGCTTTGGTATCCGTTGGTAAGACTGGTTGTAAGACTTTCGAGTCACTGACTACCTTTACTTTTCTTTTTTTGCGGATGTTTACCATCAAATAACTTGCCCTACTCTGGAGCACAGCGTGGGGGGGGGGGGGAGGAGTGTCAGAATTTTACTGACTAAACCCTACCCATGGTCCTTCTTTTGCCTTTTACGTTCCGGGGCCGCGATATCTTTCTCGAAGAACCCGCAATCCCGGTTCACTAACTGCCTGTAACTACTTTTTGTTTTGGACAAGCCCGCGTTATTATTATTCACAGATCTTTGCAACTCCTGAAAGCCAAAACCACTAGAATATCCCCAACGATGAATACCTAAATAAAAGTGACGGTAGAAAAATTGTGGCATTAAATTACATGTCGCAGAGTGTTCGTGTAAACGGGATTTATTTTTACTTATGCTGCATAGCTAGGGTTGCCAACTTTAAAAAAAAAGTATATTCAGGTCTGTGAAGAATATTAAACAGTATTCTAGAAAAATGAACAATATTTTATTTATTTATTGTTTTAAATACATATTTTTTAGAACTACTCGCACAACTTACCAATTTACAATCTTTTTAAAAACTTCATACGCCTCACCACATTTATAAGTGTAATTAAAATAAATGTCTTCATTTATTTTAATTACACTTATAAATGTGGCTCATTTTTATCCAATTAATAGATGCTCTATTTCTATCCTCCCGCCACTTAGCATTCATTACTGAAAAAAAACTCTTTCAGTAACTGCAGTATCAGAAAATGTGTTTGCATGCTGAAAACAGTATTTTATATACGTTATTTTTGTTCAACAGTAAAAAGTATAATTTAGTGAAAAACAGTATAATACTGTTGAAAACAGTATACTTAGTTGGCAACCCTATGCATAGCAGTCATTGCATAGCAGTTGGTATTCTTAAAAAGAACAGTCATAACATGTTATCAGCTTGTAATATTATTTTTATTCGCAATTATTTAAATAATTGTGTCAAGATTTTTTGTGGTTTCCTTGTACGAGAGTTTTTCTTTTTAAATGTGTATTTACAAAGGAATAAAACAGTAAAATAAATTAATAGGTACTTTAAGAGCCTACTTAATTGTTTCTCTTTAGTCTGTGGTTTGGCATATTGCGAATAAGTTGGTAATTATAATTAATTCCAAGTATTGTTACGTTTTATGGATAACGACAATTTAAATCCGTAAATTTAATTGTTATTTTCCCTCTTATTAGACAAATTGGGCTACAGTTATGTTTTTGATTCATCAGTTTTTATCTGTCTGTACTCAATTTTGAGACAATGAGTCACATTACGGTGACACTTAGGAGTTTATTTAAATTATAAGTGACATATTCATCAAAAATAATTAAATTTTCATATCTTCATAACAGGCCAACATTTGCTTAACCTTTTCCCAACTATTCAGTCAGTCTAACCGGATGCTGCTGAATACCAGTACTTTACGTGGAACGACTGCCACTCTGACCTCCACAAGCCGCAATGCCCGCAACCCAGTTGCTGGGTGATACGATACCCCTTTGTTAAACTAAATTGTCAGACTTCAGCTCTTTACAACCAGGGCCGTATATTAATTCCTAGTGTTGGGCACCGAAATAAATTGTAAATTGGATTGCCAGTTTGCCATCTCTTCCCCGTCGGATTTATTCAATAAGTCCACAACAGTCACTTATTTTGACGAATTAAACACAAATTTATGGGTTATCGATAGACTATCTTATGACTAACTCGACTACAGGGAGTTAATTTGTTATCAAACTAATTGATAACAATGATCCGTAGTTCTTTACATGATATAAAGTGTCCAAGTGTCCGATGGTACTCTAACTAAGCAATACGAAGTAAAATAAACATAATTGATGATATGTTACGCAACAGTTAGTTTATGCTTATCAAAAACATGTTTCCTACCGTTTCCTTGGTAACTTTAAAATTGCAGTCAAAGTGCAGTCGAACGACACTTTGCTAGAGAACTCGATCAGGCGAACAGTACGTATCTTTCTAGCTTTTTGTCTACTACAAGCTTTGCCCAGCGGTTTCACCCGCTGCTCAGCTTGTTTTCTGGAGAGGGGTTTGAAAGATGGAAACTAGCCGATTCTCAGACTTACTGAATATGCATAAAAAAATTATAAGAATCGGTGGAGCTGTGTCGGAAGAGTATGGGAACGAACATTGTGACACGAGAATTTTATATTAGACTAGCTTTTGCCCGCGGCTTCGCTCGCGTTAAATTCGGGGTAACACAGTTCCCCTTGCGCCTTACTGATTTGTAATAGCAACGCTAAGTTTTCCCTTTTCTTCCCTCTTTCTCCCTCACATCCCACTTTTTTTAAAAATATTAGCTTATGTCCGTCTCCTGGTTCCCAACTATCTCTGTACCAAAATTCATCAAAATCGATTTAGCCATTAAAGCGTGAAGAGGTAACAAACAAACAAACAAACAAACTCACTTTCGCTTTTATAATATTAGTAAGGATGAATGCGCCGCGCCAGGTTCCTGAATACGGAGTGACTGCTTATTTGACCTCCACAACCCAGATTTTACTAAGTAATGTTATAATCAGGAATTTCAACAAAATGACATAATAATTTACTGTAAAAATTTTTTTTTGCAAAAAATAAAACCGACTTCCAAAAAAAAAACTAAAAAGTGGAAAATAAATTTATTTCCGGAAGTCGGTGGCTTTTGTTGGTTTCGTTGACTTTTTTGCCACCGACTTCCGGAAATAAATTTATTTTCCACTTTTTAGTTTTTTTTTTGGAAGTCGGTTTTATTTTTTGCAAAAAAAAATTTTATTTTTAGCTTTTTAGTGCGTAGGTCCCGTCTTAAATACAAGCTTTAGTTCCAAAAAAAACTAACATCCGAATTGAGAACCTCCTCCTTTTTTGTAGAAGTCGGTTAAAAAAACTTCCCTCGATTTCGCCAAGATTCCATCATCAGATCCCGACTTGGTGACTATGGGAGCAATTCGGAAAGCATAGGCTTTAAATTTGTTTTTGTTGATTTTTCAATAACCGCTTGTCCGATTTCGATAAAATTTTCATGGGACCATTTGGGAAGTATAACCTTTCCAACAAAAAAAGAATTTTTGAAATCGGTTGGCAAGCGACGGAGTTAAGCGCGAACAAACCTAAAAAAAAAAAAAAAAAACATACAAACATCCGAATTGAGAACCTCCTCCTTTTTTAGAAGTCGGTTAAAAATTACGTTACACTAGATTTTTATCTTTGTTTGTCATAGGTGAGTAAGAAAGTGTTATCATATTTTTTTTCGGGTGAGAAATCATCAAATAAATAACTTTCCTCGGGCGGAGCGGAAGGGAGTGTTAGACTTTTACTGACTAAAACCCCTCCTTCTTTTGCCCTTTGTGTTCCGGCGCCACGATATGCCTTTCGAACAACCCGTAACTCCGGATCATAAAACCTTTACTTAGCCATAAAATACAGAGTTAGTCATCAAATACTCAATATGTATAAACAACCAAACAAAATTGCGGTATATTTAAAAAAAAATTAAAAGATCGATGCTTTGGGAAATCCCCAAGAAAAGAATACATAAGTTTTATTAGTCACACACAAACCCAACGGCCACCAAACGCTAGCCGTCGCTCTTTGATAAGTGGATTTTTACTAATTAGGGCTGATATCAGATGGTTTTTTTTTTAATATTCTGTGAATTAATGTTTCGTTACATGTACATACGGCATCGAATGAAACGGGGATTAATGTTTTCCTGCTCGTATTTATTTTCCGATCATTTTGTAGACGAGTTAAAAGTGCCAAAATCTAGCATCGTATGATTAGTTCACTAAATAACTATTTTTTTTTCAGTTTTGATTTATTATGTATATGATACTGGCTGGCGGCCGCGGCTTCGCCCGTGTTATATCGAAAATTCCACACTATAATCTACCTCTGTGCCAAATTTCATCAAGATCCGTTCAACCGTTTTGACGTGAAAGAGTAACTAACATACATCCATACATCCATCTATCCTCACAAACATTCGCATTTATAATATTAGTAGGATAGGATACATATTGAATGATGTCGAATAAAAGGCGGACATGAAAAACAGAAAGTGAACCAATTGAAATAGGTTTTTTTGGTTAAAAATGTTGACACGAGCTGTGATATTTTTAACCGACGAAAAAAAGGAGGTTCTCAATTCGACATGTATTTTTTTTTATGTATGACCACGCATATCTTTTTACTGAGGCGTCCGATTTTAAAAATTCTTTTCAAATCTCATACTTTAACTTTGAAGCTTAGCTAGACTAAAAGGTTTTTTATTTTTCACTTTTCGTCGGTTAAATTTTTTATTAAAAAGTTTTTATGCTGCCAAATTATTCGAAATTGTATTTCTCATAAATTCATAAAATTATTATGTACCTAGGTATGTACAATTAAACACACGAACAAAAAAAACTGTTGCGTTTCGTGTGGGTTATCGTCAAATCACTCTTCACGCTGTTGGCGGAGCAGAAGTGAGTGTCAGACTAAAACCTTTTTCTTTAGCCCTAGTGTTCCGGGGCCGCGGTAACTCTTTCGAACAACCCGCAACCCCGGCAGGCCCCTCTGCTCATGAAAGGGCTTATCGTCACTAGACGGACGGACTGTGAGCTACACATTACTCACCGTCCACAACCCGCGCCTACGGGGTGGCCAGTCATTCAATATTTCTAAACAGAAGTGCGATAATTTATGATTGATTGATAACTGAACTGAAATATTGTTTTTAAAGTTATTGATCTGTTTTAAATTACATATGTCGAAAAAAATAATTGATATTACTTTAAATTAGTGTTATCGGTTTATTTTGAATTATTTTAATTTCATATTTTTTTTATATAAAAAATATTATTGGTATAAAAGTTATAAACCATACATTTATAGTGCATGTGATTTTAGCCTGTAAGTGATTGTTACACATGTAAAAGTATGTATGAGTTATTAGTTGTAAATGTTTTGTGTAAACAATTGTTGGCTAACCGAAGTAAATAAATAAATAACTATTCACATTAAATAATATGAGTGTTTCTGTTAGATAACAATCAGGAAGGTTACGTATTGTGTGTTATGGTACTATAATACTTGGTTTCTTGCCTAACTACAACAATACAAATACCCAAGATACTAACTGAGTGACTAGAAGAATACAATAACTACTACCCTGGCCTATTTATATGACACATCGAGCCTTGAAGAAAGTGCGACCTATTGACGTGGACTCGGTTTGAGTTCTACGTCAAGCGAAAAGCACGTCATTTTAGTTCGGACGATACGCCTTGCTACCGCGTCGAAGGATTCCCAAATCTATGATATTATCTAAATCCGCGCATTTGAAAAAAGAACCGGCCAAGAACGAGTCAGAGTCGCGCACCGAAATTAAAATAACTTATAACTGCGTAAGCTTATGAGGGTTAATTTTTTCACAGTACAAAGGGGAGAATTGAGTAGTAGGTTTAATATGTTTGATAATTTCAACTCGATAACTCCACGCGTTACCGAGATAAAGGGTCTTCTTGACAGACAGACAGACAGACAGACGAACAACAAAGTGATCCAATAAGGGTTGTTTTTTCCTTTTGAGGTCCAGATTTAAAAAACATAAATCCGGATATTTTCTTTTCAATTGTGCTGTACAATTTGATTACATTCATTTTGTTTAAGTATTTACTTATTTGTTATATGTGTCAATTGTTTATTTGTTTTTCTTATTGTATCAAAATTACGGGACTATTTAAAAATTCTCCCCGCATTCCGCACACTGAGACGTATCACGTATGGCAACCCTTAAAGCTTTTCTAGAACGGTTCAAGCTGCGTACGCGTCGTTAAATATGGTCACTTTCTTGGAATGAAACTGTCATACAAGTAAACATTTTGTACAGTCAGCAAAAGATATAAGAAACCAAACTGGTCAGATACAAGTTAAAAATTTCATTAAAATATTTGTGAATCTTTTCGAATAAAGTTAAATTAATTTAATAGAAAACGAACAGTAGGGTTAGCATGACATCTTATAGCAGTTCTTATTCCTGTGTGAGAAAGAGATGGTGCTAGACACCCTGTATAGCTCTGTCTCTTTCCCTCAGTGGAATAAGTTCTTCTTTAAGACGTCATGGTACCCTACCAGCTGTTCTTTTAATAAATTAAATTTGACTCGAAAACGTCCATCGGTTTCTAAGATGGGAGATGCTCTTCTACAAAGTCAAACTTTTCCAAGACTCGATCTGCCACATAAGGCCTTGAAGACTCGCTATTAAAAAAAAAGTCATTTACCTAACCATAGTAGTTTTGAATCAGTTTGCACAGCTCTTGTTATAAAACGATGGTCGTCTGTGTGATTGGCTATGGTAAGTATTTCTTTGCGATCAGGTGAATTACTTGGGCCATCTTTTACATGGAGGACTTGATCACTTATTGGGAGCTGTTGAGCTGTCTTCCTCCCTATGAGAGATACATAATGTACATGTCATCATAAAAATATAACCCGAATAGGAAGCTGCTACGCACTTTGTCAAAATGGGAGATTTGTGATCCATCCGACATTCAGTAAAATTGCGATGCTCCCGACCATAGAGGACTTAAGAAACGCTACAGAAGGCGCAGTTAACGACAAGCTTTGGCTTCCAAGAATGTGTGTTAGCACTAGCTTCCAGCATTGGCTCCAAGCACTGGCTAGCAGTAATGGCTACCATAATACTGTGGCGAGTATTTACTGCAAATACAGTGGTAAGTGGCGAAAATCTAGACACGGGTCATTAAAAAGTTTCTAGTCAATGGTTTACACCACTTTGCACGGTTCACATCATTACACAGTTTATGAAGCCGAATCTGAGTATTTTTTTATTGCGAATGCGGGACGCGCAGGATTGGAAGAGAAAGCGCCAAACAGAAGACGTTTGTGTATTAGGACCAGCAACAAAAATTAAAATACTTCATTACACATTGGGAGAGAGAGCAGTACGGTACCGTATCGTACTGCTCTCTCTCTCCAGCAGATTCTATTTCTATTTCTTCTATTAGCAGATTAGACAATGACGACGCTTGGCTCATCAAACCATTACTAGGGGACTTGTATTAAAATTAAAGGGCCAACCACCGCATTGTACTTTTTGTGTCGGGTCGGGGGTCATTATAAATAAATTTTTAGCACCGACTTATTGATCTAATTCAATTGATGGAACTCATAGGCACCAATGTGGAACGAAGTGTCAATTAATATTACTTGCGAGTGCTGCAATCAATTTATTGTGATACTGATTAACTATTACAATGAGGTTCATTGAATGACTGGAATTCCGGATTCGCCATTAATGTAGTACTAGCTTATGCCCGCAGCTTCATCAGCCTACAGTAAATACCCAGATGATATGTGTGATTTCAGGTTATAAACTATCTGTGTGTCTATTTTCATCCAAATCCGTTTAGCAGCTTTGGCGTGAAAGAGCAACAAACATCCATTCTCACGAATTTTCACAATTTATTTTATAATTTTTAAAAGGAAATTGGTAATACTATTTACGGCATTTATTAAATCAAAATTACTTTCAATAAAACCTGACATAATAATGAGTTCGTTGAACCTATTGACCCCAACTCACCCACACACGACACATGGAAAGCGGGTATGGATGTGGACAAAATGTCTTACTCTATCTTGTACCACTTTTTTTCACCAGTAATATTTTTTGGGGCCGGCGCAGCGTGCTTCTACTTTCACACTTTTCTATTAGTGGTCTTCTCAGTAGCCACCTTAAATCTAGTCATCATTCACACACCGTAGCACATATCCTTACTAATATACTAATTACTAATATTACTAATTTACTAATATTTACTAATTTACTAATTACTAATTACTAATTACTAATAATATTATAAAAGCGAAAGTGAGTTTGTTTGTTTGTTACCTCTTCACGCTTTAATGGCTAAACCGATTTTGATGAATTTTGGTACAGATATAGTTGGGAACCAGGAGACGGACATAGGCTATTATTTTTTTAAAAAGAGCGGGATATGAGGGAGAAAGAGGGAAAAAACGGGAAAACTTAGCGTTGCTATTACAAATCAATAAGGCGCTACCGAATTTAACGCGAGCGAAGCCGCGGGCAAAAGCTAGTCAGTCTATAATTTTTTTGCAGCCGCGATGGCCCGCACAGATCTTCTTACTATGTACACACGACGGCAGGTCAACCTATTCTAAACTATTATAACCTGATCTCTCTACTACGGATCGCACACGTAGTAGAGATGTCAGGTTAAAATGGTTTTGTGTAGGTTGATGTGCCGTCGTGTGTACATATAAGAGAAAATGGGCTATAAAGCCGAAAGGCATGTCTTCTAGTTCATACCTGGGAACTTTTAAGTGACGGAGATATTTTATAATTTTTAATGTTTTAAATACCTTCTCGATCCCTGTTGTATACAATGCATCTATCAGCACAATGTTTTAAGTGCGTAACATTGAGTTTTACCGTAAAACGTAATATTTCACCCCAGCGATAATTTTCGCGTAAAGGTACTCAGCTTCATGTACAGAATGCATGGTAGACGGTTTTGTAAAGGGTTGGTTTACACCCTGTATATTCTGTCACACGGGAGTGCAGGCTGGTAAGGACATTCTGTCCATTATTTTTTTATAATGTACCAGGCTCACGGGTGCAATTTACAAAGCAACTTTTTTTTCAATATTAAATCTATAAATCGAATACCTAAACCTAACAATTACGAACAAAACACAAAAAAAGATTCTTGGCTTTTAAAATTATTTTGACTACATCTTTCACAAACTTCAGTGTTATGCAAATCGTTTTTATTTTCATAAATAAACATTACGTATCGGTATTATTTCTAGGCAGGGTGTGGTGACTAATCAACTTACAAGAGTTACAAGGTCTAGATAACAACAGATAAGATACGGATTGGAGTGCATTTCTATCAAGAGATTAATATCTCGTTCATCAGAAATACTAAATATTGGACGGATATAATGATATTGGTAGAAAGTTATAATTTAGGTATAAGACTAGAGTAAAACCAAAGTCCTGTGTAAAGGATGACATGGCTAGAAAGGAGGTGACTGCTGAAATGACGAGTGATAGGGAACCATAGCTGATATGGGATAAGAGCAGGAGAATGATGAATGATGATGGTAGAAAATTGTCTTACAATTAGACAGCAGACACAGACTTGGATTAGCCATGCATAACCCACATAAAGATCAGTCAAACTAATGGTACGGACAAACTGCAAACTGCTTCCGACCTCATATTGACGAATACTTCAGTAGGTAAATGTGCGCAACTTGTTCATTCTGGTCTGACCGAACCTTTAAATTCCACCTACTTCCTACAGTCATCGGTTTTTGCGAACCTCTGTATCAAATTGATAAGAACAGTTTAAACTTCCATATCTAAACCCTAGTTTAACTTATCTTATGACGATTGAATTGCTAATACAAACTAAGAAATAACCAGACAACACTAATACATATACAAAATTATTATACAGGATGTCTTCAAATACGCGTAAAACCCGAACAACCCGTAGCGAAATCGGAATACTTTACAGTAATTGACACTGATTGATGTTTTTTCGCAAGAGGCCCTGAAAAGCGCAACCAATCGTTTTTCTACGTTATTTTACATTAGTTTTATTGTTGAGTGATAAACGTACGCGTGTTTTGCGAATCGACATAACGGGAATCTACATAAAAGGAACGATTCAAGCAGAGGTGTACCTTATAGTACATCAATATTTTGCCAGTTGTATGCACGATGCAAATTTGCTGCACAGAAAACTGCGATACGAATTTTAGCGACAAAATTTCGTGCGACAAGGCGTCTCCCTTCCACGTTTCGGGTGACCATTCCTACGACCACCGTCGACATACGAACGTATTTTGTAAACCAGGTCGTGACATGGATCGTAAAAATCTTCAGTAGAAGCTATACGAAAATGAATATGCGAATCAATTCGCAAGTTCTTACGATACGTGGTTCGAGTTCGTAGATTTTTACGATGCGACGTCGCATCACAGTTTTGTGCCACATACAAGCCCTTAGTTCCATATTATAGACGGTAGCATTTTGCCAAACCAACATCCTGTATAGTTTATATTGGGGATATAAAAGATATAAACGCGATATGTAAAGATATCCCGAGTAAATATCGATGTGTATCTCTGATAGGAGATTCAAACGAATCAAGGGCATTTACGCAAGTCAAAGGCGTATGTAGCATGTGTACTATGTGTAGATAAATTGAGTTCAGAAAATCTAAGACTGTTTATCCGTAGAACTGTCATGCCCAGATTTTTCCAATTATAATATGTTGGAGTCGGCTTTCAGTATAACTGCATGCAGGTAAATACTGCTTCTCTGAATCTAACCCTTGATCCAGCTGCTAAGCGAAACCCTCCTTAGATACTGTTCGAGGTTGTTGGCTATTAAGCCGACACAACTATCAGCACAATGACTACTTCACTTAAGTTTCCACATTTTGATAACCTCGCGAACCAGACCGAGATGCTTGAATTGGTTACTTGAAGAATCATTATTATTAGACTCGGACTGGTTTTCCCTATGCATGATAAGAATATTTTTATATCTAGGTAGGTACTATCCACCCAAATTATTTTTAACAATAGAGAAAAAAATACAAATATAAATGTCATGTCATACAATTTAGGTGCATTCATGTCAAGGTTGTTTATAATAAAGATGTTTATGACATTGCAGGGTGGGCACGTATTGTCAGATAACGTCAATAAATAATAATGAGACATGTGTAGTATTGTTTTGTTAAAATGAGAAAACATTATTCTTGCGCTAGCATCCGCTTGCAGGAAAACATATCACGCTTGTAATACCCAAAGGGATTAAGCAGGGTACCCTACAGTCTTGCCATATTTTAAGTTTTAAGTGTCATGTAATATTGCCGAGCCTATTGCCATCAATCAGACACAAACCCAGTCTCTACTGCTGCTACTGAGAAATTCCTAATGAAAAATTCTAATAACACTGCCCGACCTGAGAATCAAACTCAGGACATGTGCAGCAGTCGCGTTTGCGCGACCACTAGACCAAAGATGCAGTTAAAACTAATAAATTTATTTTATTAGATTATTTGGGTAGCTTTTTATAGGTGTAACATCCTTATCGTTCCAGAGCCTCATTGTTCTTGTTAAATGCAAGTAATCCAGTCTATGATTATCCATAAAACAGTTTTTTCTTAAAAAAAAAAAACTGTTTGCGAGAGCTAGAGCTCTAGCTAAATGTTTCATATAAGTAGTTTAAATACACAGAGGTTTACTTACAGTAAATTATTTCGCTTTATACGTCGCATCGCAAGAAATCTATGACATTATTGAATTTGTAATAGACTACTGCCGTCATTACAATATTTAACACTGTAGTTATTGTATGTGGACCTAATTAACACAATTTGTTGCAGATTAGATTAACTATACTCAGTGCACATTGACATATTTCTGTGCCGAAGATAAGAAGTACTCAGGCATAGATTTAATAGGAATGATGTTTTATTGTTTTTAAGGTTCCCACAGCTCGATGAGGTATGATTTGAAACAAAATGATCGACAACATTGACATATGTGTAAAAATGAATTTGGAATGAATTTTGAGCAAATTTTGGATTTAAACAGCAGACCCCCATTACTGTTTAATATAAGTGTTAAATATACATGCTGCATACATCTTTTATTGATTCTTAAATTTCAAGTTATAATGTAACAAAAAATCCAATGGCTAAACTGTATCAATAAAACTTATATAATAAAACAGCAAAAAATAATAAAAAAGATTGTAACAGCATGTATATTTAAAATCTCCAAGCCGAATGATAATAAAACAAAAAACCAATAAAAAAAGAACATTTAAAAAATAATGTACCTCCATGATCAACTTCGGTAATAAACCGGTGACCTCCCCTTCCTACCGAACAAAGTTTGTTTTAACTTAAAATTATAATAAAACTTTTGTTAGAAAGGTACCTAGAATAAAATAACACATTTTACAGCAAGAACTTTAAATGACAGACCTGTCATTTTGTCCATAAATATGGACATTTTGTCCATGGCATGGACAGGGCTGTCCGTGCATTTTTGTTGTCAGTAAAAAATAAGTACAGATTATGATGCTGCAGTGTTATTATGCCTTTTAGAGAGAAGATTTTAATGTGAAGTGTCCCGTATTACAGAACGTCAATTCAAGCATTGCAAAAAAAATGTTTCAACCAATCAAATAGCTTGAATTAGGTAATTTTCCCGGGCCTCCTTAATTTTAGTCATGCTAGCATTTTGCACATGGCTACAGGCTTGAACGTGGCAACAATAAACCAGGATTAGGTTTCATTCATTCATCTTACGGGAAAAGGCGCCCGAGGTAGCCAGCGAAATTCATATTTCAATTTTTGCAGGTATTTGTCAAGTTGCATGTTGATTAAAATGCGATTCGAGTATTTATTTACAGAAATGTAATTTAAAATCGTCAATACAACTTTACTGTCTAAGTTCATTTAATCTTATTGAATGACTATTTCAAGAAGTTGTCAATCTGTGGGATTGGATAAACCGAGAGGGAAGCAAAGATAACTAAGTGAAGCCATTTATTATGATCGCTAATCATATTTTAATCAACAAACAACCTGAATACACTCAACTAAAATAATCGTCGCGTTACCACACTGTTCAATGCGAAATAGAAAGACGAAACGAAAATAACTGGACAGAGAAACACGCACACGCCGCACGGCTTACAACTATAGCAAAAAGTATCGTTACAACTTTTAGTCTTAATTTTTTTCCGTCCTTTCACAAAGCGCGATAAGGAACTTCGTTCCAAAAAAAATAAAAAAACCGGCCAAGAGCGTGTCGGGCCACGCTCAGTGTAGGGTTCCGTAGTTTCCCGTCCGTCACAATAAGTGTTCCCACTTATGAGTTTAAAGGTGGAGGAGGAAATTATTTTGTACAACTTTTTGTCTTTTTTGTACAAAAACTGTTGTGTCAATCAAGTTCAAAATGATTTTCCTAGAAAGTCCTTATAAAGTTCTACTTTTCAGATTTTTTTCATATTTTCTAAACTTATGGTTCAAAAGTTAGAGGGGGGGGGGGACACATTGTTTTTTACTTTTGGAGCGATTATTTCCGAAATTATAGACATTATCAAAAAATTATTTTAGTAAACCCCTATTCATTTTTAAATACCTTTCCTTTCTAAAAAATGTTTTATTAGGGTGGCTACCCTAATAAAACATTTTTTTCAAATTTTTATTTTACCACTTTGTCGGCGTGATTGATATACATATTGGTACCAAATTTCAGCTTTCTAGTGCTAACGGTCACAGAGATTAAGCGAGGACGGACGGACGGACGGACGGACAGACAGACATGGCGAAACTATAAGGGTTCCTAGTTGACTACGGAACCCTAAAAAACGTTGAAAAGTAGAATTTCGCTGGCAACCCTGGCGCCTTCTCCTTAAGTGTTTTTTAAAACAAACTTATAACTCGGTTAAGACTAGATCGTACCATTTTGCCTGGTAATCCTGCACAGACTATCCTGCACGGACTTTTAATAATATGTACAATTGCACATCTTGCCTGCAAGCTTACAAAACCATGCTATATCTACACAAGCTCATATTCACATTCCGCAATCAAAATCAATTAAATAGGCCTACTAATAACACCTGTTTACACGCTTATTAGTGCAAGTGATAAGACAATTAAAGAAACACACGTGTATAGACGTACGTTAAGTTTCGACACATTCTAGACATGTCACTTTAATTAATATTCGAAATACTTAGGATGCATTTCAGCAAGGAAACTTAAGGGCTATCGTCACATCAGAGCAGTTTTTTGATTGAATGTGTAATTAACACTTGCACTTATTTACATGTTAACAGATCTTGGTTTTATGAATAATAATAATATGTACATGCTGTGCAAAACGTAGGTGTAACTTGGATTTCAATAAGAGCGCCTGTTACGTAATACGCCGATTTTTTAACCGAAAATACTATTATAATACATTTTAGTTAAATTGTTTGCAACCAGCCCAATCAGTAACATATGCAATATGCAAGCTAGTTTTTTTTTGTATTTTTTATAAAGATTTGTGATGCTTTGTTTATGTAATGTTTTTTTGTAATTTTGTGTGCTCGTCGTAATTGCGACAAATAACTATTTTTTCTTTCTATATACTTTCTTAAAATCATAAAAATATTATTAGAAACGAATACCTCTTATCGATTTAAAAATCGACGTATTTGGTATTTAGGTCACTTTTACTCCATGCACTCGTTTTAAGGCCTATAAAATAGTTCCAGTGAAAATAGTGTAATCCTTTAAGACACGTCCACTACAATTCTCGTGAAACTGAATTGTCTAAGCAAACAATACACGACTGATAAAACACGCGCCGTGTTTTGTGTTTATATTATAAGCACTACCATAGAACAGCCAAAACGGATAATTTTAACATAGAATTTAGGTGTTTATGGCCACGAAATCTATAACGAGGAAACAGGCTTTCACTCTTTGGAGGAATTAGGTACCTCTGGACTCCCTCTAACAACAATCCTGAGATTTTCCTTCAGTGACATTTATTAATTCGTTCTATGAAACAAAAGAAGACCGGTGTATTCAGATGGTCTTCTTCAGTATCCTGCAAGCTATTATACGATAAAACTAGTTATTACCGAAGTATAGAGCTGCTATATGATCAAAAAATTTAACTGCAAAATGATATAAAGATCAACGCCGTGAGAACGGTGCCTTAAAAGATTACATCTGGACAGTACAATATCTATGGGCAGTTTTGTCACTCCGCTTATGGCAAACGCAATGATGCACTTCTGATACCATGTGGGGGTTGTCTGTTATACCACCGTGCATTAAACTATGTGGCATGAATAGTGATCCAGTTACACCTACGTTTGTTGAACGAATACACTTCTCAATTCAAGATAGTCTGTATATTTTGGCAGTTAGTAGATAAATGTAGGTTTGTAGGACTAGTCAGCCGAGACATATCAGACATGTTATACTTATTCATACGTATATACATTATAACAGAGTCTGTAGAAGTCACCTTAACAAAAAAGTCAAGAATCAACTACAATTTTTGATCCTGAAAGAGATCTACAAGTAGTATTTAACAGTTATGCGAATAAAAACCACTATGATTTCGCCAGTGATGCAAAATCTTAGATACAATAGCAGGTACTGTAAATGTGACTATAACTACAGATCCTGTTTATCAATTACCTGTAGTATCCACTGGTCCTCGATGTGGAATGATGGTGTGGACGTATCTGGCTACAAAATGTCCAAACACAGCCTTCAAGTCGGGGTTCTGCATCATGGCGACGAACTCGTTAAAGTCGAGGTATCCTGAATTATCTCGGTCAGCGAGCACCATGATTTTATCCACCACATTATCGGGTAGATCATGCTCGTACTCTCTTGAGTTGATGATCTCTTTGAGTTCGACGTAGGAGATCCGCCCATCTTTGTCTTTGTCGTACTGGAAATAATGGAGAAATAATTTATAATAAGGCTTTTGGGTATATCATCACGGTTATTTATTTAATTAAGGTTCACCAACAGTTGTTACTGATATTATCTAGATAGGAACATACAAATAATTGTGTCTTAAGTTTCACTGTACAACCAATTACAGGCAAACACCACATGCAAAGTGCTCTCTGTAGTTAAAAAAATAACTTTTAAAATTCAGTGTACTTAAATTCTAAATAATTATTAAATAGTTATACTAATGACGCTTGATAAACGTTGAAATTGAGAGTCTGCGTGGACGTCAACCAGGTCGCTGCGTTCGTTTATGAGATTGCACATGCGGGGTATAGGCGAATTAGTACCAGATACTGTACGACGAATAGGTGGAGCTAAGGGTGTTATAGGTTTGCGAGGCGGTCACGGGGAACTGGGGGTTATAGGGAAAATGTAAAAGTTCTAACTGTAAGGCTCGACCTGGTTGGACCCGGACCTGGGGATCAAGTTTCCGGATGCGGAGGTGTATGTTTGAATACACAGGAGAGCCTAAAATTGAGGGATACATATAAGGGAGTTTAAGGTCTTCCATTGTACTCAAATATACTGTATGGGTGACGAGGAGCTCGTGGCCAAATAATAATAATAATAAGAAGTCGCTCGAATCAATCTTTCTCTCTCTCTCTCTCTTCAGGTCCAGCTTACCTAGCTTACATACCGAGTTTCCTCCGTTCATCGGAAAGCACGTTAAACTGTTGGTGCCGGCTGTCATTTAATAAATAGTCAGTGTCCCGAAAGTCTGTCAACCAGTCTTACCAAAGGTAATCGTATTACCCAGTACTAACTGGGTTGTGAAGATCAGATAGGCATTTGCTCCATGTAAAATACTGGTATTCCATTTGCATACGTTTAGAATGGAAGCCGAGTTCAACCTAGTTGGGAAAAGCCTATGCAGGCGATGAAGATGTATGGGACTTAAAATGACTACATCATTATCATCTACCGTCACAGCTTTTATGGCTTATTTCAGCATTATTAAGAACTAGCTGGCGCCCGCGGATTCGCCAGCGTGCTTTCGAAAAAAAAGTATCCTATGTGTTATTCCAGACTATAATCTAGCTCTCTGCCAAATTTCATCAAGATCCGTTCAGCCGTTTGACGTGAAAGAGTAACAAACATCCATACATCCATCCATCCTCACAAACATTCGCATTTATAATATTTTATAGTAAGGTAGTCAAAGCATTTGTAAAGGAAATGTGGCACTATTATCAAACATAGATGATGATTCATTCCACAAAAGCACTGCTCCATTCCTAAAAATAGTCCTTGGAATTTACTGTAACAAGTGCATATTTCGCGAAAGAAGAAAACGGAAACCCACTCCGTGAATGCATTGTTGCACAAGTTTTGTATACAAATGTCTAATCATAGAACTAGAAACCAAAGCAAAGCTTAAGTTAAGAAATATTAATGCCGGAAATATTATATGTTAAAATAACAATTTGTGTGATGTTGTTAATTCAAATATATAAAATACTCGTGTCGCGGTGTTTGTTACCTAACTCCTCCGAAACGGCTGGACCGATTTTTTGTGTTCGACATTTTGTGTGCATATCGTGTAGGTCTGAGAATTTGACAATATCTATTTTTCCTCTAAGTGAGAAGTGGACCAGGGGCCTAAGTCTGCTATTACAATAGTGTCAGAATGGTCGATCACTGATCGCATAATGGTTGATTTTGACAAGTTTAGTATGTAGTAGATTACCAAACTTGTCAAAATTCATCAAATCATTGATCGACCATTCTGACACTATTGTAATAGCAGACTAAGGCCCCTGAGCAGGGGCTGCAACCGCTGGGCACTACTAGTAAAATTATATAACAGTAAGGATATTCTGGTATACGAAACTTAAATGGTAATTCGAAATGGGGAGGTACATAGGTACCTGTTGTATGTTCTCTTCTCATAATGTACTTCTCATTTATTATCCTGAAAAATCTTTGCTTTTGTGTTCGATAATGTGTTTTGGTAGATTTTGTGATTTGTGAAGTGATTCTGATTACTAAAACATCTCAATTATTTTACTTTCCTTGTAATCAAGGAAATATTAGCGTACGTTTCCTTAATGTTTTCGTCATTGTAAGAAAAACAAGCATATTTACAAAATGCGCTTATTAATGAATGGATAGATATTAATTCATTTTCTTGTGAATCAAAATTTGGTGTTCTGCTATTTTAATAATATTATTAGCTACCTAGTTTTGGCAGTGGCGATACTTTCAAACAAGCCTAAAGCTTGGTTTCCCCTTATAACCTTACTACTCTTCAAGATGTTAGGGTTTCTTGTTACCTTATGGGTTTGTCGTATTACTGTCCCCTAAGCCTGCAACTGGCACTAAGTTAATCTTAAAAATCTAGAGTGCTGTAAACCGTATACACTGGAATTATTTACTCTCTTTCGCCACTCTCTAGTGCTTAGCTGGGAAGAAGAAGTAGCAGAACAAACTTCCCAGCGACACAGTCTGATAGGTTTGATGAATCAGACTTTATACAGTAATATCCAAGGTACACATTACAATTATGAAAAACTAGCTTTTGCCCACCGCTTCGCTCGCGTTAAATTCGGGGTAACACAGTTCCCCTTTCCTGATTTTCAGGTCCTGTACCTGCTACCTGTAGTTTTTGCCCTTGCGCCTTATTTATTGTAATAGCAAAGCTAAGTTTTCCCTTTTCTTCCCTCTTTTCCTCTCATTTCTCACTTAAAATGCCTATGTCCGTCTCCAGGGTCTCAACTATCTCTATACCAAAATTCATCAAAATCGGTTTAGCCATTTAGGCGTGAAGACGTAACAAACAAACAAAGTCACTGTCGCTTTTATAATATTAGTAAGGATTACTATACTACATTTAATAAAATCGCCACACTAAAAAGTAAATAAACATTGAGAATATACTCAAGCCTCCAAGCATAATGAGTGAACCCGCGTACATGTGCAATGTTGGAATATGAAAATATAACTTTATCATAATATTCATCAACAAATTAAAGACTCAGAATCCCTAGCCTTGTCCTCTACAAGTTTATTGTTACAAGGCCATCAGTTGCTTCTTGTTATAATATTTTGTTTTCAGCACGCGTTCATCGAGATTCTGTGTCGAATGGCTTTGAACCGAGAGTAGAGTACCACGGCCTCATTTAAGTACAAACGTTGGTGAGCGATGACAGTTTTCGAAAGTTAGTGATAATTCGTTCTACGGTATAGTATTTTGTGTGCTCTCGATACGTTATTTTAAAATCGAGTGATTTATGGGCCGCTGTGTCGTTGGTGCGGTTAATTTAGGCTGGTTATTACATACGTTTTTTTTTCTTAATTTACCGAGCTCGTGGCCTTTTACACACTGGCTTTTAGAGTGCAGATTCATGACAGTCTACTAACATCATGGTTGAAATTATGATAATTGGTTTTCTTTTAACAATATAGATGGGAAAAAGTAACGAGACCCGAAATTCTAAACTAGAATGTTTTTATGATATATAAAAACATTCTAGTTTAGAATTTCGGGTCTCGTTACTTTTTCCCATCTATATTGTTAAAAGAAAACCAATTATCAAAATAAAAGAAAACCAATTAAAATAAACATATGGTCATTAGAAGTAATATGAAAACACGTCAAACTGTCTGAATAAAACAATGATTACGTTGATAACGTTGTTTTGTCATTATTTGTTACGTAACGAAATAGAAAATGTAAAACACATAGAGCTAAATATTGATTCACTTCAATATTTTACACACAAGGTTTTGTTGACCAAAAAGGTGGTAATTTAATTATCATTACATTGTAAATTTTTTGTAGACCTGTACGTGATCTATTAATACAAAACTATTATTTCAAATGTATCGTTTATGTAAGCTCCAATGCTAGAAGTTATTAGTTAAATAGGAACACTATTCAATACATACATAGCATAATACAGTACATCTACAATTGTGACACATTTATAGTAAGTCATAGCCAATAGTTGAAACTACCATGCTTTACCATCTTCCTGCCTTTGTCCCATTCTATCTGGGGTCGGCGCAACATGTTTTCTTCTTCCATTATCCCCTGTAAGAAGTCACAGCATCATTTACTCCTTCCTCCTTAATATAATTCTTCACACAATCCATCTATCTGTTCTTTGGTCTTCCTCTCCCTATCCATCCATCAACGTTAAAAATTATTAATTCTATTGAAATTACCATGCTTATGGTCCCTAATGTCAGACATCTATTCAACATTATTAGATCAAGCGGTATTTTTAACTTAGGGCCAAGTGGGTGATTAACAATGTCGAATGCTTTCGTCAAGTCACAAAACACACAAAATATGTAAAGAGATGGTAATTTTAAAATCAAACCTACTTTTATCCGTTCTATATCTGAATCTTTTAAAATACAGAAAGTAATTCACCATTAAGTACTGTAAGATTTTATAACTTACAACCAACCTCAAACTAGGCAGGTTGCTTATAGCTGCATTCGAATTTTCAAAGGATTTTTAATTTAGAATAATTAAGAAAAAATAATTTTTTGAAAAAAAGCGGCTTCCAAAAAGAACACTAAGAAGACGGAAAATGTAATTTTAAAGTTTACTTCCGTTGCTGACTGACTGTTTCTCTTTTGCAAAAAAGCAGCCTTTTTAGTTGTGGTGTATAATGTTTTCTCACACAAATTCTTATCGAGTTTTGATTTTCCATTGCTACTAAAAGATGTAGCATATCGTCCATATATTATATTAGAAGAAAAAATATGTAATATAAAAGATAACTCATAAACTACCGAAGCATTACAGATATAATTGATATGAGACACCTTTGGGAGTATACACTTTCGATTACAGATGAATCTTGAAAATCAGCCAACAATTGACGGAGAAATCGCGTTTGATAGGCGATTTCTTGTCTCCTCACATAGAAAAAAAATACAAAATAATACAGTCGAATTGAGAACCTTTTTCTTAAGTCGAATCAATAAAAGACTTTGAGATGGACGGATTGTCAATATAATTATTATCTTTGTAAAAAAAAAGAAAGATCATTGTAAAAAAAATATATTTAAATAAGATTCAGGTTCCATCAATTTTTTATTAGGCCTTTTATTGAAAGTAGGATTTGAACCAATTCGTATGTTAAAATGCTGGTCAAGCCCTTGATCTTGCGAAACACCAGTATGGTTTCCGCAAGGGGCGCTCTACGGTGGATGCCATCATGCGCGTGAGAGCCCTCACGACGGGGGCTGCAGTGTCCAGGGGTGGGGTTGTCGTGGCGGTGTCTCTCGACATCGCCAACGCGTTTAACACCATGCCTTGGGCCTGCATCAGGGAGGCACTCCAATACCACCGGATGCCGACCTATCTTCGTCGTGTGGTCGGGGCATATCTGACGGACAGGGCCGTCATATACCCCGGTCGCTCTGGAGAGTGGAACCGGCGAGAGATGTCGTGCGGTGTCCCACAGGGATCGGTCTTGGGGCCGCTCCTGTGGGACATCGGTTACGACTGGGTGCTGCGCGCCGACCTCCCCAGCGGCGTCAGCGTAGTTTGCTACGCTGACGACACGCTCGTTCTGGCTCAGGGGGGGTCGCACCAGGCGGCGGCCGACATCATGACACGCGGGGTTGCGATAGTCGCAGAGAGGATCCGGCTGCTGGGTCTCGAGGTGGCCTTGCACAAATCCGAGGCCATGGTCTTTCATGGCCGCGGAAACACGCCACCGTCGGGATCCCAGTTGACGGTAGGAGGGGTTCGCATCGGCGTCGGGTCGACGATGAAGTACCTGGGAATCGTCCTCGACAGCCGGTGGAACTTCGTCGAACATTTCCGACGTTTGGCTCCTAAGCTCGAGCGGACGGGGGCTGCTTTCAAGCGGCTCCTGCCCAATCTGAGGGCGCCAAACGCCTCCTGCCGTAGGCTCTATGCCGGAGTCGTGCGGTCCATGGCCCTTTACGGGGCCCCGGTATGGGCGCGTTCTTTAGGGCGGCGCGCCGCCCACTACCTGAACGCGCCCCACAAGGTGGTGGCCATACGGCTTGTCCGGGGCTACCGCACGATCTCCGGCGAGGCAGCAAGCCTCCTTGCCGGACTGCCACCGTGGGATCTGGAGGCGATAGTCCTCGCGCGCCTGTTTGAGTGGCGCGCGGAGGCACTACACCGGGGGGAAAACCCGCTGCCACGGCAAGTTGCCGCTCGGCGGGCAGACCTCCGGTGCGATCTCATGGTGGCATGGAGAGAGCGACTGTCGCAACCCCGTGCAGGGCACGCCACAATAGCGGCGGTAAGTCCCCTCTTTGAGGAGTGGCTGGAGAGGCGTCATGGCGTCCTAACTTACCGCCTGACGCAGGTCCTCACCGGACACGGAAGTTTCGGGAGGTTCCTGCACATCATCGGGCGGGAGGAAGCGCCCGGGTGTCACCATTGTGACGATCGCCCGGAGGACACGGTGGAGCACACAGTGGCGGTCTGCCCAGCTTGGGCGGAGCACCGCCGTGCCCTCGTGGAGGCGATCGGCGGCGGAGATCTCTCGCGTCCGGCCCTGGTTCAGGCCATGGTCCGGAGCGAGAGGGAATGGGAAGCGGTCACCACCTTCTGCGAAGCAGTAATGCTAGCAAAGGAGGTGGCCGGGCGTTTGAGGGAGAGAACATCTGCCCAACCCAGCCGCCGCGGGAGACGCCCAGGGCGCCGGGCGCCGCGAGACGACTTCCGGCCACCGTAGATGCGGGCCTGTGGACGGTGAGCAATGGGTAGCTCACCGTCCGTCCGTCGATTGACGACAGGCCGTGTCGACGGCGCGTTCGTGTTTCACGCGCGCCTCAAAGAGAGTCAGCAAAGCAGAGGGGCTTGCCAGAGCCTCCGCCTGCCGGGGTTGCGGGTTGTTCGAAAGAGATACCGCGGCCCCGGAACGTAAAGGGCAATAGAAGGAACATGGGTGGGTTTTAGTCAGTACAAGTCTGACATGCCCCCCCCGCTCCACCCAGAGCGGGGAAAGTCATAGGATGATTTCCCACCCGAAAAAAAAAAAAAAAGCCCTTGAAATTTCGCAGGAAGTTGAAAATTAAAATCATAATGTCACCCGAGATCGTTATCAATCAATGTAAATAGGTAAAATGATTAACTCCAAATACGTCGTATCGTATCATTCATTCAATTCATGAATCATGAAGTCCTGAGTCAACCTGAAACGTTTTTACAGTTGAATACAATTAATTGACTGTAATTATACTTCGCATAGCAAGAGCTAAGATAAGCTAGTATTCATTCTAAATGTATTGTATTTATTTGATTTGCGATTTTAATTGAATGTGTTTATATAAAGCAAAAGCTTTTTTTTATGTGATTATCATTGGCTTGGTTTGATTGGTTTTTCAGGCTATGTACCCTACCCATTATCATCATCATTTTCCTGCCCTTGTCCCATTCTATTTGGGGTCGGCGCAACACGTTTTCTTCTTCCATTCTCCCCTATCAGACGTCACGGCATCATTTACTCCTTTCTCCTTCATATCATTCCTTACACAATCCATCCATCTTTTCTTTGGCCTTCCTCTCGCTCGCCATTACCATCGCCCTACCCATTACCATTGCCCCCATAGTATGATACTCGCGAATCCCAATCCACTTACAGTAAACCTCATAGAATAAAATAAAATATTCTTTATTATGTACACCAAACAAATAACATAATTACAGAAAAAAAACAGGGTGACATAATTGGCGGTGTTATCGCTGAAATCGATCTTTTCAAGATAACCTTTGATGGATTACAGGAAGACGGAAAGACAATACTGCAGGTAGTGTGTGGTGTGGTCCATTCTATATAAATACTAGCTATGCTCAGCGGTTTTACTCGCTGCTTAGAAAAAACGACATGCAAAATTTCCAAAATAATTGGAAAAGTCGTTTTGGAGGAGTATGGCAACTGTCACACCAGAATTTTATTTTTAAGACGTAATAATCATGTAACATGAGCAGAGAAACCATACCTCATTCCTCATATCTGAGGAATAAAGGAAGCAGTACATTCCCAACTATTAGTCACAATTTATTCATATTCAAGTCTAAATCAAGGCATACTGAAACATACTAAGGAATACATGAGTCACGTCAAAGGGGAATGAAAATTCCTAGATGGCATTGATATGAATTGGAAACAATTGGTGACACGGTTAAAAACGTGAATAGACAATGACTTAAGCCGTCTAGACAAATTTTTATGAAGATTTTATAATGGTTTGTGTTACGGAAGTTTTTTTTAAAGAACTGTTTTAGAATATTTTCAAGAGTTCGATGAAGAAGAGGGCTCGTAATAACTCAGATTGAAAACGTAATAAGTACCTATATTTATCCAATATTCTATTGTAATCTTCTATCTAATCTTTTTGCTTCGGATGGCAGTACATATGTAATCAAATTGTAGTATGTATGAGAAATTATTATCTTGAACGATTAAAAAAACCTAATTATCATTCTTTATGCAAAAGAAATGTGCCAATTACGAAACTTTGACTAGTGACCACCATTTTAAAAATAAACTTAATTGCATTATTATTGCAACATATGGGAACAACGATAAAAACAATGTACATACATAGCTGTATTATTAAGTTGCATAATATGAATCATAACTGCACTACTTGTTGATGATAATACGTATGAGGGAAATAACTATTCAAGTTTTTATTTATAAAACATTTTTACATACGATATGACTGATACAATTGATGGAAATCTCTTAACCTGGAGACAGTCAGATTCCATTGTTCTCTATTAGTAGCAGGATACTCAGTAATTATTTATCTAGTGTGTATTCTTGCGCATTAAAGCCAAAGCATCAATTAAAGCGTCGTAGAAGGCAATCAGTCACAAATTTCATCCAATCCTTAGACTTAAAAAAATTGGATCCCCGGGGAACCCCTCTTGAATTTTTGTGCGAGATATTGTTAATGTCTATCCAATTTCACTAAAAAACATGTTAAAAATCGATCGATATCAAATCGAGCAGAATTTTCAACTTAGGGGAAGTGGGTGATTAACTAAGTCGAACGCTTTGGTCAAATCATAAAACACACACGATATGCAAAGAGATGATAATTGTGTCCTGTATTTATATGTGATATAAGATTACAAATGCTTGTAACTGAAAATGCGAGTTAATGGACGTATATTAAGATCGTTATCTGTCCATTTTGGCATTGTTATTGTGACACAATTTCCTGTTATTATATCACTAATTACTGTTACTGATTCCGCAGAGCTGACAGTTAAATCGACCCGCATTATTTCGTGCGATTCTTTTACGCTTTCTAGATTCATGGCTGTAACTGAGCAAATGATGAAAGTTATTTCAGTTATTCATCAATTAACAATTAATTAATGGAAGTTCAAGGATTTCTTATAAAATATTCATAAATATTTTTCTCTACTGAACCATTAATTGTCTATTGATCTCTAATCTATCTTGGTTATAATGGACCAGGCGATCCATTAAATTAAACAACATAACCGTAAACAGGGAATCTTGGAACATCTAGAGAAAATAATTGGACATTTTCAGTACGAAAGTAAATTATGTTTGACCCAAATGGTTGTTTGGCTAGTTGATTGTGTAAATATTCGCCGCTGAACAAGTTTGCTGTAAGTCATCGTGTTTGTTCTGTGACATCACGCATTCCGCGGTAATTACCGCGTGTTTTAACTACCTGGTTAGTGGATTAGGAAAAAACCTTACATCGATTTAATCGTTCCCAAAAAAAAGTAACAACAGTTTTTTGCGCTTATTTTCGTTGGATCCCAGTTTTTGATCCCACTTTAATATTTTTGGCGTTGGATCCCACAAAACATTATTATATATTTCCGTTGAATCCCAAATTTGAAAAATACTAAAAAAATACGTTTTATTGCCACTGAATCCCAAAAACTATTTCCGTTGGATCCCAGATGTTTAAAAACATCTGAATGCGGGTACATCCAACAACAAAATCACAATAATATTTTAAGGCGAAATTTTGTATGTATGTTTGTTATTCCAACACGCTCAAACTTCTAGACTGATTTGGATGAAATTTGGGTATGTGGATAGGTTATGTTAGAATAACGGGTGCTTGCCGTTTTTCCGAAAAGATTTGGACAAAATTTCATTACCCAAACAAATTATAGAAACCGGGAACTTGGTTTGGTTAGGTTAAAACTGTGACCTCCTACGCACGAGCCGAGCGAGCGGAGCGAGCGGTGCCGCGGTAGCGGCCGGCGAGTGCCACAAACGACTTGCATTTATAGAAAAAAGAGATTGTTTTTAGTTGTTTACCCGGAACTGAACTATTTAGCATAGTATAAGATTAGGATAATTACTTATTTACAAAAAAAAGGTTAGGTTAAAACTGTGACCTGTGTGCAAGAAACGGCCACATTATATAAAAAAAATATGGAAAAATTATGACGGCAGTATTTTTTTTTGAGCTTAGAGGCGCTTGTTTTGAAGGCGTTCATATTTATTTATTTATAAACATCACAAATAAACCTGATCATTTTTAACTCATGCCAGTCTAGTACTATTTGGAGTAGGTACATCATTTGTCTCATTTATTCCCCAGTGGCAACAATCCTAAAAAATCCAAAATAAACACACGGTGTTTTTGAAATATTTAATAAAAGTAAATCACTTTTCTTCTGAAATGTACACATGTTGTCATAAAATGGGATTCAATGGTAATATCAAATGGGACCCATCGTTAATACCTAAAAAATGGGATCAAAAACTGGGATCCAACGGAAATAAATCGTTTTTTGGGTCAAGCTATCGTATTAAGTACGTGTTCTTTCGCTAAGTGCCTTGTATTACTTGATCCCTCTCTGAAATAGTTCCAAAAAATCTCCATGATTGGAGGAACAGACATAAGATAATGCAGATTAACTACTTCTATTCATTTCTTTGTAGATTTTTGCGATAATACTACTTATTCAAGGTCTTTGATATCGGAATCCTAAATGTAGAACTCATTCTGCTCAACGATTCGATTTTAAGTTCTAAGGGCCATAGTAGTTTTTTAACAGTAGAGGACGCTTGCAGTAAATAGTACTGCAGATAGTTGTTTCGGGTCTAGCTGTTTGTATATGCGAGTTTAAATGTTTGTAAACGCACCCACGATACAGGAGAAATTCCTAGAGTGGGGCAACGTTTAAAAAAAAAAACGATTTTTAAATTCGAGATTAGGAAACATGCTTAGACAATATTCGTTTTGAAACTGTAATCGATAGTAAATTGCCTACTTATTAATATTTAATCATAAACTTGAAAAGTCCCTCTCAAAAAGGAAGTCATACAGTAAAAGTTTGCTTTATCATTATCATACAACGTCATTCGTATGAGTCAACGGAGGAAAAGGTTTTTACGTAGCGGACACAAATCTTCTGTCTTTAACACCAATGAACGTGTCTTGGCATACAACCAAATTCAATATGGGATATCAGTTGTAACTTGTAAGACATCGTCTCTTCAAACTTAGGTGACCTCTTTATAAGGAGGTTAAAATTTTGATTAAGCTACTAATGATGTTGTACATACCTACATTAACCCAGATCCAGTTTTTGACAGGAAATATGACCAATGATAGTTCGAGATGGAACCGTTGAAATACAAAAAATAATTCAACCATACTCCATCAATATGTTTGAGACGAAACAAAAGTGGCACCTATAATCAGTCGAATCTGTCGAAGACCCTTTTTGTCAGTAACGCGTGCAGATATCGAGTTGAAATTAAAACCATCAACTAAAATCTGTGGTCCCTTGGAGATGAGAAAAAAACAATCCTCTAAGTCTACGCAGTCATCATATATGGCCGTTTGTGTTAGGTTAGGATAGATGGATATGCCACTTTTATACGGAATCTGCGGTTCGCGAGTCCGACTCGCTTTTGCCCAGATTTTTTTTCTAGGTTTTTCTCCAGATTCTATTGACTAAGTAATAAAATGTTTTATTTTACTAGACTAGCATCATGCACAATTACAGCTTTCATTGAGTAATTAAATGAGCTTGTTACTGACATGGAAGCAGTAAATATGATGGCTTAACTCCTAATTGATATTTGCATTAATGAACTAACATTTTAAGTACGCCTTGTATAATATAAGAAGCATTACAAGATAGTTATGTAAATAAACATAACAAACAGTTTTAAATATTCTTTACATAATGTTAGTTAGCTGCCATAAAACTATTTACAATGTTGTTAGAAAGACTCATAAATATGGTCCATTATTTACAAGATTCTGCGTCTGTGGGCCGAAACACCGACGCGAAGGTTATTAAAATTTGAATGATCATGAACAGCACTCGCTTACGAAATACGGAACACAAGAAGTGGGATGATAAAAGATAGCAAAGTTTTTAGTTTCCCCACTCCACCCCTTAGTTGGAGTGGTTGAAATTAAGAGGAAAGCGCCAGGGTAGCCCGTGTAATTAAAATTTACTTGCAATTTGAGATCAGCACCAAGTTGTATGTTGTTTAATGTATGTAATGTTAACACATGTAAGTAGTACATTGGCATGTTACTGACTTTTAAAATCACCAATACTTAATAATAATTTAATCCCATTGAGTGACTTATCCATGGAAATATAGTCGTAGAACAAGGTAAGAATAATTGAATTTCTCAGGTTCCCCTTGTGCTTTTAGCTTATGTCATCCATTCATCCGAAATCGTGCCAACTCGACTCCTAACACTTTGCTAGCAGTAGAAGATTGTAGGATAATCTACTTTTCTAGACTTGCGAGTACCCCGATACCAACAGTCTTGGAAAGCAGCAATACTACTCCCGAAAGTCCCGAAAAGTAGATCTAAGCATCCGCTAAAGTCGGGTACATCCGTACGCAAAATACGCGCTTTAAACGTGAAGCTAACAGCAGGAAAAAATGCTAATCCATTCATAAATACTATCGATAAACGGTACAATTCCAGTTTATGAAGACAACAGCAATCAACGCGGAGTTAATAGACCAGACTTTTTACATAAATTGCATAATGTACCGGAAAATCAGGGGAAACACCCAGATCTACTTGATAAACAGAATGACTAAAGTAATGCCTTCGAATACGTTATAAAAATTGGCAACGAGTAGAATGTATTGTTTGAAAATACCAATGATTCATCATTAATGGAATTACTCGGTACCTACTCCGAAACTATTTCTATTCTTTGGTTTCATAATGTGTGGTACATACGAACGGTAGTATTCGTCTGTTACTTGGGCTCGTTAGCGCTCGCTAACCCGAACAAATAAGGTCAAAGAAAGCTTGCAAAATCCAGTCTTTGGCTTGGTCTGTATAGTCTACAAAGCATAATCGTGACCACCCAGTTTTCTTTCAAGCATGTTTGAATCAACTTCAAGTCAATCAGTAACTAAGCTGCAACACTATTTGTATTTATGGATTTTCAATGGGAAAATCTTTGTTTCTTAGGAATGCCCACATCGCTAGTACGTGCACTGTAGCTATACCTTGTTCCTTTGCATGAATGTCATCACAATCTCTTATATCATCAAATCCGTGTTCCCCGTCTGTTTCCATTATTTTAGTTATGTTATCGGTCATGAAAATACTTTATTATGCTTAGCAAATATTTGATGACGCAACGCAGTCTTTATGAATGAAAATAATCGTGTTCTTGCATTAAATTACGCTACGCCGCCGCCGGTACTGCAGTTATTTACTGACCATAAATATTTTGTGGATACGTTTGAGAGTACCGATAAATCTTCATATATGTACGAACATGTGGTACGTAATAATAATATTACATTGCTTTGGCATAGTTATGTTATCTAGATTTATGAATGTGTATTGTATTATATTTTAGGAATCCAGTAGCTATAGTTTGTTAGTATTCCATAATATCAACAACTCGAATTGAAGGGATAACTTATGAATTATGATATTTGTAATGCTATTCATATGTCATGTAGCAAAAACCAATATGGGAATAATACTGGCTTTTTACAATCGGATTTAAAAGTAGGGGACAGTCCCAATTTGGGAGTTCTTGTTTGCCCAAAAATCCAAGGCAAAGATACTGAGTAGGTACCGAAAAATATTTCGCAACAAGGAAATTTTTGTTGAATACTTTACAAAGACGGCTTCAAATGTTAACGATTGTTTGCAGAGTTCAATATTCACATAATCGTTAGTCAAACTAGATTCACATAGAATACCAAATTGACGGTCAATACGTTTTATGGTAATTACGAAGAAAACCTGATCAATTAATAGTTGGGTGGATACTTCAGTTGGACTAGGATTACATCTTGCTGGGGGGATTGTTCTACCACTCCTTCATGTCAGCTACCTAAGAAGTAGCGAAGGGCTGGTGTTTCGGGGGACTGTTTTATGTAATTTTTGACGTCTGAAAAGTGCTGCTTATCAACTTAATTGGAATGCATGATTTATAGTTTTGATCTTAGTAAGCTCCGCATAGAGATTCTTTTGTCGAATTTGAAAATCTTTACGAGGCTCACATAGCCTGCAACTAAATTGAGCAATATTGCACGATTCTTGGTAATTTTGTCCAAGATGACATCGGAAAAACTGAGCAAATTACGGTAGTACCAAGTCCATGTGTACATTGTGAAACATTTTGATTTTATGAGCGCACCATTACTTCAGTAGATAAATTCTATTTGATTCTGTCTGCTACGTTAGAATTCCCGTTTCAAGGCCTTGACATTGACTTGACAAATAAAACGCTGACGAACGGTGTCGTACATTTTTACGATGTAATGCTCCCGAATTTTATCGTCCATTCTGTTTAATTGAGAGTGTCGCATTTTTGAGCTAATTGTTTTTTTTTTGCTTTATTATGTTTATAGTAGACCGCATTGGTAAAGGTGTAGTTAATTATTGTAGTATAGCAGTGATAGCCTAGTGCTAATGATTCAGTGAAGGAAAACAGATCGTGAGAAAACCACTGGGAGATGTTTCTCTTCGGCTTGTAAAGCCAAGCGGCTTACAAACTTGACATCAGGTTAGGCACTAACCACATCCTACTTCCTACTATCCTAATAATATTATAAATGCGAATGTTTGTGGGGATGGATGGATGTAGTATGTATGGATGTTTGCTACTCTTTTAGGTTAAAACGGCTGACTTGATCTTGATGAAATTTGGCACAGAGGTAGATTTTGGTCTAGAATAACACATTGGATATTTTTTTTCGATATCACGCGGGCGAAGCCGCGGGCGCCAGCTAGTGAAAAATAAAGAATTATGTAACTAACCAATTAAGCAGTAGCGATTTTTTTTGTGTATAGCATCCCGCAGGTCAACCTTGAAGGTTATCGTCTGCTTAACTGGGCTATCCAGTAGCTGCTTTGAGTGTATGTTCTTCAGCCAGGATATAAAATAAAAAACTAAGCCACTACACGCTAAGGGGCACCCCTTGTGGACCACAAGACTCGCTTGGACTCGGGGCGATTCTGGCCAGGACAGACAGAGACAGGCTAGGTTTTATAGCGTAAATATGGGCCTAATTTAATATTTGGGGAAAGAGGTAATCTGTTTAGACTAGAAAGTTTTATCAAGTCTGAATGTTAACACTTGTATTTAAAATGTATCATCATCTTATATGTAAGATGAATACATCATAAATACACGTGTAAACATTCCTACTTCAAAATCGTGTTTATGCTTTAAATATAGCTTTCGCAGTTCACAATTTTGAAGTGGGTCAGTTTGCTTGCTACGTAGGTAAATATTGTATAAACCTAAATATACAAATTCTGTCGATGTCGCCCTCGGCAAAAACAGGTTTTATCTAGCCGAATTAAAAAACTCCAGTTTTATTTTTTTAGAAAGATGCCCCACTCTAGTAATTTCTCCTGTAACGTGTGGGTGCGCTTACAGACATTTAAACTCACATACACAAACAGCCAGACCCGGAACAACTATCTGTAGGCCATACAAATGTTTGTTCCGTGCGGGGATCGATCGCGCAGCAGTCGATCGCTCAGCCACTGAGCCAACCGTGCCGTTCGTTGTTTTGATTATTATACTATATATTTTATCATTACTCTATCCATTTACTATGTGGACCGCTAATTGAGGGTGAGTGATCCCATATCGTAAAAAATGATTATGTCAAGAAGATAGTACAATAAATATTTCATGGCTTGAATCTGTGCCAATAGGTACTAGAGCTAGTACAGTACAAAAATAGAGTAAGGAAGACGTGTGTTATTAAAATAAAATGTGCAACTAGAGTTAATAGAATATAATGTGTCTCTGAGCAAAAAACTGTTTTTCTTAATAAAAAGCGTGATATTTATTTTGTTTTGCTAAGAAAGAATAATCAAAATGGTTCACAACAAAAACAATGTTTTCGGGGGAAACGCCATTCTTTTTTTTTAATAAAGGTACCTTTAGTTACTCCAGTCCACCTCTTTGCACCTATTGTACCATAGAGACTTTTGCTCAGAGAGTCTCTGAGCAAAAGTCTCTGACAGAGACCAATGTGCATGTGGCTGATGTGTGCCATACCATTGCAACCTTCTTGCCATTATTCACATTGACCGTTTTGGAATACACATGTGATGTTAAAAACTGTCTTGTATTTTGACACCCAGAATAGGTACTGTATTCCATTGCCCTTAGACAAAGTCGGGTCTTCTGCGTCTCAGTGAGTGACCATTTCTGAGCACCGTAGGCAATAAAAAATTATAATAGTGACTAACTATGACAAAAATTTCATTGTGGTTTCATTGACATATGAAATTGCACAACTTAAATTGATTTTGTGCATACTTATGGCAACATGAATATTATTTAAGCAATACATGATTGCACATTTAAAATACAAGTAATATTTTAAAATTTAAAAAAACAGGCTAATTATTGTGCTTCTTCTTTCTGCAGTCTAGTTAACAGATCTTTTATCATGCAACAAAATGTCTTAAGTAGCTGGTAATAAGTTTTAATTGCATTGCATCATATTTATTTAAGACTAGCTGAAACATGAGTAAAGATTTGAAACTTTAAAAAAGTAAAATGATCTCAATGTAAATCAAAACCCATGGAAGATTTTCATAGACAGTTTGAGTCTAGGAAAAATTTACAAAAGTTTTATTATTTTATTTATATTGAAACTTCATCAATAGTGTATGTAAATACAATAGTATAATACATAAGTGTGTGTAGTGTATTAAATCCACCTAAATACCACCAACCTTTGGGTTAAATACAACATTGCGATAGGGCACAATTTTTTTTTTTTTACACTATGTTTTCTTCCCAATATTAGGTTCATGCCATTTGTAAATTTATATTGGTAGAGCCTAGACTAGTGTTAAGTGGGACTCCATTCCTGATATGAGTACTTCAGTAAGCAACTGTTTTCATGCTTTTTTTATATTACTTGTTACAGTACGATATCTTCGTGCTGTATCTACAATCTACATCGCAATCTTATGTTCTTTATCGCACGTTCAATATCTATTAAATGTTTCTACTATCTGTTATCAACACGAAGTCGTTAGTATATAAGATGCACCTTTGGATAATTATAACCAGACTATACTACATCTTTTGTCTCATTTATACCTAATCATATACTGCCAAGAAGTATGGCAAATTGGTGACCCCGACGAACGAATACGCAGCAAGAAACATGGCACAATCACCGTGCAAGGCGAACATAAATCAGCAAGGAACACTTGAAGTAGCTGCTGGCACCTCGGTTTTATCCCGCATTCCGGAATTTTGGAAAGACCAACCAAGATTATGGTTCACGCAACTAGAAGCCATATTAGCACCACAGAAGCAAGGAGACGAATACAAATACTGTACAGTAATAGCAAAGTTATCCAAGGAAGAAATACTACGCACTACGCGTATTACTTTTATAAAAATGACTAGAAAATATTATTTAATAAAGGATTCCATGTTATTTGATAAATCAATGATGCCGCAACTGGAATCAATTTTACTTCCTAGTTTTTACATTGAAAAGTGCTAAGAATGGTCAATTGAAATAAATGGCCTGACTCTAACCAGTTATAAGTTTACATAATATTGTTGTATACATATAATTATATTGTCAGCAATGATATGTTGCCATATAGAAACATAGTGTAGTTTTTATGCAAATACATAATGATTATTATTTATCAGATTCTTAAAAATATTATTTGCAAATACCAACCACTAATTGAGATTGTTGAATTAATTTAAAAGATGTGTGTCACAAACTGCCACCAATATTTACCAACATATTCTTAAATAATGTTTAAAAACAATTAATATCTATTTCATAAATAGCAACATACTGTCTATGGAAACAAGTACTTATTAACAAACTGAAGCAACAAAGAAAGGTAAAAATCTTACTACATTATGATACTTTTTGTTTATGACAATTTTTACTTCATAGGTCCATAAAATTACTAAGAAAAATCAGTACTTAAGTGATAACAATATAATGTAAATAGTAGGTACAATCACAACTGGTTTTGCACCTGCCTATCGGTAGTTTTGTAAAGCTTTGTTGTTACATACCCTTTCAAAAATCCTCCGCCAATACAAATCGGACCGCGACGGTGTCAGCGGCATCGAAACAGCCGTTTCTCGTCCAGAAGGCATTTTCACTCAAAAAATCAACAGTAAATATCGATAAATGTAAATAATTAAGCTAAGTAGCACATCATAACACAGCCGTAAACAAGGCACAGTGATGATTGAACATGATCGATTAATCCTACACAATACGTGATAAGATAACGGTTGTAGGAAAAGGTAGATATTACGCGATATATCTTTTAAATTATTCGTGTTTATTTTACGGAAACAAAAGTGACAAACTCTCTCAGAGTACCGTTAGTGACTGACGGGAAAATAACAATGAATGAATGACTTTGCTTTGATTGACACTTTGCTCAATGCTTGACAACACTGGCACGGATGCATGAATGAATGGATTGAAATAATAAATGGGTAACACTTCACGACCGCGACGAAGATGTCTACTTTTTAACCGACTTCCCAAAAAGGAGGAGGTTCTCAATTCGGCCGGTATGTTTTTTTTTTCATTTAATTTTGTTTAATTGACGTACAAAAGATGTACTTATTTATTGATCAGATACAGATAAACTGTTTGTTTTTATATTTATGACCAATAAATAATTGTATTTTAAGAGTCAAGCGAATTAGCATTTTTTTTTAAATAAGTGAATGCAGCGTATTTAATTAACTAGGTTTATGAACGCGTTTTTAACACCTGCCTGTCATCCATCGGTTGCCATGGTGATGATTGTTGGCAAATCAAAATATATAGTGCAAAATAGTTGCTAAATTCGATTTATAATGTTATAGCACGTATAGCTCAGGCAATGAACGATTTTAACCGTTGTAATAAAGTTTCAGGTGTATACTGGCTTAAGAAGGACGTCAAAGATTTAAAAATAAAGTGAGATTCGTTAATATAAAGTTGTGATAAAGTTTTATTAGTATGAATTTAGTTAAAATTTGTGTGAAGGGTTTATCCTGTATTAACTTTTTCCTATTTGCTAATTATACCCGTTTGGGCATGTATTTATTTTTGACTAAATTAGAAGATGATGATGAAGATAAAGAAGGAAACTGAATTTTAACCTAAATATTTTAATTATATTCCAGAATAAAACTAAAGCCTCAAGATGGCACCATATCGCTGCCAAAATTCGAAGATTGTAACACAGGAAGTAACATTTTAAAATTAGAAAATACTGCAGAAGAATTCTCATTTAAATGGCAAGAAAAACTCTTCAGCTTATGGGAAGTACAGCGCTATTCAGAAATCCACAACTGCATATCAGATATAGAATTAAATTATCATGATATGATAGAGAACATTGAGTGTCATCCTTCAAAGATATGCACTTATGTGGATGAAGACTGCTATTTACCTTTGCCTGTTGACTGTAAGAAAAAAAATAATGGTCTTCTCAATTTGGATTCATATTTGGAAAAGTTGAATTTGAATGATGTGGTTGGCCGGGTATTTGGAGGTGATACCATTTCAACGACTCTTCTGTTCAAGAGTGAAGAAAATATTGCAATGGAAAAGAAGGAATGGACAGCAATGCATGTTGTGTTTGATAATTCTGATTATAATGAGTTAGTTTCCTTTTTAATTTACATCATTCCATTTTTTTAATTATTTGTGGCCATGTAGTGTGTTATTGAGATAGGCTTACAAAATGAGGATGAGATTTAAGTAGCATTCTAAGCTGCAATAGACACGGTATTTTGCTAGGGTGGTAATCTGGTAAAAATGTTTGGATTTTGAAGAGGAGACATAGGATCTGTGTGTACCTGTATGGATTGGGAGGCGCCTGAGCTCTTTGCAAAGTTGAGGAATTTAGTCATATTTACAGAGATTTGTGATTTTACTTGTCAGTGTCTACTACACTGTTCAGGTATGTAGGATGAAGAATTACTTTAAATAATGTTCTATCTTTCCAGGGACTCCCACCTTATCTACAAACAGGAAGTAACAATCCTCTCTATCTACCATAACATAGACCAAAACTACATGGTAATGATGCCAGATGTCAACAGCTTGGAACTGAACCCATACTCCATAGAGACCACTGCTGGTGTGCCTTGGGGATACCAGTATGCTGTTGAGATTGACTTTGAGGATGAGTGCGGCGAAGAGTTAGTTATGTTGGTAAGACTTTTTTGGGTTAATTCACAATCACACATCAACAATATTTTCCTTCCTGCTATGTCCCATTCATGGGCAAAGGCCTCCCTCCACGAGAGGGAATGGGAAGCGGTCACCTCCTTCTGCGAAGCAGTCATGCTAGCGAAGGAGGTGGCCGGGCGTTTGAGGGAGAGAATCTCAAATCAAACCAGACTCCGCGGGAGACACCCCGGGCGTCGCTACTCTACTACGACGACTCCCGGCCACCGTAGATGCAGGCCTGTGGACGGTGATTAGACCTGTGACGGTATTTGGGGTCGTCACAGCATGTCTTCCTCTTCCATACCTTTCTATTACTCGTCATCTTAGCAGTCACCTCATTCCTTACCATATCATCTTTCACACAGACCATCCATCGTTTATTTGATATTCTCTATAGCCATCCATAATTTTATACTTAAAGTTTTTCTCGCTACTGTGTCCTCATTCCTCTGAATTACTTATCCATACTAATGGATGAAATGGCGACAGGTCACTGGAACAACTTGTGACCCACGGATGCCCCTCAAGTTAAAGGGGAAAATATACAAGTCCGTGATTAGACCTGTTGTACTGTATGGGTCAAAATGCTGGGCTGTTTTAAAAAGGTGGATGAAAAACGATTGCATGTAGCGGAGATGAGAATGTTGAGATGGATGTGTGGCATTCCACACATCCATCTCATCAAGAATGGATAAAGTAAGGGATGAGTATATTAGAGGAAGTTTGAAAGTTGCGCTTGTTACAGAAAAATTAAAAGGGAGTCGTTTGTCTTGGTATGGATTTGGTAATGAGGAGGGATGAAGCACATGTGACTAAAAGAGTGATGGATCTGAATGTTGATGGACGGAGAGCGAGAGGAAGGCCAAAAAAAAGATGGATGGATTGTGTAAGAAATGATATGAAGGAGAAAGGAGTAAATGATGCCGTGACGTCTGAGAATGGAAGAAGTAAACATGTTACGCCGACCCCAAATAGAATGGGACCCTTGTCCCATTCTATTTTCCTGCCCTTGCAGGAAAATGATGAATTCATTAGCCGATTACCATACAACTTTTCAGACAACTGCCTTCAGACTTCCTCTTATGTATACACACTTATAAAAACGCACATAATAAACATGATATCATGCTTGTGTTCTGTCAGCTATAAGGGTGGGCAGAAGTCCCACATTTCGCCAAGTATGTAAAGGCTAATGTTATGCAAGCCAAATCTTGATTCTTTTTTAAATTAGATGGACCTAATATTGATCTCAATCTAAAAAGACAGAGATGATCGACGATGTAACTCTAGACTGATTTTGAGTTATTTTTTTATTTTAATTTTATTTATTTTATTTTAGTTGCAAGAATTTATTCATAAATAAATTCTTAAAGTTATGAAATATGTTAAGTGTAGCGAGTATTTTTTAATTTAAAATGTACGTATTGACTGTGGAAAATATGTCGGGCCCTGGAGGGAAACTACCTTAAATCCTTAAGTTTGCTCAAGGTGACATTCCTTTATTTTTATAAGAAACATTCCTTTATTTTTATAAGAAACAAAACAGCATTCATAGATTTTCTAAAACGCGCTCGGGGCTCGATCCTTCTAAAATAATAAAAAAAAAACACTCGCTATTTAATTATACTAATCGTAGGATTATTATTCTCTCGTACAAGATTTTATGAACCCAGTTTGCCAGAAAAAAATAAAAATGGAACATTTGACTTTGTTTGCAATGCAGGACGATAAGGTGGCATGCAAGAAGTCCTAATGACAATATCTTAGGCCTCTGAAACCTTAGGACTCTTGACAGTAACTGTTCTCAGTTTCTCATCTCGTCTCGTGATCTTGGGGATCCATATATAAAGCCGTAACCACAATAACTATTTTTATTTTAGCTAAAAAAACTTCACAAAAGGTGGGAGAGGAAACAAAGATATTTGCTTAACTTCGTGATGCCCCCTGTTGGAAAAAAACAGTACTATGTTACAATAGAGATACTCTCTGCTACAGATTTTGAAATGGACAACTTATACATAGAGTTTGATATCAAGGTAATTATTCTACTGTGTGTGTTTTTTTTAAACTTTGCCCCACACTAGGAATTTCTCCTGAATCGTGGGTGCGTTTACAAACATTTAAACTCACATACACAAATAGCCAGACCCAGATCAACTATCTGTAAACCATACAAATATTTGTTCCGTGGGGGAATCGAACCCGCGACACGCAGCGCAGCAGTCGATCGCTCAGCCACTGCGCGCACCGTGTCGACAAAATTAAAATTAATTGTATTTGGTTGACTACTGTTGGTTCTGGCTGTCATTTGTAGATCTTTGACAGTCGTTACTGATAGTCAGTGTCTTGAAAGTCGGACAAGCAGTCTTACTAAGGGGTATTACACTGTAATGTAAAACCAAATGATTTTAAAAGAGTACCTAACCATGGAGTTTTTTGCCGGTTCTTCCACATAGGAAACGACATACCCGAATCGTGCACCTTTTCTCGACGTTTTATAAGTGTCCATGTAGGCCTATGTAAAATAAAAATATTTTGATTTTGATTGACTGGGTTGTGGAAATCGGATAGGCAGTCGCTCCATGTAAAATACTGGTATTCAGCTGCATCCGGTTAGTCTGGAAGCGGACTGCAACACAGTTGGAAAGGCTGGGCAGATGATTAGATTATCAAAAAATATTACACATACGTTTTTTCTTTTGCAAATCAAACAAAAAATGCAAAGATAAAGCGTATCAATATTTGGGAGTGGGGGCTCGAGTCGTCACTTCTGAGTAAAAAATGTACCAAGACGTGACGTTATGCGAGATTTTAACGCAATATAATATCTGCGTTATGTTATGATTAGGTAGAAAAAAAAACCGAGGAAAATAGATTGACAAGCTGTCATGCCGCACCCGCGTCTTAGTTGTTGCCCTGCTCCCGTGGGTAGTAGCGTGATGTTGTAAAGCCTATGTTACTTCTAGATAATGTAGCTTCCTATTAGTGAAAAAAAATTTAAAATCGGTCCAGTAGTTTTGGAGCCTATTCGATACAAACAAACAAATTTTTCCTCTTTATAATATCAGGATCACTACATAGTGTAAAACAAAGTTGCTGTCTGTCTGTTGCTATGTTGTATGTATGCTTAAATCTTTAAAACTACGCAACGGATGTTGATGCGGTTTTTTTAATAGTTAGAGTGATTTAAGAGGAAGGTTTATATGTATAATACTTCATGCTATGACTCTTAGGAGGTGAGCAGCGGGTGAAACCGCTGGGTGGGTCGCTAGTTATTATTATAAAGTATGATAATGTAGCTTCCTATTAGTGAAATCGGTTCAGTAGTTTTGGAGCCTATTCCATACAAATAAACAAACAAATCTTTCCTCTTTATAATATTATTATTATAAGTATAGATTGACAAAGCAAAAAAAAGTAGTCTTCATCCCTGATATGTGTCCCTGTGATTATGAATGATATTTTCTGCTTTCTTCAGGTACCAGAAGACATTCAATGCAACGACACTCTCCATGGAATAACGCATACGAGCGAAGCTGTGACGATCGACGGAAACAAACAATGGAGCTACGGACATATTGTGGAATTGTCTCTACTTATTAATACTGGATTAGGTAACATACACAGCAAAATATCACGGTAGAGGTGTACCTTATAGTCAGGGTTGCCAATCGTAAAATGAAGTCCCTTTCCCTTTTTGACTTTCAAACCTCGTATTTTTTTTATTTTTCTTTTTCTCGTACTTTTATTTAAGCTCTGACAGATACCGCTTCTTCAGCTTTCAGCGTAACGCGTATTGAAATATTTAACATATTTAAAATTATAATTCAAATTTAAAGAAAAATTAGATAGAAATCGAAGATTCTTATTTTTGTTAAGTATTCTTTTTGGACGTAGTTTTTCTTTCGTTATTTATGGCTTTAAAAAAAGGAAAAGTAAAGAACATGGCTAAAAAATGTATGAGTCTGTGCCCCAGAATGTTCACATATATTTATTTGTAATACAAGTTGGTATTGTAGTTCAGGGTACTAGGAAAACTTAAAGCGGTTGACTCATTCCACAACCACGTTTTTGACAGATGACATTTGGATCTGTTGGTGATGCCAAATATTCAAAAATTCATATTACAAAGTTTTACGAGATGTTGATAATATGGCCATACGACAACAAAGATAGATAGACGGACCACAAAGTGTTACTATAAGGGTTCTGTTTTTCCTATTTATGTACGGAACACTCAAAATGACAAAAAAGGGATACTTACTCGATATTATCCACCCTCCGATTTCAATTTAGTTCCATCTGTCAGCCATGTTTTCATTGAAACTATCCGATATGCTCCTAGCATCCTTTACAATTAACTAAAATGACATTACTATTACTGCTAAGTAAAACCGTTAATTACAGAACCAGTTCCCATTAAGTTATTCCTCGAAGCCATATCTTCGGACTGGTGGGGCCGCCATCGCACCGAAGGGTACTGCTACCTGCCTCTTACCCTAGAACCTGGCTGCTACTCTAAACAGCTGGCTTGCACCCGCCCTGAGGAGTTGGATGCAGTGGCAGCTGAGAGCAGGAGATTCTTCTTAGGGGGATGCCACCTGATCAAGGATTTGGAGGTTCTAGCTGAACCACAGTTGCAGGTGATTAATTTTTTTTAATGTGGGGAACAAGGAAGATAACGTGAACTAATTGGAAGGCAGAGGGTGTACTCCTGCCAGGGTTGCGGGTTGTTCGAAAGAGATACCGCGGCCCCGGAACATAAAGGGCAAAAGTAGGAACATGGCTGGGTTTTAGTTAGTGAAAGTCTGACACTCCACCCAGCTCCGCCCAGAGCGGAAGAAGTTATTTCGCATCCCCAAAATAAGAAGGGTGTACTATAAAACAAAAAGGTGGCGTCAGTGTTGTGCAGACTGAGAGGAAGCACCAACAGCATTTTGAGGGTGTTTGCCGAAAGGCTGGATGGGCCTACCCTGGGTAGGTTTGTCAAGGTACATGTCTTACATGGGCCTTGATAAATATACTAGGGGCTGAGTTTGGCCACACTATTTTTATTTCATCAAAATTCATCATTCTTTAAAATTCATCAAAATCGGTGTAGCCATTAAAGCGTGAAGAGGTAACAAACAAACTCACTTTCGCTTTTATAATATTATATATAGTAAGGATTATCCCAAGCTCAGCATGACTATTATTCATAACCCAGTCTTTTCTCATTCCCAGGACACAAACTACACATTCACATCAACAGGCACCATCGACCTTCGATGGACTATCATCTCTCAAGCCCAGGTGGGCGGCCTCATTGCGCCGCCTCCGCAACCCGGCACCAGTACAGCATCAGCACTACTCCTGGGTGCTGAGGCTGCTCTAAAGAAGTACAAGAAGGCTAGGGCTCGACTCGCGGCTGCAACCAAGGATCTTAGTGATGTAAATTATTTAGGGACTGGCGACGGGTGAGAATGAGAACTAGTGGTTGTTTCGAGAACACTCATAAAAGTCGTTGACAGTCTCCTATTCAGGTCTTAACTGCGTTTGCACTGACGAAAATCTCACTTAAAATATGTCTGATCAAGATAAAGATTTTAAGATATCTCTTTTTAGGGTCCCGTATTTCAAAAGAAAATAACGAATCCCTTATGGAATCACTTTGTTGTTCATCTGACTGTCTTTCAAGACTCTTTATCGGGAACGCGTGGAGGTATCGAGATGTTATTAAAACCATGTACTCAAGTCTTTGGTCTCTTGGAGTTTGGGTGCGCGAATGCTACTCGTACTTGGCCGGTTTTTTTTGTTCTCTGCTAAGCTTGATGTTTCATACCGAGTTTCCTCTGTTCTTCGGAAAGCACGTTAAGCCGTTGGTCCCGGTTGTCATTTGTAGATCTTTGACAGTCATAGATAGTCGGTGTTCCGAAAGTCTGACAACCAGTCTTACCAAGGGGTATCGCATTACCCAGTACTAACTTATTTGTGGAGGTCAGATAGGCAGTTGCTCCATGTGAAATACTGATATTCAGCTGCATCCGGTTAGACTGGAAGCCGACCCCAACATAGTTGGGAAAAGGCTAAGCAGATGATGCTAAGCTTGATGTCTTGGGATGGATTCCCGTGACGGGCAAATTGTTATTAGGTTTTTGATCACGAATATCTCTCTATCAGTAGCAGACACGGAGTCTGGATTTGTGCCCGGTTGAGGGCAATAGGTTTGCCCGCTATAACATGAGACTTAAACAGAACTGATACTAATATCTATTAGTACACTCACATTCGTCAAAAGGGTATCTATATCTACCCTTTTTTGCGGATGGGAAATCATCAAATAAGTTAGTGGGGTAATGTCAGACTTGTACTGACTAAAACCCACCCATGTTCCTTCTATTGCCCTTTATGTTCCGGGGCCGCGGTATCTCTTTCGAACAACCCGCAACCCCGGACTAATAGGTACCCTTCTACCTAACCGTGCGTCGTGTTGTGATGTCATGTTATCTCTTTTCTGTATAGGTATTACAAAATTATGTGAAATTTCCGCTTGTGCGAACATAGTAATGTTTTAAAAAGAATAAAGAAGACTATTTTAAAACGAACGACAATCTGTATTTTGTATAAATAATATTGATAATTTAGAAAGTAAATGTAAATAAAATAAAAATACATATTTAGATGTAAATAATTTATTACTATTAAAAATAAGCTACACACGACTACGTTTAATTTTAAAAAAATACAAGTCACAATATAAGAGGTAGTTGACATTAATATTATGTGGAATTATAAGGTTTAAAATGTGGCTAAGAGATCGATCAAGATAGAGTGGTTTTGAAGAAGAAAGTGGAGGTCTTTCCTCAGCAGTGGGAAACTTGACAGGTTATTAAAGAATAAAAATGGGATACATTGAGGATCATTAATTTTGGTGTTCAATATTATTTGTCAAGTTGATTGCATACCGGTGGACAAGTATAAGCTTTATTGAGAAGCATGGTCACAAAGTGTGAGAGCGAGATGACATGAATCTCAGCTTGACTTTGCAGAAATTCTACACTAAGCATCCCATTCGCACGTTTTGTGAGCGCAATTGCTAAGTACTAGAAACTTTGGTGTTAGAGAGCCACAGAGCACTTTTCTCGCTAAGCCTGCATTATTAATACAATAGGATAGCGTATGCACACAATTCCAAAGGAGAAATTAGCTAACGTACTGTTTGAAGAGCATTCATAGTTTTTGTGTATTCCAACGACAACAAAAAAAAAAAACTAGTGGAGGGATTCTCTAGTACAGGATCGATCTGCCCGACCTAATGGCATTTCTGAGTTGCTCCGTAACAGCAGCCAGACTTTTCGCGCGCCGCCTCCTTGCGTCCCGAGCGCGCATGAGTCGAACACTGCGCGCATCTGTCAGGGCCGCATGCGCAGCGTGATGCGCGCGTCTTGCAGCGTCCATAGCTGTCACTTCTTGTCGGAGGAGCGACGTTTCCCAGGAGCAAAGGGCGTTGTGAATCGCAACGCGCTGGAAAGAACATGTACGGTGTGGTGAAGACCCATTAACATAGGATGATTTATACTATTTATTGTAAGCAGGATCATCTAGTCAACTTTTTCCGAGAATGCCCCGTTGAAAAGCAAACACGTGCTGGGTAGGTTTGGGTGATTTTTACGAGTGCGAGGATCGTGCAGTCGTGCTGCATCCTGTATGACAAGCCTGGTTCTATTTGCAGAATTAACACTTAATATTTAACTTATCATTTAATATAACAATTATCATCTCAATACCAGTACTTTACAATTAGTCTCTCGGAGTTCCAAATCAGGTTATCAAAGACAAGCTTTTCTTATTATGACTGCGGCCCCCGGCCTGCGGTTTTTAGACCCCTGTTACCTGTTATGGCTGTCCAAGATTATAGAATGACAGTCGGGACGTGAATGGTTTGGTAGTACTTTCCGATGTGTCAGAAGTTCGGATAGCGTATTCGGGTCCTTTAAGGGATATGACTGCCATAGCCAGCTACAACCCTTTTGTTGCGTTCGGTAAATACTATTCCTAGCTAGAAGGTATACCTGAGTAGCATCTCTCAACATCTTCGTTCGCCTTTGCATAGCGTTGTCAGTTTTTCTCTGTTTATCAATAAACTCCACGTGTTTTCTGAACTGTTCGGCTTCGTCCATGCGTATGCGCCGGTCGGCGGCAAGCAGAGTGCGCGCCTCGTCTTCAACTGCTCTCTCCACCAGGTGGCTAGCCTGAGGATTGAATAAAACTGTCTACAAAATGTGATCACTTACTATTTCCATGATTTAATAATGTGGAGACCTAGGTATAAGCTGAAAGCACATTCAAGAACGCAGGGATAGTCCGTGCCTTGCTGCAGCTGAATCCTAATTTGACCAATGAGCGACTTTTATCACTTAATTATTTATCGAATTATATACAAAATGAATACAGAAAAAGGTGAAAGAACAGAAAATATGTTATACAGACGCCTGCACATCAAGCTACTACAATCTGTCAGATTTCTTTGATAGATTTTCGACTTTATTTCTAAAGTATTAGGTTCAAGGTTCATTGGGAAAAATTGACAGTTTCGGGTAGCTTGACCTGCTGGCGTCTGTACAACGCTAACGCTTTTTTCTAAGAAAAGACGTTCCAGCGTACCTACGAATGATTAGCATCATCTGCCTAGTCTTTCTTTCTCATATCTTTCGTTTAGCTAGGGAAGCAACTCTAGCTAAAGTTTGGAAATGTAATGTCCTAGGTAGGTAGGTCCTGTCCTGGGCCGGTACGATCCAAACCTGGGTTGGGTGGGTTACTTTACCGGTCCAGGTTAAGCAACTCTTGCCAATGTTTGAAAATTAATACAGCAAAAACACACAAACCTTTTTGTGTTGTTTTTTTATATAAAGGCGAAAGTTTGCATGTGTAGTTGTACTCCTTAGGATGAAATATGGTTTTTCGATAGCTTTTAGCCTGGTTAGCCTACGTGTAAACATAGGCTATATTTTATCCCAATCTACGCACGTACGTTGGACGCAGCTTGTTAGATAAATTTATCTTCTATAAATTACCTTCTGGTCATCGATTTGGGCGAGCAGGTCAGCACTGCGTTGTTCTTTGTGACGGATGCACTCCAACAGCTCCTGTCTCCTGATCTGCGACTCCAGTGACTTCTGATACTGCATGTATTCATAGCGAGACTTCTCTTCGCGCCGCTTTTCGTGGATGTAGCGCCTGTACTGGTTTAGGGTTTCAGCTTCGATCTGGGGAAGTTGTGTTATTACTTATTACCTTTAATATCTTGATGCATTAATGATGACGTCATATGCTATCCATCAAAAGACGTCAATTACGGACAATACCCCATTGACCAACCCCGTGATTGGGCTTAAGCGGAGTCCCGTCAACTACAATTAGTTTTTTGGATTTCATTCCCTTTTGAAAGTTGAGATTGTATAAAACGATCACGTTCTTTTCCTTTATTAAATAATATTGGTGAGTAAATAAATGGCGCACTTGAGGTTTCTTTGAAATTAACTATTTTATAAATCAATTGCTCGACGCGGCGCCGGCCGGCGGTTCATCTGCCTACTGGCAATCGTCAAGCAAAGCTGAAACTACGCGTGTTAGCTATTTTAATATGCAAGGCACTTCATTTTTAAATTTATTTTTTTCCCTCAGCCCTGGGCGGAGCGGAGAGGAGTGTCAGACTTTTACTGACTAAAACCTGCCCATGTTCCTTCATTTGCCCTCTATGTTCAAAGCTGCGATATCTTTTTCGAACACCCCGCAACCCTGAAAGGAACCTTCCTTGCGTATTGAAATAGCTAAGCCTAACACGTTTACCCTAAAGCATTATTTTATTTTTTTATAAGTGACTAGCTTTTGCCTGCGGCTTCGCTCGCGTTAAATTCAGGGTAACACAGTTCCCCTTGCGCCTTATTGATTTGTAATAGCAACGCTAAGTTTTCCCTTTTCTTCCCTCTTTCTCCCTCACATCCCACTTTTTTTTAAATAAAAATTAGCCTATGTCCGACTCCTGGTTCCCAACTATCTCTGTACCAAAATTCATCAAAATCGGTGTAGCCATTAAAGCGTGAAGAGGTAACAAACAAACAAACTCACTTTCGCTTTTATAATATTAGTAAGGATAGATTGGCGTTCGATTGACTTTGCTCACCTAATTATCGTGCACGATGGAGCATGCAAACCTAGGGAAAAACTACTTATTCAAGAACCATAATCAAGACCGCACTAACAATTTCCCTTTCTTCTTTCTCCTTCTGCCACAGCTGTCGGAACTGGTCGGCGAGTTGGTCCCTCTCGATATCTTCTTCTCTCTTTCTTGCTAGGGCTGCGAGGAGCTTCCAATCTCTCTCAGGGATGGAGTCTACGATCTCTGCGCTACAGTTCTCGTAATCGAACGAGCGAATCAGCTGGGATATGGAACTACGTACTGGAACAATGCGATTTATAACGTTTCAAAAGTCGGTGTGATTACCCAGTGGTGTAACCGTCAGTATGCCAAGTCAAGGCCTTAAGTGCGAACCCACGGTATGAACCTCAGATTTACCAGATTTATGTGCATATTGAATTATCATCATTTGCTTCGGATGATAGTAAATACCATGAGGGGAGCAACATGCCTGACAGATATTTCTCAATCGCATGTACCTACAGTCAAGTCAGAGGTCACTGCGTAGCTTCAAAGCTCAAGACACCAAGTTACTAAGAAGAAATCTTATATAATACTTTAAAACTTGCAAAAAACATAATCCTTAAACATGAAGGATGAAGGTACGGCTAATGTCGCTTGGAAATGTTTTCTGAGACGCGCCTGAATGTTTTGCAATAGCGGTAGTACTTTAACGTTTATATTTTTGTCAGGAGCGTCTTGGCAATAATATTTTGATAGGCACTAGCTAACCACTTTGATTTTTATTACTTCAACTAGCTTTTGCCCGCGGCTTCGCTCGCGTTAAATTCGGGGTAACACAGTTCCTCTTGCGCCTTATTGATTTCTAATAGCAACGCTAAGTTTTCCCTTTTCTTCCCTCTTTCTCCCTCACATCCCACTTTTTTTAAATAAAAGTTAGCCTATGTCCGTCTCCTGGTTCCCAACTATCTCTGTACCAAAATTCATCAAAATCGGTGTAGCCATTAAAGCGTGAAGAGGTAACAAACAAACAAACAAACAAACAAACAAACAAACAAACTCACTTTCGCTTTTATAATATTAGTAAGGATTACTTGTTGATATATCGGCTTGCTAATAATTCGGACACAATAAAAAAAGCTGTTCTATACAGTCAGACAAAAAACTTAACCACCGATACCTTAATTGAAGATCTTAGTCTCAGCTCTCAGCATACAGTTGTAAAAAAAAAAACAGGTTTTTAACCAGATTTTAACGAAAGCAAAAGTTTTATCAATCAGTTTTGGTAATGTTTTAAAAACCATTTTATCTTCTGTATTAAACAGCTTCAATAATTTGATGGTATCCAATTAGTCGATATTTTTTTTTTTATTAAATGTGTCAAAATTCGGAAACTGTCCGAAAATAATGTGTCCGGATCGCTAGCAAATCTTTACGGGGCGCGGCGGCCATATTATTACATGTAGGTACCTATACCTAATCTGTATAAATTTAAAACGTCTTTCTATTACGGTTCAAAAGATTCAGCCTTATCATAGACGGATAGCAGAGCCTTAGAAATAGAGTCATTGGAACTCTCTATCTATGGCACCCTAAAAAAATACAATTATCATTGATTATTTCTATGATCTTATTTCTTGATTCACGTGCGACAAAAAGACGCTATTATAGCAAGTGGTAAGAGATGAACATAGTTTTGTCTTTGAATTCGCTAGTAATATTAAAAACCGGCCAAGAGCGTGTCGGGCCACGCTCAGTGTAGGGTTCCGTAGTTTCCCGTCCGTCACAATAAGTGTTCCCACTTATGAGTTTAAAGGTGGAGGAGGAAATTATTTTGTACAACTTTTTGTCTTTTTTGTACAAAAACTGTTGTGTCAATCAAGTTCAAAATGATTTTCCTAGAAAGTCCTTATAAAGTTCTACTTTTCAGATTTTTTTCATATTTTCTAAACTTATGGTTCAAAAGTTAGAGGGGGGGGACACATTGTTTTTTACTTTTAAAGCGATTATTTCCGAAGTAATTGACATTATCAAAAAATGATTTTAGTAAACCCGTATTCATTTTTAAATACCTTTCCAGCAATATATCACACGTTAGGGTTGAAATTAAAAAAAAAATCACTTCCCACTTTACATATAGGGTGGCTACCCTAATAAAACATTTTTTTCCAATTTTTATTTTACCACTTTGTCGGCGTGATTAATATACATATTGGTACCAAATTTCAGCTTTCTAGTGCTAACGGTCACAGAGATTAAGCGAGGACGGACGGACGGACAGACAGACATGGCGAAACTATAAGGGTTCCTAGTTGACTACGGAACCCTAAAAATGGAAAACAATTCTGTCTGGAAAGGCCTGCGGATGAACGGAATACAGAACAGGACTGTGTCAAGACGCTACTGAGAACGTACACAGTATTAGGATAAAAATGATCCAGATATTACCTAAGTTCCCTAGGTATAATACCCGATCATAACGCAGTTTAAAGCTTGCACGAAATTCATGCAACATCTTATCATCTTATCATTCAAATCGCAACTATTTAAATGACTATCTTACCATCACACGCAGATGACTTCTTCCTCGGCGACAAGCCGGACCGGCGTGGACTCTCTGTTATTACTTTATAACAAAACACCATTATGTTCACTTCCTCAGTTTGTTTCGATTGTTGTGTAACTTTTGATTGACACTTCTTCTTATTTTATTGTACAAATTGCGGTGTTGTTAAGTTTTAAAGGAGCATTTTGATGCTGTTATGTCGTGGTGTAAAAGCACTACGAAAAATGAACGTGGTGAACCCACTGTCGTTAAAATAGGTTGAAGGTTGAGTGTGGATGAAATCGAAATTATCTGGTTATGTTCTCACACAGCCAGTTTGGGTTCCTAGGCAGAAGATATTCTGTACTTTGACTAGGGTCAAATTCGTCACTGCTGGAGTGATTGTGTAAAATGCAATTGTGTCCCCGCATGCCAGCTAGAAGTGACGAGAAGGAACACCGCGTGGTCAGTAGGAGTCTAACAGACTACCGTAACAGTCAACCGTCCCATGGCGGAGGACATCCACCGGGAACTTAAACTAATTATTCGTGAAGTTAAAAGTCCTAACAGACTTTTCCTAGTCAGGAATTGTAGGTAATCTGTTAAGACAAAATGGCGCCCCATTGAATATACTAAGTAGGTAAGCGCCATCAGGATGATTGTAGTAAGAAAATCTTATCTCCCAAAGGACCGTGTTTAAATAAATCCTACCGAAAAAAAACTGAGTTAGGAATCTTAAAAGCTTTATCTATAGTATCCTTTTTTAGGGATTGGAACACTGAATTAAATAACTTAAACACTGTTATGGCCCGGGGTTGCGGGTTGTTCGAAAGAGATCCCGCGGCCCCGGAACCTAAAGGGCGATAGAAGAAACATGGGTGGGTTTTAGTCAGTAGATACAAGTCTGACACTCCCCCCCGCGCCGCCCAGGGCGGGGGAAGTTAATTGATTGACCCACCCGAATAAAATACTTGTTATGGCTATTAAACTATTGATTATTTATTTATTTACGGGGCAATTGGCTTAAGATAATAGTGAAAACAGATTGAAATATGAACATCACAACACTTTTTATATCGTATTGGAATTCAACAAATATATTCCCCCGCTCTGGGCGGAGCGGGGGTAGTGTCAGACTATTAGTGACTTAAACCCATTCATGTCCCTTGTTTTGCCCTTTATGTTCCGGGACCGCGGTATCTCTTTCGAACAACCCACAACCCCGGATCTACAGTACTCTTAATCACAACTAAATAAACTACACGTGTCTAAGTGTTATAATCCTCTAGCACATAACAAAAGACTGCGGTCATCTCCTACCAACCGTGATAATGCCATTACCCCCAGGAGCACTCACTGTAACGACCAGCACAGTCCATGTCTACCTGGGGAACTTGATCTAGCATGCACTAAACATGTCTAGTTGAAAACCAGCGTGGAACACTAGTTGCTCAGCAGCTTGGTGTAGCCGTGAGACACATAAAAATGATTTCCTTTATGTGTTTAGTTTTGAGTTATTATTTTAAAAATATATATTAGGTCCTTACATATGAAATTGGCGTTTTTCGTACTGGCCACTTTAATCACGAATTTCTCCTCTTTGGTAAGGAATTCCAAATTCAAATTTGTACAGCTATTTACTCATGTATTTGTGCTTCGATGACCGTCATTCATTTGTTTTTTTTCTTCTGTTTTTTCTGTTTGCGTCACTCATTTTACAAAATGGAAAATTTAAAATATCGCATTATTTACGAGTACGAGTTCCGCCGTGGCACTAGTGCTGCGGAAACGACTCGAAGGGTGAATGATGTGTATGGCGGTCATGTTGCAAAAGAAAACACAGTTCGTTTTTGGTTCCAACGTTTTCGTTCTGGAAATTTCGACCTGCAGAACAAGCCCCGTGGACGGCCTGAGACCCAAGTTGATAATGGAGAATTGAAGGCTATTGTGGAAGCGGACCCATCGCAAACCACGTCCGAGTTAGCTGCAGGCTTCGATGTTAGTGATAAAACTGTTTTAATTCACTTGAAGCAAATTGGGAAGATTAAAAAGCTTGAAAGGTGGGTACCTCACGAATTGACTGAAGCAAACCGGCAAACGCGCGTCGACTGCTGCGTTACATTACTGAACCGGCACAACAATGAAGGTATTTTAAACCGAATCATTACCTGTGATGAAAAATGGATTCTTTACGATAATCGGAAGCGCTCAGCGCAATGGTTGGATCCTGGCCAGCCAGCCAAATCCTGCCCCAAGCGAAAATTAACCCCAAAAAAGTTACTTGTAAGCGTTTGGTGGACTAGTGCCGGTATTGTTCATTACAGTTTTCTCAAATCTGGCCAGACTATTACAGCTGATGTCTATTGTCAGCAATTACAAACCATGATGGAAAAGCTAGCGGCTAAACAACCAAGGCTGGTCAATCGCTCCACGCCACTGCTGCTTCACGACAACGCCAGACCACACACTGCGCAACAGACGGCTACCAAATTAGAAGAGCTTGAATTGGAATGTCTTAGACATCCTCCGTACTCCCCGGACCTTGCTCCAACAGATTACCATTTTTTTCGCAATTTGGATAACTTTTTGCAAGGGAAAAAATTCAACTCCGATGGGGCAGTCCAAATCGCCTTCAAAGATTTTATTGATTCCCGTCCGACTGGTTTTTTTAGTAAAGGGATCAATGAACTACCTATAAGATGGCAAAAGTGCATTGAAAACAATGGTTCATACTTTGATTAATTAAATATATTATATTAAAAAATATTCGACTTTTTGTTCCTTCCATACAAAACGCCAATTTCATATGTAAGGACCTAATATATAGTTTTATTTTGTTTTCTTTCTTTGTTTAATGTTGTGTGCACTTGTGGCATGTGCCAAATAAACTTTTCTTTCATTCTAAATAACTTTGTTTGTTTCACCTTTTCCTTGAACTAAACCCAAAGAGAAACACAATAAAACAAACTAAAGAGAGAAAAGGATAAATACAGAACGCTTTTTGGACATTTAAAGCAAAATCTATGTGCATTTTTTCTAAGTTTTAGCAGATAAATTACTCATTCTAGCATGCACTTCGCCTTTTATCTATACTCAAGAATGAACACGAAAAAAAAAATAAAAAAAACTCGATTTCGGAATGCTTTTTTTCACATGCCAAGCACATGTTATGTCATTTGCGAGTTTTAGCTAAGGCAGTTTACTTGAATAACCTCTTTGCACTTTGACCTTGAGCCAAATTAAAGAATTAATACAATAAAATAAACCACAAAGACAAAATATGAATACAGAATGCTTTTTGCACATACAAAACAAAGTTTCAAGCACTTTTTTCACAAAACTATTACATCGCGTTTTAGTGCCGCCGACGACTACGACAAACTACGGTTGCTATGTTTGTATCGATTTAACTTTACTTGTAATGATATCAAGGTTATGTTGTATATAGATACGATGTACTACTTGTACATATCTATTATATCACGCTAATATTATATATAGATAGGTACCAGCTAAAGGCAATGTATGAACGCACGGCGAATTAAAATGTCGATAAAAAATGTTTGCAATAAAAGACGGAAAATAAGTTTATTTTCCGGAAGTTGGTGGCAAAAAACAAAAGTCGTCGTCGATTTCATTCTCCGTTTTTTTGGAAGTAGTTTTTTTGTTAATAAGTTTTTTATTTCAGAATTTTTAGTTTTGGTATGATGGCATCTCACACAAATTCTTATCGAGAATTGATTTTACATTGCCACTAAAAGATATAGGCATATCATCTATACACATTAAAAGAAAAATACGTAATAGAGGAGTAACTCGTAAACTACTAAAGCAATATACATAAAATTGATATGGGATCCTTTCGGGAGTGTACCCTTTTATTTATAAAAAGAATTTTGAAAATCGGTCCACAATTGACTGAAAAATCTCGTAACAAACGTACAAAAAAGAATACAGTCAAATTAACGTCCTTTTTTTAAAAACAGATAACAAAGTGAAATAAGGGTCTGTGTTTCCTTATACTTATTAGAAGTTGTTGAAACGCGTTTGACTGCTGCGCTACGTGTCGCCGGTTCGATCCCCGCACGGAACAAATATTTGTATGACCTACAGGTAGTTGTTTCGGGTCTGGCTGTTAGTGTATGTAAGTTTAAATGTTTGTAAACGCACCTACGATACAGGAGAAATTCCTAGTGCGGAGAAACGGTTTTTAAATAAAAAAAAGAAGCTATGTTGCTTGATTTTTCTACCCTTCCTTTAAAACAACATAGATAAAGCATACACCAGCCATTTCGTTCCCCCGTATTTCGGAAAGTTACATTTAGGGTTAAATACTATTTATCCCTAACAACTACGATTGACTAATGATCTTGTTGGGAGGTTAACTTTGCTGTGAAATAGAGGTTTCCTATAAACACATAATTTCTCGCCGCTACTGCTAACCTTCCTTTGCTAGAGCCAGCCCGCGATACTGAGGCAGTAGTTTCACACCAGTCCCCAAATAATGATATCAATCAGATCCAGCATGTCCCTTTGCTGTCCTCTCCTTAACGACGCCTTAGCCGAAGCTCGTACCCAAAGACACAAAGGCACGGTTGGCGCAGTGGCTGAGCGATTGACTGCTGCGCTGCGTGTTGTGGGTTCGATCCCCGCATGGACCAATACTTGTATGACCTAAAAGTAGTTATTTTGGGTCTGGAACAACAACAAACAAGGGGTGGCCTTTGTGTGTAGTCGCTTAGTTTTTAGGTTTTTGCCCTGGCTGGAGGCCTTACTCTCAAAGCACCTCCAGGATCCACAGGATCGCCCAAACTGCCATTCCAAGAAAAAATACTGCTTATGGAAACATTGAAAGTCGGCTGGAAAAAGGCTAGATTAAACTGTTTTGCATGACACATTAACAACGGGATGTTAAAAGGAGGCATATCCAGGATGATTGACATACTTTACAATAATTTCCTAGCGCAAAGAAAACGCAACGTTCTTACGTAGACCAGGTACCTTCATGATATTAAAACAATAAAATACTACGTAGAACGTGGTACGGTCTCTTCCCATTTCTTTTACCTCTAGCAGCTGCACTCCAACAGCAAAATATAGAATAAAATGTAGTTGAAAGACCTAAAAACTTTATTTTGGTGTGCAATAAACTATATTCTAAATTATAACATTGGACTAACTTCATTCGTTTCTCGTATTTTTTCAGCAAACATTTTCATTTAATGCCCATATCATGGGAATGTATAAAAATAACTATAACTCCGCCCGAGTATGTTTAAAATTACGTCATTTAGCTTACCGAAACCGGGACGTGGGTCAAAAGAAACTAAGATTTTTCTACGTAGTTACAGGCGAAGCTAATAAAGGCGTGTTGAAATGACTGTAATTTTGAGAGACTCAGTGAAAGCAACCTAATAACATCCTTATTGCTATATCCATAAAGATAATTATCAGTCACGTAGGCGAAGTTACAAGGGCAGGTGTAATATCACGCTGACACTAGTGATAATGTCCCATCCGCAAAAAAGGGGTACTATAATTGTGAATGGACTGTACCAATAGTAGTACAGTAGCTGTCAGAAATTTCAACGTGCATGAATATATCAATCACCTTGAATATTGTGAGTACGTCTAAGTGGCTTCATTATAAACAATAATAATAAACATATCTCACGTTTGTAAGCGGAAAAACTATTTTTAAAAGCAATTTATTACGACGAGGGCCCAAAGACTTCCGGGCAATTTCCTTAATTGTTGGTCTTTAGTTCTTTACGACAGCCGCATGCGCCACTATTGTTTTGAGTGCTTTGTCATGAAAATTGCTTTTTGCTTGAAAATTCAATAGACTCTTTTATGGGGTTTCATTACCCAAAACTGCGAACTTGTAAAAAAACCATTCATGCTTGCACCTGAGGGTTGAAATCAAAAAATCTTTGTATATAACTGTGACCCTGACGTTTATTAATGTTACAAATATTTTATAGTCATAGAATTTATTTTATAAGGATCCAATAATGTTTTCTTTTAATGTTAATAACAAATATTTATACCGTATTTAGTTATATAAGAACTTAAAAAATTAAAATTAACCTTCTAAATTTGTCATGGAAATAGAGAGGCTTTTGAATTGAAATATAACTGTGGAAGGTGTCTATCGATAGGTCTTAAAAAAATTATATTAAGGTTTTTTGAAATATTTTTTTGACGTGATAACGTCTTTAAAATCGTTTTAGTCGGGTGACATGTTCAGAAACTTAAACCTCACGAGCTATAAAGATGGTAGCGCCATCTGTTATTGGCCCCAAAAAAAAACTTTAAATTAGTACTTAATTTCATTTTAGATGTCACTACTGGTGATAACTTATATCACCAATAAGACGTTTTTTTAAAATCATTCACTTAAGAATAGTCCTTTTTTTTTAAAAAAAAAAGCTAGAAATACTGAACAATAAGATAAATAAATTACTGAACGAATTTATAGGTTGTGAAAGAAACGCCATCTGTCGACTAATCGACAAACCACGTGGAGGGAACTTTCCTGAAGCTTATTATGTATTAGTACAGATGGCGCTAATACAAACTTGATTCCGAATCAAAATAGTGGATGCGGATTGGTTTTATTATTGATATTTTTGACGTGATAACGTCTTTAAAATCGTTTTAGTCGGGTGACATGTTCAGAAACTTATGCCAAAACCTCACGAGATATAAAGATGGTAGCGCCATCTGTTACTTGGCTCGAAAAACTTATATCACCAATAAGACGTTATCACGTAAACATCTCGATCGTAAACCTACTTTTTTATTAAATGGTTATTTATAAGTTTAGTTTAGTTTAATAATTTTAGTTTATAACACATTTTACTAATTAAAAGTAAATGGTTGATGAAATATTTGCTTCTAAAGTCGTATATTTTAAATATTTTTTTATAACATACTAGCTGCACCCCGCGGTTTCACCCACGTAGACTGAGATATTATACATATTTAATCCTTCCTCTTGAATCACTCCTATTGCTGAAAAGTTTGAGTACAGAGTATCTTAGCAAACAACGGCAGCGTACTTCATTTAAAACTATGTAAAGATTAAAACTTTCAACGAAAATTTGTTTGAACAAGATTTCATATTTAGTTTTTGAGTTATAAGGCTTTTAATCAGACGGTGAGCAATGTGTAGCTCACCGTCCGTCCGTCTATTGAAGACAGGCCGTGTCGACGGCATAGTGTTCCAGACGCGCCTCAAAAAATTGTCAGCAAAGCAGAGGGGCCTGCCAGGGCCACCGCCTGCCGGGGTTGCGGGTTGTTCGAAAGAGATACCGTGGCCCCGGAACCTAAAGGGCAATAGAATGAACATGGGTGGGTTTTAGTCAGTACAAGTCTGACACTCCTCCCCGCTTGTCCCAGAGGAGGAAGTTATTTGATGATTTCCCATCCGCAAAAAAGGCTTTTAATCAAACTGCAGCCGAAACTGTTTTTTATTAAGAAATTACGAAGAATATGAGCGCTTGGCCGTTTTAAGATATACCTGTTTAGGATACCTGTTTAGAACGTTGCAAAATTGATTTGCCACGTTCGCTACAAACTCTAAAGTTGAGGCAATTTTAGCTTTTACAATGGCTAGATATTTTTATGTTTGGATAGCTCCTTAATACTTCCTCAATAAACATAATCTAAAATGAATCTTGCTTTTTTAAGAAAAAAGTTACCAAATCTCCCAACAAAAATAATTATCACTTGCGGTCCGGTTTACGAAAAAATCTAGCATAGAGTAGCTAGTTGCCATCTACGCGTTACCCAATAAAAGTTGTTCTAGTAATGGCTGACAGGGGAAACACGATATTATCGCCCGATCGAACAGCTGCTGCCTCGTAAACTTGTAACGTAATAATCCAATTTGACCCTGAACCCTACATAAGGTGGTAAACTGAGAATAGCCTCATCCAAAGAACAAATATAGCTACCGAAACTACTTTATTTATATACCTACATAAACCTTGTTTAAACGTTACATTTCTACCATTGTACATATTTTGATTATTTTGCGCAGGTATATCAACCAGTAATATAAGTTAAGCACACAAAACATGAGAGAATATTATCAGCGCTTATCAGTTTCGATGATATCGCCGTTGATAAGCGTCAGTCGAAAACACACCGCGGGTCGGTGATGACGTCCGACATGGACAAAGATAAGCCAAGACCACCCATCATCAGACGACCTGATGTCTTGAAGAAACTCAACGCGGACAGCTTGTTCATGATAGAGCGAGGTCTGCTTGGAGACCTCCCGGACAAACTTAAACCACCTCCATTAGTACCATCTCGAGCGCAATCTCATGAACTCGCCGTAGCTAAACCATCCGGATTCTTATCTGCATGTCTGCCGATCCCAGATTCACCTGTGTCTGAGAGAGTTTCGTCATCTGACGAAGACATCTCCAGTTCTCCACTGAAAAAATCGTTCAGCTTCCGCGACAGACTGTCCAGAATAAGTTTTTTTAACAAAGACAAAGAAAAAGAAAAGCCAAAATGGAAAACTATTGTGGAAGACGAGAAAACGGACGACCCGGAAAAAGTGATCGGAGCCCCGAAGTTAACACCAAAGAGATCCGACACCAAAGCAGAACAAGACTACAAAAGCAACAAACGTTTTTGGTTTTTCAGAAGCAAAGAGCTGTCTGAAAAGAGGGAAAAGGGTCATAGGCCCGTGTACACGCGCAGCAAGAGTTTCGAATTCCTGCCCAGAGCTGCTATCGAAGAAGAGGATGAAGAATTGTCACCAAGAATAAAGAAGAACAGTTCGTCATATGTGTTTGGAAGCAGTGATACTATGGGAGATGCATGGACGTCCAATGAGAGCCTCGAATATATAGCTAACATTTATCATGACAGTGACGACGGAGTGTGCCTTAAAAGTATTAAAGAACTGGCATCAGACCTATCGTGTGATAACTCCAGTACATCGATTCCGACATCTGGATCTAGTGTTAATGCTCGAAATATTTTGAAGACAGAATCTGTCGAGAATGTCTTCCAGGAGTTTAAGAAGGCTGTGGAGTTATTTAGTGAGACTTATCTTAGTGATTGCGAGCCATACACGAAGTCAAAGGATTTGACCATAAAGCAGAAGAGAAAGAGTTCCTCTTTCACGACGTTGCCGTCTCCGAAAGTGGTGCAAGTGAATAAAGTGAATGAGGCAAGTGAAGACTTTAAGAAAGAGTTGTCAAGAGTGTTAAGTATTAAACGTGAAGTGCGGACGGCTAGGAGAGGTTCAGTGACTGACTGGTTTGTGCTGGAAGACAAGGCAGCTATGGCTCCTACTGTTTCAACTGTACCGGAGTCTAACAAATACAGGAGGGGAAAGAAGAAAGACGTGAACCGAGTTCGGAGAATCAGCTCGACGAAATATGTAAGTGGACATTTTATCTGATTGATAGGAACATGTTGCACTATGATAAGGACGTTTGAACGCTGATTATAACAATGCTATCTCTGTTAGTACTAGGTCGTATTTGTCATTGTTTTGTGTATTTTTTCGAAACAGAATCGTTGGACAGTTTTGAATATGAACAACCAATTTTATCATGATAATAATATAAACATACAATCATTTTTAATATCATATTTGAAAGGAAACATCCTAGGATCCACATAATTTCAGAATTTAATTTCTTAAAACAATAATTGAAAGATATTGTGCATATATTATCTATTGATGACATAGCATAGCATGACGAAAACATATCTTTATGATTATCAACGACAACAATACGGAAAGACTAAGTACATACGATGACACATCATCTTATTCAAAACCAGTTAATATAGACCTCTTAACTGCAGTATACCGTAGATTTTCCGTACGATGAGATATCTGCATTAACTGGTTATGTTTTTCTTTTAATGATTGAATTATAGCGGTATTTAAAACTTTTGGTTTTACTATTAAACAAATTAACGAGATTTATTTTCGTTGGATCCCAGTTTTTGATCCCATTTTTTAGGTATTAACGATGGGTCCCATTTGATATTACCATTGAATCCCATTTTATGACAACATGTGTACATTTCAGAAGAAAAGTGATTTACTTTTATTAAATATTTCAAAAACACCGTGTGTGTATTTTGAATTTTTTAGGATTGTTGCCACTGGGGAATAAATGAGACAAATGATGTACTCCAAATAGTACTAGACTGGCATGAGTTAAAAATGATCAGGTTTATTTGTGATGTTTATAAATAAATAAATATGAACGCCTTCAAAACAAGCGCCTCTAAGGTCAAAAAAAAAATACTGCCGTCATAATTTTTCCATATTTTTTTTTATATAATCATGCCGTTTCTGGCACACAGGTCACAGTTTTAACCTAACCTTTTTTTGTAAATAAGTAATTATCCTAATCTAAATAGTTCAGTTCCGGGTAAACAACTAAAAACAATCTCTTTTTTCTATAAATGCAAGTCGTTTGTGGCACTCGCCGGCCGCTGCCGCGGCACCGCTCGCTCCGCTCGCTCGGCTCGTGCGTAGGAGGTCACAGTTTTAACCTAACCAAACCTAGTTACCGGTTCCTATAATTTGTTTGGGTAATGAAATTTTGTCCAAATCTTTTCGGAAAAACGGCAGGCACCCGTTATTCTAACATAACCTATCCACATACCCAAATTTCATCCAAATCAGTCTAGAAGTTTGAGCGTGTTGGAATAACAAACATACATACAAAATTTCGCCTTAAAATATTATTGTGATTTTGTTGTTGGATGTACCCGCATTCAGATGTTTTTAAACATCTGGGATCCAACGGAAATAGTTTTTGGGATTCAGTGGCAATAAAACGTATTTTTTTAGTATTTTTCAAATTTGGGATTCAACGGAAATATATAATAATGTTTTGTGGGATCCAACGCCAAAAATATTAAAGTGGGATCAAAAACTGGGATCCAACGAAAATAAGCGATTAACGACATCTACTTACTTATATTATAAATAGGATTTTTGTTTTCCTAAATCCGAAACTACTGAACCGATTTCAACCATTTTTTCGTCAATAGAAAGCTAAATTATTAGGAAGTAAATTAGGCCATATATCACCACGCTACGGCACATAGGCGCTGTGCAGCGGGTGATACCGCTGGGCAGAGCTTGTTTTAAAATTTTAAATATGGCTGAAAAACTTAATTTCTCCGCTCCAGTAACACGGTCGGAATCAGAGCACGCGTTGCCCTATTTTACCAAATAGATTACTGCTCGTTTTATCAGCAGTTAGCTGATAATGGAACGGTGTGTCGATAACTAATGATTTCCACACTTGTACGTACCGTTAGCTATTTGTTGTGATACCGACATTCTTTAGTTTACTTCATCACTGGCATAAATGGTGGTTGGCACGTGTGATTCAGTGACGACCAGTGATCGACGGCGTTGCACGGTTTGCTCATACAAAAAAAAAAACATTTTTAGAACGAAGTTCCTTATCGTGCGTTGAGCAAGGGGGCTAGACGGAAAAAAATAAGACCAAAGTTGTAGGTAACGACACTTTTTGCTTAAGACCAAACGTTGTAACGACACTTTTTGCTATAGTTGTAAGCCGTGCGGCGTACGCGTTTTTCTCTGTCTCTCTCTCTCTCATAGAAAGTAAGCCAGTTATTTTCGTTTCGTCTTTTTGCATTGAACAGTGTGGTGTCGTGACGATTATTTTTGTTGAGTGTATACAGGTTTTTAATAATAACTTCGTTCCATCCGGGTGTCTCTTGACACGTTTCAAGATTTTTTATTTTATTTTTAGCTTCGTTTATTATTTTCTGTGCGTATCTTTCGCTTGTACTAAACGGTGCCCCGACGCTACGACGACGCTTGGAATGTAAATGGACAATCTTACATATAACATTCTCGAGTCACAGTTACTTTACTCCTCCGAAACAGTTTGACCGACCGAAAAAAAACACATAGGCCTACATGGGCACTTATGAAACGTTGAGAAAAGGTGCACGGTTCGGGTTCGTCGTTTCTTATGGAGAAGAACCGGCACGGAACTCCATGGTTACTCTTTTAAAATCTATATTCGGTGGGTCTGAAAATTTTTCGTAGTCTATTTCTCATACCCTTAAGTGATAAGGGTGGGCCTCTTCAGAAGGGGACCTGAACAGCGGGGGAACCACTAGGCACACACATCACTTTTTCCGCTTTGTGTTGTGGGTTTTCTCATTTTTTTTAAATTTAGTTTTGTTGTTTGGACCAACCGTAAAAAACAGTAGAACGCAGGCGTTAGCGGTATTTCACTTCTTTAGTTTAGTAGTGTCGCTGCGGTCACTCCTAGCTGTCGTTGTGGTTTTGCCGCTGCGGTTTGAGTTTGTGGTCGTTTTCGGGAATATTATCATGCCTTTGAAGCGACCTTTCTAGCCAAACACAAAATGGATATTGAAATCCTCTTTTAAATCAGTCCAAAGGTTGTCTTGAAAAGATCGCTTTCAGCGACAAGATCGCCCATTGTGTCACCCTATTTATAAGTTGTATACTGTTATTCTTGTCATTTGTATTGGTGTACATAATAAAGAATAATCTATCTATTGATTATATACAGATAAAGAAGGTATCCCAAAACCGCAGCTTTTTTCATACAAAGATGCTGTTTAAAAAAGTGTATGTCAAGCTATAATTAGGGCACGCCACAATAGTGGCGGTAAGTCCCCTCTTTGAGGAGTGGCTGGAGAGGCGTCATGGCGTCCTCACCTACCGCCTGACGCAGGTCCTCACCGGACACGGAAGTTTCGGGAGGTTCCTGCACATCATCAGGCGGGAGGAAACGCCCGGGTGTCACCATTGTGACGATCGCCCGGAGGACACGGTGGAGCACACAGTGGCGATCTGCCCAGCTTGGGCGGAGCACCGCCGTGCCCTCGTGGAGGCGATCTCTCGCGTCCGGCCCTGGTTCAGGCCATGGTCCGGAGCGAGAGGGAATGAGGATGAGGGTCCGAAGCGGTCACCACCTTCTGCGAAGCAGTAATGCTAGCAAAGGAGGTGGCCGGGCGTTTGAGGGAGAGAACATCTGCCCAACCCAGCCGCCGCGGGAGACGCCCCGGGCGCCGGGCGCCGCGAGACGACTCCCGGCCACCGTAGATGCGGGCCTGTGGACGGTGAGCAATGGGTAGTTCACCGTCCGTCCGTCGATTGACGACAGGCCGTGTCGACGGCGCGTTCGTGTTTCACGCGCGCCTCAAAGAGAGTCAGCAAAGCAGAGAGGCTTGCCAGAGCCTCCGCCTGCCGGGGTTGCGGGTTGTTCGAAAGAGATACCGCGGCCCCGGAACGTAAAGGGCAATAGAAGGAACATGGGTGGGTTTTAGTCAGTACAAGTCTGACATGCTCCCCCGCTCCGCCCAGAGCGGGGGAAGTCATTGGATGATTTCCCACCCGAAAAAAAAAAGCTATAATTTCAAATGGAACAACTAGCATGTTGTTGTTTAGTTTAAAAATCGCATCCTCAAAAAAAAAACGCAGTTTTCTACATAGGTGTAAAAACATTATTTTGCAGCACCTCCTCCCTTCCCCCTTAGTACTAAGATCTAGTTTTTATAGACAATATTTTCAAATGAAATCAAAATCATTTATTTCAAGTAGGCCAGTTACAGGCACTTTTGAACTGTCGAAACATTTACAACAATAAAATTAAGCCACAGTCCCAGTCACAAGGCATAATAACTGTGAAAGTACTGTAGTTGCCCATTTCAAAGCGTAGATCTCTATGGAGAAGAATGGGCAAGAAACTCCAATGACACTCTTTTAAATCAGAATATTGTTTCTAACCTTGGTTACATCATTCGTCTTGATATGGTAAACTATGAGAGAAAGATGTAGCAAGACGTGCACGTTAAAAGTGTCCATAGTAAAAACAAAAAGAAATACAAAAAATAAATAATTAATTCAAATAAGCCGTGGCAACTGAGAGATGACCAGTCACAGCTGACAGCGCCATAAATAAGAAACTGCAGTGTTAATAATGTCTGTGCACTTGTGAAAGAGAGCATGACTAGTTTCTGCAAAGGGGAATCCGAGACCTCACAAAAGGTTGAATATACTAGTACAACAAGACAACGGTTTGGGTAGAAGATTTTGTTACAGACTGGGCTTAACTATAATACTAATCTATACTATACTGTTGGCGAAAGCCCCCTCACCAGAATAATTCACGTTGTGAACGAACTTCACAAGCGACTGGATGTTTTCTCATCACTCTGAGTGACTTCGCAAGAGTTTTATTAAATACTAGCTTCCGCTCACGACTTCGTCCGCGTGGCATAGTTAATTTGGGCTAACGCTAACTTTAACACGCGCGATGATCGAAAAAAAATATCTTTCTCCCCCTTTTCTCATTTTATTTTAATTAGCCTATGTCCGTCTCCCAACTATGTCTGTACCAAAATTCATCAAAATCGGTTTAGCTATTTAGGCGTGAAGACGTAACAAACAAACAAACAAAAGATTGAGATTTGAAGGAGAAAGAGGCAAGAAAAGGGAAAACTTAGCTTTGCTATTACAATAAATAAGGCGCAAGGGCAAAAACTACAAGTAGCAAGTACCTGTTAATCAGGAAAGGGGAACTGTGTTACCCCGAATTTAACGCGAGCGAAGCCGCGGGCAAAAGCTAGTTAATTATAAAACAGCGTTGAAAAAAATCATAGACAGACGTCTATCAACCCCGAAATAGTTTATGGATAAGAATAATTAAAACATCCAAATAACATATAGATAAACATACTTGAAAGCAGTCAACTCAATAATCAACTGCTCGTTAAGTGTCACGATAATGTTTTCCAAACGAATAGATTCCGTCTTATCGAAATATACATATATTTATTAAAGTAATAAATAATGGAGTTAATCTATTCGATATTTTTGCTATGACTGAGTCATGGCTTTATTTTAGACGAGCTGTGCGCAATGGTTTCACCCGCTGCACAACTCCTCAATCCTTAGCGACAAGTTATATGGTCTATTAGTATATATAATAAATAACTTTATTTCAGGTAAATTACACCCATTTCATCACATTTACAACAAGATTAAATTACATTATAACATCCATATTAAAAATAAATTCATAAATTAAATAAAATAAATTATTAGACTAAACAAAAAATTAAATTCTTACATTCTACACAAACATTAAATAAAATAAAAGCAAAATAAAAAACACAATATAGTAATAATCATTTCACATACGCGGGTCTTTTACTGGCACATGTCGGCTACTACAATGCCTCAGAATATAACTATCCATCCTAGCAGCAAACATCGCCAGCACGGCGTTGGTGCTACCCCTCACTCTTCGCAACATAGACTCGGCACGCTTTCGCATGGTAGCATGGAAGCAATCGGTACGTGCTTCTGCGAACATGCCTGATGCGCTACACGCTCGGAATAGCCCCAAAACCGCCCTGAATGCGTTATTATATTGGACGCGGAGGGCGCTGTAGGTTTTCTTACTGTAGTCAGCCCATAAACTACATGAGTACAGTGAGGTACAGTACGCTCTAAAGAGCGCAATTTTTACCTCACTGGAACACCGCGCAAACCTACGAGCGATCATGTTTGCTCTGACAGACAGCGCCATCCGCTCCCGTTCCATGTCTGCATGGTCTTTCAGGTCAGCAGTGAGTAAATGTCCTAGGTATTAAACTTATTTTACGTTTGTTCATCCTATCGCTGATCTCATTTATATCCTAACTAGATTGAGGTCAAGTGTGAGCCCGTTTACAAAAGCAACAAATAAAATGTACGAGTAACTGACTTAGATGCAAGCAATAGTGAACTTTGGAAGCCGTCCAAAAATGACGGCACGGTTGTCGCAGTGGCTGAGGGATCGACTGCTGCGCTGCGTGTCGCGGGTTCGATTCCCGCACGGACCAAATATTTGTATGACCTGCAGATAGTTGTTTCGGGTCTGGCCGTTTGTGTATGTGTGTTTATATGTTTGTAAACGCACCCACGATACAGGAGAAATTCCTAGTGTGGGGCAACGTTTAATTAAAAAAAAATACAAGTCAGACTCGCGCACGGAGGGTTCCGTACCATCCTACTAATATCCTACTTCCCACAAATATTATAAATGCGAAAGTTTATGAGTGTGGATGTATGTTTGATCCTCTTTCACGAAAAAACTACTGAATGGATCTTGATGAAATTTGGCACAGAGTAAGATTATAATCCGGAAGAACACATAGGATCCTTTATTTTCGATCATCACGCGGGCGAAGCCGCGGGCGCCAGCTAGTTATCTATAAAAACGGCAAAAAAGTTAGTTTTTTATTTTTGTTTTTAAAAAATCGTTGCCGCACACTAGGAATTTCTCCTGAACCGTGGGTGCGTTTACAAACATTTAAACACACATACACAAAACAGCCAGACCCGGAACAACTACCTGTGGGTCATTCAAATATTTGTTCCGTGCAGGGATCGAACCTGCGACACGCAGCGCAGCAGTCGATTGCTTAGCCCCTGCGCCAACCGTGCCGTCGTTGTTGTATGGAAGCCCCCCATAGCAGCAACAGAAATACATCTGTGAAAATTTCAACCGTCAATTACGGTTCATGAGATACAGTTTGGTCACAGACGAACAGACGGACGGACAGCAGAGTCTTAATAATAGGGTCGGGACTTTGGGTACGGAACCCTAAAAATAAGAAAAGAGTAATGTCCAAATAAAGTTGGACTTTGCCTGGTTACCTACAGGTTTGATTAACTTATCGTGCATCGAAACTTTAGTCATGATTATTTTGCGTTCCTCCACGATTTGTCATTTATTTGGCAATAATTTCCGCGTACAAAAACACGTTTTTTTGCAATCCAAACTCGTTTGTAAACTGATAAAAACTTCATTGATAACAAGTCAAGGATTAAAACGTAAAAATGTGTGTTCAATGGCGCCTAAATTAGGCCAACGCATAGATATCAGAAAGGCCACTGCATTTTAAGTTGTTTTTCCTTTTTGTTGAATGAAAAAGTAGGCATTGCTAAATGGAAAGTAAAGAAATATTAATTTTCATAAATTTTCTTATAAAATAAATTCTCATGTCACATTTTTAGTTGCATCCTCCTGTAGCTAATTTAGCTTTTAACCCTTTAGGTAACTCCTCCTAAAAGGAATTTGTGAAATTTTGTGCTTATTTTCGGTGGGTTTGAGAATCGGCCGTTATCTATTTATTTATTATCTGAGCAGCAGGTGAAACCGCTGGGCACAGCTAGTAGGTATATAAAATAAGATGTTATGATGTTAGCCTTGTAAAATCGACCTTATATTAGAGACATTAATGAAATTGTTAACTAAATTGAGAGTAAGATGAAATAATGGTTCATGGTTAAAAACAATAGTCGACTTAGTACACACGCCCGCCGGCAGGTCAACCTATTCTAAACTATTTATAACCTGATCTCTCTACTACGGATCGCACACCGTAGTAGAGGGATCAGGTTAAAATAGTTTTGTGTAGGTTGATATGCCGTCGTGTGTACACATTCATGCTGTAAAACAAAACTTTAAAATTAACTTCACACAATTGGAATAGAAACAATCAACACAAACATTTCACAATTGATAGATTGCGATTTGTAAGATGATAACCATTCTGTTAAAGTTTTCTAAAACAAACTCTTTCAGTGGACCTTACCATACCAACGACTCGACGAACTAACCAAAAAGTTTTCGAACTAATCTGTGAACATAACACTACGCCTACAATCTTAAAAGAGTGAAACAGAGGTGTACCTAATAGCACATCCACCGTCAGTTAAGTTTAAGACCCTTAATAGGGGGCGATCTTATTTCCACCAACAGCACCGAATCCAGACTCAATACAATTGCTAAGAAATTCTTGACGAATCCAAGAAGTCGTGGTCAGCAGCTTGCGACAACTTTTGTCGACACGTTTGGCGCAGAAGCTGAGCGATCAACTGCTGCGCTGCGTGTCGTGGGTTCAATCCCCGCACGGAACAAATATTTGTATGACCTACAGATAGTTTTTCCGGATCTGGCTGTTTGTGTATGGGAGTAAATGTTTATAAACGCACCCACGAGACAGAAGACATTCGTAGCGTGGGGCAACGTTTTTTTTTTTTATATAACTCTTCTTATAAAAGACCAATGAAAATCCTTTACAGTCCAAATAATGCAGCATATCTCCTCTCTTCTTTATTCAGTTTAGAATAGATTCAAAATCTGAGCATGACCGTACCCATGTCAAACTTTTGTGTTAAACTAGGATGTCGCTATTTTAAAGGTCGCCAAGGTAGGTATATGAGAATAGACTAAAGACCAAGGTCATTCATGTGAAACCTGATGACAATGGAGTGAATCTAGGTATTGTTGTCAATTTTGTTGTCACTTACTAAACTAAAAATCACTAAAATTTAGTTTTTTCTTGTCATACGACGTTATCTCTTCTGAAATTGATTAAAGTGACCCAACTTAACCATATTATAGTTTGACAATATTAATGATAGTTATTCTGGGTTCCTCCACGATAAGTATTCCGAAATTGATATTTTTGACCAAAAATATCAATTTCGGACCAAAAATATCAAGTTTGTGCCAAATTTCATCAAGATCAGTTCAACCGTTTTGATGTGAAAGAGTAACAAACATTCATCCATCCATCCATCCTCGCAAACATTCGCATTTATGATTTTACTAGCTTTTGCCCGCGGCTTCGCTCGCGTTAAATTCGGGGTAAAACAGTTCCCCTTGCGCCTTATTGATTTGTAATAGCAACGGTAAGTTTTCCCTTTTCTTCCCTCTTTCTTCCTCACATCCCACTTTTTTAAAATAAAAATTAGCCTAAGCCCAACTATCTCTGTACCAAAATTCATTAAAATCGGTGTAGCCATTAAAGCGTAAAGAGGTAACAAACAAACAAACTCACTTTCGCTTTTATAATATTAGTAAGGATAGTAGCATTTGTTTTCCTAAGAGTGTTTCAATTACTTAGTACCACATATTTGTATTGGCCACCTGCGTAATTATAACATTTACAACAACGCCGACGCACGGTGGGCTGAAAATCGGCTTTCATAGACTTAGGGATTTCAATTTGTAAGTGCTTGTTTTTATGCCGGATATCGCTTCTATTAGTCATTACTATGTACAAAAATGACACCCGAGTTAATTCTACCCAAAAACGAAGGAAATATAATTTTTTTACGAAAAATTTGTATGAAGCTAGTATGAAAAATCGAATTATCTCCTAAACGGCATGTTTAACCGTAATATCCTTGGAGATGGTCATAGTGCTAATTATTTATGATTTTTTGGTTGGCGATTGGACGAAAAATTTAATGCTGTTTTTTTTTTAAAAATCGTCAAAATATTTTTATTTATTTTTACATGTAAAACGATCCCTTTTAGTGTCTAAGTTAAAAAGTTCGATATGTTATTAACCCAAATATTAAGAACACACGAAACAAGAAAAATAAAATAAAAAAATTGCTGTTTTTGACACATTTATATTAATTTAAATAAAAAAAGATTTATATTGAAGTAACATATGAAGTTATATTTTATACAAAATAAGTTAATTTAAGGAATTAATACTAAGCATTCGTAAAATAAAGTAAAATAAATAAAAAAAATAAAACATATCATTAAATATTACAAAAAAACCCAAACACACTCAAATACAAATTTACAAATATGTACATATATATCTTTTTTACAAATTTTCCTTATCACTCTCGTTGTCAGACTCCAATTCTGAGTCAGCATCCAGATTGGATATATCCAAAAATTCGAACTCAGTTTCCTGAAATTGAATTAAGTCGAGAGTTTCAGCAAAAAAGCTCTGCTTTTTCTTGGCATCTAACTTAGGCCTTTGTGCACTTAGCAAAGGGTCCGAAGAAACAACAAGCATATTTAAAATGTCTTGATTGGAATCCTGCCTGCTTCTTTTCCGCGAATGATGTTCTCGAAACCTCCTAAAATCTTTGTTTCGAGACTCTGAGGCTTCTTCCGAGAGAGTCCCAATCGGCACAATATTATTTTTCTCGATTATGTCAGCCCCATGGATTAGTAACTTATGAACGGTTGACGACATGTAGTACCAGTCGTATAGTAATACGTACTTTTCTGCTGTTTTGCGAGCATAATCTCTAAATTTTATTATATCGATCTGCTCTCCAGATGTAATTGGTGGTTCCCGAGCCTTGTTTTACTATATCAATCAACAGATTGAGCTCATCTTTGAATTTATTTTGAATTATTTTCTTTCTTGTCTGTAGCATTTCTTTGTGCTCATCACTTCTCGCTGCCCACCGTTTGAAGTCCAGTCTGTATGCAATGTGTAACAGACATTCCATACAATTTATACGGGCGTGTAGGGATGACAAGCCAAACTCATACAGGTCCGAACACACAATTTTTGATGTTACAGCATCTAAGCGGTTCATTTCTGTAGGCTTTGCTAAGCACAGGTAGCACGATGCATTTGATCTAGCTTCAGAAAGGTAAGTACAGACTTTAGCGTCGATCATCGTCATCATTAGTTGATGATTCACCCTATTATTATTATTGCACTCTGTGGGGATAAGGGCCTCAATTTCTTCATCCATTTGTTTTTTCAGCCCAAGGAAAACTGCTTCACTCTCCTTTACAAAAGTAAACTGAACTGGACGACAATACAAAACTGAGCATGGTTTTGGGTTCGTCCATAAAATGTTGTCTCCATCTGTCAGTTTTAGTGGCACCAAGGAGGTCATGAAAATGCTTGAATCATCTTCCTCACCCTCAATTTTCTGCTTGTATCGGCTTTGGTTAGAAGCACCGTCAAATCCCCACTTGGATATCAGCTTCAACTGCTTGTTATGCTCTTCGTTAGAAAGGCTTTGAAGGATTCTTGTAACCGTGATATCAAGTAAAGCTTGAAGTGTAATCCTAGCCGATGAATCAGTAACTGTCACTGATTGCTTCGGAGGGTAGCAATCAAGCTTAGTTTGTTGCACTTTATAGTAAGATGGATAAATATCTTTAGCACCTTCTCGAATGGCAGCCTCACGCAACGTAATATATTGCCACTTTGAGAGTTTTAGCGAAAGAAGCAATCCAAGCGCCTTTTCTGGCGTAAATATGATTGTTTTCGCTGGTTTCTTAAGCGTTTCATTTAATTTAGCGGCTGCTTCAGGATTTTTCATCATGTATTCGATGACAGAGGCGATATCTCCATGCCCTTCTTCTTTTAAACGTGCTGCAGCTGCATATGCCAATTCACTGGAACCTTCGCCTGTGTGTTCATCAGATCTTCTCTTTTTTTGTTTACTTCCCAGGTCTTCGAATGGTTTACGGGATCTTTTCGTCATTGTTCCAATGGACGTTGATGTCGACGGTTCTGGAGAGACTGAGGGCGCTCTTGGTATCTCATCAACACTTGGTTCTTGATTAACTAAAGTTTGCACAAAACTCGGCCAATCAATATTTGCTCCCAACCAATTCTCGTACTTTCTCCTGAAATTATCAAGGAATCGGTTGGATTTCTCCCACCTTTGTAAAGCGGCTCGCGTAAATCTCCGACAAAATTCTTTGAGAACAACATAATCTTCGTCAGACAGGCAATCGCCTATGCGGGATACAACTGCACTAAACAATACTTCATGATCAAATGAAGTACTCTCACTTCGTAGAAGAACAAACAAGTCTAAATTGGTCATTAAACTTTCCATTTTAAGATTTTATAGTCGCAGATTTAGTGTTAGCAGTTACACAGTTGTGAACAAATTAAATTATAAAACAAAACTTTAGCCCTTTTATTGCAAAACGACAATAATTAGGTAACTACCCTCATTAGTTATCTCCTCATTAGCTAATGAAAATCTATAATTGTCACTAACTATTCTTAGAACTCATAGCACTGCTAATTAACAAATTAGCTTACTTATCAGGAAATGTTAAATATAATCCATTGTCGTGAGATATTGAAAATCATTAAATCACCTATTAAGACTCATTAGAAGACCTAATCAGTGTAGTTACTTAATCACTTCTTTTTGGACTCATTAGAAGACAATTGGTAATTTGGTTGTATGAAAAGTTTTAAAACTCATTTTGTGTTGATAAATATCTAGCTCAAACATAGTTGGCTACGTGTGGGTGTACTATAAACCTCTGCCAACTCCTTCGGAAATATAGGAGTGATGCTATTTTATGTTATGTGTAGTTAAAAGTCCGTGTTCTTCAACATAAACACCAAAAGGAATCGTTTCATACGTAAAAACAAATAAAAATATTTTGACGATTTTTAAAAAAAAATCGGCATTAAAATTTTTGTCCAATCGTCAACCAAAAAATCATAAATAATTAGCACTATGACCATCTCTAAGGATATTACGGTTAAACATGCCGTTTAGGAGATAATTCGATTTTTCATACTAGCTTCATACAAATTTTTCGTAAAAAAATTATATTTCCTTCGGTTTTGAGCAGAATTAACTCGGGTGTCATTTTTGTACATAATAATGACTAATAGAAGCGATATCCGGCATAAAAACAAGCACTTGCAAATTGAAATCCCTAAGTCTATGAAAGCCGATTTTCAGCCCACCGTGCGACGTGACGTTTCCAATATACCGCAAATTCTTAACATTTACAAAGCAATATTATAAAGATTTTCCAAGAAATACGAAACATAAGGAGACCAGATAGCGATCGACAGCGTTGATAGAATGTGAGCTATCGCTGGCTTATCTTTACGAGTAAATGAGATTGACGACAGTTTTAACGTCAGCTGATACGTTTTACTAACAACATTTACAAAGAAAAGAGGGTCTATAAAAATGGAAATAGCTTTTAAGGCGTCTCATAATGTTTTTTTTTTTTTTTAAACTTTGCCTCACCGCATGGATTTCTTCTGCATCGTGGGTGCGTTTACCAACATTTAAACCCTGGCAGGCCCCTCTGCTTTGCTGACATCTCTTAGATGCGCGCGTGGAACATCTCGTATAACAAAAAGGATTGTCTGGTTTTATGAAACCACGGTAAAAGTGAAGCTTTATTTGACATTATAGACATTTAGACGTCCCTACTCCGCGGCCGACCGTCACGTGACATGCAACACAGACGAAAAAGTTTGAGACGATGTCATAAAAGTTTCACTTTAACAACAATTCGAAGGGTTTTACAATATTTACCAACCGCAACGAGGTCAAGTGGGAGATTTGGGACCACACCATCTCATTAAGGGAAACCTTCCTCAGCTTCGGGAACGGTATTCTGAGTATCTGCGAGGCTGACTAAGCTAAACATGTCTATTGTCCTCATATCAAACTCTTATTTCAATAATATTTCAGCAAAAAAGTAATATTTTAGTAATGGCATGATAATATCTTATACAATTTCAATAACGAGTATTCGTTTTCCATTGTTACTAAAATAATTTAGCAGATCATTCATATACAGGGTGGAAAAATAAGTTGGGCCCTGGAGGGAAATTACATTAAATCCTTCAGGGCCTAACTTATTTTTCCAACCTGTAGACATAGAAGAACAAATATGTATTGTAGAAGATAACTCATAAGCTACCCAAGCAATATAAGTAAAATTGATATGGGACTCGGAAGTATACCATTACGAACAAAAAATGAATTTTGAAACAAGGTTCACAGTTGGCGGAGTAATTTAATCGGTGAACACACATTAAAAAATATACGGTCGAAAATAGAACCTCGTTTTTGAAGTCGGTTAAAAATAGGGCAAAATCTGGCCTAGTTATTGCACAATCTGATAAAACAAATTAACCTTTTGACAGTCGGTAATAATGTGAAGACACGACGGACACTCCGTATCACGACCCAGTTATGCAATTATGAGTGTCAAAGACATTCATTGATTTAGAATTTATTTTAGTTAATTGTAATACAAACTGTTTAGTTTATATTCTGTTATAAAGTTTCAGAAGGGTTACCATGACATCTTATAGTAGTTCTTATTCCTGTGTGAGAAGGAGATGGTGCTAGACACCCTGTATAGCTCTGTCTCTTTCCCTCAGTGGAATATGTTCTGTTTTAAGACGTCATGGTAGGGCAGTAGATGTATGAACTCGGAGGATATAAAACGCACGGAACAAACATTAATTGTATGGCCTACAAATAGTTGTTTTGGGTCTGGCTGTTTGTGTATGTGAGTTTAAAAGTTTGTAAACGCACCCACGATACAGGCGAAAGTGTGGGGCAAGGTTTTTATTAAAAAAAAAAAGGAGTAGGTAAGTATCTAGTTTAGGCAGAAACTAGATACTTACTCCTTTCAGGAAATCTTCAAATGACTTCGCTCACTCTGGGCGGAGCGGAAGGTAGTTTCAGACCTGTACTGACTAAAACCCATGCATGTTTCTTCTTTTGTCCTTGGGGTTCCATCTGCGGTATCTCTTTCAATGTGTTTGGGTTTTAGACACTAAATTCTGACACTCTCCCCCGCTCCGCTCAGGGGAGATAAGTTATTTGACGAACTCCCAACAAAAAGAATGGGTTTTTTAATTATTAAGTAGTTGTCTTCAGGTGGCTCGAAAGAATTATAAAAATCGTAAAATGGTCAATAAAAACCCGTCAGTTCGAAAACAGGAAACAATTTAGTTTTTATAATTGGCTTTATGGCAACTGGAAACGGAAAGGATAACGGAGAGAAAGTATGTTCCTAAGTGTTTTTTATTTAATAACAACTAAATGAGATGATTGCAAAGTTTGTAAATATGCAGAATATTGCATAATTATAAATGTCGATGGATGGAGAGGGAGGAAAGCAATGAAAAGATCGATGTATTGTAAGGAATGATTTAAAAGGAAAAAGAGTACATGATTGCGTGACGATCCACAGGGAAAAATAAAATAAAAAAAACGTGCTGTATGCCGTGACTCCAAGACATGGGATAAGGACAGGAAGATTCTCTTTTATTTATTTAGATTAGAAAAATTATGACAATTTGAGAACTTTCACTTTTTTAACAGGAACGAAAATTAGACGTAGTCCACGAACAGCACCCGTCCGAATAGCACCGGCGCGAATAGCACCGAGCCTAGTCCACGAACAGCACCTATCAATATTTTTGGCAGGTGCTATTCGTGGATACAAATCTATTTTATTATTTGTGTCCACGAACAGCACCTACGGCTCGGCAGCCTAGTGCTGGGATGCATTTGTTTAACAGGACATTATTAAATGAAACATATCGATAAAAATCACTAGAACGTTTATTAAGAAATATGTCTAGGCGACATTTAAATATAAGAAAAAACAATAAAAAGCCTTATGATAATAATTATTAATCTTACAAAATAATAAATCTGTAACACTTTCTTAATTTTTAATGTATCACAATCAGTCTTTTCAGATCACCTCACCTTTATTGCAAAATTAGACTTAGTTTAATCTTACTAAATAATATCACTTTCTTATTTTATAATATATCACAATCAGTCTCCACATATCACATTTATTGAAAAATCAGCAAATACAAATATTTCGGTCTAGGCGACATTTAAATATAAGAAAAAACAATAAAAAGTCTTATGATAATAATTACTAATCTTACAAAATTATAAATCTGTAACACTTTCTTAATTTTTAATGTATCACAATCAGTCTATTCACATCAAAGGTGATGAGAGTAGCGATACTGTGTAACGTGCAAAGACACGTGACACAGTATCGCTACTCTACATTCTTATAGGGTGCAGCTTGTCGTACCCTTGCGCATTGCGAGCAAGCAATTTTCGACCGATTCCACCCATCGGACGCCATACATTGGACCTTTGGCTGATAGTGCGTTAAGACTGTTTATCGTGTAGCCGTGATTTCTTGTCACTGTTCTAGCGACGCGACAATGCGCCGGAGCACACGAAAGTATGACGAATTTAACCGAACGCTTCCGGAGCTTGTTTACGTAAAATTGCAAATAATATTATTAGTTCGGATAGCTCGGCAGGGCACAAAGGGACGTCACAAGAATAGTTTATAATAGTTTGTATCTGTATGTTCCGTGCTAACAAAAGGTGTAGTAGATTTATTAGTGAGTATCTATAAAACACAATAATGGAGCCTGTTGCCGGTAGAAGTGATAAAAATAGTAACATTAGCTACATTTCCAGTAGAAAAGGAGCGCCATTACTAATACATAGTGATAGACAGTACAGAAAATTCAAAACATATAAAAATAATGCTAATGTGTTATGGCGGTGCATAAAAATATCGTGTAGAGGGTTCCTGACGCTTGATGGCAATGAAGATGTAATAAAAATTACAGAACACACCTGTGAACCCATGAGCAGTGCCCAGACAGAAATAAAGAAAAGTATGGATGAACTTCGACAAGAAGCTGCAGCCACCGATGGTCCTATTCCTACGTTATACAAGAGCAAAATAAATAAACTACTCGATGAAGGTCTCAACTTAGTAGCCGATTGCCCAAATTATAAAAACATTAAGTCTAGTCTTTATAACATAAGAAATAGGGCTTGTGGAGTTAGCCGACTAAATGCAAAAACCGCGGGCGAGGTACAAGTAAGTAATCTTACTTCATAGTCTATGTGAACTACTACCTACTGATTAAATTTATATATTTCAAATTGCAATTTTTTATATTGTGAATAAAAAAATAAAAGAATAAAAGGATTGTGTGGTTTTATGAAACCACGGTAAAAGTGAAACTTTTTTTCACATTATAGACATTTAACTAAAAATTTATGGAATAATATTCCATCTATATACATATTATAAAACAAAGTCGCTGTCGCTGTCTGTCTGGTATGTATGCTTAAATCTTTAAAACTACGCAACGGATTTTGATGCGGTTTTCTTTAATAGATAGAATGATTCAAGAGGAAGGTTTATATGTATAATACATGCATAATATTGCAGAGAAACACTGATAAATGAAGAGGTTTCTAATGTGATGTCGTAAATAAACACATTTTTTTGCGCTTACATTGCAAACGCTGGCTGAACCCCACGAGATAAATTAAAATAATGTACTACAGTATTGTACACCTTAAAAAAAAATCAACAAAAAAGTCCGCGATGGTATATGTCTATCTCTTAAGAATAACCCACAATAACCATTTTTAATACCTTACATTTTACGGAAAAAAATGGCTTATTTACGAAGTGATTTTAAGCAATACAGCATTAATCCTTATCCAATTAAGTACTTTCAATAAATTGTCCATTTAATATAGATCAATATGGCCCTTTACAGCATGTAATTTAAACGAATATTTCCGAAGGAAGATATTACAGTTTTAAAATGCAAGGACATAACGGTGCGGCGGGTCCGGGCGGCATTCTGTAGTAGATATTTATCCCTACTCCGCGGCCGACCGTCACGCGACATGCAACACACAGACGAAAAAGTTTGAGACGATGTAATAAAAGTTTCACTTTAATAATATAATATAATAATATTAATAGGATGGCGGCTAGAAGATTACTTACTTGTACCTCGCCCGCGGTTTTTGCATTTAGTCGGCTAACTCCACAAGCCCTATTTCTTATGTTATAAAGACTAGACTTAATGTTTTTATAATTTGGGCAATCGGCTACTAAGTTGAGACCTTCATCGAGTAGTTTATTTATTTTGCTCTTGTATAACGTAGGAATAGGACCATCGGTGGCTGCAGCTTCTTGTCGAAGTTCATCCATACTTTTCTTTATTTCTGTCTGGGCACTGCTCATGGGTTCACAGGTGTGTTCTGTAATTTTTATTACATCTTCATTGCCATCAAGCGTCAGGAACCCTCTACACGATATTTTTATGCACCGCCATAACACATTAGCATTATTTTTATATGTTTTGAATTTTCTGTACTGTCTATCACTATGTATTAGTAATGGCGCTCCTTTTCTACTGGAAATGTAGCTAATGTTACTATTTTTATCACTTCTACCGGCAACAGGCTCCATTATTGTGTTTTATAGATACTCACTAATAAATCTACTACACCTTTTGTTAGCACGGAACATACAGATACAAACTATTATAAACTATTCTTGTGACGTCCCTTTGTGCCCTGCCGAGCTATCCGAACTAATAATATTATTTGCAATTTTACGTAAACAAGCTCCGGAAGCGTTCGGTTAAATTCGTCATACTTTCGTGTGCTCCGGCGCATTGTCGCGTCGCTAGAACAGTGACAAGAAATCACGGCTACACGATAAACAGTCTTAACGCACTATCAGCCAAAGGTCCAATGTATGGCGTCCGATGGGTGGAATCGGTCGAAAATTGCTTGCTCGCAATGCGCAAGGGTACGACAAGCTGCACCCTATAAGAATGTAGAGTAGCGATACTGTGTCACGTGTCTTTGCACGTTACACAGTATCGCTACTCTCATCACCTTTGATGTGAATAGACTGATTGTGTTGTGATACATTAAAAATTAAGAAAGTGTTACAGATTTATAATTTTGTAAGATTAGTAATTATTATCATAAGACTTTTTATTGTTTTTTCTTATATTTAAATGTCGCCTAGACCGAAATATTTGTATTTGCTGATTTTTCAATAAATGTGATATGTGGAGACTGATTGTGATATATTATAAAATAAGAAAGTGATATTATTTAGTAAGATTAAACTAAGTCTAATTTTGCAATAAAGGTGAGGTGATCTGAAAAGACTGATTGTGATACATTAAAAATTAAGAAAGTGTTACAGATTTATTATTTTGTAAGATTAATAATTATTATCATAAGGCTTTTTATTGTTTTTTCTTATATTTAAATGTCGCCTAGACATATTTCTTAATAAACGTTCTAGTGATTTTTATCGATATGTTTCATTTAATAATGTCCTGTTAAACAAATGCATCCCAGCACTAGGCTGCCGAGCCGTAGGTGCTGTTCGTGGACACAAATAATAAAATAGATTTGTATCCACGAATAGCACCTGCCAAAAATATTGATAGGTGCTGTTCGTGGACTAGGCTCGGTGCTATTCGCGCCGGTGCTATTCGGACGGGTGCTGTTCGTGGACTACGTCGAAAATTACCAGACACCTAAATGAATGAACATTAATTGGTTAGCCGAGTGTTTAAAACCTAACAGGATACTTCTTAGCTGGCATTCAATCCGTGGATTTAATATGTAGATTTAATGGCGAGTCTCAGACTTGTACTGACTAAAACCCACCCATGTTCCTTCTTTTGCTCTTTATGTTCCGAGGCCGCGGTATCTCTTTCGAACAACCCGTAACCCCAGCAGGCGTTGGCCCTGGCAGGCCCCTCTGCTTTGCTGACATGTCTTTGAGGCGAGCGTGGAACAGTAACGCGCTGTGGACACGGCATGTCGTGAATAGACGAACGGACGGTGAGCTACCCATTGCTCACCGTCCACAAGCTCGTATCTACGGTGACCAGGAGTCGCCTTGCGGCACCCGACGCTCGGGGCGTCTCTCGACATTAATGGGCTCTGACTCGTTGTTTAGTTGCAAAACAAAAAAACTTGAATGTGAAAAAAATATTTTGAAACGTGGTGGAACTGCCCAGTCATTTCAAGCATATTTTTGACAGTTATCGTATAGCTAGTTAAACTCAGAACTTAATCCTTACTAATATTATAAAGGCGAAAGTGAGTTTGTTTGTTTGTTTCGTCTTCACGCCTAAATGACTAAACCGATTTTGATGAATTTTGGTACAGAGATAGTTGGGACAGGCTAAAAAAAAGTGGGATAAGGGGGAGAAAGAGGGGAGAGAAAGATTTTTTTTTCGATCATCACGCGGGTTAAAGTTAGCGATAGCCCAAAGTAGCTATGCCACGAGGACGAAGTCGCGGGCGAAAGCTAGTACTTTATAATTTATCATTACTTTTTATATTATACATTTCGGTTCAAATCGTTGTTCAATAATGGTCACTTACGTCTGACATTTACGGATTATTGGTATAGAAGTGACGGAGCCCTGGGTCGTGGGATCAAATGGTGCCGTTTGACTCCGCGCTCCGATTGTGTGTACAGTGTACGGCTTGGACATTGAGAGTTGTATAAATGGAGTGCTAGCTAACACGCTCATTATTAGCAGCCATTTTTACACACTCTAATCAGAGTGTGTGGGGCTAGGAAAAAACTTATAAGTTTTGTTGAAAAGTTAATGAAGGATTGTCAATAAACTTATATTTTTTCGCAAATTATGAGTAGTGTACCATGTGAATATTATATCGGCTCGTCTGTAAAGCATCACGTTTTATAATATTTATATCTTATGACTTAGCGTCAAAAAGCTCTTAACTGAAGACAGGACTACTCCGCACTTTCCCGCGTAAGACCTACTTTAGACTCAAATCTAGTCGATTGTATTGTATTGATACACTGCCCTTATGTCCAAAAATTTACAGTCACATTGACTTCTGGCACGCCATTGTGGAGGTGGCGTAGTTTTGGCTCAAGCTCTGCAAAATGGCTAATGTTTCCAAGATTCACGGAAATACACTATGAATGATCCTATTTCTAGCCCTTTGCTGTCCTCCCCCAAGGACACCCTAAACTTCGGGGTACGAGCAGTGGGTGCTCTTAGCGTATATTCGCTTAGTTTATAAGTATTTGCCCTTGGCTGGAGGCCTTAACTTCAAGGCACCCATAGGATAGTCCAGTTGAGCAGCTAACAACCTCATGGGTGACCTGCGAGTGACCTGTGATATTCAAAAAAAGAAAGCACCCACACACAAGCGAATGAACCATTCTTACTCTTAGAAGGAATGAATGAATTGAAACTTTAAAGATCATTAGTTGATTTAAGAGTAAGTGCTCCATTTCTCCCTACTCCTTGGCTTAGGAGAACCACGCCCTACATTTTGCAATACTCTGTGATAGTTTGTAAAGGGCATGGTGTATGAGACGGTTGCATTAGTTTCCAGTATTTGTAGAACAAAATAGATAAGCATTGCCTTCATTTAGTTGTGACCTAATTTTGAAATCCATTCAAAAAAATTAAAGAGGTCAAACGCTGTACTACTAAAGACCAAGTATGTGTTTTACAAGTGAGTGCAGTCGCGAGTTGAAACTAGATGATACATTTTGGTTGAAAACACGTTATGGTTTTTTTTTTTTAACTTTGCCCGCTCTAGAAATTTCTCCAGAACAGTGGGTGCGTTTACAAACTCTTAAACTCACATCACAAACAGCCATACCCGGAACAACTACCTGTCGGTCACACAAATATTTGTTCCGTGCGGGGACCGAACCCGCAACAAGAGGCGTAACCAATCGCTTAACCACTGCGCCAACCGTGCCGTCAATACCCTTTGACATATACAACCTTGAGTCGATGTATGCAGATTGGATAGCTTCTACGTAAGAGGACAGTTCAAAGGCTCTGTTTGTATATTGGATGGTTGGGTCCGACCCATTGCCTAATTAATGAAGAAAGGAACATCTTACGGCATAATACATTAATCAAGATAAAGGATGGCTTGGTTAACGATCTATAGGACGCGGATTAGCTAGAGGATACATATTTCTGCCTTTGGTTATCTACAAGCAGTTAGAACAATGATGAACAAAAGTGCTGGGCAAAGGTGTACCTATCAAGTACACGCCACACTTCACCTGTTATGTTTAAGTCAAATGTAATAGGGGGCGCGCCTATTGCCGTCAACAAATCAAGACAACTTGTCTGCTACTGGGAAATTCCTGATTGAAAAATCCACACACAAGCACTTTGTCCGACGAGTAGCTGAATGAAAATTCGATACCATATCGAATCCTCATTCAACTACTCGTTCAGCAATCGCGATTGCGACCACTAGATCAGCGCGGCTGATAATATCACTGGAAAGAAGGGACCCCACCCATGTCCCTTCTTTTTAGTAAGCAAAAGTCTGACAATTCCCGTCCGCTCCGCCCAGAGCGGGGGAAGTTATTTGGTTATTTCCCATCCGAAAAAGAAAATGCTATACAGTTACGTAACTAGTGGAAGAGAGATAGAACTGAAGGCATTGATGAAATAGTACCATTGTGAATCCAACTAAAAGCAACTGTTGATCATGAATTGACATTCATACAAATAAAAGATAATTGAGAACTGGTACAAGTGTAATACAAGAAGGCACATATGAGAAAACAAAGAAGAAGTCACAAATACTTACAAGACCTGACAAAGAGAGATGTATGGTAGAACTATATAGTCCTCCTACCGTTTTCGACCACGGCATCCAATCTCAGCGGAGATTAACAAGTGTGTGCGCAGACGCAGGTGCATTCTCTGTTGCCTCACTCTCATAGTCCGATGGGACGGCAATCCGACAGAGAGAGACAGAGATCAGGTGCAAGACCAACGGCTTAACGAGCTTTCCGAGGCACGGAGGTATCTTACCGCCAACTTTCAAACTCCGGGTTGCTACTGCAAAATTCCTGATGGATGAACCCAATATCACTTTATGAACGCAGGACTATTTACTCAGCAGTCCTGCGAGCGTAAGATCAACGAAGCAGTTAGGTAGAAACAACTTATACCAAGCCCATGCCTAAATTAAATTACAAAAGAAAACGTAAAAAGAACGCTATTACACAAATCACCTCATAACCATACAATAAAACACAATTACGACTCATCCAACATCAGCACTTGCATAAAAACACATCTCCAACATGTGCGTTGTGCCGGAGTATCGCATGCCCTGCGCAGACGCACCGGACGGTGAAAGGCGACAGCGTTCCGCCCTGAATGGTGCGCCAGCGCAAGTCTGTTCACGGTTTCGCTTTTACTATACTCACTACTTTACTTTACTAGTTTTAGCAAGGCATCATCATCTGCCCAGCCTTTTCCCCGATGTTGGTTTCCAGTCTAAACAGCTGCAGCTGAAGAATCAAAGAATCCGTGATTTCCATAACGTAATGTTGATTTTCTGCTGATAGTCTAGAACTCCCTTCATCCCTTCCATCGATCACTGTTCTACGTTATTCCTTTCGAATTCTTAAGATAGACATCCAGGTCGCACCGTCTCATCTCTTTTGTGGTTTTCCACGGATCCGTGTCTATGATTTTATTTTCGTATTGGCTTCTTAATCTGTTTAACTTTGATTGATATTCAATTATATCAATACTAGCTTTGGCCGCGGCTTTGCTCGCGTTAAATTCGGTATAACACAGTACCTGCTACCTGCAGTTTTTGCCCTTGCGCCTTATTGATTTGTAATAGCAACGCTAAGTTTTCCCTTTTCTTTCCTCGTTCTCCCTCATATCCCACTTTTTTAAAATAAAAATTAGCCCATGTCCGTCTCCTGGGTCCCAACTATCTCTGTACCAAAATTCATCAAAATTGGTTTAGCCATTAAAGCGTGAAGAGGTATCAAACAAACAAACGAACAAACTCACTTTCGCTTTTATAATATTATAGTAAGGATTAGTAAGGATAAGGATTGTAGGGCCCGGTATGGTTATAGATGTTTGACAGTCGCTACCCGTTACCTGATAACCAATCTTACCAAGAGGTGTCGTATTACCCAGTGCCAACAGGGCTGTGTAGGTCAGATAGGCAGTCGTTCCTTAAAATACTGATATTCAGCTGCATCCGGTAGGACTGGAAGCCGAACAAACAAAGTTTGGGGCAGATTGAATGTTACCTTTAATTTTCACAAAACGAAAGCAATGTACCATTTTTAACATTGGAAATCATCAAACAACTTCATGCTCAAGTCAACTTCAACATCATCCATGTTCCTTCTTCTGCCGCGGTATCTTTTTCGAACAATCCGCAACCTTAGCCTTGGCAGGCTCCTCTGATTTGCTGACAATGGCTGCACCTAACCTTTTCTTTATCGAAGAACACACTAATAAAATTATTGCAACAAAGAAACTAAATCACACATCATTTCATTCCATCACCACCACATTTACGCCATTTATAACCCGATTATAAAACTGTCATCCGCGGTTAATTTAGTAGAAAAGTATCAATTAACGGACAAACAGACCTTTACGCGTTCGACAACCGTGACTAAGTACTGTCAGTCATTAGTGTTCATAGTATCTAGACTAGAAAGTATTGTGCCATCTGCCTATGGCTTGACGTTGAAAAACGAGGCTAATATATCATACTAGCTTTTGCCCGCGGCTTCGCTTGCGGTAAATTCGGGGTAACACAGTTCCCCTTTCCTGATTTACAGGTACCTGCTTCCTGTAGTTTTTGCCCTTGCGCCTTATTTATTGTAATAGCAATGCTAAGTTTTCCATTTTCTTCCCTCGTTCTCCCTTATATCTAATTTTTTTTTGAATAGCCTATATCCGTCTCCAGGGTCCCAACTATCTCTGTACCAAAATTCATTAAAATCGGTTTAGCCATTTAGGGCTGAAGACGTAACAAACAAACTCACTTTCGCTTTTATAATATTAGTAAGGATATACGTATAAATTGTAGGATGAATGCTGTAAACGGCTGCGATTCAGCTGATATCTCGTTAATATTAGGTGTCAAGTTGACGGTCTTTATCTTTATGAACCGGTTCAGTCTGGCTTATCAAGGCTTTTTTTTGCGGTTAGTTACTCGTCCAATAACTTCCCCCGCTCTAGTCAGGGCGGGGTGGGGGGAGGTGGGGAGGGTAAGACTTTAACTGACTAAAACCCACCCATGTTCCTTCTTTTGCCCTTTGTTCCGACCGAGGCCGCGGTATCTCTTTCGAACAACTCGCAACCCCGGCACGGCTTATCATGGCTTGGTTATGTTACTATTTTTTTTTAATCCAGCCTGCATTCAGTATGTAGTGTTTTGTATTTTACTATTATTTTATTATGGTGTGCGTAGGTAATTACCGTATGTGGTAAAGCTGCGTTTGCCTAGTTTGGTTTGTGGATGGGTGACCACCCGTTACATACTGAGTATCACCACGTTTTTCTGCAGCAAGAGGCATTTGAAAAAACAATTAACTGCAATATTGTAGTTTTCAGTAGGTAAGTTCTTGATTTGTAGGTGGCATTTATCAATCACAATTATCCGTTAAATAAGAGTCTTGACTTGCGAAGAATATGAAAGCTGAAAGTAAATTTATTTTTAAAAGAAAAGTTCTTAACCACTATTTAGGTCCGTCTACCAATTAAAAGTCATAGTAACTATTGTTAAAGTTTTCGTTTTTATTTCTTTTTAAATTGTATTTATTAGTTTATTTGATATGTATATGTGTATTAGTATCCGTATAATAATATACGTTTTCGTTAACAAATAGTTTAGATATACATATATTTTATATAATTTTTGTACCCTATCACAATGTTGTCGTATTTTACCCAAAGGTTGACTGGTAGAGAATGCCTTATGGCATTAAGTCCGCCTATGTACCACTATTGTACATGAAGTTTAAATAAATATGAATCATACGTGCTGCATGTCTTGTAATAGTGTTGATTTACCGATGATTGATGGATCACTGTTCACAATCATTATCTCAGCATTTTTAGAAGTCTTGTCAGTCTGTGACGAAGTGAGAAATACCGATAAGTCTCGCAATCTATTTGTGGACGTAAGTTTTGTTGATTCGATACGCGTATGCTATCCATCATCTTCTCCATTGCTTTCTGAGCATTTCCTCATTTTGACAGGGATCATCATCAACCACTGCCTGCATTCACTCAATAGGTCTCATCCAGGGGCCTTAGTCTGCTATTACAATAGTGTCAGAATGGTCGATCACTGATCGCATAATGGTTGATTTTGACAAGTTTAGTATGTAGTAGATGTCAAAATCAACCATTATGCGATCAGTGATCGACCATTCTGACACTATTGTAATAGCAGACTAAGGCCCCAGGTGTTTTCTCCAATGGCAACAATGTCTACCTTAGTACCTTTACATCTATTAATTGGATGTAGCCTTTTTATATTTCCAAAGGTCTTCTTCCAAAGTCACGAAGTCTCTTAATAGCCATATAATCTTTTGCTTCATTCATCTATCTTTGATCACCTTCTACTAAAGAAGTCTTCCACATTTAAAATCGAAACGTTCCTCACGATATATATTTATTTATTACACTACTAGTTAACGCCCGTGGCTTTGCTCGCGTGATGTTTGAAAACGAAGTATCCTATGTATTATTCCAGACTATAATCTACCTCTGTGCCGAATTTCACCAATATTCGTTCAACCGTTTTGACGTGAAAGAGACATCGTAAAACAAACATCCATCCATCCAGCCTCACAAACATTGGCATTTATAATATTACAGTAGGACGTAGGATAGAAGACTCAAGCTATATAAAAAAAATAACAAGAGAAAGAAATCATAGACAACAGAAAGCCAGTTACAAGTGCTCATGTATATAAATTACTTTATATATACATCCCATTGCACACAACTCTTCAGTCACCATTTTGTTGACAGAAAATAGTCGACAGGCAAATAAATAAACCAAGCACCTATTTGTCCTATGTTGCCCAACTATAAACCGCTTTGAGGTACAAATTTAAACGGGAACGTGAGAAACCTTTACCAGTAAATGTCCCAATTCACTAAGACACCTTTATGTACTGAATTACCCTAAATGTCAAGTATGACTGTTGAACTTAGAAGCCAATATTATTCGTCTAGTATTCGTACTTAACCGCATATCATACCACAAAGGATGTGAACGATATGATATCTATTAAGACATCTATTATTTAGTAAATATTTATTTGATGATAGTAGTTCATACCACTATCATCAAATAAATATTTATTAAGGGAGACAATGATATGTTTAAAGCCCGCTTGCACCACAGAACAATAAACGCATTTAGAAAATCATTCCATTTCCCTCAATCGTTTGAAGTTTACTTTGACAAAGTGGTGACATTTTGCCAGTCATGTTTAGGTACCTTGTTCATAATAAATGGATTTATGTATGTACTCTGACCTAACTTTGTCAAGAGTACTCTATACTCTATTTCATACTCATCATTATTATCTTGCAGATATTATGCCAATTTATTTGGGATCGTTGCATCTTCTCTTCTTCGATTCTCCATCCATCTACTCTGTTTTTTGTTTCATATTCATTTTCAAAACGTTTTCATCATTCGTCTATCCCCATTGATGAGTGTTTCAGTCTACGAAGATACGTACACATTTTCGCTTCAAAATACGTTCTTTTATTTGGTTGTCAGTGCGAAGGTGAAAGTTGCAATCAATGCGGATGAGTCGAGATGCAGGATTTCGCTTGCATTTAGCGTTCAATTGTGTTAGCCGAGAGGGGAGAGGGGAGAAGTTAAGTATACTTGCTCCAATTTGACTATTATGTACGTTGTGGGTTTCATGGGAACCGGAATTGTAGTTTACAACTACACGGGGCAATATACAGAATGAAGATAACATAGGACCATTGAAGCAATACGTCGTTGGAAAATTAGTCAACCGATAAGAATTCATCAAATAAGTATGTTTGGGTGCATAATTTACTTTTGTTTTTTTTTATATTTGCCTAAAAATATCTCAACCATCGTATCTATTTTTATTTTAAAATGTTATGGTGTTCCAAATTTGAACACAACCATAAATAACTGCAAGAATCGATTACAACAACTCTTTAAACAATCGATTAATTGTACCCCGACTGGAAAGTCATTCACATCACTACTATACAGATATTCATAAATGGAAGACAACACAACATGGCGGGAAACGTTACGTGTTTTGAAAGCGACTATGACTTTGACAAACAGCTGATTATGACAATGTGTCACAATTGGTACACATTCCGACATGCTATTTTAGGTTAGGTTTAGGTTATATTTAGACTGCAGTAGTCTAACTGCTTCGTCATAGGGTCACGTGTAGATGTAAGCCGTACTGAGGCGAATGTATTTAATAAGTATTGCATCAGCTGATGCAGATATAGTTGCACTCCAGCTTGCAGCTCCGCCGTTTTATTATTTCTATATGTGTTTCCAACAAGTTTAGTAAAATGATCGTTGAATAAAGTCAAAAAGAAAAATAAAGATATTTTTACGGCAGGTCTCACTGTCTTAATATTCTCTGTAGACAATGAGAGAGACCATTGTCTAGTAAATTATTTTGTCCCTTTATGAAATAAAAATACCAGCCTAATATGGATCTTCGGCAGGGCCTAGCGGTTCTTATTGCATAATATAGAAAACTTCCAAATGTCTGTCTGTTGGAGAGTTTATCTCCCGGGGTTGCGGGTTGTTAGAAAGAGAAACCGCGGTCTCGGAACATAAAGGGCAAAAGAAGGAATATACCTAAAACTATCCTCTGACACTCCCCCCACTATCCACGCAGAGAAGAGGGAGTTATTTGTTGATTTCCTATCCGCAAAACAAAGAGTTGGATCACCGGTTCCCCTTCCCCGCTAAAACACTAGGATCTGGTTAGAGGCGGATGTTTTGGGAGAGAGTCAAAAGTAATCGTAACTTTTAAAAGCGTCAATACTGTGCCAATTAGAAAAATGTCGTTGAAATTGTACTTTTTTTAAGTAAAATCAACGTTAACAAGTGCAATTATAGATGCACATCTTTAATCAATGCTTCACTGTGTTTAATAATTACATTTATGAATGCAGGCAGAGTAGAATCGGTTATATGCAAATGTGATCATATGCCGAACGAATAATAAATGCATTATTTGCTAGTTTTACTCTGAATCTGAATGCATTGATTAACGGGAAATTATTAATCACTAGTTGTTACCCGCGGTTTCTGTCGCAGCCTAGGGGCATTTCTATTTAAGTGTCTATCATTCATTCTGAAACAAACTCACATATTATGGTTTGTAAAGAAAATAAAGGTATAATTTTTTTTTATGTTGGTAACCTTATTATAAAGTTAATGTCAATTTGATTGATATAAATGTATGTTGTTATAATTTGAATGTGTTTGGTTTTGTGCCAGACATTTTGTGTTCGGAAAGAGATCTTATTTTATTACGACTTCTTCATTAATTGGATGATTAGAAATATTAAAGTGACGTGGCTTATAAAACTCACCCAACTTGAAAAATTTGTATGAAAAATTTGGGACGTGCATCAAGTTTAACTTCTAAGATTTGTTAACATCGTTAGTTAGTAACGTTCGAAGTTAATAATAGCGTCAAACGCTACCTGCTAGGATCTTGACAAAGTCTTACTGTTTCGTCCATGGCCATAGATCTGGTCAGACACTAAGTCTACCTGTGATTCCATATAAATCCTTTAAGCTGAAAGCAATTCTCTGTGGGGGCAATGTCCCACGACCCATGTCTCCGAAGGCGTCGCCTGTCTTCACACGATACGATATTTCTGAAGACATGGAATTTTTTATAGTTAGATATATTGTGCGAAGTCGGGAGACTACGTCGAGCGATGTGTCCAAGATAATTTCTGTCTAGCCTTTCTCAATTACGTCGGACTAACCTAACTCGATGCAGGTAAATGATGCAGTCAAACCGATCGCGATTGGTGTCTTTCTAGGGTGGTTGTTGTGACCTTTGGTGTGTTGATCTTTTTTGTGTTCTTCAGTGACTAGCATATATTATAGGGCCTTAAAACTTAAAGCACAAAGCAGACACAATTGCCTACATTGCAGCCTTAATGAAGCGATATCTTAGAGACATGTGACCCGTAACATCTGTCCACTAGTTACTAGCGAAAAAATGTCTCAGGATGCTGCAGTTGAGGATTCTAGGGCCTTTTTTTGCGGATGGGAAATCATCAAATAATCTCCCCCGGTCTGGGCGGAGCGGAGGGGAGTGACCGACTTGTACTGACTAAAAACTACCCATGTTCCTTCTATTGCCCTTTATGTTCTGGGGCCGCGGTATATCTTTCGAACAACTCACAACCCAGGATTCTAGGGCCTTCGGAATTCAAGCGTCTACTTATGACTTGCAAACATTCAAACTTTCACATTTTATTTTTATACTTGCATTTATTGTGCGAAAATTGTTTTTGTAGCGGTTTTTCATATCGAGTGTTCCTGTTTTGTGATTAAAATCTTGATGCATAATTAAATACTTGATAGTATAATTAATTGTTTTTCTTGGGTATTCAAAAGGAGAATTATTATTCTCCTTTGAATTTTACCATAGCATTGTTACAAAATTTTGGAAACTTAGATATTGCTTTGGTGATCAAAGCTTGTGCCCTTTCTGTTTGAGAAGAGGCCTTTGGCCAGCTGTGGGACAGTAATAGGCTGGTATAGTAGTAGCTGCTGTTACTGTTAGCCCATATCATCCCACTGCGGGGAAAGGCCTCTCCCCACGACTTCCAATTCTTTCGATCTAAGGCTAAGATGGGCCACTGGTCATCCAGCTCACACCGCCATCTATAGTACCTAGTATTACAAGAAAATATTGCTCTTCTTTTTAACAAGCGACATACCGTTGTTTTGCACGAAGTGATAAATTGAGATGCAGTTATCTAAGCATTTAATTATTAATTAATCTCTCTTATTCTTCCGGAGTTAATTATAGACTCTAAACGTTTAGTATCGAAGCCACGATTATTAAAGGTGATAATTTGAGGATACACTGATTCAGTAATCGCATAGATCTAAAGATTTAATGTCAAGTGACGTAAATGTACCGAACAAAATGTATCCATACATTCCACTATCCATATCTACAAACCTTTAATATATACTATTACTGTAACGGCAAGACAGACACATCGTTTAACACACAAGTGCTAAATAAGATGCATTACAAACAGAACGCAGGCGCATCATTACGTGTCCAGTTACACAAATATCACTTTACTTTATGAATATTGCTCAGAGCTATTTGCTAGTTCACATATTGTTATCTATTAGAATATCTAGAATGCTAAGTAAATTGACTAGTCCCACGGGAAAAATGGAATGTACCTAATATGTATGACGTGTTTCGGGCGGACTCTTTTAAAACAAGAAAGTCGTTTCTGTGGCTTGTACGGCAAGTGTTCTTATGTATTTATTTATATTTATTTCTTATATTTTTATTTGTTATGTATTTATTGCTTATGTATGTATTTATATTTATTTCTTATGTATTTATTTATATTTATTTCTTATGTATTTATTTATATTTATTTCTTATGTATTTATTTATATTTATTCTTATGTGTTTTTTCAGAAAGTGACCTATATGTTGCTCAATTTCAAAAAGCCGATGTATTTTGTTGACTAATGACTTTTTCAGGGATTCATTCGTTATGAACTATCAGAAAAGTATCAGATTATACCCTAAACGTCGTAGATTTCTCACAATCAATAGGTAATGATGGAGAGGGGGAAATTTTCCAAATAACTTTATAAATTTTGATTGCTTTCAAACAACCCAGTTTGGACCCCATGTTATCGAGGTCAATATTGTTGCAAATTAGGTCTAGTATCACTCATTTGAAGGAATGCACTCATTTACCAATTACCTTGTATGGATGGTTCAAACTTGAAAGAAAAGATAATATAAGTACCTACGGTACTTTAAAGGTGTGTCCAAACATTGAGCAGCAAGAGCGCGGCAACAACACGCGGCATTTGTAGGACACATTTCTGCCGCGCTCTAGTTTGGACAAAGCCAACGAATGTTTGCGCGGCAGTACTGCGCGGCACAACCAAGATATGCCGCGCGCTTCAGTTGGCATCAGAACTAAAATGAAAGCGGTCGCATGTGTCGTAGCTCTGCTTATTATTAAAAAATTGCGTAAAAGATCTAAGACGAAACATATTTTAACGAGGAAATGCTGGATGAAACCACTTTTTCAACGGAGGTTACAGAATATTGAGTCAATCAATTATGAAATTAATTACCTAGTCCATTGAAATGTTACATTTTTTTTGCGTTTATTAGAGGACGCAATTTTATTTTTTTGATGTGTAGGGGGGGTCAGTGTAAAACAAGTTTGTGGGGTCGCAACCCTTGTCCCACGGCCGCCATCTTGAAAATAGAGGTTGAAATGGTTTTTACGATTATCTCATAAACTATTTATTTGATAAAAAAAAATAGTGAACATTTTTTGTTGCAAATTAAATTCTCTACAACTTTGGTCCAGTAACTTTTTGTCGTAGAACTATAAATAAAAAAGTTATAAGCGAAAATCTTCAGAAATTCCAGAAAAAAAAAATATTTTTGATGTAATTTTTTTTTATCATTTTACGTAAAAATTATATCTGACCATTTTTGTAGATCGTTTTTTGAGGAACAACTTTTAGTCGCAACATTTTTATATATTCCTTCTGTCGAGGATCCCATAACTCTTTAAAAGATCCATACATTTCAATTAAACGAATCGATGTTGCGTTGTCCATGTTTGTGCGCAGAAATACGTCCAAACACAATTACTGCCGAATGTTTACTAAGAATGTTCGCGCGCGGCAGGTAGCCAGAAGCGTTCGCACGCGGCAGTCGTCTAATCACAGCGCGGAGGGCCGCGCGCGGCTGCCGCGCTCGATTGCCGCTCGATATTTGGACACACCTTTACAAGTTATTGTGCCTTGCGACCGGGACGCTAGTTTCATCCTTTTGTTTTTTGTAATTCAAAAGTTCCTGTGAAGGTTTAATTTAATTAAATGCTTTGAGTTTGAAGAAAATTGTCGTGCAAAGACAGACGATCGCTAGTACAGTCACAAACAATATCATGCATACACTTACCAAATATCAAAACTGAGGTTTCTCGTGAAAAAAACGCTTTCTACTTTGAAATGAAACCTATTTTGCAATAGTAGCGTAGGGTTAATCAAGACAGTAGGAAGAAATCGCTCGTGACTGTACCTAGAAATATAAACCCTAATTCCATTCTCCGTTGGTAGGTTTTTGCCACCTTATAAACTACTCCAACAGAGAGAAACAAGGTAATCTGAGCAATACTTCAGACCACACAAAACGTAATCATTATAATGTCATGTACAATCATAGACAAGTTCTACTTTTCTCACATTCTCGAGGCATAGACAAAAAGTGTGCATCATTAAAATCACATAATGTATGCAACGTAACATACTCTAGTCAGGTCTTAGTACGAAAGATGTTGCCAGACCAAACTCATTGAAAATTAATATTGACTGACGTATGACATAGAGCGATAACTACGACTATAATAATTATGAATAGAACAAGACCAAAGGAACGATGGATTGACTGCGTGAAAAAAAACGTGTGGCTAAAAAAGAGAGTTGGTAGACATAAATATGATGACAGCGTATACTGAAGTGGGTAGACAAACAGAATAAGCTGATGCAGATATAAATTGGTATAAATGTCATATACGCCTGTGCCTATGCCTTTATTTAAAAACGCACAAGTTATAGAACAGTTCAACTTAAATAGTAAGACTAAATTATGATTTCTTAGCTAAAACAATTCAAAATCAAAGTTTAGATTGGCAACACCAGCAAGCTTACAACAATGACGTGAAAGTAAAAGTCGTCATAAGTCGTGTGATCAAGTCACGGAGGCGATACAAAACAATATCACGAGTCGATCGGTGCTAGTCGCTTGCAAGTTGTTGTCATTCATAACAATTAGCATATTACGATGAATTACGGTGACGTCGATACGTACATAAAATAAGTAAAATAGATAAACAAGAGTTTAAGAAAAAAGTGTGAGTAAGACTCGCACACCGAGGATTTCTTTTTTGGGGTGGGAAATCATCAAATAACTTCCCCCGCTCTGGGCGGAGCGGGGGGGAGTGTCAGTATTGTACTGACTAAAAGCCACCCTTGTTCCTTCTATCTCTTTCGAACAACTCGCAACCCTGGCAGGTCACACCGAGGGTTCAGTACAAACTTGCGCCATAAACGGCCATATCTTTTGACTGCGTAGACTTAACTACCTACTTGTACTTGACTTGTAGCTACCTACAGTACTGTTTCTCCTCTTCTTAAATCCATCCAAAGGTTGTCTTGAAAAGATCGCTTTTAGTGATAAGACCGCCCATTGTGTCACCCTATTTATAAGTTTGTCTAGTGTTATTCTCGTTGCTTGTATGGTGTACATAATAAAGAATATTCTATCTATCTATCTTAGAGGGTGACTTGATTTTTCCACAACTCCAAGGGACCACAGACTTGAGTATATGGTTTTAATTTCAACTCGATACCTCCACGCGTTACCTAGATTAAGGGTCTTGATAGACCGACAGACAAACAGACTACAAAGTGATCCAACTAGAGTTCCGCTTTTTAGGGTTCCGTAGTCAACTAGGAACCCTTATAGTTTCGCCATGTCTGTCTGTCCGTCCGTCCGTCCGTCCGTCCTCGCGTCCGTCCTCTGTGACCGTTAGCACTAGAAAGCTGAAATTTGGTACCAATATGTAGGATCACGCCGACAAAGTGGTAAAATAAAAATTGGAAAAAAATGTTTTATTAGGGTAGCCACCCTATATGTAAAGTGGGAAGTGTTTTTTTTTTAATTTCAACCCTAACGTGTGATATATTGTTGGAAAGGTATTTAAAAATGAATAGGGGTTTACTAAAATCATTTTTTGATAATGTCTATAATTTCGGAAATAATCGCTCCAAAAGTAAAAAACAATGTGTCCCCTCCCCTCTAACTTTTGAACCATAAGTTTAGAAAATATGAAAAAAATCTGAAAGTAGAACTTTATAAGGACTTTCTAGGAAAATCATTTTGAACTTGATTGACACAACAGTTTTTGTACAAAAAAGACAAAAAGTTGTACAAAATAATTTCCTCCTCCACCTTTAAACTCATAAGTGGGAACACTTATTGTGACGGACGGGAAACTACGGAACCCTACACTGAGCGTGGCCCGACACGCTCTTGGCCGGTTTTTTTTCCATTTTAGCTCAAAAGGAAAAAGCGGAATCATACAAAAGGATGTTTATTCCTTAACCGATAATAGTCAGCCATTGATATAAATTGGTCATTGTAATTTATTTAGTCTTAAGCGAGGCAAAAAAACGCTAATTATTAAGATGCCTTGCAGTTTTTTTTTATAGAAATAAGATTAAAGGTCACATCTTAAATCATAAAACAACTTCCCGATGTTTGTTGTTTTTTTCATATTTCGCTTGTTTTACCCGACTGTTCGTGTTATTTTTTCGGATTACTCAGAGGATATTTTTAGATTCCAACAGTAGTTTCCACGAGATCTTCAATTACAAAATATTGAATATTAGAAACGATACGTAAGGATAGCAAGGTTAGAATAAAAGTCACAAAAACCAAATCAAATCAAATAATTTTATCTATCGAAGAAATAATTACGAATAGAGGATAGTCTATGATAAGAACTCAATTAATTTGTACTGTACTTTTATTTGGTATTTTGCATATCTGGTATAATGGCGAATCCAGTGTTTTGCAAGTCAGGGAATTTACGGATCTGGTATTAAGTTTCGGAGCCCTAAACTTGTACATACGCTAGACGTAATCTTGAAATAATACTATTATCCTTTAATCTTCAAATCCACGCAACCAATTTCAATGAAATCTTGTGAATATGTGTGATAAGTTTCAACTCGAAAAATAGAATCCTATTAATATTATAAAAGCGAAAGTTTGTGAGGATGTATATAAGTATGTTTGTTGCTCTTTCACGCAAAATCTACTGAATAGATTTTGATGAAACTTCACAATAATAAAGCTTACATATTAAAATAACACATAGGATATATTCATAAAGGTATATTGTATTTTCTATCACCACGCGAGTGAAACCGAGGGGCGCAGCTAGTAGATTATATTTGGGCGCAATAGGCGAGTCGATAGTAGTGATTATAATTATTCGAGCCTCAACTGTTTATTAACTGACTAGCTTCCGCCTGCGACTACGTCCGCGTGGCATAGTTACTTTGGGCTAACGATAACTTTAACCCGCGTGATGATCGAAAAAAATGTATCCCGTCCGTCCATCTCCAGGGTCCCAACTATCTCTGTACCAAAATTCATCAAAATCGGTTGGGCCATTTAGGCGTGAAGACGTAACAAAGAAACAAACTCACTTTCGCTTTTATAATATTAGTGAGGATTACACTGTAAATAAAAATGCAATTGAAAATTAAATTTGACACATGTGTGACTACACATAATATGTCAAGTTTCCGTGCTCTCGAATAGTACGTACCTACGCTGTATTATACTATTTACCGGTGAACACGACTAGTGTTGTGTCGTTTGATGCACGTGCATCCGGGACATCGGGGTGCACGTGTACTACCGTGCGCCGTCATTGTGAGGACTAGGTGTTGAGCGGAGCGATTAGCGGTTTTAGAAAAAAAACTGACTTCCAAATAAAAAATTCTAAAAAGTGGAAAATAACTTTTGACTTTTTGCCACCGACTTTAGAAAGTTAAGTTATTTTCCACTTTTTAGAATTTTTTGGAAGCCCTTTTGTTTTTTTTTTAAGTTTTTATTGCAGCATTTTTAGATATAAGTATAATAAAATATGGTATCTCACAAATTTTTTTTCGAATATTCATTTTGCATTGTTACTAAAAGATATTATCATTTATATAGAAATACAAGAAAAAATATATATAATAGACTCATAAACTACCACTCACATAAAAAAAATGCACCCAACTACACCCAAATTAATATGGAACCACCTCTGAAGTATAATCTTTTGAACAAAAAAAGAAAATTATGAAAATCGGTTCACAGTTGCCGGTGCCGGTGAACATACATTAAAAAAAAATGGTCGAACTTAGAATCTCCCCCTTTTTAAGTCAGTTATAAAGAAGGCTGCATGTCTCGCGTTTGCGTAGCCTTAACATGGCCCCACAAGAAATAGTCCAAAGGCGTTAGATCACACGATCTAGGCGGCCAATTGACGGATTCAAAACGTGAGATAAACTGTTCACATTTGAAAATCGAATCCTAGACCACTTAAAAATCACCTGTTATAAACATAGTCATATCCTAGTTTCTAACCCGCACTGGGCCCTTGTCTCTTGAAGAGGAGGCTTCTGTTCCCGAAGTTAGAACGATATATTTAGGCTGATTGTGCCCCCTACTTGTCAAGTACTCTCAAACAAGTCGCGTGGACACTACGTGGATTGTGATAGCGGTGCGATATAACAAAAGATGAACGTTGCATGCCCCCACGCAACCCTCATGCACGCACTGACGTGCAAACCCTCAAATACCTATCTAAGTTTTGCACGAACATTGTCATCCTATCCAAGATTTCCTCAGATATCGTACGATTATGGCAATATGAGATAAATAGAATGGACATTATATAAATAGAGATATAAAATCTAATCTAACATAGCGAATCTTACGATTTGTAACTAACGGAGGATTGTCACGTAATGTTTCAAGTTTGATAAAAAATAGAAAAAGGTGTGAGATTTTGTTTAAATTCTAAATCCAGTTTCTCTTTGTCCAAGCCTTAGTTGACGATATCGACCAGTCGTTTGAAGCTGTTAAATGATGGAGGCACAGAACAGGAAAGTATGGCAGACGTTTTTGGGAGGCCATGCCCAGCAGTTAGTGATTCTGTCAGTCCAACACTATTTACACGGTATTAATTATTAGCTTTACCTAACGGTAACTATGTATGTAATAAATTCTTAGAAGGTTTTGACCTCATTTTCGGTTTTAACTAACCTAACCTAACCTAACCTAAACATGCATAATCGACGGTTCCTACGTACATAAGGTTAAGTCAAAAACCGAGGTTTCCAGGAGAGCGTAATTTGTGTTCAACACGCCCTAGAAATAATTCTATGAGCAATATTAAATATTTTTTTTCTACAATATTTTAACAGTTTAAAGAGCTTCATGATACCATTTACACATAAATATTTTATTTTTTCACGTTTTCTTAGAAAATCTGAGAGATGACCGTTTCTACGACACTTATTCGTTGTATTTATAAGACTTGTTCTCTTATACGATTTCTAAAACAAGGTATATAAATTAAATAAAAATCGTATGTCAGCATGTGCGCATAGATAATCTAAAGCCAATGAGACAATAAAAAAAAATGCCATTTTCGACATGTCTTTATGTACGTAGGGACCGTCGCATTGTCAGCTCAGTCGGAGCGGAGTCTGCCATTTTGAATTCCGTCATGGCAAATTAATCCTCTACGTTTACGCAGTGAAAATATATTTTATGGCTGTTTTTATACGAAATCCTCTGTGCGCGGGTCTGACTCGCTCTTGACTGATTTTTTAGTTTTTTTTTTATTGGAATGAAGTTTCTTATCGCGCTTTGCGAAAGGGGGCTGGACGGAAAAAATTAAGACCAAAAGTTGTAACGACACTTTTTTGCTATAGCCGTGCGGCGTGCGCGTGTTTCTCTGTCTATCTCTTTCTTTCTCTCTGTCATAGAATGTAAGCCAGTTATTTTCGTTTCGCCTTTCCACCTATTTCGCATTGAACAGTGTGGTGTCGCGACGATTATTTTTGTTCAGGTTTTTGTACATAATTAATTCGTTCCATCCGGGTGTCCCTTGACACTTCCCAAGTTTTATTTTCCAAAGAAAAGATGGACGGATTGTGTAAGGAATGATATGAAGGAGAAAGGAGTAAATGTTGCCGTGGCGTCTGACAGGGGAGAGTGGAAGAAGAAAACGTGTTGCGCCGGCCCCAAATAGAATGGGACAAGTGCAGGAAAATTATGATATTTGTATTTCTTACAACAACGCGACTACATACGCTCCGCTTAATCACTATGTCCGCTACCGTGACCAGTAGTCCAATTTGTGTTCGCCACGCCATGCGTGACATGCATACTAATAAGGAACCTCGTTTATTATGTCTTTTATTTACTTTTGGATAGATGACATGCTCCCTATAATCACTCTATTGAAATACAACTTAATTATGTTCAGGAGTAAATGAACTTGAGTGTTGTGGCTGATTTATTATAGGTTTTCTATTCATTCGAAGAGTATTTGATAGGTTTTGAAAATACTTAGATGATTCGTGTTTTGTCAAATCTTTTTCTACTATAAGTTTATAATTGCATTAGCAAAAGTATTTTGGCTGCTGCCAATGAATTGAGTCTCTCTGTTTTAGGTAAAATGTAAAAATTGGCGCTCAGATCGGTCTTGAGATTAAGCCACGTTTCCTTAGGTTACTCCGTGGATGGGTGGAGGACCATTACATACTGAGTTGCCACCGTGCCTCGGAAAGCACGTAAAGCATTTGATTTCGGCTGTCATTTGTAGATCTTTGACAGTCGTTACAGGTAGTCAGTGGGTCGAAAGTTTGACAACCACTTAACAGTGGTTGTCAAACCACTTTGGTAACCCAAAGAGTATCGTTTGCTCAGTTGTTAAATGGCTTGTGTAGGTTAGACAGGCAGTCGCTCCATGTAAAATACTGGTAGTCAGCTGATTCCGTTAAGCCAAACTCAATGTAGTTGGGAAAAAGATAAGCAGATGATGATGTATTTTGACTTTGTCAATAATACTTCACATAAAACACTTAACTTCAACATAATTATCATCAGATTTAAGAAAGAATCTACTGCTGGATAAAGACCTCTTAATTTGAACGCCACTTAGACCAGATTGTCAGCCACTCTGATCCAGCTCATCAGCATCATCATCATGCTAGTGTTGCTGCCAGTTACCCTGACGCCTGTCGGGGTTGCGGGTTGTTCGAAAGAAATACCGCGGCCCCGGAATATAAAGGCCAAAAGAAAGAACATGGGTGGATTGGGTTATAGTTAGTACAAGTCTGAGACTCCACCCCGCTCCGCCCAGAGCGAGGGAAGTAATTTGATGATTTCCCATCCGAAAAAAAGCAATTCACACGATTAAAAAGAGGAAAGATTAGTTGTTATAAAATCAGAAGGATAAATAAATAAAATCACAGGAAAGCCTATAAAACGTAACGAGAGAGCGCACCGGGGGTTCCGTATAAACTTGCGACATAAACGGCCATATCTTTAGACTGTGTAGACTTACATAGAGGGTTGATTTTCTCACAGCCCCAAGGAACCACCGAGTTGAGTATATGGTATTTTTAATCTCGATACCTCCAAGAGTTCCTGAGATAAAGGGTCTTGACAGAGGGACGAACAAAGTGATCCTATAGGATAGGATCCTACCGTACCTATCCGTTTTTACCCTAAAACACGAGGTAACAACACTTATTTGGTAGAACCCGCATTGCAGTGCAGCCAATCAATTCTAATACTTGTACGGTTTCAATACAAAAGGTGAAGGTCACAACACTACGGCTTCCTCTAGTTAAACTGATTACTTTTATTTTACGCTTCAAACTAAAATAAAACAACCTCAATTTGGTAGGCTGACGTCATTTGTTTCTGAAAAAAAAAATATTTAAAAAAATCAAAAACCCGACTGCGTAAAAATTGAAACAAACTACACACCTAATAAAAATAAAACTGAAAAGAGAAAAACAAGTACTGTAATCTGGAACTATGAAGAACAGTCGGGACCCATTATTGGAGTGTGAGCCGTTCCAGATTTTAATGGGTCCCGACTGTTCTTCATTAGTGATGCGATTTGCTTGTTGTGTAAGTTTAAAATGTCGATGAACCCTCTGCCTTCTTCTTTCCTTGGTAATGTTAACCTTTGCACACACGATCTTGGGTGATGCTTGCGGAATTTGGTCATTACCATGACCAAAAAAACCGTAGGTTTTTTTAAGTCTGTTTTGGTCCAGTTTATTATGCCGAAAGAATAGGTATATAAGATACATGCGCCGCCCGGACACCGCTGCGGCCGGCCGCATCGATATGTCCCTGCATTTTTAAACTGTAATATCTTCGGAAATATTCATTTAAATTATATGCTGTAAAGGGCCATATTGATCTATATTAAATAAACAATGTATTGATTTATTTTCGTTGGATCCCAGTTTTTGATCCCATTTTTTAGGTATTAACGATGGGTCCCATTTGATATTACCATTGAATCCCATTTTATGACAACATGTGTACATTTCAGAAGAAAAGTGATTTACTTTTATTAAATATGTCAAAAACACCGTGTGTGTATTTTGGATTTTTTAGGATTGTTGCCACTGGGGAATAAATGAGACAAATGATGTACTCCAAATAGTAATAGACTGGCATGAGTTAAAAATGATCAGGTTTATTTGTGATGTTTATAAATAAATAAATATGAACGCCTTCAAAACAAGCGCCTCTAAGCTCAAAATAAAATACTGCCGTCATAATTTTTCCATATTTTTTTATATAATGTGGCCGTTTCTGGCACAGGTCACAGTTTTAACCTAACCTTTTTTTTGTAAATAAGTAATTATCCTAATCTAAATAGTTCAGTTCCGGGTAAACAACTAAAAACAATCTCTTTTTTCTATAAATGCAAGTCGTTTGTGGCACTCGCCGGCCGCTGCCGCGGCACCGCTCGCTCCGCTCGCTCGGCTCGTGCGTAGGAGGTCACAGTTTTAACCTAACCAAACCTAGTTCCCGGTTCCTATAATTTGTTTGGGTAATGAAATTTTGTCAAAAACTTTTCGCACCCGTTATTCTAACATAACCTATCCACATACCCAAATTTCATCCAAATCAGTCTAGAAGTTTGAGCGTGTTGGAATAACAAACATACATACAAAATTTCGCCTTAAAATATTATTGTGATTTTGTTGTTGGATGTACCCGCATTCAGATGTTTTTAAACATCTGGGATCCAACGGAAATAGTTTTTGGGATTCAGTGGCAATAAAACGTATCTTTTTAGTATTTTTCAAATTTGGGATTCAACGGAAATATATAATAATGTTTTGTGGGATCCAACGCCAAAAATATTAAAGTGGGATCAAAAACTGGGATCCAACGAAAATAAGCGAATGTATTTAAGGTACTTAATTGGATAAAAATTAATGCTGTATTGTTTAAATACATATGTAAATACATGACGGCCTACATTTTAATTATTTATAAATAAATAGTCACTTGAATCGAAAAGTGATATAAGAAAACTATTAATGATTTTTAAATACCTATTCGACGATACCCCACTTGACATATTTTGTTGGTTTTAATTTTTTTCATTTTCACAATATGGTGTCTCATGGTCGCCATTTTGTTTTTTTATTAATTTCATATCTTTAGTGACACTCGCAGGACTAAGAGGAATCGATTGACGTGTGAATCATAAAAATCGGCCCAGGCGTTTAGTCTGTATAGTGCTTCAAAGGAACAAACATACATACATACATACATACATACATAGACTGATGAACACATAACCCTCCTTTGCGGTGCGCAGTCGGGTAAAAAGCGTATTGCTTGTCGATGTCTGTCTAGACAAGATAAATTCGGTCTCGTTGGTACAAATGTATAGTAGTGTGTGCAATGTAGTTAGCATTTGAATTTTCTATATCGTTCTATATTAGTCCGTATTAAGATGCAAGTATTTGTTTTAATGGTTTTAAAACTATAACGTTAACCTACATAGCTAATGGTTTTGTAATCGCAACGTGTGGGTTGAGAATCACTATAGCCATTGTAATTTTACTCTTTAGTTTAACAATAAAATAGAAAGTTGTTGTATGGTTCGATTAGATATATTTTCGTGTTTGCAAAGAGAAAATATGTTTTTATAGAAAACTAGCTTTCGCCCGCGGCTTCGCTCGCGTTAAATTTGGGTAACACAGTTCCCCTTGCGCCTTATTGATTTGTAATAGCAACGCTAAGTTTTCCCTTTTCTTCCCTCTTTCTCCCTCACATCCCACTTTTTTTAAATAAAAAATAACCTATGTCCGTCTCCTGGTTCCCAACTATCTCTGTACCAAAATTCATCAAAATCGGTGTAGCCATTAAAGCGTGAAGAGGTAACAAACTCACTTTCGCTTTTATAATATTAAGTAAGGATGTTGGAGGATGCATGTGACTAAAATAGTGATAGATATGTTTGTTGATGGATGGGGAGGGAGAGGAAGGCCAAAGAACGTATGAATGGATTGTGTAAGGATTGATATGAAGGAGAAAAGAGTAAATGATGCCATGACCTCTGACTTGGAAGAATTGTAGAAGAAAACGTGTTGCACCAACTCCAAATATGATTGGGATAAGGGCAGGCAGATGTTGTTAGTGGATGGTAAAATTCCACTACCATCATCTTCCTGCCCTTAACTTTGAATAGACAAATTAAAAGTTTCAAAGACGATTCAAAGTCTCACGCTGAGCGGTTTGCGACAGACGTATTAATTTAGATAGGTCCGTAATATTTATATTAAAAGCATTTATAAAATGAATAAATAAGAACTTAAACTTACGATTAAGATCATTGATATTACTGAATATCAATCAAAATTAAACAGATCAAGAAGCAAATAATTCAATCAAAATCAAGCACATTAAAACAGCGAACAGACAAAAAACTTAAGTTTTCCGACATCTATGTCTAGGCCAAACTACTACTGAATAACCAATTAAATTGAACGATGATCGTTAGTTAATTGCAAATACAATAATTGCTGAAAAACTTCTGATTACTGCAGTCACGGTATAGCTAGAAGAATTTAAGAGGTGAGTGATAAATTTACGTTAGAGGGCGTAAGACGATTCGCCATAGTTTGGTTGTGTAGGCGAGTTAAGGCAACGACACTGACTTTGTGACATTTTTAACAAGCTTATATTAGTTTCACTTGTAACCTTCGATCAAAAGGTTGTGAACTATGTGAACATCTTAAAATCTTAATTTGACTCACTTCGCGGTCTTCGATTAGGGTGAAATTTTGCACACGCTCTGAGTTCTGATGACAATACATGACTAGCTAAGAAACATCATTACAAATCCAATATGGCGGCCTCCCCAAGATGGCGGACTGGCTGTTTGAAATCTACTCCCATGATAAGGGTATCAAATGAAAGGGTTTGCTGTCAGGAATACGAAAAAAATAGTCACGTGACTTAAATCCAACATGGTGGACATTAAGATGGCGGATTGGCTCAATTTTACGCTCCATTTGTAATTTTTAGTGCGTGCTAAAAGCGTGTTTTTTAGTTTTTTAAACTATGAATATTTTTTCTACTAAAAAGTTTATGAAATCACCGTGGAGGTACACCGCGGCGAAGGTGATGTGACGATTTGATCTCATATGGCTGACATGGACAGATATAGCACAGAATATAGGTGTTTTGGCAGTAGAAATTTTCCTTGGGAAATAGACCAGGTGTGAGTTCATGTACCTACCTAAATGTGTATATATCTGTAATGTTAATTCAAAAAGTGCACCTATTTTGGCAAGCATGAATAAATAATTCTTTTTCGTTTTTCTGCCCTGTTTTTATTACCAACTTAATCATAAACGCTAAATAATCTTAAAAAACATTGCAATTTTGAGTTGGAAATTAATCCCATTTATTATCATAGAAACAAACAAAGCAATCACTTTCTTTACCTCTCCGTCACATTGGAATTTAGATTACAAGACCATAACGACATACTGACGATCTTCTAAGAAACTGAAGTAGTACCACAAACACGTAACGTCTACTAAGATTCAGGAAGTAAAGATATATTACAAGTAACTACACAATTGATATCATCTGTATGTGATTATAGCTCAGCGTATGAATTACATAAAACATACATAATCGTAAGCAGACGTCCGTGTGGCCATAACGAATGCTGTTCAGGAGATAGTGGTGTTAACACTATGGATGGATTTGATCAGAACAGGATGTTATGTTTCATGATGAAATCGGAAACGTCTAATTATACCTACATTAACACACTGGATGTCGATCATAACATAGGAATAGGCTTGGCAGATGATGTTAATGATCTACTTACCTAAAAAAAAAATCAGCTTGCAAAAAATTAATTAAAAATCAATATATCTCATCCAACTTTCCTCTCGCAGGTCTGCTGGAAGAAATCCTTACTAATATTTTTAAAGCGAAAGTGAGTTTGTTTGTTACCTTTTCACGCCTAAATGGCTAAACCGATTTTGATGAATTTTGATACAGAGATAGTTGGAAATCTGGAGACGGACATAGGCTATTTTTTTTAATAAAAGGGAGAAATGAGCGAGAAAGAGTGAAGAAAAGCGAAGACTTAGCTTTGCTATTACAATAAATCAGGTGCAAGGGCAAAACTACAGGTAGCAGGTACCTGCAAATCAAGAAAGGGGAACCGTTTTACCCCAAATTTAACGCGAGCGAAGCCGCGGGCAAAAGCTAGTTTCTAATAAAAATAAGCACCTTCATTTAATATCTTCGTGCTAATCTGTCTTAATGTTGTCTTGACGACACGGTTAGCGCAGTGGTTGAGCGATCGACTGCTGCGCTGCGTGTCGCGGGTTCGATTCCCGCACGGAACAAATATTTGTATGGCCTACAGATAGTTGTTCCGGGTCTGGCTGTTTGTGTATGTGAGTTTAAATGTTTGTAAACGTAAACGCACCCACGATACAGGAGAAATTCCTAGTCCCACACTAGGAATTTCTCGCAAAGTTAAAAAATGTAATGCCCTATCAAATATTTTGTGGGTAAGTAAATAAATTCTCTGATTACAAAGTAAAGAAAACGTTTCAAAGATGGCGGCTTAATCAAACGTAAAAATAAAGGAATCTGTAATCATCTGCATTTAAGATAGTGATGACAGCAATTCCCCAGTTGCTTTGACAGAAGCAAAAGCAGGCTACTGCCAAGGTATCAGTCAATCTGATCATTTTACTTAACTTCACCTTAAATTCTGATTTTGTACGTCCGCCTCTCACCATCAGATACCGTTACACTTGAAGCGTTGCTGCCAAACAAATATGGTCAAACTGTGACCGGGTTTCCAGATTATACACGACACAGAAACATTAAGATAAAACTTACGGCATGACATATGACGAATTTTGTCATTACTTTGTTAATTTTAGCAAATGAATGAAGGTGAAATGTAGGGCACCTACGGCGTTCGTAGTAACATTTATTCGAGATAATTGACAATGATTTTGATACCGTTTGCCTTAAGAGACACGAATCTAGGGCTGTCAGAAATAGACTTGTCTTCTTTCCAGGGCTAAGTTCAAAGAATTCATTAATTGAGAATGAGACTTTAGATAGCAAGACGAGCTCTTGCCGGGTTTGTGGGTTGTTTGAAAGAGGTACAGCAGCCCCGGAAGAAAGACAAAAGAAAGGACAAAAGAACGTGGATGGGTCTTAGTCAGTACATGTCTGAGTCTACTTCCATTGGCTCCGCCCAGAGCGGAGGAACTTATTTCATAAGTTCCCGTCTCAAAACACAAGCTAGCAGGACCTTGACAGAACTTTGCACAACTTTGTTTTGTTATTTAGCCCATGCTGTATCAGCTGGGCAAAGGCCTCTCCCGATTCCTTTTTGTTCGGCCATTTTGAACCAGCCCTCTCGATACGCATCTGGGTCGTCGCGCCACCGCTGCTAGGGCCTCAGCGGCGCTGTCCATCTTCTAACACCCATTATGTGGAGACTTTTGTCCGGCGGTCATCGTGCAAATGACCGACGTAACCCACTCAATTCCATTTCAGCCTAGCAGTTTTCTTGCCAACATACACGATGTCACAACGTTAATTGATAATTAGTAGGTTAAAATACTATCGTTCATCTGAACTGTCGAAAAGAATGAACGATTTAAACGAACTCATCCGGTAAAAATTACCGTTGCCAAATCAAATTCTAGACTTCCACAAATTGTTGACTAACACAGTCGGCGAACGAACACACAAAAGGCTTCCCATGATTAAAGTTCAGATAAACACATGACTCACATTCTAACTGTACAATATACTCCAAACATAAACGTATTAATCTTTTACAAAATCACAATAGCACAAAATGTCCGACTCATCGCGTCATTCGATATTTCCGCCAAACCTTTTATTAAAGCCCCATCAACTGAATCAGGAACTGCAAACAGAGAACGTGTTACACCAACCTCAACTTTATCACCTTCGAATAAGAGTGGTATAGTGGGGTAAAAAGAATAAAGTGCCGGATGTGGGCAATGGAACGGTCGTCGGGTTACCTGACATGCGGGTCTTGAGTACACGGTAGACCACAGACCATGGATGGTTGCTTGTTTTGTGCAAGTGGTCCCACGATTGTGTTAAGAGGGGACAGGGCCTGCGAGGGATTAGAAAAATAGGTATTTGAAGAAACTATTGCGGTCTTGCGGTCGCTCTCCGCCTGACCAGTGCCCGTGGAGTGTAAAAGGACACAGCTCGTACGGAATTTTGATGATATACGTTTCGTGTTGTTCTCGAAACCGAGCTGATTTTATTACATTTAAAATTAATTTTAAGAAAGAGTTTAAATAGTTAATTGTAATTTTCTTTTATATTAAACTTTTGGAATTTGTCAGGTAGTCCTAATTCTAATCACGGTGGCAAAAATGGGGCATCTGTAGCATTTTTGGACGGCCATGTTTTCTTTACTTTTTAGATGTTGAAAAAATGAAAATAACAAGCACATGCCTAGGGCAGACCTTGATTTCATGAATAAAATGAATACTCTAGACTAGAGGCATTATTCAGGAAGAATATATTTGTATGGAGATATTGCAGCCTCTGTTCCTTCTAAATGTGAAAGTTCAGCATCGGTTTCACAAAATATTTTCAATTACCTACATTTGTGACTAATTAAGTTAACATGCTATCCGAACACTGTTCATATCGACAGTTCATCAAAAATGTTTTGCGCTATTTACAGATCATTTATTCCTATACGACGCAATGTTTAATGAATCATAAATTCTCATATACCAAGGCTTACTAACTATTACATTTAGCTTGACAAAAAACCGTCATTAATTTTCAGATTTGTATAGAAAACTGTACTACACAATTTGGTACTGTTTTGTAATGTCATAAAAACCTCAATAACTGAAGGCAATATGATAAAAGAAACAACGTACGACTTTGATATACCAGATTACAATCTTGAACAGCCAATGTGGCCATTAAAAGGCGGTTGCAGGGAGAATGCTATTGCACGATAATGCAGCAAGATACTGATTGCAGAAAAAGGGGGACATGAAGAAATTATAATAAACACTAGTTGTTCCCGCAACATACCATATACTACATTAGGAATTTCTCCTGTATCGTGGGTGCGTTTTTAAACATTTAAACTCACAAACAGCCAGACCCGAAACAACTATCTGTAAGCCATACAAATATTTGTTCCGTGCGGGAATCGAACCCGCGACACGCAGCGCAGCCGTCGATCGCTCAGCCACTGCGCCAACCGTGTCGTTCTATTTTAATGTATGGCATGACAGTTGTCAAATAGTTGAAGAATATGGACAAAATGTGATATTGCTCACGGATTAAGTTATTACTGCATTAATATATAGCCTTCATCAAGTTGAAATCTATCTCATTGTCAAATTTCATTACGATCTGATAAGCATTTTAGTAATGAAAAGGTAAAAATACATACAAACAACTAAAGTTACTTTCACATTTATAATATTAGTGTGAAGATATGGATAGAGATAGAGAGATATGGATAAAGATATGAATCTATGATATCGATTCATTAATAACCCTAAATGCAAAACTGTATTTAAGTTTTTACCTCATACGCAAAATCTTAATCCTTACTAATATTATAAAAGCGAAAGTGTGTTTGTTACGTCTTGACGCCTAAATGGCAAAACCGATTTTGATGAATTTTGGTACAGAGATAGTTGGGACCCTGGAGACGGACATAGGCTATTTGTTTTTTTTAAAGTAAGAAATGAGGGAGAAAGAGGGAAGTAAAGGCAAAACTTAGCTTTGCTATTACAATAAATAAGGCGCAAGGGCAAAAACTACAGGTAGCAGGTACCTGCAAATCAGGAAAGGGGAACTGTGTTACCCCGAATTTAACGCGAGCGAAGCCGCGGGCAAAAACTAGTAGGATAATAATATGAACCACGTTAAAATTCTTAAAATGTTCACAGAAGTAGTTTATAAAATCATTTTAGCCCCCCGTACGTAAGTGATTACGTTTACGACACCATTATTGCTCTACTTCTCCATGTGATCATTCATTTTCGCAACTATAAATCAGGGATGTTGTGGAGCTCCGAAACTATCGAATATCCGAAATAAAAACATATACATAACCGAACCTATCGGTTATTCGAAATAGAAAATATCTACAACTGTAACCGAAGCCGATATTAAAGTTTTGGCTAGTCTTATATATAGACGAAGTCTATCAGACAGGGTAGGACAGGTTTCTTTTCCGAGCCGTCGTCGCTTGCCGCAAAAGCGGCGCAATTGAAGATATACTTGAATTTGCATTGTTTATGATTTGTATTGGACTTTTAAAATCTTAATTTCTAATACCCGTAACCGAAGCTATCCGATACTAGCGGATATTCCTAAATAATTCATGCTGCATCGGAACTGCAACAATATCCGAAACCGGTTTTTTTTTTTTAAACCCGTATCCAGATCCGGAATCCGAAATTTTATATCCACAAAATCGCTGCGTTAAATCACTATATTAACTGTTCCTATATTAGATTTCATGATGGTTAATATCATTACGATGCGTTGCTCAAATGTTTCACATTATTGTAAGCATACTATGATGAGCATATTAAGGCTTATTGCTCTATGCTTACAAAACAATTTTATGTGTAATAAATTTTCTTTGGATTGTGAATTGTTCGAATAATGTTCAATATCATTATGATCAGAGTAAGTTGTAGTTTGTGGAGTAATATCATTGTTAAGATGAATGGTCCTCGCGTCTTTGTAGATTTGAAAGGTCGGATGTTGAAATAGAACAAGTATTCTTCATTCTGTCATGTCGTTTATAGATCATGTAATTTTTCGCATTTTCATTGAGGGATGTGATCCTTTCTATATAATTCTCTCATACTAATATTAAAAACGTGAAAGTTGCAAACGTTCGTTGCGTTGCGTAGCGTAGTTATAGCATTGTTGTTGAACTTGTTGTTGTGTTCGTCCTGGGGGTATAAAATGGCCTTAACGTATAGACAAAAATAAGTTACTTGAAATATTTAAAGTATATAAAACTAGCTGTTACCCGCGTGTTCGTTCGCGTCAGGATCGCAATGTCACTTGTCAAACAGTTGAAGAAAATGGACATAATGCAATATTGCCCACCTTCCTAAGTTTTGAGCGTGAATATAGCTTATATCCTTCCCCACTTTGAAATCTATTTCCTTGCCGAACAGGGGCTTGTGAAGTTGTTGTTGTGTTGCTCCTGGGGGTTAAAATGGCCACTTTTGCAGAATCATCCTTACTAATATTATAAAAGCGAAAGTGAGTTTGTTTGTTTGTTACCTCTTCACGCTTTAATGGCTCCACCGATTTTGATGAATTTTGGTACAGAGATAGTTGGGATAATAATTAGCCTATCTCCTGGGAGATAATTATTATTATTTTTAAAAAGTGGAATGTGAGGGAGAAAAAGGGAAGAAAAGGGAAAACTTAACGTTGCTATTACAAATCAATAAGGCGCAAGGGGAACTGTGTTACCCCGAATTTAACGCGAGCGAAGCCGCGGGCAAAAGCTAGTAATACGATAATAATATGAATTACGTTACCATTCGTAAAATGGTCACAAAGAGACAATTCACAATATTAACTGGGTCTGTGACCATTATAAGAATTTTAACGTAATTAATTTTATTATTCTATTATGATTCTGCATTTTAAACCCCTGTGTGTGTGTCCAAAATGCCAGAGTGTCTAGTAGTCTAGTTTTTTTAGGAGTACAACTAGTTTAATTCAGATCAAGTTCAACACAATTTGTGTCAGACAGGTGTAGCAAGCGTCGGTCTTCAGACCATAAAAAAGTTAATCCAGTCTTCCAAAAATAAAACGTGCCCAATACGATGTTTTTGTGGCAAATGTACCGTGAAATAGATTTTTTATAGCATTTGATTGTAGGAAGCGGATGAAGTGACAGTTATGGTATCAAATTACGATAAGAGACTTTTTGTTTGGTTCTGTAGTTAAATGGACGCAGCTTCTTATTTGGGACGTGCCTTATAGCACAACACTTGGCAGATTTGGGTAAATATTCGCTTGTATATCATTAACTACCTGTGCTGCGCAGTTTCAGAGTCGTTAGTATGCTAAACTTGCAATGGCAGCAATATAAAGTAAACATTATCGCAACAAGCCTAAAGAATATTTTAGATCGATCAAATGACGCGAAAATTGATTATGTTCATAGTTTCTTATTCACGTTAAAAAGACTTCGCTGTCAGCAAATTCTACAGTATCTTCTAGAAGAACGTGTATATGAATGTATGAAATAACAAAATATTAACGTGATTTGTGACTGAACGTCTAGGCAGCAGTAGTCAGTATCGACGTCAGCAAAGCAGTGGGGCCCGCCAGTGCCACCGTCTGCCGGGTTTGCGGGTTGTTCGAAAGAGATAACGCGACCCCGGAACATAAAGGGCAATAGAAGGAACATGGGTAGGTTATAGTCAGTACAAGTCTGACACTCTCCCCCCCCGCTCCGTCCAGAGCGGTGGGGGGGGGAGAGTGATGATGGGAAGATCATACTTGACCTTTACTCGGCATGCAATACAACAGTAACATTCCATTAACCCCAGCCCAATATCTCATGACTAGTGAATTCACCAGAACAGTTCCTCTTGACGTCAAACAATGACGTAGATGCCTGAGTTTCAAATATGCCCCCAAATTGACGTCAGGAAAAGGGGGAGGACGTCAGAGGCGACTAACCTTAACCCACTTTATTATAAGAATTGTCGGAATAGTGACGCGGGAAACTAAAAATAGTTTGGGAGTGAACTTGGGTAACCTCATATTGGTGTAATAAACGATTTTGTGGTAATGGATTGTTGTTAAGAGTGAGTGGGGAAGGTCATAGGATCAATTTATGAGAGGTAAGAAAATCAACAAAAATACCTTGGACAAGCGATGCATGCAGTCCAGCTGGTAATTCCAAATCTGTGGCTTAATTGTTTTGATGATATCAACATCCTACAACTACAACATGTTTAAAGAATACAATTGCAGTGGTAGGATGAATTGAAGAGTGGAGTCTTCTAGTTGCTTTTATTTTAAGCAATTTTCTTCGCTGGACTCTGAATAAGGCCTCCTTAGGATTGTTCGACTAAGCATACACAACTAGGGAGATATGCGAGATGCGGCACCAATTTTTTTTTAATTCGTCCTTTTCACCCGTCCCATTTCCCTTTCACAAAGACATCCTGTCAAATTCCAAGGCGTAAAGCCAACTCTATTTACGATGCTACCATGACATAACATCATCATATCTACAACACACCTCGCGTTCACGTTTAATTAGACTGCGCTCGCGCAGTGAAAGCGAGCGGAAACGCAAACAAGATGGCCGCCGGAATAACAATGGTGTATTAATATCTTGCGTGGATGATTATGAAAGATTAATTTGTCCAATTTTGATGGTGGTTATAACATCGTTTGTCTTTTGATTTGTGGTGTTGACAGTTTTGTGTTTGTGGTGGGAAACTGGTGGAAGACGGAAGTAATGGAGATTGAGGAAGAGTCGGAATTGTGTGTCAAGGTCTTGTGGCGCTATTTTGGCGTTGCTAACAGTACTTTACTATTGAAGGAACAAAGAAACAAAGGATAGATTGTGTGAAAGATGATATAGCTAGAGAGAGCGATAAATGAGATGAATTCTAAAATAGAACTGCGCCCCCGGGATTACGTGATATTCATTTTTAAGTTTTTGTAAATAGTATCGTAAGTTTGTTTTTAAATAGTGTCTAAGATTTTAAATGAAATATTTTGGACGTGTTAACTTATATTTTTAATAAATAAATAGAAAAGTATGTTAAAGAAGACATGTAACGCCGACATTAAATTGTGATAAGTTACGAAAAATAATGACAAGCGAAGGAAGAGGTGAAGTGAAAACTTAGCTTGTCTTTGTATTAGAAATAGATGAGTTCAAGGTCCTCAAGGTGTATGTGATTTAGCATAGCTGAACGAAATGAACATACATTTAGACATGCGTTTGGGGTTGGTTCATTCTTTAAGATCGCGTTCAAAAAAATTTAAAGTTTAAAGCCCGAACAATCCTGCAGCAGCTTAATCGAAAATTAGAAATGAGATAAAGCGCTGCAGTAGCCGGGGTTTCGGGTTGTTCGTAAAATTACCGCGGCCCCGGAACGTAAAGGGCAATAGAAGGAACATGGGTGGGTTTTAGTCAGTACAAGTCTGACACTCCCCCGCCTCGCCCAGAGCGAGGGAAGTTATTTCATAATTTCCCATCCGCAAAAAAGCACCTCAATCTTCTAGCATTCATCAAAAGTTAATGGAATTTTGTACAGTTTCTATAAATTCGCAGTTTAAATTCGGGACTTGCGCAATGTGCATGTGGGTTATCAAAAATGGCTCGTAGCCAGATGAAACTATTATCTATTTTGGTTTAACATCGTCTGTGCAATCTTGTGCGTTGAATCCTGTTACGATTTTATTACTTTTGATGGATTTCAGTCTCCTTAACCAGAACTGTGAATCTTGGTTGATATGATGGTTATGTATGATGAACTAAGCTATGACTGACTTCATTTTCATCATCAGTCGTAGCATTTCCTATGTGTGTTACGTTTAGTTTGCACTCTTAAAGGCTAACCCGATGTAGTTGAATACTAGATATACTACAAAAAAGTTTTTTTTCAGCATTTTTTGTTATGGTATGATGAAATCTCACACAATTTTTTATCAAGTACTAGCTTCCGCCACCCGCGACTTTGCCCGCGTGGAATAGTTACTTTGGGCTAACGCTAACTTTACCCGCGTGATGTTCGAAAAAAATGTATCTTTCCCTCCCCTTTTCTTCCTTCTTTCTCCCCCTTTTCTCACTTAGGTTTGGCTATTTAGGCGTGAAGACGTAACAAACAAACAAAAAAACTCACTTTCGCTTTTATAATATTAGTAGATCATCAGATATGAAGAAAAAATATGTGTTATAGACGATAACTCATAAACTACCCAAGCAATATAAATAAAATTGATAAGGGATCATCTCGGAAGTATACCTGTTGAAACAAAGAATTATGAAAATCGGTTCACAGTTTGCGGAGTAATCAGTGAACATACTAAAAAAAACGGTCGAACATAAGACCTCCTTTTTTCTTCCTTTTTTAAAGTCGGTTAAAAAGAAATAAGATCTTTCGGTTTTTCATCACAATGCAATGGATCGAAACTATACTTTATAGTCTAAGATCCCGTATAGAACGACCTTCACCGAGATGCTTATTTAATGAAACGTATTTTATATTTAATTTAATATGTCAATAAATATAATGCATATGGGTTGCCTAGCAAATTTCAGTCCAGAGTATGTTTAATTAATAATTAAAAAAATATATTTTTTTAAACATTTCACCGGTATGATTATTAGATAAATTCTATACCAATCGAAAGTATGAAGCCCATAGAATATGCAAACGTTAGGTTGTCTTTTCTTTTCCGGTCACAACTATCGGGTTGCCAGGTATAAACAGGTAAATCTGTACTAGCATTTTGCAACGGTCTGTTTATTGAATGAAATTTAAATGAAATTAAAGATTATTTTATTCTGAACACGGTGGTATAGGGTTGCCTGCGAAAAATCAGTCCAGAATTGCGGTTGTCGAATTTTAAAAAGTAAAATATTGCTCCGAGTGAATGTGTGCGACTGAGAGGTCCCAACCAACCATCCCATGCGATAGAAGAGGACACAGCATAGCAGCTGTTTAAAGTCCGCACATTTGACGGGCCTGTTGGTCTAGTGGTTAGTGGCCCTGACTGCTGAGCCGGAGGTCGTGGGTTCGATTCCCACCCAGGACAAACTTTGTGTGATGAGCATGATTGTTTGTTCTGTGTCTGGGTGTGATTTATCTATAATATGTATGTATTTATAAATTATATAAGTATGTATATCAGTTGTCTGGTTACCATAACACAAGCTCTGCTTAGCTTGGGATCAGATAGCCGTGTGTGAGTTGTCCCAAGATATTTATTTTATTTAAAGAAAGAGAGTGCGCATGCTATTTGGGCTTGGTAAAGAAAAGGATAGCGATAGACTCGTATATACTATGCATCATTTTGGAGTAGTTTATTATTTAAATAGAGAAATAGTTATTTACTTTCTTTTTAATCAATTATTTATTTATGTGTATATTTTTTATGTGACACTAAAGTATATAATATATACATCTTTAGTAAAAAAGAAGGTTATAGTGATACATATGTAATACTACCCTAATTAAAAATATTGATTGAAAAAAATTACTACATGCAAATTATAAATCTATAAATGTAAACAGAGAAATTGAAATCAATTGAAACTATTGGAAAAAATTCAAAACATACACAACAAAATTCATAAAAGTGTTTTTTGTTCAATCAATATTTTTAATCAGGGTAATCTTGCAAATTTTATTTTTATTATAAGAAGACAAAATAAAAAAACAACAATTAAAAATTACTTCTATTTATTGTAAAACATTAAAAATACAATTTTTTTTTAAATTATTTAGAATCCGAGTTATCGGACATAAAACTACGATCTTCAACTTCTGAATCTTATATTTTTAATTAGGGTAGTATTACATTGTATCACTATAACCTTCTTTTTTACTAAAGATGTATATGTTACTGTAAAAGCTCGAACTACGGTAAATCTTAAGATTTTCGAGTAAAACCTAATATTTACCGATTATGAATGGTAAATGTCCATAAAAGTTTAGGATTCGAACTTTTACCATCATTCACTTGGTAAATCTTAGGATTTACATTAAAGGAATGGTAAATGTCGAAAAAATTGGGTCCACCCTTTATAGCAGAACTTTTTATGTCATAATTTAATTTTGCATAACAACGGATAAGTAGCATAAACTTCATTTCGCAGAAAATTGATTGGCAGACACTCATTTAAGATACATTCAAAACTCATAATTTTGTAAGTCAGAATCATCTCTAGACATACCTAAGTATATTTCATATCCATAACATTTAAAAGTAGAAACATCATATCGCAGAAAGTTCACAGTCAGAATCGTCTTTTGGCATATATTTCATATCGATAATCATTAAACGGCAAAATTGACATAATTATGGCAGAAAGTTTATAGTTAGCATCACCTTTGTCATTATTTGTTGTCAGTTATTTCAATTATTTATTTCTTTGAAATAATGTCATTTAATTCAATAAGTAGTTATCCTAATCTAAATAGTTCAGTTCCGGGTAACCTACTAAAAACAATCTCTTTTTTCTACTAATGGAAGTCGTTTCTGCCACTCGCCGGCCGCTGCCGCGGCACCGCTCGCTACGCTCGTTCGGCTTGTGCAGTATTAACCTAACCTAACCTACCCATTTCAAATTTTTTATGGAGTTAAACTAATCCAAATAGTTGCCTTCCGGGTAACCAACTAAAAACAATATCTTTTTTTCTATATTATTTCCAAAAAAACATATTTTGCCCTAATATTTTTTGTATAATTGTAACTCACTGTATCAGTTCACGCCAAAATATTGGAAACTCAAAATAAATAACAAATATGGTAAATACCCCGTTTTAACCGTTAATAATAATGTTAGTAACCATGTTAGTTTAAAGATTTACATGCCTATTAAAGTTATTTTTAATGAAATTCTGCCATCTGTATAGTATGAAAAGTGAAATTATACCAAATAATCATCGCTCTAAATAAACATTATGCTAAACGATATATTTCTAAATTTGAATTCTGCCAATCGTAATTATACAAAATTTCATTCTGCCATCTTAAAAGTATGCCATTGTAAATTCGGAGTTTTAAACATGCCAAACGATAATTTTATCAAATAATTGTTACGCCTTATTCCTAAAACCAACATTTACCAGTCCACATTGGTAAAACCTAGCATTTACTGCATTGGAATGGCAAAAGTCCAAAAAGTCGTCCCCTTATAATAAATACTTACATTTACCAACTCATGTCGGTAAATCTTAGGATTTACTGGAAAATCTTAAGATTAACCGTAGTTCGGGCTTTTACAGTAACATAATAATATATTATATACTTTAGTGTCACATAAAAAATATACACATAAATAAATAATAGATTAAAAAGAAATTAAATAACTATTTCTCTATTTAAATAATAAACTACTCCAAAATGATGCATAGTTTATACGAGTCTATCGCTATCCTTTTCTTTACCAAGCCCAAATAGCATGCGCACTCTCTTTCTTTAAATGTGCGGACTTTAAACAGCTGCTATGCTGTGTCCTCTTCTATCGCATGGGATGGTTGGTTGGGACCTCTCAGTCGCACACATTCACTCGGAGCAATATTTTACTTTTTAAAATTCGACAACCGCAATTCTGGACTGATTTTTCGCAGGCAACCCTATACCACCGTGTTCAGAATAAAATAATCTTTAATTTCATTTAAATTTCATTCAATAAACAGACCGTTGCAAAATGCTAGTACAGATTTACCTGTTTATACCTGGCAACCCGATAGTTGTGACCGGAAAAGAAAAGACAACCTAACGTTTGCATATTCTATGGGCTTCATACCTTCGATTGATATAGAATTTATCTAATAATCATACCGGTGAAATGTTTAAAAAAATATATTTTTTTAATTATTAATTAAACATACTCTGGACTGAAATTTGCTAGGCAACCCATATGTATTATATTTATTGACATATTAAATTAAATATAAAATACGTTTCATTAAATAAGCATCTCGGTGAAGGTCGTTTTATACGGGATCTTATACTATTATAATAAACCTGAAAAATCGCGCTGACCGCTGGACACAGTCATCTAGTTTAAACGTAAAAAATCAATAGTGACAAGATACATTGCTTGTGTTGCAGCTACTGGCCGTAAAAGTTCCTTAGCAGTTGAAATCATGTCAATTTTAAAGTTCATGTCACGTTCCAATCTCTTTAGTTACATATTTCAAACACCAGCTAGAGCATAGACAAGCTACAAGGAAACCGTATGTTGAAATTACATAGTTGGGTTGGAATGGATGTGTAAAACGAGTGCTGTTCTACCGTTTCCGAAAAGCCAGTGATCCAGTGTCCAAGAAAAGACTGCTAATGTGTTTTGACTACCCAATAAAAAAACGTAATTTTAAAACTTGATTACCACATCGTTAATAATATGAATGAAGTTTTTAATTATATTCTGATAACATAGTGAAAAATAATGTTAAGACATAATTCTAAACTTAACCTTCCACACATAAGCGCTTTGAAATGTGATTTTTAATTGAGCATAGAAACTAGTGGAGTGAAGACACCTAGGTCATGATTTAAATAATTAAAGTTATTGTCTAATTCAAAACTGCAGCTACGTTCTTGTTGCAGGAGAGAATAATTATGGACCATTTTCCATTCAGTTAAACTTATATGTTATCATTCTAGATTTTTATTTTAAACCAAAGACAAGATATTTTCCACCAGCTCTCCATATTTAATTACAGTAAAACTTCTTTCTTTCCACATTTCTCAAATCTTACGCGGAAACCAAGTCAATGAGTTGCAATTACGTAATCTTCCGTTCCATGCCATGAAAACACGCGCGACCTCGAAAAGTAACATATTTTTTGTAACTATTAGCATTTGTAAATAGCGTTACACTAATTAATAAGTAGCTTGTGCCATAATTATAAGATGCACAGCAATTATTTTAAGATAACAATCAAGACAGTGATAATTTAGAGTTAAGTTGGGTAGGGAAAGGCTATGAAGACGGCGAGAAGAATAGCGATACTTTTTATAAATTTAATTTTTATCTTGCGTCAGTTGACTGTGCATCGAAATAAGGAAGGCTTTACTTAAGCGACTAAGTATCAAGGCAAAAAAGGTAATAGGTAGACATAAATTGTAAGAAAATATAGGTACACAGTGACTAAGATTTTTTTGTCAGATTTAGGAGAAGGAAAGTCTAAAGAAGAGTAGAGTGGAAAGAAAGACTAAATAAAACATAAACGGATAGTGTGAGGAGATAAAGAACATGGAGTAAATGATAGCATGATGGATGGCCACATTATACAAGAACAGGAAGAAGATAGGTTTGAAAGACATTATGTCCTATCAAGTATTTTGTACTAACTCTAGGAGTTGCACTTATTAAAAGTTTGCATAAAAACCTATTGTATCTTCGGAAAAACAAGCAAACCCTTGATAACAAACTCCTTAAATTGTTTTGCAATCTAAGATTCTACGTCTATATTAAGACACTCAAATTCCATAAAATCTTAGTCGACAGACAAACAATATTACCCAAGTTATTTCTCCGCACTAGTTTCTAACCGCGAACAATTCTATTTACCGCAAACATAGTAAACACAATTCCTCCTAATGCGTTCCCCGCGGTTCTAGCGGCCTCTGTTATGAAACAACTCTGCTGGTATCACGTATCTCTGTTGTCATCACTATACGTAACAGTTAGTTACTGAAGTAGGTGACTATATTAATTATCATCTTCTATCTAGCCTTTTCCCGTGTTGAGATCAACTTTCAGTCCAACCAGATACCTATAGCTTATCAGCATCTGCCTAACTTTCACAACTATGTTGGAGTCTTCCAGTCTGATGCAGCTAGTCTCAGTATTTTACATTGAGAGACTGCCTTTGAAAGCCATTAACTGGTTGTCAGACTACAGGTAACGAACGACCATCAAAGATTTACAAATGACAACTGGGACCTTAGGTGGCATACAGAGATTCGCTTTGTAATGAATTATCACCCATTGAAACGATCTCGGCAAGCGCTGCTTACAACCTCACAGTAGGAAGTAAAATGTGGTTTGTCTGATGGACTTGTGGCACAATAATTACAGACCCCCTATCTTTGTTAGAATGTATAGATGTTTGTACTCTTTCGCGTTAAAACTGTTGAACGGATTTGGAAGAAATTTGACACACAGATAGTAAACCTGGGTTAATTATGAGATACGTTTTGTCTCAGTAGTAAAATCCCGTGGGACAATTCTCAAACACCACGCAGTCGAAACCATAGTCCATCGAATAAACAATATTTTTGTTAAACGATTTAATTCACGACTTTCTGAGGCAGCTGTACCCGTGTTTTTTGCTGGACTGGTTTTCGAAAGGATCTACGCAAAAAATCTTAAGGACAGATGGGCGAAATCGATCAGCTCGCAGCTGGCAATGAAAAAATGGATTAAAAACCATAATGCCACTTTTTATTCATTGGAGGTTATATTTCATAATTGATCTGATACATTAATTATGAAGAAATTATTTCGGAATCCTATAAATAAAGCATGGATTTATGAAATAGTTTTTGATGTAAAACAGTTTTCTCACTTAAAAGTGAGAAAACTGTTTTAAAAAAAATACGAATTATTTTTAAAACCATGACATAGCGTCGTGTCATAGAAGAAAAGAATATTGAAGCGATAGGTTCCAACTTACACAAATAAGTCACACAATCTAACTTTTTTAGACAGCAAGAATCATCGCTTTTTAAATAAAAGAAAGATTTTATTGAATTAATGTGGTGTGGTTTTTAACACAGAACTTTCAAAAGAATGTATAGCAATCACTGCTCCAGTAACAATTGGTTTGTATGCGAAAGTGAAAGGAAGCGAAGGGCCAGCAGCCGGTACAATACTGACCTACCACGATCATGTCGGGCGTGCACTCTCGGAATTTGAAGCTGCTCCTTCAAGACTACGAGTGTGAAGTACTATTTAGATTTGTATAGGGCATAGTATGCTACCTTGGGGGACACTTGGAAGATTTATAGTTTAAAGAATAGAAAGATGCCTAGTACATACACTCAGCCGGCCTTTTTTTTTCGGATCAATCATCAAATAACTTCTCCTGCTCTGGACGGAGCGGGGGAGTGTCAGACTTGTACTGACTAAAACCCACCCATGTTCTTTCTATTGCCCTTTATGTTCTGGGGCCGCGGTATCTCTATCGAACAACCCGAAACTCCGGCAGGCGGTGGCCCTGGCAGGTCCCTCTGTTTTGCTGACATCTCTTTGAGGCGCGCGGGGAACTAGAACGCGCCGTCGACACGGCCTGTCGTCAATAGACGAACGGACGGTGAGCTCAACCAGCCTGCGTGTATGACTGAGGATCAGATGGTGGTGGCGTTTTTATGCTGTCCATGGGCCTCTAACTTGGCTCTAAATGGCGTCGAGAAATATCCCTCAGGCATGCTGGTATCGTTTCCTTAGGATGTTTTCTTTCACCGAGGCAAATGATAATTATACAATCCTACTAATATCATAAATGCGAATGTTTTTGAGGATGGATGGATGTATGGATGTTTGTTACTCTTTCACGTCAAAACGGCTGCACGATTCTTGATGAAATTTTTCTATATATTTATGGCACAGAGGTAGCTTACAGTCTGGAATAACACATAGGAAACTTTTTCTTCGATATCACGCGGCCGAAGCCGCGGGCGTCAGCTAGTACGCGCATAAATCCGAAAATCAGAGGTGCGTGTTTTAGTTTCTAATCCGGGACCTATGATTTAGCAGTCCTACGGTTACACCACTAGGCTGTTACAGCTGAAGAATTTAGGAGAGTAGGATTAATTAAAAAAAAGATGATAGAAGACAGAATAAATAAAGACTTACTTAAGATAAAGATAATAAGTACGAGTGAATAGATATTATGCAAAAGCATGTAGAATATATTCAGGTGTAATTCGATACAAATAACACAAACACCGTTAATAATACAAGTTCATTGCACTAAGAAGCCATTAAAATACTCCTGTTTGATTTCGAAATGTTTTACTGCATAATTTTAATCCTGCTTTATGGAAGTTAATAGGATTTCGCTTGGGATTGGTATTGGAAATCTCTTCAGCTTTACTAAATCCCGAAAATGTGTGTGAATGACAGCTATCTGGTAGAAGTGCGTTCTATCAGAGTGCGTTCTAGCATTATTAATCATTTGCATGATAATTTGAAATTCATTGGATTTAACTTAGAGGAAAATATTTGTGCCTTGTTTAAATTGAAATTCCATGGTTCATGTTATTGATGTTTTAAGAAATTATATTTCAATGCTTTGCAAAACGACGTAAATTTTGTTTGTAAGGTTGCATGGACGGGTCATCTTCGGAATTACTAATCTGATTCAGGAAATTCTGTGACTTACGGGAAGCGACATTATTCCTGAGTCCATTAGCTACATTTTAAACATTCCGGTAAATTAATTTTCGTAAATAATGTGAGCAAAGGCGCGAGCAAAAGCTAGCATAGTATAAGCCTTTCGAATTATTTTGAATCAGCACTTATCTTACTTCTGGGCAAAGACCTCCTCCTATTCCTTCCACTTCGTGGAAACCACGCAACGCGTCCCGCCATCTTCTCATCGGTCTGCCGCGAGCCCTAGCTGTTTTACGGCTCCAGTCTTGCGATATTCGGGCCCACTTATAAACTTAATTCATTTCATTTTACGTCAATAATAGGTGATCATTTCGTAATAGTATTAGCCTATAATCTTTCTATTAGTGGAACACAAGCGTTCTGTCTATGAGAGTCTATATGGTTTGATGGTTGTCACTGTCTTCGAAAGGTTGGTACCGGACATGACTGTTTTGTTACGCTCTGTAGATATCAATATGTTGGTTGCTTACTTTAATTTACTTCTTTGCTCTTATTATTCTGATTCTATTGGTACAGGTCAGTAACATTTTGATTCTTTGCCTGCATATTTCTAAAGTCAACAAAGGTAGACTGGTTGTTCAGGTGCTTGTGAACAATAGCTTTGCAACCTGTTACCCTGTGCACTAGCATTGCCATAAATGTTAACTTTAGACCTAAGTGTTTGTAAAAGATAAGTACTTTAGTCCAAGAGTTTCCTGTATAAGGTTTCCCCTTTCTTTTTAAACTCTGGTATTGCGTCAGTGGTTAAAGTTTGCTCCACTATGATCTAGTTATCTGAACTAGTTGATTTTAATTTAGGTTTTTAAGTTACTATTTTTAGGGTTCCGTGGCTCAAAAGGAATAAACGAAACCCTTATTAGATCACTTTATTCTCCGTCTGTCTGTCTGTCAAGACTTGTATATTTATCTCAGGAACGCGTGAAGCTATCGAGTTGAAATTAAAACCATTCACTTGACTCTGTAGTCCCTTGGAGCTGTGAAAAAATCAAACATCTGAATTCACGCAGTCAAAAGATATAGCCTGTTTATGTAACAAGTTTGAGAGGAACCCTCGGTTCGCGAGTCCGTCTCGAACTTGTCTTTCCTCCAAATTCATTTGAGGAGCGAGATTTTCAATCTCGTATCACAAAATTATCAAATCTACAAACATTATCTTCTTTGTTAAGTTTCTATTAACACTCTCTGACGAAACAAGAATGGAACTATAAATAAAAGTGTGAATTACTTTATATTTACTTCTCACATAATATAAAATGACGTTCTCCGACCAACTTTTATGTAATACATAGGAAATGACTTTGAGGCTTGTGGCAGCGTCACGCGAAATGTTCGCAAGAAATGTATCGTAAGTGCAACTGCAGACAAAGATCAGTACTGCAGATAACTTGGTCTGTTAATTATTTTTGATCCTAATGTCAGTGTTAAGCTGGGAAGATTTGTTGATTATGAGAGTAAGATTAAGTTGACTTATAAAGCTGATCCTAATTTACCGATAGTTAGGTACTTTGGCGATGGTCAAAAGTACAGACGCCTGCACATCAAGCTACTACAATCTGTCAGATTTCTTTGATAGATTTTCGACTTTATTTTTAAAGTATTAGGTTCAAGGTTCATTGGGAAAAATTTACAGTTTCGGGTAGCTTGACCTGCTGGCGTCTGTACCTTGGACAATTATGTTTGTTTGTTGTTGTTGAGTAAGATATAGCCACGTAGTCCTTTTTTATCTAAATGTTACTCATGTAAATGTACCTTTAGGTACATATTTCTTAAAATTGTCTTAAGTTGAAATAGTCCCTTAAGCAAGCGTCCATTTTATTAGTAGTTACTACTGTAATTAGACGGACGGTTTCCTCTCTTTTAATTACCACGCCAACTTCATGTGGCCAGACTATAAAACTTAATTGCTCTTTGATTTCGACGCTAATTTCATCAACCTTAATTTTTTAACAAAGCCCTTTCAAATAAAATGTGGAGCATCTAAGAATCTGTTTGTATGATTAGACTTGCTTGATTAGTTCTGAAAAGTTTGGCCTTGGTTAGATTTACAATGACATAACCGCAGTTTAAATTAGTGAGTCAACGAATGCTCTAATCTAGATATTAGGAGTGTTTACCTAAACTTTTAATAAGGTCGTAGCCGATTAACTTTCTACGAATGTTTACTCTATGACCGCCGAAGAGCGCAGCCGTCACCGACCGCGGCGCGATCAGTTGCGACTCGGCTATGGCGCAGTATACACGTTATATTTACTGCGCGATTTTCACTACGTTGTTTACGTGAATAAGCCTGTTTCCTATTTAATTGTTAGTATTGTTGCTACCGACTTTTGTTGACGTGAGTGGTGGTAAATGATCAGTTTGTAAAGTGATAGTGTTGTGTGAATAATGGCTAACTTGACGCTTCGGTACCTGGATGAATTGTCCTATGTTTTGAACAGCCGAAGGCATTTGGCGAACCAGGCGAAAGCATCTTCTGTTGGGGATTTGCTTAATGCTGAAGAGGAGCGGTTCACACCGGTATGTTATGCTTGTGACACTGTTGCACTAAGATTTTATTTAGTAACTGAGAATTTTGATCTAAACAGCAAAACTGACAATCACTTGACTGATGACGTTTCGAATTCCGTTTCACTGAAAAAAAAGACAAAAAGTATACTTTTTTTTAAATGACGATTTGTTGTTCGAATTTCATTTGTAATGGGAACGTTGTTAAGGTGAGGTTTGACTGCATGCGATTTAACGAGAAGATTGTAATCAATTGATTGCTTGTCGGCTGTCGCAGAGATTCAAGGTCAAATTAATGATACATTCAGTGATTAATTTTCCAACATTAAATCGATGGACTGAGCTGAAACTATACACGGTTGAAGGAAAGCGATTAATTGATTACGTATAAATAGGTGTATAGTCACGTGTCATGATGACATTTTCGATAAAAATACCAAATATGCATTAAATATTATTATGCATGTACCGATACCGTTATAATATTGCACCAGACTAATGCATATTAATGTCGAACAGGTAACGAATTCAACATTTATTTTGTTAGAATAACAAAAAAACTTAATTCGTGAAAGGAAAACAAGAAGTCTAAAGCGAAATGAGGTCGCAACTGCATGCAACCTTTTAGATGCAATCCAATAAATAAATTTTGTTGAGCTTGAGACTAATGAAATGCTTAACGGAATAATAATCTTTAATGCACTTTGATTGCATGGTTTGAAGTTATGCAAAGATCGATTCTGAAGTCTTTCAATCTATTACGTTTGTCCATCAGGTTTTTCTTAAAAGCAGACGAGTGGGTACCTACCGGTATCCGGTTGATGGGCAGTAGGCTGGCTCCCTATTCCATTAGATTTAACATTTGGCAGAAACTGGCTGTAGATACTAAAGGTACAGCTCCACCAACCCTGGGAATTTCAAGTGCGCTATTTAAAAAACTTTTTATTGATAACTAACAATTATCAGAGAAAGTATGAATGGAAGTTAAACGTGAAAATCTTGATCATAATGGTGTTGATACGAGGCATACCAATCACCGTTGTAATGTATAAGTCCCACGCCAATTGTCAACACATTTTGTGTTCATAAGCTAGAAGATGAGGATATAAAAAGTAAACATTCGATCGTACTTTATAAACATAATCTGGTTTTACATAATAGGTAAAACATATTATCAGGCTTAAAATCCTGGACGGTGAGCAATGGGTAGCTCACCGTCCGTCTGTCTATTGACGACAGGCCGTGTCGAAGGCGCGTTTGTGTTTCACGCGCGCCTCAAAGAGATGTCAGCAAAGCATAGGGGCTTGCCAGGGCCTCCGCCTGCCGGGGTTGCGGGTTGTTCGAAAGAGATACCGCAGCCCCGGAACGCAAAGGCCAATAGAAGTTATTTGATGTTTTCCCACCCCAAAAAAAGGCCTAAAATTCTATAAATTAATACGGGTCTATGCTATGGTGATTAACCGGGCATTTAAACTTAGTGGGTGCTCTTGTGAAATATCTTATAGAAAAACCCATTAAAAGCTATTCCGACCGAGGAATGTAATCTAGATGACCTTATATGCATCAGTAACGCTTGCGACCATTCGTCTACTATTTATATCAACATTAATAGCGTCTAAAGATATTTAAAAATCGAGTCTTTGGAACTACCCCTTAACTTCATAGTAACCAGAGACAACGAATTAACATGGGAACCTATTTGCTCATTGCAAAAAAAGTATGATAGCTAGCATAGAAAGGTTTTGAATCGGACTGAGAATACTCAGGTATCGGATACAATTGGAACCGGTCGCGTCGCGGTTCAACGGTTCGACGACCATTCATGAGAATCGGCCCTGTAAAACTGTGACCGTTGTGTTTATTCATAAATTGTACTATTTGTATTGATCGAGTTACACAGTAGCATAGTTTACTATTTATTTATGGACTTCCGAAGTTATATTAATTGTATTAAAAGTCGACTTCCTTGAATTTTGCGATAGTAAAATTATAATTTAGTGGGACGCATGGAGCCGGAACGATATTTATTTCAGTTGTACGCTACTATTTGTATTTGCATGCGAAGTTTCAAAGTGATTCGAAATTATTTGTAATTTAAATGATAGGTACCAAAGCCAGCGCTGCTATTTTTTTAAGTCGAATTTTGTAAAAAGTCTGAAAACAGGTTTTATGTTGAAGTTTAAAAAACTTTGATCTAAGTTTTTGTTGCTTTAGCTCAGCTTTCGTGTTCATCGTTTTATTTTTATTTGATTTTATTTAGTTTCTCTTTCATTCTAAGACTTAACTATTATTTACTTTAGATACTCTTTTCTAACCTTTATTGCAAATCATTTTTAAATATAAATAAATACTTATTTAAAAGTAGTACCTATGTGTTTTTTAGCTTCAGAAACCTACCCAGTTTTCACAAAAACTATTGTCTACCATTCGATCAATAACAATATGCTGAAATTTAGCAACGGTTTATTATCGTTGGTGTGAAAATATAACAAAAATGGCTTACTTCATGATTGTTCCGTCAATATAATCAAATTTAGACTTTGATGTCATAACTTTACAGTGTATTTTGCTTCGATATAAGCTACAAGTGAATCTTGTCGTGTCTGAAGAATGGATTGATGATTTTTATTGCGAGACACGAACGTTTTCGCTTATTTTTTTTATGTTAAACGGTTTCCGAGATTGAAATACGTCTTTATACTGGACGTAATACAACACACAATGCTGCCGATTTGATTAGGTTTATTTCTGGTGTAGGTACCTATTGAGAATTTGGTTATGAACTTCTAAGTTAAGATTTAGATATCGTAGTGTTGATTATTGCGAGGTTGGACTTTAGTGTTCGTCATTCTTGATAATCTTCCTGAACTTGTCCTTTTCTATTTGGGGTCGGCGGCACGACATCATTTTGTAGAGTGGCCTGCTAGGGCCATTTCTTGCTGGGGTTGCGGGTTGTTTAAGAGATAAGTACCGCGGCCCGGAACTCAAAGGGCAAAAGAAGGAACATGGATGGTTTTAGTCGGTAAAAGTCTGCCACTCCCCCCTGCTCCGTCCAAAGCGAGGATAGTTATTAATGATAATTAGGTAGGTATACATATATATACCACCTACTACTGCGACTAACCTATAAGTTTACACAAAAAATATGACATTTCCAAAATACAATTGACAATTGACGGGCCTGTTGGTCTAGTGGTTAGTGGCCCTGACTGCTGAGCCGGAGGTCGTGGGTTCGATTCCCACCCAGAACAAACTTTGTGTGATGAGCATGATTGTTTGTTCTGTGTCTGGGTGTGATTTATCTATAATATGTATGTATTTATAAATTATACATATAAGTATGTATATCAGTTGTCTGGTTACCATAACACAAGCTCTGCTTAGCTTGGGATCAGATAGCCGTGTGTGAGTTGTCCCAAGATATTTATTTATTTAATTCGATCCTAAGTTCCAAGACCTACATCTAACCTTCTAATAAACTGTCTTGGCAACTGTCTTGTACAACTTATTTAACTTCACCTCATATCGGACGAATCTATACTTAATATTATAAAGCTGAAGACTTAGTTTGGTCGAAAGCGCTGATTTCAGTAACTACTGGTTCGAGTTGAAAAAATATTTTAGTGCTGGATAGCTCATTTATCAATGAAAACAGCAGGCACAAAGACCCTGGAGACGGACATAACTTTTTTTTTAAAGTGAAAAGGGGGAGAAAGAGGGAAGAAAAGGGGAGAAAAAGATATTTTCTTTTCGATCATCACGCGGGTTAAAGTTAACGTTAGCCTAAAGTAACTATGCCACGCGGACGAAGTCGCGGGCGGAAGCTAGTGTTTAATATTTAGTTTAAGACATTCACATTTTAAATGCTGTTCTCTTCCACTTTTCACTCCATACTACACTACTACTACTACTACTACTACTCCGTTTCTTTTCTTCATATTTCCTTTCGCAGGTCTGCTGGTAGATATATCTTTGCTGTGCCTTTGTACTCTATGTTTTGTTATTATTTTTCATGTGTGTACTGTATACATTATTAAATAAATAAATAAGATTTTCGGAGTACCTAAAGTTTGAGATAACAGCAAAGATTCACATCAAAATATTTTTATTTCACATACCCCTACAAGGGCACTTATAAAACGTCGAGGAAAGATGCACGGTTCGGGTTGGTCGTTTCCTATGGAGAAGAACCGGCAAGAAACTCTTTGGTTACTCTTTTAAAATCATTTGGTTTTACAATGTTGTTGTTACCGCGTTAGTACTTAAGTGTGAGAGGACAGCGACATCAGCGATGACTTATTGTCGGGCAATAAGTCACGTAAACGTAAAGGGCAATAGAAGGAACATGGGTGGGTTTTAGTCAGTAAAACTCTGACACTCTTCCCCGCTCCGCCCAGAGCGGGGGAAGTTATTTGATGATTTCCCACCCCAAAAAAAGGGCATTAATCTTTAACCGGTTTAAACGGTTATCCACCAAAACAGGCCTCAGAAAGATCACATATTCCATCATCAATTTCCAATGTAAATAGTTCTGCGGCAACACAATCCAATGAAGCAACATTTGGCAGACAACTGGTGCGCTTGCCCCATTTGTATTTAATTCTCATACAAACAAAGAAATCTTAATGATGTCGTTATTTACGCAAACGTATGGACAGAGGAATTACTTGCGCAACAAACTGATAATGGTAATTAAAACTAGTTTAATTAGAACAGAAAGTATTGTTAGCATTTTTTTTGGGTTCCGTACCTTAAAAGGAAAACACGGAACCCTTATTGGATCACTTTGTTGTCCGTCTGTCAATACCCTTTATCTCGGGAACGCGTGAAGATATCGAGTTGAAATTATAGTACACTAGCTTTCGCCCGCGGCTTCGCTCGCGTTAAATTCGGTATAACACACCAAGCAGACCTGCAGTTTTTGCTCTTGCGCCTGATGGATTTGTAATAGCAAAGCTAAGTTTTCCCTTTTCTTCCCTCGTTCTCCCTTATATCCCACTTTTTTAAAATAAAAATTAGCCTATGTCCGTCTCCTGGTTCCCAACTGTCTCTGTACCAAAATTCATCCAAATCGGTTTAGCCATTAAAGCGTGAAGAGGTAACAAACAAACAAACAAACAAACAAACTCACTTTCGCTTTTATAATATTAGTAAGGATTACGATATTAGTGCGTTAAGATGGTTGTCATAACATGCGAGTCGGAATTTCAGCCCGAGCCGAAGGCGAGGGCGTAATTTAGCCGAGCATGTTATAACCAATACGCACGTATATCGTACGACGTTTTTTAACACATTTGCGAGGAAACAGTAAAAAAAACATTTCACAATACAAGTACAAAGAAAAGAAAATTTGAGAAAAATGGCGCGAGGATTATTTTCTGCCGTGGCTGCGTGAACATGTTGGCAAAGACACTAGACTTCACTAGAGCATGCAGCCAAGTTTTTAAATTACCGAATAAACTGTATTTTTTTTTAAAATTTTAAATAAACTCAATCTGTGAATGCACACTGTTGCTTTAAAATGGCGATTAGTTCGAAATTTGAATAGCAACAGCGCGCTGCTCACTAGCTGGAGTCGTGCGGCGGCGATCAGTTCCAAATTTGAAATGGCAAATAATACTGTTATGGAATTTGTATGGACTATATAACTTAACTATTTGCTTTGATAACACACGCGTTTTTTATGTTCCTCTTTACATATTTAAAACCGGTGGAATTACATCAGCTTTACAAGCAAGGGTGTTAAAAAAAACCATTTACTCAAATCTGTGGTCCCTTGGAGTTGTGAAAAAAATAATATCTTTAAGTCTACACAGTGAAAAGATATGTCTGTTTATGTCGCAAGTTTGTATGGAACCCTCGGTTTGGAGTCCGACTCGCACTTGCCTTAATAATTTTCAAATAAATTCCACATCAAGAATAAATCTATCTCCTGCTGTTTCTGGAAATTCTTCTGCTTTATATTTCTTCTTGTTTATCAGCATTCCTTGTTTTTGAGGCTACTTATTCTTTTCTTATCAATATAAGTGATAGTTCAGATTGCTCCTTGACTGAGGTCCTCAGATCCTACTCTAATATTATAAATGCGAAAGTTTATGAGTATGGATGTATGTTAGATCATCTTTCACGAAAAAACTACTGAACAGATCTTGATGAAATGTGGCACAGAGGTACATACCTACTTTTTTTTCGATATTACGCGGGCGAAGCCGCGGGCGCCAGCTATTATACTATAACTCTTGTTAGTTGAAGATTTGACGAACCCATCCACCTTCATCAGGATTTTCGTTATCATTTCAGCCCGGAGTCAACCACAATTGGGTAAAGGACTCCCTTTTCTTCCATTATTCTTCTCTATTATGTGCATCCCTGATCTGTTTCCCGCGATTTTGAAGATATATCGTCATCCTACGCTTTTTTGGCCTTGCCTGGCAGATCCAACTTTGGCCAGCATTTCGTCAAAACCTTATTGCATCGGCCACCTTTGTGTTTAGTCATTTTAAACTAGTGTTTAAAGAAATTAAAGTGTCAAATCTTTCAACTAAATTTACCTCACAAACCGGCATGAGTGAAAGGAGTCCTCATGTCCTCTTGAGTAAATGTTGTACATACTCCCTTAGGCTTAAACTGTCACAACACATCGCTTTAGTCCTCGCCTTGTACAATGCGAAAGTGTGGCAACGTCAGGAACCCGTTAAGAATTATAAGTAGACCACAAAGGTAGACCATCCATTAGGATATTGTAGCTTTCCCGGATCAACATAGGTACCTAATGGAGACAAAGACAGGTTTAATGTTGGAACGTGACGAACATGTTATTAATTTCTTTATTCATTTTTCATACTCATTATTTAAATTTTTAAATGTTTCTTAAAAAATATATTTATTAAAAACTAGTTTTTACCCGCGGCTTCGCTCGCGTTAAATTCGGGGTAACACAGTTCCCCTTTAATGATTTGCAGGTACCTGCTACTTGTAGTTTTTGCCCTTGCGCCTTATCTTTTGTAATAGCAATGCTAAGTTTCCCTTTTCTTCCCTCTTTCTCCCTCATTTCTCACTTTTTTAAAAAAAAAGTTAGCCTATGTCCGTCTCCAGGGTCCCAACTATCTTTGTACCAAAATTCATCAAAATCGGTTTAGCCATTAAGGCGTGACGACGTAACAAACAAATAAACAAACTTTCTTTCGCTTTTATAATATTAGTAAGGATATTGTAAATATAATAATAGTGGTCCGCCGGTATCGGGAACAGGGTCCAAGCTACCGGTGGTTAGGGCTCCAGAGACATCCTAACAACTTCTCTTACCAAGGCGTACCGTACTACACAGTACTAACTGGGTTGTGGAGGTCAGATAGGCAGTCGCTCCATTTAAAATACCAGTATTCAGCACATTTACTTTAAGCCGAACCCAAAAGAGTTCTGAAAACTGTTCCCAAATACACTTTTACCATTACAATTGCTACCATTAATTTGACTCTCTTCTAATACACCTACAGGCGATTGATACCCACAACTAATAACACACTAATATTATAAAGGCGAATGTTTGTATGTGTGTGTATGTTAATTATACTTACTTCCCACACCACTATACTTGCCGCAACTAAAGGTGTATTGTTTTAGTACGTCCCGACATTGTTACTCGGGGTGGGGTCCTGGTGTCCTATAACGCAGGTCATAAGCCTAACTTAGGCACCAGTCTCCCACAATATTATGGTATGTTCGTAACAATAGTTACTTAACAATATCTCCATGTTTAACACACATACAACAATATCTCTCTTTTAATATTGTGGTGAGAAATAAATGAATTTTATTATTCATTTATTAATTTCTCTTTCACGCTCAATAAAGTCTGGACCGATTTGGAATGTCTGCTCAAATCGCCGCTCAGCGGACAGGCCTCCGGTGCGATCTCATGGTGGCATGTAGAGAAGAGAGCGCCTCTCGCAACCCCGCGCGGTGCTCGATAGTGGCGATTAGACCCCCTTTAAGGAATGGAGAGATACCACAGCGTTCTCACCTATCACCTGGCGCAAGTCCTCACTAAACACGGAAGTTTCGGGAGCCTGCACAAAGTAGATACCCTGGATTAATATACAAGCTACTTGTTACAAAATAGTTGGTTAGTTGTCAATAATGTTGTTAGTTGTTTACATTTATTTTTTAGTTTAAAAATATACGCTTCCGAAAACAAATAGTATCACAATGTTATCGTATTTTTCCCAAAAGGTTGACTGGTAGAGAATGCCTTATGGCATTAAGTCCGCCCAAGTTCCAGTATTGTACATGAAGTTTAAATAAATAAATAATTTATTTTAGTCATTGTTAAAAGCAATATCTAAGTAAAAAGGAAAAAAACGGGGAAAAATATAAATCAGTTCACACGTTGGTTACTAATATTCTGATAAATAGCTTATTTTTATTGTTTTGTTGCGTTTAGGTACTTCAGTTGGAATCGTCGTTTCCCTATGTACTTTGCTTTGTGGTTTATCTTTTATACATACATATTTACATTATATACAGGCTAAAAAAATGCTATAAAATAACAAAACTTGTAGCAATTTGGAATCCGGAAAAACACATCGGGACAGTTACTATCCAATCATGTTTTTAGATTGGGCCCCGAATTAATTGTATGGTGGAAGAGCCCGCGTTTATTTTTAAGGTTTTTCCAATTCTTAGGTCAGTGGCGGATTGATGTTGAATAAATTATGATTCGCGACCATAAAAAACATGGCTGATCAGATTTTAAAGTAATTAAAATCATCAGTTCATTTAATCCCAATGAATGACTATTACACGAAAAAAATCGCGGGCTACCTTACCGCATCTTCCTAAATATTAGAAACTAGCTTTCGCCCGCGTTAAATTCGGGATAAGACTGTTCCCCTTTCCTGATTTGCAGGTACCTGCCACCTGTAGTTTTTGCCCTAGCGCCTTATTTATTGTAATAGCAATGCTAAGTTTTCCCTTTTTTTTACCTCTTTCTCCCTCATTTTTCACTCTTTTAAAAAAATAGAAAATAGCCTATGTCCTTCTCCAGGGTCCCAACTATCTCTGTACCAAAATTCATCAAAATCGGTTTAGCCATTTAGGCGTGAAGAGGTAACAAACTCACTTTCGCTTTTATAATATTAGTAAGGATTAAATGAAGGGCAAATCCTGTGAGCCCACTGTGGCGGTCTACCCAGCTTAGGCGGAGCACCGCCGTGCCATCGTAGAGGTGATCGGCTGACGCTGTAACAACAACACTGGAGTTTCTTTCCGGTTCTTCTCCATAGGAAACGACCAACCCGACCCGGGCACCCTATGTAGGCTTATGTAAAATAAAAATATTTTGATTTTGATGAAAGCGTCGCCACTGCTATTGCGGTAAGTATACTCTTATATCATTGAGTTCACGTAAAGACAGACGATTGTTCTTAACTTTTAGAGCCTCTCAAACAAAACTCACATAACTTAGGTAATCAACGTTAACGAACAATCAAATCTAGCTTTCAAAAAACGATTCTGCCATCAATTTCTATCGACTAATAGACAATAAACTGAGTGTTTAATTTCTATCGTCAACTTTCATTAGTGTACGTCAGACTAACTTCCCAACCTTTTTTATTATAATTGTCTATGACTTGCATAATATGAGAGGCATGTGACTTAAGACTACCTAAGTAATTAAAGTTGTACGGATCGATCTTTAAGGTTAAGCACTGTTTGCGAAAGGACCACTCCAGGGATAAGTGACCATACATTTTGTAGCGAACCTGCAACCCCGGCAGGCAGAATAGACCCCTTTTTTCGTATTTGAAATCACCAAACTCTTCTTCTCCCGCTCTGGGCGGGCGGAGCGGTAGGGAGTGTCATAGCCCCCTCAGATTGGGCAGGAGCCGCTTGAAAGCAGCCCCGGTCCGCTCGAGTTTGGGAGCCAAATGTCGGAAATGCTCCACAAAATTCCACCGGCTGGTACAGGTACTTCATCGTCGACCCGACACCGATGCGAACTCCTCCTACCGTCAACTGGGATCCCGACGGTGGCGTATTCCCTCGGCCATGAAAGACCATGGCCTCGGATTTGTGCAATGCCACCTCGAGACCCAGTAGCCGGATCCTTTCCGCGACTATCGCAACCCCCTGTGCCAGGACGAGCGTGTCGTCAGCGCAACAACCCGCAACCCCGGCAGGCAGTGACCCTGGTGGTCCCTTCTGCAGAGTAAACCACCTGAAGCCATGTTGGTTTCGACCGACGAATGTTTTTGAATAGAATGGAATGTCTAATTACTTTTTATATTTGGTCTTCCGTACGCATTTGATAATACAAATATCGAGTAGTGTTAGTCGTTCTGTTTTGTTTAATGTACGGTTTGGAATTCAATACCGACTGTTTGTTATTTGGGCTTACTAGTGTAGTTATTGTTAATATAAATCGCGATATCAAAAGTAGTTTCAGTACCTGCAAGAAAAAAATAGTTTAAATTTTAATGAAGCTGTTCCATATTTAATGCGGAAATCGAGTGACATGACTGATTATACTGGTAAAATTTTAAGATTATATTTTTCAATTTTTTTAGACGGTTGTGAAATAAATTCCTTGGTAACTTTAAAACCTACTTACTTATAAAACCATTATAAACTTTGGTATTTCCAGTGATAAGCCACGTATGAGTTAAAACGTGGTTTAATATTCAGAATTGGCGCTTTATCTGTGCGTGACATTTTTAACAGTTTATTTATTGTGAATATAATTTCTGTATATTTTTTGGGTACTTCAGACTATTTAAATCCTACTCATCTGCCTAGCCTTTTCCCAACTATGTTGGGGTCGGCTTCCAGTCTTACCGGATGCAGCTGAATACCAGTATTTTACTTGGAGCAACTGCCTATCTGACCTCCATAACCCAGTTAATACTGGGTAATACGATACCCCTTGGTAAGACTGGTTGTCAGACTTTCGGGACACTGACTACTGTAACGACTGTCAAAGATCTACAAATGACAGCCGGGACCAACAGCTTAACGTGCTTTCAGAGGCACGGAGGAAACTCGGTATGTAACGGGTGGTCACCCATCCACAGACCTGAACTGAGCGGCTGCTATTATTTAGCCACGAGCTCCTCTATTTACTATTTAAATCCTACTAATATTATAAATTCGAATGTTTGTTAGGATGGATAGATGGATGTTTGTTACTCTTTCACGTTAAAACGGCTTAACGGATCTTGATGAAATTTGGCTCAGAGATAGATTATAGTCTGGAATAACACATAGGATACTTTTTTTTTCGATATCACGAAACCGCGGGCGCCTGCTAGTAAAAAATAAAACTAAAAGCCAATTAACAAAAAATGAAGTGAAAATACGACACTTTAATACCTACACGCTTGGAAAAGTCAACCCATATCTGCCAATCTTCTTTGAAAACCGCCCGCAGTAGCCACAAATCTGATAAAACCGTATTTCGATGTATTCATGTCATACACATTAAAATTCATGTACACAAACATTTCAATACATAAAACACATGCAAACATAAACAAGTGAACTGTCAAACTACGTGACAGCATCCGCGTAGAGATTTACGCAGTGGCCTTTACTGCTGATGGAAATTCAACCTTACGTGTTGGTGCTAAGGTTGATCGGCTGGTGTGTTTGTTAGATGATAGCAGGAAGCTGTGGGGAGCGACAGGATGGCTGCAATTGAATGAGTGCCCTTGCCAGAAGATCATCCTGTTGGTTTGATTGCGTCTCGGGCATTGTTTGATGGCCCTGACTGACGCAGTTGCAGAGGTTAGGTATACCAGACCAGACAGGGTGAGGATTTGATTACCGGTAGTTCGCAAGGGGTGATTTTATAAATCTACCCGTCAAAGTAAAACTTTTGCTTTGAAACTGTTATCAGAATCGTAAAAAGATCAAATACCTGAACATAAGTATGTTCTTAGTCTATTTCAATATAAATAATATTTTTTCTCAATTTTTGAGGTTATTTTTTAGTTTACCTAGTTATTGTTTACCCAAACAAAACGTTGAAAAGTTATGCAATAAAGTTCAAATTGTAATGACCGGTTGTGACTTATGTGCTTTTGTCGGTCGATGTATTATTTATATGAATGTTGTTGCATTATTAATAACAAAAAGCAAGCGAAAAGACTTATGGTTGATTTTGCCGTCGTTAGAATTAAAATCGTGAAATAAATTCAGCTGCACTATACATTTTTGTCCACAGTTCGCTCTTTGTGTTTAGACTGGGATCTTTTACCAATCCATACTGTGGCGCAATTCTTGGATAATTCTTGGGTAATTCAGTTTCAGTGTCAGCGTCAGAGTGCTTGTTGAACAAAATATGATTCGCGATTGTAAAACGAATTGTGTACACGTAAAATATAATAATTTTAAATCGTCAATACAACCCTCGTAAGGTATTTCATAAACGTAAGCAACTACATAAAAAAAATTACTTCCGGAAGTCGTTGACTTGTTTGTTTCATTAACTTTTTTGCGACCGACTTCCGGAAGTTGTTTTTCAAGATTTTTAGTGTTATTAAAACACAACCGTTATTGAAGTCGGTTATTTTTAGGGTTCCGTTCCTCAAAAGCAAAAACGGATCCCTTATTGGATCGTTTTGTTACCCTTCTGTCTGTCTGTCAAGACCCGGGAACGCGTGAAGGTATCGAGTTGAAATTAAATCCATATACTCATATCTGTAGTCCCTTGGATTTGTGGAGAGTCTACACAGTCAAAAGATATGGCCGTTTGTGTCGCAAGTTTGTACGGATCCCTCGATTTGCGAGTCCGAATCGCACTTGCCTGTTTTTTTATTTAAAAAAAAGTTTTCTTAGCAAATGACGATTCTGTTGAGTGTAGTTAAGTTAGTTAGGTATAAACTTGTTGACACAGATTGCGGTTAAGTGCAGTAAGATTTTAATAGTTTTAATAAAATAGTAATTATAGTTAGTATTGTCCCCGTTTATTTATTACTAATCTCTTCGGTATAAATATGCCAAGTTATAATAATACCTACCTATTTCATTAAACATGAATTTCAGATCTATTATTCTAAAACTTTTGGAATTCCTAATTAAAGTTGTTTTGGCTAATGGCATTTGCGGTATTAAGGAAATATTTATTGCAAGACACACAAACACACACGCACGCTCGCATTGCTTGGCACATTGTGCACCGCGATGTTGGGTAACCAAAAAAATGTCTCATCATAATAAATTCGTGAACACTGATATAAAACTTAAACCATTTATTTAAAAAAGTTTTTTATAGGCCTTTAAAAAAAAGATGAAGCAACCCAGCATAATAACTGATAGTATGTATTTCTAACTAATGTATTTCTGTGGAAAAGAATGGACAGGATAAGACATTATTGTACCAGTACCTGGTAGTACATTTCGCATAGGTACTAGACATTTTTTATTTTTGAAATTAATCTAACTTTATACATTACTAGCTTCCGCCCGCGACTTCGTCCGCGTGGCACAGTTACTTTGGGCTAACGCTTACTTTAACCCGCGTGATGATCGAAAATAAAATATCTTTCTCACCCCTTTTCTCCCCTCTTTCTCCCCCTTTTCTCACTTTTTTTAGCTATCTCTATACCAAAATTCATCAATATCGGTTCGGCCATTTAGGCGTGAAGACGTAACAAACAAACTCACTTTAACTTTTATAATATCAGTAAGGATAACAATTAAATAAACTAAAATAATTAAACTAACAAACAACAGTCTTTTAAAGGGCATCAAAAAACTTATCCTCAACGCTCGCTCGCGCAAATATAATTATATTTTTGAGCCGTTTGAATTTGTTAGTTTAATTATTTAACTGTGATTATGTACTAGTTAATGAAACTATTCTAATCGAACAACATCCGTAATATTCAAAGAACACACCTCATCACTTAATAAAAAAATCCATTTCCAATAAACAAGGAATCAATTTCATTTTATAATTACGAACGGTAAATAAGGAAATCGTTTATCAAAGTTTCTGCATGCAAACGCAGATTTTTATACTCTTTTATTGAACCTGAACATGTAAGCACCGTTACATCCAGTTATGCAATAAATTTTAAATCTCTAGTTGAAGAAATCTTAGTTAATATGCTTCACGCTACATCGGTTGATTGGGCGGTAGACCTCGGATTTTATGCTGTAAGAACATGTAATGATAGATATGAAGTTTACCGTTCAAGTTTACTGGTAATTGGTAATGAATTAGTTAATTTTGATACAGGGAAGAGATATGTAGACGTTGGTGAAGCAAAAGAAAGGAGGTCAGATAGGTCGCTCCATGTAAAATACTGGTATTCAGCAGCATCCGGTTGTACTGGAAGCCGACCTCAACATATTGGGAAAAGGCTAGGCAGATGATGATAATGGTGAAGCAAAAGAAATAAAAGCTGATGATCTGATTGTAGATAGAAAAGACATGGAAGCAGGTTTTGAGCAATATGTAGATGCGGTTGAAGCTAAGAAGGCAGCGATCGGTAGCATTACGGATGTAAAAAAAGATATGGCGCACTGTCGCCTAGTTAAAAATGAAAACTTAATAACGATACTCCGTATGTCATGCAAACGTTTTGTTAGTAGTAAAAGAAACGGTCAGCGCAGTGGCTGAGCGATCGACTGCTGCGCTGCGTGGCCTACAGATATTTGTTCCAGGTCTGGCTGTTTGTGTATATACGTAAGTTTAAATGTTTGTAAACGCGACCACCATATAGGAGAAAGCTAGCTTAAAAAAAATACCCAGATCTAGCACGTGTAGATTTGAATATTCAATTTACCAAACACATACAATATTGTGAAGTAAATAATGAGCTTTGTACCTATTATTTTGTAACTATTATCGCCAAATGGCCAATAAAATATTCAATGAAATACGATTCCACTGACATTGTCCTACGTTATCGTATTTCGACGACCTTGTGTCTTGAAACAGGATAGTTACGCGATTTCATGGGTTGACTAATATTAATATATTAGCTGATATTACATAAACTTAATTACGCAAGATAATGGTCGCTAATATTCCTGGACCCAATAGGACTATGAAACTATCGTTATTTAATGTTGCTAGTAATTTCACAATCTTCAACCATTTGACTAAGGAACTTGAGAAAGATATGGATAAAGAGATAGAAGATAAAAAAGAAAAGTTTTAGGAAGGACGACATCAGAATTTTAATACAAAGTACGATGTGAGGATCATATCATATGAGTCCTAAATTAGTCCTTAAATAAAAGACATAGAAAAAATGCCTCACAAAGAAATAGAGATGCCTAAAACTTTTACAAAGTGTTCGTAACGTAAGGTAACTTAATAAAAAGCAATACAAAAGTAACGACTACTTTAATGTTAGTAGCGTTTACGTCAGAATCTGCCTCACTTCATCTTGTGTGAAAAAGATCAGAGGTATCTGATCTGACAAAGCATCATTTTAAGTACGACACTGATAACGATTATGGAAAAGTAACAGAACAGAGATAATTAGATTAAAACTTGTCTTTGTAGGAACACAAAGAGCTTTAAAACAATTGCCCATCGTCGAAACTCTTACATTTCATGTAGCTCCATCTAAAATGGTTTCTAACTGAATTTATTGGATTTCATTAGAAGTACCTCTAGCTTCTGCCTTTCAGATCACGTCCTCAGAATTCAATTTACTTTTCTGTCGATTACTATTAACGTTTCGTGTTTCTATTTTTAGAGTGATCCGGCGGACATTATTTGAAAGTAAATATTATATCTAGACTCTATGTAACTCAATAGAAGAACTTACAAAGACTTAAATTAGATTTTGCTGTAACTTCAGATTTATTATTAGGTTCTTTGATTGTATTTAGAATGTGTTTTCTAAGCAATAGAATTTCATGCAAATATTTGCTTATAAAATCTGTATGATCTTTGTTTGGTGCCTCTTTTCCGCATTTATGTTTTCTTCATTCAATTTTTATCTCATTTTTGATTTTCAAATAAAAAAAAAAACATTTTAAATACAAAAATAGCCGTCCGTCAGTATTGGTAGCAAGGTCCGAGCAACCGGTGGTTAGGATATTTATTACAAGTCATTTATGTCCCACGACAGAGTAAAGACCTCCCTAAACTAAGAAATAAGTTAAAAAAACGAATTCTTCCCACTTTCTTCTGTTCCTGCTGCGTTGCCGTTTATTGCTGTTTGGGACCCACTATGTGGTTGCTTTAGCCCATAGCTTCTTCGGCATGAAACAGATGTGTCCAGCCCAGTACTATTTAATTCTGCCAGACAAGACACATTTATTAAAAAAAATGTACATTCCTTTTCCATACATACACACATTATATTTACTACCTTTGTTCAAAAATTTACATATGTTTCATCATAAATTGTCAAAAAATCAAAGATATCTTCATTATCACTGTCGTGTGGTTGCAAAAGAATTCAAGTCTTCCACATTTCACTTGCAAAGACAAGAATATCTGCATAAATACAATTACAAGCACTTTCAAAACGCTTGCTCAATGAAAGTCTTGCTGGAATCGTTTCGTTTCTTTATTACGCTCTGTCCATTGACTGAGCTGTCTCTCTTGTGTCATTTGACAAACATTCTATACTGAGTTTGAGATTTAATAATACCTCTTCATCATTCCCCTTTTTGTTGCGGATGGGAAATCATACCACTTCCCCCGCTCTGGGTGGAGCGAGGGGAAGTGTCAGACTTGTACTGACTAAAACCCACCCATGTTCCTTCTTTTGACCTTTATGTTTCGGAGCCGCGGTATCTCTTTGGAGCAACCCCCAACCCCGGAACAACCCGCAACCCTGGTTATCATTCCCCTGCCCTTATCCCGATTTATTTATGTTCCTTCTTTTGACTTTTATGTTCCGGGGCCACAGTATCTCTTTCGAACAATCCGCAATCCCGGAACAACCCGCAACCCTGGTTATCATTCCCCTGCCCTTATCCCGATTTATTTATGTTCCTTCTTTTGACTTTTATGTTCCGGGGCCGCGGTATCTCTTTCGAACAATCCGCAATCCCGGAACAACCCGCAACCCTGGTTATCATTCCTCTGGCCTTATCCCGATTTATGTAGGGTCGACGCAGCATATCTTGTTCTACTCTTTATTACTCGCCATCTTACCAGTCACCTGCCATCTAACCATATCATCCTTTACCATAATTAACCGCACCTATGTATCTAAATCATCGTCAACTATTCCTCATCGGTGTTATGGACGGCTTCTAGTCAGCTCTTGAATACCAGTATTTTACAAAGAACGACTGCTTGTTTGACCTTCATTACGATACGAAAACCCCTAGTAAGAATTAGGCTTCTGACTACACCATACATGTATCCTTACCTAATATTATAAAAGTAAAAGTGAGTTTGTTTGTTTGTTACGTCTTCACGTCTAAATGGCTAAACCGATTTTGATGAATTTTGGTACAGAGATAGTTGGGACCATGGAGACGGACATAGGCTTTTAAAAAAAGTTTGAGATATGAGGGAGAAAGAGGGAAGAAAAGGGAAAACTTTGCATTTCTATTATTACAATAAATAAGGCGCAAGGGCAAAAACTACAGGTAGCAGGTACCTGTAAATCAGGAAAGGGGAACTGTGCTACCCCGACTTTAACACGAGCGAAGCTGCGGGCAAAAGCTAGTATCTAAATAAATTGAAAATACAAAGCGATTTAATAGTATAAAATCGAGAAAAACATTATCACATGGCAATTTCTATGTAGCTCAACTGATTCATATAGAACAACAAAACAAGATTTATCTCATTTATATCACAGTGGGAACCAAAGTTCAAACCACATGTGTTTAATTAGATAAATAATTAACTCGCTCGTAATCCTAATTAATCTTGTTTTTTAAATTGCTAAACGTGACCATTGTTTGAAGCGTGGACATTATAATTAGCGTCAGTTTTTTAGGATTTCTGTGAAACTACATTAGTATAAATACTTTAATGAGTTTTGATAGAGTGTTCTTATTCGGGCAAGTATTTTTTAATTTTACCGTATCGATAGCAATATAACCAGTTCAACAAACGATCGTGTTTGGCACTATCAGTGGTGTCCATCTTTTATTCTACTTATTCTTAAATATTATTGGAACGAAGTTCATTATCTGTTAGACGGAAAAAATTAAGACCAAAAGTTGTAACGACACTTTTTGCTATAGGTGTAAGCCATGCGGCGTGCGCGTGTTTCTGTCTGTCTTTCTCTCTCTCTCATAGAAAGCAGTTATTTTTGTTGAGTGTATACAGGTTTTTTGTACATAATAAATAATAAATTCCATCCCTTGACACCTCTCAAGTTTTTTTTGACTTATATTGCTTGGGTAGTTTATGAGTTATCGTATATTATACAATATATTTTTTCTTCTATGTCTAAATGGATGATCTGCTTATCTTTTAGTAACTATAGAAAATGAATATTCAATTAAAAAGACGTGGGAGATATCATTAAACCATAACTAAAATGGGAAAAAATAAATTATTGCAAAAAAGTGAATAAAGTGGAAAATAACTTTACTTCCGGAAGTCGGTGACTTTGTTTGTTTCATTGACTTTTTGCCACTGTTGTGGTTTTTTTTAAATTAATCAAAAAAAAAATTATCTTGTAAACTTCTATGATCTGCAAATATGGACGTAGCTTTGCCACTGTATTATACTCATTACAAATTTACACACTCATAAATATTGAACGAATGCTGAATTAACTCTCTGCTTTTACACAAAAACCTTCCTTATCGTCACAAATAACATGAAAATACTTTTATGTGTCTAAAGCGTCTCCTACACACTCTCAATATTACGATATTTCGTCGCTATTTTTATACCCGTAGGAATAATTCATATGTGGACGAAGACTTCATATTCTTTTATTTCATTTCCTTTGCTTGTTTATTCCGGTATTGCTATCCTAGTTTGTATGTGAATAAGAATATACTTGTCTAGTAAAAGATTAAGGAAATATACCAATCGCGTTTGTGTCAATTTCCTGCTATTGATTAAATCAACATCTACAGGAGGGAGTCGTGTGTCTTGGTATGGACATGTAATGAGGAGGGACGAAGCACATGTGGCTAAAAGAGAGATGGATCTGAATGTTGATGGACTGAGAGTGAGAGGAAGGCCAAAGAAAAGATGGATGGATTGTGTAAGGAATGATATGAAAAAGAAAGGAGTAAATGATGCCGTGATGTCTGATAGGGAGAATGGAAGACAAGGGCAGGAAAATGATGATGATGATTAAATAAACATGTACAACAGCCTAGTGAAGTGACCGTTGTACGTTGTTGTCAAGAGTTCGAACCTAAAACACTAACGAACAAAAAAACCAAACAGCATGCCCTTTTTTCAAATGGGAAAACTTCAATGAACTTCTCCGGCTCTGGGTGGAGCGGGAAGGAGTATCAAACTTTTACTGACTGAAACCCAACCATGTTCCTTCTTTTGCTCTTTGTGTTCGGGGACTAGAACATTCTCTTTCGAACAACCTGCAACCCCGGCAGTGGCCCGAGCTGGCCCCTCTCCTCTGCTGACATCTCATTGCGGCGCGCAGAGTCACTAGACGGACGGACGGTGATCTACCCGTTGCTCACCGTCCACAGACCCCTGTAGGAGGACCATAGCATGGAAACTGTGACACCCAAATTCAACGTCTTCTTTTTTATTGGTGTACTAATAGGGGAACTGATAGCAGGGTACTGTTGGAGATAGGGCTCGATCAACATGAGCCTTTTATAGCTCTGGAAGTTAAGTGTATCATTCTGCATCAGCATCTGCTTGCGGGTGTATGTTAATAAAGACAAGACCCATTCAAGCGTGGGTTGTCTAAAAAGTTTTCCTGCCTTGTTCCATTCTTTTTTATAATAAAACTAGCTTTTGACCGCGGCTTCGCTCGCGTTAAATTCGGGGTAACACAGTTCCCCTTGCGCCTTTTTGATTTGTAATAGCAACGCTAAGTTTTCCCTTTTCTTTCCTCTTTCTCCCTCACACCCCACTTTTTTTTCAAAAAAAGTTAGCCTATGTCCGTGTCCTGGTTCCCAACTATCACTGTACCAAAATTCATCAAAATCGGTTTAGCCATTAAAGTGTGAAGAGGTAACAAACAAACAAATAAACAAACAAACTCACTTTCGCTTTTATAATATTAGTAAGGATGGCCTCAATTATTATATTCAACGTTGCAATTTAATTCATCATCAGTATTCACATCATTATGTCCACTCCATATATCTCTGGGTTATGGTCAATATATTCAGATTATTCTAAGAGAAACGCCGACTGTAATAAACGGATTAATGGCTACTAAAATGCGTCTGGTAACATTTGCCTAGAGTTTATGTTTATACATAAGCAGTGACCTTAAATGTGTAGATACGTAGTTTATATGATTATGTGTCTTAACGTTTTTGTTATTAAGTTTCGTTTCGTTAATTTATTTTTCTTACACAGTATAGTAGCAGTAATCGTCCTTGTATGTTATTTTCGATGCAACGTTTTGTGTTCAATCAGCAATGTGTTGTACAATTTGAAATCTTACAGTTGTTAATGTGTTTTTGCATTGCCTGATATTCGAGATGGATTCTTGCCAATTTTCTTGTACTATGCATAATTATATTATTATATAATATTGTGTTTTCTGATTTAAATTCAATAAAATCGAAAAACCTTTTTTCAAATTTAAACTTTTTGAACGCGACAAGAGGCAGACACTCAAAATGCCCACCATTAATAGGACTGCCAATCATAATCATCATCAGCAGTATAAGCCTTTGTTAATCCACTGCCGGATATAAGCGTCTCCCAAGGCGCACCACTTAGCCCGATCTTCGGCTACCCGCATCCACCAGTCACTACATCTGGCCTGGGGGCGACCTTCACCATGCTTACCTACTCGTGGTCTTTACTGCAGAACACGCAAAGACTATACTGTATATTGACATAATAAATGTTAATAAAACATCAAATATCACGACTACTGTAAGAGTAGACACTGCTCGTTATAGAAACAGTAAAAGCGAAAGCGTAGGCGGTAACAAAAGTAATAGCTAAACAGATTTTAATGTTTCCTGTAAACTAGCAGTAAATACAGTTATTCATTTTGTACAAAATGAAGACCTTTCTCCAGCCACGACTAAGTAATTGCAAAATGATACGTCTGGTATCACAGATACCTGAGAACCTCACACAATGAGTGACGGTAACAAACGGTAAGATAATGCATACTTGTTTGCTCAACGTTACGGAGGAAGTAGCAAATGGAGTCATAAAGGAGTCATAGTCAAAACATAAAACAGTCTTTAGAAGAAGTATATCTTAGATATCCACAGAGTGTAAAGGAAGCATCATATTTGTAATCCAAGTATTCCTTAAGATCGCAATATTGAGATGAAGAAGATGCTTGACAATGCCGACACCCATTTGCAGTATGGAATCGGATTTGAAAAGCATCTGTTTCGTTGCATCCAAGTTGCTTGCCTGCTTCGAAATTTCGAAACTCGTGGTCGACTTTCTTTTGGCATATTTCAACTCTTATCTTCCATTTTAAACCGTTTACAGAAAAAAACTGCGTCTTTATATTTGTGAATCTTATCGTTATCTCGCATTCAAGAAAGCACGTTGTTGATGTTTGCATACCACCATAGCATTCCATTTAATAATTACTCTGTTGTTAACCCCGACTATTGTTATTTTTGTGCACTTTGCGCAAAACGGGAATTGAATTAGTGCTTGTTACAGTTTGTTGAATTTTAATGCCAAGGTGTCCTGAATGACATTTGCAAGGTTATGGATACCAGCCGAAACAAAAAGTGTTAGTTATAAGGAAAAGTTAGTAACAAAAGTAAACAACTGTATTGTGGCCTTTTTAAAATGTTTGCTTGTTGCAAACAACTTGTAGTTTGATGACCAACAACATGTATTGTTTTAATTTGGCTAATCATATTTTGTGCGGGGTTACATTGAAAACATATGGATGTTTGTTACTCTTTCACACAAAAACTACTGAACCGATTTGAATAAAATTTCTCACACAAAAAGTGTACATTATGTTAATTAATACATAGGCTACTTTTAATGCCGGTACTATATTATTCCCTTTGGATTATATTGACGTTCATGCGGGTGAAGCTGCGGGCAGCAGCTAGTGTTTCATATTCTAAGAGTATTTTATAGACACTAGAAGAAGTAAGATCGTTTTTTTATCGATAAGACTTGTAATTGTAAATGACTATTTTATTTGTACGCATAATTTGTATGGTATATAATTATATACAGTATGTAAGTTTAAACGAGGGACGTATGCAAACCCACAATAGTGCATACTTACATGATACTAATAAAAATATGAACAAAAAAAAAAACACTAATAAATAAAAGACAGAACCGTACCAAAAATTTCGCATAAGTCTCGCAACGTGTATATACCCTTGCGCTAGCGATTCAATACTATCGCAGAACATTTGTGTGCATGTCAATGACCTTTAGGTATAATCCATTTTCCCTTCATACTTTAAACCTGGCATAAGACGCCTTTTCGGTAAATCGGCGCGTAGATTTACTTTTACAAGTTTACTTCTCTCGCGCTCAGTGTTCATGAATAATGTATTTTATTGGACAATTACGTCAGAAATTAAGGTTATATGTTTTTTACATATTTGGGACGAGAATCGAATACTGAATACCCTCCCTCAATAAGTCCCTCGTTAAACCTAACACTCTGTATATACGATTTTAAACTGGCATGGCCACTAACATTATTTATAACGGGACGGGATATTTATTTTAATTTAAAAAATAAATATCGAAATATCGGAAACTCTAAATAAATGTAAATTGGTAAATATTCCGTTTTAAATGTTATTTAAAATTATTTGTATGGTAGATGAAATCGCTTCCACTGTCTGTTCGTTGGATGTTTTAAATTACTCAACGGATTTTAATGCAGTTTTTAGCACCATATGAAATGGTTCAAGAGGATGAAAGATAAAAGAGTACCCATTTTGTATATCTATAGAATAGTTATACTTTCTAGAATCAGGAACCGGATTCATTCGCCTTCATGTAACCTTATTGCTAGTTTCTACTTCACATACGTAGGTACCTCTTTGTATGTGTGTAGTAAATTTAATTACCTCTAATTGACAACAAACATAACTCAAAAGCGGCACACTTGACTTCTTTCATATCCGGAATATGTAAGCAGAACTTCGTTAAACTGTTGTAATAGCAGCAATAAATAAGATTATTATATTAGAGAATTACATTATCGGGAAATTCAGTATCGGCTAGCGATAGCGAGCGTGGGTCGCTATCGGTAGCTTCGTAGATATAGTCTTCCATTTACGCTCATCTGGATGTACATAAGTCCGGATCTACATAAGTCTGGATATACGTAAGTCTGGATGTACATAAGTCCGGATGTACATAATTCTGGATGTACGTAAGTCCGGATATATTAAATAAGTTGGGATATACAGGTGGAAGGGACATCGACGCGAAAAAGGCTACCACCATTCAGTACATCATTCTGAACCCTCTATATAAATAAATTATTCATCAGTAATTTTGACGACACGGCTGACGCAGTGGCTGACCAGAGACAGGTGCGTTGCGTGTAGCGGGTTCGATCCCCGCACGGGACAAGTATTGGTATGACCTACTAGGTAGTTGTTTCGGGTCTGGCTGTTTGTGTACAAGAAATTACTCCTGTGTCGTGGATGCGTTCCACGACACAGGAGTAATTTCTTGTGTGGGGTAAAGTTTCTTAGAAAAAATGGTTTAGTTTTTGTGGCTAGTGTCCTGTAAAACTCTTTGGACTGGATTTGAGAACGCTATTGGTTTTACACTCTCGAGTCCAGAGTGTGAATAAAACCGTTCTTAGTCCTAGAAATGTTTAGAGTCTTGACAATACTACAACAGAACTAAGAACGTTTTGTTAGACCTTTTTTAATTGAGAATCTTTTAGTCCATGACTTTGTTAAGGGAGTTCCCTGCTCCTTGCTAAGGGAATTCCCCTGCTCCTTGTCAAGACCACACACAACCCGATATATATAAATAAACAAACAGAAGAATCGCACCCACCCGTCCCTTGCAAGAGCCAGCCCGCGCTGCTGAGCCAGTAAGTTTAAATCAGTCCATAAATAATATCACTCAGATCCAGCCTGTCCCTTGCTGTCCTCCCTCAGCGACGCCCTAAGCCGAGGCTCATACCCCACAGGGGGTGCCCTTAGCGTGTAGTCGCTTAGTAAGTTTTTACCCTGGCTGGAGGTCTTAATTTTTAAGGCATTCACAGGATTCGCCCGGTTAAGCAGACGACAACCTCCTAGGTTGAACTGCGAGATGCCATTCCTATAAAATAAAATAAAAGAATCGCAAGACTGGTGCCAAACAGTCGTCAAGTAACAATAGAGTGAAGTTTAAATGAATGCGTAATATCGCAACTTGATCAAGACGGTATAAATCGACGGGTGATCATGCTCGAACAATGGACAATGCCTGTTCTATGTGCCTACATGTGGATGTTGTGGTGATGTACTAAGTCTAATGGAAAGGATAGGAATTTGAACTGATCGTGTTTTGTTATTGTGGTGTTTTCTGTAGTGAATTGGCCAACCAGTGTGACTGCGGGAATCTGTAGAAGGTGGATCAACATCGATGCTCAAACAGTCACCACGTGTATAGTTCTTATAACATACCGAACTCTCTCGCAGGTCATTATGTATGGAAACACTATACTTATTTAAAAAAATGTCGTTCACTTTGTTGTCCATCTGTCTGTCTGTCCATCTGTCAAGACCCTTTATCTCGAAAACTCGTTGAGGTATCGAGTTGAAATTAATACCATATACCGCCTTCCCCCCTTTAGGTGTTCTGCGAGACGTCTCGGGAGAAACATAGAGAGAGCTCTCGGTCGAGATCGTACAACCTTTACGGTCCAAAACAAATGGACCAAGGAATTTCATATTAAATAAAAATGTAAGTTGGTACAATACAAAATAAATCCTAGGAATGATAAAAAGTGGATTAAGGGCAATAGAAGGAGCATGGGTGGGTTTTAGGCAGTACAAGTCTGACTCCCCTCCGAGCGGGGTAAGATGATTTATTGATTTCCTATCCGCAAAAAAAGGGAGACACAATAAACCTTAAAAACTGAGGTAATAGATCCGAACAATAAGATTCGCTATTATTTTACTGTTGAACGTAACAGTGTATTTTAAAAGCAATAAAAAAAATAGGATCAATAGAATCGGGGTTCAGAAATGGATGCGCCACTTTGCCCAATTTAAAAAAAAATTGGTCTCGTATCACTACCTCTCTCCTTAAACATCACTTTCTCTGCTCTTCATCATCATCATCTCTTTGTTCATCATCATTTTCCTGCCCCTATCCCTTTCTATTTGGGGTCGGCGCAACATGTTTTCTTCTTCCATTTTCTCCTATCAGACGTCACGGCATCATTTAGTCCTTTCTCCTTCATATCATTCCTTTATAAAATCCATCCATCTTTTCTTTGGCCTTCCTCTCGCTCTCCGTCCATCAACATTCAGGTCCATCACTATTTTAGTCACATGTGCCTTTCTCTACTATTGTTACATAATTTATGTATATAAAGATTTGTATTTGCTTTATGCATGTATATATTTATACGTAGTTGGTACACCACAACCTACCTGCAGTATGGTCTCTCCGTCTTGCTGTAATTCATCTAAAGGTTGTCTTAAAAAGATTACTTTAGCGGTAAGACCGCCCATTGTGTCACCTTATGTGAAATGTTTTTCAGTAATTATGCTTTTTGTATAGTGTACAAAATAAATAATATTCTATTATATTATCACACCCTGTTGCCAGATTATTTTTAACCGACTTCAAAAAAAGGAGGAAGTTCTAAATTCGACTGTATGTTTTTTTATGTTTGTTACTTCATAACTTTTGACTGCGTGAACTGATTTTGATGATTCTTTTTTTATTAGAAATCTGTCGCTTACCATGTGGTCCCACTAAAAAGAAAAATGGAAAATAGAAAAATAACTTTTTTCCGGAAATCAGTGGCAAAAAAAAAACAACGAAACCAACAAAAGTCACCATCTTCCGGAAAGTTTTATGTTTTGTTCTATACACTGCCGACAGACGATAACCATCATTTCTATCAAGTTTATTCTTCAAAAACTGTAGGCCTATAAAATTAATAAACATATTTCTAAAAACTAACTAATAATATGCTACATATCCGTCATGATCGCTAGGCCTATAAAAATAAACAGTTCTTCTAAAAGTAACCTCACAATATTTTAACAGGCAACACCGAAAATTTACAAAAATATATATTTAGTGGTGTTAAGCTAATTTGCATCAAAACAATAAGCCAGACTGCGCCGGCGCACGTTACAAAAACTAACCGACATGTTTACTTTCACGTCGCAAGCGCCACAAGCGACTTCACAGTTTGTTCAGCTGCCACAAGCATATCTGTCTCGCTCTGACATGGGACCTTTGGAGGGGAAGAGGGAGATGGATATAATGTGACTGTGTTTTTATTTTGGAAAGGAATGTCTTTCCTTTATTGTCTTTTGCATTTCCGTAAACAAAACTGTAGTCTTTCAGGTTTGTGTTGGTTACTTTGAAGTTCTTTGCGGACTGAACCAAAGACATTTAATAATAGACACACACAGATTATATCAGGTTAGATTAGTTGGTTAATATAACATACATACAAACATAACCCTTGTAATTTCCAAAAGGTAAGGCAGAATTTATGTACTTATTCCTAATAAGAAAACTACTTTTGTTTTAGTCCTGGTACAATCCAAACAAAGTGGTTGCTACTGAGAAATTCGTGGCGGAAAAACCAGATAGAACCTTCCCCATCTCCCGATAACCTTTTTCCATCTATGTTAGGGTTGGCTTCCAGTCTAACCTATAAATCTAAACCTATGTTTCAATTAGACCATTATAGGCATTTTTGAATGTCAAGAAACAAAATGATGAATCTGCAGTCCCGGTCACAAGGCATAATAACTTCTCAAAGTACTGTAGTTGTAGTTGTTAAGGAGCTCGTGGCTAAATAATAGCAGCCGCTCAGTTCGATCTTTAGGTTAAGCCGCGCTTGCCTGGGTTGGTCTGTGGATGGGTGACCACCCGTTACATAGGTACCGAGTTTCCTCCGTGCCTCGGAAAACACGTTAAGCTGTTGGTCCCGGCTGTCATTTGTAGATCTTTGACAGTCGTTACAGTAGTCAGTGTCCCGAAAGTCTGACAACCAGTCTTACCAAGGGGTATCGTATTACCCAGTATTAACTGGGTTATGGAGGTCAGATAGGCAGTCGCTCAAAGTAAAATACTGGTATTCAGCTGCATCCGGTAAGACTGTAAGCCGACCCCAAAATAGTTGGGATAAGGCTAGGCAGATGATGAAAGTACTGTAGTTGCCCATTCCAAAGCGTTGATCTTTATGGAGAAGAATGGGCAAGAAACTCCATGGACACTCTTTTAATTTTTAATTAAATTAACCGGATTTAAAATACCAGTATTTTATATGGTGCGTTTAAAAACATTTAAATTTACATACACAAACAGCAGACCCGGAACAACTATCATTTTACCATTTTTTTAACTAAATATTTGTTTCGTGAGGCTATCGAATCCGCGACACGCAGCGCAGCATTCGATCGCTCAACCACTGCGCCAACCGTGCCGTCAAAATAGTATACCAATATATGCGACGGCTCGCATATATTGGTATACTATTTTGACGATTCTTAACCCTAGATAGATAACCATACTGCGAGATACATAAAAGATAACCATGCGCTTGAAAAGCGCAAGATATTCAAATACGTGTATTTCAGAAATTAAGTTAGTTAGATTTTTCATAACTACATCGTTCTAAAGGTTTACTTATGAAAGTTAAAAAAAAATACGATTATAGTACAGTTTACTTATTATAAGTTATTTATAAGCAAATGAGTAGACCTCTAAAAAAAATAACAAAAATCAACAGTCTTCTGGTTATAGGATTAATTCTCCTAAGTTATTATAAAAATCAACAGTTTTTTATTACAATCTAGTCATTTATAATACAATCAGTCTGAAAATAATATCCATCATTATAATAAATAGGTTTATAGACAATTATGACAAAAGTCATTCTTGTAATCGCCACAGCAGACTGTCTTTTTGCACTTACTGCAGGTCATTTTCGACATCATTCGTTTTTTTTTGACGTGCAGTAACTGCAGTACCGCCTTTTTTTTGCTAAAGGCTCCCCCTCATCATCCGTGGAACCTCGTGCAACTAGACGCTTTGCAGCTGTGAAGTTTTACAGCTATCTCAACATTCGTCCATTGAACTATTTCGTCGGATATAAACAGATGAAAACATTCCACTGCACACTGGTTGGAAAATATTTCAACACGTACGCGTTGGACTTTGTTCATATAATATTGACGGCAGAGGTTCTTCCATGACATTGACCTTTAGCAGTGGTCCAGCAATGTTTCTTTTTACTTCTAATAACTTTCCCTGCTGGAACAATTATTCTCTGGTCACGCTCTGAAGTCTCAGCAGGTTCCGAAGCAGACTGAGACAAATCTTCACCATCGGACGAAAGATGCGATTCTTCTTCTGGTTCGTTATCTATAAACTCGTCTTCAAAGTCGCTCTGCACGTTGTCTTCGCTCAAATGATCTTCCACCTCGCTGTCACTCTCCAGGGGAACATTTCCGTCATTTTCATCTTCTTGATTCTAAAATGACAATATTTCGTCTTCTGCTAGCGTCCTCTTACTTGTCATGATTACTGCGTGAAGACCGTAATCTAAAATCAAATCAAACACATATAGAAATACACTTTACAACAGAAAATATTAATAACTTACTAATGTTAAAAGTTACATACAAGATAACCATACGCCTCTCGAGCGCATCAACTCTTCATGGCTACTAAAGTATTGTACTTACCGCATAGAAACAGCCGTCCCGCCGTAGAGTAGACCGGCAGCTGAGTTGGTTGAGAAGCACAAGTTGATACACGCACGGAATAAAAAGATATGGCAATATATTGCTTGCGCGGGCGCCTTTGCGGCGTAGGTTATCTTTCTAGGGTTAATGAAGTTCTAAATTAATGTGTGTTTTCCTCAAAAGATATGAAGGTAGAATTAATTATGTGTTTAGTTGTATACATCATTCTATTTAAAGTTATATAATTAGGTTTTTAATGCTTTCCTCTTCGCTACAATCGGTGCTATTAACTTCCTCCAACGGACGGATGTCTGCTAGAAATCTTGTTAAATTGCCTTTTTTGCTAACCTGCACAATGTAATTCATGTGATGGCAATTAAACTATTCATTATTTCCTTATTTATGGGATTATTGGATTAAGATAAATGTGAGAACAAATTGAAATATCATCATCAGGACACCTTGTTTATTTTTGCGTTTTATTAGTTAATAACTTTTGCCCGCGGCTTCGCTCGCGTTAAATTCGGGGTAACACAGTTCCCTTTTCCTGATTTGCAGGTACCTGCTACCTGTATTTTTTGCCCTTGCCCCTTATTTATTGTAATAACAAAGCTAAGTTTCCCCTTTTCTTCCGTCTTTCTCCGTCATTTCTCAATTTTGAAAAAAGCCTATGTCCGTCTCCAGGGTCCCAACTATCTCTGTACCAAAATTCATTAAAATCGGTAAGGCGACGTAGGCATGAAGACATAACAAACAAAAACAAACCAACTAACTTTAATAATATTAGTAAGGATGTGATGATCTCCCATCATCAAATAAACTTCCCCTGCTCTTGACTTTTACTGACTTAAAGCCACTCATGTTTCTTCTTCTGCTCTTTATGTTCCGGGGCCACCCACGGTATCGCTTTTCAACAACCCGCAACCCCGGCAGGACATCACGACACCTTGCTAGTATTCCCCGAAGAGTTTTTTTTTTTTTTTATATCTTGGGACAACTCACACACGGTCATCTGATCCCAAGCTAAGCAGAGCTTGTGTTATGGTAACCAGACAACTGATATACATACTTATATAATTTATAAATACATACATATTATAGATAAATCACACCCAGACACAGAACAAACAATCATGCTCATCACACAAAGTTTGTCCTGGGTGGGAATCGAACCCACGACCTCCGGCTTAGCAGTCAGGGCCACTAACCACTAGACCAACAGGCCCGTCAAACAGGCTCGTCAGTTTGGCAGAGATGTACTTGATGTACTTTAGCTGTTCCCATGTAATAGGGAGTAATTTTATTACACGACTGCCCCATAAAAGGAGTGTTATGTTTTTTAGGGTTCATGTGTGTTTGTATGTATGTGAGTTTCTTTATTCCATCATAACTTCTAAACGCCTGAACTGATTTACATGTGTGGGGTATCTTTAGAATCCTTGCATCGTCCCGAGTAACATAGGCTATTGAAAATTTATAGAAATGCAATGTGGCGGGTATGATAAATAAATGAACACCCACACGTTTTTTATTGCCATCAATCGTTCTCAAATCCAGCGCTGTTACTGAGAAATTCTTGACGGAATAAACCCGGAATCAAACTAAATCCTATTTACCTTAATACCTCATTCTGAGCGCATTGGCGCATGTGACCACAGTTCCCACGATACGAACAAGTACTGAATATAGGCAAAATCAACCTAAACCAGAATATATCTATTGGGAACCACCCACAGCCCACACCGATTCGTTCTCAGTACTTTCATATCCTAAAATGGAATCTTCTCACAATTTCCTTTCAATTCAATTTCTCTTTGTACCAATAAGGTTTTCTAAAGATAAGAGGAAAGATAAGAAACCCGTCCGATTTGATCTTTTACTAATATATTGTTCACATCAGTGGTTTTGATCGCATTTTTGTATGATCAAGGGCTATTTGTTTACATACTTTCTTTTATGTAGTTTAAAATACTAACATGTACACCCTTGCAAGACTGCTCTGGGTTATTTAGGGTCGATGCAACACATTTTCTTCTTCTATTCACCCCTTTTTTGCGGATGGGAAATCATCAATTAACTTACCCCGCTCTGGGCGGAGAGTGTCAGGCTTGTACTCACTAAAACCTACCATGTTCCTTATTTTGCCCTTGATGCTTCGGGGCCGCGGTATCTCTTTCGAACAATCCGCAACTCAGGCAGGCGATGGCCCTGGTAAGCCCCTCTGCTTTGCTGACATCCCTTTGATGCTTCTATTCAGCCCTGTCAACCATCACGTTATCACTTTTATTTTGGCAAGAGGCTTAGTGTTGGCAATTGCCATACAACGTGGCAACGTTGCTAGTCTCTTGGGTATCTTACCAGCTGTCAGCGTTGTGGAGGACTTTTTGATTCCCTTCTATTATAATATTTTGGTGTTAGTTTAGTTTATTTAAGTAAAATTGTTATCACTCATATCGTAACAAAACTTAAATGAATGAATCATATGATTTCAGTGTTGGTAAAACTGGTTATCATGCATCGGTAAGAACTTCTACCCCTTAAAAAAGTAACTTTGATTTCAAAGTCAAAGACCCTCTAGAAGTATATCACTGAACAGCATATGATTTGAGGGGGATACGACCTGTAGTCACTATGCTTGGCAAAATGGCTGGTAATCGCAGGGAGATTTTATCAGCTTGCAATGTTGTTGCACTCTAAGATTTTGCAATGCTTTACCATTTAGGTTTAAAGAAGAAGGGCATTATTTTATGAGCCTGTCCGGAATCTAAGTTAGCAGTGTTGGGTCTGTATCGATTTGCTAACACATTTATTAGGATTCGATTAGAAATCTCGTGGTTGTATTCATCCCAAACTCTTTACTATAATCAACATCTTTGAGAACTTTAGTAACACAACCATCATCGTCTACTGTTTTCCTTGTATCAACTCTTACTTCTTAATACTTTGACCATTTCTATCAGTTATCACCTAATCATTCACTTCTTCCTTATTTTTGTCAATTTTCGGGCCGTTATTCAAAATTCTTTTTTTTATACAGAATGGTATACTTCCGAAAAAAAAATATAAATCATATGAGCCCAGTCGGTGGAGAAGTAATCTATGATTCTAACAAAAATCACCGACTTCCGATTGACTTCTGGAAGTTTTACAAAAATGTTTTCTAAATCATGATCTATATCATCAATCCATCTTTTAGTCTCTTCTTCTTATGACCGTGTTCATCATTACTCCATATTTGTTAAAAACTATAACAAAATATCCATTGCTCGAGTTTATTTCATGACTGCACTACACAACACTCGAGGCCGTCCGTTCACTCGGTCTTTAAATCCCGCGCTCCATATTGCACCACACTGTCTATACAATATGCATAATACATGTATTATTTTTTATTATATCGCTATTTTTAACATTTATTATGCCAATTAATGTATAATTGATCGTATTGGCCAATCATGCTACGAAGAATATTCAAATCTCGAACGATACTTGGATATGAATTGGTATTTATAAAATATACTAGCTGTGCCCGCAATGCGTTGCAATGCAATTTTTTACCTTTCTACCTACCCGACCTACCCTACCTACCCTACCTACCCTACCTACCCTACCTACCCTACCTACCCTACCTACCCTACCTACCCTACCTACCCTACCTACCCTACCTACCCTACCTACCCTACCTACCCTACCTACCCTACCTACCCTACCTACCCTACCTACCCTACCTACCCTACCTACCCTACCTACCCTACCTACCCTACCTACCCTACCTACCCTACCTACCCTACCTACCCTACCTACCCTACCTACCCTACCTACCCTACCTACCCTACCTACCCTACCTACCCTACCTACCCTACCTACCCTACCTACCCTACCTACCCTACCTACCCTACCTACCCTAATAAATAGTATCCTATGTCCGTCTCCTGGCTCTAAGCTACCTCCTCACCAATTTTCAGCTAAATCGGTTCAGCCGTTCTTGAGTTATAAGTGGAGTAACTAACACGACTTTCTTTTATATATATAGATTTGAATGCATTCGAGAATCTGTGTTCTACTTTTGAAAATAATGGCAGGTCAAAGTTAAAAATAAAACTATAGAGAATGGCGGAAAACGAATCATATAAAATATGAATATCCGAAGCAGTTTTTAAAACATAGACATCGCTATAACCTCTATCCTTGAATTGCTAGAATATATTGTTTGCAACATAATAATAGATACAAGAATTCACCTGTAGAATTTACAAATACTTGAATTACCTTCTTTATATAAGCGTTCAAAATTATCAGTCGTGCGTGACGTTTAAAACCAAAAGGAATTTTAGAAGCTGTGCACGAATACGACAAAAATATAGATTGACCATTTTTTTAAGATGATAAGACTACTGATACAGAAAGAAGTGTGGAAGAATGAGACATGTTGCACCGACCCCAAATAAGCTGGTATAAGGGCAGGATAGAAATGAAAACAAGAAAAAATGGCCGGGCATTTGAGGGAGAGATCCTCAAACCAACCCAGCCGCCGCGGGAGACGCCCCGGGTGTCGGGCGCCGTGAAACGACTCTCGGTCAGGGCTCTGAACCGGTTTAAAAAGAGCGGTTAATTTCGATAAAATACCGGTAAATATATCGTTCCTTCATTAACCGGTTAAACAAGTGAACAGTTCATATGTAACCCAAATGATAAAGGTTACCGGTTACATAAGCACAAACGGTTTTGACACCCAAATTAACCGGTTAATTCCGTAATTCGTAAATATTTTTCGTCTACTTTTTTAATACTTCCAACAAGTTATAGTGACATTAATACATTTAGTACCCCAGAAAAAATTAGGAAAAAACAAATTTTTGATCTGAGGACGTCAAATACAACCGGAGAACTTAAATGGTGCGGGTAGATTCATGTTTCGACTTGCTTAGTATTTTGCGCGCCCGCAAACAAAGCGTCGAGCAAACCTACGCCACACAGTGGGTTGAAAGTATGATTTTAGTGACATATTGGTCAATTTCGTTTTTTTTTTGCGTTTTCTGTATATAAAACTCGTCAGCTTCAATAATAAATATCTCTTGACGTTTTTCTCTAAACTTAACAGTTTGGGTAGAAAAATGGGTTTTATGTTTTTTTTGTATGGAACTGATCTAATAAAATCAAATTTCTGCTAAGTAGCGTTAGATTTTTTTTCACTTTTAGCCATTATGGTAATGCTAATGAGGATCATTAGTTAATAAACCCTCATTAAATAGGAAGCAGAAAAATTAGAAGTTATCTGTTTGTCACTGGTATAAAAACGAATACTAATTAATATAAAATAAATGTAGCCCACATTTATTTAATATTAATTAGTATTCGTTTATTCGTACTACTTCTAACATCCAGTGATTGTGATCATACCTTTTTGGCTATAATGGAAGGTTTAGTTAATAATTTAGATTTATTTATGATTTTAAGAGAGCAGCTGCACTCATTGTCGAATAGTTCAAACCTTTTCCAATTTCTACAAGAAAAAAATAATGTGTCTGAAGAAAACAGTGCTGAACTCCAAAAAATCTGTACGCGATTTTGTTCAAATATAAATGCAAGGTGGGAGCGAAGTAACCGCACGTTGGCAGAGTTTATTAGAAAAAATGGGGATTGGTTGGAAAGTGCAATAAGTTGGCCTGCGGGAATAATACCTGAACCTGTTGACACTGAACAAAGAATGTTTGAGTTTTGTGATAAAAAAGATGTTGAAAATCTACCACCATCTACAGCAGAAGCTTCAGCATCTACATTTACACCTCGAAAACCTTTCGAAGAATTGAGATCCAGACAAAAACGGAGACGTGTTGATGAAATCAACAAATCGTTTTCAATATCCCCGGAAGAACTGAATGCTACCACAAATGCTAATTTAAGAAATACTGGAAATGAAGATGTAGGAAAAATAATGCATCATTTGTTAAATAACCCAGAAGATTTATAAAAAGGTAAGGAGTGTTTAAGTGCAAAAGTGAAAAGTAATCAATATTTACCCGATAAGGCACTGTCTTTGTTGGTTTCTCTTAAATTAAGTAGATGGCAGTATATAAGTCTAAGAGAGCAGCAAGTAAAAATGGGTCGGACTTATACTCTTCTTATTATGAAATTAAGCAAGAAAAGTCACAATGTTACCCAGGAAAAGAAAACGTAACTATAACAAAAGATGGAGCTGCAATTAAACTGCAAGCTTTACTCAACTTGACGGTCTCGAGGCTATTAGATGTGATTGCTTGCTAGATTTGAGCTCGGCAAAAGATTTAGTGCTTATAAGCAAATGGGGTTTTGATGGAACCTCAGGTCAAACTAATTACAAACAAAAGACGGAAATAGACTTTGATGATTCAACTATATTCATGGCCAGTCTAGTTCCTGTAAGGCTTCAACAATCTGATGGCACAATTGTTTGGGAAAACGACCGACCCTCATCAGCATTCTATTGCCGTCCGATTATGTTTAAATTTACCAAAGAATTGTTACACAAGTTACACAGTCAACAGTGGTAAGTACAAAAAAATTGCATAGAAAAAGAAATAGATGAACTTCAGTCGAATTGAAGTAACGCATAAATTGATCATGACGATGATACACGGCAAAATTACTTCATATTTGTCAGAGACATCATCGTCTGTCTGTGATATTTGCAAAGCAAAACCGTCCGAGATGAACAATTTACCATCAATTGCTCAAAGAGAAAAAAACGAAGATATGTACCATTATGGATTGTCATCTTTAGATGCCTGGATAAGAAGCAGAGTGCTTACTTCACATCGGTTAGTATATATTATATTTTAACTACATCCTTTTTCTGCTTCATTTATGTTTAATTTCCTTTTATAAAGTGTCATTCCTCTTTCTTTGCAGCTTATCGTTTGGAGTTTAAAAAATGGAGTTGCAGGGGCGATGATAAAGAAAAAAATATGCTCAAAAAGAGCGCTATACAGCAACAAGCATTTAAGAGTGAAACCGGTTTACTCATTGATATTATCAAGCAAGGAGTAGGCACAAAAAATGATGGCAATACTGCTAAAAGATTTTTTAGAGATCCACCAACAACAGCCCGCATAACAGGAATTAGTTTAGAGTTAATTGAAAGGTTTCACGTGATTCTTCAGACTGTGGCATCTGGAGAGCGCGTGGCCCTTACAATTTTTTTCGAATATTGCAATGATACTGCTAAATTATATGTTAATTTATATCCATGTTATTTTTATATTTTTTTTTTCGGGTGGGAAATTATCTAATGACTTCCCCCGCTCTGGGCGGAGCGGGGGGCATGTCAGACTTGTACTGACTAAAACCCACCCATGTTCCTTCTGTTGCCCTTTACGTTCCGGGGCCGCGGTATCTCTTTCGAACAACCCGCAACCCCGGCAGGCGGAGGCCCTGGCAAGCCCCTCTGCTTTGCTGACATCTCTTTGAGGCGCGCGTGAAATAAGAACGCGCCGTCGACACGGCCTGTCGTCAATCGACGGATGGACGGCGAGCTACCCATTGCTCACCGTCCACAGGCCCGCATCTACGGTGGCCGGGAGTCGTCTCGCGGCGCCCGGCGCCGGGGCGTCTCCCGCTGCGGCTGGGTTGGGTAGATGATCTCTCCCTCAAACGCCCGGCCACCTCCTTTGGATATGACCGCTTCCCATTCCCTCTCGCTCTGGACCATGGCCTGGACCTGGGCCGGACGCGAGAGGTCGCCGCCGCCGATCGCCTCTAGCTCGGGCACGGCGGTGCTCCGCCCACGCTGGGCAGACCGCCACTGTGTGCTCCACCGTGTTCTCCGGGCGATCGTCACAATGGTGACACCCGGGCGCTTCCTCCCGCCCGATGATGTTCAGGAACCTCCCGAAACTTCCGTGTCCGGTGAGGAATATCCATGGTATTATACGGCATCCAGTGTTCACAAATTGTTGGTACATGGGGCTGACATAATTAAGCATTTTGGTGCCATACCTGTCGGTAAACTGTCGGAAGAAGCAGGAGAGGCTCGCAATAAACATTTTTGGAATTACAGAGAGAGCCATTCTAGACAAGTAAGTAGAACGGCGACAAACGAAGATATAGATACGATAGATCACAAGTCTAAGACCTCAAATGAAAAGACAAAATATGGGTCTCTCTCCAAAAGTCAAAGAGCTTCTGATGAGTTTTCCAACAGAATCCGATTTACATTTTATTGATGTAAATAATTTACAAGATAGTCCTAGCGATAGTGAATAAGATTTTGATAGATTGTAAGTGTATAGATTTTTTTTTTGTAAGTATTAGTGTTGTATATTCTTAGTCCTAATTAGGTGTATTATTGTGTACCTTTACTAAACCTTTACTATGTATCTTTTGTAAGTAGCTTTATTATGTACGTTTTACTACTATTTACCTTTTTCCTAAGTAAGTATACATTTTTACTTAAAAGAGCACATTCGTATCCTCTTTTAAAAATAACATATTATTACGAGTACCTACCAATTTAAGCGTACATATGAGATCTTTTAAATGTATTTTTGTTACTGATTAAGAACTTACCTGTATTAATTCGTCTTTTGTCTTACTATTTTATTTTTGTCATTGTATTTCATATTAAAATTTAACTAAAAGAACGTACGAAAATAAAGCTTTTTATTCTATGTATTTTTTTCATTTTTTCAATCATCATTTTTAGGCAGAGTTGCAACTTTATGCAAATGTTCATAGCATCAAATGATAGTGAATGACACAAGGTATAAGAAAAATAACGTTGCAAAGCGGGATCTAACGGTACTTAGCAGAAATTTGATTTTATTTGATCCGTTCCATACAAAAAAAAAAAACAAAATTCATTTTTCTGCCCAAACTATTAAGTTTAGAGAAAAACGTCAAGAGATATTTATTATTGAAGCTGAGTTTTATCCATCCGCATACAGAAAACGCAAAAAAAACGAAATTGACGCCTATGTCACTAAAATCATAGTTTCGACCCACACAGTGGCCACTGTTGCGACGTTGCGAACTTGCATGCGACTTGATGCGACTATTTTGTAACTAAATGACATCGCAACGTCTTGACCGTGCTTGTGAAAGAGGCAGGGGCGGGGGGTGTTCAAATTTGTTTTTAACCGGTTAATTTTCACTTTCAAAACCAAAATTCATGAAAAACCGGTTTCTCGCAAAAACCGGTTAAAACCGGTAAAGTGCAAACCTTAACCTAAATCGATTTCGGTTTGGGGTCAATGACCGTAACCGGTTAAGAATTTCAACCGGTTTCCGACCCCTGCTCTCGGTCACTGTAGATGCGCGCCTGTGGTGAGCAATGTGTAGTTCACCGTCCGTCCGTCTATTGACGACAGGCCGTGTCGACGGCGCGTTAGTGTTCCACGCGCGCCTCAAAGAGATGCCAGCAAAGCAGAGGGGCCTGCCAGGGCCTCCGCCTGCCGGTTTTGCGGGTTGTTCGAAAGCGATACCGCGGCCCCGGAACGTAAAAGGCAATAGAAATAACATGGGTGGGTTTTAGTCAGTACAAGTCTGAAACTCCCCCCCGATCCGCCCAGAGCGGGGGAAGTTATTTGATGATTTCCCACCCTAAAAAAAAAGGGCAGGATATTTGACGATGATATTACCCAAGTGATAGACGCAGTAGAAAAAGGCTAAATAACTTAAAAGCGAAACATGAAGATAAAAGAAGACAATGCCTGATAAATCATTTCTACTGCACATGTTACAAAGGTAACATCACATAATGAGATAAAGACGCTTCGTTGGCCAATCTTGTAGCCAATCTCGGAAGCCATTATCGTAGATACTTCGATAGTAAGAGTATAGAAATGTACTCAATACTGGCGTTTGGTGATGTAACTTAGTTTAGTTTATTTATCTCTATTGGAAATGACTCCAAATTGTATATTTTTGTTGCGTTATTCAGTGATATTGTTTTGGCTTAAAGCAACTTGATCATTTTTAGGGTTCCATACCTGAAAACGAAATAACAGAACCCTCATTGGATCATTTTGTTGTCCGTCTGTCTGTCTGTCAAACTCAAAACCCTTTATCTCGGTAATGTGTGGAGTTATCCATTTAAAATTAAATCCGTATACTCAAATCTATGGTAACTTTGTACTGTGAAATAATCAATCCTCTAAGTCTACGCAGTCAAAAGATATCGTTGTTTATGTCGCAAATTTGTACGGAATCCTCGGTGCGGGAGTCTGACTGGGTCTTGGCCGGAATTTTCTCTATAAACTTCGACTATCATCTTAGAATTCACTTATTATTTACTAATTCATCATACACAGCTTATTCATGTTACCGTTACATATTTTATAATCTTCGTTCTTTAAGTAATTCAGGTGGAAGAAATCGAGAAGTATCACCATAATAGAAACTCCTTGGTCGTGTAGTACGCTTTTGAAAGACAAATGCTGTGGTCTTATTCCTAAACGATCAAAATCAAAAGTTCTGGTTTTACCACAATTATTTTGTGACCACAGCAGTAATAAATAATATGCGTTACAACAAAATGACTGCCTTACGTGTAATGTTCAAGAATTTTCGTAATCGACGCATTAATTAGCTTTAACTTCATTTCATAACACCTTCTTATTAAATTGCTGCCACAAATATGCATGAGACGTGCCATTTTTTCAAAGGAAATTATACGCGATTATAGAATTTTCTTCAAAGAAATAAAGTGTATTTTTGTGTACTGTTATTCAAACAATAGTTTACCCCTTTTTATTTATGGTAGTTATTACGTACCGAGGTCTTTTTTGTCCAGTTACGTCAGTAGCTTGCAGTTATGAATTTCACCGAAAATATCTAGTCATGCTCTGTTTTTGCCACTTTGCCAGCTGGGTTTTAGAGTTCTTCGAACAATGCTTTTAAAAACTCATTGCAGTTTGCAGAAATCTGCTAGTTTAAGCTAGAAACAAAAAAGTAGAATAATGCTTCAGTTATCCCGTTCGTTGTTGTATTTTTTACTTACAAATACTATTATTTTGACATGACTAATTATAATTATACTATAATTTAGCTTATTATTTAGCTTTATTATGATACACTAACAAAACCATATAAGTTTTCATTTACGGCATATTAAAGGCATCACAGTTTTTAACTATTTGAAGATGGCTGCCAAAGATTTTTTTATTATTGTAAAATATTACTTTCTTCATATCTCGTTGATGTTTCCATTATTCAATATTATGTGTTAATGTAAGTTTATTAATAATAGTTTATGTTTGTTAAACTAGTTTATTTTTCATAGATTAGTTTTAATTACGCTGCGCTCAATTTTTTTTTTATTATGGGTAAAAAGGCTCCCAGGCTTAACTGGGATTGGGCGGGTCAGTCAGGTTAACGTGCTTTCCGAGGCACGGAGGAAACTCGGTATGTAACGGGTGGTCACCCATCTACAAACCAACCTAGGCAAGCGCGGCTTAACCTTAAGATAAACTCGACCCAGCCACGAGCTCATCTATTACGGTTTAAGACAGGTTATTGAATATTGAAACCTTGGTGATAACTAGAATTGAACCAACCAGTTAGTTATATAATATAGGTACTAGCTGGCGCCCGCGGCTTCGCCCGCATGATAATAGAAAAAAGTGTCATTCATGTTAATCCAGACTTTAATCTACCTCTGTGCCAAATTTCACCAAGATTTGTATGTCGTTTTGACATGAAAGAGTAACAAGCATCCATACATCCTCACATCCATCCTGACAAACATTCGCATTTATGATATTATAAGTAGGAAGTAGGATTAGTAGGATAGGATTTAATATTAGTAGGAAGTGGAATAGCTGCCCCCCGCGTATCCTATGTGTTATTCCAGACTATAATCTACCTCTGTGCCAAATTGCATCAAGATCCGTTCAACCGTTTTGGCGTAAGTGAGTAACAAATATTCCAACATCCATACATGCATCTATCCATCTTCACAAACATTCGCATTTATATAATATTAGTAGGATGCGTCTGACTTGATTATGATAATTTAAAATTGTTAGAAATACGAGGCTTTTGTTAAAGTCTCATTTTGTTAACCGCTCTCTATGGGAATTTCTTAATAGTTTTTAGGGTACCGTACCTGAAAAGAAAAAAACGGAACCCTTATAGGATCACTTTGTTGTCTGTTTGTCTGTCTATCTGTCAAGACCCTTTATCTCGGGAACGCGTAGAGTGATGGAGTTGAAATTAAAACCATGAACTCAAATCTGTGGTCCTTTTTTTTGTTGTGGTGGGAAATCATCAAATAACTTCCCCCGCTCTGGGCGGAGCGGGGATGAGTGTCAGACTTTTACTGACTAAAACCCACCCATGTTCCTTCTATTGCCCTTTACGTTCCGGGGCCGCGGTATCTCTTTCGAACAACCCGCAACCCCGGGATCTGTGGTCCTTGAAAAATCAACCAATCTAAGTCTATGCAGTCAAAAGATATGGCCGTTTACGTATCAAGTTTTGTACGGAACCTTTAGTGCGCAGGTTTTTTTTCTAGTTTCACTTTTACCGCCGTTTAGGTGATTAGATTTTTATGAGTGCTTGCAAATGGCTAACAATGAAGTTGGTCTTTAATTATTTTGTGTGAGCAATGATTTTGTCTCACTGTTTCATTACTTTTAGTAACAATTCATCCAAACCCCTTTGGATGAATTTCTTCTCGTAAAAAAAAATCGTCATAAAAATGATATAGGTACGGGGTTAAAAAACAAAAAAAAAACTTAATACACAAAACCACAATAATGATTATAAAAAATTATATGTATAACTTGAGCAAGAATAAATGCTTCAAGAATTAAGGCTTCGTGTCAGTCTTTAGTCGAGTGATCGCAAGCGCGACTGTTGAATATGAGGTCTTCAGTTCGATTGCCGCGTCCGGAAGTGTTATTGGGTTTTTCCAACTGGAATTTCTGAGTAGCAGCCACGGAGTCTGAAATCCAAATCCAGACTCACGGTTGGCGCAGTGGCTGAGCGATCGGCTGCTGCGCTGCGTGTCGCAGGTTCGAACCCCGCACAGAACAAATATTTGTTTGTATGTGAGTTTAAATGTTTGTAAACGCACCCACGATACAGGAGAAATTCCTAGTGTGGGGCAACGTTTTAAAAAAAAACCGTGGCTGAAGTCTGGATTTGTGTCTGGTCGATGGATACTTGCCCCCTATTTCATTGGCCTTAAAATAGCTGGCGAAATGTGGGTGTACCTCTGCCTAGCCCTTCGTGGATGACAGGCGTGGATATTTTGTGTTCATGTATCCCTGGTACTATCCAATTTACTGAGCGGTGCAAAATTCTTACCATTGAAAGTTAACCACGATATGCTGTCTATATAAAGATCTTCCCTCTCGCTCCCTCCTACACGTTCAGTCCTTTATTTATCACAAATCGATAGTGCTATCTTTATCTTTTCATCTTCTGAGCCTTCATTAATCAGTACCTACTTGTGGGGAAAGCCTCTACATTGTCCTAACCTTTTTAGTACTTAGTCAGCTTCTTCTAAAGCTGTTCTACGCTTATTTCTGTAATATCTTTTTATCTTTATTCTTTTCTTGGATGAACACAGTTTATTAGCAATGTAGGGCATTTTTATATTAATAATTTTGTGACTTTACGTAAAATTAATACGTATTAATAATGAGTATTGTGGTAAAATAAGTTCAACATATTATGAACGTGTAAAAAATATGATGAACTAGCTTTTGCCCGCGACTTCGCTCGCGTTAAATTTGGGGTAACACAGTTCCCCTTTCCTGATTTGCAGGCACCTGCTACCTGCAGTTTTTGCCCTTGCGCCTTATTGATATGTAATAGCAAAGCTAAGTTTCCCTTTACTTTTCTCTAACCCAGTTTTTATAAAAAAAAATGCCTATGTAGCTTCCGCCCGCGACTTCGTCCGCGTGCCATAGTTCCTCTGGGCTAACGCTAACTTTAACCAGCGTGATGATCGAATAAAATATATCTTCTTCTCCCCTTTTCTTCCCGCTTTCTCCTCTTTTCTCACTTTTTTTAGCCTATGTCTGTCTCCTGGGTCCCAACTATCTCTGTACCAAAATTCATCAAAGTCGGTTTAGCCATTAAGGCGTGAAGAGGTAACAAACAAACAAAGAAACTCACTTTCGCTTTTGTAATATTAGTTAAGGATTTAGGATAAGGATTCCATAGTTTAATTATAAATACGCGATTTTGTAATCGTTGTCATCGTTGTTTGTTGATTTCCCATCCGCAAAAAATAAAAAACCCAGCCTTTTATGGTTGGACCTCTCCCCAAAAAGTGCCCCAACACCGGATCCTCCACTTTCCGCTTCGCATTCAGTCTCACCCATCTTTACAGGGTCACTAGTCTACCTATGCGGGGGGAACCCCACACTCTGCTTGTTCATATGCGGTCTCCTTTCTGGGACTCGTCTGTCCCATATATCGAGTAGACTGCGACTCTGAGTTGATTGAACCTAGCTTGCTGTAGTCAGTACTAGAATATTGGGATGCATTAGTACTATTATATCTTATTACACATCTCTGCGGTCGTCCTTTGTTATTCCATTCGTACTTTTAGATTCAGTCTGACACTGTAACTCCTTTTTTTGCGGATTGGAATTCATCAAATAACTTCGGCTCTCCCGTTTCGCGAGTATCAGACTGGTACTGTCATAAACCCACCCATGTTCCTGCTATTGCTCTTTATGTTCCGGAGACGCGGTATCTCTTTCGAACAACCCGCAACCCCGGCAGGCGGTGGCCCTGGCAGGCTTTGCTGACATATCCATCTCTTTGAGGTGCGCTTGGAACACTAACGCATCGTCGATACGGCCTGTACGGCCTAGACGGACGGATGGCGAGCTACCCATTGCTTACCGTCCACAGACCTGCGTCTACGGTGGCCGGGAGTCGTCTCGTTATAGGCTGGGATTTACACAACATTAAGGAACTACCTAATCCGTATCAAAACACATCACCAGGGGCATTCCACCAATTAAAGTCTACCGTAATAAAAGTATTGTGTACGTTGCACGGAGCGATGAGTAACGTGTCGATTACCAGTTAAATGAGTGTGATGACCTTAGGCTGCGCGTACGCTTCCTAGTGCGCCGACGATCGACTGGCGGCTTGCCGGCAGAAAATATTGCGAGTTTTAGATGGCTGTATGTTTGGTGCGGTTTTTTATTGAGAATGGAATACCATAGAGATGAAAGTTTGTGAGTTTTGTGGTTCTATGGTCATACAAAAAGATCATGAGAACTATTTTGGAAAAAGGATCTAGTTTTCGAAAACTAAAATGAAAATGATTGGACTGGTAGGTATTTCCAGGGTGGACGGAAAGTGTTTTCTGATTAAATAATCTGTTTAAATAGTTGATATACTATGGTAGAATCAGCGGTGGTAGACCAACAGCCAAGCCAAATAAGTGGGGGTGATCTAAAGTAGATAGTGTTGAAGACCTGAACAATAGCTTAAAATGGTATCTTATGTCAATCTCAAACATTTTTAACTGTTCCATTAACATTGTCGGAGCCTCAGCTCTATGGGGCGGTCTGATTCGGGGCTCCGAAACGAAAGGACATAAGGGTTATTTTCCTACAAAAAGTTGTTCACATCTATACTGACTTCCTTGCTTCGTTTCAGACTCTCGATGTTATTGATTTCGGAACAAAAAAAAAAACATTTGAATGAATTTATCGTTGATGAGGAGAATACGTATTAACATTATAAATGAATGAATTAAAAAAATAACGATTATTTTTACTTGCGACTTTATACAACGTTTATTTAGTTCGATGTTTTGATGAATAAATTATGACTTTATGTGGTTCATTATTAATTTCTTAACACTCAAATGTTTCAAGGTTATAGCTGCCATTTTATACAAGCGTCAATGCCTCCATTGTAAAAGTGCTCGTCCACATTAAAATTGTATTAAAAACTTCTTCGTCAGAACGATGAATATAAGAAAAACAGTTGTTTTATAAATGAGTTGATAATATCTGAGCTGCTGTTAGACAATTTTCTTATAAATTACATGGTAGTTGTTGGCTAGTTGACAACTAGCGGTCGTTGACCTTATTGCATTACGACTATTTGCCAAAGCAATTAGAGAAATGCTGCATTAGGATTCGTCACATAATTATAAAAAAGGTATTTAGTTTTCTGAAAGGGATACCGAAGTACTTACAAACATTTTACCACGTACCGTTCCTTATTCGACAACCTTTTTTATATTTTGAATTTGCGGTAGACTGTATTCACTGGTAGCTTTAAACAAAGTTTTTTTTAAAGTTTGAATGGGAGTCCAGTTAAGTAATAAAAATAAATTGTGTGGTCAAATGGACCCGTGGGTCCAGGAGCGAGCGGGCCCAGTTGATTGGAGACTCGTGAGGCGGGGTGGCGGGAGGCTACGATGGCGGACAGGAACTGGATTGGTTCCATCAGAACTGGAAGGAGACCTTAGCCCAGGATTGAGCAGGCTAGAAAAAAATATATAAATCAAAACACATACGTAGTATATTGCAGAAGTCACTGCAGTAAAACGTGATAAGAAATTAATTACCTTCATAAAATTTGATTCAGTGAGTTTCGAGATTAGCACTAAATTACATACTCAAACCTTAACTTTCTTTGTTCTCCAAAACAAAATTTATCGTTTTAGTATTTATTAGAAACCCAAATTGTTAGACTAAAAATTACTTGCTAGGATGTAACATTTCCAATTTACCTACATTTTTTATCTGCAGTTGGAACCTAAAAACTTCATTGCAGTCTAGTTGCAAGTTCAATTTTATCTACGCCTATGCGTTCAACTGATTTCTTTAGAGATTTGCTCAGCAGTTTTATGTTCTACAAATTCTTAGCACTGCAGTCACTGTGTCTCCTATTGTATCTGTGGTTCCAATCTCAACTCTACGGCAACTGGCAAAACTTCAAAGATATGTCAGGTTCCATTATTTAATACTAGCTAGCGCCCGCGGCTTTGCCTGCGTGATATCGAAAAAAAGTATCCTATGTGTTATTCCAGGCCATAATCTACCTCTGTGCCAAATTTCATCAAGATCCGTTCAGACGTTTTGACATGAAACAAAATCCATATCTCCATTTATCCATCCATTCTCACAAACATTCGCATTTATAATTATTAGTAAGAAGAAGTATTTTGAATACCGTCGTCATATTCAAGGACACTGAGGTTATCGAAAGTGTCTGGCTGGTATCTTTAGTTCCTCTATGTGTACTTCATAATCATCCTTTGCTGCTGTTCCACGTTATTTGGGGTCAGCGCGTTTTCTTCTTCCATTCTCCTCCTCTATATACCATCACGCTATCATTTTCTCCTTTCTCGGGTTCCATACCTTAAAAGGCATATACGGAAGCCTTATTGAATCACATTGTTGTCCTTCTGTCTGTCAAGACCTCAGGAACGTGTGGAGGTATCGAGTTGAAATTAAAACCATATACTCAAGTCCGTTTAGTCCGTGTTCCCTTGCTGCTGTGGATCAATCCTCTAAGTTTACGCAGTCAAAAGATATGGTTGTTTATCTCGCACGGAATCCTCGGTGCGCGAGTTTGCCTCGGTCTTGACCGGTCTTTTCTTTTATATCGTTTCTAACACAATTCATTCATTGTGTCCTTGGTCTTTCTCTGTCACTCAATACATCAAACTTTATATTCACCACTGATTGTGTAAACCTTGAATTTATTTCTTTGGTAGAATCTCAGTCCTCAAAACAAACTTACAATGTCACACAGTATCACACCGCCAATCGTCGGAAAGTTAGGCAGAAGTATCCTTACTAATATTATAAAAGCGAATGTGAGTTTGTTTGTTGCGCCTTCACGCCTAAATGGCTAAACCGATTTTGGTGATGTTTGGTACAGAGATAGTTGGGGCCCTGGAGACGGACATAGGCTGGGAAATGAGGGAGAAAGAGGGAAGAAAAGGGAAACTTAGCGTTGCTATTACAATCAATAAGGCGCAAGGCCAAAAACTACAGGTAACAGGTATCTGCAAATCAGAAAAGGGGAACTGTGTTACCCCGAATTTAACGCGAGCGAAGCCGCGGGCAAAAGCTAGTACTTTATCAAACACACATTTTGCCACTTATAAAGTTTCAAGTAATACAGGGCTATCTAAAAATATCCTGTTCAAAAATCCTTCAGTATATTTTCGCCCAACGGCTGTAACAGACATTATATGTACAAACTAAACTATATCTACGCAGTTACATAGGGATTTCCTCTCGGCGACCCGCTAAATGTCAAGGTCGGGGTGACCTTGGCGCGTTGCAGCATCCACCCTCGCCCCTCCCTTCCAAAACTTGGGGAGGCGGTATTCCCCACATTTCCCTGTAGGGTGGTGTTGCCAAAAATAGAGCTATATAATCGTTTAGTTAATGAAGTGGAATAATACTGCGACTAGAAAATATTTTTATTAGGTTGGCAAGGTGTGCAGTTTATTGGATTGTTTTTTAGAGTTCCGTAACTCAAAAGGAAAAAAACAGAACCCTTATTGGATCACTTTGTTGCTCGTCTGTCTGTCTGTCAAGACCCTTTATCTTGGGAATGCGTGAAGGTGTTGAGTCGAAATTAAAACTAAATACTCAAATCTGTGGTCCCTTTGTGCAATGAAAAAATCAATCCTTAAGTCTACGCAATCAAAAGATATGGCTGTTTATATCGCAAGTTTGTACGGAACCCTCGGTGAGCGAGTTTGACTTGCTTTTAACCGGTTTTGTATAAAATTGCATAATCATGAAGAGGAAAATATGCACCGCACAAGTTTAAAAAAAATGTAAATATTAAGCCTGCAATATATTTTTATCGGTGACACGAGGTTCTCTATTAGATGCAATTACTATTTAAAATAATCTATCCAGACTTTCGTAGAACAGGAGACCTAAAAGGGCCACTTAAACAGAATCATAGTAGGATAATTGTTAATATTCTTAATATGGTCAAAGACGCAGTTATTATTGTAAATTGTCACTTTGTGACCATTTTGGGAATGCTAACGTGATTCATATTACTACTACTACTAACCTACTTATTATCATTCTGCTTAAACGGCCATTTTATTCCCCTAGTACTGGAATTCTGGAATTGAAATGAAATGAAATTTCGATTCTGACATCAAAATCGACAGTCCGACACAGCCCTGCAAAACGTTTGGCGGTTTACCGGGGGTCCACTGTATTTCTATTTGTATGGGAAGTAATGAACATTAAATTTATTTTAGATCATAAATAGGTTGTAAAATGTCACTGGATGTAGATTGTGTTATGTTAGAAAGTTGCGTATGATCACCGAGCGTTCGAATATAAGGATAACTCAAAAATCACGATTTTTGAGTTGTCTCAGTTTCGATCTAAGTGTGCGTTAAAGCAACTCCTATCTGAACTCCACCACCAAGTTTGTACTAAATATATTATGTTATAGAATACCCCTTGGTAAGACTGGTTGTCAGAATTCAAAGCCACTGACTATCTTTAACGACTGTCAAAGATCTACAAATGACAACCGAGACCAACCTTGCTGTGGTATCCGCACGTTTCAGGCCCGGAAAAAACTCGCATGTAGGATAATAATTAGGTTCCTCTTTGCCTTGCCAACTTGTTTTACTTAAAAACAAGAAAGATAAATGTTAAAGCAGGCCATTCAGCCTGCTTGCCACATAAATCAAAGATAATAGATCATAAAGAGAAGAAAAGAGAGGAGGAAAATAGATGTTAAAAATGCTATGATCGGATATGGGCTGGCAGTTCTTGTAGTCATCAGTGATTTGACTTTCTTACTTTTGAAATCATCAAATAGCTTCCCCTCTGGGCGGAGCGGGGGGGGGGGGAGACTTTTACTGACCAAAACCCACCCATGTTCCTTCTTTTGCTCTTTATGTTCCGGGGCCGCGGTATCTCTTTCGAACAACCCTTCACCCCGGCAGGCGGTGGCCCTGGCAGGCCCGTCTGACGACGACTCCTAGAATAACAAAACGACAAACGAACAAAATCTCAGAAGTATTAAAACTGTACTAATGACTTCTTCATATGTATTGTGTTAGAAGGAAATGCCCAACAATGTGTCAGTTCTTGGTAAGTAGTCCCGGAACTTACCAATTGGTGAATTTCGTCTAATCTATTCATCTATTGAGGATGACACGACATTGATGTCTGTTCCTTCAAATGTTACTGTCCTATTGGATAGTTCATCCATTATGTTTCAATTTGATTATAGACCTTGAACTCAGAGTTAGTCTGGATTTGGGCGCTTGAAAAAAAATGTGACCTTAGAGTATATTGACTGAGACATTGACAAGTCTGGAATTAAAATACAGTAGCATTTCACCACCATAATTCGGAACACCCACTAACTACAAAATATACAATCAGAACACAAATCCTATGGAGTTCTGAGTTCTTTTCTTATCGAGAAGAACCTTACTCTATTAAAATCATTTAGCTTTACAATGTTGTTGTTACAGCGGTATGAGAGGACAGCGCAGGCCCGACAATAAGTCATTGCTTACTTTACAAAACGTAAAATAAGAAGTTAACAAAAGTTAACAAGCGTCTAAGAATCTACACGGCCAACAATGTCCACTCATTCACAAAGAATTGGTAAAAAGAATCCTTACAAGAAAAAGAGAGAACAATCTTAAACTATAATATGAACATTTCGTGTTAAGCTATGTATATTAAGTCTTAGTCTTATATATTTTGTATTACATTTTGTAATTTATAATTGTAACTACGGGTGTATTACCTGAAGTAAATGAATTCTATTTATTATTTATATTATATTTCGACGGTCCCTACGTACATAAAGACATGTCGCAAATGGTTTTTTTTTGTATTATTTGGCTTTAGATTATCTATGCGCACTTGCTGACATACCTACGATTTTTATTTTTTATTTAATTTATTTACCTTGTTTTCGAAATCGTATAAGAGAACAAGTATTATAAATTCAACGAATAAGTGTCGTAGAAACGGTCATCTATCAGTTTTTCCAAGAAAACTTGAAAAAATAAAATACTTATGTGTAAAAAGCATTATAAAGCTCTTAAAACTGTTAAAATATTGTAGAATGAAAATATGTATTATTGCTCATAGAATTATTTCTAGGGCGTGTTGAACACAAATTACGCTCTCCTGTAAACCTCGGTTTTTGACTTAACCTTATGTACGTAGGAACCGTCGATTTTACATCAGTGTTCATTCAATATTCCTAGACTTCAGCTTATAAAATATATGGTAACACAATTTGCTCACGATATTTTAGCCCACTTTATTTCTGCAGTTGGCACCATTATTCCACCCCCTTGTAAGTGGTCGTCATTTGGGCGATGATGGATCGACCCCCACCTCCTTTCGAGACCATGCCGACCCATATTTTGGGATCTAAATGTACGATGAACTTTATGGACATAATCGTATATTGTTATGTTTCTATTTTGGTATGTTTACTGTATATAGAAGTTTGGTTTTCAGCATTGCATTCCTTAATAAAGCAATAAATAGGGACTTGATATTGAAGGCTGATTTCAAAAGCTCTACTCAACTCTACTGCCCTCGAATTCGAATTTTCTTATATAGGCTTACATGCTTGCAATACTGCAATCAATTGCGAGCTTAAAATTGATCGCTTTTTTTATCAGAAGATTTCTTATTTAGTCTTGGGGCAATTCAATTCCAGCTCATAATCAATCTATTTTATCGGTTGAATTTGAATCATAATTGTTTAATAACAATTACTTTAGTTTCTAACCATGGTTGCTTTTACAAGATTATCAATATGAAGTGTGCTCACATGGGCCATCTTTTAAGCATCGATACTTCTTTTATTCCTAAAGGGATCATTGACTCTTGATTACAAAGTTTCTTAAGTTCTGTTTACGGTCATCGTGTTTTGGTTGATACGTGTATGGAATTTTGAATGTACGATGTTTTAACACTGCCCTTTTAAGGTCGTGATGATTGATGGCTTACATTGTTAATCGTGGGGAGAAGGAAGATCCTACTAATATTATAAATGCGAATGTTCGTGAGGATGGATGGATGTATGGATGTTTGTTACTCTTTCAAGTCAAAACGGCTGAACGGACCTTGACGAAATTTGGCACAGAGGTAGATTATGGTCTGGAATAACACATAGAATACTTTTTTTTGGATATCACGCGGGCGAAGCCGCGGGCGCCAGCTATCATACTAATATAATGTTACTCTTTCACGTCAAAACCGCTGAACGGATCTTGATGAAATTGGCACAGAGGTAGATTATGGTCTGGAATAACACATAGGATACTATTTTTTTCGATATGATGCGGGCACCAGCTAGTCCTTACTATCCTTACTAATATTATAAAAGCGAAAGTGAGTTTGTTTGTTTGTTTGTTACTTTTTCACGCTTTAATGGCTAAACCGATTTTGATGAATTTTGGTACAGAGATAGTTGGGAACCAGGAGACGGACATAGGCTAATTTTTATTAAAAAAAAGTGGGATATGAGGGAGAACGAGGGAAGAAAAGGGAAAACTTAGCGTTGCTATTACAAATCAATCAGGTGCAAGAGCAAAAACTGCAGGTCTTCTTGGTGTGTTATACCGAATTTAACGCGAGCGAAGCCGCGGGCGAAAGCTAGTAAAAAATAAAGAACTAGTGGCCGGATTTGGTTATCTGGTTTTGAAGGTTCGATGCACCATGAGAGGTAGTGTGATAGATTCACCAACTAGATTATTCCAGTACTTTTATCACAGTGTTAGTGAGGCTGGGGGCCTTGATTAGCGGAAGAAAAACAAACATACCACTTTAACATCATCATCGGCCATGCCTTTTTCCTTTTTTTTGGCTTCTAGTGTATCTGGATTTTATTTGGACTTTCAACAATAAGTACACAATTACATGAGCTGGAAAACATTTTAATCTTAAGTCTAAATGTCCCATCACTTATATGTAGAAGATTACTAAATGCACTATACTAAACGCTTTGCTAGTAAAACAACAAAATAAAACCAGCCAGAGCCGAGTTAAACTCGCGCACCGATGGTTCCGTACAAACTTGCGACATAAACGGCCATATCTTTTGACTGCCTAGACTTAGGGGTCCAACGACAATATTTTATCATTTAAAGGATGCGTTTTTTATCCCCTACAATAATGGCCAAACCGTGTACCTCAAGGACAAAAATACGAAATTATAGGAAAAAAATCGTAGATTTTGAAAAAAAATATGTTGTAATTATTCGCGCATTTGTACCAGTAGAAATTGTCGATCAAAGATGTAAAAACTTGCAACCCAAGAATTTCAATCTGGCAATGTCATGATTTACATCTCCGATGATGCGTTTCGTTACTTCATTTTAGAAATATGTGAAAACACAAAAATGTACTTTACAGAATTTATTTATGTATTACAGATAAGTTTTTATTTCTAGTATACATTTTTTATGAATAATCATGGGAACAAGAATAAAAAAAAAATATTTCACATTTTGTATTATTTTTTGCGTTTGGTTATCTGCCGGCCAAAAGCCAGGGCTCCAGACCTAGGCCGATAGTATTTTTTTCTATTGTTGTTGATATTAATTGTCAAATTGACATTCCGGACCACCGATGGATGCAAGTGGCGAATTGTCGTTCGGCGTGGAGGTCTAAGTGGGAGGCCTATGTTCAGCAGTGGACGTCTTCCGGCTGATGATGTCTTTACTACCTACCAGAATTCATAATGAAAATAGAAGAATCAATACTGTTATTCCGACTACCTAGCTTCACAATTATCTTTTATTTTATGACGATAATCAAATCTTAAAGACATAATACATATATAATCTTGTATTACGCTTCCACAAATGCCATTCATGAAGAGTTGAAGGTATAATCCTGAAGTTGAAGATATTATTATAATCCTGTATCATAATCATAGACGATGTTCTTGGTGTACCAATAAGTACATAATTTAGATCTTCTTGTCAGACTTCAAAAGGGTGGGTATAGCTTTCTCAGCTTTTCGCCAGTCTATGGGTGGATATTTTTATTCATTATAACCCGTTTTTTATTATGTTTTTAAGGTTTTTATTGAACACCGATGTAGGTAATGATGTAATAAATATTTTGACAGATGAAACAGATTGACAGCCGTCAATGATGTCATAAACGTTTCTTTGAACGCAGTTACGTTGCGAGGCAGTGTTTTTTCATATACTTTTATTTCTTTTTCTATCTAGTATTATAGGATTTTAAATACTGCTAAAAATACAAATTATTGTTTGGAGTTTTAATAGTAATTTGTACCTCGGTACAGTCATGGCCGAAAAAAAAACACCTCCATTAAGGACATGTCTCATTTTCGTATTAAACAACTGTAACTCTTATTAGGTATACATATATATCGAGATATGAAATCTTTTTCTAAAAATAGCCTATGTCCGTCTCCAGGGTCCAACTATCTCTGTACCAAAATTCATCAAAATCGGTTTAGCCACTTAGGCGTGAAGACGTAACAAACAAACAAACTCACTTTCGCCGTTGCTCCACACTAGGAATTTCTCCTGTATTGTACGGGTGCGTTTATAAACATTTAACTAACATACACAAACAGCCAGACCTGAAACAACTATCTGCAGGTCATACAAAATTAAATGCTTGTGCGGGAATCGAACCCGCGACACGCAGCACAGCAGTCGATCGCTCAGCCACTGCGCCAACCGTGCCGTCAAAATGTTTATGTACTATGTGATACCCTTCTGCCCAAACCTAGGGATGACAAGCGTGTTGTTAAAAAGTTTCAGTGTTCAAATAAATCTCCGAACTGATTGCCAGTCTCGCCGCCTATTTTTCAGTAGTGAATGACCTTTGCTCCACAATTACATTGGCGCGAAAGCAATAATAGCTAACGGTGATATCCGATCGACCTTGTTGTAAATAAACTAGTTAATAGACGGGTTATCTTGTTACTAGTTGGGTAAGGTGGTCTGACTGGTTCAAGTTTTGTGGTAAGTGATAATGACATTGAGAAGGAAAGAATATTAATCAATGAATTGCTTCTGAAAGCATGATTTGTAAAGAAAGAAATTGAATGTAGGTCTTCATTTGTAGGTTTTTTTTTAATCGTATAGCTTGGTACGGTCCCCTTTAGGGGCTCGAAATTCAAACCTACGCTGGCTCGGTACTAGCCCCAAAAAGGGGTCGAACTTTTAAGTACGACCTCCTCATTATTTTTGAAAATATTTTATATTTTGGTTAAAAAATAATATGAGTGTGCATTAATTAAGATACCTAGTTGAATGACGAATGCTGTAAATTAAAGGAAATTCTTGAATTTAATGGCAATTCGCGTCACACCACCGATTCAGCTGATGTGTCATGTGTCAAATTTCTGTCGTGCATAGTGGTTAAGATGGATTCGAATTAGAGAGAACAGCAAAGATATAGAGAAGTGTGATGTACCTAAGCACGGTACAACAGCATTGGAGTCTGCCAGGGTCATCGCCTGCCGTGGTTGCGGGTTGTTCGAAAGAGATACCGCGGCCCCGGAACATAAAGAGCAAAAGAAGGAACATGGGTAGGTTTTAGTCAGTACAAGTCTGACCCTACCCCCTTTCCCCCAAAGCGGGGGAAGTTATTTACTGATTTAACCTGCAAAAAAGCACGGTACAACAAAGTGAAATTTTTGGCAAATGTTTGAAGTGCTACAACTAACCGATGTTACAACGTAACGTCTAGACGTAAAACGTACAAAGACAATTTTGTTGGAATATTTCAAGGCAACAAAACTCTCTCAAGAGCATTCCTCAGGGAGATACATCTTTCTAAAGTACAAGATACTTTGTGATCTTAACTCACAAAGACACTGTGATTACAGAATATCTAAGAAATAAGAATACAGAGAAATTGTTGAAATTGTACACTTTAGTTGAATAGATATAAGACGTACGTGAGCTGATTTTATATGTAACTAGCTTGTACTCGCAGCTTCACTCGCGTGAAATTATAGCAAGGTAACGTTTTTAGTATAGCCTAAATGAAACGCTGGGTTAAGATTGCTTCTTATAAGTGAAATAATTTCTAGAATCGGATACGTGTTTCCGAAGATTATTCGCTACATCTTTTTTTATAATACTTTGCCCCACACTTGGAATTCCTCCTGTATCGCGGGTGCGCTTACAAACATTTAAACTCACATACACAAACAGCCAGACCCGAAACAACTATCTGCAGGTCATACATATATTTGTTCCGTGCGGGAATCGAACCCGTGACACGCAGCGCAGCAGTCGATCCCTCAGCCACTGCGCCAACCGTGCCGTCAATCTCTTTATAATTTAACTAGCTGTGCCCAGCGGTTTCACCCACCACTCAGCTCCCAACTATTGTAGCGTAATGCTCTACGGCCGATAGCTGTGTATAGGACCAAACTGGTAAAAAGAATACCACTGTGAATTTCATGCAATCCTAGTAGTTTTATCTTAACGCAGTTGGTTCTACCAAGAACTTGCATCCACAGATCAAACTGCTGGAATGAATACCACCGAGAATTCATGCAAGCCTAGTACTTTAATTATAATTCATTTAAATCGATCTTGCCGTTTTGTTGCAGTATAGATAAATAAACTAGATACCGACTGCAGTGTCGGGCTTATTTGTGAATCTAAACGATCCAGGGCGCCACCCAAACGCATACAAAAAAAAACATTAAAATCGGTCCAGCCGTTTAGGAGGAGTTCAGTGACATACACACGTATAGCAGAATTATATACGTATGTATAGGTATAAAGAAGATAGTATAGATATAGATAAACAACATTCAAGTGACGTAGATATAAAGTGTGCAGCAGTAAGAAATGACCTCATTAAGAAACTGAAGTGAACTGAAACGGAAAAGTGGACGGAGAAGTCTGCTGAAAATAGGTTTGGAAATAAAGCTGAATAAGAACTGGATGATGATGGACAAATGATGTTAAATATTGTGAAAAAGATTTGTTACGTAGTTTAAACTAAACGTGCATTAATTAACGCTTAGCCAAGCTTTAAAAACCTTAATGAAAAATATATGGCTGCTTTTGTCGCAACTTTGTACGGAACCCTCGGTGCGCGAGTCTTTTTTTTTTGGGGTGGGAAATCATCAAATAACTTGTCAGACTTTTACTGACTAAAACCCACCCATGTTCCTTCTATTGCCCTTCACGTTCCGGGACCGCGGTATGTCTTTCGAACAACCCGCAACCTCGGCAGGCGGAGGCCCTGGCAAGCCGCTCTGCTTTGCTGACATCTCTTTGAGGCGCGCGTGAAACACAAACGCGCCGTCGACACGGCCTGTCGTCAATAGACGGCCGGACGGTGAGCTACCCATTGCTTACCGTCCACAGACCGCATCTACGGTGGCCGGGAGTCGTCTCACGGCGCCCGACGCCCGGTGCGTCTCCCGCGGTCGGTGCGCGAGTCTAACTCGCTCTTGGCCGGTTCGTTATTGTATTTACAACTCATCATAATATTCAGAATTAGAATGCTGTATTTGTAAACAAAGGTCGAATTACAACAGAGTGTTAAATGTTACTAATAGGTAATTCCTCTATGCCACATCTATGCTTTGCCCAGTGGCTTACAAATTCTGTTTTAAAATTAACATTGACAATTTTTTCCTTTTTTTAACACCCATTTAACTTTTAAAATGTACCTAATAAAGTGGTAGAATTATATAAACTTTCAAAGTTTGCATATATTAGGTATATTTTAAAAGTAAAAAGTCAATATCAATAGGCACATGCGTGTAAAAATAGATTCAAATACAATCAATGACCATAGATTAATAATATAATAAGTATAAATTAATAATTAATATTTTTTCTGTTTTACACCTACCACTGTTTGTCTCTGCATCACCCAAAGGTTGACTGGTACCTAGAAAACGCCTATGGCATTAAGTACGCCTCTGTACTTGGTGCTTGAAGTGTTAAATAAATAAATAAACTTTTCATCATTCTTTTAATTACCTGGCTCCATTAAACCTTTGCGTCTTTCTTAACCAGATCATCTTTGCCATAACTAACCCTATTTTCCACCGTTTTATCTTTGTCACAATTAACCCTATTTCCTACCTCATGATACCAAGAACATTCTTGGATAAGCAGTTCAGCAGTAACAGCATAATGTTTTGCAAAGTCGTCACGACAGCAATTATCGTAACTAGCGGTTGACATGAAAGCCTCTTATTAGCAACTGACCGAGACAGTTGCAAAACAATTGTTTGTTAACGGCAAAATTGTACGATCGTCGTTGACTCGTAATTATATAATTAGGTCATGGAGATCAATTAGTTATGAAGGAAAATGAAGATGGTATTAGAGTGCTGAGTGATGCTGGGTAGTTCGATGAAGTAAATGGTGATGTTTTAATAAGAGTTGATGAGTTTTCTGCCAGAGGTCAAGCGCCTCGCCTCTTGTGCCTTAAGTTGTGGAATCAAATCCTGGCAAGTACCGATGTGACTTTTTCAATTCATCAATCAATCAGACATGCGGGTGTTGCCGGGGCTGCGGATTGCTTGAAAGAGATACCGCAGCCCCGGAAAATAAAGGGCAAAATAAAAATCATGGATAGCTTTTAGTCAGCAAAAGTCTGACACTCTCTTCCGCCCATAGCGGAGAAAGTTATTTGATGATTTCCCATCCGAAGAAAACAAACAAGAAAGGCATATTGGGTTCGTAACGGTGTTTTCCTTTGCCGAAGCAATTATACAATACACATAGAAAGATAATAATGAATGTTTATTTAATATGACTAGTTGGCGAAGATCAGTTCTTGTTGAAATGTTTGAACAAAAAATGAGTTCGATGATTTTTTTTTTTTAGAAAAGTGATTTAATTATAAAAATGTAGAAAAGAGGAAAATCAGAATTATAGAGCTAATACTGGTAAGATTGTCAGACAAAGGCTGGAATCCTCGAAAAAAAAGAACATTAACTAAAACATGAATAATTAAAACTATTCCACCCCTAGAGTACCTTTTAACATCCAACCTTTGTCGTTACGTAAGTCCTAGACATGTTCTCGAGAGATCTAGCCTTAAATCCGTGAAAATCCCAACGGATCTAACTAAAACCTTAAGTTAGGTCTAGTGCATTAATATTATAACCAAAATTAACTTAGAAACTTCTACCAGACTTCTAAATATCTACATACACCTTCGCAGTAGACACGACCGCATATACCCGCAGCTGCGGTAGCCGCAAAACGAAGTAGGTACGGGAAAAATGCCCCTCTTTCCTATGCTCTCAGAAGGTGTAACGACATATTTCACGATTGTGAGTTAGACATATTTTCAGGCAGCGTTACTAACTTTAAAAGAGCTGTGCTCAATAAAATGTAATTCTTGCCATTTAATATTATTTTCTTCATCTTATGTGTGTTTGTATGATGTTTTGTTATTTTATTCAATTTTCGCATTAATAATATTATGTAGCACATTATCACTATTTTATCTAATTTAATTTAATTTATAATTATAATTTTTAATTTTACCTCAATCTCATTAATTTAGGTTTAAGTATAATATATACCATTTTTTAATAATTGTTAAAGATCCTTTTATTGATTATTATTGTATAGTGTGATCTAAATAAAATGCTGTGCTCACCTTTAATTTAGATGCATGCAATTCTATTGTAATTGTGGATGTTACTCACTACGAATGATTCTGTATGTATTTAGTTGGTTTGCCTAAATAAATAAATAAATATCAAGCTATACGTTCCTGTATAAAGTGATCTGTCATTATAAAGAAAGAATTAACAATACGAGGTCAAGGTATAGTGGGAATGTTGGTAGGTGTACTTTGGTATTTTGCCGTCGCATGTACCACATACTTCATCTAAACATTGCACCTTGCTACCAAACAGGTTGTTCTCGTCGCGAGGATCCCGTTAGGCACCCATGTAACAAAATATACTTACTATAGTGAATAATACGGGTTTTAATTGATAGCCTCCATCATGAGTTTGTAGTCGACTTTCTCTTCGGTTGTACATTTATATGAGTTTTTGATTAGTTTCCGATGGTTTTTGAAGTTCTGCTTGAAGTGTTTTTAGTATTTGAATGTTGTCCAACACTAATTCTTGTTTTTTTCTTTTTTGCAGGTAAGTTCATTCCTGTGTTCCGGTGATGCAGCAATGGTGATAAAGTTATGTATTTCGTAGGGAATTGTCTTTACTTCTTTTAATGTGTGTGAACCGTGTGTAATGTGTCGTTTTTTAACCGCTCAAGAAGGTTCTAAATTCGACGTTACGTTACCTTTGTCTATTCTTTAATTTGTTTTGTCCGCATAAAGTGCAACAATTATATTTTTCTTGTTATTATTGTCAAAAATAGATTGCTTAAAAATATCATATTTACGAATTTATTGAAGAAAAGTGATTAAATCGATCTATTTCTTCCTCTTAATTTTATCTTTCCTTTAACTTGTATTTCTACCAAATATTTCAACTACAGACACATTAGACAAAGTGAGTTAATAATCTTCTCTACTAAAAATTGTTTTTTTTTTTATTTATTTTGAGTTCCCCATATTTTGGTAGTGGTATGATGGTTTCTCACGCAAGTTTTTATCGAGTATTCAATTTCCATTGAGTCATCATCAAGTCCATATTAAAAGAAAAAATATGTGTTATAAAAGATAACTCATAGACTACCAAAGCAATAAAGAAAAAATAAATATGGGACACCTTAGAGAGTATACCAATTATAAAAAGACATGAAAATCGACCCACAATTGACGGAGAAATCGGGTAACACACATACAAAAGAAAAATGCAGTCGAATTGTGTACCTCCTCCTTTTTTTAAGTCAGTTAGAAATAAAAGAAATTTAGGTACGTTTAAATAGTGTATATGCGTTTGGTATAGTAGGTATCACGAAGGAAATAAAATTCATTTAGAAATAAGCATTGCCATCCAACGCGGTAATGCTGCCAGCCTTCTGGCCACTTTTCCTGTTGACTGCGATGCGGACGAATTTTTTGACGCCCTGTAATTTACCATTTTTTACTTGACACCTTTTTTATTTTTAGTTTCTGTCTATTTATAGTTTGTATATAGTAATTAATTTAATAAAGTTTTTATCCCCTTTTAGAAATGTGCAATAAGTACAAATTGATAGTCCTTACGTAAAGGTCAGTGGGGCGTTTGGCTCGCTGTCTGGTGGCATCCGAAAAATGCCGGCCATCAACTGGATTCCAGACATGAATGGAATTGCTGTAATACCTTCCAACCTAGGTACATAGTGTTGACATTTGCAGCAATATTATTCTCGGCTTTTTTTTTTTTACACATTTTTTTTCATATATTTACGTATTTTATATTTAAAAAAAAATCAAAGGAAAAAATAACATTTAAAAATTAGGTGCGCGAATCTGACTCATTCTTGGTCAGATTCTTTCACGCTAAGCTGCTGTTTCAAAATATATTCGATAATAACATGCCTTTCACCCTTTCGCTGCCCAGTCCAAATTATACCATACATTTTGGACTCATACGCTGAGTTCTGGGCAGCGAAAGAGAGACGCAATATTTTTTCACACAGTAAATTATTACTCATGTTTAAAAGGCTATGTTATCAATCTGCAATGACTGTCGGCAAATCAATTCAGAATTATCGTTGTCCCACTTCCCACCACGACCATCGTCTGTCTGTATGTCTGGCGTGGGTGCAGATAAACTACGATATATAACGGTGGTTTCGATAGACAATGCATTTTGTTTATTAATTGCTAATCCGTTTTGCGTACCGTACGATGTGAGATAACAAAATGGTATTATTTTTTTAGATTGTGAGAAATGCATTGATTTATAACACAGTATTACTAGTCTTTTTTAGGGTTTCGTAACTTAAAATGAATAAAACGAAACCCTTATGGGACCACTTTGTTCTGTCTGTCAAGACCCTTTATAGTAGGACAAGTAGTTTTTTGAATCATAATACTTTTGACATTTCTAAATATATCTACAACCGTATTTTCAGTCGTACAACACTAATTTTGAAATGTCAAAACTATTTCTACTTTTCAATATGCAAGCTCATATTAAACTTTATTTTATGCGGTTTTAAGTCCTTTTTGCTGTGTCATACAATGCTAACTAGTTAAAAACTTATGCTAGACCGGTTTAGAATGGTATTTCCTGACACATAGAGTATATTTTCTCTTGTAGTACCAGATTGTTGCAGTGTAAATTGCCGTTATGGTATTTTAGACTGTATTGTTCTAGTTTTAGGGTTAGTTTTGAAATCAAATTTCAGAATAAAGTTGTTAGAGTAGAAATAAACCGACAAGTATTTAGGACAGACAGTTTGGCGCCGTACCAAATAGACAGGCACCAGTTTCCGAATTAGAAACTAAATCAATGGCGAAACAAACAGACTCTTATTTTGGGAAGATTTGTTTAAACGTGGTAATTGAAACAGCTGAGCTTTTTGACTAGTTTAATTTGATCATCAAGTTGCAGAGCTTATTTCCACAATGACCCCTACGTTAATTCGGTTATATTATAGTTTCCTGACCATTTTCCGAAATTAGCCATCTGCGCGTTAGATATTACTAGCTGGCGCCCGCGGCTTCGCCCGCGTCATGTTGAAACAAAAACCTATGTGTTATTCCAGACTATAATCTACCTCTGTGCCAAATTTCATCAAGATCCGTTCAGCCGTTTTGACATGAAAGAGTAACAAACATCCATACATCCATCCATCCTCACAAACATTCGCATTTATAATATAAGTAGGATAGTGCACAAGTGTATGCGCAGGCACAGGTGCACTCTCTAGTCCGATGGGAAGGCAAACCAACACGAGCGGAGAGAGATCCAGAACCAACGGGTAACGTGCTTTCCGAGGTAAGGGGGGTATGGGGGGGTAAGGGCAATAGAAGGAACATAGGTGGGTTTTAGTCAGTACAAGTCTGACATGCCCCCCCGCTCCGCCCAGAGCGGGGGAAGTCATTGGATGATTTCCCACCTGAAAAAAAAGGGGAGTATCTTACCGCCAACGGAAAAGCAACGAAAAACCCGTAATCCATACTTTAATATTATAAATGGGAAAGTGTATGTGTGTGTCTGTTTGTATGCCCGTCTTTCACGGCAAAACGGAGCGACGAATTGACGTGATTTTTTAAGTGGAGTTGCAGAGATGGAGAGTGACATAGGCTACTTATTGTCTCTTTCTAATCCCTCACTTCCCTAAAATATGGGGTGGACGAGCGAAGCCGCGAGCCAAAGCTAGTAATAAATAAATTTATCTCCACCTGGGCCTACCTTTCCTAGATTGAAACCGTCGCGTCGCAATAGTGCAGTTATTACTTCTGTCATTTGAAGATCTTTGACGGTCGTAACTAGTGGTCAGTGTCCCGAAAGTCTGACAACCAGTCTTATTAAGTGGTATCGTATTGTCCAGTACTAACTGGGTTGTGGAGGTCAGATAGGCAGTCGCTCCATGTCGCTCGTGTATTCAGCTGCATCCGTTAAGACTGGAAGCTGACTCTAACATATTATTTAGGAAAAGGCTTGGCAGATGATGTTGAGTATTGAAGTTAATTAATGTAGTTAAACCATTGATTAAACTTTCCAGTTAAAGATTTAATTGAACAATGATCATTAACTTTGAATTGCAATCGTAAACTTACGATTACTCTTTCGTTTGTGGATGTTTTTTAATTATTTAATTAAGTGTTTGTACTTTCATCACAGATTAACAGTAGTTTTTTTACACTCGTATAAACTACAACCTACACTACTTAATATGTCAAAATTTTCGTACTCCTTGCAGGGCAGCACATAGTGAAACACTTTTTATTTTTAATACATACCATGTATATTATCATTCTTTTACCTATATATGTGAAACGAATAAACCTATTTGAATTTGAATTCTTCTGAAAGAAATGTCCTAATTATTTAAATACCTGCCTTACAACGAGTCCTTCAGCATATCTTAGGGGCAGGTCACTACTCAAATAATTCAGGACATTTTAGAGTCACTTGTCTTCTGTATGATCCAAGAATTTCATAAAATGTACTGGTTAAACCTCTTAAGGTCCAAAGAAGGGGGGGTTATGTATTCAGGCAAGCATCTCACAACCAACTTCCGGAGTAAACATTGACATAATGCTGATTATGGTAACCGACTTCGGTATATTTCAATAAAACAAGCAACGTCGTCAACGTCGATGACTTCCAAAGACACATATTTTTGCAAATATTTCTTTTACCTCCAAATTGCAGATGCACTTATATTTATATCGAAAGATAATTCAATCAATCAATTAAAATAATTTTATTTCACAAAGGTTTACATGAGCTCTTATATAACATCTAGAGCAGCATATCAGCTGCAGATATGCTGCTTTGTTATGCATATGCATAACTCAGCCATCTGTATATTGTGTGTGGTTTTGTTGGTATTTATGCACAACATTCCACGGGATTTCAGAATCCGCATCTGTGAGTTAGTCTACTTATACATATATCTAGCGTCATCTCCCTAGCCTTTTCCCAAATTTATTGGAGTCGCCTTCCAGTCTAACCGGATACAGCTGAATACCAGTATTTAACATGGATCGGTTGCCTATCTGACCACCACAACCCAATTAGTACGGTACCCTTTGGTAAAACTGGTTGTCAGACTTTCGGGACACTGACTACCTGTAACGACTGTCAAAGATCTACAAATGACAACCGGGACAAACAGCTTAACGTGCTTTCCGAGGCCCGGAGGAAACTCGGTATGTAACGGGTGGTCACCCATCCACAGACCAACCTAGGCAACGCGACCCTAATAGCTGCTATTATTTGGCCACGAGCTAATACTACTTATATATGTATCTATAGCTATTTCTCTACCTACCCAGTTACCTGTAATAATAAGCTCAATCAGTAGGGTGTGGTTTCTAGGTGAGCCATTCACCGTAACGTTACACATGACTGCGTGTTGTCTCCACGAGTGTCGACAGCGTTTACAGAATTAAGATAAAATTTGTCGTATTTTTATATGTATCAGCGTACAGGAGAAATCCTAGAGTGCTGCAAATCTATACTAATATTATAAAGAGGAAAGATTTGTTTGTGTCGAATTGGCTCCAAAACTACTGGACGGATTTTAACAATTTTTTCACTAATAGGAAGCTACGTTATCAGGAAGTAACATGGGCTATATAACAACAACATCAGACAGCAGCAGCAACTAAAGACGCGTGTGAAACCGCGCAAGACAGCTAGTTCTTTTTTAAACTAAAGAAAATATAAATAAATGACGAATTTAGCTTAATTCTGTAGATTTTGTGGACTGTATTTTGGGTGGGTTAAGAAACATTTAAACCCACACTTACAAACATCGAGATCCAGAACAACTTTCTATAGGTCATACAAAAATCAAACCAGCGACGCGCAGCGCAGGAGCCAGTCGCCTAGACACTGCGCCAATCTCGCTATCAATGTCAGGTTGTGTTAGTAGAAATCTGTCCAGGATAGGTGAGACCACATATAGTTACTCTTAGTATCCTTCAGCCAGGCAGTTCAGTTCTCTCTATCCAGAGACAATATGGAGCATGTTTTGTCCCGGCGGCTCCTTCAAGGTCAGTCGGTCGCTGTCTGAAAGTGCAAATATTCATAATTTACTCTCAGAAGGTTTTTCTAAATTTTTTTGGGGCTCCCGTGATTTTATGAAGGAATCGGTTTTGCAAGGTCTGCATCTTATGAATGAAACGCGGGTTGTCGTGGGCGAACACGACACAATGCGTATGTCATGATGGGACGGATGACCGCGGTGAATAGACGCAATTTGCACTTGAGTGACAATTTGCTTTTTGCCGTAATTAAGAAATCAAACCTACTCATAGCAAAGGAGGCGCGCGAACGATCCGCTCTGATATGTGCCGCGAAGGACAAGTGGCTATCGAGAAGAACGCCTAAGTATTTGCCTTGCTTCTTCCAGGGGATAGGCTTGCCGTACATAGTGATCGGACTGGGGGGATTAAAACGCGGTTTAGAGTAAATAAATCAAATCAAATCAAAAATCATTTATTTCAATTAGGCCATTACAGGCACTTTTGAATGTCAATAACCGCCTGACTCACTACGATTCTCCATTTCTTGAACCAAGCGCCTAGGACGTCGGCTGACATCTGGACGGTACGAGCGGTTTTGGTAACCTTTTTATGAGCTTTTCTCCTGTAACGGTGTAAATAAATCTTATAAGTTCTTTTCGGTTTGCGATTGAACTGAAATTTTGGATACAGAACGTCATTATAAACCCAATATGGCGGACTTCCTAAGATTATGGACTAGTTAGTTTTTATGCTTAAGATATGCATCAAAAATAAATAGTCCAGAAGTAACTTTTTTAACTATATTATTTATTTTATAGCTGTTGAGAATACAGTAGATTTATTAAACACAATCCTCAACAAATTAATTTGTAGAGGGCAGCAAACTTTTATAAAGCCAAAACAACGGTGACTAATCCATGAAGAACCGATGACTACCGGTTTTGGTATCGATGTCGAGCGTGTGACCTTCTGACTTTGCGACCGGCGACCAACCAGCTGGAAAGCTGCTACCAAGGCCGTGATACACAGAGGGCCAGGGCCACTGTCTGCCGGAGTTGCCGGTTGTTCGGAAGCGATACCTCGGGCCCGGAATACAAAAAGCAAAAGAAGGAACATTGATGGGTTTTAGTCATCAGTAAAATCTGACTTCAAATCCGAAAAAAAAACAAAAAACTTGAGAGGTGTCAAGGGACACCCGGATAGGACGAAGAAATTATTTAAAAACAAATAACCTGTAAACACTCAACAAAAATAATCGTCGCGACACCACTGTTTAATGCGAAACAGAAAGACGAAACGAAAATAACTGGCTTGCTTTCTATGAGAGAGAGAGAGAGAGAGAGAGAGAGAGAGACAGAGAAACAATTAATAAATAATTAAAGTAATTTTTTAGGTTTCCGTACCCCAAAAAGGCAAAAGGGGAATCCTTATCATTAATAATAATATAATTCCCTTAAATAACGCAAAAAATGACCTTTATTCTATCAAAATTATTTCTCTATGCTTCATAAAAAAACTTAATATTAGACTTAAAAAATTACATTCCTAAATACCTATATACATGAATCTATACTTTTTCCAAATTAGTTAAAAGTTCAAAGTGAGCTCCTTATTCGAGTAATAATAAGCTCGTATAAATTTATTCCTCCACATTGCGTGGGTTAAGTGTGTGACCATCCTTGTGAAAGTATCCAACTGGAAAACATTGACCAAGGACAGAATGCAAGGTCGCACTAACTGAGCTTGTTTCGTGCTTATAACACTTTCGTCCATTAATTATGGGTGCCATTAAAAGTTACCGACATGCTCATCCTCATGAAATTCCCTACAAGTGCAAAAATGTGAAACAAACGGACACACACTCCTGTAATTCCCAAGGATTTAGGCAAAAGTGTATCTAATGGTACACACGACGGCACATCAACCTACACAATACCATTTTAACCTGATCTCTCTACTGCGGTGTGCGATCCGTAGTAGAGAGATCAGGTTATAATAGTTTATAATAGGTTGACCTGCTCTCGTGTGTACCTACATCACATTTCGCCAGTTATTTTTAAGTCCAACTTTTAGAACCATCTAACCAGGCACAAATCAAATCTAGACTCAGTGGCTGCTACTGAAAAACCTATCAGACTTGGTCATCGAACCCAGGACTGCTCAGCAGTAGGGCTTCCGACTAATAGACCAACGAGGTAGTCAAACATAACCTTCGTTCAGTTTCATTGACCTAATATTAGAAATCTACTAGTTTAGTCATGTTTGAAAGAGATACCGCATCCCTGGAACACAAAGGGCAAAAGGAGGAACATGGCTGGGTTTTAGTCAGTAAAAGTCTAACATTCCCTTCCGCTCCGCCCACGGCGGAGGAGTTGTGTGATGGTTTTCATTCCGAAAAAAAAAACAGTCTGACTTATTCGGCAAGATTCTGAGGTCACCGACACAGTTGACGAGACTTTCCGAGATCCACTTTACAATTCTCTGCATCTTCGGTGCATTACTCATATTATGATTTGGAAAATGTTTCTCTGTAGATCATACAAATGTTTGACCCACATAGATTTTTTTTAAATTTCTACGCTGGCGTCACCATATCTCTAATACAGCTGAAGGTTCTTCATCAGATACTTCAAAGCTTCGATTTTTGACATCAATTGAGGCACCAAGTTGAATATTTTTTGTAAAGGCGGTATGTCGACCTCTAATAGTTTGGTGTTTTCTAACCAGGGTCACCAGGTACTCCATATCTTTTATCGATTATCCTAGTTTTTATAGTTTTCCCTTTATGTGGCCAATAAACCCTAGCTCTGTACCAAATTTCAGCTCTAGTTCTATTTCGATGATCATAAGTGAGTGAGTGTCATAAATGCGAAACTTTGCTTTCGCTTAACTTCGAACCTACAGATTTGAAATTTTGGGTTTTAAGAATGTGATTATAGCTTACTAGATAGACGAAAATTTCTGCGTTCTGAATGGATAAGAATCCAGAGGTTCTCAAATAGGGGTCTGAAAATGCGGCGAAATGGTTCCAGTAAAGGATTACTATCCTTTACTGGAACCATTTCGCCGCGCCGCGGCAGTGTTTGCTTACACATACATTTATTCAAATCAAATGTATCTCACACAATTTTTTATCGAGTATTCATTGTTAATTGCTATTAAGAGATATTAACATAATCCTACTAATATCATAAATGCGAATGTTTGTGAGGATGGATAGACGGATAGATGGATGTATAAATGTTTGCTACTCTTTCACGTCAAAACGGCTGAACGAATCTTGATGAAATTTGTACAGAGGTAGATTATAGTCTGGAATAACACATAGGGTACTTTTTTTCGATATCACGCGGGCGAAGCCGCGGGCGCCAGCTAGTCATCAATGCAAAATGGATAAAATTCATATTTTAAAAATAATTTTGAAAATCAGCCTTCAATCATCGGAGAAATCGCGTGACATTCATACAAAAAAAACAGTCGAATTGAGAACCTCCTCCTTTTTTTGAAGTCAGTTAAAAAATCTCTGAATTTGCTCTAGCTAAAACAACGTCATCAAAAGTGGTAATTAATTAAAACATTAATGATGTTTTGTCGTTCCTAGATTAGTAGGATTTGCGTGGGTGGCGCCTGTGGGTAGTCTATCCGACGCTGATAGCTGACAAGCACCGCATACCATATAAAGGATGTCAATAAAAACGGTTTACAACCTACATAAAATCGACAACACAGTTGGCGCAGTGGCTGAGCGATCGACTGCTGCGCTGCGTGTCGCAGGTTCGATCCCCGCACGGAAAAAATGTTTGTATGGCCTACAGATAGTTGTTCCGGGTCTGGCTGTTTGTGTATGTGAGTTTAAATTTAAATGTTTGTAAACGCACCCACGATACAGAAGAAATTCCTAGTACACTAGGAATTTCAACGTCTTAAAAAAACAATTTTCGTTTTTAATTACATTCTAAAGCATACTTAAGCAATTAAACCACATTTCTCAAAGTCACCAAATTACTTGGTACTTTATACATTTTATTAACTTGAATAATTGATAATTGTATAAAATTTGGTTCTTCTAACCTGACAGATAGATGTGTTGCTGGGGAGTTTGTTCCGCCACTTTTTAATCCCAGCTAAAACACTAGGAAGTGGCGAAGGGCTAGGAGTTTTTGTGTTACTGTCTCTTGTAATGTGACGTTCAAAAATTGCTTATTATCAGCCTAATTTAAATAAATGAATTTATTTTTATAATGTTTTTTGCTATAAAATCAAAATGTATTTTCTATTAGAGTATTTTTTAGGATTCTGTACCCCAAAAGGACAATAGGGGAACCCTTATTATTACTATTAGGATCACTTTGTTGTCAGTCTATCTGTCTGTCTGTCAAGACCCTTTATCTCGGGAACGCGTAGAGGTATAGAGTTCAAATCAATCCTTTAAGTCTACGTGGAAGTACTACTGAATATAATCAAATACCATTTTATTCATAAGCTAAGTAAATTCCTAACACCAAACATACTTTCTGACTAATTCTGACCTTATACCCACATAATCCAACAGAGAAAGCAGGCAAGTATGCGAATATCACACAGTTAACCGAACCAATCATCATCGCCCAGATCCAATTACAGTCGCTTGCGCAACCACAATTTCATAAATCACGGCTTGACTGCGCCTGCGCACCGGAACGTTAGATCGGCCATTGTGTGTGCCGGCTTTGACCTAGCAAGGTCGATGATTTATTTCTTAGAAAGGACTTCGTTTTGAGGCCAGAGAAAGTCCTAATAACTGATGAATGAGTCCCATTTATCAGCTAAATTCATGTCTTGATATCAAAGGAGGTTCTAATTTACAAATTAGACTCGTTGGTCGAGTGGTCGCAAACGCAACAGCTGAGCATGAGTATCTGGGTTCGTGTTAAGTGTTATTGGGTTACTAGCAGCCACTTTTTTGTTTTTGGGCTGGGAAATCATCAAAAAACTTCCCCCGCTCTGGGCGGAGCGGGGGGGAGTGTCAGACTTGTACTGACTAAAACCCACCCATGTTCCTTCCATTGCCCTTTATGTTCCGTTGCCGCGGTATCTACTAGCAGACATTGAATCTGGATTTGTGCCCAATTGATGGCAATAGGCTCGCCCCATATCGCATGGTACCTACTATTAGGTACACCACTGCTTAATCCCTCGGGGATTGCAAGCGTGATGTTATGTTATTTTGGAATTTAAAGTACGGCCAATATAAAGCCTGGCAAAATGAAACTCGTCAAACTATTTTTTAACCGGAAATGTACTGGCGAAGGTCGATTTGTAAATTTGTAAGTAGTTTCTTAATATATAATGCATGTTATATTGGTCTATTAGATTATTGTTGAGGAAATTAGAGTTTTTATAGGTTTTTGTGTTGTTAAAATAATTGCCGACCTCGGATTTAGACGTCTGTAAACTTTAAACCTGTTAATTGAAAAACCTACGGCAGGCAACATTAAAATATTTGCAAATTTTCAATAGTATGTTTAGATTCTTAAATCTAATAACATAATGAATTTATGTTAATTGATTCTACACAATAACATTTTAATTGATAATTAATTATACAGTATTTATAAGCTTTGTGGGAATTTTAATTTTCCCACCAAAACAAAATTGTTCTAGTGGTAAGAGCTGCTAGCGCCATCTAGTTTGGTCGCGTGTAAGCAAGACATCAAACAGAGCCAACTGAACCGAGTCACTCACTGAATACTCCAAGCTTGCGAGTAGTTCATTAAAGTGTAGCTAGGTGGCGCTAACAGTCAGTTCCATGAGTTATTTTCAATAATATTGTTGTATTTCGTTGTAGTATATTCTGCACTGTAGATAAACATGTTATTGACTTATTGTCCTTATTTTGAGTAAAAAATAGACGTTATTTAAACTAAATATAAAAGTTATTATGATTTGAAATAATAATAATGGACTCATTATGTACCTAGCTAGAGGAATAAATGAAATAATATTTTAAACAAAAAAAAAATTGTGCATGGTTCGGAAGGTATTCAGTTTTAGATTCACACAAAAAATAAGCAACCATAAAAAATAAATTGGATCCGACAAGTTTATAACTAATATTTTTGCAAGGAAGTTATATAAATCTTTCCAAGCATATCTTCGGCCACCCAAATGGTTGACTATCACCACATCCTCAATGCATCCCCACAGATCGATTCCATGTTATATGGGGGATAAAATCCATAAATTATATTAACACGTGTGTAGCAGCGGACGTGGACTAATAATAGATATATTTTTAAACACAAATAGGGCCATCTGATAGATTCATTCGATTCATTCATTGGTGTTATGGTAATACGGGAGAATGTTAAATGTTTATTCATATTTTTAACCGACTTCAAGAACGGAAGAGGTTCAGAATTCGACTGATTATTTCTTTGTATCTTTGTTACGCGATGGCGCGGGCGCCGTCAATTGTGGGCCGCCGTCAATTTTAATTTTATCTACATTGCCTCGGTAGTTGTTATGGTAATTTTATGAATGAAAGTCAAAAATACAAAATTTTGTACCTATTAGGAACTATATTTCTAAGCGTGCGAAATATCGAAGCGCACTGATGTGTCACTTTGTATACCTCGTGCGACGAATAAATTACGAATATTGTTGCAAAACAGATTGCCAATGTCGTCATTTTCTGCTGAACAAAAAAGAAACTGTAGGTGTCAAGTATTTTAGCTAATTAGATAGCTGCAGTTGACATTTAGCTAACAAGTCCTTGAAATATCATTCAGGATACGCGTTATATTTGCATCTTATTATTTCAAAAACTACAGTTCATTAGTTTATCGCTGAACGTCGTAATAATTTGAAGCTTGTTTTACAAAGTAAAAATAATGTTCTTCTTTATTTTTGTTAAAGACTACTTGTTTTATTTTAATACATAAACATTGATAACGATTGCTGAAGGTACTGTTAGAAATTGGTGGAATTGAAATTAAAAATTCTTGGAATGGAAAGACGCATGAAATACTTTAAGATTAATAACCGACTTCAAAAAAAGCGAAGGTTCTGTGTTCGACCGTATTTTTAGGGTTCCGTACCTCGAAAGGAAAAAACGGACTAATTGGATCCCTTTGTTCCGTCTGTCTGTCTGTGAAGACCTTCATCTCAGGAACGCGTAGATGTATCGAGTTAAAATTAAAACCATATATGTATGTACTCTGTGTAAGTCTGTGGTCCACCCTCTGAGTCGACGCAGTCAAAACATATGGCCGTTTATGTCGCAAGCTTGAAATTATGTTTTGTTACAAATCAATGCTAATTCTATTTATTTTCTCCTTTCAGGTAAGTCATCATTAGTACTCACAGACAACTATCCTGCAAAACTGGTGAGAGTTTAAAAATCTAGACTTTTCTGCACTGACATTTGCAGATTTTCCACAAATTTCATGTTGTTGATTTCAGTGTGAGTATTCTCTTATTATTGTTTTTTAAGCTATTGCATAGCTTCTATCGCGGGCCTTGAGCGCGGGGACCGAATCCAGAAATTCCGTAACGAAGAAAAACATGACGCTCCCCACTCCGACGGGCACGGAGGTGTGGCTTGTCTAACGTCGTTTACACAATACGGTCAGTTATTTCAATCCCGATTCTAATGTTCTAATAGCGTGTTTGGTAGAGAATCGGATAGTCAATCGACATTACGCTGGATCAAACCCAAGGGCTTTGATTTTCTTTTTGCGACTTCTTTTCATTGGAAGTACTTTTTAAATATTTTATTTAGATTGTTTTTATTTATTGCATAAGTTGATAAAAAATGCTATGCAATAGCTTTACCGCGGCATCCCCGAGTGCCACAGGTATTTTTTTTTTGTTATCATCATCCAAAGATTTACAAACAAACAGAGATAGCAGATAACAACAAAACTGCACCTTGTATACTTAATCCTATTTTATATAACACTACACTACTACTGTCTACTACAGACGTCCTCGTAGATTTAAAAATTGGGATAGCTAGGTTAATATGGATTATAAAAGTATTATTAATAGAATAGAATATTGTTATTGGCACAGATAGTAAGTACATGATAAAGGTGTTCAGAAAAATTATACAAAGAAAATTATTTTTCCTAAACTAACTATCTATCTACCTTTATAACTTGTAGGACAAAGCACTCGGGAATTAAAATATTTTCGACCAGTGATTGTTATTGAATGGGATCATTAGTTTAGAAGATTACCGCCTATCAAACTCACATCTTACAAAATTAAACTCTTTATAATATTACTAGCTTCCGCCCGCGGCTTCGTCCGCGTGACATAGTTTCTTTGGGCTAACGCTAACTATTTAACCCACGTGATGATCAATAAAAAAATATCTTACTCTCCCCTTTTCTTTCCTCTTTCTCCCCCTTTTCCTTTTTTTTTAAATAGCCTATGCCCGTCTCCAGGATCTCAACTATCTCTGTACTAAAATTCATCAAAATCGGTTTTGCCATTTAGGCGTGAAGACGTAATGGACAAACAAACTCAGTTTCGCTTTTATAATATTAATATTATTTTTTATTGATTAAGCCATAAAACAGTTATTTATGTTTTAATTCGCACCGCCATAGTAATAAAAATACTAACTATCATGTTTTGACACCATTATGCGGGCGATACGATTAATAAATACGATATAATTCCGTATCAATTAAAAAGGTTACACCCCTATGTAGGTTACCCTTTACTCATTATTAAAAATATTGTTGCTTTTCATGCAGGTCACATCATGTCAATTTAGTGTATTGTAATCTACGTGACTCTGTCTACATCATAAGTATCTGTGGTGATATACAAGTCTATGGAATTAAAAGGTGCAATATAAGTCTTTAAACTGACATGGTTACTAACATTATTATTAAAATTTAAAACTTGCAACGGGATATTTACCATGTCCATTATTTGCCGAAATATCGGTGGAAAAAATCCCGCTTCAAGTTTTAATAATAATATTAAAAGGTGCAGTTAAATAAAGTTGTTACAATCAGGTTACCATGCTACGTACGCGAAATCAAAGTTAAAAGCATTTATTTCAAGTAGGGCAGTAACAGGCACTTTTGAACTGTCAAAACAAATACAACAATATAAAATGAAGCTACAGTCCCAGTCACAAGGCATAATAACTCCGGATGTGTAATGTTTGGCATAATAACACAGAGCCCCGCTCCGCGGTGCTCCTACTTCTGGGTGGTTTATAAAAAAAAGCATTTTTGCTAGCACCATACTAGCAGGCGTTTAAAATCGTATCAGATTTTCTAAATTATATTAAAAGTTACTTGGATATTATGAATATTATAGTAAATGAATAATTATGCCAAATGAATATTATGTGAAATGTGCATTATAGGAAATGTTCATTATGTCATATGAAATTAGGTAAAATGAAATTATATCAATAATTCATATGTCAACTGATCGTTATGTTAAACAAAATTATGTTAACTAAAATTATGTCAAGTGAACGTTAGATATTTTGTTATTATGTACCAATCGTTACACACCCAAAAACTCCAGGGTTGCGGGTTGTTCGAAAGAGATACCGCAGCCGCGGAACACAATATGTAGAAGAAGGAATAAGGATGGGTTTTATTCGGTAAAAACCTGACACACCGCTCTGCGCAGAGCGAGAGAAGTTATTTGATGATATCAAAATATCAATCCGAAAAAAAAACTGTGAAAGTACTGTACTTGCCTATACCAAAGCGTAGATCTCTATGGAGAAGAATGGGCAAGAAACTCCATGTGTTCTTTGAAATCAGAATATTGTTACAAAACATTGGTTACATCATTCATGTTATGATGGGAAATTATGTGACAAACCATTTGAAGTAGTTAGCTCGTATTTCATTGCAATTATAAGTGTAATAAATGCTTACTGAATTTTAGAAAAAGTATTCGACCACCCGAATACAGGCACAACGACTAGGTATATTGCGTCATTAGCCAGGTAAGGTTTTCCTAAATAAGATAGAAGAAAATATTATCCAAACAAATAATATGAAGATAAAAACTGGCCAAGTGCGAGTCGGACTTGCTCACCGAGCAAACTACAAACAAAGTACAAACTAACGACATAAACGGCCTTATCTTTTTACTGCGTAGACTTAAGCACCGTTCCAATAAACAAAAACGAGTCGTTTTGCTTACGGATAGTAGGATTTTGACATAAGTCGTAGTTGATTATTTTTACTGCTTCAAGGGACCACAAACATGAGTATATGGTTTTAATTTCCTCGATATCTTCACTCGTTTTCGAGAAAAAAGGGTTTTGACAGACAGACAGACAAGAAAGTGATCATATAAGGGTTCAGTTTTTTCCTTTTGAAGTACGGAATTCTAAAAGTAACAAATGATGCGTGTCTGTGAAACAGAACACAACGGCAACGCGTAGTGCGCGTATCAATATGTATGCGTTACCTAGGAATCGAACCCGCACCATCATTACATGATATGCATCGCAGATGAAGAGTAAACACTGTGGTTAATGTAAAAAAGGTAATTACATATGCTTTCTAGACTTGCATATCAGATTGCATGGAAATACTATAGGTAATTGTATAGTTTTTGTGTGCCACTGAGCCTACTCTGAAAGAGTTTGAGAAATGACTTGTGTTATTTGAAGACACTGTGTACTGAAAAATGAAGGACGGAGAGCGAGAGGAAGGCCAAAGAAAAGATGGATGGATTGTGTAAGGAATCATATGAAGGAGAAAGAAGTAAATGATGCCGTGACGTCTGATAGGGGAGAATGGAAGAAGAAAACGGGTTGCGCCGACCCCAAATAGAATGGGATAAGGGCAGGAAAATGATGATGATTTGTACTGAAAAATCATTCAATCTATATGTCGAGAAAGTAGATTGCAAAGGACATTGTTCTGCGCCCATACATTCTTGGCCCTGGAGCCAAGGGCATCAGAGAATGATGTATTGTATTCTCTATTATTATGAAACTCCTTTATGATCTTACTAGCTTCCGCCCGCGACTTCGTCCGCGTGGCATAGTTACTTTGGGCTAACGCTAACTTTAACCCGCGTGATGATCGTAAAAAATATATCTTTCTCTCCCCTTTACTTCCCTCTTTCTCCCCCTTTTATCACTTTAAAAACAAATAGCCTATGTCCGTCTCCAAATATCTCTATACCAAAATTCATCAAAATCGGTTTGGCTATTTAGGCGTGAAGACGTAACAAACAAACAAATACACTTTCGGTTTACAATTTAGTATTATTTTTATAGCGAACTAGCTGCAGACTACATATTTAAATAGATGTACTAGATTTTGAGGTTATAATCGAACAACAACAACGGATATTAGGTATGATATTTCATAGCTCCCGAGTGATTTTTAAGAAACTGGAAAATTATATCATAAAACACTTAGCTGTTATTAGTACCTCCCTAGACAATGAGTTTGCATTTTTTTTCTATCCCTTTAATGGATGTATCTAAGTGCAATATTAAAATGCATACAAACTATTCATGTAGAACAAAGGTATTCTTAATCTTAATGTACCGTAATGTAACCTGTATTCTTAATCTTAATATTAGGCGTAGATGGCGACTGGCGGATGTTATTAGTCGCGTAAAATATTATAAAATGTACCTACATTTCGGTATACAGCTAGTCTGTGTTACACAAATATTTTCAACTTAGGTACATAATAAAGAAGACAATTAATTATCGTGTATTCCGATACTTTTTATTGCACAGGACCATTTTGGACATGGTCCTTTTAAAAGCTGGTCCACAATTTAATAATATAACAATACTACTCGAACTCTATTCTCTGCTCTAACTAAAATTAGTCTCTCGGAGACGAAGCGTCTAAAACCACTCAGCATTTATTATATTTGTCTAAGTTCGTCCATTTTATGAACCAAGTGGAGCCCAATAAAATATTTACGAGCTATCGAATTGATACATTAATGGAGCGCCCGTAAAAATTTAGAAGCCACTTTGATTATACACTATGGTGTTGATTAAATTGAGGGTTTTTTATTTTTTATTTAAACTTCATACACATGTAAAAAAACACTTAACAGTAAGGCATTTTCTGCCAGCCAACCTTAGGGTGATGCAGAGACAAAAACATAATAGGTGTAATGTGAACGAAAATTTCAGAAAAAAATCCTTACTAATATTTTAAAAGCGAAAGTGAGTTTGTTTGTTTGTTACGTCTTCACGCTTAAATGGCAAAACCGATTTTGATGAATTTTGGAACAGAGATAGTTGAGACCCTGGAGACGGACATGGGCTAGTTTTTGTCTGTTTCTTACCTCCCAGTTCCCTTAAATAGGGGGTGGAAGTTTGTATGGAGCATTCCGCAATGATCAAGGTAGGAAGCTAAAAATTGGTATGCGGACTATTTGTCACTAACAAAAACATCCCGCATCATTTTTTTTGGAAATCTGCCCCCATCCCCTTAAAAGAGGGGATGAAATTGTATATGGGACTTTTCGCAGTTTTCAAGGTAGGAAGCTAAAAATCGGTACACACACTCTATGTTACCAACGAAAATACCTGCAAATCAGGAAAGGGGAACTGTGTTACCCCAAATTTTGTGTAAGCCGTGGGCAAAAGCTAGTATTATAATAAATACGTATATAGACAATAGTCATATTTTTAATAAATAAGGGGTTACTAACAGAAGACAATATTTAATTGTGATGTATGCTGTGTGGGACATTTTCGTTTAATGCATGCTCAACATCTGACTAGCATTTACTCAATCATGTTAGGATTGCATATCTAATCGTAAAATACCTTTTTTATCGGAGTTATTTTTATTCAATTAAACAGAACTAACTAAGCATACAAACTAAAAATGGTAAATTAGGGGGCGTCAAAAGATTCGTCCGCATCGCAGTCAACAGGAAAAGTGCCCAGAAGCCTGGCAGCATTACCGCGTTGGATGGCAAAGCAAATTTTTTGGGCAAAACACCGCCACCACCCCGCTTGGCGATTTGTCGAAATACTACGTGGGCACTCGGACCCAAAAAAAAAAAAATATACCTTAGCCTTTTCCCTAAAAAGTTGGCGTCGGTTTCCAGTCTAAAAAAAAGTCTGTAACTCGCCGTTCATGTCGCAAGTTTGTACAGAACCTTCGGTGTACGATTCCGACTCGCCCGGTTATTAAACTAAATGAGGACGGTGATTCGTACCCGGTCACTCTGATAAAAAACAGCCGAAACAAACTCAAAGGTCATCTTCTTGCTGTGTTCTTGAATACTTGACAGACAGCTGGTCGGACCAGTCACCCGGTCGAGCACCAATTCAGGCAATTTAGACTCGCCAACAGCTAAACTAATTGTAGCCAATGTAGCTCAATTAGAAGATCATGTCGTATTTGGACGTAACTGTGGATTAAAACAAAATGGTGTTTATAGAGCTTCGTTTGTTGCTCGTTTGTTGTAACCTTTTAATCACGAATTAGGATTTTTTTAATGTTGCCCTACTCTAGGAATTTCTCCTGTGTCGTGGGTGCGTTTACAAATATTTAAACTCACATGCACAAACAGCCAGACCCGAAACAACTATCTGCAGGTCATACAAATATTTGTTCCGTGCGGGAATCGAAACCGCGACACGCAGCGCAGCAGTCAAACGCGTTTTAACTACCTACTAATATAACTTTTTATGATTTTTAGGGTTCCGTACCCTTATCCGTATCCCTTATAGGATTACTTTGTTGTCCGTCTGTCTCTCGAGACCCTATACGTCAGGACGCGTAGAGATATCGAGTTGAAATTAAAACCGATCACTCAAGTCTGTGGTCCTTTTGTGCTGTGAAAAAATCAACCCGCTAAGTCTACGCAGCCAAAAGATATGGCCGTTTATGTCGCGAATTTGTACGGAACCCTAGTGCGTGAGTCTGACTAGCTCTTGACCGGGTTTTTACAATAAGTACCCCGACATTTCTTCTTTCCAAACTTGTTATTTTTCTTTTAAAAGGTGCTGTATCAAAGGCAAGATTTACTGTTAATCCTTAGGTACTAATATGATAAAAGCGAAAGTGAGTTTGTTTGTTTTTTACATCTTCACGCCTAAATGGCCAAACCGATTAGGCTGAATTTTGGTACAGAGATCGTTGGGACACTGGAGACGGACATAGGCTATAGGCAATTTTTTTAAAGTGCGAAAAGGGCGAGAAAGAGAGAAGAAAAGTTGAGAGAAAGATCTTTTTTTTTTCGACCTTTACGCGGCGCGGCTAAAGTTAGCGTGAGCCCAAAGTAACTATTCCACGCGGATGAAGACGCGGACGGAAGCTAGTTTTATATAAAAGCAAGGGTCTGTCTAGACATTTAGGTTAGCGATAACAACCTCTAAAGGTACTTAACTTTTCCCCATAAAACCATTATGCTAGACAAGTTTTCTTATATGAAAGTGTATTATAGCGTATGGCTTACAGGAAATTGAAAAATTAATAGCTGAAGTTAAGATAATGAACTATATTTTAATTACATACTTTGAGACTTGATGGTCGTTTAATTCGCGGTTAACGGGCTAGAGCGGTTAATCTAGGCAAACTGTTTAGATGGACTCCATTTTAAGCCACTGCTATACGGGCCTGTGGACGGTAAGCAATGGGTAGCTCACCGTCCGTCCGTCTATTGACGACAGGCCGTGTCGACGGCGCGTTAGTGTTCCACGCGCGCCTTAAAGAGATGTCAGCAATAGAAGGAACGTGGGTGGGTTTTGGTCAGTACAAGTCTAACTCTCCTCCCGCTCCGCCCAGAGCTGGGGAAGTTATTTGATGATTTCCCATCCGCAAAACAATAAAAAAGCTACTGCTATAAAGCTGTACTGTCTTCTTTATCGAAGACGGAAACAATTCTGAGACATTCATAAAGGAACATGACATTTGATCATTATCTGCCTGCCTTTCCCTAGATATGTTGGGGTCTGCTTCCAGTGTAATCGCAGTTGAATACCAGTATTTTACATTGAGCGACCCGGTAAGAAACTCCATGGTAACTCTTTTAAAAGACACAAATTACTTAATTTTTACAAGGTAAACAACTTAAATTCTCATTTCATAGTTGCTTCGATTTTTCTCACTAAACTGAGGTTAAAATGGCGCAGGAAATAAATTGGTCCGTTTATATTCGTAAAGTTTAACAATGATATTTATTGTTTTACTCTCAAACTAACTTAAATTGAAAGTTCAACTGTTAACTGGTCCAAACGTTCACTGGTAACGAGTTACGCAAACAGAACATTTTAGAATCGAAGTTTGTAGTGTTTGTGAACTTTTAAGTTAGCTTTTAGTTATTTATGTACGTACTTTTTTCAAACACTATCTCGTTGCTCTAGTGATTGTAAGCGCGACTGCTGAGCAGAGGGTTCGACTCCCGGGCCAGGCAAAATGTTGTTGGGTTTTTTCGTCAATAATTTCTCAGTAGAAGCCATGGAGTTTAAATTTGTACCCGTTTGATGGAATAGGCACGCTCCTTATTACATGGGACTTAGAAACATAACTCGCTATATTTGGGCGGTACATCTCTGCTTAACCCATTGGGAATTACTGGCGTGATGATATGATTATACGAAAAAAAAAATACAAACTTGGTAACAGAAACTAGAAAATTTTATCATAACTCAATTTGGTAAGTACATATTATTATATTTTTTATTTATTTCAAGTAACAAAACGACTCATTTTAGGTAACATCAATCGGAATGCTTGCATTCCGATTTCAATTAAATATAATAATGTCAGAAAAATACATAAAATTACATCCAACAAATAAATTACATTACGTACTTTAGATTAACTGTCAAAAGATTCAAATTTCATAAAAATAAAAGTAAATATAATTTCGTACGGGTAAAAATGAAGTAAGTTATATGTAACTTACTTAATTTTTTCCCCTTTTTTTTTGATTATGATCAGTCATACCGAATCACAAAAAAATACATTTTATCACGGGAATTGGAATAGCGGCATGTCTGCTATAGCCAAGTCGGATATAAGGACAGTCTAGCCTGTCAGCGATCATTGCCAGAATGGCGTTAAGGCTGGCCCACACCCGGCGCACTAGAATGAACGCTGGTACCCAACCTAAGATTAAACTTGGGTTATGGGAACAGTCAGTCTTTGTTTGTGCAATAACAACGCACCTGCAAAGCTTCGGGTACTACAGATGCTTAAAGTATTGCATATGTCTAATTGCGGCAGTAACTAATAATTATCGTCAGGTGGATCACCTACTGGTTAACCACATAATAACATTTAAAAAGTTACATAGTTTTTGCGTGGATATACAGTCCTAAGCAATGAATTCTTTCTTACTAATATTATAAAAGCGAAAGTGAGTTTGTTTGTATGTTTGTTAGGTCTACACGCCTAAATGGCTCTAAACTGGTTTTGATGAATTTTGTACAGAGATATTTGAGACCGTGGAGACGGACATAGGCTTTTTTTATTTATTTTTTTAAAGTGAGAAATGAGGGAGAAAGAGGGAAGAAAAGGGAAAACTTAGCTTTGCTATTTTAATAAATAAGGCGCAAGGGTAAAAACTACAGGTAGCAGGTACCTGCAAATCAGGAAAGGGGAACTGTGTTACCCCGAATTTAACGCGAGTAAAGCCGCGGGAAAAAGCTAGTATTCAGTTATTATAAGTACTGAAGCTTTTTTTGAGCCCTCGGTACGAGAGTCTGACTTGCATTTGTCTGGGAATCTCTTTGTTCATCTTTAATCATATTGAAGTGGCCAACTTTACATGCATACTCTTTTTATAAATATTGTTGGTAAGACTACAAATAACAATAGTTTTGTTCGACACTGAAGACTTGAAATAACATACAAATAAAATATTAACCGATATATCATCTCAAATGCACCTATTTTCCTGCCGGGCTTGCGGGTTGTTCGAAAGAGATACCGCGGCCCCGGAACATAAAGGGCAAAAGAAGGAACATGGGTGGGTTTTAGTTAGTACAAGTCTGACTATCCCCGCCTCTCCGCCTAGAGCGGGGGAAGTTAAGTTATTCCCATTCCCGCAAAAAAAAATGTATCTTCTTTCAAGGTTTATTTGTTCCTCAATCTTCAAAGGAAATGAAAGCTGTACTATACCAGCCACTACTTCAACATAGCATCTTGACACGATGATGCGAACTCCTGAAACAGTGCCCATTCACATCCATAACACCTGCCAATTAATATCACACCGTATTCTTTAACCGCTAAAGTTTACTCTATGTCGTGAGAAGCGGGATATCATAAGTCTTGTCAAATAATTTCACACTTTAACATGTAGAATAATGTAGATGATAGAGTTGATATTGAAGTAAGAGGTGTTATATTGATATTTCATATGAATGAGCTTTGTTATGCAGTTAACTTTGTTCATTGAGCTTTAGAGTGACCATTCTGATGAGAAATTATAGGACATCACCTGGTTTGACAGAACAAAATTGCAACATTATCATCATCTGCCTAGCCTTTTCCTTATGTTGGGGTTGGTATACACTGGATCTTATTCAGATGCAGCTGAATACCAGTATTTTATGGAGCGACTGCTTATCTTACCTCCACAACTCAGTAAGTACTGGGTAATCCGATACACCTTGCAGGCCGCGTGTTGTGGGTTCGATCCCCGCACGGAACAAATATTTGTATGACCTACAGGTAGTTGTTTCGGGTCTGGCTGTTTTGTGTTTGTGATTTTAAATGTTTGTAAACGCACCCACGATACAGGAGAAATTCCTAGTGTGGGATAACGTTTTTTCTAAAGAAAAGATAGGACATTAGTCTGAAATCGCCAATCCGTCTTGAGCAAGCGTGGTGATCAAGCCTCTGCCCAGACGTGGGACAATAAATGTAATATTTCAGTATCAATACATTTGGAAGGAATAAAATAGAAAGTGAATCAGAACTGATATTATTGTCGTTTCGCATGTTCACGATTTTATTACTAAATTTATTTCTGATCAAGTATTATGTAATACATGTTGTGCTCAATGTGTATGATTCAATCTATAATTTAACTAGCTTCCGTCCTTGACTTCGTCCGCGTGGCATAGTTACTTTGGGCTAACGCTAACTTTAACCTGCATGATGATCGAAAAAAATATATTTTTCTCTCCCCTTTTCTTCCCTCATTCTCCCCCTTTTCTCACTTAAAAAAAATAAATTAGCCTATGTCCGTCTCCAGGGTCCCAACTATCTCTGTACCAAAATTCATCAAAATCAGTTCAGCCATTTAGGCGTGAAGACGTAACAAACAAATAAACAAACTCACTTTCGCTTTTATAATATTAGTAAGGATTTGTGAAATATCTGTGAATTGACAACTGATATGCTAGATGATGGTGAATGATGGACATTCACCATCATTTGCATTTTGCGTTGACTTCGAATGATATAGTTTAGCATTCAATCAATGCTAAACGACTACTGAAAGACGCATTTTTATTCAATTAAACAGAATTAACTAAGCATACAAACTAAAAATAGACACAAACTAATTATAAAAATATGTACAAGTAAAACATGGTAAATTACAGGGCGTCAAAAAATCGTCCGCATCGCAGTCAAAAGCAAAAGTGCCCAGAAAGCTGGCAGCATTACCGCGTTGGGTAGCAATGATAATTTTTTGGGCAAAAATCAGGCAAGCCCTCTGGACGCAATAAATATTGTACAGCTTATAGGTATGTAACAGAGAGCTAATTTGTAATAATAAGAAGAACTTATATTTCACCTGTGACAAACAATAAATGGATTGCGTTTTCCCGTAGCAACTTTGCTACCCACCCTGTTTCAACCCCTTAAGAATCACAGTTTTAGTTGACATTCTCCTCCGGTACACCTTGACCGATTTTTATTAAATTTTGTATGTATATTCCGTAGGTCTGAGAATCGATCGTAACCTATTTATTTTTATTTTAACTGAGTAGCGGATAAAACCGGTTTAGCTAGTAAATGACCGGGTTTAGCTAGTAAATGACCGGGTTTAGCTAGTAAATGACCGGGTTTAGTTAGTAAATGACCGGGTTTAGCTAGTAAATGACCGGGTTTAGCTAGTAAATGACCGGGTTTAGCTAGTAAATGACCGGGTTTAGCTAGTAAATGACCGGGTTTAGTTAGTAAATGACCGGGTTTAGCTAGTAAATGACCGGGTTTAGCTAGTAAATGACCGGGTTTAGCTAGTAAATGACCGGGTTTAGCTAGTAAATGACCGGGTTTAGCTAGTAAATGACCGGGTTTAGCTAGTAAATGACCGGGTTTAGTTAGTAAATGACCGGGTTTAGCTAGTAAATGACCGGGTTTAGCTAGTAAATGACCGGGTTTAGCCAGTAAATGACCGGGTTTAGCTAGTAAATGACCGGGTTTAGCTAGTAAATGACCGGGTTTAGTTAGTAAATGACCGGGTTTAGCTAGTAAATGACCGGGTTTAGCTAGTAAATGACCGGGTTTAGCTAGTAAATGACCGGGTTTAGCTAGTAAATGACCGGGTTTAGCTAGTAAATGACCGGGTTTAGCTAGTAAATGACCGGGTTTAGTTAGTAAATGACCGGGTTTAGCTAGTAAATGACCGGGTTTAGCTAGTAAATGACCGGGTTTAGCTAGTAAATGACCGGGTTTAGCTAGTAAATGACCGGGTTTAGCTAGTAAATGACCGGGTTTAGTTAGTAAATGACCGGGTTTAGCTAGTAAATGACCGGGTTTAGCTAGTAAATGACCGGGTTTAGCTAGTAAATGACCGGGTTTAGCTAGTAAATGACCGGGTTTAGCTAGTAAATGACCGGGTTTAGCTAGTAAATGACCGGGTTTAGCTAGTAAATGACCGGGTTTAGCTCGTAAATGACCGGGTTTAGCTAGTAAATGACCGGGTTTAGCTAGTAAATGACCGGGTTTAGCTAGTAAATGACCGGGTTTAGTTAGTAAATGACCGGGTTTAGCTAGTAAATGACCGGGTTTAGCTAGTAAATGACCGGGTTTAGCTAGTAAATGACCGGGTTTAGCTAGTAAATGACCGGGTTTAGCTAGTAAATGACCGGGTTTAGTTAGTAAATGACCGGGTTTAGCTAGTAAATGACCGGGTTTAGCTAGTAAATAACCAAAAACAGGCTTGCTCTTATTTATTATCATCAAACCCTTTCATTTGATGCCTTTTCTATATACGTTTTTACCTTTTTATATACAGAAACACAAATAAATATGTATAAAACTGCTTTACGTCCGTCACATCAGGCCTAAGGTCCAGTTGAAAACCAGCGTCGGGCACTAGTTGCTCGGCAGTTTGCTGAACTGGGCCTATTTGGCGCAGCCGTGAGACACACAATTACGTATTTGTTATTATCGTTTAGTTTTAAGTTTAACTCATTTTGTGTGCACTTGTGGCATGGGCCAAATAAATGTTTTTTCTTTTCTTTCTTTCTTTTCCATTTAGCTCAATTGAGAACCAATGAAGTAGGTAAAACTATCTTCTAAGATTTTTTATATATTTATAGGTAAAACTAAAAAATAATATTTCTACTGAAAAATTCTTCTGAAAAAAAGTTTCTTTGGAATGGCCTCGAAAATTTACAACAAAATACCTGATAGTATTAAAAACATGCCAATAACAAAATTTAAGAAAGTTCTTGCCGCTCTATTAAGAGAAAAATGTTATTATACTGTTGAAGATTTTATAAATGATAATTTTTAATTTAATTTGTTTGTTTAATTTTAGTCTTGTTGTTTATTGATTGTTTTATTTAGCTTTTAAGTATTTTTGTTTTATTTTGATTTTAAAATTTGTATGCCTACACGGCAAAACATAGCGCTCAAATATGTTAAACTAACACCATTATGTAAATACCTATGTTTAACAAATAAAGATTCTGATTCTGATTCTGATTCTGATTCTACTCAGATTTTTTTTTTGGCCTGGCAACCGTATCCTGTAGTAACACCAATTCTCTAACTAAAAACCATAGACTACAACAGATTGCTCTCCCACGGCAATAAAAGTCAAGGAAGATCATCGCCCTAACCTTTTCAAGTGTGTCAGGGTTGGCTTCCAATCTGACCAGATGTTGGCTGTTTGGATTAGCTTTAGTCATAATCTGAAACCTTTTAAAGGTTAAACAATAGAACGTTGGCTGTGTAGGTGAAACGATAGAGTAGATTCGCTTAGTTATTTTTAATCAATTCTAATTTTGCATAAAATGTCGTAAGATTCAAAATTTCCGGGGTACGGGTTGTTCGAAAGATATACCGCGGCCCCGAAACATAAAGGGCGGTAGAAGGAACATGGGGGGGTTTTAGTCAGTACAAGTCTGACACTGATGATTTCCCATCCAAAAAATAAAAAAAAACGACTGCCATGTCAAAAAAAATGAACTAAAAAGAAAAAAACAAGATGTTAGTTTCAACAAAAATTTTCATCGCAGTCGGGGGACCAATCTGTAGAATACTTTCTTGCATAAAAAGTCCCCGACTGCGATGAAATTTCTCGAATTCGCTCGAAAATTCGCTCGAATTTTACAACTGAAACACCAATAAACAAACAAACATTGTTAAATTTATTTCACTTCGAATCAATTGAATAGGCACTATTCTTACCAAGAACTGTGGTCATTGTCAATTCAATATTTATGTCAAGTCCGTAACATACGCAAAGTGTAGTCATACTAGCTTCTGTGGGCTGCGCCTGCGACCACATTCAAAGTGAATTTTAAGGAAAACTACGTCCATAAAACTCGTTTGAAGTAGTTTAGTATTGCGAAACAAAGCTGCATCTTCATTTTAATAGCATTTAACTTGATAGCTTCTTAATATTTAAGTGGGTGTTTCAAAGTGGGTTTGCTTCAGATCTTAAACCGTAAAACCAGGAAATTCTGTTGTTATAGGCCTCTACACGTCCACTGTAGTATTATTGGTTGTCAAACATAGGTCATTGTAGTTAAAAAAACAATTGGCGATCACTGATGTTCTATTCTATGTTGTTATGGAGATAGGTCTCAAAGAGGTGCCTTTTTCATCTGTGGGGCAACTCGTAGGTAAACCTAGAGCAAGTTGTCGGCTAAATAACGGGACAATCCTGCGAATTCCTTCATAAATGTCCAACCTTGACATTAAGTGCCTAACTACCTCTCGATAGGTACCTTATATTATTTAAAAAGTAGCGTGTGTCATGCTTAGTCACGTCTATGATGTCTGCAACTTGCATTAACTACACAAATACACAAAACACACCAGTTCCGGTAGATTTACAGTAGTTTAGAAATGTTCACAAAATCTAGAACACATGGTACCTATAGTTTCCATGGAATTTATTGTTCAATCGCTCTTCGTGATTATCCTGTTCAAAGGAGTTAACAACACACCGCTATTATGTTCCTTATTAGTTAGGGAATAGGTTTTAAAGTGGCACTGGAGTTTATTATACGCATTTGGCGTTCCCAACTTCACGGCAGGAAAATATTGAGCAAAACAGATAGATACTGATTCAAGCTTGAACAGGAACACATGGTAATGAATTTAAATTGTTTTGCCCTCCAAACATTTATACAAACATACTTGCTCTTCGTTTATTGGCCAACCACACAACTTTATGCCTTGTATCAATACAATTAAACATAGCAATAAATATGTACATGTCTCGGCGCCTGATCTGTCTTATCTAATGCACATTGCATTTAGTTTTAGTGTGGTTGCGCCACGCTCGCTCCAGCTGCCACAGAAATAACGTAGAATATCGGTCACACAGACGCGAGCGCAGAATGAACGCATCCAATTAATTGCCGGACGGCGCACCACTATCGTGGTGGACGTGCCGCGCGCGGACGCTTCCGCTACCACAATTAAAAATTAAAAACAAAATAAAAAGCGCGCGAACTTTACAACTGTCAGTGTCAAAACAACCGCCTAAAATTTTAACTTTTTTTTTAAATGCCCTTATGTGATGTGACAGAAAATATTTTGGAAAATCAGTCAGTGATGTCTCACCAACACTAAAAAAGGAGCGAAAATAGTGAGCTATCAAACAAAGGTCAAATATGCGTTCGTCGTATATAATTAGGAAAATATTGATAAGCGATCGCGGTCGAGTGCAAATGTCGTCGATATCGTACGCGCGCTCCACACTGCTATGGAGACGTCAAAGCTTAGTTTCGCGGAATCCCGCGTGTTGATTCATACACCGGTTATCGTGCAGCGACGGTAAAATGTGTGAACTAGCAAGTTGGATTCCGAACGCAGTCGCGGACACACTGCGCTCCGAGACAGCGCAGCCGATTATCGAATGGCTCACGACGATCCGGCTGGCTATCGAGGAGTACGACCCGCTCATCACAGTCACACCGCCCGAGCCCGCGCCCGACACACCTGACAGTAAGTTCGACGAGATACTGTCGCAGCTCGGCAAGGAGATCTACAAGCTCGATGAATACCAGCGCCACCTGGCGCCCTCCGAGAAAGAAGTGTCCCTAAGCATTCTCAATATATTCGACGAATGTTTGGAACGCATGACCGAAGAAAAACAAACAAAACACAGTGAGAGTGAATGTGAATCGACCCTATCGGACGTCTCTTTCGTGACGAGTACACCGTCTAGTGTCAAAGTGAATAATAACATAAACACGATCTTCGACAAGGGTATCGGCACACCGGTACCACCGCGGCGGGCTCGTTTAAAATCAATGTGCGACAATTCCATTTCAGATATGGAATCGAATAACCACGAGAGTGAATCGTCAAGTGATTCAGAGAGCACGTGCTGGAGTTACAAAGAGTGTAGTACTGACGACAATGAAGCTAACCCTTACGCCGCGGTGTGGAGCCACTCTACAGGCTTTCACAATTCCGACGAAATATTACGTCGCGTTTTATCGCAGCACCACGCTACAGTATCGCGTCTTTCGTTCGACACGGCGAGCGATTTTATACCTGCTCGGTATTCAGTGTACTCGCTGCACGAGGTGGGAGAATGTAAGGACAGGTGTGTTGACAGTGGCTCAGTAGCAATGACGCCCGACAAGCCGGCGGACGACGGCTACGAGCCAGTGCGGGACGCGATCACCGACGAGAATATATACGAGGAGATCGAATATGGATATAGTTACACCGACGAGGGTTGTTCCTGCGGTGGTAGTGTTGAAGTGGAAAGTTGTTCGATCAGTGCAAGTTCGGAAGGTGTCGGTCGTGACAGTCCCTTGTACGCGAATCTGAGAGACCACGACGCATACGCGATACCTCCGGATGTTATTCATTGGAAGAACTTACTACTGGATCCGTTCTTTAACGACGATGAGGAGGACGAAGTAAGTGTTTATTCATTACATGTTAATAAGCTTTGTGAGTTGCGCATTACCTGCTCGAATGTTTCGTTTGGAAATTAGAACTTAAATTAAGGTTGTGTTATTTCCTTATCGTGTTTAAATGAGATCGGTTTTGCATAAAGGAGCAGTCCATGCACTTGATAAATTCCAGATAAGTTCATTTGTAAATGGCAGGTTTGTGTGACACTCTGCCGTTTCCGTTGTTCATCGGCAACCCTTAAGAAAATCAAGTTTGTTTACGTTCTGTGATTTAATCAGTACACAGGTGGATGCCGCGCATCCTGCCCGATATAATCTCTATTTCTATGTTCACGATCCATCACTAGGGGTAGGGTGAACTATTTTTAGCGCACAGATCATAATATTATGATAAAAGAAATAAACAAGGGTTAATACTAGCTGTTGGCTATGGCACCGCGCCATTCGTATTCTGTTCTTTTACCGATATAAAAAATCTATTTGTTAATCCAAAATATGGTGTATCTTTTTTCCAAGATTTGTCGAAATCCATTGATGCGTTAAACATTCAAATACATATAGGGAAGATTCTGAAAAGATCTGGTAAAAGTAAAATCCCTACTCACTTAAAGTTGCCTAAGGAAAGCAACAGTGATGTCATCGATGCAAATTATTGCTTACCATTATTCTCTCTAGGCCTATCTGACGCACTATTTATAAAACAACAACTCTTTCAATACAAACATAAATCGTATGCAGTAATGAGCAATATCTTTGATTGAAAACTGACAGCTAAAATAATAAAAATAAATTAAACACAGCATTTCTTGTTGGTACAACGATAGTCGTTTCGTCAGTTATAAGAAATAAATAAACGAGAAATAGTTATACGTCTCGGAATAAATATAACAGTAGTATAAAATGGTAGTTAACATGGTTTTACTTTTGATGTTTCCTGAATTCGGAAACTAACCAACGCATATTTTGCAAGACTGTTTGACTGTAGTTACTCAATCACTTCATAGAATAAGATTGGTTTAAAGACAAAAATATAACGTACGTAGAAATTCTAAAAATGTTATTCGTAGAAATTCATTTAAACAACTTAATGCAATTGATATTCAGAGTATTATTAAAGTTATGAAAGACGATAATGATGATTTAAAAGAGTTCATTAATGTTGTAGATAGTTTTAACACTGAAATGTGCCAAGAAAAGAAACGTTTTTAGAAGACATAATTGAAACTTGTTTTTAGTTGTCATCTTAATGATTATTTAGGAGAGTTTAAGAATGCTGTTGGGCGTTGTAAAGTACCAGAAATGGGTCAAGAAAACATCGTAGTAACAATAAACTTGAATGATCCGTAAAAAATTATACCAATGAACTGTTTTATTTCTCTGCTGGTCAGTTTTATAGTCTGCAATAGATGGGCTTCCGTATCAATGAAAATCCGTTTATTTATGTACCCTTTTCGAAGACTAACACCGATAAAAGGCAGGATGTGAATGAAAGATCATGGGAAGTCTTGAAACATCGACGTACCTTGAATTCGGATTAAGAAATAATTTATTGTTGAGGAACAAACATTTATAAAAGGACGAGCAGTGGTTGTTAAAGAACAGTCAAGCGTATTTTGAAGACGCTAAAGTTGATGTTTGTAATTTTATGGGAACGGAAGCAATTTCTCCTTGCTTGAGTAATGTTTAAATTAAAATGAGTGTAAAATTAAACAATGATTTTGATAAACATTAACGTACAAGAGCTTGACTCAGTCATTGTACTGTAGAAGACAATATTCGTCAGTTTGAGGACGTAACAACAGTCATAATTAATTGATTAGGGTATGTAGGATAAAAGTATGTAAACAATGAGTCAACTGTACTAATGAATGCCTTTAATTTCTATTTAACTATGGTGACTAAAGCTTCATAATGTTGTTTAATAAGCAATAATAATTACAATAACGACGTCGAACAGGATTTTTGTATCGTAATAGAAAATCCGGAAATGGTAAATCCAAATAGGAACTATTTCACATCGTATACAATAAAATGATGAAATTTAAGATCATCATTGTATTTTTAAACAACCTTATAATCTTATAGGAGGTATCTAAATACTCAAAATGTCTTTACTACGTTTTAAACCCGCGCGGCAGCAATATTATGTGTGGAATCCCAACTCAAGCTATGTCAACTCGATCCAAATCACGATTAACATAAAATGTAGAACTACTTTAGATGGCAAAGATGGTAATACAACCAAGTTTTGCCCAAGATGTAATGCAAAGAATTAAAGATACTTAAGTATCTAGACCAAAGACCAAACATATCTTAGGTATTTGACTAATTTATGAATGAAGACGGTGAAGATATTGTAAAGAACGAAAAAAAACAAATGTTTATTTAGCCCAAGTGCACACAAAATAAAACAACACAAAAAATGATAATATTGTGTGTCTCATGGTTGCGCAGAAAAGGCCCAATATATCAAGTTCTATAGTATCCAAGTATATTAAACAAAACGCATAGTTTTACTATAACATAGACAAGCTGATAGTTTTCTAGATTAATCGAAGAATAATATTCAAGCGTTTGATTACATTCCTTGATTGCAAGCAATTATAATGAGTGTGAATATTTACGTGGGCTGCATGACTATAAAGATACCTGTCATTGTATTGCGTTATAAGTTGTAAAAGCCATGATTTAAAAGCATACACCAGTTTGAATTCCTTCGTTTTCTTTATTTTGATGCACTCCATAGACAATTTCAGGATAATCCTATTTGAGTCTATGGTTCTACAAGAATCTTGAATTAAATTGACAGGAGAGCGCTGTTGGCACCGTTCTTTATTAGTGACCAATGACAGTTGGTAAACATTTTCGAAACAAGTGGATAAAAAAAATGGCGGCATTAATTTATTATTTTGACTCGATCCAAAAGATCGTCGTACAGAAAATCTTTGTCTAACTCGAGTCGTAAGGATCGGAATGTTGACGTAAGAAACTCCATGCTAATTCTAGCCTCCTTGGTCTCACTTACACTATGATGAATAGCGTGGGTTCCATTCATCTTGATCCAAAGTGCTCTTGAATAGATTAATAAACGTCTCTTGCAAGGCCGTGGACCAACGGATGTGGCTCTTACGCATTGTCACTGTGAAGATTGATGCTAAATGTTTTGTGAGATTTTGTTTTTTGAGTCTTTCGTCCTTTATGTTGTCTTTGGTCACTCGGGAAACTGATTGGAATTGGAGAATGTAAGTTAGTTGTTAAAAGTATTTAAAAAAACCTGCTCATTCTTAGGAGTACATAACAGAACATTATCGGAACAAAATCTCTTAATAATCTCTCGTTCCACACACAGAATCTGACGGGCGTAGCAATAGCTATGTCTATAGGTAGCCTAGCAGCTAGCTAGCTAGCTAGGGCTCCTAGGAACTTTTGATCTTAGGGCTAAAAGATTTAGTTTATCTGACTATCGTTTATGGTCATATGAACTAGATTTAAAATGCGTTAAGCGACAGACAGCTGTGACTGTGAGGTCATCAATCTTATCATATTTTTGCCAAATAAAGCGTGTCGTTTGCGCAGCTTCAGATAAAATTTTGCTTCAAATTGAACTCAAAGATACCATTTTAACATTCAAAACGATAACAGATTGTTATTTAAACACACGAATATGTAAATAGGCAGACATTAATCCAATTTAAATTGCTCGCAATTTTTCAGTAATTTGGCATTAAACGCATCATTTACGCGAATAATAAGGAATTTAAAAGACTTAACACGACTTATGCCTTGTTTTACAATTACTGGTAAATCGAGATTTTTAATGACAACGTATTCTTTTAATTACTTCATTAAGTGCCAATTATTTTGCTTTAAGTATCTTTTCCACGAAGGTCCATATTTTTTAGGGGTATTCTCAGTCCATTAAGAATTTTTACGAGTTTGACGTAGGAATTTTACCGACTTAGGTTTTAATAATTGTGTAACTTGGCCTTAAAGACATTTCAAATAACATAAGCGACATTTTGATTGTCGTTTCAAAGTAATCGTTTTCTTAGCCATTTTCGGTCATGGCAGCTAAGGTTAACGAAGATTATCTATCGAAGCAAGAAATATTATGATACCAGCCTATAACTGTCCCACTGGTGGGCAATGGCCTCTTCTCATACAGAGAAGGTACGAACATTGATCACCACGCTTCCTCAAGACGGGTTGGCGAATTGAGACTTATATCCTTACTAATATTATAAAAGCGAAAGTGAGTTTGTTTATTTGTTACGTCTTCACGCCTAAATGGCTAAACCGATTTTGAAGAATTTTGGTACAGAGATAGTTGAAACCCTGGAGACGGTCATAGGCTAATTAAAAAAAAAATTGAAATGAGGAAGAAAAGGGAAAACTTAGTTTTGCTATTACAATAAATAAGGCGCAAGGGCAAAAACTATAGGTAGCAGGTACCTGGAAATCAGGAAAGGGGAACTGTATTACCCCGAATTTAACGCGAGGGAAGTCGCGGGCAAAAGCTAGTATGTATTACAATAAAAGACATTCCCAGTGTATACGTCACCGCGTATTTTCTCATTCCTGTCTTTAATTTATTTACTCAACCCTTGAGTTAAGCTTTGTCGCTATGCTATGAAGTTATAATTTAACCAGCATGACGATCATGATGTCATATCCTAAGACGCGCCATACTGTCATATAGTACCATTGTGGACTTTTACGGGGCTATTGTTAACTGAATTGTTCAGTGAAGCATTCTTTATGAGTGTGTGCTATTTCACTTGAATTTATTTGTAGCGAATAAGGGTTAAGTTGGTTAGTAATCATATAATATCTGGGTATGTGTTTGTCGTTGAGTTTATGGTTAGTTTTTAAGCTATTGCATAGCTTCAATCGCGGGCCTTGAGCGTGGAGACCGAATACAGAAATTTCGTAAGGAAAACACCTAACATTACGAATACGGTCAGTTATTTCAATCGCGATTCCAATGTTCAATTAGCGTGTTTGGTAGAGAATCCAGTCGTCAATCAATATTACGCTGGATCAAACCCAAGGGCAAAATTTTCTTTTTGCGACTTCTTTTCATTGGAAGTACTTTTTAAATATTAGGTATATGTATTTAGATTTTTTTTTATACCTAAGTATATTGCACAAGTTTTTTTTTATTTATTGCATAAGTTGATTAAAATGCTATGCAATAGCTTTACCGCGGCAGTCCCCGAGTGCCACACGTATTTTTTTTAAAGGTTTATTTTAATTACATATTACTTTAACATACATGTTTTGGAGATCACCTTTAAGCAAGAAGATGCTTGTGTTAGGTGATAAACTCTATGCATTTAATTATTTATTTGATTACCAGATAGAATATAAAAATCGTATGTCTATTTTATGTTCGGAGGCAAGAAAATACTTAATACGATGTGTATTGCGACAGCAAAATATAAAAAACTAACCCAACAATTGCAAAAAGTTGACGTTGTTCGGAGCGTTCTGACCAGTTATTACCTATATGCAATTTAATATTCCATTAAACATACGATACACCATTAATGACGAAGTAACCAAAGAATAACGTTTAAAAAAAGATTTAAAAGACCATGCAATTTAATATGGCAATACTCACATGAACAATTTTGACAGCTCCCAAACCAGCTGCTAACTGCAAAATTCTTCCGCTTCCCTGAACAAAATGGGTTACAGACCATAATTATGGGCTAGTTGTACAGTCACGTACACTTACATGTCTACATATAACAAGTTTTAAAAGAGAGTTTGTTAGCATTTACCAATTAGATGTTGTGAAAAGCATAGTAGGCGACGAGTCAATCCTACTAATATAATATTATAATCGCAAAAGTTTGTATGGATGTTTTTTACTCTTTCACGCAAAAACTACTTAACCTCTAGAGCCCCAGCGGCACAAAAACGTGCCAGTAAACCCCGACCGATTTAAAACTGCATTTGTACTAAAGATAGGTCTTAAAATCAGATAACACATACGCCCGCCCGGCGGTGCTTGACGGATAGTTGACGTAAATAATGGCGGTGCTTGAGAAGTTAATAGATTTTGATGAAAATTTACAATAATATAGCTTAAATATCAGAATAACACAGGCTACAATTTATAAAGATAAATGGTATAATTATTCTATCACCATTCGAGTGAAACCGCGGGGCGCAGCTAGTCGCATTTATAATAATGCTCTTTGTGAGGAATGTTTTAAGCACGAACTGTCAACCAAGCATTTTGCAAACTAAGTCGTTTCTTAGCAAAAAATACTGCTAGAAAACTTTTTTGTGGTAAAAAATCGCAATCAATATAACTCAGTGTTACTAACGTAAAATATTATGCTAGTGGATGCTTTGAACAGTACAGGAGTCATGGAGGTATTTATTATGAAGTTAAAACATTAAAAAACATATAAAAAAATAAAAACATATAAACTTAGACTTTTAACCTCTAATATAGTAATTAGAAGGTACCGAGGTATGCTCGAGAGGAAAAACAAAATATAGTAATAACGGGGACAACAAATTTCCGAAAACCTTTCAATCGTAATGTAACGCACTTAACAGTGCGCGTGACTGTACCTACCATAGACAAGCCTATTCAGTGCATATTTGAATCTAAACCAAACATTCGTTCTCAGTTGCACGTGGCATTAATATCGGGCTGGAGTTTGTTTATCTCTCGTTCTATGTATATATAAGTTTGTCAGTCTGTATGTATGTATTGATAAAACCTTTGAACTAGTATGTAGGAATGTACTGTAGTAAAGACAATTAGTTTAATAGTATTACTAATTAATCTAATTATGTATGTAATACGTTGCGTTTAAATAAGAACTCTAAGGTAGAGCTCTTTAAATGGAATATTCATTGCAATGTTTACCTTATTCAGTTAAACACATCTTTAAACATTTAAGTATTTACACGTAACTTAACGCTGTAATTATTGTAGTGTTGACGACATGGTTGGCGCAGTGGCTAAACGATCGACTGCTGCGCTGCGTGTCGTGTGTTCGAGCCCCGCACGCAACAAATATTTACATGACCTACAGATAGTTGTTTCGGGTCTGGCTGTTTGTGTATGTGAGTTTAAATGATTGTGAACGCACCAATGACACAGGAGAAATTCCTAGTGTGGGGCATTATTAAAAAAAAAGTTATGTCCAAGTCTCAATTAAAAAGGCCAGCCAAATGCCATCAACCGAACACAAATTCATACTTCCCTGTTACTGAAAAACACTTAATTGAAAAACCTAATAACACTTTGACCAACCCGGGTATCGAACCCAGAAATTCACGCTCGACAGTCGGACTTGCGACTTATAGTCAACCAACAAATCGATTTTGAAAAAGTGTTGCAAAGCTTGTGGATAGATACTAAGATACTATACATCTAATTAATTTTAATCAGGAATTTATCTCATTAAGGTAAAGTGCCACTCTCAAACACCAAGGTCGTTTTAAAGTGGCACACTAACCAGTTTAAATTAGCTACCTGAAGTTCTTTAGTGCTTTTAATATATTTTAGGATGCAGATTAAATCAAAATCCGCTAGTCTGTGGAGTTCACTGTCGGCGTTTCTGTTCCCTGATCGTTATAACCTAGATCTATTTAAAATTCGAATTGGTTTTTTTTGCGGACCGAGTGTTCCTTCAAAAAACAAGGTTAAAAAAGAAAAGGTTGCCCCACACTTGGAATTTCTCCTGTGTCGTGGGTGCGTTCACAAACACTTAAACTCTCATAAACAAACAGCCAGACCCGTAACAACTACCCGTAGGTCATACAAATATTTGTTCTTTGCGAGGATCGAACCCGCGACACGCAGTACAGCGATCGATCGGTCAGTCCAAGAAGAAGTTACGACATAAACGGCCATATCTTTTGACTGCGTAGACTTGGAGGGTTGATTTTGTCACAGCTCTAAGGGACCACAGATATGAGTATATGGTTTTAATTTCAACTCGATACCTCCACGCGTTCCCAAGATGGTCTTATCTTAACAGACAGACAGACGTACAAAGAAGTGATCCTATTTTGCTTCCGTTATTTCTTTTTGACGTACGGAACCCTGTAAATAAGTTTATGTAAGGACCAAAATATATGAAAATCAAAAGTCATTTATTCAAATTAGGCTGATAATCAGCACTTTTTGAAAGTCACAATACAAGAGACAGTCCCACAAAAACGCCCTGCCCTTCGCCACTTCCTAGTGTTTTAGCTGTGAAGAAGAAGTGGCGGAACAAAATCCCCAGCAACACATCTGTTTGTCAGGTTAGAAGAACCAGATTTTGTACAATTCCGTTTTACAAGGTACATTTAAGAAATAATTCATTCATTGTCACATGTCAGCTAGCAAACTATGTATATAAAAATAAAAATATAGCCAAGCATAAATAAATCCTCAAATGTTACATTTGAAACGTCAGAGTAAAGAACTTTATGTTTTAAGTTAGAGGTTAATTCTTTAACACATCGTAATGAGCTTGTCAATATAGGCACAGAATTTTAATGAGCAAGAACATCTTGTCTTAAGCGGTTTAACAATTGTTGGCCTCGTCTTTACAATCATTATTTTTATTAATTCCGATAAGTATTTTAGAATAGATACATTGCTACAATTTATTTCAAACACTTGTACACTCTCCTACATAATAACAGGCAGTTGAGTCGATCTTCGAGTTAAGCCGCGCTTGCCTAGGCTGGGCCGTGGATAGGTGACCATTCATTGCATACTGAGTTTTCTCCGTGCTTCCGTCTCCTCTCCCGGCTGTCAATTATATATCTTTGATTGTCGTTACAGAAAGTAGCCTAAAAGTCTGACTCACTAGATCATAGTATTTTAGAATAAATACTTTGCTACAAGTCATTTTAAACTCTCGGCTACAACAAAACTTATAAGTTATCATGCCCACATGCTAAACGACGGCTGTCCTTGTTATCTTGTCAGAAGTATAATTATCCATTCACATTCTCTAAAACTGCTGATCCGATTTTCGTGCAATTCTCTTGACTAACTTTCAACACGATTACCCAGAAGAAGTATTAAGTTAATCCGTTTTACTTCACACCGATTGTTTTCGAAAATACAAAAGAATTGGGTTCTAAAATGACCGCTCTAACAGAATTATAATCCTGATCCTACTTTTATAATATTACAAATGCGAATGTTTATGAGGATGGATTGATGTATGGGTATTTGTTACTCTTTCACGTCAAAATGGCTGAACGGATCTTGATGAAATTTGGCACAGAGGTAGATTATAGTCTGGAATAACACATAGGATACATTTATTTTTCGATCATCACGCGGGCGAAGCCGCAAGCGCGCCAGCTAGTACGTTAATAATATGAATTACGTTACTATTCGTAAAATGGTCGCAGTGACAATTCACAATATTAGCTGCTTCTGTGAACCATTTTAAGAACTTTTATTATTTATTCTGCTTAAAAAAGCGGCCATTTTATTCACCTAAAAGAGTTCCATTTATAAAACAAAAAACACATAATATAATCGAACCTCATTTCTCCGCAGAGGTAGAGCTGTTCCTAGTAATCAACCCACATTACGCTAACTACTTTTTAATCCCATATAATAGGGTGCGAGCCACTAATAAGTGGCAATATGCTATCTTGCCTATATTGCCGTGGCTATATTGCCACGGGGCAAACATTCAGACTCCAAGCAGCTACTTAGAAAAAAGAAACCAGACAATTTCGAGTCAGACTCGCGCAACAAGGGCTCCATACAAACTTGCAACATAAACGGCCATATCTTTTGACTGCGTAGACTTCGTCACGGAAATTTCGTTATTGAGGCGGCAGTTTTTGGTAGATCAGAAGTAACAGTAAAACTCTGGTAGCTAACCGAGTTTAACTCTCGGTAGATTATTGAGATCGGCCGTTAGAGGGTTGATTTCCACACAGCATCAAGGGACTATAGATTTGAGTATTATGGTTTTAATTTCAACTTGATACGTTCACGCGTTCCCGAGATAGAGGGTTAAGTCACAGTTCCACAGAGAACACAGACTTGAGTATAAGGTTTTGATTTCAACTCGATACCTCTACGTGTTTCCGAGATAAAGGGTCTGGACAGACAGATAGAGAGACAACAAAGTGGTTCCGTATTTTCCTTTTGAGAAACGGAACACAGAAACACAAAAGGAGCCCTAATTGGAACCAATGGAAGTACCTGGTTATTTCTCAGAAACTTTCGTCTTGCAAATTAACGTTTTCCTTTAAGTTATTAGTTCAGGTAGCTGTACTTAGCTACGGCTATTTACTTAATTTTATTGTATATTCATTAGTTTTATTGTTGATGATTGCTAATTACTTCTACTTATAGGCCTTACGTGATTTTATGAATGTTTATTAACTTAATCTAGTTTTTGTGATCGGCTATGTTCATAAGTAATAATTCGTTTTATGGTTCGGCTTAAATTGCAATTTGGAATAATAATATTTATCACATTCTGATATTATTTGATATTCCTTTAACTAATTTTTATTGATGAGAGTGAATTACCCATTTATCCGTGATCAACTGCGCTTAAATATCGGAAATTCAAAAACAATAATAAACACGGTAAATATCCCGTTTCAAATGTTATAAATAAAGTATTTATTTGCTTGATATACTACACTATATTTCACACACATAATATATTAATATTTCGAACTGCCCTAAGTATTATTAATTATATTATTATCCAATCTAAGGTTGTTCCAACTCATTATTTATTGAATAAGTATTAAAAATAATTTGATTAATTAAAATAACTTAGAAAAACTAACTTATAAATAAATTAAAAAAATAGCGTCGAAAATTCGTCCTCAACGCTGTCAGTTGGCAATGTGAGAGACTGGCCCCAAGAAACTGGCCGCGTTGCCACGTTGTATCGCAACGCTAAGCCTCTGGTCAAAGTAAAAGCCATCCCTTGGGTCACAGGAAGAGCCAACCAAACGTTTTGATATATCCTTAAAAGGTTACATAACACACAAGAGCACATGGACCCAAGAAGATATTATTTATTTTAAAAAATATACGTTTGTTATATTAACCATATGTACTTTTTATCGCCCCAGTTACACCAACACATTGTCAATGATTTGAACTAAATAACACATGTTTTTATTTTGTAACAAATACATTTAAATCAATTATCATGAACCTTATTGACTAGTAGAGCGCATATTGCAATGATTTGCACGCGAACACTTGCCTAAGTGTTGAGGCAAAAAATTCTAAGCGCCAATGAACCAATAAAGGCTAAACTGACATGCATTGCCATTTAAATCTTAGGCAATCTAGATAGACTACTATCAAAATATAGTGACTGTAACTGAGCTAACCTTCGAAAGTAAATTGTTTATAAAATGGTTTTGTTTTATATAATAACTAGCTTTTGCCCGCGGCTTCGCTCGCGTTAAATTCGGGGTAACACAGTTCCCCTTTCCTGATTTGCAGATACCAGCACTTGTAGTTTTTGCCCTTGCGCCTGATTTATTGTAATAACAAAGCTAAGTTTTCCCTTTTCTTCCCTCTTTCTCCTTCATTTCTCACTTTTTTTTAAAAAAACTAACTAACCTAAACTATTTCCGTCTCCAGTCCCAACTACCTCTGTACCAAAATTCATTAAAATCGGTTAAGCCATTTAGGCGTGAAGACGTAACAAACAAACAAACTCACTTTCGCTTTTATAATATTAGTGAGGATTCGTTTGTCTAGTAAAATTACGTTTAAATAGTTATTTTTATCTGTGTTTTGTTCACACTCTATTAAAATAAATAAGGCCAAAAAGAGACACGTTAGTTTTCTTGGTAACACCAATATAACACAATAAGAAAGAAAAAATCAAACCAAACCTCAGACTTGAGAAGTTTTTTATGAATTCGTCCTTTTGTAATATCAATAAATAGGTTCTTTTTTTGAAATTTTACACTCATGTGTATATGATGAGGTGACCCATGATAAAATTTAATATATAAAATTCTCGTGTCACAATTTTCGTTCCTCCGAAACGGCTCGACCGATTCTTATGAAATTTTATATGCATATTCAGTAGGTCTAAGAATCGGCCAACATCTATTTTTCATACCCCTAAGTGAGCAGCGGGTGAAACCGCTGGGCACAGCTAGTATCTCTATAAAATCTAATTTATGTATTTTAATAGGCTCTGTGTTACTTATACAATTGTTTATCTATATGTATACGTATTATAGCTGTCGGTTCCCCAATTTATAAATAACTAGCTTTTGCCCGCGGCTTCACTCGCGTTAAATTCGGTATAACACAGTACCTGCTACCTGCAGTTTTTGCTCTTGCGCCTTATTGATTTGTAATAGCAACGCTAAGTTTTCACTTTTCTTCCCTCGTTCTCCCTCATACCCCACTTTTTTTAAATAAAAATTAGCCAATGTCCGTCTCCTGGTTCCCAACGTTCTCTGTACCAAAATTCATCAAAATCGGTTTAGCCATTAAAGCGTGAAGAGGTAACAAACAAACAAAAAAACTCACTTTCGCTTTTATAATATTAGTAAGGATAAATAATACGAAAGTGGATCTCACTGACCCAGCGCAAGTAACATAGATCAAAGTCTAAATGCAGTAATTAGCGGGGTCACAAAATGTCAATCAGTCATTCAGACAGGACGGAATTTATGTCATGTCCGTGTTGAAAGTATTCAATTGATCTAAATATAGTACATTATTTTGTTAAGAAGATATGGAGGCTGAGCTTTTTATATAGTATACTGGCGATCCGCCACTGCTTCACATGGCGCCTTCGGGTCCAAAACTATCCTATCTTTCAATCTTGAACCAACCATACTTATTGACAAAATGCCATTAAAATCTCTTTTGTGCTTTCGGCGATGAGCGTGTGCGCACACAGTGGCACGTGATTTTTATATATTAAGACTAGCGACTCGCCCCGGATTCGCACGATTGCAATGTAGGTACTAACTTATATTATACATATTACCCTACTCTAGAATCACTCTATCTATTTAAAACCGCAATCAAAATCCGTTGCGTAGTTTTAAAGATCTAAGCATAAATAGGGACAGACAGACAGTGGGAAGCGACTTTGTTTTATACCATGTAGTTAATAATTTCCTTAAAAATGCACCTAAAGAAAACTAAACCAAATCATCGTCGGGTTAAAAAAAAATGACAGCTACACTATTGATGTGTATTTTCTAGAGACAAAGTATCGTATTCTTTCCATTGACTGTAACTTCTTTTTCTTCAAAAAAACCATTTAAATTAGAAATGGTAAGCTTCAATTTTAAGAAAGAAAAGCTCTAAAAACTGTTTTTAATTGAAAAGTTTGCTGTGCTAAATACAAACACCAATTTACTTAAAACGAGTTAATATCATTTATTACAACACTTGTTCGTAAACTGAATGTATTGTTAGAAATGTTACACGAAATGATGAAACGATTCATTATGTTTTCCGTGTGTTAAGTTTTCATGACGTAACATAAAAGAAAAAACAAAATAATAAAAAACGGTTCTGTTATAATATAATTCTATAAATTGTTATTTTTTATACGTATGTTGATAGATTCGCACCTTTATCTAGATGGCAACATTATTCTCCTTCTCTTAAATAAAGGCCCTGCTAGTATATTTTGTTCAGTAACATGTGGATGAATTTCAACAATATATTGCAACCTCCAGTTTTTAAACTGACATCAAAATATCACATTCAGTTTAAACGGGATATTTACCATTTTATTCGTGATCATAGCGCTTGCAACACTGCTGAAATATAGGAAAGTCAATAAAAATAATGAACATGGTAAATATCCCGTTTTAAGTGTTACTGATGATTTACTTTGTTTTTATTTCTGGAAACGAAACATTTTTCGGCGAAAAGTATTAGATTATCAAAATAATGGTAAATTCATATAAATATGAGCCACAATTTTTCCTTATATCTTATCTCTTTAGTAAATAAACAGTAAAACATGCTGGCATTATCATGAATGTCATTAAAAAGTCAACAACTTGCCTCATTACAAGCCTGTACCAGCAACTTGAACTCATTTACATTGTTGATTAGGTAGAGAAACTGTTCACAATCCAATGAACAACTGTTGGCAAGAAAGAAACAAAAAAGGAATGAAAAAAATGTACATATACACAAGTCGTTGGTCTATAAATGAGCAGTTTGTTGCAATTCCTTGTATACAATGTATTAACATAATTGGTATGTATGAGTTAGTATTACTGAGTGCTTTATTTGTTGGCTTATTGCTGGGTTTTTTGTAGTATTTACATTTTTATGTGGCAACCCTGAAAGCTGCTTTGAAAATGTAAAGTCAAATTCCAAATATGAAGTAGCAGTGATTGTCTATGATACTTATAGATGTCGATATCATCATATCTTACATAATTTACACTTGACAGCTTTTTCCAATAAGTGCTGAATATACGAGAATAACACAGAAAAAGAGATGGCTCCTTTTGCAAGTCTCATCCCGGTCTTCCCGAGATCGACATCTCACGACTTTATCATAATAAAAATTGACTATACTAGACTATGTTATATATTTTAGCTTCACCTGTAACTCTGCAAAATATCTTGGCAATTTGACCCACTTCTCGATTTTCGATTGAGTTGAAATTTTTAGGGTTCCGTAGTCAACTAGGAACCCTTATAGTTTCGCCATGTCTGTCTGTCCGTCCGTCCTCGCTTAATCTCTGTGACCGTTAGCACTAGAAAGCTGAAATTTGGTACCAATATGTATATCAATCACGCCGACAAAGTGGTAAAATAAAAATTGGAAAAAAATGTTTTATTAGGGTAGCCACCCTATATGTAAAGTGGGAAGTGATTTTTTTTTTTATTTCAACCCTAACGTGTGATATATTGTTGGAAAGGTATTTAAAAATGAATAGGGGTTTACTAAAATCATTTTTTGATAATGTCTATAATTTCGGAAATAATCGCTCCAAAAGTAAAAAACAATGTGTCCCCCCCCCTCTAACTTTTGAACCATAAGTTTAGAAAATATGAAAAAAATCTGAAAAGTAGAACTTTATAAGGACTTTCTATGAAAATCATTTTGAACTTGATTGACACAACAGTTTTTGTACAAAAAAGACAAAAAGTTGTACAAAATAATTTCCTCCTCCACCTTTAAACTCATAAGTGGGAACACTTATTGTGACGGACGGGAAACTACGGAACCCTACACTGAGCGTGGCCCGACACGCTCTTGGCCGGTTTTCATATTATGTTTAGTATAGATGGCAATTTTTAACTATGTGTCGCCACTCTATCAATATGGCGGACTAGTAATTTTTTATACATTACGTATCAAATGAAAAGGTCTACTGAGAAAAATACGAGAAATCGCATTTTTAAACTACATATAACGTTTGTTATATTGCCTGTTGACAGGTTTAAAAGAAAATGTTGAAATGAAACTTCTTTTAACATAATTTTTGTTTCGGTATTATAAAACAAACACAAATGAAAATCTCCGCCTGGCCCTCGGCAATTTCGTTGCAGTGCAGTATCATAAATCTATCAAGTAGTAATTGGTTGCCATATACCGAGTTACGGCAGCGAAGTTCCGACTGATTGGTCATGTGTGCCCAAGGACAGGAAACTCATTTTGAACGACCATTGACTACTAATACCCACCTACATGCAAGACGCTTATTGGTACAATGATTGCGAAATCTTCTTTACTTATAAAATCGTCTGTCCTGACTGATTGTCAACAGAACAAACCATTGCATTGATCGAGATAAAATTTGGCTAACAATAATGTCGCTACTATCTGCTAAGAATGGGTTTTAGAAATTCAACCCCTTAGCGGGCGAATAGGTAAGGTAAAGACCTGCCGGGGTTGCGGATTGTTCGAAAGAGATACCGCTGCCCCGGAACATAAAAGGCAAAAGAACATGGATGGGTTTTAGTCAGTAAAAGTCTAACACTCTCCCCCGCTCGGCCGAGCAGGACCCAAATTATTTGATGATTTCCCATTCGCAAAAAAAAAGCGTTTGAAATAGGTGTACAGAGTTTGTATTAAAATATGCTACCGGGCAAAGCTGGTGCTGGCCGACTAGTATTATTTTTGTACGGGTGACGTCAGGTTTGCGATTGTACTTAGTATTCGTTTGTAAGCAAAGTGATGGGTAGTTAAGGCACTAAAGTATTGTAGTAGCTACCTTTTTTGTTTAGCCAATCAGGAAGTTCAGTTTAGTCAACTCCGAATGCAAATAAAGCTTAAGTATTTCTTTCTGAATTTGGTCTTCAATCTTCCTAATTGGTAAGGATGTAGATGTTCTTGTCAGTTATGCCATTTGAAATTATAGCAGTCTTCAAATAAAGAAGTTTTGCATTAAATCGAATTCTGAAGATGAATAGCTTTAGGATTACTCCATCTAGATACCCGAATTTTGAATTGATGGTGATTGATAGCTTTAGGTTGATCCACTGACAAAAAGTGTTTGTACTATGTATAATAGGTAGACCTCTGGCGTGAAGTTCATTGGCCGAAGTTATGGAACGATTGCAACGAAGTTCCTTATCGCTCGTTGCGAAAGGGGGCTAGACGCAAAAAATTAAGACCAAAAGTTGTAAAGAAAGTGTCGTTACAACGTTTGGTCTTAATTTTTTCCGTTTTAGTTTTTTTGCTATAGTTGTAAGCCGAGCGGCGTGCGCGTGTTTCTCTGTCTGTCTCTCTTTCTCTCTCTCTCATAGAAAGCAAGCCAGTTATTTTCGTTTCGTTTTTCTATTTCGCATTGAACAGAGTGGTGTCGCGACGATTATTTTTGTTGAGTGTATGCAGGTAATTATTTTGAACATAATAAATAATAACTTTGTTCCATCCGGGTGTCCCTTGACACCTCTCAAGTTTTTTATTACGGCGTGGCATCTTATGTTATGGTCTTGCAAAAAGCTCCACTAAATCTCTCTCTGCTAGTCGTATCGACCTAATTAATTTATCTAGGGTAAGCTTTCCTGAAAAAGTCCACAGGAGTTCGGATCTAAAGGTCAAACGATTCAATCACAGTTTATGCTCCCCTGGTCCTAAATAGGGGTGGGGAAGCTTTAAATAGTCTGCTATGCGCTTGAATTGAGATGAATGAAACGCTTGATTGAATACCAGTACGTTCTAACAGCGGTTTAATTCGGCTGGTAGTTAAGTAATCCTTACTTAATATTATAAAAGCCAAAGTGAATTTGTTTGTTTGTTACCTTCGCTTCGCTCGCGTTTAATTCGAGGTAACACAGTTCCCCTTTCCTGATTTGCAGGTACCTGCTACTTGTAGTTTTGTAATAGCAAAGCTAAGTTTTCCCTTTTCTTCCCTCTTTCTCCCCCTTTTTACACTAAAAAAATAGCCTATGTCCGTCTCCAGGGTCCCAACTATCTCTGTACCAAAATTCATCAAAATCGGTTGGGCCATTTAGGCTTGAAGACGTAAAAACAAACAAACAAACTTACTTTCGCTTTTATAATATTAGTAAGGAGTAAGGATATGTTATTCACCTTTATGCCAGGTCCCAATACGTATATTGGACAAGTATACATTGTAGTAGTATGTGTAATCAACACAACACTTATCTTGCATTGAGGTCGCGCTGCCATCTGGCACTGGCAGGGGCCTAGCCGGTGTAATGTGACTGATATTCATTTTATATAGGCAGTCAATTGTTTTGACTCCCTTTGAAACATATGACTTCTACTGATGTCACTGTTTGTTCGAAAATCGAATGGAAATTGGTTTCAAAGGGAAACCATGGTCTATTAAATTAGAATGGGGTCTAGGCGTTAATTTTCTGGTTGTTTTTCGTTAGTTACTATTTAGATGACCCCAGAGGCCCTTAATTTTCTATTCAATAATCACTAAGGCAATTATGTGGCGTCACGTCTAAGTCTTCACAAAAACTTCAAACTTCATTTATTTAGAAAAAATAGCACTTTATCCGCAAAAAACAAAATCAAAAGCCATTTATTCAAAGTAGGCTGATAATCAGTACTTTATGAACGTTAAATTAGAATTACAAGAGGCAGTCCCCAAAACGCGCGCCCATCGCTAGGTACTTCCTAGTGTTTTAACTGAGAAGAAGACGGAAAAAACTCCCCAGCAACACATCTGTTTGTTCTGAACATTCGCCACCTCTGGGGTACTGTCATCTCGTCGGTTATTGTAAGTTGTTATCAATTTATTAGAACTTTTTTTTTGTAATTTGATAGGAATCAGTATACATTTTAGCTGTATTCTGGAAACGCCCTTTTTTGACTGATCTTTAATTAAATTAATTATGGCTCTGCGTAACTAATTATTCTCTAAACAAAATTATCGCCGTCCATGCTTCAGACATCGTAGAAATTATTCCACATTCGTCAGTTTTCACGACAAACTCTTTGACGCCTTTCTTTACAGAGTCGAGAATAAATTTACATGTTGATACGTTCAAGCGCAGACGACGCCATGACATCTGCATATTCGCTTCCTAACCTGAATAATTGAGAGCACATGTAAACAGATCGCTTTCCATAGACAAACAGTCTGATTTCAGCATACAACAATGAAAGGAAAGTAGTCTCGTTATGATTTTAATACGAAGCTACACGATTCAATGTTTGTGCAATAAAAAGGTGTATAAGTATCAAAAAATTTAAAAGAACTACAGGGCGTCAAAATATTCGTCTACATTGCTGTCAAAGACGAATGTGTTCTCTCAGGCTGGCAGCATTGTTGCGTTGGAGGGTAAAGCTAATTCCATGGCCAAAATTAAAGGCCAGCCCTTTGTCTACGTGAAGAGTGCACCAACTGCTTAAAGTCTGTTGATATTTTAAATCTTACATGCTTAGGTAATTTATAGGCTCCAAGTGTTGAGTACTGAAGTATGCACGATGTGATAATTGATCTTGATGATGATGATGATGAACTTGTATCATATTTTTGTCTCTTACTAAACATTCAACTGTGAATCGTACAGCTAACAACGCACTTCAGTTACGTAGTCCTGAATTGAAGGTCATATTGATAAAGCATGGCGAAAAACGAACTAAATAAATAGAGACAATGGCCTTGCATTCATTCATTCATCCAATTTTTAAACATACTTCGCAATTCAAAAACTTTTTGTGTCTGTAAAACATTTTAGCACAACACTTAGTAAAGCATTAAATTGAATGGAAACAAAAAAACGGGCAAGTGCGAGTCGGGCTGACTGCGTAGCCTTAGAAGTTTAATTTCACAGCCCTAAGACACCACAGACTTGAGTATATCCTTACTAGTATTTAAGCGAAAGTGAGTTTTTAGTATTAAAGCGAAAGTGAGTCTGTTAAGTCTTCACGCCTAAATGGCCAAACCGATTTTGATGTATTTTGGTACAGAGACAGTTGGGACCCAAAAAAAGTAAGAAAAGGGGGAGAAAAATGGAAAAATAGGAAGAAATAGAAGAGATAAAAAGAGAAAGATAATTTATTATTATAGCCGATGAACCACAAAATAGTTGGGATCATTCTATAAACCATATAACAAAAATATAATAACAAAGTTGAATGGATGATGTTAGCTCGCTTATCCATTGCCCACGTCATTCGATGACACAGGAATTGATCCTATTGTTATATTTTTTTATTATATTACTAAATAATAGTAATAACATTAGTCATGTTTTTGTCCGCTACCTATATATTAAGAATTGTGGTTTTGACTTCCAGTGATTAAGAGAACACTGTGATAGTTTTGAAATGGTGAGGAAGAGATACTTGGGTACGTTATTGATGAGTCATTTAGTGTTAAAAGAGTTACCTAACTAACTTATAAATAAACTAGCTATTGCCCGCGGCTTCGCTCGCGTTTAATTCGGGGTAACACAGTTCCCCTTTCCTCATTTGCAGGTACCTGCTACCTGTAGTTTTTGCCCTAGCGCCTTATTTATTGTAATAGCAATTCTATGTTTTCCCTTTTTCCCTCTTTCTCCTTCATTTCTCACTTGTTTTAAAAAAGTTAGCCTATATCCGTCTCCAGGGTCCCAACTATCTCTGTACCAAAATTCATCAAAATCGGTTTAACAAACAAACAAACTCACTTTCGCTTTTATTATATGTATTAGTAAGGATAAGGATATACAAATTGGTAACTTGTATCCGACACAAAACCGCGGTCGTGGGCAGCAGCCAGTCGTATTATATTTTATCATTGTTTATGGAAGCTGAAAGTAGTCCAGCAGTTTTTCTGTGAATTCGCTTCGCGAATCTATTCGCCTTTGTAAATCACTGAAATAGAGTCATATTATTCTAATTTATGTTGAATCATTTGACGTTAACGTCGTGTTTTGTATAGAACTATGATAATAACTAGAAAACGTTGTTATTTTTCCGCTTCATTGTAATATATTTCTTTCGTCTGGATTATCATGGAATTTTGATGTGTGCAATAGAAACATTGTTTACAATACTTAAACATAAGTATATTAACCTAGAGTTTTAGAGATCCGTACCTCAAAAAGAAAACAACGGAACCCTTATAGGATCACTTTGTTGTACGTCTGTCTGTCTGTCAAGACCTTTTATCTAGAAAGCATGGAGGTATTAAGTTGAAATTAAAATCATATAAGTACTTAAATCTATGATTTCTTGGAGCTGTGAAATAATCAACCCTCTAAGTCTACGTAGTCAAAATATATGGTTGTAATTGTGGCAAGATTGTCCGGTACCCTCGGTGCGCGAGTTCGAGTCGCACTTTGCCGGTTTTTTAAACAAAAAATCATTTCATGTTTCAACTTTGTCGACAAACCGTTAAAAACTGCGACACATTCCAAATTTAAAAAAAAAGCTGGCCAAGAGCTAGTAAGACTCGCACACTGAGGGTCTCGTACAAACTCTCGACATAAACGACCATATCTCTTGACTGTGTAGACTTATAGGGTTGATTTTGTCACAGCACAAAGGGACCATAGACTTGATAATGGTTTTGATTTCACCTTGATACTTCCACGTGTTTCCCAGATAAAGCGTCTCGACAGACTGACAACAAAGTGATCTAATAAGAGATCCGGTTTTTCTTTCTTTAGATACGGAATCCTAAAAACATCCAGCAAGAAATTCACTTCGCATGTTGCCATAAGTAATTAATCCATGTCAAGTGCGCATCTTTACTTGACATTTGTACTGCACATGCATTGCGATCTCTCGTTCTGATAACCGATTTCAAGAACTGTTTTATTTACTTTTATTGCGCAGGCGACGTTTGAGGTCTTCCCTTCTGAGAAAACCGTTTTGTTCTTTTTTTATAAAAGAGTGACGTCACTTGTCGACGCGGATTATTGAAAACGACGTGATTCGCTTCGTTTTGAGTTATATTCGATTTTTAACCGACTTTAAAAAAGGATTGATTGAAGTTCTCAATTCGACTTTATGTTTTTATTTTTTGTTTGTAAAAAAAAATCGGTGGAGGTATCTCTCTGCCGATTTTTTAAATTATTATTGTAATCGAAAGTGATATGAATTTTATGTATATTGCTTGAGTAATTTATGTGTTATTGTTTACGAACCTTAAAAATCACACGTAATAGTAACTTTTAATCGTATGTACGTTAACCGACCGTTTAAAATAACCCGCCCTAAGAGTGTTCTCAGCGTCTTATTTTCGTAATAACGTGAATACTAATGCTTAGAGTTGTTCTTCAGATGTAACTGATTGTGACATCGTATGAAGTCAAGTGGTCGGCGAAATATGAAAGACAAAAAATATGGGACAGCTTTTTTAGGTATAAGTTGGATGCATGCATGGACGGTTTTTTTTTAAGTTTTTAAAGTGGATCTGATAAAGGTCGATGAAAGATTGTAAAAGTACTAAGATAGTGTTTTTAGAGTTCCGTAACGAAAAAGAAAAAAAAGCGGAACCCTTATAAGATCAGAGACTTTGTTGTCCGTCTGTCTGTCAAGACCTTTTATTGGATATCGAGTTGAAAATCAAACCATATATACTCAAGTTTGTGACCCCTCGCAGCTGTGAAGACCGGGTACGTACCCATCTATCTATAAAAAAAACAAACACAACAGTTCAGTCGTTTAGGCGCCAAAACGTGACAGACAGTGTTACTTTAGCATTTAAAATGTTGTCGTTCAATCATGGTAATATTCATATTCGACGCAGCAAACCTTACCATAAAATCATTTCAAACGCCAGCACTTCTGTCCAATATTTCATAGCAAAAACAATTATTAAATCAAATGACACTTGATTAAAATCACAATGTGCGTAGTAAAGGCCTGCCGACAGTCACGTATTTAACACGTAGACTGACGGACGCCCTGCAAGGAGCTAACTCGTGTATCCAATATGGACACAGGACTGCGATTCATGGACGGAATTTGTATAAGTAGAGATAGGTGCGACTGACAGCGAGTTGATGTTGTTAGAGAAATGTGTTGTCTATGGCAGATTTATTATCTGTGGTAATAAAAAGAAGGATTCTTCTTTTGGTTTTAAATGAGCAAAATGAAAGGGCTTTTATTTGACCTGAAACCGATTCCTTTTTCCTTAATAAAACCTGCTTAGTGAAGAGGTAAATAACAAAAGTGGATGTACTAGGCGAGCATAACGTATGAAGAGATGGACAAGGGACAATGGACTTAGGAAGGAATGGATGGACAACGACAGTGATGATCTCAGTGAAGCGGAGACAATTGCAATAGTCCTAAAAAGGAGATGGTAGAATGAACTGCATGTTTTGAAGTGAGAGGTCTGTCATAAATCTCTTGGTATCATTGTAAATGGTATGAGGGATGACGATGGAAATAAATTGGAGCGGGCCTAGTGGTCTATTTGAAACTAGCTGTTGTCCTCGTCGATGTCAAAATTTATCCCAAGATTCATCACACTAATATTATAAAAGGCGATAGTTTGTATGTGTGTGTGTGTGTATGTTTGTTACTCCTTCACCTTCAAATGACTAAAGCCCCGTTCCAATAAACAAAAACGAGTCGTTTTGCTTACGAATAGTAAGATACTACCATCCGTAAGCAAAACGAGTCGTTTTTGTTTATTGGAACGGGGCTTAAATGGATTCAGATGAAATTTTGTGTGTAAGCTTATACTTTTTATGGGTCTACGCAGTTGACTGAAACCGCGGGGCGTAGCTATTACAAAATATTGTGTGAAAATTTTCATCAACACTCGTTCAGTTGAAAATTGAGATAACTTAAATTGTAGGAAACATTTTGAAAATACTTTTACGCTGATTCTCGACAACTTTTGTATAGTGAATTTTAATGGTTTCAAAGAGCACGTGAAGAATACCTAATTCATCGAATACGTGCATGAATTGTAAATGAAATAACTGTGGTATCGATTTTATTATCTTTTAAACTTATATGATTACCATACTATTGTAGAGTTGTATTACTGGCTCGTATTGTCCCTGATGAGTCTAACATGACTCCCATTAATTAAATTTTAGTGAAAAAAATATGTGGTGTACGTTGTATGTCGGCTTTTCGGCGCATTATCTAGCAACTGGGATGTGGAGATCATAAAGGCTGTCGCTCCATATAGTATACTCGTATTCATCTGAGTTCACCATCTGAAAATACTTCTCAACTTAGTTGGGAAAAGGCTAAGAAGGTGAAGACGCTTTCGCTACTCGCTTGCGGTAGCACCTCTCCTTACGGCTAGGTAGGGACACGCCTAGTCCTTACAATAGGTTTGAATACTAAGTCGAGGTCTTAAGTGATATGTAAATGTTCCCTTTGTGTATTATAATACACTGCTAATGTCACTTCCTTGTTTGATATGGGTTTTCACGTTTCTTTAATGAGTTTTATTATGAGGCTCGTGCTTTGGTACTAAATGATAATAAGGAGGTTGAATGGAAATGCATTGAAACCTGCTTGGAGCGTTTATTTTTTTTTTCGAATGTCGTTACTGTCTGTTTTGTTTCTGTGTTTTGAATTTAGAACTTGATTAATATTTTTCGTTCTCTATCTGTCAAAGTGATCTTTACTTTCGTACTCATACTTTCTTCGTCGTTTCGTTGCTGTCAAAAGTAAAATTTCTGCATTCTGAAATTAGACAGGATGGTTTAAATGTTTTGCAGACGGTGACAATATTGGAAGGCCTATCAGTGTTATCTATTTCGTGGTATTTGCTTAATATCGACGTAGAGAAATAACATGTTTAATCTAAATATCGAAATTAACTTTTTCAATTTGTGTTTGTAAACAGCAATATTGTAAGGTATTATTGCAAATGAGAATAATCTATTGAAAATCCCTGGGAATTAATTTAGAAAATTCCAGTGATTCTCTGCATAATCTCTGAATGTTTTTTTTTTTCAAACATATAAAAACATATTGAATCGTTTTTTTGCGGATAGGAAATATTACATCTATTTGTTTGTTTTTGTTGTCATAAAATATTATATTTAATAAAAAGAAATCACGCTTCATACTGACGTCATTTAATTTCTCGTATATCATTATCATTTCAACAAACCCTTTCATTTGAATGTTACAAATAACTAGACCGCCATATTGGATTTTAACTTCTAGATCTATGGTGGCTTTGATTTTAGTTTGAATGCCCAACTACGGATTACCCGTTAAATGACAACAAGCAATAATTACCAACATTATGTCAAGTTACATCTTCTTACAAGAGTCCATTATAAATTCCACTTTCGTATCATGTAACTACAATATACTTCTTTGTAACGTTTATTCCCACGATTAACATACAATGGCATACACGCCAGATAAATGTCCATATCTGGCTATAGAACAATGAATGAAGAATCTTATGATTTGAGAAAAAAAAAAGAATTTTTATTTCAATGGGTTAATGGTTATTGTTGCGGCCTACCTTTTTATTAAGTTTTATGCTCTGGCTTAACTGAGGTGGTTTTGCGCAAAACTGCGCGGTGTATGGCGAAAAAATTCGAACTATAAGTTGTATAAAAGTGTGAACTGGCGACAATAATCCGCTGAGTTCTGGGGGTCTTTTTTTGTGGTGGGAAATCATCAAATAACTTCCCCCGTTCTGAGCGGAGCGGTGGGGAGTGTCAGACTTGTACTGACTAAAACCCATCCATGTTCCTTCTATTGCCCTTTACGTTCCGGGGCCGCGGTATCTCTTCGAACAACCTGCAACCCCGGCTTTTAATGAAAGGTTTAAATGTTCCTTTGACTTAAATTAAAATAAAAACCGGCTAAGAGCGAGTCATACTCGCTCACCGAGGGACAAAGGGACCATAGAGTTTAGTATATGGTTTTTAATATCAACTCGATACCTCCACGCGTTCCCGAGATAAAGGGTCTTGACAGACAGACGGATAACAAAATGATCCAATAAAGATTCCGCTTTTTCTTCTTGAGGTACGGAACCCTAAAAAGGGCACACGAGACCTTCATAATGAATTTGATAACATTATTAACATTTGAAACGGGAAAATTACCGTGGTTATTATTTAAATTGAGTTCCCGATATTCGATATAATACCGGCCCTACATTTCCAATCCATGTACCAAGAGTCGGTAACAAACCAGTCACAATGCTGCGCACACGCATTATTGACGACTCCTTCCGCGCGCGTCTACTAACGCCCGTAACTTCCTGTATGCTTTGAACAAACAACTCGGGGCTTACTATGGGAACTCGAACGATTGCGAGATGAAGGTAATTGTAAGTTTGGTATTAAGTAGGTTTAATGACAGCTTTCATCCTGACTTCACGGTCATAGGCACAATATTTGAGGCTTGTGTAAAACCTTTAAAAATAATAGAAGACTCTTCATCTTTAACTAGAAATTCAGTCCATTCAAAAATGTTTAAATTATTAAATGAAATCTCTCCTAATCAGCAAAAAAATATAACACTTTGTAATGAGTTTGAGGAAAAGAGAAAGAAATATAGATACTTAATAGAGAGATTAAAAAAAAACTAGAAAAAAATATATATATTTAAAATCGGTATACAAATAGCATAAGATAGCATTTCATCACTGTGACACACAAATTTCAAATGTCCTAATGGAGATTCTCACGCCATCAAAAATAATCACCAATAGTAGTGGCTAAGGTCAGTTATATAGGTTATTGCTCTTTTAGGCCAGTCATGTAAACAAGTACACACAGCTCGCGCAGAGCTCTGAATCACACTAGCTACTAGCAGCGAGTTAGCACCGGTCTAAACGAGGCATGGTTTTGTACTGATAACTGTAATTATGTGTTGTAAGTTAGTTGCGAAAGTATGTGTTGTTTTTTTTTAGATAGGTGCGATGATGTAGGAATGAAATCATCGAAAGATTTTAGGAACTAGCTGGCGCCCGCGGATTTGCCCGCGTGATATTGAAAGAAATATATGTCCTATGTGTTATATCCGACTATAAATCTACCTCTTTGCCAAATTTTATCAAGATCCGTTCAGTCGTTTTGACGTGAAAAAATAATAACTATCCATACATCCATCCTTACAAACATTCGCATTTATAATACTAGTAGGATAGGATAGTTTTGTTCCAACAAATATTTGCAGTCCGATAGTTCACACCAGTTATCTAGAATTATGATGATGTCACACATCTTAAAGCTGAAGTAGTACCCATATGATAGATGCGGGTCTGTGGATGGTGAGCAATGGGTAGAATACCGTCCATCCATCCAGTGACGACAGGCCGTGTTGACGGCGCGTTAGTGTTCCACGCGCGCTTTAAAGAGATATCGGCAAAGCAGAGGGGCCTGCCAGGGCCACCGCCTGCGGGTTCTTCGAAAGAGATACCGCGGCCCCGGAATATAAAAGGCAAGAGGAGGAACATGGGTGGGTTTTTAAGTCTCTATAAGTCTGGCACTCCCCTGAAGTTATTCGGTGATTTATTATCCACAAAAAACCATTTAACATTTACCCATATGATAGTGAAGATATAGCCATCAAATTTAAGTACTCAACACCATTATTTCAACAACAGAATTCATTCTTATTCACCAAATTAATTCATGTTCAGTAATGGTCAGAAATAAAAAAAAAATGGAGTTAAAATAAAGAATGAAGAATTAATTCTTTTTAATTTCATGAACCTCGAAATAAGCCTTTACATCAATTTAATTAGACCTATGTCCCATGTTGTAGATAAAAACTGAAAAACACCATCTGCTGTACTTCCTACAACCCTTTTGCTTCTTCTACGAACATACATTTTGGTTAGCCCTATAGGCTTGTTAAGAAAAAGGTTACCAAAAAATATATGTACGGTCTTTGTTTAAATTAATTCTCCACTAATTTTCATATCTGACAACACTTATCATGTTGCTTCTCTTCATTACCCATAGGCCGTTGTTTAAATCACGAGGTGTGAAAAATGGTTTCCAGGATTTAAAAATTACTTAAGATGTTAAAAATATGCTTTATATCTGGTCAAAAATAAATTTCTTTCATGGTATGTAGTACTTATAAATCCGTTTCATTCTCTATCTTACGACACCTCGTCATATTTTTTTGACAGTTGATAAACACTTTTTTTTGGGGTGAGAAAGCATATAACTTCCCCCGCTCTGGGCGGAGCGGGGGGGAGTGTCGGAATTGTACTGACTAAAACCCACCTATGTTCCTTCTGTTGCCCTTTACGTTCCGGGGCCGCGGTATCTCTTTCGAACAACCCGCAACCCAGGAGTTGATAAACACTTAGGTAAACATTACCGTTCTCTGCGTCTTGATTCTTGAATTGGCGTGATACATTTTAATTACGTTTTGTAAAGTAAGCAATGACTTGTTGGGTCTACGCTGTCCTCTCATACTTAAGCTAATGCTGTAATAACAACATTGTAAAACCAAATTATTTTAAAAGACTAACCATGGAGTCTCTTGCCGGTTCTTCTCAATAGCTAACGACCAAACCGAACTGTGCATCTTTTCTCGACGTTTTATTAGTAACCATGTAGGCCTATGTGAAAAACAAATATTTAGATTTTGATTTGAAAAAGCCGCTTTGGAACCAATTTGTCTTTTTAATCCTTCTCTTTAATTCATAGAGGACCTGTGTTAACAGAAAATCTTTAATGTTGTTGCTTTAGTGATACTCCTGCCAATGCCTCAAACATCCGCTTTGCGAAAGTACATCTCTAAATCTCTTCAGTCTTGCATTAGTTTGTGTGTTCTGCCTCTCTTTCTTCTTCTCCTACCTTTTCGTTACTTTTTTACTTGAGGCGTCCTAAAAGAAAAGTCATATTCATATTACCTACAGAAACATAATTGTATTATCTACTCTTGGAATGTGTATGGAAGTGTCATATAAAATGAATAGGAACGCCACCGGATTTAATAAAGACGGCGCCACAACATGACTTAACCTAAGTGTACATGGTGGGTGACATCATTATTATACATAAAATAGATAATTCACGTATTGAAGAAACACTGCTTTGTGAGTCACGTGGTTCTTTAATTAATCAAATACCATTAGGTATAGTAAACATAGCCCTAAATGGAAACGTGATTTTATTGAGGTAACCACAAAAGCTATCATTCCTAGAATTTGGTTTCAGTTCCACGAACGTTTTTATAATTATTATTATTTCTCCCTGTTCGGATGTCAACAATGTTTAACAATGTTTTTGTTTATAATTTGTTGTAAATTATTGTCAGTCTAGTTATTATGCGTTTGATCTTTATAGTGCTTTAATAATTATTTTTCTTATTTTATCCATCCATTTGCCATTATGTTCTGTTACGTTGTGTCTATGCTTGTTTTGGAGAGCCAAGTCTCTAAATTGGGTTTTTTTGCTCTTATTTTTTCATTCTTCCTACTGTGCACAATGTTGTATAGTACAGAAAAACCTTAACGTTTCGTTTGTATATTTTCCATTTTCGATAATGCAGTCCTTTGAGGATGGGAAATCATCAAATAACCTCCCCCTTTATTGGGCGGAGCAGAAAGGAGTGTTAGACTTTTACGGAATAAAACACATACATGTTTCTTCTTCTGCTCTTTATGTTCAGATTCTGGATATTCCAAGACATTATATGATTAACCTAAACCCAGCCCAAGTTTGTATAAAACAATTGAGTATGGTATTCCCTTTTCCTCTACCCACATTTTCATTTTTAACATTGTTTCGGTTGCCATGGTTATAAATAAATAACTATCTCATAGGGATTTACCTCATGGTGCCAATGTTCATTGTTCTATGGATATAAATAACTAAATTGCTGTTTAAATGATTTGTAAACAAGGATAAATGAAATGTTTTGCCCTTTGTGGAAGCTAGTCAATTAAATATTTAATTTAAATTAAAGCTATTCTGAAAATTATGAAAGCTACTGGCTTTTGCCCGCGGCTTCGCTCGCGTTAAATTCGGGTTAACACAGTTTCTCTTGCGCCTTATTCTTGTAATAGCAACGCTAAGTTTTCCCTTTCCTTCCCTCTTTCTCCCTCACATCCCACCTTTTTTTACCGTCTCCTGGTTCCGAACTATCTCTGTACCAAAATTCAGCAAAATCGGTTTAGCCATTAAAGCGTGAAGAGGTAACAAACAAATAAACTCATTTTCGCTTTTATAATATTAGTAAGGATTCTCTTAGATAGATTATATGAATCAACAATTGCCTGGCTAGTGAGATTAACGTTCCTGTAAGTATTTTATCTTGCTGTCAATGGTTCATATCATCACTTCTAAAGTCTATCCCTCCCTTCTCTTCGGTCCTGCTTGAATACTTTGGTCTTCACTTATCTAGCTTTTCACTATATTTTTAATGATATGTAGACGCATATTCAAACATATCGCAACCAATTTTACATATTATTCAATTTTGGATGTGTTGCTGTTATTGACTTTGACAATACAACGAATAGGGAACGCAGAGAAATGAAAGAAAGTGTTCGATTCTATCTAAAGTAAAACAGACGGTCATATAATAAAAATAAATAAAATAAATATCTTGGGACAACTCACACACGGCTATCTGATCCCAAGCTAAGCAGAGCTTGTGTTATGGTAACCAGACAACTGATATACATACTTATATAATTTATAAATACATACATATGATAGATAAATCACACCCAGACACAGAACAAACAATCATGCTCATCACACAAAGTTTGTCCTGGGTGGGAATCGAACCCACGACCTCCGGCTCAGCAGTCAGGGCCACTAACCACTAGACCAACAGGCCCGTCAAAATCAAATCATCTTCATCATTGTTAATTTTACCTAAAACTTTCCTGCAGTCACTTTACTCGCTTCCAATCCAATTGTACCATTTGATAGCTAAACAAACATCTCCATCTTGACTTGCTGGAATACCCATTATAGTAGAAGAATGGCCACTTTTAATATCAATAGCAACTCCAATCATAATTCTGTCATCATTGCTACATTTCATTCTAACAATACTCCACCATCCGTTTGCTAGTAACAATATTTTGACAGATACTATTGTTTGTTTAATCTCAACCGCGCCTAAGTGCACTGAAATTCTCTTCGATTGTGTTCTTATATTCATTGTTTGTTGAGAGAAAAATACTAAAGAACCATTTGAACGTGCCTCACTGTGTAACACACGTCCACTAATGGTAATTGATATTGGTGTTTTTTACTGGTTTAAGTTTCTATCTATTAGAATTCGTTACATATGTGTGTATCAGTAAGTCTGGATTACGTGTACTTTTTAATTTTGTGGCTAACTGAATTGTATTTTAGTTCCAACCTCTTTGCTTCATTGTTTTTTTACTCATTTTCTTTGATGCTGCAATTACTTAATTACACGACTGCCCCAAAAAAGGAGTGTTATTAGGGTTCATGTATGTTTGTATGTATGTGAATTTCTTTATTCCATCATAACTTCTAAACGCCTGAACTGATTTATTTTTATGTATGGGGTATCGTTAGAATCCTTGCATCGCCCCGAGTAACATAGGCTATTGAAAAAGTATAGAAATCCAATGTGGCGGGTATGATAAATAATTGAACACCCACACAATTTTTTAATTATTTTGTTCTGTTAATGCATGTGAATATCGTCTAGGATTTGACGAATAGATTCTATTCCGAAAACACAATGATATTATAATAAACAGATATGTTATACACTCACTAAACAACCGCAAAATGTGTTCCGCAGCACGCACACACACTTGTTATTTATTGTACATTTCACTACAAGCCAAAATAATAGAAAAGAGATAGCGTGATAAATCCAAAACGAAAAAAAGAAACAGCTATTGTTATCAATGTTACGCGTGAATGTAAACAGACATTGAACTGACCACCAATCACAGCATGTTGATATCATAGACTAACAAATTTAAGACACAGAAGGTACACACCGTGTGTTGTCTTATTATGCGTTTTGTTTTATTGTAAATTCTTAATGATAAAATGTATTCCTTCGCCTTCTATAAAATCGCTAACCTAACCTAACGCACTGGTCCATAAGCCTAAGCCCCGTAATTACAGACACAATAGAAAGACAATGGTCGCGGTTACCGGTGACCGCCACGGGGCTCAATGAGTGCAAACATAATGCGTGCACTCACTGTGTATCATCACTAACATTTTTTAACTTCTACCCTACTAAAACGCTAATCGGTTAATGTTATATTATTCTACTTATTATTGTATTTTCTCAGTGAGTCATGACTCTAGGGTAACGATGACTTCACTGCCTAATATTCGCATCTGTACCTACTTTTATTCTTTGTCAGGAGCCCAGGCGTCCTTGTCGCCCTCACGGTAAAAAACGTATTGCCATTTCTTTCTTTTTTCTTACCTCTAATTATCAGAATAATTGGTAAATAATTGAAATATATTAACAAATCGAAGTATATCGTACTTACTTGTGGTATGAGATCCCTTGTGTTTTATTAATTTTGGCATTATAATTGGTACACTTTCTAAACACACACGAAGGCATATTTTATAAATTCGTAAAAACGTACGACTCGAAGCGATGCGTAACGCAGACTAAATGCAATAGATGCCAATTGCGGTCTTTTCGAGTCTTCACGATTGCGCGCTCATAACATATCTGTTTAATATAATATCATTGCGAAAACATAAATATGTTACATTGTTAATCAAAACTGTCGATGAAAAAAAAAGTTCCCCGATAGTTGATTCGTTGAAATCTGTTTGATTTCAACGAAAGGATGAAAGGGAATCAAAATTTTCATCGCAGTCGGGGGACTTTTTATACAAGAAAGTATTCTACAGATTGGTCCCCTGACTGCGATGAAAATTTTGATTCCCTTTCATCTTTGTTCCTAGCACATTCTATCGGCAAATGTAAAACTAGCATCTTGTTTTTTTCTTTTTAGTTAATTTTTTTGACAGTTACTCTTGAGCACATTTTGTAGATAACTATAATACGGCACTCAATGAGAATCAGAGAAACTCAACAGCAAAAGAGGCTGGTTTCTCGTTATTCTTCAAAACAAGTTATAAATCGCTCGTTTTTTGTTTCAATTGAGCCCAGCGACTGTCACCGTTGGTTGAGTGACAGACGCTGGAAAGTTGCTGTAGAGTGAGACTACGGCAACTTTTTCACTCACGTCCAATCATTCTTTGAATTAAGAATATACGTCTAAAATGGTATCCTACAGCGAATCCAATTAAGTATCATGGTTAATTGACTCTCATTGACTTTACTTCCTGTCTCGTTTCGCAAGCTGCGCGTACGGCGCGTCAGAGAAGGACAGAACATCAAACTCATGAATGGGAGCTCCATTGGCGTTGACTTGTAAGGTCAATAAGGTGGTTCAACTCTTGATATCATGTTATTAAGGGGAATTAAAAGAATGGAAAGTACATCGCTGCATCGGGTTGAAAAGTGAAAGGCATCCAAACTATTACTGATTTACGAGTTTGTTTTGCACCTGTTTTTTAAATATAAATAAATGTGTCTTTACGTTATCATGCATCTTCCTTACCTATATTTGTAAGGTCTCTTTCATAAATCTACCATTGTGATCATTCATAGCTACAGTAATAAACTTCCCCTTAACACCTAATTGAACACCCGCATCATCAATTCATTCATATTCTTATTTAGTGCGACAGAGACAGCATATGTCAATTAGAAGAAACAATAACGGCTTGATATGCTTTACTTTATGATAGTGCGATAGCAATAATGTATGAATTCCTCTCGTAATTAACTTTGTTCACCAGACTGCTTGAAGTCAACAAAATCAGTGCATGCTACTTGTTTGCAAGATTTATTCTTAGTCGTGTCGTGTTTTGCATATGCAACGGAATAGACTTTGAGGCGATGGAATAGTGTGTCCCTTTCCTTCTGTGGCACATTTATAGATAGGTGCTACAAGTTCAGTTTTAGCTGCCAGGTGTACATTTTTTCTTTGTTCTGACTCTAGTTTAGATAAATTAGTATTATAAGGTCAATTTTTGACGACACGGTCAGCGCAGTAGCTGAGCGATCGACTGCCGCGCTGTGTGTCGCGAGTTCAATCCCACACGGAACAAATATTTGTATGGCCTACAGATAGTTGTTTCGGGTCTGGCTGTTTGTGTATGTGAGTTTATATGCTTGTAAACGCATCCACGATACAGGAGAAATTCTTGGAGTTTACCGTATAAAAAAAAAATGAAGAAAATTCAACATCAAGAAATATAAGCATGTTTTTCTCATCCACCGGTAAATGTTTCACTGATTATTTTTAAATAACCGAAGACAAATTGTAGTACCTATATATTTTTTATTATAAGTTCCCGTCTTCTACGATTAGAAGGAACCACTGCCAACGCAGTTTGAACAACTTCGGAGACAATCAATATTCTGTATCTAAATGAAAATATGCTTGAATTTGGATATAATATATCGAAGCAAACTTCAGCTGATGTCGCCAATAGTTATTTATAAGTGCACAGACGACCTTGATTATACCAGCTCCAAAATTAACTTTACACAGATACAAAAGAACACATCTTTAATCTCAAACCACGTCTCCGAATGCAACAAATTCGAACCGAACAGTGATTTCTAAGATCAGTATAGCAAAGACATAAAGACGCGTATCTCGAGTTTATTGCTTGTGATACAACTGATAGGGATGATTTATTCTCTTGATTATAATTAATGTTTTCCTTGATATGTTAAATAGTTCCCGTCTGACATTGTGGTCCTTTGTTAATGTAGTTTGTATGTATTTGTTTAGCATTATCTATTGGAGTCACGGTCTGTTAGTCGTGAGCGGAAACATGTTTAATGTACTTGTATCACTTACATGTGGACAGTTTCTTTCTGCAGTTGATTAGATTGCTTAGTTTGTTGTTAATTAAGTTGATAGTCTATCTACTACAGTTTGTCGTGATTCTGATATAAACCTATGACACAAAAGATTGTATCCATTAAAATTTTATGACATCCCTTTGCTCTCAATCATTTTACTGCAGACTTATTTTATGGAACTAATCTTATTACATGCCTTCAAAAGTGGAACACCGGCTCTTTAGATACTATTTCTGATTTCCGTAGGAACTACCGTCTTTACTAAGTTAGCTGTATCGCTTTAAATGTTTAACTGTCTACCATGATTTGTCTTTAAACGTAACGTTTCATTGCCAACACCTACGAGACCAATAACCTCATACGCCAACGTCTCATTACCATCAACACATTAATGAGTACCATTCATAACTTCATCTATAAACACCATCAAGCGGGTTTTGTCTGTCTACTATAGCACTGTAAACAAACTCCAACGCAAACTAGTATTTAGGGTCAAGGAGACAGTAACCGGTTCCGAAATCGCATCATCTCATTCATGATTTGTGTGATTCATGGAAGTGGGTAGACGTGGAAGGAAATACGTAATTTTTATGGTATATGTGGAGAAACCCTGCAGTATTGTGATTAAGTCTGAATTATGCTGATGTGTTGTGACTGATGAGTTAGTTTTTTAAAAAAGAATTCGATAAAGAGGTCTATTCAATAGTGGCATTCAAAATTGGCTTTGTTAAATACTTTTTGGTAGCTTATTTGTCACGAAACTTAGTATTTTACAATTGATGGACTGTTACAGGGGTTAATGCTGATTAAATGAATTTGTAGTCAGAAGTTGCTTAACTATTGAGCTGTAACAAACGAGAGACATCTGCCTAGCAGTAGAAAAGCAAAGCCAAGTAATTGATTACAGTATATAGACTAAGTTATCTATTACTCGATATTGGCTTCTTCTGATTTTGAATTTTGAAAAAAAGAAAGAAAACTGTTTATTAGCTTCGCGCTGGACAAGACAATAAACCAAAATTAAGTAAAAACATAGAACAAACAAAAACTAAAAAAACAATGTAAGAAAGACAATGAATTAAATTAGTCCTGAACGAAGCAACGGCATATCTCAGCATGGTATAATAAAACATAGTTAACTATGATTGTCGATGTAACAATGTTTGTCGATTATAATATTGGATTTCTAAGTAAATATTAAGATCAAAAAACATTGTTTAAAGCACTATTCAAACCGTCACTTAGAGAATATCTGCCGTAATTCCGTGCAAGGGCCATGATCGCAGGATGACGAGTCGTCTTGCAAACATGGCGGTTGCATCAGCTTCGAACTATCGGATGCTCATAACAAATGGAAATCACGGAAGATATTCCGCAAGTAATAGTTTGAATGAGATCGAAAATATTTACATTGCAAACACTTTTCACCACTTTATTGTTTTATATTAAACAGTGATTAGTTTTATTTTTTAACCCAGCCCCCCCCCCCCCAATTGTTTCGCTTTTTTGCGGATGGGAAACCATCAAATAACTTCCCCCTCTCTGGGCGGAGCGGTGAGGAATGCCAGACTCTACTGACTAAAGCTTTCCATGTTCTTTCTTTTGCCCTTTATGTTCCGGGGACGCGGGATCTTTTTCGAACAACCCGCAACTTTCAATCCCCCCAAAGGATGGAAATTTCGTCACTAATCTCGTCCAAGCGGTTTCTTTTGAACTGACGTCATAGCTAGAAGAGTCGTTGTTACAATCAGAGAGTGAGTCATGACACCGGCCAATAGGTCAGTTACGAATACCAATATCCGGTTGCCTTTTAGAATGGGAAGTGGTACCAAGGCCAAAATCTGACTAAGCAAACTAACTGTTGAACTGGACAAGAAAGAGCTAGATTTGGTCATATCCCGTTGAATGTCGTTTAGTTCCTACGGGGGAACATAAGACAAAATGCCACAAGTGTCTTAAGACAGGGGCCTAAGTCTGCTATTACAATAGTGTCAGAATGGTCGATCACTGATCGCATAATGATTGATTTTGACAAGTTTAGTATGTAGTAGATTACCAAAATTATCAAATTCAACCATTATGCGATCAGTGATCGACCATTCTGACACTATTGTAATAGCAGACTTAGGCCCCAGTTGTGGCGTTTTGTCTTTTATCCCTTTTGTATAAACTTTATACGGTGTAACTATCGGTTTAACGGTAAACGCACCCACGACACAGGAGAAATCTTAGTGTGGGGCAAAGTTTTAAAAAAGCAATGCATTCATCACCACAATGTTTTAAGTGTGTAACGTTGCGTTCTACTCCAAAACTAAATATTTCACCCCCAAAAAGAAGTGGTTCTCAAAAATAATTTTAGCGTAGAGTTTCTTATTTTGATGTACACACGACGACACATCAACCTACACAAAACCATTTTAACCTGATCACTCTACTACGGTGTGCGATGCGTAGTAGAGAGATCAGGTTATAATAGTTTAGAATAGGTTGCCATGCCGTCGTGTGTACATAATGCATCGTTTCGTTAAGGGTTGGTTTACACCTTGTATATACTTAATAATAAAACAAAGACTGATATTCTTTAAAACAGACAACGTAAATATTTTTCCAGTTCACGTGTGTTTTACTTAAACCCGTACTACAAGGTACTACTTACTCAGATAGTACTTGTTAGTAGTTTTTAATGTGCTTACGTTGGTTATAGATAGGTAGTGTTTACTTTTTAAACTGTTTACTAGAAGAATGTTTCATATTTAGGTGTTAATTGATAGATACAGTCCACTCATTACTTCACATTCATCAGTCTTTTCTTTTTAGGGATGGGTTAGGTAGGTAGGATACTAATCACCAAATAATTTAAAAGGGAGTGTCACATTTTTACTGTCTAATTTCATGTCCTATGATGATTTTTAGAGATCCGCACCCCAAAAGAAAAAAACGGAACCCTTATAGGATCATATACTTAAGTCTGTGGCCTTTTGGAGCTGTGAATCAACCCTGAAAAATCAACCCTCTAAGTTTACGCAGTCAAAAGATTTGGCCGTTTATGTCGTAAGTTTGAACGGAAACTTAGGTTCGCGAATCCGACTTGCACTTGGCTGGTTTCGTTGTTTATATAACATCGTTTCTAAGGTTGGTAGTTTCTCTTTTAGAACAAAATATCACATCACTTCCTAAATCTCCAAATAAGTCTTAAATATCAAAATAATGAGAGTAACTTCGATTGCTCGGTAATAGGTCAACATCGGCATCAAGAACCATACAAAACACAATCAGGTGCCATTACAAAGCATTTTCTTACAAATCGGAATCCAACAAGACTCATTTACAGTATGTCAAAAACCATTATATTTAGACACTTCATTGAAGCGCTGCTTGCAACACTAAAAGTGAAAATCAGCTCAAAAAATGTAGTTCCTAATTTCGCCGCAGCTCAAGATTAATTTGGGCTTCTAAACACAGTCATTGATTACGGAACGTTATAGCATTTACAAACGATAATAACATGATAATCAAATTGTAATACATTTTAAAATCATATTTGATAGAGGATGTTATATAATATGACATTTCCTGAATGAAGCCTTTTTGACGTTTAAATGTCAAAACTTTAAATTCTTGAGATCGTCTCAGAGTAGTAAAAGATGATCATTATTGTCTAATTGTGTGGATGCGTGTGAAATACTCTTAGAAAGTAGGTATGGAATGGAAGTATAACGTATGAAATGGTCTATTGTTAGTTATAAGTTTATGAAGTCGACATAATAGAATTTTGCTAATGACCTGGTGAATTTGGCTTAGCAAATATCTGATAAGGACCTTTGTCCCAGGTGAATTTATAGGCCCATTTAGTCATACAGACTCGATCGTTCGTGCTATTCTGTAAGAAAATAGCATCGAGTTCAGCGCTGCCGCTGCAGCAAGTTTCATAGAAAGTCGTCTGGGGTTCGTGGCTGTTCTCAAGGCTGTATTCTTGAAGAACAGCACTACAGGTTGTCCATTCATTAAGGAGGACTTATGTTATAAGTTATCCACAATTGATGCTGCCGATTCTAGTTTAATATGTCTGTTTTTGATACAGTAACTGAACTAAGGCTTATCAATCTCTACTCTAACCGTAAATTATCTAATAGGTATTCATGTAGGTACCTACTACTCATATAGTTCAATAGTGTTATATATTGTCGTATTTTACCCAAAGGTTAATTGGTGGAGAATGCCTTATGGCATCAAGTCCGCCTATGTACCACTATTGTACATGAAGTTTAAATAAATACTTTAACTTGTCAATACTGCAAGTGAGATCTTATCTAGATCTGTAAATCTCTAACTGACAATCAACGCCATCTATCGCTAGTAACCTCAACTTCGTCTGACAAGTGTCAAGAACTCAACGGGAGACATAACTCAAATGATTGATTCTCAATAGAGTGTGACTAGTAACTGAAGGCGTATGTGAAAATAAATCTTTTTGCAGATGATCTTGTGTTGCTGCAGATTATTGATGAGATGGATATTCATTACGTAACTAGCTTTTGCCCGTGGTTTTGCCTACGTGGAGGTGACTGGAAATTATCCAACGAAAATTAATCTTTCCCAAATCACATCCAAGTCAGTTCAGCCTATAAGGCGTCAAACAAACAGACAGACACTGACCGGAATACAGACAGGGTTACCAACTTTCGCATTTAGAATAGGTATACATATATGACTATAGATTATAGTGTACTATACATAGTTTACCATCTAGAAGGTGTAGTAAAGTAGGATAAGATCGTTCTACTGGAAAATCAATTTCATTGAAATCTTTAACAATTTTAATCAAACTGGTTTTTAAGATTTGAACCAAGTAACATCAATCATGAAAGGCTTGGGGATTACCCATTGAAGCATTGCTAAGTACAGAAGCCATTAAGTACTTTAAAGAATGGTGTTAACTGGCCTTCCATTGATCCCCACATGGCGCCATGAAGGCAGGATGTGCAACAAGGAACACTGAGCAAGCTGAAACACGATCGTGAAAGGAAATCATTGTGTTTCACCATCAATTAGCTTTTCGTCTTAATGGATAGGAATGCTGTTGACTGTTGCGAATTTTGTTCTGTTAGTGCGTGGAGGTCTGTGGTCTTAAATCCTGCAAAGTACTTAATTCAAACGTTAGAAGTCACATTCGCGACGTGATTACTTCTCTGTTTAAAAAAAAATACGCTGGCGGATGCACAAGATTGCTGGCTGGACAAGATCTCCGGTCTATGGGCAAGGGGAAAAGAAAATCTTTAAAAATCAGTTCGGATTCACACCGCTACGTTCGAATTTCAAATTGTTGTTTAAAAGCAACTGTCGGTACTGCACCTATGTAACTTTTGGTGTGTTGTCAAAATTGAAACTAATTCCTCCATCTTGTTTTTTCAACGCAATTTCAAATTCATTTCATTTTTTTCCTATTATAGCTTCGAACCTTACAACAACAGAAATCCCATGCTTAAGTTTGAGATATATACTGGCCTGTTAAAATTTAAATTTTTAGCAAACGACTTCCAGGACCAAAACATTACAGTAAGGTTAAAAAATCTGTGTCTAACATAAACTTCTCTTTGTCCACAGTGGATAACACCGGAAGAATGCGCAGTGTACAGCCGAGACCAGAGACCGCCACTAGTCATCCCTCGCATTACGCAATTCAGGGCTCCTAGACCCAGGGCACAGCCTGTTGGTCATGGATATCATGAGGTAAGGTGTCTGTTAGGACCAAAATTCTCTTAAGGATCTGTGCCTTATCAACAGTTTTTATCTTTAAGGATTTTTAGGATTCTAACACCAAATTGGGTATCATATTTTATTAAGGACTCTATTTCTTCATGAAAGTTGAACTTGAAGAAAAACGCGTGGTCCGTGTAATGTCATATGCTGGATCAATCTTTAAAAAGTTCCGGTAGACACGCGCTGCTTGTAAAGAATACAGTTAGATGAAGCAAAAAGAATATTAGTGCTTGCATGACCCATCAGAAAAAAAAGACTTGAATGCGTAAAGCAAAACAAAATGTCCCCCCTTCCTCTACATTGCAACACATGAGCACAACGAGGTATATTTAGCTAATATCCGAAGAGATAAGAGGTGCTGATAACGCTACATCTACGTTGCATTCCTTGCTAACTTGTGCAACTACAGTTGAATATTAAATAACCATGAAAGCATGGTACAGTAAGTACTTTTGTAACGCAGAGAGCTTCAGTAATTCTTTAGATTTTTTTTCTTTAACTTGTAAGTTCGACGCAATTTTGATCTATGAGTTTTGGCAACTGGAAACTTGGTTCAATTAATATTGGTATTTGAATCGGGATATTTATGTTTATAATGTATACTGAGTTTCCGATATTTCGGATAAACTGAAGTCTCTATCCGCATAGACGCTTCTGAATTAATTTACGAAACTACGCATAAAAGGGAGTCGTTTGTTTTGGTATGGACATGTAATGAGGAGGGACGAAGCACATGTGATTAAAAGAGTGGTGGATCTGAATGTTGAAGGACGGAGAGCGAGAGGAAGGCCAAAGAAAAGATGGATGGATTGTATAAGGAATGATATGAAGGAGAAAGGAGTAAATGATGCCGTGACGTCTGATAGGGGAGAATGGAAGAAGAAAACGTGTTGCGCTGACCCCAAATAGAATGGAACAAGGGCAGGAAATGGAAAGGAATGACGTATATTTACTAGATAGTGCTTTGAAAGTTGCGACAGCTAAAATTGCTTCGTATGCACAGGGCCTAAACAAGAAAGAGACTCTCATAAGTTTTTTTTTTAATAAAAGATGGGCTAGTATAATGAGTAAACCAACTGGCCAGTATTGACTTCAATTGAACATGACGACAACCAAAAATATGTCAACATCCCTAGTCGATGAGCATTCAATCATAATAAAATGGCTCTGTAAACAATTGACCTCCTATCATACAAACTAGATGGCGCTATACGCAATTTTTTATTCAGCAGGATATTGCTAACAAATTCTACTATCGAGTTATGAGCTATTTTCCTTGTCTAACAAACCACAAGCAAACAGAATAAAGGCGTGTCATGACTTGTGAGTCAGCGTGGATCACAGGACCAAAGGTCTGTGTTAATTTGTCCGATTACTGCTCGTCGTGTTGTTAATTTATGCGCAAACGCACGCATTGTGTTGTTCACCCGTTCTAATATGGCGGCCGGGCAGACTGTAGGGAAATATCCGTAGGATAAGTTTGCAAGGACCATTGCTCTTACCTTTTTATGACGTGTTATTTGATATATCAGAACTAAACTTCCGGAAAGTTTAGAAGCTTCTGTATCATCGTCACCCGCAAACTGACTTCACGTAATATTGGGCGTAATAGGGTCATATTTGCTTTGCGTGTGGTTCCCCAGTCCACTTGATCCAGTACCGGTCTCTGCCACGTTCTACCCTAAGCAAGTCAGTCTTTGTATACTTATCTGGGATAAGGTATTCAGTATCTTTTGGTTTGGAATATTTTCAGTATTTTCAGCAGCTTTCAGACTGGTTTATACTTAGACTAGCTACGCCCCGTGGTTTCACTCGCGTGGTGATAGAATATATTATAATTAATTGTAGCCTTTGTGTTATTCTGATATGTAAGCGATATTATTGTGAGGTTTCATCAAAATCCATTCAGTAGCTTTTTGCGTGAAAGAGCAATAAAAATACTGACGTACATCTTCACAAACTTTCGCTTTTATAATATTAGTAGGATTGGGAAAAATCTAAGGAGAGCAGGGATGTAAAAATAATTATAATATTAAAACACACAAATCATCCAGTCCGATTTATATTTCTGCTATTCATCTGTCCAGTGTTTTATTAAAATATGGCGTCGTATTCTGGCCAATAGCGAGTATCCGCCGCGCCCTTCATGTCAATGTATCAACTCAATGCACGATTCATTCGCGAAATTCAAATGGAATTTAGCTTTCAATGAAAACAGACGTCAATGCTGATTTATTTTCACATTTTGTGCACATGCTGGGAATTGGTTCATGGGTATAAAGCCACAAAGATCTTTTGGCGTTCAAATGACCTACAGGGATACTGTTGGTTCAACAGGGGAAAGCTAACTATGAATTGTTAGTTATCACATCAACAAAAATATGTTTTAATAAGGCAGTCCTTTATGAAGAAGTCAACCTCATTTCTTCTAAAAATACAGCGCCAAGCTCAGCGCTGCAGCGTCTAGTTTCACCCTTTCGCCGCCCAGTCCAAATTATACCATAAATTTTGGACTGATACGCTGAGTTCTGGGCAGCGAAAGAGTTCATAGAGAGTCGCGTCGTCTAGGGTTAGCGCTGCGTTTAAGGCTGTTTTCTTAGAGTATTATGTAGCACTACAGTATTCATTTCAGTATAAATTTCAGTTATCGACAACAGAATTAACCATTCCATACCTGTATTATAATGTAAGTACCCATATTAACTGGTTTATAGAGTTTCAAATGCAGTCCCTCCATGTAAAACTCTGGTATTTAGCTGCATATAAATGCAACATCCTGTTAAATACTGGTTAGACTGGAAGCCAACCCCAACATAGTTATAAAAAGACTAGGCAGATAATGATAATATTATTATTATTACCTTTTAACACCTGAATAGATTTCGATGGCAAAGGCCACGATTAATCCGGGGTTGCGGATAGTTTGAAAGAGATACCGCGGCCCCTAAACATAAATGGCAAAAGAAGGACAAAGAACATGGATTGGTTGTAGTCAGTAAAAGTCTGACACTCCCCCGCGCCACCCAGAGCTGGGGACCTTGTTTGATTATTTTCCATCCGCATGACCAAGGCTATGTAGTAGGAGACATCCCGTTATTACGTTCCTGTGGGATATTTTTCAACCTCCACGTAAACAAAGCCGCGGACAAAAGCCCCGCAATTAATGTTGCACCGATGCACCTTTACCGATGTTATTGCTGTATATAACGCACGTGTTTAGCATCACTTCTGTTTACTCGTAATCTTGAACGTTTGTTTACATAACAAAGGTGTAAAAACGTCATCAGTTTACATTCATACAATCTGCATTCGCAGTCTTAACGAAATTCCTACAGTCGGTCGCTTAAAGGCTAGCTGGTCCTGCTATATAATCCTTACTAATATTATAAAAGCGAAAGTGAGTTTGTTACGTCTTCACGCCTAAATGGCTAAACCGAATTTGATGAATTTTGGTACAGAGATAGTTGGGACCCTGGAGATGGACATATGTTGTCATTTTTTTTTTAAGTGAGAAATGAGGGAGAAAGCGGGAAGAAAAGAGAATACTTAGCTTTGCTATTACAATAAATAAGGCGCAAGGGCAAGAACTACAGGTAACAGGTACCTGCAAATGAGGAATGGGGAACTGTGTTACCCCGAATTTAATGCGAGCGAAGCCGCAGGCCAAAGTTAGTTATCTATAAAAATCTAATGAAAACTAATATCCAACAAAACACTAAAAGACGGAAAATGAGTTTAGGTACTTCCGGAAGTCAGTGACTTCTGTTTGATACATATATATTTTCGCGACCGACTTCCGGAAGTAAACTTTGTAGTGTTGTTTTAGAAGACCGTTTTTTTTCAAGTGATGTTTATTTCAGCATTTTTAGTTGTGGTATGTTGGTACCTCATACAAATTCTTGTCGAGTGTTCATTTTCCATTGCTACTATGATATGAGATGAGATACATTAGAAGAAAAATATATATTATTAAAACAATACAAATAAAATTGATATTTTGACCCCTTCGGGAGTAATCGATAACAAAAAGAATTTTGAAATTCGACCCAAAATTGACGGAGTAATCGCGTAACAAACATGCAAAAAAATGCAGTTGAATTGAGAACCATCCGTTTATTTTTCAAGTTGGTTAACAAATAGTCGACATTATGTGATATATTGTAAAGCGAGAACATAAAGTAACAACAGATTTAACTGGGCTATTTCCTCATACACGTTTATGTGGGATGATTGAAGTCTCAGGTTTCACTAGTACAGCCACAGATCAGTTAATATGCAGTGGTTCATCGCCATTTATGTCATAATAACAGGGTCAACGTACGATAGAACATAAATATATACTTTTAAAAATAGAACACTAGTCTGGTCTGAATGTTACATACAAAGCTGCTAATGTCATTAATACGATAGCACAGTTCTTATAATAGTGTTTTTGGTGTAAATGATTTCCGCCAACATTAAGTTAACCAACTTGATAGCTATTTAGCGGAAGATAAACTATGAAACGACAGCTGTATGCTGAAAGTTACATCGAAAGCTGTTAACGACATTATTACGATAGCTTGCTCTGTCATCAATCCTTCGTAGAATATCGTTGACTAACTGTAAACAGCTAGGCTGTGGTTCAACTATAGTAGTCACTTGTCTGTGGTACCGCCAAGCGTGGCTACAGACAACACAATTATAATCAGTGCAGAGTAATAAAGCAAGATAACAATACACTTCCTAACATCAAATTGACGACCGGCCGCAGATAAGAGGGCACTAGTGATGCGACAATAATTGTTCCGTTCTCCGGAACTTGACCGTAAATGCGGACTTACTTAGAAAAATGATTTAAATGCCATATAGGAACGTTTCACGCACATACCCATATCTTTGATATTTCCATCAATTGTTTCTACTTACGAAAGCTTTTATGGCACCTATATTATGTATCCTTACTTCATTACTAATATTATAAAAGCGAAAGTGAGTTTGTTTGTTTGTTACCTCTTCACGCTTTAATGGCTAAACCGATTTTGATGAATTTTGGTACAGAGATAGTTGGGAACCAGAAGACGGACATATATTATTTAAAAAAAGTGGGATATGGGGGAGAACGAGGGAAGAAAAGGGAAAACTAAGCGTTGCTATTACATATCAATAAGGCGCAAGAGCAAAAACTGCAGTTAGCAGGTACTGTGTTATACCGAATTTAACGCGAGCGAAGCCGCGGGCAAAAGCTAGTTTTATAATATTTTGTAAATTAGATAAGGAAGTACCTACATTAACAGAATGTAAATGTTCTTTGTTTTGGTATATTATTATCTATGTATAAGATATTCTATCTTGAATTAGCGGTATACCATAGATTTTTCTTTGAAATACATTTTATTGGTACTATTAAATTTAATTTACTATATCTATTACTAACTCATTTTAACCACTCATTGTTATACGTAAAGCAGTAAACATTTAATTATTTAATATTTTTTTTAATTTTCCTTGTTCTGTTCTCTTTCGTTACAAACGTATCAAACACACGGCGCTTTGTGCTTGTTTATGAGCGAATATAACATTTGTAGGGGAAATAATATGGTTACCAATTCACGATATGTCTACAGAGAATACGGATTTTCTTTTGCGCGTAGTCAATTCGTCAATTAGTGTAGCAACAAAGGTTTGACAACAGCAGTCTTACCAAGGGGTTGCTATTATGTCACCCATGGCGTATGGGTTGTGAAGGTAAGATAGGCTGTCGCCTCATGTAAAATACTAGTATTCAGTTACAATTGGTTAGACTGGAAGCCGAACCCAACATCGTTGGAAAAAGCTAGATGATAATTTCAAATTTATAGATTCATCATATTAACTATTTTGTTATTTGTAGGAATGTAGAAATATTTATTATAGGGAAACTCATGACTACCAACTTGTTTCCTTGTTGACAAAATAATTGATCTAATTCGTAATAAACCATTGGCATTTTTGTACTAGGGAATGACAGCTGGTACAAATTTATCGATACATTTGCTCATCAGGAAAACATCGACAAAAACCATCGACGTATGCCCATCACTAAACTATATCGCTACAATGCCACAACTGCAGTCAGTGTGTCACTCGCTACACGAACAAGACGAATTTATTGTCGTTTTCCTTTAAATATTACCTTATTTAACACATTTATACGTTAAGTTGGACATTATTAATGTAACAAATATGTGGCCTAGTGGTGTAGAGTGAAAATATAAGTTAAAACTAAGTTTTGCAAAGTTGTATTATGTTTAAATTGAAACGAGGGAAGACATGGTTCCGAGAGGTAAATGATTTAATATTATTTGTCCATAAAATGTTTCAATAGGAGTGGCTACAGCGTAGGTCGATTCGTCAATGTGGCTAAGCAAAGTTGCCGCGGTTGCGAATGGGATGGATGACCTCTTCTTGTTACAAGTGAAGAGTGTGATAGTCTGATAAAAAATAGTACTGTATAGATCTAGCCATTGATTAGGTAGGTAGAAGTATTTTTCATCCTAGGCACTAATAAAGCATTCGCTTGTATGAAACACTAAAAGCTAATTACATGAACACCCATCCCTACTTATTTGGTAGTCTATAAATATTTCCAAAATGTGTCTACTTCTTATGAAACAGTGTTTAGCGACATAGTTTCACCTTAGCGTGACTATGTAGGTTTCTTGGGTCCTTATGTCCCATGGGGGGTAGACAGAACCGACGAATCATATGCAACAATCCTTACATAGTCCTTTTTCTCCGCCTAACACACCTGGTCATGCACGCCTGTTGCTACTGCGCACCTGACTTTTCAGGAGGCTTTTTTGTGTCTTTTTGATAAGGTGTTACAAGAATATGGTGTAAAAAGAAGGTTTTTTTTTTAAATATGGCACACACTAGAATTTTTCCTGTATCGTAGACGCGTTTACAAACATTTAAACACACACAAACGTCCACAGAGCACATGCAAATCATCTATTAAGTAGCTAAATACATGCCCATATAAAGGGGTCACCAATATGATGTGATTCATAGCTACACAACTAGGTATGTGTCATTAATAACAAAATACTGAAACAAATAACTGTCACAGCGCCATCATCATCTCGTAACATAATATTCGTAATAAACATACATTTGTATGTATTTACGAAAATAATCGCAAGATTCAATGAACTGGTTGCGATAAGGGAGCTATGATTCATAGCTTTCAGCTGTTAAATACATACATTTGTTGTTGAAGTGTACAAGTGTCTGTCGTAGAGAAATTAAACGGTAATCTTCGAAGCAAAAGAAATCAGCTACCCTACCATGACGTCTTCAAGCAGAACTTACTCCACTGAGGGAAAGAGACAGAGCTATACAGGGGGTCTAGCACCATCTCTTTCTCACACAGAAATAAGAACTGCTATAACATGTCATGGTAACCCTACAGTTCCCAATGCCATTCAATCGTTCGTGTATTAAAACTGTACTATGAAATTGTAATACATGCTACATAACTTATATTTTTAAAAGAAAGCAAATTATTAAATAATGCAACAGCTATAAATTGACATTGAAGATCAGTTTAAAAAAAAAACGGGCTAGAGCTAGTCAGTCCCTCGCACCTCAGTACACACGACGGCACATCAACCTACACAACACTATTTTAACCTGATCTCTCTACTACGGTGTCCGATCCGTAGTAGAGAGATCAGGTTATAATAGTTTAGAATAGATTGACCTGCCGTCGTGTGTACAAACTGGCGACATAAACGGCCATATCTTTTGACTGCGTAGACTTAGAGGGTAGATTTTTTTCACAGCATAAGGGGACTACAAATTACATTTACGGTTTTAATTTGAGCTTGATACCGTTACGCGTTCCCGAGATAAAGAGCCTTGATAGACAGACAGACAGACGGACAACAAAATGATACAATAAGTGTTCCGTACTTTCCTTTTGAAGTATGGAACCCCAAACAAATCAGAAAGACAAGAACGAAGATCATTGTTAAACAGCTGATGCTGATTGTAATAACCCCAACTAATCTGTACCGACTCTGGTCCAGGAGTCAACGAATCGGAAGTACTGATTAGTTACACGGTTATCGGACGCTTCCCGTTGTATATTTTTATTAATTTGATTAGAAGTGGAGCTGAAAATGCATCCGGCTCGAAGGACCAATAAACACGTGGTGATTAAATGACCGCGTGGTGAATCGTGTTGTAATAACTTAAAGATTATGAATCTACTAGCTTTTGCCCGCGGCTTCGCTTGCGCTAAATTCGGGATAACACAGTTCCCCTTTCCTGATTGGCAAGTACCTGCTATCTGTAGTTTTTGCCCTTGCGCCTTATTGATTTGTAATAGCAAAGCTAAGTTTTCCCTTTACTTCCCGCTTTCTCCCTCATATCCCACTTTATAAAAATAAAAAAATAGCCTATGTCCGGTTCCTGGGTCCCAACTATCTCTGTACCAAAATTCATCAAAATCGGTTTCGCCGTTAAGGCGTGAAGACGTAACAAACGAATAAACAAACAAACAAACTCATTTTCTCTTTGATAATATTAGTAAGGAAGTAAGGATTATAATATTAGCTTCTTCTCAATATTTGTTAATGCACTAATTCAAAATAAGTAAATGCTCAAAATGGAACTCTCTGTCAAAATGGAGACAGACCCATTTCGTCTACACACATTATTTCAATGTAGAATTATTTGGAAGCCTTAGTACAAACCTGAAGCACTTTGAAAGCGACGACCATTTGTCTAATTTAGACCTTTTGCTGTTGCTTTAATGTTTTTATAGGTATTTAGTAGCAGTAGAACTCCATGAATGGTTTTGACGCGTATTCATTTTTGTCAAACTGTATTAAGGAACGACGTGAACCAGAACTGATAAGCCAGTAGAACTTCCAACTTTGTCCTGTCGGGTCTAATGTAATGACGCATGTTCCTGGGTTTGGTGGACGTAATATATTGATGTCATTGAAAAGCATGGCCATTGCCTGTTCCTACTTATTCATCAGAATCTTCCTGCCCTTGTCCCGTGTTACTTGGAGTTAGTGCAACACGTTTTTTTAGGGTTCCGTAGTCAACTAGGAACCCTTATAGTTTCGCCATGTCTGTCTGTCCGACCGTCCGTCCGTCCGTCCGTCCGTCCGTCCGTCCTCGCTTAATCTCTGTGACCGTTAGCACTAGAAAGCTGAAATTTGGTACCAATATGTATATCAATCACGCCGACAAAGTGGTAAAATAAAAATTGGAAAAAAATGTTTTATTAGGGTAGCCACCCTATATGTAAAGTGGGAAGTGTTTTTTTTTTAATTTTAACCCTAACGTGTGATATATTGTTGGAAAGGTATTTAAAAATGAATAGGGGTTTACTAAAATCATTTTTTGATAATGTCAATAATTTCGGAAATAATCGCTCCAAAAGTAAAAAACCTCTAACTTTTGAACCATAAGTTTAGAAAATATGAAAAAAATCTGAAAAGTAGAACTTTATAAGGACTTTCTAGGAAAATCATTTTGAACTTGATTGACACAACAGTTTTTGTACAAAAAAGACAAAAAGTTGTATTTTGTACAACTTTTTGTCTTTTCTGTACAAAAACTGTTGGAGCGCCTACCGCGGAACGTGCAACATTGCACGCTCCTCCACCTTTAAACTCATAAGTGGGAACACTTATTGTGACGGACGGGAAACTACGGAACCCTACACTGAGCGTGGCCCGACACGCTCTTGGCCGGTTTTTTTCTTCCATTTACTGTCAACCACCAAGTTATTATTTACTTCTTAGTAGGATTCCGTAACTCAAAAGACAAAAAAAAACACCCCGGGGCCGCGGTATCTCTTTCCAACAAACCGTAACCCCGGAAAACACCCTTATTGGATCATTTTGTTCTCCGTCTGTTTCTTTAGACTCTTTATTTCGTTTTTTTTTTTAATAACACCAATTTACTCTAGTCTGTGGTCCTTTAAAGATGTGTAAAAACAACGCTCCAAGTCTACGCAGTCAAGAGATATGGCCGTTTATGTAGCAAGTTTGTGCCCTGGAACCTTCGGTGTGCAAGTCCGACTCGCACTTGCCCAGTTTTTCTTTAATATCATTCCTCATACAATTAATTCATCGTTTCCATGGTCTTCCTCTATTCTTCTTCATCCATTAACATTTATATTCATCCCTCTTCGAAACTTTATGCTATCTCTGTCACCTAATAGTATCTAATGTGGAGAGAAACGGCTTCTTTCACGAAAATGTTATGCACAGCAAAACCATTTTAAGTGCGCAGTACCCCGGGGTTGTGGGTTGTTCGAAAGAGATACCGCGGCCCCAACACACAAAGGGCAAAAGAAGGAACATAGATAGGTTAAGTCAAAATTCTGACACTCACCCCCCCCCCCCCCCGCTCCGCTCAAAGCGGGGGACGATTTATTTGATGATTTCACATACGATAAATAAAACTATGCACTTCACGGTGGTGCCACTTGTCATGAAAAATGCATCGTCTAACTTGGTACATTTATTTTAGTACTGCGTTTCCCCGCCTGCACAGGTGACTTGGCTGAAGTTTACAATCCTGTTATATTTCAAGCTAGAATGGCTACCGCAGGTGATGCAAACCTGAAACGGCATAAATCATAATTTTCCTGCCCTTGTCCCATTATATTTGGGGTCGGCGCAACACGTTTTCTTCTTCCATTCTCCCCTATCAGATGTCACGGCATCATTTACTCCTTTCTCTTTCATATCATTCCTTACACAATCCATCCATCTTTTCTTTGGCCTTCCTCTCGCTTTCTGTCCATCAACATTCAGATCCATCACTCTTTTAGTCACAATAAATACATTAACTTAGGTAGTTGGTATTGTATTGGATTAGTAGTTTTGTGTTTGGGACGTTGGAGTTAAAAGGTTAGGGCTGTGACTCCAGGAGATCCGAGTGCCAAACTAGTATTTTGGTATCGCCAAGCGGTTGGTCGGCAACACATATTTAAGGGGTTCACATACAACAAACATGGTTTTTTGCCACTTTTTGTTTAATATTATTTTAGACTAGCTGGCACCCGCGGCTTCGCCCGCGTTATATAAAAAAATGACCTATATGTTATTCCAGACTATAATCTAACTTTGTGCCAAATTTCATCAAGATCCGTTCAGCCGTTTTGACGTGAAAGAGTAACAAACATCCATACATTCATCGATTCTCACAAACATTCACATTTATAATATTAGTAGGATCTTTTTTTTAAGTCGATTAGTATCCATGGTTACAAAATCACGATCATTAATAGTAGCTATACAGTTGGATATATAATTTAACAAAATTATGTTCGTGCCATATTTCCAATTAGTTCAATATATTGCCGGCAGAGCAGATAAAATGCTAAATCAAGCTAGCGGCGACCGGACGCTGTGATCGTCTATTTTTCCTTTCCTTATTTGCCTGTAAACTGTGGTTATCGACTGAAATTAGGTAAAAAATTAACGCGAACATTTAAAATTATCACGATGACGTCCACTGGAAAAGGTACCTAATTGGTTATCTATTTTGATTCGTTTTGAATAACAACCAGTGATCTGATTTTTCCTTCTGTTATCCTCTCAATTACGAGGTTAAACGATATAAACAATTAATTTATTAGCTTTTTCTATTAGTAACTAGCTGGCGCCCGCGGCTTCGCCCGCGTGATATCGAAAAAAAATATCCTGTTTTATTCCAGACTAAATTCTGCCTCTGTCTCATTTCAACAAGATTCGTTCAGCCGTTTCGATGTGAAACATCCACACATCTGTCCAAACATCCTCACACAAATTCGCATTTATAATATTTGTAGAATAGGACTACAACAAACGGTTCCGCTTCCAGAATCTTTCGTTGCTCTGAAGTCGGCTAAAACGAAGTACCTCTCTTAAAATATAAAGACCGGTAACCATCACGCAGGCTTTGGGAAAGATTTGCGGATGACAGAAATTACCATACCGTCGAATATTTAGTTCATTTATTTATTTCTTTCCGATGATTTTCTTCACCATTTAAAAGCGTTTTAATTTTACCCCAAGACTATTGTTGAAAAATGTATAACATCTAAATTGCTCTTGCTCATCGATTAACATGTTGACAGCAATCTAAATTATGTCGGCCAAGAATAAAAAACCATTAGTCATTAGTGTCCAGAAACGTCCCACTGGTCCCACAGTTCTTAACTGAGACTAAGGGAATCCACCCACCCTTAAATATGACAATATACGTTGTCTACACGGTATACCACATAGGCGTGGTCATATTACAGGCTGTGATTCAGATGTTTACACTGAAAAACACAAATTACATGCTGAAACTTTAAAACAAATTAGTCTACCATAAAAAAATTGTCGTCCCATATAACACATTTGGGGTCAACCATAAAAAAAACTTGCTGTCCCATATAACATAATTGGGGTAGACCCCAATTATGTTCTTTTACGGTAGACCGTAAAAGAACAGCTGTCATATATCATCATTTTCCTGCCCTTGTCCTATTCTATTTGGGGTTCGCGCAACACGTTTTCTTCTTCCAACAGCTGTCATATATAAACACATTTAATGTCTACCATAAAAAAAACAACTGTTCCATATAATATAACACATTAGGGGTCTACAAAGCCTGCTGGGGTTGTTCGAAAGAGATACCACGGCCCCGGAGCGTTAAGGGTAATGGAAGGAACATGGGTGGGTTTTAGTCAGTACAAGTCTGGCACTCCCCCCCGCTCCACCCAGAGTGGGGCAGGTTATTGGATGATTCACCCCAAAAAAAAGGGGTCTACAAAAAAAATATTGACTGACCCATATAACACAATTGGGGTCTACAATAAAAAAAAACAGCTGTCCCATATCACACCTGGGTCTAATAGGTATTGAATTTTGTACTGGAAAAATAATTATAATTTCGCGATTTCGATGGCTGTCCCATGAAGAAGATTGTTCAGTTTGATGGCCTTAAATCACCCTGAAATATGAACAAACCTTTCTGGTGCTGTTGCCATTACGATTCTCAGATATCTTCATGTCGCTGACATTACAGGCATCATTATAACCAGCCAGCTGGACATAGATCTCTTCAATCTCACACTATTCAAATCGATTCTCGGCCACTCCCAGCATTTTATATCTATTATTTTTCTAAACATGATGTTTCCATGATTACAGGAGGATATCCCAGAGCAGGGCTCCCTGCGAGCGCGCGGTTACGAACACCTCAACAACTGGAGCCCGACGTCGGAGCGATGCCGTGCAGAACTCGACCTTGGCTACAACAAGGCTAGCTCCGATAGCCCGCCTTTTGTCAGGATCAACAAAAGATTGGGTAAGTCGCAAGAACTCTAGGGAGTCAATAGATTGAATAGATCTTATGAATTGTTAGTTGATTTGGCTCTATTTCGGCATTCGATGATGATTTTAATTTTATTGAATGCAGTTGCTGGGGCAAAAATCTTCAGGCTATGATTAAAAGTGACAGAAAATCTTTCAATACGGGTTTAATCTTTAATAAAGAAAGATCACTAAGGATTTTTACATTATTGTTAACGTAAATGTTAACCCAATTGCAAGTTGCGCTCAGTGGCCTTTAATAAAAACTAAATCATGCTAATTCCAAAAACCTCAATTTCCAGGCGGTTCCACCGAAAACCTCCTTATCAACCCCAGAAGACCGAGTCACTTACAGCTCCCAGCGTCCTCGTCTGGGGACAGTCTGGATGTGGAGATCAGGGAACGGGAGCCGGCGTATGTCAGGAATAGGAAGTCCAGGTCCATGGTGGCGACTAAGAATCGGATGCAGTCGCCCATACCTGCGCCTAGGTTGACATTGCAGCAACCGTCTGAAGTAAGGATCCTGAAAGTAATTTCGGTTTTTATCAACCGCCTTTTGGCATTTTAAAAATTATCAACACGTTACTTCTAAAAAATTGCTGTTCCTACCTATAAGTACATCTTTAACTTTAGCTGCTCTATAGCAGCTGGCTCCTGCAAAGAGAAATAGTATTTGAGAATTGCATGAGAGAATACATAAGTATCCCGGGGTTGCGGGTTGTTCGAAAGAGATACCGTGGCTCCGGAAAATAAAAGGCAAAAGAAGGAACATGGCTGGTGGGTTTTAGTCAGTAAATGTCTGACCCTCCGCCCCCGCTCTGCCCATAGCAGGAGAAGTTATTTGATGTTTCCCATCCGCAAAAAAAGACTAGAATACATGCAAAGCTAAATTAACAAAATATTTTGTCAATACACAGGTGATTCTGGAGAGTCCTATAAAACGCACCAAGTTCCTGGAGGGCACGAAGAAGACCAAGAAGAACTGGATAGACTGCTACATGGTCCTCACACCCACCGCTCTAGTCTTCTACAAGGACCAGAGGACGTATTATGCTCCTGTGAGTATTTCAAGCTCTGCAAAATTACAAAACATTCCTCTGTTCGTTATTGTGAATATAGTCAGTATTAATATAAATGTGTATGTCTTTCCATTACGTTGAAGTTGGAAGTAATAGTTGGGTTTTGAGAAACTAAGATGTTCAGTCCATATTTTGGTTAATATAAGCTAAATACCTCAAACGCTTGAATTAAATTAATGTGATTAACTATGTCGAAACCTTATAGTCTTCCGATCTTTAATATATCGTTAAGCCTTCGTAGGATGATGATTTGGACAAGCTTGGACTCTATCTTATGCTATCCCGATCTAACATTCTTTACTTTAGATGTTTTATAACTGGCTCTCAACTTTTTCCACTATGGTAAATTATTCTTCTCGCCCTCATCCATGAGGCGCAAACATAATCACTAGCCAAACCTCAAAAGTCCGTACTCGAGGTCTGTCAGCAAGCAATGGAGCGCAGAATCTTAGGAGTAAAGGAACTCGATACTGCACACTGATAGGCAGGCCGCAGTTGCACAAAAATAAATAAATATCAAACCATTCCTATAAATATGGAGATGAAGAGTTACTAGAAGGAAGACCTTAGGGCGTTCCCACTTCTTGCAAATAGGTCTTCTTGTAACAGATAAAGAATAAGCCACAAACTACAAGGCCAGGGTATGTTGATGGATAAAGTGAAATACTCTAACCTAACATATGCTTACAGAAAGTATCTCGACCCCCGGGCACGCCGCCCAGCCCGTCGGCGCCACTGGCCGAGCTGGTGCTGCCGCTGCGGAACGCACACGCCACGCAGTGCATACAGAAACACACCAAGAGGTAACGGTTTTTCTTATATTATTCTCAATTCAGTCGCAGTAACAACATGTGGTCCTCTAAGAACTAGGTCATCTCACATGTTAAGTCAGGGCCACTGCCTGCCGGGGCTGTGGTTTGGTTCGAAAGAGATACCGCGGTCTCGGAACACAAAGGGCAAAAGAAGGAACATGGGTGGGTTTTAGTCAATACAAGTCTGACTCTCCTTTGCGCTCCGCCCAGAGTGGGAGACATAACTTAATGATTACCTATCCCAATCAATCAGTTCTAAGATTTTTTCTTGCACAGTTTATTAAATATAATGATATATATATAACCATGGAGTTTCTTTCCGGTTCTTCTCCATAGGAAACGACCAACCCGAACCGTGCATCTTTTCTCGACGTTTTGCCATGGCCCATGTGAAATAAAAATATTTAGATTTTGCTGCATTAGATTAAATGCTGCAATAAACTAGTAAAAGTATCTGCAACAGCATTTAAAGATCTCTATCTTAGTGATTTACCTATTAATACCAATAATATTGTAATTTCTTTCTAGGTACACGCGATCCATCCTGCTTATAGTGGGCTACGATCAGTACCTGATTCAGGATGACACAGAAGATGGAGCCAGGAAGTGGCTCGGACATATTCGAGGAGTTATTTATAACCTGGTGAGCATCTAGCATTTACTTCAAACTTATTATCGTTTTAAAGAATCAGCAAATTCGAGTTTCTAAGGGCGATTTTCACTAACAAAACTGAACTCAATCAGCATATTTAAAATGTAAACAATAAAAGTAAAAAAAGACAATGTTGTGTGTCTCACGGCTGCGCCATATACCCAAACTGAGTTCATGAGTAGGTCCATTTAATGTATAAATAAGTTTCAGTGGTCAACATTGCCCTTACCAACTACATTTAATTTTCTATTATTACCTACCCATAAGCGTAATCAGTCTACAATACAGGCCTCTTCTTTTTACCCTGGAGTGGGCTGTTTTACAACACGTGGGTCATTGCGAGCTGGTAGCAACAAGTCTCAATTCCTATGAAGATTTGTTATTAGCCTATTTTGATTATAAGTTAGTAGGTAAGGCAATTTTATTTAAAAACAACGCTATCAAAAGTATATAAGCACCGATAACCATTATAAATAAATACATAGATAATAAACACTATACTAAGACTGTTGTCCTTTTAGATTATTTATTTGATTACATATTCTAATCTAATAACCGGAATTGGAGCAAAGTTTCCAACGAACTCCAAAGCCGAACTTAAAATTTTACCCATCCAGACGTTATGCACTTTTGCTATGCGTTATTTCCGTGTCTGTCGCACATTTATGACTAACTACAGTTGTAAGACAAAGACGAAAATAAGCTTAGACCATTGAGCGAGCTACACTCATCGATCGTGGCTATAACACCATCCATTTTTGCCTTCGAAGATCTTTTTTTTCGCTGGATATAAATTCACTGACACTCTAATGTTTCTCGCAGTACCAGTGCGGCCTGGCAGGAGATTCTCCGCCCCCAGCGTTTTCTCAAAGCAGCAATACAGACCTGGAGAGCTTAGGCAGGACCCCTCCAGCAGCCAGACATATGCACAGGAACAAACAAAAAGGTATATTACATTTAATGATCACAGTATCATGCCCCACACAGCTGGTACTCCGGCCTCCTCGGTGTGAGGGGGAATTGAAAGTAACATTTAACAAAATATTAATTTGAAACAATTATTTTGAAAAAGACGGTGTTGCGCTTATAAAAAAGTTTTTACAGTTCTATCATTTTAAATTTTTAAACATAGATGCAGTTGATGAAATCACTTAATAACACACCTGTCCCTTTTTAACAAAGTAAGATAAAACCCGTTTTCTTAGAAAAACAGATTACAGAAACCCACAGACGGTGTAAGATCTGTTTATGGGATGTGATTGTAACCTTTAAGTTTATCACTTTGCGTCACGCATAAATATTTTTAACTGAATAATTGTGAGAAGATTTTCCTGCTTTTCACCTTTTGTCAGATGTAAATCTTTGAACGTGGAAAACAATTCTTCATCGCAAATTCAAGGAATCATTCGAATTTTGAAATATTTTTCCTGTTCTTCACGTTTTGTCTGATGCAAAAATCTTTGAATTTGGAAAACCCAATGCGTGGTAAAACCAGTGAAAGAGCATATTCATCTTAAAAGTTGTGACTTTTGGAAAAGACGTTACGCAATTAAATTTTATAGTTCTACGTCACAAAAGCGTGTGGTAGCCCTCAGTTTCTGATATTATTTAAATCAACCACATTTACTGTAAACTGTTTTGTTTTCCCACTGCTTGGGAATGACGAATCGCTTCCCGGTAAATACTGTATGTTACTGGCTGTTTAGATTTTCCTCATTTACTTATTAGCAAGAAGCGAGTTAGGAACTCGCTGCTAAAATAAACATTATTCGAACCATAGACACGAAAGTTTACCCAGTGTTCATTTAGTGTTGTGGCAATACAGCTGGCTACAATTTCAGTGATAAAAAGAATTCTCTCGTGATTTAAATAAAAACGTGTTGTTAAACTGAATGTTGTTTATCTGTGGATTATTTTGCGTTGTTGAACTGAATTTGTTTATGCTCTGGACACAATTTTGTTTTTGAACTGAAGTTTTGTGTTTAAAATGACAATATTGTGCGGGTGTATAAGTAATGGCTACAGTCCAATGAATTCATGTAAGCATATATTTTATTGTCGTTTTTAATGCCGAATTTAATCGTGTCTTAATTTATCCGAATAGATGCGTCAGTATTGGGAGTACTTATACTTATCTATGGTATTGGGCTTGTAGATAAATTATCACAACTTTTACTCCTATTTGTAATTTAAAAAGAGAATCCTTTATTTACAAATAGTAGAGATAATAATTTTGGCTGGAATACACACGACGAGAAGTTTTATCATGCATTTTCAACTCTATATTATGTTTCTATTTAGTTTTATTATTAATTCTCAGGGTAAGATACACATATACTTAGCTTGAAAACATTTTCTCAACTATGTATTGTTCTTGTGAGTAATTTGACAGATGTATGACAGTTGGGTACAGATATATAACTCATAGGTGGAACATAGCCTTGCAGATAAAGGCCTTCAACCACAAACTGCGGGTTGATTCGAAACACACACCGCGGCCCTGGAATACAAAGGCAAAAGAAAGAACATGGATGGATTTTAGTCAGTACAAATCTGACACTTTCTTCCGCTCCACGTGGGAGACATTAAATGATTTTCCATCCGAAAAAGGTGGTCGCAAAAATCAGAACGTGTGTTTTAAAATTCACAAACAAAGATCTATTGACATAAATATTCCACACCTAATTAATTGCATACCTAGTTTTTCTCGATAGCGCTCAGAGGAAATATGACATTGTCTAGTTAAATAAATGATGTCATTGCACTGCAAAAAACAAGCCTCAGTTCTATAAGAGTAAACAAGTTTGTATCTGTTTTTAAACGTCAAAGTTAATTGCAATTGTTCCTTTATCTCAAATATAATTCATTGTTTTTTTTTTGTCGTGATTTGATACTCAGAACGGTCTCCATTCGTGTCATCCATATTTCCGTATTTAGGTATTATAGGGTAGTTTCCAGGGTCAAAATAATTACATTCTATTTAGTTCGTCTTTTAGATTATTAAAAAATAATGGACACGTTTTTTTTATTTGTAAATTAGACCAAAAATGATAAAGATATAGCCCATTAAAGTAACGTGTGACGTCACTTGTTGCGAAAAAAATGCAGCAACGCGTGACGTCACACGACGTCAAATCTCTTTTGACTATGTCATTTCAGCATCATAAAATTGCAGTATACAAATTACTTTTGTGCCAGTCTTTTTGCAGTTCTTTGTATTTTACATAATTTCTGATAATGTAATATTTTTAGGGTTTAATTTGAACTTAGTTCAGTTTTACTAAGTGACAAACATGGCGGTCGCCTAAACTTTACAGCCTTTGCTCTTCTACAAAGTGTAAGGAATAAGAGCTTCGATGGTGTTTTCACAATTCTAAAACAGAGATTTACCATTTTTTTTACCAGTAAGTTAATTTGATGCTTTCGTTTCAAAATATAATCAGTGGTATCAAAATATAAAGCCGTAACTTGGGAATAGCCGTAGCTTGCGGAATTGCCGTAACATGCGTAAAAGCTGTAACTTGGAAAATAGCAAAAACTTGCGGAACAACCGTAACTTCCGGAATAACAGTAGTTTGTGGAATAACCGTAACTTGCGGAACAATCGTAACTTGCGGAATAACAGTAACTTACGGAATAACTGTAACTTGCGGAATAGCCGTAACTTACGAAATAGCAGTTACTTGTGGAATAACCGTTACTTGCGGAACAACCGTATTAGGATAAGAGGTATCTTAAAGTACATAACGTTTCGATAATGTCACCTTAATCCACATTTACGTGGTTGAGAAACTGATTACAAATTTCGTCATGCGTAATCTAAACGTGAATTTGAGTCAGAAATATCTGCATTATAAACATAACTACCTAATGCCCTTGTTGAATTTTCAACACTAATTTCAGAGCCAAGAGTTCAAATTCTAGCAATGCAATAATATTAAGGCATTAGTAAGTTATCTAGAAGTCAAAGTTCAACCTCAAACCGCGTTCAATACATTCATAACGTCAAATCATTGCTTTATTAGACGATGACTCACGTTCATTGAGTAGGTACTAAGAATATCCAATTATTTTAGATTTAGAAACTATATAGTGAATTCTATTTTTAAAAATATTGTTAACTTTGTTTTATTCCGCGTATTGTTTCTACAGTATCACGAGTTATCATAATTCTTCTGCCTTAATATCTTTTTTTAGTCGTGTCTTCTTTTTTCATAGTTCTCTCTTAGTTGTCATGTCATAATTCATCTTCTTTCTATCCATTATCGTCTTTCACTCTGTCAATTCTTTGTTCTAATACAAAAGTAGAATGCTTTTGAAAAGTTCAAAGGAATTATTCACTGCACAATTTCAATAAGCTCATATATAGCCTCACCTAAGGATCAAACTGATTTAAAATTGATGAAAATCAGTTTTAAAATTTTTGACAGTTATTGGTTTGTGAAAAAAATTATGGATGCGTCGAAGTAAAAATAAACTTTATGACATTTTAAAGTGACTCATCATGGTTCGTATAGAGATGTACGCAATCACAATGAATTTATGACGGCACTGTTTATCTTGTATATTGTCAATCCTCTTCGACAATTAGAAACGGCTAAAGAGGAATTGCTCAGATCATATCGGAAGAAAACAATTATATTAACCTTAACGCGTTGATTAAAACCAAAATGTCCCATTATCATAAAACGCTTAATCAAAAACCACATCCGCATTATTTTACCGACTGTACCTATTATCAGATAATGTCTCACATTGATAGCTACAATCACTAATTGCGCCAATCATTCAGTGTTTAATAATCTATAATGGGGCATTGTCATCTGCACTGCTATTGCTAGGTTACAAATACCTTTATTGTTGTGTTCAATTCAGAACTGATTTAATGTCCATGACGTTGTTGGTTAAAAAAAATGATACATTAAATCGTGCAGAGCAAGAATGTGTATGTGTCAAGTGTTACGTGAATTTGAACCTTATTTAAAGTGAAATGGAACAAAAAGTAATAGACTCATTAGTCCGCTATATACATAAGAAAATGCCCAGTGATTCAATGAATAAGCCCAAGAAAAGTCCAACGGAAAAGACGAATAAGTTTAAGGAATATTTTGGATCGCATCATGATTTGAGAATATTTGGATCCCATAAACGTAATGTACCATTAATCCATAGGTTAACAGCAAAAGGACTTTTTGACCTCATTTTAGGACCTCATATACTATCAGCATCTAGAATAAAAATATTGTTATATGCATCGTCAAGTGTCCTGGTTCCTGCTTGTATCAAACGAATATGTGTTTGTAGGCATATCTTTTGTTATCAGATTGTATTATGTTTATCTTTCTGTTGAATTTTATGTTACCCAAAAAATGTTCATCATCCAATTTGGTGATAATTCGGCAATTCACTACATGCTTTGCAAGCACATTAACTATTATTGGAAGATCAGACTCTCAGAGATCCATGATTAGCAAACAACTGTTGGTCTGATGTCGTCTACCCAGCCTTCCCTAACTATATTGGCTTCAAGATTAACCAGATAAAGCTGAATATCAAATTTTTATAATTTAGAAGTTGACTGAGCTTGCCATTTCAACTGCAGTCTTATTCGTTACATATTAAGTATACATTGCCTTGATAAAATTGACGAACAGACCATTTATCAAAAGGTATGAAGAAGTTGTCTTCATCGTAGGTATTACCATTACGAAAGTGATTTATATTACGCAATTTAGGTACTCTTTTGTTCAAGTGTGAATCTAAATATAACAAATCAACATTTATACATAAGCATGTGGACTCTATGACTCATAGCGATAAACAGCATAATCGCTTGGCGAGAATCTTAACCCTACAGCACAAAATATTAGATTTGTTGATTATATTATCACCGGACGTAACTACATAGCGGATGCCTAAGAAAATAAAATAGACACGCCCATACAGACTAGTGTTAAAGTCGAAATGGTTGACGGCGAAATAAATAAAGTGTCGATAGAATCTTATCGTATCCATATACTGATAAAGAGCTCCTATCAATTTATCTGCAGCAGGCATGACGAATTCTACTGTGTTTTCAATAGTATTGACAATATTTCTTATATTAATATCTCCAAGATTCTTTTTGGAGCGTTCTTTGGAATTGTTTTCACAATTTCGTCAAGTTTTCGTCGTTGGTGATTCTAGTGTTACATTCTAGATCACATAAGTTAGAAATTGATTTTGTTTTCTTATTTGTTATGTGAATTCAGGATACAGGCGAAAAAGGTAAATTTTTGACAACAAAACTAATATATCCGAATGTTTTTGGCCTCAATTTGTGTTCGTCTCAAATGTCTGTTCCTAACTTGTATCGTCCGTGTCATTTTAATAATATTTTAATTCAAATTTCATCTTTTTGGTTACAACATTATGTGACCCATTTATTAGGATGACAATTATTATTTAAAACCTATATATTTTAACCTTATTTGTTTTAATTTTTGCTTTATTAATGTCGGTTATTATACAAGTTGTTCTTCAGATGCTACTCATTGCGTTAGATAAGTGCCTCTGAAAGTATGACTATATCGTGTACCTCAACCCTTACTTCATTAATAGGTACCTCAAAAACCTAAACATTATTTTGTAAACATGAATTTAAACTTCTCTTATGAGTAGTCTATTAGGTAGGTACATTATCATGAACCTATTATAACTTAATTTCTGTGTAACCTAAGCAGCGTTTAATATTAATCCATACTACATTCCGCCTTTCTGGTTATGGCTTTAAACCCAAACTATCTTGCTGTGGTACGGGGTATCTTAAATATATATCGTCCTTTAAAACATTGGCGATGGAAAAGACTTGAAAACGAGTTCCACTAGAATTGGAAAGTTTTGGGTTGTATGTAATCTTTTCTACCGCTAATGCTTTAGTACTCACGCTGCCGATCTTCGTTGACAGCATGTAACCGATCTCGCAAACCCTCAAGCTACACTATCGTATCAAATCTGATCGTTTGTTCTGAAAATAGTCAAAGGAAAAATTTACCGTACCCATAAACATTATATTATAATGAGAACAATACTCATAGAGTTGACCTGATTTGATACGATCGCGTTGTGTGGTATTCTTTTGTAAAATACATAGGTAAATAGTTGTGCTTATTTGATATTATAAATTAAATTCATACTGGTTTTAAAAAGAATACTGCCCACAGAATGTAGCCTTCTGTTTCCGGCTTCACCATTTCAATCTCTTCTTGCTATATCAACTAACAATTCGTTTTCATCTTCAATGTTCTACATTCCAGCTGGAGGAAGCAGCAATGAAGATCTGAGCGACTCAACAGAAGTTTCTATACAGAAATCACATGTGCGGAGTAGGTTAAGAAAATTCTTCGCCAAAAGACCAGCCATGGAGCAACTTGTGAAGAAAGGGATATACAAAGGTTCGATATTTGATCTTTGATGGTTTGAGTGGCACTGAGTAGACGTAGTTGTAGAAAGTAGAAATGGTTTGGTGTGAAAAAAATGCTAACATTTTTTGGAGTGAGTGAAAACCTCTTTGGAATTAACTTTATCTAGTTGGTGAAGAAGTAATATGAAATTAACTGGATTATTTACTGTAACAATTTTTGAAGATTTTGGATTAAGTGAACCTAACAGAGTGTTATCATAAGTTTGTATAATAATTTGGGTTTATTTAAGTCTTTAATTTTTGCTTACACTGCTTAATAGTTTAAATTTTTCAGTGCTCAAATTGTATTCAAAGGTAAGTGCTTGTCTTGGACATTTCATTAATTCTGTATATATTTTTGTAAATTTGTTTGACACATATGTAAAATAACAATTAGTTGTATAAAATGTTATTGGTGTTTTATTTTTTACCTATGTGCGCCTGTTTTTTACAGTTTTGCTAGAGTTGATGGATTTTTTTTATATTCTATTATATTTGCACAATATGTTAATTATCCGTAGGGAGTTTATTTAATCCCGCAGAAAACATATGACGCAACTGTTTTCTACTACTAAAAGCTGGATTCGTAAACAAATCGTGACGTTTTTCACATAGTTTTAATTGTTTTTAATTAATACATTAAAAACAATATGCATTGCCTTTTTCAAATTAGCTGTGATCTTTATGGTCATTGTTATAAGGTTGCTGTTGGCTTCCTGCTTCCAGGGTATAACGATTTAAAAGGACTATAGAACACGTTATAACCGTGAGATTGATGACGAAAGAGGATGATTTACCAATGTTTCATCATAGTGAACGCCAGGCGTTGTTACACGTTGACTGTTATTTTTTCTAACACCTACTTCGATGGAATAGGGTAGTTTCCTATTATTTTTTATTAGTCCGTCTTTTAGATTATTCAAAAATAAGGGATAAGTATTTTTTGACACGTCACGCGTTGCTGCAGTTTTCCGCAACAAGTGACGTCACACGTAACTTTAATAGGCTATTTCTTTGTCATTTTTGGTCTAATTTACAAATAAAAAAATACGTGTCCCTTGTTTTTGAATAACCTAAAAGACGGACTAAATAGAATAATTACTTTGACCCTGGAAACTACCCTATTGTGGTTGATATTAGCTTGAATTGTGTGTAAATAAGCTTAAAAAACATCTTCATCATAAGCTTTAGTTTTAACTATTCCTTCGTTTGGATCAGTAGTGCTTTTTTGTCTTTCACAATTATTGTCGGTGTTCAAATCTTCTAAAATAGTGAATAAAAGGCTAAAAATCAAATTGAAGAACTTCCAATCTCACTGGAATTCTTTATTTTTTTGGGAATCTTCTGTTGGGTACCGTATTATTATTTCGCTGTTTATTTTGTAAATATTTTATTAGTTTGTTTTTTTTAAGTAATTATAGATTGCATATTTACGGGTATGGAGACAGAGAATATAATTATTACACATCATATATAAAAATATATTAATACAAATAAATCTAAGGACACTTGATCGATCAAAACCCTTTTAATTATTTTCAAAGTATGAATACATTATTAACCTCCCCATCATTCGTATTATAGGACATTATTCATAATATTAAACCATTTTTATTTAATAAAAATAGAATAACCATGTACCGTTCATGATTGAAATCTAACCAATCAACCAATTTCTTAACAGACGAGCCTGTATTCGGAAGAAACCTGGAGGAGGTATGTCCGACCACCAGTCCGAGGGTACCGGAGTTCGTGGTGGCATGTGTGACTGAGATTGAGCGGAGTGAGGAAAACATGTGCACAGACGGGCTGTACCGAGCCAGCGGTAACCTCAGTCAGGTCCAAAAGATTCGATTAGAGGTGAGTTTTTCGTTCATCATCATCATCATTGCCTAGCCTCTTACCTATGTTAAGAATCGGCGTCAGTTTAATCAGATGTAACTGGAATACTAGTCATCAGTTATTATCGTCAGGCCATCACCCTGGTGGGTCTCGTTATCGGCATGTGTCTGTTCACTGCTGGATATAAGTCTTTCCCAAGTCGCGTCCTGGTGGTTTGATGCGGTGCTGTAGGAGTGTCTAAAGTGATTGCAGCCTTGCCTTTAGGAGGAAGTAAACTAAATAACCCACACAATTTTGTATATATTGTTACCCCGACAATTTTAATAATAAACGCTCCAAAGATTGACATCGATCCTACCCACACTTTTTTTTTAATGTACTAGTAACTGGACTACGCTTTATCTTAACTATGTATGTATTCGATAAGTGAACAATGTATGTTCTTATAGACTAAATAAAGAATCTTTACATCCAAATAAGCTATTAGCAAAAATTAAAAAAAGATATTCATCATCATGATTTAAAGCTAAAAAACTCTCCTGTTAATTAAAGAGACAGCTTCTGCAAAAAAATAAAATATTCAACCACATCAATATTTTGATATCACAGCAGTTTAACATCCAAGTGATTATTTATAACTATTATAGAGGAAAGTAAACACGTTATATTATTATTATCCTTCCTTGTGATGATAATAATCATTAATCAGTACCATCGTGGTGCTGATTTAGAAACCACACATATGTATTATATAAATAACATACCCAACTGAACCACAGTAATAGTTATTTTGCATTTTTCTGGTTTTATTTGTTTATTTATGCATACACGAAATATTTTAATTATATGTACTGTCTTTGTGCAGAACAAACGATTTCACTTTACTCCTTTTGTTCTATTACTACTATAACTTGTTCTGTTTGAAGTCCTTACTTCAGTTAAAATTCATTAATTTCATTAATGAAATGCCATTCCTACAACCTATCAATATACTATGATTGTCCTTTAACATTCTGAATGCTACAACTATCTTCTTTGATGCCAGGTGGACCAAAACAAGATGTCCGTAATAGAAAACAACACAGACATCCACGTGTTGACCGGTTCGCTAAAACTGTTCTTCAGGGAGTTGAAGGAACCGCTGATTCCCTGCACATTGTTCGACAGAGTTCTCGCTGCCTGCTGTAAGTATAAGACACTTTTAGTTATCATCATGCATTTTTACAGGTCTTTGTGGAGCAGTGAGACACATTACAGGGAAATTTCACTGAATGTTCTATTTGCACAATGAAATACTACTTGTAGTTAAGAATTTTACACGGTTAGCGGAGTGGACACGGTTAGCGCAGTGGCTAAGCGTTTGACTGCTGCGCTACGTGTCGCGGGTTCGGTCCCGCACGGAACAAATATTTGTATGACTTACAGATAGTTGTTCCAGGTCTGGCTGTTTGTGTATGTGAGTTTTAATGTTTGTAAACGCACCCATGATACAGGAGAAATTCTTAGTGTGGGGCAACGTTTTTTTTTTTTAAATAAAGACAAAGGTTTACTCTTTGTTGATCAGTACGGTAAAAGCTGCATTGACAGAGTCATTACGAAGAAACATTCTCAGAATGTCTTATTCGGTCAATTGAATACTAATTGCAGTTGAGAAATAACTGATAAAGTGTATCCAGACTGTTTACTTATTCAACCGTAGTGGGTTGTTCCACCACGCGTGCTTAGTTCTACTCTGGCACGAGTTTTTTGTTTTTCTTTTGGGACACAGCTAGTTTTTACAACCCTTTTGCAAAGACTCGGCACATATAGACATTAAGTATGTTATGAAATTCTTCTCCTTTATTTATTTCCATACACATTGAAAAACATTATTTCTTGATTGATTGACTTCTAAAAAGGAAGAAGCTCATTACTTCATGATTACTCCTCCGATGAACAAGAATCTACACAATGTTTTCCTTTACCTACTAAATATTTATTTGATTGAATTATGTAAACTGTAGCTATTTATTTATTTATTAACACGTATCACAAAATCACGAATATTTTAAAGTTCTCTTGAGGATTACGCCCGTATCAAATTGTACATACTTTAAATCGAAAATCTAATACCCATACCATCCCTCTGAGAGCCTCTTCAATATTTAATATTGAAGCCGACAAGGGTTGAACGGGAAGGGTTGATCCGGTCAGGAATGTCCGGAAATTGTAACACGTCTGAAATGATTACTTCGCTGGTTCATAACCAACTCCGTGTTTTTTTTGAATGAAATTAGTAGAATTAAACTATTTTAGACGAGATCAGAATTACAAACAAATTAAAATTTTGAGGTATGAAAGAATTATTAATTGAAAAATAAAATAAGTAATGTTTTGTGTTTTTAATTTCAGCGCTAAAACCCAAGGAAGCGAGAATCAAGGAGTTCCAAGAGATCGTGAAGGCTCTACCACAATGCAACAGGGATACGCTCAAGTTCTTGTTAGAACACCTGCTTAGGTAAGTGTAAAAGGAATCACTTTGGTACCAGTCAGATATTAAAAGAATTTTTGTCTCGTCGCTGTATTTGTCCTAATATATTTATGTATGTAAAGCTGTTACGACAGCCCATATGTCAAAATTTATATTCTGTTAGTTAAACAATTTAAATTACTTATTATAATATTAATTTAAAAATATATTTTTCAGGGTAACACAACATAAGGAGCAAAACAGAATGCACACAGCTAACCTAGCTATCGTATTCGGTCCCACTCTCCTATGGGCGCCCCCGGAGCAGGCCCACAACATTGCGGTCGACTGCATCCAACAAAACAATGTCGTCGACATACTTCTAACAGACTTCAAAGAAATATTTGTAGAAAATGGAAGTAAAGGCAAGAAAAAGGCGTGACTCTTAAACAGCCGTTAGATATGGGTAGTATTATGAGCCCCAGTATTGGTTATTGTGTCAAGATGCCAAAATGTTCAGTAACATCCAGTTTCACAAATCTTGGTGAGTACAAAAGCGTTTATTGAGAAGCTAGTATCCACATTTCTTCAGTGAAATGTTATAAACATATACTAAGTTACATCGCAAGTTAATTTATTTAAAGAACGAAAAAATATTTCGATCGCTTTTGTATGTCACTATTAGACTTGAGAACAGGATATCATCAAATGGGAATGACAATACAATATCAAAAACTATGATTTAATAGGAATATAACAATAACCAATCTTTCCAAAGGGTTAAGTTTTGTGAATTTAAGCGCGCTAGATTGTAATATGTGTACGAAAAGTGTGCTATACTACATATTATTGTAGAGAAAGTTCTATTTTGTTTGTATATAGACGACGCGATGATGTGATTACGAATATTGTGAAGCTTAGAGATAATATATTCGGTATGATCTCTATTGCTTACAAAACTTATTTAATGTATACCTGCGATTAGAATGGTCTGGCCACCAGTGAATGGAGTTAAATTTACTAATTAATAGCTTAGAAAACATTGAAAAGAGCTCATGAAGTGATTTATGAATAAAGCCACACTATAAATAGCAAAGACATGCTGAAGAAAGTAAATAAGTTTATCTTCTATTTATATATATTTACACAACAGAATGAATTTCATATCGTTGGTAGTCAGACTAAAATTAAGTTACATTTAAAATTCATATTAAATTAATCAAAATTCAATACTGAATGAGAGTTGTGATTGTGAAGCAATATAGTACGGAAAGACTGTCCGAGGCTAGAGATAAATAATATATTCAAATAATAATTATGTATAAAGTATAAATTTATGAAATACGCAAAAAAAATACGTTTCTTCTATTTGTATATATATTTGTGGCACATCGCACAGAACCGCTGGATCGTCTTAGATCTGGACTTGAAATTATCCAATTTTACATAGTTTGAGCTCTGGCATTTTTATATTCTATCCTAGTAAATTGTAGATCTAAGTTATCTAGATGGAAAAAAGTATTAGGGTAGAAGCTATCAGTAAAGTAGTTAAAAGAGAAACGATTACGTGTGATGTAATAGAAACTATAGTTTTAAATCTTTATCAACAGCATTATTTTGGGGCCAATTATGTATAATATATTATGAGTCCTAGAGTGAATGAGGCGAGCGATGACAAAGGTTTTTATTGAATCGTGGTAAACTCAGATAGATTTTTTGATGAAAATAGATTGTTTATTTTCTTAGGGCAAATTCCACCAATGGTACGGGACGCGATCAGAACCGCGTTTAAACTCGCTGTCAGAATCATTATTGTTGTGAAATACAAACAGTGAAAGCTTTTAAATTTGGTTTAGATGTCCTAATTGCATTCAGTTTGATGATTAAAATTAGTCTTATGTGTGGATTTGTATTCAACGCGGGATTAGTTTTCCTTTAGATTATAGAATAGTGCCAAAATAAATTTGATGTCAAACATTATTCAACCAGATAAAGTTAGTTTTTTTGTCTGCCTTGTCTTGCTCGCTTCATCACTCTTACAATATAGCGGCTGTAAGCCAATTTATAATTTGTGCCTTAAGCTATGTAAATATTCATCATAGATGATTTTCTTTATAATGTGATAATCATTACGTTGTAGTATCTTAGTTTAATTTCGTTATATTAACTTTTTAAGTATAAACAATGCTTGCAAACGTGACAGTCTAGTCCTATACAGTTTAAACTGGACTTTATTCAGTAAAGGCTTTGCTTTCGTCTACATACCTGTTTTAAATGCCTTTTGAAAAGAAATCAGGAATACGCTTGCGTCAAATCTTGTGATTTTTTGAGACGGTGTCTGCGGTAACTGCGCGGTACGGTAGGGAGGTTTTTTCACATGTCCCTTACTTGTGTAAGGGACATGTGAAACCTCCCTACCGCGCAGCTACCTTAAATTCCGTCTCAATAAAATGGCAGAACTGTAGTTACTTGTGCAAGTTTATGTAAGTAATTTGTACGCCATTTTTTCCCAAACAACTTCTGATTGGTTGTAACATTGATGTCAAAGTGGTATACAAGGTACAGCGTGTTTCCCTGGTCTGATTCTCATTTTTTGATTCATCATTCATTAAATCCGTATCTACGTTTAATTCAATAGTTTTGTCTGTATTTATATGTAGATAGATTGGACGTTCGAATTCGTTGTCTTTGCACTGTAAATATTTCCAAATGTTCTATAACAATTCTCGTATAAATTTGTATTTGTTGTACGTAATTCTTTTAATAAAATTCAGCTTTCATTTTTAAATTCGTAAGATTGAACGCAGACAAAATCTAGAATAAATACTCAAGGTAGAAACACCAATATTAAATGTAAATTTTCTAATAAGCTAGTAACCAAAGGTTTTGTATTCGGCTGATAGAGTAAAAGAAAATAATTATATTGTTGTGTAGTTATTACTATATGTATGTTACGCCAATAATGTTTGGACATAGTTAATGAAGTTACATGAAATAAAATCAGATTATTTTAATTATATCTTTAATTTTTATTTACTTATAAACCTAACACTGAGACAATATAAAAAGAAACATAGTCAAAAAAGATACCTATTAAATTTGTTGGTACCTGTGACTGCCCGTCCAGTTACGACAAGCCGTGTCGACGGCGCGTTCATGTTCCACGCGGGCCTCAAAGAGATGTCATCAAAGCAGAAGAGCCTGCCAGGGCCACCGCCTGCTGGAGTTGCGGGTTGTTCGAAAGAGATACCGCGGCCCTGGAACATAAAGGGCAAAAGAAGGAATATTGGTGGGTTTTAGTCAGTAAAAGTCTGACAATCCCCCCGCTCCTCCCAAAGCGGGGGTACGAACAACCCGCAACTCCAGCAGGCGGTGGCCCTAGCAGGCTCTTTTTCTTTTAGGTAGTAAAAGTCTGACAATCCCCCCACTCCTCCCAAAGCGGGGGTAGTTATTTGATATAATTTCCCATCCGTAAAAAAGCCTGCGACTGTACTATCACAAAATTCTAGCAGTCAAATGCTAATTAAGACACTGCTCACAAACAGTATTTGTTAAACTGGGCAGCCATTTAATGTACAGTGGGTTGCATCAATTAGGTACCCAGTTGTATTAAAATTAGCTTTCAAGCAGGGCCAATTGATGCAGCCCGACGTACATTGACACCAATCCCTGTTGATAGCATCACTGTCAAGACGATCTGCTGTGGACCACGCTGGATTGGCACTGGGTTGACCTGGAACGGACGATGTTACTTTAAACTTTTATAATTATGTTGCAGACGATGTCAACAATTATAAGATGTCCAGTCAGCAGAAGAAGTTACCAGACTCTTCAGATATTCATTAATGTTGTCGAATAAAGTTAAATTTATTTGATAGAAAATAAACAATTTATGAAATAAAATGAATCTGAGCCCGACTTCTGATAAAAAATTTAATATATCTGACAAGACTGGTTCGTTATCACTTTTACTGCCTGTACCTTTACAAAGCATTTATTTTTTAACACAGACACTTTTTTACTATCAAAATAAAAAGTGTACCTACAGTCCCATATACAAGGCATAATAAAAAAAGACTTTCAGACACTAATCTGCATACTCTTCATGTATGTTGACCAAGGTTTTTGTCTGGACCTTAAAAGAGACTGACCTCTGAGTTTGTTTCGGCTGTTTCTTCTCAGAGTAGTCGGATATGAAACACCGGCAACAAATAGTTTTTTTTTTTTTAATTAAAACGACGTGTAAAAGTTTTTGTGAAAACCTACTTGCAAAATAAACATCATTTATGATTTAATAACTGTGAAACACATTTGTTGCTCATTCCAAAGCATAGATCTCTATGACAAGAAAAAAAAACAACAGTTCAGCTATTTTGTGACGATGGTATTATCCACGGCGTCCAAACTCTTAGACCACTGTGTTGTCATCATAAAAAAATACAAATTATCTTTTGCTATGTATTTGTATATCCGATAACATGATTCATTTTCATATGAGTAAATGCATGGAACGCGTCACCAGCTGTCATGTTTACATGAATCATAAAAAATGGTAATGATTTATTTTTTCATTTCATTGTCAAAATAACCCAAGATTTTCTTGTCCGAAGTACCTAGTATAAAATAGTACCTACTTCAAAAATAATAGTCCAACAATCAGTCTTACCAAGGGGTTTCGTATAACCAAGGTCTAACTGGGTTATGGAGGTCAGATTAGACTAGAAGTTTACCTCACCATAGTTAGGAAAAAACTAGGCAGATGATAAGCTCGACAATCATAGAACGACAGATGAATCATATTGCTCAATAAACACTACTCAATTCAATAGCAGCAACTGGATTTAGCCTCGAATACTCAGGAAGTTATATGTTATATGTAGGTACAAAGAATCCCAAAGTCATTCTATATTTAGTCGATTTTACCAAAATAACGTGCGATGCTTTTTCAGTCAGTACTGTTTAAATACTGTACATACTTCTAGATTCTTCCAATACTTTGTACTGAAGAGGTCGACTTTCAGACTGTGTGTGGACATTGTATTGGTTCAGTTCTGGCCAGAGATCGTTGACGCATCTCTTTTGTTGCTCTAAGTTTGGGTGCTCTACGTTCAATGGTCCCAATGCAGGATATGTCCCATCTCCTGCGTCCTGCCCATCTTGCAATAGCGCACTTGTATTTTACATGATTTAGATTTTAGACAAAGCAAATACAAGGGCAGTTGCGTACATACTGGTCTAACACAATATAACTTTCATGGACACGAAGAAGAGGAAGTCGTTGCGGTGCTTTCGAAATGAACTTGACTTGATCATAGACAATTCTAAAAGGTAGTATTTGACAGCTGCTTCCAACTTTCTCTATAGCCTTGTTCGGGGGTCGCCGACAGAAGGGGAAGGCAAGGTTCTAAACTGCGATAAAAACACAATTTTAATGAGGACGGATTTATTTATTTTCAAAAAATTTACATATCGTGGTGCTATTTTATTTTTATTGAAATCATTTTCTAATTGACGTAGGTATATTTCTCATTTTAGTTTTAATGTCCATCATTAAACAAAATGTCAGCGTGCATAGGAATGAAGTGGCGAATGGCACTCATAATTTTAGAGCTTCCCTTTCTTTAGCTCTCTCTGTTTCAGGTGCTTGAGCCAGCTGTCAACGTGTCGGCGCAACGACTGTCGGATCAGGTGCGGGTTATCCAGCGTAATCGTATGTTGGATGACACCGTACTTGATCGCTTACGAACTGAAATGCAGAGTAGCCAAGTCATTACCTCTTCGTCGCAGGTGGTACCACCACAGTCCCACCAAGTAGTTAATCGCGCTAACGAGGTAAGTAATGGCATGGCTACTAATGTAAGTACCCAGTGCAGTGAGGAAATGAGGAGTACTTTGGAGGGTGCGATTCGAGAATATCGGTACATGTCACCCGAACTTAGACCACGCTTACCTCGTTTGCCCATGCATAATAAAAATAGGGCGCTGGTGGCTGCTCTGGATTCGCAGTTGTCAAGCTATTTTGACAACTGCGAGAACCTCACTGATGCTCACTCAATCCTGTATTGTGCGGCTGTAGCGGCGTGTCGTGTAGCTCACGTCAAATTTCCTGATGACAGAGCTACACGACCGAAACCAGCTATACCATTTTGGCAGTGCAGGATTGAGCGACGTATTGGTGCGGCCAGAGCACTCATTGGCAAACTAATCTGTTTCAGGGAGGGTAACACACGACCTCGAGTGATGCGCTTTGTGAGGCGGGCATTTGCAGGGACCGATATAAGTCCTCCAGACTATATGTCCCGCATCGCAGAGCGCATCGACTTCCTGAAACAGAAAGTGTATGCATGGGCAAATCGTATTCGTAGGTATAAGCGGCGGGTAGAACGGTACACTCAGAATCGCACATTCCAAAGTGATGAAAGGTGGGTGTATAGAGCATGGGAGCGACCAGACCAAGGTGTGTCTGACACGCACCTACCGGATGATGACGCCATGTGTTTGTTTTGGCGCAGCATCTGATCAGTGCCTGTCAGTCATACCGAAGGTGAATGGACTCGGGAAGTCGAACGAGCATGCGATCCAATACCAGAAATGGGGGTCTTAACAATCAGCCCCCAAGATGTAGCTTGTGCGGTCCGTCCGTTGCCTAATTGGAAATCTCCAGGGCCGGACGGACTGCACAACTTCTGGATAAAGTGGATTCAGAGGTCGCACGTTCGTTTGGCGGCCCTATTCCAGTCGGCCTTAGAGTCAGGGTCGCTACCCAAGTTTCTGACAACTGGTATAACCCACCTGCTCCATAAATCGGGTAGTACGGCGGAACCCAAAAATTATAGACCAATTACATGTCTTCCGACACTTTATAAAGTTCTTACATCCATTTTGAGAGCTAAAATCACTAAACACATTGATGACAATTCTATCATGTCTGCTTCTCAAAATGGATGTAGGAACGGGTCCCGCGGTACTAAGGAGCTGCTCCTCATTGACATGGCCATTAGCCAACAGGTTCGCCGTTCCCGAAGGCATCTGTCGACATGTTGGATAGACTATAAGAAGGCCTATGACTCCGTGCCACATGCATGGCTCATGAGGGTGCTAGAGATGTATAAAGTTGATGCAACTCTGCGCACCTTCCTGAGCTCGTGTATGAGGCAATGGAGTACAGTCCTTCGCTATCCAGGATGTCGGCAGTTCCAGATGAATAGTGAACCGATAAGGATAGAGCGAGGTATATTCCAGGGTGATAGTTTGAGTCCACTTTGGTTCTGCTTAGCCTTGAATCCTCTAAGCACGCTGCTAGAGAATTCAGGTCTTGGCTATCGATTGAGGAGAGGTGGTCAGGTTATATCTCACCTTCTTTACATGGATGACCTGAAACTCTTTGCCCCCAACGATTTGCAGCTGATGGAGCTACTGAAGGTAACTGAAACTTTCAGTAGTGCCATCAGGATGGAATTTGGTGTGGACAAATGTGCGGTCATGCATGTAAAGCGAGGGGAAATTGTGGAATCTGTGGGAACCCAGCTCTCAGATTCCATAAACCTTAGATCCCTCTCAGCAACCGGAACCTATAAGTATTTGGGGATGTCGGAAGCGCTGGGCATCAATGGTGCTGACATGAAGCAATCGTTGAAAGAGCGCTTCTTTGGCCGCCTGAGAAAAGTATTAAATAGTCTTTTATCAGGCGGAAACAAGGTGCGTGCTTTCAACGGTTGGGTCATGCCGGTTTTGATGTACTCTTTCGGCATACTCAAATGGACTCAAACAGAACTGGACACCCTGGATAGGAAGGTCCGTACATTGTTAACGGCATTTCGTATGCATCACCCACGTTCTTCGGTTATGAGACTGTATATCCCACGGAGTTGTGGAGGTCGAGGCTTTTTAAACGCCAAGACTCTCCACAATCGCGAGATATGCAGTCTCAGGGAATATTTCCTAGAAACCGACGTGGGAATGCATCGGGATGTGGTTGCAGTGGACAAAGGCCTCACCCCGCTCTCCTTGGCTAAGGAGAACTGGCGCAAACCTGTAGTGCTTGACACTAACGACCGCAGGGAGGTATGGCAGAGTAAGGAGCTTCACGGACGCTTTTTCCGGGCCCTACATGGACCCGATGTAGATCAATCAGCGTCCGTAGCCTGGCTACGTTCCGGGGATCTCTTTGGAGAAACCGAAGGTTTTGTCTGTGCAATTATGGATGAAGTTATGATGACGAATAACTACCGGAGATTTATTGTGAAGGACGGCACGGTTGACATATGTCGGGCATGCCACCGTCCGGGTGAATCAATTCGACACATTATCTCCGGTTGTTCTCGTCTAGCTAACGGAGAGTACTTACATAGACACAACCTTGTAGCCAGGATTATCCATCAGCAACTTGCTCTAAAATATAATCTTGTGGAATTGGAAGTGCCGTACTACAGGTATGAGCCCGACCCAGTTCTCGAACATGGCAATATTACATTGTACTGGGATCGATCCATCATCACTGACAGGACTATTGTTGCCAACAAGCCTGATATAGTGGTGGTGGATCGATCAGAGCGGCGCGCAATGATTGTTGACATAACAGTCCCGCATGATGAGAACCTCGTGAAAGCCGAGAAAGATAAGCAAATCAAGTATATTGACTTGGCTCGCGAGGTTGTCGATATGTGGGATGTGGACTCAGCGATCATTGTGCCGATAGTCGTTACAGCCAATGGCTTAATTGCCAAGAGCCTCGATCAACACCTGAGAAGGCTCTCGTTAGGCAGCTGGATCAAGGGCTTGATACAGAAAGCGGTACTCCTGGACACGGCTCGTATTGTTAGGAGGTTCCTTTCTCTAACCATACAGACCCCGCTGTAAACGCAGCCCTTGAATATAACTACTCTATCTGCACATTCAAGTTCATACCTACCTACATATATAAAACCATACCTACTCCATAATTACATTACACACAGCCGTTCCCGTCCACTTACCGTTCATTACATAGAAGCTATACCCACAACATTTAATGGAAGTAAGTAATGGAATTCCCATTCTATACGGAACGCAATACTCTGAGCTTAGCCTATTGTCCGGGGTGCGGCTTTTATGTATTGGTATCTATATAGTACATGTATATAGATACTAGATAGACTTATCTGCCTAGTCTTCCCAACTTGCACTTGAATACCAGTATTTCACACGGAAAGAGGTGCATTTAGGTACATCATACATGCATATATACCATAGTAGCTGGAGCCCGCGGCTTCGCCCGCATGATGATCGAAAAAAAAAGTCGTATGTGTTATTCCAGACTATAATCTACCTCTATGTCAAATTTCATAAAGATACGTTCAGCCGTTTTGACGTGAAAGAGTAACAAACATACCTCCATCCTCACAAAATTCGCATTTATAATATTATAGTAGGATTGGGTGTAAAAACAGCCACGTTTTCTACCTGACAATGTGTTTATTTTTTTGAACCTACCAGTGAATTACTGTGCCCTGAAATACAGGCTCTGCATTGCTCAGGCGATGTTGCTCATATTTTATTCTTTGTACCTACTTAATTTTGAACTACCAACCCGAACCGAGCATCTTTTCTCGACGTTTTATACGTGCCCACGTAGCCCTATCTATACTAATATTAAAAAGAGGAAAGATTTGTTTGTTTGTATCGAATAAACTCCAAAACTACTGAACCGATTTTAACATTTTATATTTATAATAGGAAGCTACATCGTCAGGACGTAACATAGACAACATCATGCTACGAACGAGCGGGTCAGCAACTGAAGATGCGAGTGAAACCGAGCAGGACAGCTAGTGTGAAATAAAATAATAAACAAAATTCTGTATTTTATTTAGGTAAAATAATGCGTATTTCAGCAAAATATAACAAACAAACTGCCCCTTTTGACATTTACTAGTCAAGATCAGTAGGCCTACCATGACGTCTTAAAGCAGAACTTATTCCACTGAGGGAAAGAGATGGTGCTGACGACACCCTGTATAGCTCTGTCTCTTTCCCTCAGTGGAATAAGTTCTGCTTTAAGACGTCATGGTAGGGCAGCTGTTTCTTTTTTGTACAATTCGTAAATCAACGAAATCCAAGCATTCTGTGGGACAAAGGAAACAGAAGCTCGAATAAAGTGAATTCCTTGCTGAAGAATTCGAACGTCAAAAGTCAGAAATGCGTGTAAACCTTTTTTTTCGGCTAATCGAACTTTAATCAATGGTTCAACGTTTGTCAAAAAGTTCCCAACGAAAATGTTCTTTTGGATTGGTTATTAAGTTAACGTTAACGAGAAAATGATTAACGGTGAGTTCATGTGACTGATTTGGTGATGTAACTGTAAGAATTGATATTAGATAATCTTGGGAATATTGCCTGGAGTGATTTCATTCAAAAAATTAATTCAAAAAGTTTTTCCAAAACATCGTATCACGTCTGTCTTTCTAGAAGATAATTCAGAGTATTTTTTTTACTCTGCCCCCATATTAGTTATGTCTCTTGTGCCGTGGGTAAGCACAAACAGCCAGATCCGGTACGACTACCTGTACGCCACACAAATGGTTATTCTATGCGGGAACAGCAACATTTAGCGCAGCATGCGATCTCTCAGCCACTGCGCCAACCGTTCCAACATGTATTTTATCCTCATATACCAACTTATTGCTATTAACTGGTCACCAATTCAAATTCCGGGCTGCTACGACGAAATTCCTGATGACTGATAAAATTGCCTTACTTTGCCTTGGCCTGAATAGTAATCCTTACAGAACGAATTGAACCCAAGACCTTATTCTCGGCAGCCGCATTTGAAAGAAAAGAAAGAAAAAACATGTATTTGTCGCAAATTACGACGAGCACACAAAAAAACAAAAACATTAAACATTCAAAGCATCACAAACATTTACAACTACTTGACCAAGGAGGCGTTATTGTCTCCCTTCTTTTCCTTTCTTCATTGGATTCTGAAAACCTCATTCACCACACATTTATCAGGTGTCACTAGTAAATAAATAATAATAAATATCTTGGGACAACTCACACATGGCTATCTGATCCCAAGCTAAGCAGAGCTTGTGTTATGGTAACCAGACAACTGATATACATACTTATATAATTTATAAATACATACATATTATAGATAAATCACACCCAGACACAGAACAAACAATCATGCTCATCACACAAAGTTTGTCCTGGGTGGGAATCGAACCCACGACCTCCGGCTCAGCAGTCAGGGCCACTAACCACTAGACCAACAGGCCCGTCAACTAGTGTCAACCACTCGATGACACGTTCATAAAACATATTTGGTATCATTTTCAATCACCATTTTTCTCTAGATAGAGACCTTTAGACCTTTTGTATTATAAGGTACATTTCTCCAAAACTTTCAGGAATACACGCGTGATGTTATATTTTTGCGTTTCAAAAGGTTTTCACTGCGCAAATTCACAGGAATTTTGAGTCCAAATTAAGTTTTCGGAGAACTGGTTCTATCATAAAAAAAATATTTCGTGGAAGCGGCGAGAGGGAAAAGGGTTTGTCGGAGCATTAAATCGGATACGAGTATTTCGTTTAAATAAAATATTCTACACTCTTCGTCACGCTTGTAACTCAAAGAGGGCTACGCAGTAGTGCACTTATTAGTACACCCTCATTCGCCAAGTATTTTAAACTAGCTGGCGCCCGCGGCTTCGCCCGCATAATATCGAAGAAAAAGTATCTTATGTGTTATTCCAGACCATAATCTACCTCTTGCCAAACTTCATCAATATCTGTTCAGCCGTTTTGACGTGAAAGAGTAACAAACATGTATCCATACATCCTCACAAACATTCGCATTTATAATATTAGTAGGAGTCTACACTTTTCATCATGCTTGTAACTCAAGTAGAGCTACGCAGTAGTGTACTTAATAGTACACCCACATTTCGCCAATTGGGTAGTTGACACCATTAACCAATAATTTAAAGACACAATTTCTCTGAAAGAACACGTTATTCTAGACCTGAGAACTCCATTCATTTCAAAATAACTTTAAAATTCGATTGTTAGTTGCTTTTAAATTAATAAATAGTTGCGTCATTGACTTGACAACTTAGTGACGTCATCGGTAGCGAGTCTCATACAAAATCTATGGGGGAATCACGTTTTGACAGCTCATAAAAAGTATGTCAATTGATTGGTGGTGTCAACTACCCTAATAATTTAAGTTCTATTAATTATCAACCGAGCATCAATTCCTGATGGAGCAATACTTTACTCGACCTGCAAATTCAACCCAAGATCTTTTGCTCAAAGACCAACAAGGTTGAAAAGAACTTAACTCTTTTTGTTTGCACTTATAAACGACAGAGCGCTTCTATTTAGGCAACAGAAAGAGCCGAGAGCGAATTAGACTCGGACACCAAGGGTTCCGTGTAAACTTGTCACATAAACAGCCATGTATTTTGACTACGTAGACTTAGAGATACAATCGTTTCACAACTCTAAAAGAATACAGAGTTCAGTATATGGTTTTAATTTCAACACGATACCTTCACGCGTTCGAGAGAATAAGGGTCTTGATAGAAAGGCACACTGGCAAACAGACGGACAAAAAAGAAATAAGGGTTTCCTTTTTTCCTTTTGAGGAACGGGAACCCTAAAAGGAAACAAATGGTAATCACAATTCTTCAATGCTGTGTTAATGTTTTGACAACACGGTTGGCGCAGTGGCTGAGCGATCGACTGCTACGCTGCGTGTCGCGGATTTGATCCCCGCACGGAATAAATATTTGTATGGCCTACAGATAGTTATTCCGGGTCTGGCGGTTTGTGTATGTGAGTTTAAATGTTTGTAAACGCACCCACGATACAGGAGAAATTCCTAGTGTGGGGAAACGCTTAGAAAAATTCAATTACAGCATAGGTGCCTATGTGTGTCCTGTCACTCTCGATGTATTTTTGACGACGTCAGCGAGTAGAGATGCCAAAACTGAATTTGGGGCCCAACATATTTACTTTATCGATGATAATTCGATACCCATATTACTGTTACTACTATCTACCATAATCTTACTATTATTATAAATGAAAATGTGTGTGAGGATGGATGGATGTATAGATTTTTGTTACTCTTTCACGTCAAAACGGCTGAACCAATCTTGATGAAATTTGGCACAGAGGTAGATTATGGTCTGGAATAACACAAAGGATTTTTTTTTTTCGATATTACGTGGGTGAAGCCGCGGGTGCCAGGTAGCTTACTAATATTTTGTTACTCTTTCACATCAAAACGGATGAATGGATCTTGATAAAATTTGGCACAGAGGTAGATTATGATCTGGAACAACACATAACATACTTCTTTTTTCGATATCACGCGGGCGAAACCGCGGGCGCCAGCTAGTATATTATATCGATAGAAAAAGTGAAACGGACAAGTTTATACCTTTGTAGCCTGACCTTAAGTTGACGACCTGTTGCTTATGTACAGACGCCTGCACATCAAGCTACTACAATCTGTCAGATTTCTTTGATAGATTTTCGACTTTATTTCTAAAGTAGTTAGGTTCAAGGTTCATTGGGAAAAATTGATTTGAAAAAGTTTCGGGTAGCTTGACCTGCTGGCGTCTGTACCAGTTATTACGAGCAACGTTAACCATTTATAACTAACTTAATTCTTTGTTAAAACCAAGATTATTAGGCACAAACTTCAAGTTGATTTTAAGTTGGCGAGAAAAGTTCATTATAGTACAATTTTGCAGGCCACCGTAACTGAAATCTGTAATCCGTAATATCAAAGCTAATTGCAAATAGTAAACCGTTATGTTATTTTTTTACCGACTCCAAAAACAGGAGAAGGTTCTCAGTTCGAATGTACTTTTTTTTAAGCTTGTCCTCCGTCGTTTGTGGACCCATTTTCAAAATACTTTTTTAAATAATCGAACAAACATTCGCATCCTACTAATCCTAATATCCTACTAATATTATGAATGCGAATGTTTGGAAGGATGGATGTATGGACGTTTGTTACTCTTTCACGTCAAAACGGCTGAACGGATATTAATGAAATTTGGCACGGAGGTAGCTTATAGTCTGGAATAACACATAGGATAATTTTTCTTTCGATATCACGCGGGCGAAGCCGCGGGCGCCAACTAGTAATATTAATATTTTAATAGTATGAGGAGTTATTTAATTAAATTCAATATCAATTATCATATCAGTTTCTTTCAAATTTAAAAGTCCCTGTAATACTTCAATTAAAATAAATGCTTTGTATGTATGTAACTGCAAACATGCTTTTGTTTAGTCTTTTCCATTACCACTGACAGCAGCAATGAAACGTCAACCTTATATTAAGGGCGATAAAGATCACTGTGTTTGTGGCAGACCAGTCAGTGGAAAAAACCCAATAGCAACCTTAGCTTTATGAAAGCAAAGGTTGATTTGATTTTAACAATAATACCAAATAAGATGAAAAATAACAGTGAGACAGAGTAGTGTAGCGAGATTTGATGACATTGTCGCATATTCAGTTTTCAGTTCTTGCCTTCAGAATTGTACCTACCTTACCTTTGTATACTCGCTTGTGCCCGTGGCTCTCTTCACGTTGTGGTGGGAAAATAATCCCACTGGAGTACCTCTAAATAGCCTGTGACACTTGGGGATAATGTAGCTTCCAATAAAGTTTTCATTAGTCATTAGTAAGGGCTGATCTGCTTCTGAAAATCCTTTTTTTTTTTAAAAAGTAAACGTGTCCCCCGCACTAGGAATTTCTCCTGTATCGTGGGTTCGTTTACAAACATTTAAACTCACATACACAAACAGCCAGACCCGAAACAACAGAATCGGAATCTCTATGTTTTCACAAGCGCATCGATTCGATTCCGATTCGGAAAGTGGAATATCTGTCTTGATTCGATTACGAATCGACGTCTTCTTGAATCGAAATTGATGTGAAACGAGAGATAGAAGCGTGGTTGTAGTTCCTATATTACAACTTACAAATTTGACCTCTTTGAAACGTACCATTAAAAACCATTTCAAACACTAATCTGCATAGTCCTCATATTAGTTGACCAACATTTTTGTCTGGACCTTAAAAGATGACTTTGTCTGAGTTTGTTTCGGCTGTTTCTTCTCAGAGTAGTCGGGTACGAAATACCGACCTCATCTAGATTTCTTTAAAAAACAACGATGTACCTATGTGTGTAAAACCTGCTTGCAAAAAAAACAGAATTTATCATTTACCTTTTTATTGTTTTAACCGACTCAGGGTTGATTTCATACATTCTTTGGGAAAAATAAAAAACAAGAATTATAATACCAGTATGTAATTACGTAATGAAAAATGGTTACAGAAGACAACGGAAACGTTTATTGGCTAACAATTCTTCTTTTTTTCATAATTTTTACGCAGTCTTATTTATTTACTGTAATCATATCGGACAGAATAATTTACGTTTTTTTTTCTACACAAAATTGCATTACGGAATGTACTTCTACAGTAATTATAATAATTACAAAAAATTAATATCGAAATCATTTTTCTTTTACAATAATTAAAATTATACTTCTATTACAATTTACAAACTAAAATTAACATTATTAGTTAATCCTACCTAACTTATGTACTATTAACAAATTATTGTAACTAACAAAATTATATTTTTTACAACTAATGATAAAATATTTTTTTCTGATTGGTAGATTAAAACAAAGATGTCTAAAATACACGTGTTCATTACGCGAACGAATTCATTAACGAACTACGTGCTGAAATAATCCAATTTCAAGTTTCACGTGTATATGATAATTAAATTACACTTTTACGAATAATACTGTTATTATGAACATTGATGCAAATAATTATTATTTGTATTAATTATGTGATATTAACATTTAAACTAGGACAAACATTTAATATGTAAATGGACAGTGTAGAACAAAAATGCACAATTAAAATGCTGTAAAATTGCCTATGCACACGTTTTTTTCAATAACGCGTTTATTTAAACGCTTCGTAGAAGACGCGCGTTTTAAAAACGCCCCGTGCTCAGCATTTAAGTACAGCAGATTGGTAAGTTCACTGCGTGGCTACAAACAATGACCTATCCACATTGAATATTTATTTATCTTGTTAATACATAACAGAATATTAGGTATATAGAATTCTCCTCCTATCACAGTCCAATATATAATTTTATTTGCTAATGTACAACCAGCGCAAACATAATAACTTAAAACGATACAATATTAAAAATAAACTAACTGTCTAGTGTAAAAAAGCTATTTATCGTAATAAAACTTACAAAGCTCATGTTTTATGTTTTTAATATATTTGTCGATGGTTTGAGGTCATTTTTGTTAAATAAAGACTTTAAATATTTAAGGCATTAAGTCCGCCTTTGTACAGTGATTTTTTTTATACATGTGCACAAAGTTTTAATTAATAAAAATAAATAAATTTTTGCAACATTATTATAAGATTTATTTTTATTTTAAATAATTATTTTTTGTTTTCGCAACATTACAATAATTCGTTTCCTTTATTTTTGATTCTTCATTTTCGGTATAAAAAACAAGAAAAAAATATGCTAGAATATCCATAAGAATTTGATAAATTACCTCCTTTTTTTATAAAAAGCAGGTATTTTATCAAATTCTTCCGTAACTTTACGAATAATCCTACCCCAATAAGATAGGTTTTTGTCGGTTAATATCGGATTTATAATAGAATACGATGGGTAAGGGACAAAAAGGGATGTATGGGATAAATCTACCTAGGTAGATAAAGTTATTTATTGTATGGAAGGCATTCTAGCAGGCTTTGAACTACTTATGAAATATCTCAATATTATCCAATAAGTAAATTTTTCAGACCTTTTATCGAAATACCAGTTTTTGAAGAATCCTTTTGGTAAACAAGTTTTGTTAGCGAAAGAATATACGATACAGCCCGCATTGTGAGGAGGTTCCTGTTTCTGGAGCCCTAAGCACCGGTAGCATGGACCCTGCTCCCGATATCGACGAGAACCTATGTTTATATTTTAAAGGTATTTTTATACATATTTTTTAATATAAGAGAATAAAGACTACAATATATGTAGTAACATTTTTTTTAAATATAATTTTGTTTTAGTCTTTGAAAGTACTTAGAGAAAATTTATACCTTTAAGTATTATTCGGCGAACAGTAGTAACAAAATCGTGTGTTGAATCGGAAACGCCCTTTGAAGTCTGTTGATGCCAAAAAAGCTGAATGAAAAAGGCATATTTCCTCAATAAACATGGGCTTATAAAATAAAAATATATATCCATGTTAAAGATTCTTATCTTCACAAATGGTGGAAGAAACTAACTTAAGTTTCTGAATACTGATTCTATCAAGTTCCAGTTTACAAAGTTCGTTTTCTCAAGTTTCAATAGGTACCAGCTATCCCTATGACGTCTTCAAGCAATGAGGGTAAGAGCACAGATATACAGGAAGTGTAGCGCTATCTCTTTCTCATGCTAGAATAAGTACCTACTGCTATAACACGTCATGATTTAATAAATAACTTGGAAAAGTTTTTCTGAAACATTGTTTTTATTTACAGACAAGATACTGAATCCAAATGAATTAGAATCAGAATGCTTTGAGTTTGCGATGGATACGAGTTCTTTTAATAAAATAACATTCACATTTATTTATTTTATATTATGTTCTTTTGTTACTTATAGGATCGTATTGGATGTGTTCATAATAATTTAAGAAAAATACATAAAACAATAAATCCAGATATGCTAACAAAGATGTAGGTATAGCAGACAAAATGAATGCAGAACTATTTATAATCAAACCTTGGAAGAGAAATTAGTTGAACAAATATTTACAAAAGGAAGACTGAAAATAAATGCTATTTGCGTTTATTTCTATTAATAATACCTCTACACAAGCAGGTTATTGAAAGACTTAAACGGTTATCGGCTTCATGCAATTCAGCTTGAAAGAAAACTCCTCAAACCATCGACAAACATACATTTTAATAAATTCCCTACACAACAACAAGTTGTACAAAATTTCTGATGTACAAATATATAAAAAAGTGCATAAAATGTTCCAAAAATGTGTCTCAACAATCCATTGTCGCGCCACTAATTTCCTTCTACATCATATATAATATCACTAACAACAATTGCAAAGGAAAATACAATTCGAAATAATATATTATGTATGGAAATTTCATCTACTAAGCTCTCTATTCGATCGAAGCATCGATTTATTTTAAATAAATATTTTTAGATGGTATCGAGAAGCAGATTTTCTGCTTTTCTTTCTATATATGCCGAAGTTTTTAAGTGGAAAGACTATTAATCATTTGCCCACAAAGTACTAAACAGCGAGGACATTGTGAAACATCATTCTTAGTATGAGATCCTGCCTAAAATGAACCTTCACCTATGTGTTTTCGAATGAAAAATACTTATTGAAAAGAATACTTTTTAAGCATGAACAATTTTGATTAATATTTTTGATCCTACAGTGTTGTCTGTAATAAATAGGTCAGTTAACATTGTGTATACAACAGGTGATTGTACTAACCTGTTTTCCTATTAATGTATATATATATATATATATTAATAATAAATTTGTGTATTTCTCTTTCACAAATAAATTAAATCAGTACTTAAGATGTAACATAGATACAGGAATAATGTATTTTATTTGTGGGAGACTGGAGCCTAAACTAATCTAAGACCTGTATTTTAGGTCATATTAAAACCATATAATTACAAAAACGGTGGTTTTCAATTTTCAAATCAAATCGGCAAATCTCACAGTTTAAATGGTCTTGACTTCATTTCTTATTGCAGCCTATAATAATTGTTATGGTTTTTGTAAACAAAAAAAAAATCGGCAAGCAGATGAGTGAAGGTTGACCTTATTCGGGATCTTATACTATCTACTTATTCAGAAGTATTATGATGATTTAAATTTGTAGTATCTAGTAGACTTAATGATTGACTAAATTAATGTAGAAAATAATGTATGTATCTACATTCGATTTATACATTGACTGCCTCAGAATCATAAAGTATCTATTTCCATGATGGCAATTATAATATTTTTTCCACCTCAATTACCGGGACATATCATTAGTAGGGACATTAACACGTCGACCCTATCAAGTACATGGCATGTTTTCAGGGCATGCCGCGCGTTGATGGCTGACAATCAAGTATAGAACTCGACTAATTATTCTTCCATTAGTACGCCGTTAAGCTAATTTGTCATGTTTTTTGTCTATTGTTAGTATATGATTTATAACATAACATTAATTTGTAGCTTTGTATTTATCGAATTGTAGTGAAAATTAGCCTTACTTGCACCTTAGAGTACTATTTTAAAACTTAATGCCGTCTCTTTGGCTGTCTTCTAAATTTAAATGTACGACAGATGACAGAAAAAAAAATATTTAAAAAGAAAAAAAAACATTTAGGCACCAGTTGTGCAAGCAGTCTTGCACTAGATATTCTTGTTTCCCAGTTTATCTATTCCATGACATGCACTAAAAAAAAGAAAAGGTTACTCATGCAGTAATCTCAACCATCTTTCAAATATTTATTTAAAATAGGTACACATTACTTATTTTATAATAAATTGACCGTGGCCTAACATTGGTTTTATACAATTGAAATACATTTGTAATAAAAAGATTGCCATAAATCTTGAATACTTTTATTGTACCGTTTCTATATCGTAAAATTAATGTGTTTTTGATCGCCGTATCATGGCAATGTTTGGTTTTAGATATCAATATGACGAATGCCGCTCAAACGAGGTGAATATAGCTTTGTATTTGTGTTTCAATACGTGAATCATTCAAAATGTTCACAGCTTTATTTCAAAATCAATGTTTTTAACGTAAAGCGCACCTTTTTGGCGGTGCTTGAATAGAAAATATAGACTTGGAAACATTGTGTCAACGAATCTTTTAACACCCAACCACTAACGGTTCAAAATCACGATTTTTATCGCTTTAAAACTCAGTTATTTTCACCTCTTACCAGCCAATTTTATAGTGCCATAAATCCATTGTGAATGACGATGGTTTTTTACAAGCTTAGCTTACAAAAAATGATTTCATATAATTTATGCGTCTGAAAAAGTCAAGGTGATTTGATGGTGTGCGCCCTTGATTCGTGGCACGCGATTCGATCCTTGTCAACTGTATTACCATAAACTCTGTTTTTATTTTGTTTTTTTCCTAATTTATAACGAGCCTGCCCAATTCGGCTGTCTAATCTTAACAGTCGTTATTGTCTTTGTATTTACATATATTTTTTTATTATTTTTGTTTAGTTTTGACCATTGTAAATTTTTTGAGAGATATCTTTCATGATATTAAAAATTAAGTTTAAGAATAATCGCTGCTGTGCCAGTAATTTCAGTTTCACTTTTGTAGGTGTAATATATCGATCAACATGTAAAGTGGTCAAAAATAACTTCGGAATATTCAACCCATTTTTAACGTTAACAAAGTAGAGTGTTTAATATTTAACCAACTGTAAAACAATCGTAGGTAATTTATGATTTATATGGAAATCAATACAAACGTATCGCCAATGACGAGAAGCGAACAAAATATTCAGCTTAAATATGTATTAACATGTAACGAAACCAATGTCAGTCCGCCGGCCAACCGCGTCAACACGCAATAACAACCATATACGTATACTACTGCTTCTCAAAGCGGGGTCAACAAAAACTCAGTCACAACTAATTAGGAACATTTTAATACAAACAAACTGTTCTTACACACTAATAACATATTTTCTCTCCTTACAAAGCACAATCAGTCTGTGGCACCATTTTTTTTACTAAAAATACACTTAGACGATCTACGGGTGCTATATCTCGTCCGAGTCCGACCTTATTGAATCATAGTTGGACGTTTTGCTCCTCAGCATCCTTAGGAAGGAGCCTACCGCGAAGATCGTCCTCCTGTGCCTGTGAAAGATACCCTGGTACAACGCTTCCCTGAGCGCCTTCCTATCATCCGACATCGAAGGCTGTGTACTTAAAGTTATGTCGGAATGGGCCTGCACTACCACAGCTTTTTGATGCCTCAGACCGCCATGTTTCTTCTCCAAAGACTTCTGATTCGGCAGACTCATTGTCGATTCTATTGAGGAGTTTTTCGTTTTTCTCAAATTTAACATCTTCTTCCCGGAAGACTGTGTCTCTGAAGACGATCTAGTTGGGGCTAGTTTCGATCGATGCAGAGGATTGTTAGAGCCCTCCGGATGAACCATTATTTCGACGGATTTTTGGCTCACAGCACTCGACCGTGTTAATGTTCTCTGTGGATGAGATGTCGTAGCCTCCGGTTTGGCCATCCGCTCCTCGCTCGGGAGGGATTGTTCAGTTTCTAAAGCAATCATTTTACTTGATTAGTTTTTCTTTGATTGTTGAAAGTACAAAACCCAATCACATCATCGGAGGGCGAGCCTCATCAATGCTGTCAATGGCGGGCACGGCCAGATGAATGTCGACTTCCTTATTGTTCGGCAGGTCGCTCCTAGCGTACCCGTCACAACAGTTACTGAATGTTATCGTTGGTACTTTTGCATCACTGTCTATTTTCACAGAATCCAAGTTTTGTGCCAAACAGTCCACGTTGGTGTCGTTCTGAGAGTTGCGGTCATCGGAGTTTGCGCTCATGCTCGGTGCGAGCCATTCCTCCTCGTTTTCTGCGTCTGTCTTTTCTACGTCGGGTGACGGCCCGTGGTCCTCGCGGCTCGGAGACAAGTGCTCTCCCTGTATATTCAAACTAATCAAATCTGCCAAGTTAACATTAAAATTCTTATTTCTTTTGCTGCTTGCTTGATGATGATCCTCGAGAGTTTTAACTTCGTCAGCAACTAAACAGTCTGTGATAGTTTCTACTTCTTCTCGTAACTCTTGGTCGTCTTCGTAATATTCGGATAAGTTCCGAAGGTTCTGGAAACAGTTTTTTTCAAGGATGCTAGGTTGAGATTTATTTATCTCGGCGTTCGATTGACGATACTGTTCGATGAGAGGTTCTAGGGATTCCTCGTGCTGACGGAACAAGTAGTGATAGGTTTGACTTACGGCGTAGAGGGAGTAGGCAGATTTTGGCCTCGGCAACACAGACGCTGATCGCTTCGGCGGTGCGACACATCCATGCCACACGTGGCTGCGCACTCGCTCGCACAGTATTGCATTAGAATTAAGAATCCTTTCAAAGTCTGTCACTTGTTCGGCTTCGCTGATCTGCAACAACAGTTTGTTCTCCGTCCCTTTCCCGCAGCCCGCAGTGTCACACAGCCTCTTGTTGTCGCCGACCTGTTTAGGAGGATTATAATGCTTAGTCTTGTTAACATCGATCCGTCGATTATATATGTTCTGAGGAGGATTGGAGGTTGAATGCCTGGATTTCGGTTCATCTGCATACTTCATAGGTATGGATAAATTTTGTACAGAAACCGCGAAAGGAACTTTTTCTACTACTTTTCTATTTTGTTGTTTAACAACAACTTTAGTTTGTCGGCGTTTGATATCGGCAGTAGAAGCCGGCCGTTGGCAAAACTGTTTGTCGGCAAAGCGTGAGCGGTTGTTAAGATCGGCGCTACGGACGGCGCGAACATATTTGGAGCGCGGCCTCTCCGCTAGACAGACACTTTTGGCCCGCAAGGGGATATCGCGAGCCTCTTTAGGGACACCTGCCAGTTTTACGAGCGCGCTGTCGTATCGTGATCCGATTGAATACGTATAGGGGGCGAGCGAGGGAGGAGACGAGCGCCGTCCGCGTTCCCACACGACTGACTGCTTGCAAACCATGCACCGGTTTCTTCGAAAACTCGAGCAAAAAGTAATTTATCGCGATGGCGTGCCCGACCAATCGATCCAATTGTTCCGAATCAACGTTTAAATAAAGATGCGCATAAAATTTGGCGAATGTACGATGCACGATTACCTTTGAACGACGTTTTTATAATCCTTTCGTGATTCTTTTTCGTTGAGTCTTACGTGATTTGTATTTATTACGACTGTTCATGTTCTGACCGAGTTGACGTGACTCTTGTATTGCGAATCTGACTGGTGGATTAGCGTGATTACGTGTATTTGTATGCGTGCAAGTTTGAAAATCGCGTGTTAGGATTGCTTGTATGCATGCGAAATTTATGTATAGAGAGAAATATCGATGCAAATCTTTCAACAAACGCCGTTTAACTGTTGAATGGAATTTAAAGGAGGTCGTAATATTTGTAAACAATGACTTTAGAACGTAGAGAGTGAAAGTTTTAGACTTTGTTTTAGGCGGTTACTTTTAGAATAATATGGCGGGAATACAAAAGGAAACATTTAAAGTTTAAAGTTCTATTCACTAAAAATAGAGAAGTTTTAGTTTATTACTTTCAATAACAAGAAAATGACATAGCTTTTCTTTTGTATAGTTCTAAATTGTCGTAATCATAGCGTAATGTACTCCTATATATGTATACTACATACATATACTATACTACTACACATACATATATACTATGTCTCACACTCACGCCCATATACTACAGCTTTTTTTAAAACCATTCTTTCAACCGTTACAGGGCAAGGATGGAAAATTTTATGATATTTTAAATTGCTAAAACAATGCGATTATTGAACTTGGTGTGGTTTATTTTAATATATTTAAATTCCATTTGGGATTTTCCAAATGTTTAACATACGATGTTTTGAACATAAACAACAAAAGCAATAAATAACTCCTTAAATTATTGTTTTTTTTTATGTCTGTTGCATTTTGTAGTCTTTAAAACCGTTTTGTAAACACCATAAATTACTGATTGATCATAAACATATATGTTACTGGAGTGTAAGAGATTTGTATTCAAGCTATCTCTTCAACTTTTATGTGATGTAAGCTATACACGAAATAGCATATTACTGTTCTGCTATCGGCCTTTTACCCGTTTAACGAGTTCACGTATAGGTAGGGTACACTCATCTGCAAAATTTCATGGATACCTTAGTGTATATTTTCCTGTGAATGTTTAAATTCAAGTTTTCAAAAATGAGCTAGATGGCATTTCTCGCTTCACACGATTTAATTTCTGGAATTAAAATCATGTGAAGTGATAAAACATATAACCATGGTTTTTTGCTGCCCATTGTACAGTCAAAGACAACATTTATATAAAACTGAAAAAAAAACTTGAGAGGTGTCAAGGGACACTCGGATGGAACGAAGTTATTATTTATTATGTACAAAAAACCTGTATACACTCAACAAAAATAATCGTCGCGACACCACACTGTTCAATGCGAAATAGAAAGACGAAACGAAAATAACTGGCTTGCTTTCTATGAGAGACAAACAGACAGACAGAGAAACACGCGCACGCCGCACGGCTTACAACTATAGCCAAAAGTGTCGTTACAACTTTTGATCTTAATTTTTTCCGTCTAGCCGCCTTTCGCAACACGCAATAAGGAACTTCGTTCCAAAAAACATCGACGACCAATGCCATAACTATTCCTGCTGCTATTCATATAACGCTAAGTTTCCATGTTAATCGAAAAGCGACAGGGCAGCCCGCGAAATTAAATTTTTAATGATTGATATGATTTGATTTTATAAACTTAAAAGGTTGTATTAAACTGATAAACCGTATTTGTTACGGTCGCGAATCATATTTTTATCAACATAAAACTATACACAAACATACAACAATAAAAATAAACATAACCATCTTTTGACTGCGTTAACTTAGAGGGTTGACCACAGAGTTGAGTGTACGGTTTTAATTTGACCACAGAGTTGAGTGTACGGTTTTATTGGATCACTTTGCTCTCCGTCTGTCTGTCTGTCTTTCAAGAACTCAAGACTCTTTATCTCGGGAACGGGTGGAGGCATCGAACCCGTTCCCGAGATAAAGAGTCTTGAGTTCTTGAAAGACAGACAGACAGACGGAGAGCAAAGTGATCCAATAAGGGTTCCGTTTTTCTTTATGCTTTAGGGAACCCTAAAAACCATCCATTTTATCACTGATTCGGGTCAAGAATAATTAGCATAGCTAACGAATTTGATGAGGATGTAAACCGACAGCTTGTTGCTTATTTTATACTAGCTTCCACCCGCGATTTCGTCCGCGTGGCATAGTTACTTTGGGCTAACGCTAACTTTAACCCGCGTGATTATCGAAAAAAAAAATCCTCCTGTCCCCATTTCTTCCCTCTTTCTCCCCCTTTTCTCACATTTTTTTAGCCTATGTCCGTCTCCAGGGTCCCAACTATCTCTGTACCGAAATTCATCAAAATTAGTTGTGCCATTTAGGCGTGAAGACGTAACATACACAGAACCAAACAAACTCACTTTCGCTTTTATAATATTAGTTAGGATTAAAAATTTGTGATACAATAAAGTCAAAATAATCCTGCCTACCCAACACCTACAACTTGCAATTTTACTTACCAAAAATACTCTCAAACACAAAACAAAGAAAATATTGCGTTCAATACTAAGTTCTCAATATATCCTCGGATTATGAATCATTTTACTACGCAGTTTCTGTATAAAAAGCTCATGTTTACTATCCGAACGTGTATGTTTTACATCGTTATAATATCTTGACCGACTGCAGACGAATCGGGTGACCTTTGCATATTGAGATATTTTTATTTATTGGTTGGTCTGCTGAAGGCCAGGTTCGATAGCGTTTGGAGGAGACGGGAATGTTTTTGCGCGGCAGCAAATGTTTGGAATTGAATTTGTTACCGAAAATGAGCTGTGCGTAACGTGTTTATTTCCTTGCTTCCAGTTTTTGTTTGTTATTTGTTGGTGGATGTGTTTATATCCTTACTAATATTATAAAAGCGAAAGTCAGTTTGTTTTTTTACGTCTTCACGCCTAAATGGCTAAACCGATTTTGATGAATTTTGGTACATAGATAGTTGAGACCCTGGAGACGGACATAGACTATTTATGTATTTTTTAAAGTGAGAAATGAGTGATAAAGTGGGAAGGAAAGGGAAAACTTAGCTTTACTATTACAATAAATAAGGCGCAAGGGCAAAAACTACAGGTAGCAGGTACCTGCAAATCAGAAAAGGGGAACGGTGTAACACTGAATATAACGCGAGCGAAGCCGCCGGCAAAAGCTAGTTGTGTATAAATGAAAAAGAAACTGCTACAACTGCTTGTACCATTCATTCAACTAAATCCTTGACTTCATTCAACTAAATCCTTGACTTTAAATTTACTCGAGTCGATTCCTTTAGTCTCAATCCATATCGATAAATGTTGTTAAACCATGTCACATCAGTATTCATAAAAAGACAGTAGAATCATGACAGATTTTGTCTTTGTGTTCGTTGGTTAAGTAGTCGGGCTCGAGTATAAAGTCCTAAGTTTGATTTTCGGGTCGAGCAAATTGTCACTAGATTTTTCCATCAGGAATTTCTCCACGGAGCTTGATTTTGCCCGGTTCATGGTAATACCTAAAAGTATTTAGGTACAGTTCTAGCAAACCCTTCAGGAATTAGAGGCGTGAATGTTATGTAATCCTACTTCCTACTAATATTATAAATGCGAATGTTTGTGAGGATGGATCGATGTATGGATGTTTGTTACTCTTTCACGTCAAAACGGCTGAACGAATATTGATGAAATTTGGCACAGAGATAGATTATAGTCTGGAATAACACATAGGATAATTTCTTTTTTGATATCACGCGGGTGTTGCCGCGGGCGCCAGCTAGTAATCAATATAATAAGTTATATTAGGCGTTTTATTTTAAAATAAAATGCGCGGTCTGTGCTAAAATAAGTCGTATAATCAAAAACATGAAAAAATTAAATATAAGACATGACGTTGCGGAATGTTATTTTTATTTCTATAACGTTGTGCGAACAGATTTATACTTGTAATACTTACTTACATTTATTTAATATAACGATGCATATCCGTTGTTTTTTGAGTCGTGAAGAGACTACAGTAACGGAATTGCGAAGTAAAAATATCGTGTGGGAACTATCGATAACCTTGCTTCCACCCTTCATCCCTGCTCTGTAGGTCTACACATAATCATCTGCCTTTTCCCAACTATGTTGGGGCCAACTTCCAGTCTAACCGGATGCAGCTAAATAACAGTATTTTATATGGAGCGACTGTCTATCTGACCTCCACAACCCAGTTAGTACTGGGTAATACGATACACCTTAGTAAGGCTGATTGTCGGACTATCGGGACACTGACTACCTGTAACGACTGTCAAAGATCTACTAATGACAGCCGGAACCAATAGCTTAACGTGCTTTCCGAGACACGGAGGAAACTCGGGTGGTCACCCATCCACAGACCAGCCTAGGCAAGAGCGGCTTAACCTTAATATTGACCTGAGCGGCTGCTATTATTTAGCCATATGATGATGACCAAATAAAAGCCTTTTTGTGATCAAATTCAAGGCTGGTGGACAATGAAGAATCCTTTTCCTTATTATCCTTACCAATATTATAAAAGCGAAAGTGAGATTGTTTGTTTGTTTGTTACGTCGTCACGCCTAAATGGCTAAACCGATTTTGATGAATTTTGGTACAGAGATAGTTGGGATCCTGGAGACGGACATATATGCTATTTAAAAAAAAAATTGAGATATCAGGGAGAAAGAGGGAAGAAAAGGAAAAACTTAGCATTGCTATTACAATAAATAAGGCGCAAGGGCAAAAACTACAGGTAGCAGGTACCTGCAAATCAGGAAAGGGGAACTGTGTTACCCCAAATTTAACGCAAGTGAAACCGCGGGCAAAAGCTAGTATCATAATAATATTCAGACTACAGAAACTGAAAGAGCTCCCAGTGCGCGTTTGTGGATCTCCCTTATGTCTGTGATTAGTTTTACTGCATTTTGAAATCCCTATAAGAGTTATAACACCACGCCCTTAATCTTCGAAGGCTTGGACAGAGTACTAGAGTTCATCAATCTTACTAAAATATTCTGCTACCAACCTTTACGTCACTATTCCTTTTGACAGCGATGTGGACGAATTTTTTGACGCCCAGTAATTATTTTCCCATTTTCATACTAGTTCTTATTTCTGTTATACTCGTAATATTTTAGGTATATTTGTAGTTTATAAATCTAATATAATAATATAAAATTCTTGTGTCGTGGTGTTCTCCGAAAAGACTTGACCGGTTTGTATGGTTTTTTGTGCATATCGGGTAGGTTTGAGAATCGATCAACAACTATTTAACCGCTCGGCACAGCTAGTAATGTATTTAATAACTGACGGTACGATTGGCGCAGCGATCTACTGCTGCGCTGCATGTCGCGGGTTCGATCCCCGCACGGAACAAATAATTGTATGGCCTACAGATAGTTGTTTCGGATCTGGCAGTTTCTGTATGTGAGTTTAAATGTTTGTAAACGCACCCACAGTGCAGGAGAAATTCCTAGTGTGGGGCAACGTTTTATAAAAAGAAAAGAAAACTAAATAAAGTTACTAAAACTACAAATATACCTTACCTTACATAAAAAAAAAACTTACTGACGAGGTGATATACGTGTGTACTATGGATAGTACACTCATATTTCACCAGGTTGTTTCTTTACCACATTTCCAGAAAAAAATAGGATTTAAATACAGCATTAATGTACTAGTGACAGCTATCTGGCTTATCGCCCAGCCTCCATTAGCCTACTTTTTCTAATCGAGTCTTGTCCCGGATGATAAGTAGTTAACTTTAAGTACATAACTTTGCTCGAAAAACTTCCAGCATTTGCAATTAATTTGATGGAAAACTTCATTTTGTTAATGATGTGTTTCGTTTGGCCTTGTAAGAATGTTGTTGGTATAAGTTTTTTTTTTTAAGAAAAATTGTATATTTATTTTTTCTTATAACGCTCGCGATGCCATCAGATCTTGGGTTCGATTGGGTAAATTGTTGCTGGGTTTTTTACAGGCATTTCTCAGTAGTATCCATAGTTTTCATTTGCACCCAGTTGATGGCAATAGGGTCGCTCCTATGTTTTTTTTTTCTTTAAAAAAAGAAAAACGTTCTCCCACACTAGGAATTTCTCTTATATCGTGGATGCGTTTACAAACATTTAAACTCACATACACAAACAGCCAGACCCGAAACAACTATCTGTGGGTCATACAATTATTTGTTCCGTGCGGGAATCGAACCCGCGACACGCACCGTAGTAGTCGATAGCTCAGCTACTGCGTTAACCGTGCCGTCAACACATTGGACTTAAATTTAACTGGCCTTAACCTTGGATTACCGGCGTGGTAAGCATTTATTTCAGTAAATAACGAAAGCGAAGCCGTGAGCAAAAGCTAGTTATGATATAAAACTGAAATAAAGCATCAACCCAATTACATAAAAACAACTATCATTTAATAACCTAGACCCAATTACAACTATCCAAACACTTTTATTAAGACAGTGTTGGATTTAAGCATCCGTTCCAAATAATATAATTACTTTAGGTTGATACTAAACATACCAGCGTTTTTAAACAAATACACCATCAGGGCGAATAAAATTGAGTTCTCAAAAACTCGACAGGAAACCACTAAAACATGTGTTTATATAATACACATCTGAACACTGAATTTAAAAAAAATACGAGTGTAATCTTCTTGAAGGAATGAAGGAAATGGCATGAATGAACGAATGAGTGAATGAAAGTAACTGGAATGAGGTGATCAGTCTCAGATGTTGGCTTTTCGTTCCTTTGTGTGGGAAGAAAAAGTCATTTGGGTACCTTTTCATTTTGCGGTCTTAATTTTCAGGACATTTCTCTCATGTTTGTCAGAGTTCACATCCATTTGGACATAAATCAATGTTATTACATTCCTCCTAATATATAATATATGTAGATAATAGTCATCTAAGTACAACAATTATTCACATCTCAATTCACTTATTTATTTAATGGCGTTTGTGGAAAAAGACACCACAATTTTGCCAATATCACGAATGTAAGTACTATGGAAGACCGTCAAACGCTGGAGATTATATCAGTAACTAGCTTCCGCCCGCGACTTCGTCCGCGTGGCATAGTTACTTTGGGCTAACGCTAACTTTAAACCGCGTGATGATCGGAAAAAAAATGTCTTTCTCTCTCCTTTTCTTCCCTCTTTCTCCCCCTTTTCTCACTTTTTTAGCCTATGCCCGTCTCCAGGATCCCAACTATCTCTGTACCAAAATTCATCAAAATCGGTTTGGCCATTGAGACGTGAAGACGTAACAAACAAACAAACTCACTTTCGCTTCTATAATTATCATTGTTGTAAGGATTATCATTATTGTATAGAACACAGCAAAGAGATTAAATAATTTATATTCACATCTCATAAATCACATTAAGCCGTTGGTCCGGCTGTCATTTTTGATCTTTGACAGTCGTTACAGGTAGTCAGTGGCCTGGAATTCTAACAGCAGTGTTACCGACGGGTATCGTATGACCCAGTTCTAACTGGGTTGTGAAAGTCAGATAGGTAGTCTTCCCATGTAAGATACTGATATTCAGCTCCATTCGGTAAGTCAGGTAATCGACCCCAACATAAATAATCGGCCAAGGGCAAGCCAAACTCGCTCACCGAGCGTTCCGTACGAACTTACCGATATAAACGGCCATATCTTTTGACTGTGTAGACTTAGAGGGTTGATTTTTTTACAACACAGAGGGGCCATAGACTTGAGTATATAGTTTTAATTTCAATTTGATAACTTTAAGGTAAGTCGAAAGGTTGTCTTGAAAAGATCGATTTTAGCAATAAGACCGCCCATTGTGTCACCCTATTTATAAGTTGTTTAATGTTATTCTTGTTATTTGTATGGTGTAAATAATAAAAAATATTCTATCTATCTTATATTTATCTATCAATGTACGCGTTCTCGAGATAGAGGATCTTTGCAGACAGACAGACAGATGGACAAGAAAGTGATCCAATAATGGCTCAGTTTTTTTTCTTTTTGAGGCACGTATCCCTAGGTAAAATAGCCAGATGATAATGACATCACATATTATATCGATAAGAAACTAAAATGTAAATGTAAAGTACAATCTTTTATTATATCTATTTTCACATCTGGACAATCTAGATATTTCGTAGCCAACACAAATCCCGATTTTAAATAATGCTGACGCGGTTGGCATACAATCAGCTACTACGGCGTCAGAAGTCTTTTACCAATACTTATTTATTTATCGTGTGGTAGATGGCTAACCTGGTGTCGTGCATGGGGTGACCATGCCGTCGAGGAATACCTCTCAGACATGCTCGTTTCCTTACCATGTTTTCCTTCACCGAAGTGACAATTATAAGGTACCTACAGATAGTTGTTCCGGGTCTGGGTGTTTGTGTATGTGAGTTTAAATGTTTATAAACGCACCCACGATACAGGAGAAAATCCTAGTGTGGGGCAACGTTTTTTTTAAAAATAAAAAAAACACTGCTCAATACCATCAATACTAAAATCTAACTACAGGTCAACACCTGTCTGTGACCTGTCTGTCTGTACAAAACTAAACATAACATCGCGCCAGTAATGCTCGTAGGATTGGGTAGAGAACCCACATTTCTGTGTGTGTGAGAAATGAACTCACATTTCGTTACATTTTTTTTTGCAGATGGGAAATCATCAAATAACTTCCCCAGCTCTGGGCGGAGCGTGGGGGATTGTCAGACTTTTACTGACTAAAACCTACCCATGTTCCGGGGCTGCAGTATCTCTCTCAAACAACCCGCAACCCCGGCAAGCGGTGGTCCTGGCAGGCCTCTCTGCTTCGCTGACATCTCTTTGAGGCGCGCGTGGAACACGAACGCGCCGTCGACACGGCCTGCTTGTCACTAGACGGACGGACGTCCACATACACGGCATTTTGTCACTTATGTTAAGGTCCAAGCAAGCATATAGCAATCAACGGGGCCAGTCCAAACTCAGCACTGATACTCAGAAATTCCTGGCGGAAAATCCCGAAAACACTGTGCTTCTAGACATGGTCAGGATCCGCGCTTGCGATCACGAGACCAACGAAACAGTGATACAGGTCAAGACCTTGTAATCCAGGTGTTTATATTTAGAACCAGAAAAATTCTTGCGATTTTATTATATGGCTGGAAATATAGCTATGTTTATACTTCTATTACTAATAAAACTTTTTACATCGTATATCCAGGTCAAACACTTTTAAACATTACGTCTATGAAGACTTACGTTACATCACACTAATATTATATAGGCGAACGTTTGTATGTGTCTGTGTTTGTTTGTTACTCCTTCACGCTCAAACGGCTTAACAGATTTGGATGAAATTTGGTATATAGATAGCCTTATTCCCTTTATTAACACAGAAACTACTTTTTATCGGTTTGTTTCAATTCATCTAACTCTTGTTTTTGCTTTTACTTTGGAACCTCTTAATATGATCATTTTTCTACATCGTTCTCACATCTGTGTATAATCTCAACATGAATTAGTTTTAATGATTTTGCAAAAAGATTATGATTTAAAAGAGTGTCCACAGAGTTTCTTGCCCATTCTTCTCCATAGAGACCTACGCTTGGAATAGGCAACTACAGTACTTTCACAAGTTATTATGTCTTGTGACTGGGACCGTTCCAACATCTTTTTTGTTTTTATGACATTCAAAAGTGCCTGTAATGTTCTAATTGAAAAAGTTTATCCCCGTCTACGCGGGCAAAACTGAGGGAATAGCTAGTATGTTATATATCAATGTCAGTGTGTCACAGGTATGTCTGATAAACTGATAACTTCGTTTAAATAGAGTAATTTTCAGTGTTTATTTAGTTTGAATTTGTATGTCTCTATGTCAGTCAACTGTACAGTTAAATAACAAAACATAACATTACGCCTGATATCCCCGAAGGTTTAGGCAGAGGTGTACTAACAGTACAGTAACCTTTTTTTTAAGGATGTAAATCATCATATAACTTCCCCCGCTCTGGGCGGAGCGGGGGTGAGTGTCAGTCTTGTAAGTTGACTAAAACCCACCCATGTTCCTTCTATTGCCCTTTATGTTCCGGGGCCGCCGGCCGCGGTATTTCTTTCGAACAACCCGCAACCCCGGCAGGCGGTGGCCCTAGGGGGCCTAATGCAATCAATTGACGGCACGGTTGGAGCAGTGGCTGAGCGATTGACAGCTACGCTGCGTGTCGCAGGTTCGATCCCCGCACGACACCAAACACGACACAACTAATTTTTGTATGACCTAGAGGTAGTTGTTTCGGGACTTGCTGTTTGTGTATGTGAGTTTAGATACAGGAGAAATACCTAGAGTTGGCAACGATTTTTTTAAAATAAAATAATAATATTGGGCAAAAATCCTAATCCAAACTTATAATATCGACCCGAGCAGCTGTAATGATGTAGCCACGATCTTAAACAAAAAAAAACAAACCAACAACAGGATAAAGAAAATATAGCTTGCTAAAATAATGTTGCCTAACAGAATGAAATCTTCTAAGTGGGTAACAAGGTCATAATTAAGATTAATCGTAACGGCAGAGTGGATTAAGAAGGCAGCCTTAAGAATTCCACGGCGTCAGGTTAATACGGTCACGGCCAGTTCTTAATTGAAGCTTAATTTTTAACCGACTCCAAGAAAGGAGGAGGTTCCCAATTCGACTGTTTTTTTATTTGTATGTTTGTTAGCCGATTTTAATGATTCTTTTTATAATCGAAAAGGTATTCTGCCGAAGGGGTCCCATATCAATTTAATCTAAATCCTTACTTAATATTATAAAAGCGAAAGTGAGTTTGTTTGTTTGTTACATCTTCACGCCTAAATGGTTAAACCGATTTAGATGAATTTTGGTACAGAGATAGTTAGGACCCTGGAGACGGACACATTCTTTTTTTTTTAAGTGAGAAATGAGGGAGAAAGAGAGAAGAAAAGGGAAAACTTAGCTTTGCTATTACAATAAATAAGGCGCAAGGGCAAAAACTACAGGTAGTAGTAGGTAGGGTCCACAGTTCCCCTTTCCTGATTTGCAGGTAAATCAGGAAAGGGGAACTGCAGTACCCCGAATTTAACGCGAACGATACCGCGGGCAAAAGTGTCTTCTATAATACATATTTTTTCTTCTTATGTAAATGGATGGTATGCTTATATCATCAATGTAAAATGAATACTCGATAAGAATTTGTATGAAATACAAATTCCACAACCACAACTAAAAAAGGTGAAATTAAAAACTTCAGTCAGTGACTTTAATTTGATTCATTTACTTTTTGCCACCGATTTCCGGAAGTAAACTTATTTTCCACTTTTTAGTGTTTTTAAACTTCGGTTTTTTTTTGTTATGACCAAATAATCAATCTATTTGAAAAAAGATGCAGAAGTAATGTTTATTTTTTATTCCAGAAGAGTCTTGTCAATAAATCAGCTATCAAATCTCAGGTTGGCTTCTGTTATTCAATCAATAAATCGATCTTCTTCGACTGTCGCATTCCGGAAAATTTAATTTATGGTCTTATCTTTCAAAGAAATTCTGAGCATAGCTCGATCTACAGCGCTGAACGACTTTCTACTGTGATCAAAAACCAGGGTGGTTTTCCTTGTTTTTTTTTGTGAATCAGGCTGGTGGTTCCTACTTACTGATCATGTAGTCAAAAAACATACTTCTAACTAATTAACTTTTATAGCCTAATAAAAATCAATGCAGAATACAGTACCATCATAACCAATCAGTAACATATGGTTACTGTTCTAGAAAATTCTAAGAAAGTCTTTGATTTTCTTCAGCGTTTCTTAACACATGAATTACGGTAGATATCGAAGGAGATCGTTTCAAGTACTGCATGCCGTACATTGCTACATAACACGATATTTATCCGATGCAGCCTTGCAAGTGCAAGGCTTCAGGTAAAGGTTACAAGGCGTGTGCTGTGAAGCGAAAGCTGGAACGTAGTCTATGGTTATGTAAATGTAACACTGGGTAGCTCACCGTCCACCCGTTTAGTGACGACGCGCGACAAAGGAGAGGGGCCTGCCAGGGTCACTGCCTGCCGGGGTTGCGGGTTCTTCGAAAGAGATACCGCGAACTCGAAACACAAAGGGCGAAAGAAAGAATACGGATGGGATTTAGTCAGAAAAGGTCTTACACTCCCTTCCGCTCCGGCCAGAGCGAGAGAAGATATTTGATGATTACACATCCAAAAAAAAACTCTATGCGTATATGTTTCTAAATCATTCTACATATAAGGGCATTATAGCTATGTTGATGCTAGCTGACTATTCATTTGTCATTTTGTGAAATTGGTAAACATACATTGTTCACTTAGTCAATTCTATGATATTATGTGTGTAAATAACATTTTTTGTATAGTTACCACGTAAATGAATACCAAAAAACTAAATCAATGTCGCATTTAAAAAAGAGATGTCATTCATTTTCCGCGGAACTATTCACACTTACAAATAGTTGTAGTTCATTGTAAATTGAATATCGAAATTTGACTTACGTATTTTAAATTTGTCCTTGTGAATAACTTCCATAATTTTCAGCTTGAATTTGTCGCTAAGAAACGGCTAAATAAGCTTATCTATTCTTCAATTTCATACTTGTTAGTTTCACTACCGAATCGTAATGTATTTCTAATTATACGTCTCAACCAAACTCCGAGGAAATACAAGCGATTTATGTTTTTATTTTTAACTAAAACCTCCAAACTACAACTCAATGAAATACCTAATAGTTTTAAACTGTTTTATATGCGTTCCACACGCATTACGTCAGTACCACGCCATACAGTGGCTGCAATACATGATTTATAAGCTTACTCCAAAAATAGTCAACCACCTACGCGCCGACATCATCCAATTAACTATTTTGGAGAAACTTACTATTTTCGTCGTCATGTAGGTATGCGAAATTCACCTTTCCGCCACCCCAAATAGTGACGATATTCGTGAGCTGTTCTTTGGCTATTTTAGCAACGTGTGTACCAAGTTTGTTGACATAGGTTAATAGAATTTTTTCATTCATTTCATTAAGTGTTTGCATGTTATTGAAAATGGCGTAGGAATTTTGTAGGGGTGCATGATATTATTTTTACGAGCATGTAAAAGTAAACTTAATAACTTTTTCATGAGGAAAACTGTTTACTATTTGAATGTGTTTGCTTGGAAAATAATGGGCCACCTGTTTGTGAATTTGATGCATGGGAGGAAGAAATAATAGAAAGGACTTTATAGTTTCAAAATGCGATATTTTATCCTTGTGCTAATTTTAGCTATCAGCCATAACTTTCCTGTTAGGTAATAATCATGTTATGTTATTATGAAACGAAATAAATCCTTACTAATATTATAAAAGCGAAAGTGAGTTTGTTTGTTTGTTACGTTTTCACGCCTAAATGGCTAAACCGATTTTGATGAACTTTGGTACAGAGATAGTTGGGACCCTGGACGGACATAGGCTGAGATATGAGGAAGAAAGAGGGAAGAAAAGGGAAAGTTAGCTTGCTATTACAATAAATAAGGCGCAAGGGCAAAACTACAGGTAACAGGTAAAGCTAGTTTACTAATAAAAGGTAATGTGTGTGGAATCAAGTGATATGAGATGACGTCGCAGAAGGACATAGACTGACCTCATTGGCGATGTTCTTCGGAAAGGTCAAGTGCCTAGTTCTCCCGACAAGCGTTTATGAACGTGCACGACGCAAAAGGAGAACGAAAGGATCGTACAACTCGCGTTATATGTTTTATGTGGCATTTCTCCTTAATTTTAGGTAAACGGTGACAGTTTATGTAGGTAAGTGTTAGTAGCTAATTAACGTTTAAGTTTTATAACTTTTTGAACGACACTGTCACACATATGTGACAAGCAAGTGTGTGCCCTGGACGCCAACGATAAAAAATATGTGGCAAAAACTGAGGTGAAATAAATGGTTTGACGTCTATGGTACGAGCGTGGTTTTTTGCTCTGGCATTCAAAAGGTTAAATGTGCTGTTTATGCATATTAGTATATCTTCATCTGCTGTAACTATGGATTACTGTAAAAAAAAGCCGAATTCTGAGATAAGCTCGCCGTTGTATGTGCATCCTACTAATAATATTATAAATGCGAATGTTTGTGAGGATGTATGGATGGATGTTTGTTACTCTTTCTCGTCAAAACGGCAGAACGGATCTTGATGAAATTTGGCACAGAGGTAGATTATAATCTGGAATAACACATGAATACTTTTTTTTCGACAACACGCGGGTGAAGCCGCGGGCGCCAGCTAGTATTTTTATATACTATTAAAATAAGACAAAGTGTGGAAGTGATCCAGTATTTTGAGTTGTTTAACCGTACCAAAACTTGACGCGTGCCCAAAAGTCATACAGCTAACCGCTACACTGAATAGAGCAATCAAAATATTTCCGTCTTCATACTCAGCGCTACAAAATTAGAAATTAACACTCATGTACTAACCTAGGTACTTGAAAAACAATGAAAATCAAATGGGCTTGTTTAAATTGTCGTGTGTTGGCAACTTTGGCACGGAGGCCATCTTATTCTGAACTCAGCTGCGATCGTGTTGCTGGAATGAGTATTCCAATTGAAGTTTTGTGTTGACCTTACGGAATTGAAGGTCTCTATTATAGTTCTTTTAGTTAGGTATTTGTAGTTAGGTTTAGGAGTAAGGCAGAAACAAACCGCACAGCTAAATCTAAACTATGACTACCCAAAAAGGTATTTTTTTAAGAAACAAAAACAAAACTGATGAAAAATAGGTTATGCTGGATAGATACGTAAGCTCACCAAGCATTCGAATACAAGAATAAATAAATGTCACATCTTTTCAGTTTAGAACTAAGTATACGATATATTCACCACGTGACGTTAAATGTTCTGTATAAATAATATGTAATGTATTAATAAAATAATATATAATGGCTATTTGATGTGCTAGGACTTGTATTCGTTATAAAAGAAGCGGTTTTTACTTTGTTCTCATTAAGGTTTGATTATTGTTATTAAACCTTCATAGTACCATGGAGGATGCTAAAAGCGGACTTTACCAAACTGCACACTGAATTTATTTTAGATTATTTTAGAAAGAAGGCAGTAAAATGTCACTGTATTCAAATTGTGTTATATTGGATAGTTGAGTAAGATCACCGAGCATTCGAATACAAGGATAAATCAACAATAACCCAAAACAACAGTAACCAATCACACTATTACGCTTACCACATCACACCAATATTAATCAAAGCAAAAGTTTGTGTGTGTATGTTTGTTACTCCTTCACGCTCAAACTTCTGGACAGATTTAGATAAAATTAAGTATGTAGATAGCTTATATCCTGCGACTAACGACACCCGAGTTTAGTGGTGTCATTGACAATACACGTCTTTGGCTTACAGATACCTATGTACTGCAAACAGTAGGGAACTAATCGTGATCATCAACAATGAGCAATAGACTCGTCAACAATAACTGTAATGACCAAATAAATAAATCCATTAAGCACAGTTAAGTTAATGATCTGAAATGTGGACAGTAATTACTATCAATCATAGAGGACATGGGAATTGCGAGATATGATGAGTCAATAAGCAAGCAATATACTGGTGTGATGACTTAGATTTCTATAAGACGGATTGATAATATATAATGTACAAATATACTCTTTTGACATAACTATTTTTGATATAACCATGGAGTTTCTTGCCAGTTCTTCTCGATAGGAAACGACCAACCCGAACCGTGCAACTTTTGTCGACGTTTTATAAGTGCCTATGTAGACCTATGTGAAATGAAAATATTTTGATTTTGGGAAATCATTCAAAAACTTCCGTTTTATTTGTTATCATTATATAAACATTACTAGGTTTTGCCCGCGGCTTCGAACGCGTTAAATTCGGGGTAACACAGTTCCCCTTACGCCTTATTGATTTGTAATAGCAACACTAAGTTTTCCCTTTTCTTCCCTCTTTCTCCCTCACATCCCACTTTTTAAAAAAAAAATAGCCTATGTCCGTCTCCTGGTTCCCAACTATCTCTGTACCAAAATTCATCAAAATCGGTTCAGCCATTAAAGCGTGGAGAGGTAACAAACAAACTTACTTTGGCTTTTATAATATTAAGTAAGGATTTATGTCTTTCCGTTTTTATTGAGAACGCTTTGGGCGGAGCGGGACGAAGTGTTCGACTCTAACAGAGTAAACACAAAGGACAAAATAAGGAACATGGATGGGTATGCATGTTTCTCATTTTGGCTTTTGTGTTTAGCGCCGCGGTATCTCTTTCGAGCAACCCGCAATCTCGGCAGGCGGTCGGCCTGGCTGGCCCCTCTGCGGAACACGAACGCGCCATCGGTACGGCGAGCAAATACATGACAACTATGCCGAAAAAATATTTATTAATCAAAATCAATTGTCACATAAAGGGGTATAAAGGAGCATCACTTGAGAACGGCTCGACCGATTTGGTTGTTTTTTTTTTTATTGTCGTGTTCGGAATTTGACGACACGGTTGGCGCAGTTGTTGAGCGATTGACTGCTGCGCTGCGTATCGCCGGTTCCATCCCCGCACGGAAAATTTGTATGGCCTACAGATAGTTGTTGCGGAGTCTGGCTGTTTGTGTATGTGAGTTTAAATATTGTTATGTAAGTTTAATGTTCTAAGAACCTAATTCTGTACACTTAGTTCGCAATAAAGAATTTGACTTTGATTTAAACGCACCCAAAGGGAGAAATTCCAATTTTGGGGCAACGTTTTAAAAAATGTATACATATATTGTCAGAACAAGGTTGGTAAATGAAAATTTTGTCCATTTCTACATTAGTTAGTTGGATTACAAAGCCAGTGGGTTGCTAGTATTCAAATAAACTTGACGAAAGGAGGGCTGTTCTTTCTTATAATCAAATTCATAACGATATCTATTGAAGTTTCTGTTATCTTTTAATAAAAACATATTTAAAAGAGAATCTTCTTTCATCGACCAGAAATAAATAAGAAAATGAAAAACTGCTAGCAACAATGTACAATTTTAAATGGAATCTTTTCAATTGCATTTTACAAAATTTCATTGTATTTCCAACATTTTTATCAAGAAAATCTCTCAGTTTTATATTGTAAAACGTGACAAACAATGTAACAACAATGTAGTTTATTTTATCAAAAGAACAAACAAAGTGAACTGCATTATAAACGACAGGAAGAAAAGCTACTAAGAAAACTCTTCAAAGTCCCTGAATTTTATAAAAGGTAGCATATAACGTTATAAATATGTTTACCTTCATTCTTCCCGAGTTCACATAACAAAAGAATATCTCCTATACTCTTTCATAGGAGGAAAAATACCTATATTGCAGGCATTAAGGCAAGTGACGTCTCGTTTAGTAGAAGCAAATCAATCAAGCATTCTTTAGAAGCTTTTAAGAGATTAGCTTCATTTGTCTACGTGAGGAGAAATAGTGATAAATATAGGTACTTATAAGTTTGATACCATAAAGTGCTCGTGGCCAAATAATAACAGCTGCTAGTGTCAATCTTAAAGTTATCTCTTTCGAAAAACCCGCTAACGCGGCAGGATGCAACTTCCCTGCAGCAGATAGACATTTGCCTTTTTAAGCTATTGCATAGCTTCTATCGCGGGCCTTGAGCGCGGGGACCGAATCCAGAAATTCCGTAACGAACAAAAACCTGACGCTCCCCACTCCGACGGGCACGGAGGTGTTTTAATTAAAAGGGTTAGTAAGGCGAAGGAGTCCCATATTATGTGTACCTATCTATATTGCTTAGGTAATTTCTGAGTTATCGTCTATCATTTAATAGGGACGAACCTATTGCCGTCATTTAATAAGGACGAACCAATTGCCGTCATTTAATAGGGACGAACCTATTGCCGTCTTTTAATAGGGACGAACCTATTGCCGTCATTTAATAGGGACGAACCTATTGCCGTCATGTAATAGGGACGAACCTATTGCCGTCTTTTAATAGGGACGAACCTATTGCCGTCATTTAATAGGGATGAACCTATTGCCGTCATTTAAAAGGGACGGACCTATTGCCGTTTTTTAATAGGGACGGACCTATTGCCGTTTTTTAATAGGGACGGACCTATTGCCGTAATTTTATAGGGACGAACCTATTGCCGTCATTTAATAGGAATGAACCTATTGCCGTCATTTAAAAGAGACGGACCTATTGCCGTCTTTTAATAGGGATGAACCTATTGCCGTCATTTAAAAGGGACGGACCTATTGCCGTTTTTTAATACGGACAAACCTATTGCCGTCATTTAATAGGGACGAACCTAATGCTGTCAATTGGGCACAAATCCAAACTCTATGGCTGCTACTGAGGAATTCCAGATTTAAAAACCTTAGCTCGACTCTGGAATCAAAGACTTGACTATATGGTTTTAATTTCAAGTCGATACCTTTACAAGTTCCCGAGATAAAGGGTCTTGACAAACTGACATACGGACAACAAAGTGATCCTATAAGGGGTCCGTTTCTTCCATAAAATGTTTGGTACCCTATAAAAAACAAGACATTTTCACATACACCGATACCTCTAATAACACTTGCTCACGCGCCAATGCATAAGTATATTGAAAACTAGCTGGCGCCTGCGGCTTTGCGCGCGTGATGTTAAGAAATACCACAAGACCTGTACTAGGCTTGCATGAATTCACGGTGGTAATCGTGATGCAATAGCTTTACCGCGGCAGTCCCTGAGTGCCACACGTATTTTTTTTTTCGGTTGGGAAATCATCTAATGACTTCCCCCGCTCTGGGCGAAGCGGGGGGGCATGGCAGACTTTTACTGACTAAAACCCACCCATGTTCCTTCTATCGCCCTTTACGTTCCGGGGCCGCGGTATCTCTTTCGAGCAACCTGCAACCCCGGCAGGCGGAGGCCCTGGCAAGCACCTCTGCTTTGCTGACTCTCTTTGAGGCGCGCGTGAAACACGAACGCGCCGTCGAAACGGCCTGTCGTCAATAGACGGACGGACGGTGAGCTACCCATTGCTCACCGTCCACAGGCCAGCATCTACGGAACCCGGGAGTCGTCTCGCGGCGCCCGGCGCCCGGGGCGTCTCCCGCGGCGGCTGGGTTGGTTCGAGGTTCTCTCCCTCAAACGCCCGGCCACCTCCTTTGCTAGCATTACTGCTTCGCAGAAGGTGGTGACCGCTTCCTATTCCCTCTCGCTCCGGACCATGGCCTGAACCAGGGCCGCGTGAGATCGCCGCCGCCGATCGCCTCCACGAGGGCACGGCGGTGCTCCGCCCAAGCTGGGCAGACCGCCACTGTGTGCTCCACCGTGTCCTCCGGGCGATCGTCACAATGGTGACACCCGGGCGTTTCCTCCCGTCCGATTATGTGCAGGAACCTCCCGAAACTTCCGTGTCCGGTGAGGACCTGCGTCAGGCGGTAGGTGAGGATGCCATGATGCCTCTCCAGCCACTCCTCAAACAGGGGACTTACCTCCACTATTGTGGCGTGCCCTTAGACATTTGCCTTACTTTACTACCACTAATATTAACGTGCATCTTACATCTTGTTTAAAAACAAGAATCTAAATGTCCTCGTTTGTGTGAGCTGCCACTTTAAAATACCTTTATATGCTACATAAAACTTTGCCAATACCGACCGCTGTCTCGAATTCCCAACAAATCGTATTAGTACCTCCATTACACGACTCGTGTCGCAACTCACCTTGTAACATGCCACGGCGTAATGGAACAAGTTGTATAGAAATCAAGGTGAAGGAAAAACTAAACGAATTAAACGTAGCATGACATGTTTTAGCACAGTCATTGTATTGACTTACTAACTGTGCCCAGCGGCCTGTGGCCGATTCTCGGGCCTACTCGATATGCACACAAAAATACATACAAATCGGTCCAGCCGTTTCGGAGGAGTTTGGTAACAAACACCGCGACACGAGAATTTTATTTATGAGATTGAATAATTTTGAAAGCTATTAAAACTCATAGCTATTAAAAAATATGTTAGGATAACGTTCGACTGATAAGGTTGTATTTTTATCATTTATTTCATCATTATTCGTCACAACGATGTCACATTTTTGTTTTCAAGGCTAACCTTTGGTAAGATTTAGATTACTATATTGACCTGCTTAGCCTTTCCCAACTATGTTGGGGTCGGCTTCCAGTCTAACCGTCTGAAGCTGAATACCTATTTTTAATGTGGAGCGACTAAGCAGTCGCTACCCAGTAATTACTGGGTTAAGCAATACCCCGTAGTAAGACCATACTATGTATTTTATAATGTAATGTTATAAAGAGCAAGTTTAGATGTAGGTGATAAAAAGATGTAGGTGGTGAAAATTTTTACACTAATAGGAAGGTAGAGTCATCCCAGAGTATTATAGGTTAGAGCGAAACCACGGGCAAAAGCTGGTACATTATAAAAGTTTACGGCCAGTCTGGTTCAAACCTGTTAGCTTTAGATTAATAAATCGGACTCCGGGTGGGTACCGAGTTGGATATGGACCCAGGGGTAAAAATACCAGAAACAACGTTTTGAAAACATTGTGGGTAGTCCAAAATTAATAATTCATTCAAAAGCAAACTTTAAGTCTCAAGAGAAATTGTTTTTTGGTAAAAACAATTTAATACCGAGCTCATTTGAACCTGAAACATGCAAAAAATGTACTAATATATTACAAAAAATAACTAATATAAAAATGTAATAATATATTAGATTGTGAGCATGTATGAGTATTTTTGTTGCTCTTTTACGCAAAAACTACTGAATGGATTTTGATGAAACTTTATATAGCTTACATATCAGAATAACACGTAGGCTACAATGCATAAATATTTATTATCCAAATTTTTACGATAAATGTCAAGAAAGTCAGAAGAAATCTATCAGTTGTGATGTTATTCTAGCATACGCCACATAAACTATATATGATGTACAATGAGGTAGTTGTTATAACACTCATGATTTTAATTTGTTGGATCAGTCTCAGTCCTGAATAGAAGAATAATATGAAAAATTGATAAACAAATAAACAAGGTACATTCTAACAATCTTTATCACAATTTTCTATCACCAAGCCAGTGAAATCGCGGGGCGCAGCTAGTATACATATATATGAATATCTAACATAGGATGTACGGTTATCAAAATGAGGTACGGTTATAGCATGGGGCTAAAGAACGGCTTTCAGGTTACTGGGTTAGATTTTAAGTGCTTCTACAACCTTTTCCATTACATAATGTTTTCTTTCAGTAGCTACTCGCCTACGGAGTCAGATATATTAATTATGAACGACTGAAGATATTATTGGATTCATTAATAAATTAAGAATACGTTACGAAAACAGTAACTATTAATAATTCAGTTCATGACCATGGAATTTATTAGTATCCTTCAAAAGTGATATTTTGGTGACCGTAGCAAAATAACGTAGCGCGTAGACCCTAGGCTCGTAGCACGCGTAGACTTCGTAGCGCGTAGTAGACAACATGTTATTTGTAAGGCTACGCGGGGACTTACGAACAAATTAATAGGTGCTTACTTTGCTCTGTAATTTACTAATTCCATAATAAATTCGAAAAATACAGTCTTTTTTTTAACCGACTGTTAAGGAAGGGTTATGTTTATCGCGCGTATCTTGTATGTATGCATGTTTATTGCTAAATGGTTTTAATCATCCATACAATTCATCAAGACATCGTTATATTCGTCTTGATAACCCTAGTGTATTTAGACAGACCGTGCGACGGTATAGATTAAAGTTTTTTTTTTATACTGCAGTATGGGTATCAAATTTAAGGGTTCATAACGAGGACTCCGGAATGGAATCCATGACCATATTGAAAAAAAATACTTTAAGAAATATGTTATTAATTAACTGATTAGGTAGGTTTGAGAACTTTAAAGTGACAAATGTACTTTAAATTATTAAAATACCTCCAGAGAATTAGAACGTTTACGGAATTTGTAACAAAAAAACAGATATTCACTATCTTATTATAATCGTAACTAAGAAATCAAAAATTTAAAAAAAGCGAAAAAGCTTTCAGCGAAAAAGCTTTTAAGGTTTTGTTAAAAACAAAACCTGAAAGTACAAAACAGGTCCAAAAACAGACGGAATACATAATTATTGAGAAGATTTGACCCGGGTTGGATTTTTTGCTTTGTTTTTTTCTCTACATTTTTTATTTGAAGTTATTTTAATTACTATCGGGTTTTTTTATTATTTTTCTCGTTAAAATTAGTAATACGTAAGTAAGTGATGGCAAGCATGATTTAGGAATCCAAGAAAAATAAAAATGCAACATTTTCTTGAGTTAAGATTTAAGTTTTTTTTTTAATATTGTGTATACTTGTGGCAAGTGTCAAATAAGCATGTTTTTTTTTCTTTTCTTTCAAACATGACTCATCACGACATGCCTGGCTTTCCCCAAGCACGTTTTCCTCGGCTCCAATCTAAAAGCAGCTAAATACCATCATTTTACAAAGAGCGCATGCAAAGAACAAAACTTTTAAAGGTATTCCCAACTAACTACAAAAAACTGTAATTAATTAGAAATAACTCTTAATACTTGGACTTGACTGCACTGAAGTAGGTAGAAAGTATTAATAAAATTAATTATTCATGAATAAAATGCAAAAGATGCAGTCTTGCAGCTTTTAATTAACTTTCTGGCAAATAATATTATTTAAAAGGTAGCGCATAACTCGACACAGATACTTATTTATTCATTTAAAATGGAAATTTTAATTAATTAAATCTTCAGAGTAGTTTATATCATTATTTATAAAGACTGCAAAAATTGGCTAAAGCTATAATGCTATAATATAATAATAAAACATATCATTGACTTGGCTCGCGAGGTTTTCGACATGTGAGATTTGGAGTCAGCAATCATTGTGCCGATAGTCTGCCAATGGCTTAATTGCCAAGAGCCTCGACCAATACCTAAGCAGGCTCTCGTTAGGCAGCTAGAACAAAGGCTTGATACTGAAAGCGATACTCCTGGACACGGCTCGTATTGTTAGGAAGTTCCTTATCTGGAGCCCTGACGCCGGTAGCTTGGATCCTGTTCCCGATACCGGTGGGCTACTATTTTTTTTGTAACTTAAATGATTTTTGTTCTATGTATATTTCAATAAAGAATATGTAGAAATATAAAAAAAAATATGTGTAAAAAGGAATAAACGACTTCAAACATATCATCACTTCACGCCTTATAGTTCTCGAAGGTTTTAGATAGAGGTGTAGCAAGTTATGCGTCCCATATTAGAGGGTGAGAATACTGCCATGAACTGGGCACAAGTCCAGACTACGGGACTACTGACAAATTCCTGGTGGAAAAACTCAATACGTAACATTTTAAATAACAAAATAGTATCATTAGTTTACCCTGCCGATTTAGCTTCAGCCTTTATAATGGTCTTCAAGGTTAAGCCAAAGCTTGGGTAGATCGTGGATGCCTGGTTCTGTTCGTGTTCTTCATTAAGAAGTCGAGATCTCTAAGAGTCGAGATCTCCCGGCTGTTATTATTGTAGATAAATGCGAATGTTTTGAGGATGGATGGATGGATGTATGGATGTATGGATGTTGGTTACTCTTTCACGTTAAAACGGCTGAATGTATCTTGATGAAATTTGGCACAGAGGTAGATAGTCTGGAATAACACATAGGATACTTTTTTTCGAAACCACGCGGGCGATGCCGCGGGCGCCAGCTAGTCTTTTATAGTCGTTACGGGTAGTCGGATTCCTGAATGTCAGATAATAAGTCTTACCAAGGGGTATCGTGTTACTTGGAGACTGGGTTGCGGTGGTCACATAGACAGTCAGTTCATGTAACGTACTAGTATTCAGTTGTACCTTTCCAACTAGACTGGAAGCCGAAATCAACTTAGTTGGGAAAAGGCTAGGCAGATGAATGATGAATTGATGATAGACCAAAGGATTGTGAAATCTTGAAGTCTGTTACAGATAAAAGATGAGTTTGAAAACTCGTAACACAATTCTAAATAGTCTGAAAACTGGATCACATCATATCGAAGACAATCAGTCATAAACAAGAGAGGTGTGCCAAAACTTCAAGAACGAACGACGCGAAATATACACGGTCATTTATCTAGATAAGGGTGCAAAATGACAAATAAGAAATTGCTCAAAGTTGTGAACCAAAGAAAATAAAATATTGGACTCACAAAGCTTGCGCTCCGTTCTCCGGCAACGCCAATCTGTTAGTCCCGAATGTTATTTGTGGAGCTTTGACAGACGTTACAAGTAATCAGTGACCTAAAAGTCTGATTTATAACCAGTCTTACCGAGGGTTATCGTATTACCCAGTTCTAAGTGGGTTGTCGAGGTCAGACAGGCAGTTGCTTCCTGTAATATTCAGGTTTTCAGCGGCATCGGCTTAGATTAAGCACCCAACCCCAGTTCTGTTCTTAGGCAAGCACGGTAAACTGGTAGTCCCGGTTGTCATTAATGGAGCTTTGACAGTCGTTACAAGTTAGTGGCCTGTGTTAAGGGGTAGGGTAGCGTATGACTCAGTACTAACTGGGTTGTGAAGGTCATATAGGCACGCTTCATGTAAAATACTGGGGTTCGGGTGTTCAGCTGCATCGGTCTGAAGGCCGACCCCAAGATAGTTGATGTTGAAAAGGCTATGCAGATGATGTTTCACAAAGCAAAGCAAAAATAGTGACTGCTTGAAAGGTATTCCCAAGCAAAGGTGGGAATACCTTTGGAGAGAGGCCAGTTCCCACTTCGTTGGAAGACGGGGAAGCTGGTCCTCATACAGAAGCCGGGGCGCCCTGCGGACTCTCCGTCCGCATTCCGGCCCATTGTGCTGCTCGACGAGGTGGGCAAGCTCTTTGAAAGAGTAATTGCAAACCGCCTCGTCGGGCACCTTGTGGGGACGGGGCCGGATCTTGCGGATCACCAGTATGGTTTCCGCAAGGGGCGCTCGACGGTGGACGCCATCATGCGCGTGAGAACCCTCACGACGGGGGCTGCAGTGTCCAGGGGTGGGGTTGTCGTGGCGGTGTCTCTCGACATCGCCAACGCGTTTAACACCATGCCTTGGAGCTGCATCAGGGAGGCACTCCAATACCACCGGATGCCGACCTATCTTCGTCGTGTGGTCGGGGCATATCTGACGGACAGGGCCGTCATATACCCCGGTCGCTCTGGAGAGTGGAACCGGCGAGAGATGTCGTGCGGTGTCCCACAGGGATCGGTCTTGGGGCCGCTCCTGTGGGACATCGGTTACGACTGGGTGCTGCGCGCCGACCTCCCCAGCGGCGTCAGTGTAGTTTGCTACGCTGACGACACGCTCGTCCTGGCTCAGGGGGGGTCGCACCAGGCGGCGGCCGACAATATGACACGCGGGGTTGCGATAGTCGCGGAGAGGATCCGGCTACTGGGTCTCGAGGTGGCCTTGCACAAATCCGAGGCCATGGTTTTTCATGGCCGCGGAAACACGCCACCGTCGGGATCCCAGTTGACGGTAGGAGGGGTTCGCATCGGCGTCGGGTCGACGATGAAGTACCTGGGAATCGTCCTCGACAGCCGGTGGAACTTCGTCGAACACTTCCGACGTTTGGCTCCCAAGCTCGAGCGGACGGGGGCTGCTTTCAAGCGGCTCCTGCCCAATCTGAAGGGGCCAAACGCCTCCTGCCGTAGGCTCTATGCCGGAGTCGTGCGGTCCATGGCCCTTTACGGGGCCCCGGTATGGGCGCGTTCTTTAGGGCGGCGCGCCGCCCACTACCTGAACGCGCCCCAAAAGGTGGTGGCCATACGGCTCATCCGGGGCTACCGCACGATCTCCGGCGAGGCAGCAAGCCTCCTTGCCGGACTGCCACCGTGGGATCTGGAGGCGATAGTCCTCGCGCGCCTGTTTGAGTGGCGCGCGGAGGCACTACACCGGGGGGAAAACCCGCTGCCGCGGCAAGTTGCCGCTCGGCGGGCAGACCTCCGGTGCGATCTCATGGTGGCATGGAGAGAGCGACTGTCGCAACCCTGTGCAGGGCACGCCACAATAGTGGCGGTAAGTCCCCTCTTTGAGGAGTGGCTGGAGAGGCGTCATGGCGTCCTCACCTACCGCCTGACGCAGGTCCTCACCGGACACGGAAGTTTCGGGAGGTTCCTGCACATCATCGGGCGGGAGGAAGCGCCCGGGTGTCACCATTGTGACGATCGCCCTGAGGACACGGTGGAGCACACAGTGGCGATCTGCCCAGCGTGGGTAGAGCACCGCCGTGCCCTCGTAGAGGCGATCGGCGGCGGCGATCTCTCGCGTACGGCCCTGGTTCAGGCCATGGTCCGGAGCGAGAGGGAATGGGAAGCGGTCACCACCTTCTGCGAAGCAGTAATGCTAGCAAAGGAGGTGGCCGGGCGTTTGAGGGAGAGAACATCTGCACAACCCAGCCGCCGCGGGAGACGCCCAGGGCGCCGGGCGCCGCGAGACGACTTCCGGCCACCGTAGATGCGGGCCTGTGGGCGGTGAGCAATGGGTAGTTCACCGTCCGTCCGTCGATTGACGACAGGCCGTGCCGACGGCGCGTTCGTGTTTCACGCGCGCCTCAAAGAGAGTTAGCAAAGCAGAGGGGCTTGCCAGAGCCTCCGCCTGCCGGGGTTGCGGGTTGTTCGAAAGAGATACCGCGGCCTCGGAACGTAAAGGGCAATAGAAGGAACATGGGTGGGTTTTAGTCAGTACAAGTCTGACATGCCCCCCCCGCTCCGCCCAGAGCGGGGGAAGTAATTGGATGATTTCCCACCCGAAAAAAAAAAAAAAAAGTTGGGAATACCTTTCAAGCAGTCACTATTTTGACAAAAAATACAGAATTTACAAATATTACACACTAGCTGAGTTATCGTACCTAACTACTGAAAAGTTGTTTGTAGAATATCAGTATTATCGATAAGTCCACACACTGGTTTGTGACTTATAATTTAAATGAGCTTTGTTTTCGTAAGACATTATTTATGGACATCTACCTATTTGTCGATAATATAAATTTTAATTACGAAAATAGTGAAAATATACACAACACTACGCAAAAATATTAACAATACAAATCCTAAGTCCATTTAAGCTCACATAGGTAAAGATTTCGGTCCGTTGCCCATAGACAAAATTTTTCACCGTATACACATAAACATTAAATATTCCACGCTTAGAATTAAATCAATCAATCAGCTTCTAGGATACCCTGTGATAACAAAGGAAATAGGTCAAGCCTATTAGTACAGTCAGAGCAGAAACATGTGTACACTTAGCCAAATTCTCGAGAAATATCGGTAGCAATTTTAATATGAAAAGATCTATTTCATAATAATATGAGTCCCAGTATTGTGGCCAATACACCTGATATAGTGGTGGTGGATCGATCGGAGCAGCGCGCAATTATTTTTGACATAACGGTTCCGCATGACGACAACCTCGTGAAAGCCGAGAAAGATAAACAAATCAAGTATATTGACTTGGCTCGCGAGGTTGTCGACATGTGCAATGTGCTCAATGTGCCGTTAGGCGTTACAGCCAATGGCTTAATTACCAAGAGCCTCGACCAACACCTGAGGAGGCTCTTATTAGGCAGTTGGATCAAGGGTTTGATACAGAAAGCGGTACTCCTGGACACGGTTCGTATCGTTAGGAAGTTCCCTTTCTGGAGCCCTGACTGCCGGTAGCTTGGACGCTGTTCCCGATACCAGTGAGCTACTATTTTTTATATTTTTAAATATATTTTTTGAATAACAAATATATAAAAAAATTGTGTAAAAATTAATAATCAGATCCCAAAATATAATGTTCGTAACAAAATCAAATCACTATCAATATCTACATCATGAGAAAATTCGTTTTAAAAATGGCTAATTGTAAACGTATTACTGGTCGTCACTGTACGTTGGAACGTACCCTATTTTCTTTGCCCGGTATATTATACCTGGAACTTATTAGAGCGAGAATCATTATGTTGTTCCAGGTATACATCCCTGCATGGTGGAGCTACCTTTGTATACATAAGTAACCTAATTCTATGGATATCTATGCCTATGTATTGCTGTTTTCTTTGAACTGGGGAAGTTCTGAGAAATGCTAATGGAGCTAGATTTTTCTCCGACATTGTGAATTATAATAGGTAGTTCTGGTGTAATAGTTTATTTATTGTGTGCGTATTCGACTAAGTCTTCTAAATAAGTAAGTCTATCAGTCATAATATATTTTATTTCGTCATAAAATGACTAGCATTTTGATGTAAGAAGTCGGAATGGTAAGTTAAATGAACTTTAAAGTAAGTACACCGAAATTAAAATAAAACCCGGCGAAATGTGAGACGGACTCGAACACCGAGAGTTCCGTACAAAGTAGTGACATAAACAGCCATATCTTTTGACTGCGTAGACTTAGAAGGTTGATTTTTTCACAGCACTAAGGTACAACAGAGTTGAGCATGTGGTTTTAATTTGAACTTGATACTTTTACGCGTTCCTGAGATAAAGGGTCTTGACAGACAGACAACAAAGTGATCCAATAAGGGCTCCGTTTTTTTTTCCTTTTGAGGTATAGGACCCAAAAAAAACTCCAAAGATAACAATTATATTTTAAGTTAAAAATTAAGACTTACAAATTTGGACTCAAACACAACAGTTGTATTAAATAAAACCTAGTTCAGCTTAAATGCCTGACACTAGTTTTCAACTGGATCTTAATAATTTTATATTTCATTGGACATAATAAACGTCAAGGCTAATAATAAAGTTATGAAGTTCCCAGCTTCATAAAACTCAACGAAAAGATAATGTTAATTACTTTTGCAATTAAACAAGTTTGGTTATAGATAACGGACGATGTGTTGTCATTTTTATTTGTATAAGTGACGGAACCGGCTTTAATTTGATAACAGAATAATGTTGCCGTATAACTATTAACATTGTTTTAGCATACCCACGGTTGGGAAATAGACAGAAACGAGCCGTAATCTAATGCGTTAGTCCAGTGCGTATCGTCCAGGTTTTTGCATGTAATAAATGATAATTATTTGTTTATATATAACTAGCTGCGCCCCGCGATTTAACCCACAACTTACCTTCCAAGCGTTGTAGCGTGATGTTATATAGGCTATGCTACTTCCAGAAAATCCAGCTCTATGTTGAGCAAATAATTTTATAATGCGTTTAGTAGTTTCGGAACCCAGGTACAAACAAACATAACCTTCCTCTTTGTAATATTAGTATAAAAAACCAAAATGATTTTCAGCTTCTTCTAACCCGAAAAAATACCAAGTTGGGATAAGGCTTCGCAGGTGTAGCAAAGATTCTAGATAGCTCACCAGATTTTGCGGGCTGAAATGTGTTTTGTGCCTGTCCATCTTAAGTAGGTAACTTAAATATACCTAGTTAGCCTGAGAAGCTTTATGTACACACGATGGCAGGTCAACCTATTCTAAACTATTATAACCTGATCACTCTACTACGGATCGCACACCGTAGTAGAGAGATCAGGTTAAAATGGATTGGTGTAGGTTGATGTGTCGCCGTGTGTACATCTGCCTACTTAGTTTAAGATACACCCTGTGTGTCTTTACAGCGTGCCTGCCATGCAGAGAGATGAAGCTTAAACGTCTAGCTTGGAATCGTACCTTCCGACCGGAACACGGCAATTTTGCTGGAAGACGGCAAAGATACCTATATAGGTACATTTATGTTGGTGGTTAATTCACGGTAGAATAATTTCACAAAAGGGCTTAACAAATGGTAAAGGATAATGACTGTCTCTACTGTCCTTATACAGTTTAACCGCTTGCTATTTAAAGACGCGCTAGGATAACCAGCAAGATTCTAATTTGCTCACGTTTTTTTGCAATGTTTAGGTCAGTGTCAGGTTTTATGTTGTTTAAAATAATTATGATTTGCAACCGTTACACGGATGTATCTACAGCATTATAATCAGCAATACACCTCTAACTCACCAAACCTGTATTTATTATGGTCTCTGACAACTAACCTGAAAATTGCAAAACCTGGTGCTTCCACCTTTTTTTTGCGAATTGTAAATCATCAAAAAACTTGCCCCGCACTGGGCGGGAGGGAGTTTCAGACTTGTACTGACTAAAACCCACCCATGTTCCTTCTATTGCCTTTTATGTTCCAGGGCCGCGGTATCTCTTTCAAACAACCCGCAACCCCGGCAGGAGGTGCTTTCACCTACAGTTATCTCTTAAAACCTACACGGCAATCATTAATACCGTCAGTCAACATAACAGCCAACCCTATTAACACTAGCCCTAACTGTGAGGGCTAAGTGGCTATATGGCTTATTACTTCACAACATAATCAGTTATATATTCCCAGCAAAAATTCTAATTTGAAAAATCTACTCTGCTACATCGGAAGACTATAAAACATTGATGTTTAAACTTTCAATAAACAGATTTCAGCACTTCCTTCGAGGTAAAAATAAAAGAAATAAATGTATCTCGTTGTTTATCATTCTGCGCAAGTCACGAAAGTCGATTGAGGGTATTGCACCCTGATACCGCGATAGACAGACGCCGTACATATCTTTAGCCATACATATGTTCTGGATCACGTGAGATTTGCTTTCTAACGCTACTTGCTGAGGTATTTCTGCGAGCTGAGGCTCAAAAATGTTTACAATCGATGGTAGAAATTTTCTGGAGAATATATAAATACCTACCTAGTGAAGTTGGTGTACGCTTCAAATACTTCGAAACTATGGTTCGAATTGAAAAAATATTTTAGTATTGTATAGCCCAGGAGTGGCGAACCTTGATGGACCAACGTGCCAATTTTCTTAAATAAATGTTGAATGAGGCCACAGACGTGCCATCAAATAATTTTGACCAAGTGATTGTATTAGGAAAATAATTACTATCAATTCAAAACTTTTTTATTGACTAGTAGAGTCATCGCTAAACGGTTTCTAAGCGAATTAATTTTATTCATCTCTGGAAATAACCAATCGCTCCGGCGAGTTAAAAATGATGGGAAGATAAAAATATGATTAAAATTGTTTGTATGAATCTAAATCGTTATCGCGTGCCGTCATTGGCACGCGTGCCATGGGTTTGCCATCTCTGGTATAGCCCATTAACATTACGTTAAGACACTAAAGAGCTGAACAGCGGGTGAAAGTCGTTGGGCACAATAGTATGTTGCTATATTCTACGAAATAATCACGTTAATTGAATAACTGGTTCTAGAATGACGAGCCCACTAAACGACTGCCAAATATGTTTTGTAATACATTAAAAATATGCACGTAATACATTAAAAATATGCACAGGAATGATACGAGTATTCAGCAACGTACAGTTAGACTAGAAATCGACATAATCGAAAAAAGACTGCTGAAGACAGCAGATGATGATAGTGCGTAGGAAAGATAGATACTTAAATCTATAGACTGAATATAAGTTCTCTTACATGGATGCCAGTTTTGTTTAGCTGTAAGTTAAATCTAAATATATAAAATTTTCGTGTCACAATGTTCGTTCCCATACTCATCCGAAACAGCTCGACCGATTTTTATGATTTTTTCATCACATTCAGTAAGTCTGAAAATCGTCTAACATCTATTTTTCATACCTCTAAGTGAGCAGCGGGTGAAACCGTTGGGCACAGCTAGTACCTACATATAAAATAATGTCAAGTATACCAATTTTAGCAACAAATCTTGCTGAAATAGTTCACGTTTATCGATGATATTTTAACAGTTTACATCGCAGCGGTCTGACAATGTCACACATGGCAATTTAAGTTTCTTAGGACATTAAAGAATGAAACAAGACCTAATACATATTTAATGAGATATCAAACAAACGGAAACTTAGTCTATTTATCACATTTGATGTCCTATATATCAACAATTTGTACAGAAACTGTTGGTTGCCTCTAATTTTAGCTAAGTATATCCTCTAATTATCCTGATAATTAAGTCAAATAAGCATGACTGTATTATATTTCGAATAGTCTATACCTTTGATGTTGACAAAATTTACGAACAAAATTTTTTTTATGGTTTGTTATTTAATTGAATTCAGAGCAATGTTAGTTAAATTGGTAAAGTAATAAAATGTCGTTAATAATTTGATATAAGAGAGTTAGAGTTTTATTACAACAAAAATAATATCAGCTGCAAGATTCTTGTTTTTGTTCTGTTATCTTTGTTTTTGATTCACTTGTTTTTGTTACGTAAATACGCAAGTAATATAATCGTGCATCGTACCTAGGGTCAAACGCAAATTCTGTTGAATACGTCGCAGTTCAATCTTCTACGACGTACATTTTAAAAACATACATAAAATAAAAAAAAAAACTCGATAGGATAGATATTGTTATTTTAATCGTAAATTATCTTTTTATTTACCGATGTTCATAAATCACGAGCTTCGTCCGACTCTATAAAGTTCGCTTTATAAACTGAACATGATTGATGATCTTCACTATGTATGAGTCGCCAAAAAACTCGCGAAAAACCGTCAACGGTCGTGCCAGGCACAGACACACAATCGATACCGGAACCGGACCGTAAACAATAACAGAAGAACCTCCAAAACCTCCTCCGAACACAAATTAACCCACTAAAATGAAAACACCAAAAAAAATACGACGAAAACATACCAAATGTACACGATTTAAATTCGTCGAGTAATCAATATTATTGTGACCTACTTTACTTACCAAAGTTATGCGTTATACAACACTTCCAGAAGGCACTGTGTTTTCCTAATAAAATACTTTAAATCACTGCCACATGTTTATTTTATTTAAATTTTACACTTTTGCGTGGATCGATAAGTCTACCATGCTGGTACAACGGCCGTCTGTGATCAGAGCGCGTCCATTCAATACTGGGAGAGGCATGCGTAGAGGGACGCTCGCCTCGACGCCGAGCGCGGGAAAAATGACGTCTTGTTTCTTTTAAGATGAGAGGAGAGGAGCACAGACGTCCACGTTACAGCCAAGAGACAATAAAGGTGACTCTAAATAAATATCAATTTATTACATTTGTTAACAAATATTCATGATAGTAACTGTTTTAATTTTACCATATTATCAGCGAGTAAACATATAGTAGCTTATAGTAGCAATAAACTAAATGGTATCACTATTAAGATTGATGTTCTCGTTCATTATTTAATTAATGACAGTTTGTAGAACGATTTTTCAAGTTATCAAAGAAAGAAACCAGCATTGTTGTCTGTGAAGGCAAATAAACGTTAAAGGCGATAATACTCGGTTCTTTGTGGAAACTAAAACTACAACATTTTCGAAAGAAATATTTTAGTACTAAAGTACTTACATTATGTACTATTTATTTATAATACCTCACAAAGCAAACATCGCTTACATCTTCCGGCATTTCCGGACGGTAACAATAGGCCTTTTCCAAGAATAACGCGGATCTGGCTGAATGCATTACTATTAGCCTATTAACATTAAACAAAGTCTACGCTCTAATTTTAAAATCATTGTAATAAAAATTAAGCAACCCAAAAAAGTGACACACGTATGTCTTCATCACAATGGACTGAACAAACGCTTTGAAATATTTACGGAAGAATCTATAATATTTTTTCGTTAACTAAAATATTATGGCAAGCAATAAACCAGCCAACATCCATAAATCTAAACATTTTCATCGATTATTACTATTATGATATTAAAGTAAACAGCTTTAAAGCGAGAAAACACACCAGGCACATAATATAGAGCGTTATGGATCTGTATTAATGTGGAACATATTAAGGAAATGGAAATACTTGGCAACGTAGGTCAGGACGTCTGGCGTCGCACGATCAGTGAAAATAAACACCGTTAGGCTGGTTGCAGAACTGACAGTTTAGCGTGGGATTAGGAGTAAATTTTTCCTTCTACTGCTATCATGGATAAAGGAAAATCAAACAAAAGTTATGTCTGTTGCAGTCACTTTTCCATGATTTTTCCTCTCTCGAAACGCCATAAATTATGTTGGCTTTTAAAATCAATACAAAGCATTTATTCATTTGTTTAACAAAGGTTAACAATCGTAATATAGATCATAAATGTGGTTAGTAAAAAAGCGCTATGTTATGCCCGAGAGCGTACAAATATAGGTATAAATAGTTTATTATAATGACAGTCAATTATGTTTAAAAATAATAATAAATGAAGATGAAGAAATTTTTCAGTTAGTTTTTTTATTAAAAAAATAGTAACTGAAAAATTTCTGAGTATGGGTCAAAAATTAAAATGCCCGAATAAAAAAATTGTGAAATAAATAATGTCTGTACAAACACAAAGACTCAAACAAACAACTAAGTAATACATAATAATTATGTCAAAAATACAGTTTTATTTATGTCAAGGTCAGGAATAAAGTATCTATTATTTATCATGTCATCATTCTGCCATTAGATTTTACATGACCAAACTCCTCTAGAAAATTATAATGGCCGTTATTACATATTCAGAAGTCTGAATAATTAGCACTCGTATATTTTTTCAAATCTGCAGGTAATACCGGAATGTCTTGTCATGAAAATGTCATTATCGGATGCAGCTGAATACCATTATTTTACATGGAACGACTGCCTATCTCCACAACCCAGTCAGTACTGGGTAATACGAGACCCCCTGGTAAAACTGTTTCAGTGAAAGTCTGATAGACTTTCACTGAAAGTCTTAGTCGTTACAGATAGTCAGTGTCCTGAAAGTCTTTCAGGACACTGACTATCTGTAACGACTGTCCAAGATCAACAAATGACAGCCGGGACCAACAGCTATAGACGTGATTATGAATCTATATATCTATATTATACAGCAGAAGAGATTATTTGGTTGAACGCGCTAATCACAGGAACTACTGGTTCGAACTGAAAAATATTTTTTTTTTGTTTTAAGCTCATTTATCGACGAATGTTATGGGCTATGCAATATCATACTACGACACTTAGGAGCTGAGCAGCGGGTAAAACCGCTGGGCAAAGCTAGTTTTCAACGCGAATACTTCCTACTAATATAATATTATAAATGCGAATGTTTGCGAGGATGTATGGATTTTTGTTACTCTTTCACGTCAAAACAGCTGAACGGATCTTGATGAAATTTGGCACAGAGGTAGATTAAAGATAGAGTGAGTAGTTAATTTTCGATAATCACGCGGGCGAAGCCGCGGGCGCCAGCTAATATCTCATATGCCTGTCTCTAACGCTAGTCTAATTATGTAGACTTATTTGTCGTAGTTTTACAAATCAAAAATATGTCAGTTTTTTTTTCCTACACGCTCCAAAACTAATCATTACACAACATTCCCTTTTCAAATATTTCATTTACGACCAGCCTTACCTTCCATAGGATACATACAGGGGGTTATTATACTGAGCGAGCTGACCTGCCGCGGTCGACAACCCTCCGAATGAGGTCAGTGGGGGCGATCTCACTCTCTACTTAAGTATTCAGCCTATTATTACCCTTTGTGATGCAAGCGGAGTTATACAAGCGAAGTGAACTGTTTTAATGGTAAGCTTTATTTGTGAGCGATTATACCTAAACTATATGATAAGGAACTTCAGAATTTCGCATTTTTTACAAACGTGTAACCTTTACGCCACTTGGAATTTCTCCTGTATCTTGGATGCGTTCAAAAACTCACACACACAAGCATTGACTAAACGTTGTTATAGTAAGGGCGGTTTGTACAACTGATATTATTTAACTGTATATAATAATTTGGCGGCTAACCGCGAAGAAAAACGCGAAGAAACCGCATTAAACGGTTGAGCCGCTCAAACAAACCGCCTAGTGGCCAACCGCTGGTGCGTAAGGTCCTTAAGGGCAAAAGAAGTTATATGTACGTATTCCAACATTGCACATGTACACGAGTTCACTCATTAGGCTATTAGATAATTTAGATATGTTTTATTTTGCTTGAAGTATATTCTCATTGTTTACAATTTTTTTTAAATAAAACTGCTGCTCACCAGGAATTACTCCTGTATCGGGTGCGATAACAAACATTTAACTTCACATACACAAACAGTCAGACCCAAGACAACTATTTTAGGTCATACAAATATTTTTTCCGTGCGAGAATCGAACCCGCGACACGCAGCGCGGCAGTCCATCGCTCAGCCACTGCGCCAACCGTGCAGTCAAAAAAATTACTTTTGATTTTGAATGATTTGACGATTTCCCATACTATGTTGTAAAAGTTAAAATGTATCGTAAAAAGTATGGTTGTACAAATACCTGAGCAACTGATATCGTTTAAACAAATACCTACTTAGTTATTTGATGACTGGTTGTATTGCATAATATTTGTACTGTTTTTAATTGTTCTAAATACTAAAATAAATAAATCTGTATTGTTAATATTAATTGTCACGTCGCGGCTCTGCAAGGGTCCAGAAACCTCTTCTAAGTGAGTAAATCTGGGTCAGATCGCGACTGTTTTGGTTAGCTTGAGATTGCCACTACAAATATATGGGATTCTATTCTCAGATCATGCTAAAGTTATTCGTTCTTTGGGTATCTCAAAAGGGTAAAAGCTGAACCTTTACACAAACACTTTGTTTTCCGTCTGTCTGCCTGTCAAGACTCTTTATCTCGGAAACGCTTGGAGTTGTCGAGTTGAAATCTTACTAATATTATAAATGCGATTGTTCGTAAGGATGTATGGATTTTACTCTTTCACGTCAAAACGGTTGAACGGATCTTGATGAAATCTGGCACAGAGGTAGATTATGGTCTGGAATAACACTTAGGATACTTTTTTTTCGATATCACGCGGGCCTAAACCGCGGCTACCAGCTAGTTAAACCATATATTCAAACTGTAGAGCTTTAAAGCTGTGAAAAAAGTCAACCCTCTAAGTCTACTCATTCTAAAGATATGGCCGTTTATGCCGCAAGTTATTACTGAACCTTCCTCGGCGAGTCCGACTCACACTTGACCGGATTTTTACATGAGGAAATAACAGGCCAGAAACAGGCTTGCAAGGCAATAGGCTGAAATTGTTATCTCTGCTTAACACTTTGAGGAAAAAGCGTGATGCTCTCTTGTTCCTCATACTTGTCATTTTCTTATCAGATAGGTCTATGTAAAGATGCCAGGAGTAAAATATAATGCACTTGGCATCTTATTTGTACATAAATTAACACTTTGTTTGAAGTGTTATTAGCAGTATCTATGTAGTATTTACACACGAACAAAGCCGTAGGAAAATGTACAAGATATTATATTGTTAATGATTTACACTGTATAAGGACAAACCTACAATGTTGCGAATAGTAGATCTAGACTGTGGTTGACTAATTTCTTTGGGAACTGGCGGTTTCAATTCTTTCTCGTTTTGCTTGTAACTTCAACATTGTGGATTATTTAGGTAATTCACTTGCGTGATATGAAAATAAGACTGTTTATGTTGATCTGTGATGTCTTAGATAAACTTTAGAAAGTTCATATGAATTGAAAAAGTCACAGAACGAAGAAAGAAATATTTTATTTTCCGAGCTTCTAAAGCTCTCTATATCTAGACCTAGCAACAGCAAGTCTGAATATTTTATAATCACCTCCATGGAGTCTTCAATCGATGAGGCCAACACCCCGCAGTAATGTGCCTTGCTCTTTCTTTTAAAGTAGGCTAGTCAACCTTAACTAAACATCCATCGATCGACAACCACAGGTTAATGCACTTATACATAAAACATAACATAAAAAACCGGCCAGGAGCGAGTCAGACTCGTGCACCAAGGGTTCCGTACAAACTTGCAACATAAACAGCCAAATCTTTTGACTGCGTAGACTTAGAGGGTTGATTTTTTCACAGTACAAAGGGACCACAGACTTGAGTATACGGTTTAAATTTCAAATGGTTTTAGTTTCAACCTCCACGCGTTCCCGAGATGAAGGGTCTTAACAGACGAACAACAAAGAAGATCTAATAAGGGTTCCGTTTCTTTTTTCCTTTTGAGGCACGGAACCCTAAAAATACTGATTAATGTGAAAATATACAAGTCCGTGATTAAACCTGTCGTACTGCATGGGTCAAAATGCTGGGCTGTAAAAAAGATGGATGAAAAACGATTGCATGTAGCGGAGATGAGAATGTTGAGATGGATGTGTTGAAGTCTTAAAGATGCGTCTGTTACAAACAAATTAAAAAGGATTCGTTTGTCTTGGTATGGACATGTAATGAAGAGGGACGAAGCGTATGTGACTAAACGGGCTAGATATTAATGTTGATGGATGGAGAGGGAGAGGAAGGTCAAAGTAAAGATGGATGGATTGTGTAAGGAATTATATAAAAGAGAAAGGAGTGAACCATGCCGTAATATCTTACAGGGGAGAATGGATGAAGAAAACGTGATGCGCCGACCCCAAATAGAATTGAACAAGAGCAGGAAAATTATGATAAAAATATACTATAATTCCCCCAGGGAACCTAAAAAAGAAACTAATTTGCAAAGTATCTAGGGACAAACGAACAAATCAATTTACTTCCAATTGGTACCCATGCCTGTCTAATACTGAATTCGGCCTCCAAAAATTAGGGCAGGTCAAACAGCACGCGAAGTTAGCTGGTAGATGTTACATTACCATAACTAGGTCTATTCGTTATGAATGATGGGTATCGACATAACCGAATAGGCAATAATTTATTTATTCATTTACTAGCTTTTGCCCGCGGCTTCGCTCGCGTTAGATTCGGGGTAACACAGTTCCCCTTTCATGATTTGCAGGTATCTGCCACCTGTAGTTTTTGCCCTTGCGCCTTATTTATTGTAATAGCAAAGCTAAGTTTTCCCCTTCTTCCCTCTTTCTCTCCCATTTCTCACTTTTTTTACAAAAAAAATGTTTCCAGAGTCTCAACTATATCTGTACCAAAATTCATTAAAATCGGTTTAGTCATTTAGGCGTGAAGTCGTAGCAAACATACAAACAAACTTACTTTCGCTTTTATAATATTAGTAAGGATTACAAGTAACAAAACACAAGTATTCCAATTTTTATTAAATAGAATAATGTCAGAAAAATACAATAAAATTATATCAAACAAATAAATTACATTACATACAATAAAAGTTTTTTTTTAGACGGTGCCCCACACTAGGATTTCTCCTGTATCGTGGGTGCGTTTACAAACATTTAAACTCACATACACAAACAGCCAATACCAGACAATATTAATAATGATGATCATGCTTTTTCCTTTTTTTAGGAAATATTTAAAAATGTAAAAATTAGAGATAATGAAAAATGATCATGCAAGTCCTATATAGCCGGCCTATGATGGCCAGAATGTCTTCCTACGGAAATCTATGTATAGGAATAACACCCACGTTTAATCAAAGGTCTGTGGAATTGCCGGCTTTTCTGTTCCCTGATCATTACAATTGGATTCCTTGAAAGTTCGAGTGAATCGGATTCTTCTAGGCAACTGTCATCCACCCTAAGCCGCGTCATTAAAACTCTCGCGTCCAGCCCTGGTTCAGTCCATGGTCCGGAGCGAGATGGAATGGGAAGCGGTCACCTCCTTCTGCAAAGCAGTAATGCTAGCGAAGGAGGTGGCCAGGCGAAAACCTCAAACCAACCCAGCCGCCGTGGGAGACGGGCGAGTGTTCCACGTGCGCCTCAAAGAGATGTCAGCAAAGCAGAGGGGCTTGCCAGGGTCACCGCCTGCTGGGGTTGCGGGTTGTTCGAAAGAGAAAGAACATCATGGTTGGGTTTTAGTTAGTACAAGTCTGACACGCAAGTTATTTAATGATTTCTCCCATCCGTAAAACAAACCGCGTCATTGCTTCACATCAGGGGAGAAGCAGCCTGCTTAATACAAAAAAACGTAATTTTTTTTACTTTTACCAAGTGCTGTTTATCGTAATATGATCATCTCCTTTCGGGATTTGAGTAACGTCAATGTTTTTGGGCAAGCCAGACACACGTATTCCCAGCTATTGGTAGGTACTTGCCCGAATTTGAACTCAGAACATGCATGAGAGGCGAGGCGCTAAACCTCTGGGCTATCAGCGACAAATATTAATAGGTCCTAAAATCAAAATATTTAATTTTACATAGGCACTTATAAAACGTCGAGAAGAGGTGCACGGTTCGGGTTGGTTGTTTACTATAGAGAAGAACCGGCAAGAAATTCCATGGTTAGTCTTTTAAAATCATTGGTTTTGCAATGTTTTTGTTACAGCGTCAATGTTGTTGTAGGAGCGTTAGTACTAAAGTATAAGAGGACAGCGTAGGCCCGACATGAAGTCATTGCTTACTTTACAAAACATAAAATAAAATAGAGATAGATAGAGAGAACATGCGTCCAAGAATCTACAACTGTGAGAATTTGCGAGCTGTTATACATATATTTGATTTCAATAATGGGTACATCAGTTTGGTGGAATTGTTAATTAGGGTAAGAGTGCACTACAAACGTACAGTCCTCAGGTACCCTGTGAATCCAATACACTATATCTGCAGTTACAGTGTTTTGTATTAACAACGTCCATTCGATTTCTTTTTGCTCGTCGCATGGTCCTGCATTCAATTTTGTTGACCTTTACATTATGAAAATCTAAGATATCGTAATGGCAAAAAACACTGTATTTGACTAAAACTGATGGCACAGTAGCTGAGCGATCGACTTCTGCACTGCGTGTCGCGGTTTCGATTTCCGCACGGAACAAATATTTGTATGGCCTACCGATAGTTGTTCCGGGTCTGGCTGTTGGTGTATGTGAGTTTAAATGTTTGTAAACGCACCTACGATACAAGAGAAAATCCTAGTGTGGGGCAATGTTTATAAAAAAAAAACTAAAGGCAAAACACGGTAACTGAAGATGCAGTGTAAAATGATTTTGCGCATTTCTAAAAAAATGTCTTTCGTAGTTACAGTGTATTGAATTAACAGGGTACCAGTGAACCCTTTGGTAAAACAAACCCAGTATCACAAAATCACCCCGGAACTAAATCGAAGTTATTCCCACCACCCCCCGCGATCACCACCTCATAAACTAACCGGTTACTACACACACTATCACTGTCAGTTACTCAATCGCAGCGAGCTTGAGGTTATGACCCCGTGGAGGCTTACGTAATCTATCGATTTCTTTGGCAAACAAAATTAGGTGATGGGGGATAGTGATTTATTTGAGTGCATAGACTTTTATGGATATTAATGGGCATTATATTCGTGGTACTTTACCTAATTATAAAGCAACAGCTTTTGTCTATGGTTATGTATACGCTACCAGGATAAATAATGTCCTAATTCAGATCATCTATGTGCCAAATTTCACCCGAATCCATTAAACATGAGGTGGCCGGGCGTTTGAGGGAGAGAACCGCAAACCAACCCAGACACCCCGGGCGTCGGGCGCCGCGAGACAACTCCCGGCCACCGTAGATGCGGGCTTGTGGACGGTGAGCAATGGGTAGCTCACCGTCCGTCCGTCTATTGATGACAGGTGGTGTCGACTTGCCGTGGCCTACGCCTGCCGGGGTTGCGGGTTGTTCGAAAGAGATACCGAGGCCCCGGAACGCAAAGGGCAATAGAAGGAACATGGGTGGGTTTTAGTCAGTAAAAGTCTGACACAAAAAAAAACTATTAAACATGGAGTAATAGACCGAGATGGTTCATTTGGCATTACATTAACAAACAACCATGTGACAAGTGAGGAGCTCGTGGCTAATTAATAGCAGCCGCTCAGGTCGGTCTTTAGGTTAAGCCGCGCTTGCCTAGGTTGGTCTGTGGATGGGTGACCACCCGTTACATACCCAGTTTCCTCCGTGCCTCGGAAAGCACGTTAAGCTGTTAATCTCGGATATCATTTGTAGATCTTTGACAGTCGTTAGAGATAGTCAGTGTCTTGAAAGTCTGACAACCAGTCTTATCAAGAGGTATCGTATTACCTAATACTAACTGGGCTATGAAGGTCAGATAGGCAGTCGCTCCATGTAAAATACTGGTATTCAGCTGCTTCCGGTAAGACTGGAAGCCGACCCCAACATAGTTGGGAAAAGGCTAGGCAGATGATGATGACCAAGTAACAACTAAAGCTTAAAATAAAGCTAGCCATACTTTAGCTGGGTAACTTAGGTAAGTTGGTGAAACTCTTTCACCAACTTACCTAAGTTACATGAGAACCATGAGAACATGGTTTTAAAAAAATTGGTTCTTAAAATCCAGCCATTTTTAGACGGGAAATCATCTAATGACTTCGCCCACTCTGGGCACTTTTATCTAATGAATAAAACCCATCCATGTTCCTTCGTTTGCCCTTTGTGCTCCGGGGCCACGGTATCTCTTCCGCACAACAGGCATCCTCGGCAGGAATTAACATGTTTTAGATAATCAAATTTACTCCAAATCAATTAATTTCTGCATTCCAACCTTCACCTTACCCTCTAAGATCTTATCACATTTCCTTAACGACCCGATGAAGCCAAGAGCCCCCTACGCAGACGTATTTACGATACTATTATAATACTAGTCGTTGCCTGCGACCTTCACCCGCTATTTTTTTTTATATATAAAACTAGCTTTTGCGCGCGGCTTCGTTCTCGTTGTATTCGGGGTAACACAGTTCCTCTTTCCTGATTTACCGGTACGTGCTATCTGTAGTTTTTGCCCTTGCGCCTTATTTATTTTAATAGCAAATCTAAGTTATCCCTTTTCTTCCCTCCTTCTACCTCATTATTCACTTTAAAAAATAGCCTATGTCCATCTTCAGGGTCCCAACTATCTCTGTACCACAATTCATCAAAATTGGTTTAGCCATTTAGGGGTGATGACGTAGCAAACAAACTCACTTTCGCTTTTATAATATTATGTTAGTAAGCATTACTTTCCTATTTGCATCGGATTTTGTTAAAAATTTCATGGGTTTTCATTTTTTGCACAGTTCCCTCATACTTTTACTAAAATAAAAGCAGTCGTTACTCCTTATAACACCAATAAGTGCCGTCAAAATCGGTCCCGTCGTTTCGGAGATTATCCAGAAACAAACACAAAAAAATGTGCCAACAAAAACATTTTTATTTTCTTTCATGCATGTTCTTCTGTACGCATTCAGTAAAAAGTTTTAATTTGAAATTACAAGCAGACACATTAATTTAATTTATTTGTGTAGATTATGATTAGGTATTTATCTACCCGTTACGCCACATCATATCTTTTTGCGTAAGTCGCCAGAGATAAACAATATTGTTTATGTTGAGAGTTTACTAGATGCATTCAAAGCGTGTGTTTAAGACGTGTTTGTCGTGTCTTGAACTAACAAAGTAAAGACAACAATGTAAGGTTTATCTTGATAAGTTAACCGGGTTCATTTACATGTTGCATACAAAGATTTATATGTAGGAGCTGTCTGAGATAACTGCTTGGTTAGCACTTAGTTTCACAAAGAATTTTCTGTCATTTTGTTTCACTTCAATTTTTAAATATTTCTAATATTTAAATTCTCCTGCCACAGTGTTAGTTACCATACTCCTCCAAAACGGCTCGATTGATTCTTATGAAATTTTTTATTCATATTCAGTACAGTAAGTCTGAGAATCGGCCAACATCTATTTTCCATACCCCTATATAAGCGAGCAGCGGGTGAAACCGCTGGGCGCAGCTAGTGAATAATAAAAATCACAATATCTCAGCTTTACCAGTTTCGAATTAAAACCTAAATAAAAGCACACTGTTAGATTTTCAGCGGTAATATATTTTCTTTAAAATAAAAACAACAAGAAAATGTTTAATGTAATGTATGGTCTTTGTAGGGTTACAAAACAACCCTACAAAGACCATAAATTAAACGGGATTTTCATATTATCTTTCATTAAAATGCTAAAGTATGCAGGTGTCTAAATTGAGAGCTGCCAGTTTTTACTTAATAGAAGTAATCATCATATTATCGCGACATTAAGTTTTACAAAAAAAAAGACTTACAAAATAATAGTTTTTTCGTACCACTTGCTCAAAAAAGTGACATTCTATGCTACAAAAAGCGAACATAACAATAGTCATTTTCAATCTGTTAAAAACAGGGAAAGAAAATTGTACTGAATTTCATTCATCCTCTAGGGGGAGAATGTGATTTAAATTTGGAATACTTACCGAAATTCAAACTGAACTACGTCTGTGTTTACACCAGTGAGTTTATATACAGAGTGTTAGGTTAAACGAGGGACTTATTGAGGGAGGGTATTCAAGTATTCGATTCTCGTCCCAAATATGTAAAAAACCTATAACCTTAATTTCTGACGTAATTGTCCAATAAAATACATTATTCATGAACACTGAGCGCGAGATAAGTAAACTTGTAAACAGTGAAGTAAATCACGCGGCAAAATACCTACGCGCCGATTCTACCGAAAAGGCGTCCTAAGCCAGGTTTAAAGTATGAAGGGAAAATGGATTATACCTAAAGGTCATTGACATGCACACATGTTCTGCGATAGTATTAAATCGCTAGCGCAAGGGTATATAATACACGTTGCGAGACTTATGCGAAATTTTTGGTATGGTTCTGTCTTTTATTTATTAGTGTTTTTTTTTGTTCATATTTTTATTAGTATCATGTAAGTATGCACTATTGTGGGTTTGAATATGTCCCTCGTTTAAACTAACATACTGTATAAAACATTATACATCTTTTTGAAAAAGGAATACGCATTTAATAAGCAGTTATGACATAGTATAAAGAGGGGAAGTACGATAACTTCATACAAACGCGTAGCGCGCGGCTTGTATGTGTGCGCCGTAGTATCTATGCGTCGCCGCACGCACACTAAACAAAATCTCGGCTCCTTTCGCGCTGCGCCAGTCGGGGCTAACACTGCACGAGGTTCGCGCGTCACGGCTTTTCGGCACCGCTAAACGAATAAAAAATGTCTGATAACCGCGGGAGAAAGTATTGCTGTGTGTTTGGGTGTCTTAATAATTCATCAATTCCAGAATTGTCTCAGTTCAAATTACCTATTGAACAGGAAAGGTAAGCTACTCACTTATTCTAGCATAATTCAATTTTTTACTTCATAATGAGATACCTACCTACCTACTGACTTCTTTTTGTTGTATTAGCATATTAGTTTTCTATCACACAGAGGAAGTAGAATAGAATAGAATATACTTTATTGCACACCAAAATCTACGAAACAAAACTGTTTTACAAAAAGATGTTAAATCTATGGTTACAATGGCGGTCTTATCGCTAAGAAGTACCGCGAGTTATCGCGAAGTAGGTAGGTAGGTAGGTCTACTTTCCCACTAGAATGTTTGTACTTTTGATCTGTCAACTGATTTACCGCTATTGCTTTGTTTACGTTTAGTTGTGCCGATTTCTCAGTATTGTAGGTATATTAACTAAGTACCTAACTACCCACAGTTATGAAATCGTAATTAAAAATAAGTTATTGACTAATTTTAAATTATATACAACATTATTTTTAGTATATGCGAAACCTGAATATAGTTTGTTCAGAATAAGTAACTGAATCGATTCCAATAGTTTTTACACCATGTTATATTTTGTCCCAAAAATATTAATAAAAGGTTACGAGTTGGACACTTAGTAGGCATACGAAATCATACGGCGCGCAACAAGGTCACGGCAGGTCAAAGCGACAGTACCTACGTGCGGCGTAGTTTGTGCCGCAAAGTGAAAAGTGACAACCCTATGACAGTAGGCAATTATATCGCGAATTGGGCCGGAGATAACCTACTTCCCCTCTATTTACTTTGGTTATGATTATTAAATTAAATAAAATTAAGAAAACCGACGAGGCCGTATAAGCTTGATGCCTTTGCTTTTCCGACAAAAAATATTGGTCTAGGAATTTGCCGCGATTTTGTTTTCTTCAAATACATAAACGTTAAGTTTATTTTAATTTATTTTTATAATTAAGTTAATGTTCTAAAAATACGTTACGATGTTAATTATCTCATATTATTATTGTGTTCATTTTTTCGCAAATGGTACGAAAAGTAGAGTATTTTCCTCGGTGATAAAGCTGTCTTAGTCTTGGGTGAACTTAAATCCCTCGCTACACTCAGGACTCATCTTAAATCCCTCGCTTCGCTCGTGATTTAAGTTTTTAACACCCTCGCTACGCTCGGGAGTAAATCACGAGTCCTTCGTTACGCTCGCGATTTAAATCGTCACCCGCGACAGAAGACACTGCTTTATCCCCTTGGTTAATAATCTACTATTTATTTTAACCTTGTTAGTTGTGGTATGATGGTCTCACACAAATTCTTATCGAGTATTGATTTTCCCTTGCTACTAATATTATAAAAGCGAAAGTGAGTTTGTTTGTTTGTTACGTCTTCACGCCTAAATGGTTAAACTGATTTTGATGAATTTTGGTACAGAGATAGTTGGGACCATGGAGACGGACAAAGGCAATGTTTTTAAAGTGAATAATGAGGTAGAAGGTGGGAAGAAAAGGGAAAACTTAGCTTTGCTATTAGAATAAATAAGGCGCAAGGGCAAGAACTACAGATAGCAGGTACCTGCAAATCAGGAAAGGGGAACTGTGTTACCCCGAATTCAACGCGAGCGAAGCCGCGGGCAAACGCTAGAATTTTATATAAAAAAAACTAGCGGGTGTAGGTCGCAGGCAACAACTAGTATTATAATAGTATCGTAAATACGTCTGCGTAGGGGGCTCTTGACTTCATCGGGTCGTTGAAGAAATGTGATAAAATCTTAGAGGGTAAGGTGAAGGTTGGAATGCAGAAATAAATCGATTTTGAGTATATTTGATTATCATTTATTATTATTCTTAGATCACATTACTTATTTGAACGTTAGAGCATATATAAACGCACGCGCGTGCTCTTCACGCCAAGAAACACGTTCGACCTAAATTTTTGTCACATATTTGTGTCGTTGGGCACACGCTTGTTTGTCACATAAATGTGACAATGACATTAAAAAAGTTAAATTGTGTAAACACGCTTTTTCTCCCTGCCATTTTTTTAGCCTATACCATATCTGGGAACTTTAAGCTTTCCAGTTAAGGAGATATTGTTTCTTTCTCACCTCACGTTAAAGACTAAGGTTTGTACATTGACGACTGTTTCAGCTGGAATAAGCACGTGGCTCAGGTGAGCCAGAAAGTCACTCTCTCGCTGCGGTCTCTTAGATTTAAGCACTTTCTCCCATCTAGCACTAAACTCATTTTGGTACAGTCTCTTGTGCTTCCCATTATCGACTATGGTGATGTTTGTTATTCTGATCTATCCCAGTAACTTCTCAATAAATTGGATCGTCTTCTTAACAATTGCATTCGCTTTGTGTTTGGCCTTCGTAAATATGATCACATCTCTTCCTTCCGTACTCAGCTTAAATGGCTGCCTATACGACTGAGGAGGTCCCTCAGATCTCTCTGTATGCTGTACTCTATCTTGAATGATCCATATGCTCCTGATTATTTAAAAAGTTATTTTAAAGTGTTGGGCAGTTCTCACAGCCGTAACCTTCGGGCTTCCGAAAATCTACTCCTCCAAGTTCCATTACACCGCACCGGTTTTATGTCCAAATCATACGCAATTTCAACAATAAAGCTCTGGAACGCGCTAGCCTTTGGCATTAAAAAAGCTGAAAGTAAACTTACCTTTAAAAGAAAAGTTCGTAACCACTATTTAGGTCCGTCTACCAAATAAAAGTCATAGTAATTACTGTTAAAGTTCTCGTTTTTATTTATTTTTTAATTGTATTTATTAGTTTATTTGATATGTATATATGTGTATTAGTAACCGTATAAATATATATGTTTTCTTAAACAAATAGTTTTAGATTATATATTTTTGTACCCTATCACAATGTTGTCGTATTTTACCCAAAGGTTGACTGGTAGAGAATGCCTTATGGCATTAAGTCCGCCTATGTACCACTATTGTACATGAAGTTTAAATAAATAAATAAATAAATATTGGAGTTCAATTTTTCTAAATTTTCCACAAGTTTTTTCTACTACAAGTTTTTATGTCTGGTGTTTTGTGAAACAAAGTATGCAAGAGTGTCCACTGTTCCGTGTTAGCTTTAATTGAAACTATTGTAGGTTGTTTACTTAATGTTTGCTTCTATGTTAATTATTGTAATTGGTGTATAATACCGTTTTAATTAACTACTTTAAAAAATATATATTTTTTGCATTCAAAGAGTGAGTTTTATTGAGTCCCACCATTGTCAACCCAAAAACAAATGTTGTTTCCCAAAAATAAAGTTTGTTTTGTGAAGCGTCCGTTTCCACCTTACACATAGAATAGAATAGAATAGAATATACTTTATTGCACACCAAAATCTAAAAACAAAACTGTTATACAAAAATATGTTAAATCTATGGTTACAATACATTATGAATTGTCTTCCAAAAAACTGATAAAACTCTGTCCACTTATAGAGGCATCTTAAAAATAAAGACTCTTTTCCCATATCCCTTACATTTCGTCATGTTGAATATCAAAGTTCCCGTAGTTTTCTCACCATGATGAAATATTTGCCGAGTTGATTGAACGTAGGGCTCCACATTGTGTGGCCGGCAAATACTCGACAACTAGATAATTACTGTTTATTTTGATCCGGCAAACATGCAGGCTATTTATATGTAGAGAGGGATAGAAAACCTCCATTAGTGGAATGCGTAGGTATTTCTTGGAAATTTAGGGACCTCTTTACATAGGAATTAATCGATGCAACTTACCGTAGAACGACTCTACAAAGTACTGCTGAAATCGATTGTAATTATACGTCATCATGTTGCCGGAGTTTCGGGTTGTTCGAAAGAGATACCGCGGCCCCGGAATACAAAGGGCAAAAACATGAATAGTTTTAGTCAGAAAAAGTCTGACGCTCACTTCCCTCCGCCCAGAGCGGGGGAAAGCGTTATTTCATGATTTTCCTTACGAAAAAAAAAAGTATACGTCCTCATCTGCTTAGCCCTTTTTATCTGACCTCCACAACCCAGTTAGTTCTGGCTTATACGATAACCCTCTGTAAGACTGGTTATCACACAGGCCACTGACGACCCCATGTTGCCTGTGGTCGGCGCAACTCAGTATTTTTTTTAAATTGCTTAAATGAGTAGAGGTCGACTCTAATCATTCCTTTATTCCGTATAGTTAGAGCCATCTAAAGTTAAAAATTAAAGATTCTGTTCCATAGATATTCAAAAGATTACGTTTCATATTTAGGGTTTCAATATTACGGTTCTCAAAAAGAATTAAAAATTAACTTAGGATAATAACTTAATTAAAAGTTGCAAATAAATTATGAAGCAGTAAGCGTAGCTTAAAATAAGAATACTGCGGCATGTTACTTAGGTACAAGCTTAACTAAAACTTAAAATTATGTTAATGTTTTGGCACAACAAACAAAACATAACAAATGAGCAGGTTGTTCTGAAAAAAATGCCAGTGGAGTTTTGATTCGGTGGAATAAAAACTATAACATCCTTCATTCCACGCTGTATAGACAGGAGGTCCAAATTGCTCCGCCTGCCAAGAACAGATTCCAAATATTGCTTAGCAAACGCAATATTTGGTGCACTGGGCCGTGTACATTGCGCTTCACTTGGTTATTCCGCAATATTGCTGACAGGCGAGATTTTAGAAACCCCTGCTCAAGATTGGATGTGGAAATATAGCTTTATCTATACTTAATATATATAAAGCTGAAGAGTTTGTTTGCTTAAACGCGCTAATCGTAGGAACTACTGGTGCGATTTGAAAAACTCTTTCAGTGTTAGATAGCCCATTTATCGAGGAAGGCTGTCTATCGGCTATATAATATTATCACGCTAAGACCAATAGGAGCAGAGCACCAATGAAAAATGTTTCAATCCTATACTGCAACTAAACGGCTGGATCTATTTGAATGAATTATGATTCAAGTTCTTGGTAGAACCAACTGCGTTGAGATAAAACTACTAGGATAGCATGAAATTCACAGTAGTATTCTTTCTAACAGTTTGGTCCCTATACACAGCTATCGGCTGTATAACTTCACGCTACAATAGTTGGGAGCTTAGTGGTGGGAGAAGAGTTGTACCTACAAGTAAACCCCCCATTTCACCAGTATGTTTAAGTCCCATGACACAAATCCAGACTCCGTGGCTGCTACCGCAAAATTTCTAATGGAAAACCCCAACAATGCTTTACTGACCCGGAAATCGAACCCATGAAGGTTATTCTCAGCATTCACACATATGACCACCAGGCCATCTAGGCAGCTTCTCCTAGCTATCAAGTTATCTTTGTATATTAAAATTGTTGATGTCCCAGGATAATTAGAAAAAAAGGGATTTTTATTGCCAAACCTAAGCAGACAGAGAGAAGAGAGGGATTTATTAGCAATTTTTTGGAATATAAAAAAAGTATTTCCAATTTTTTTTTTGACATCTACTACAGTACTGTCTCTCCTCCTCCTTGTGTGCACACTTTGTCGCGCGAAGGAAATACTTGCAAAGGTTGTCTTGAAAAGTTCGCTTTTACCGATAAGACCGCCCTTGTGCCACCCTATTTATAAGTTGTATACTGTTATTCTTGTAATATGTATGGTGTACATAACAAAACAAAAAGTACTTTTGTCAGTTATGAATATGAAACTATGTTTTTTTAAGAATGGAAGCCGTGGGGTGAAAAGCGCCCTCCAGGACGACCACAAATGCGCTGGAAAGATGACGTCAGTAAAGTCGCTGGTTCAAACTGGACACAAAGAGCGCAACACAGGGAGGAATGGAGGAAGTTGAAGGAGGCCTACACCAAAATGGTCGAAAAAGGCTTAAGAAGAAGAAGTATTGAAAAAGACATTTGCCATTGAAACGATGTAGGTAGTAACAATTTACCAACATCTACATGTCTTCGTAATATCATGAGATGTCGTAGGTCATATCTATCAACAGCTTGAGTGATCAGAAGTCCCCGGTGACCTGTCAATGACTCCTCATTGATCGCATCGCGTTTTTATTAGCACAGGTTTAGGATTGGTCGCTCGCGCATGATTTTCGAATGTTTCAATTGCACTCGATAGAGCGGTATATTGGATGACGTAACGATATTTTATTAACAACAATTTTTATGTTTGTTTTGACAATGTTTTACTGGATGTTTTCTCGAGCATTTTGAAAGATTCCGCAAAAGTTTTATTAAATACTAGCTGACGCCCGCGGCTTCGACGGGTGATATCCAAAAAAAAATATCCTGTGTTATTCCGGACTTCAATCTACCTCTGTGCCAAATTTCATCAAGATCCGTACAGCCGTGTTGATGTGAAAGAGTAACAAATATCCATAATTATCCATCTATCCTCACAAATATTCGCATTTATAATATTAGTATGATATTATAAGTAGGATAAGTAGTTAGTTATGTAGAATCATAAGAAAAGAGAAATAGTTTTCTTTTGTAATTAAGACATTTGATGTAAACTGATTTTTTTAAGATTTATTTTCATTAGTTGATAGCTTCACTGTCGCATTAGGTTAAGGCCTGTAAAGATAGTTGTAAGGAGGATAAATACATAAATAAATATTATTAAAAACCTCTTTTCATACGGAGAAGGCACGAGCATTGATCACCGCCACGCTTGCTCAATAGTGATTGGCGACTTCAGACTTATATTAACTATAAGTCCAGGTTTCCTCAAGATGTTTTCCTTCACCAATGTCTGGGGTTTCTAAGATTAACTTTAGAAAGTACATATGAATTGAAAAAGTCACATTGGTAGTTGCCGAATTTGAACCCACATACATGAGAGGCGAGGCTCTTAACCTCTGGGCTGCTATTTTATTGGAACGAAGTTTTTGGAACGACGGAAAAAATTAAGACCAAAAGTTGTAACGACACTTTTTGCTATAGTTGTAAGCCGTGCGGCGCGCGCGTGTTTCTCTGTGTGTCTCTCTCTCTCATAGAAAGCAAGCCAGTTATTTTCGTTTCGTCTTTCTATTTCGCAACAACAGTGTGGTGTCGCGACGATTATTTTTGTTGAGTGTATACAGGTTTTTTGAACATAATAAATAATAACTTCGTTCCATCCGGGTGTCCCTTGACACATCTCAAGTTTTTATTTAATATTTTATCCTTCAAATAATTAACTATGTAATTCGAATCCATTACTCATAGTTTCTGTTCTTGAAATATGATGGAAGCGACTGACCTCGCGACATTAGTGTAAATTGAATATTGAATGTACTCACATCTGATACCAATCAATGTATTTTTATAAATGCCATTTCCATATGTGAATGCCATACGCGGCAGTAGCCATGCTCTCCTACATCCAGTTATTGTGCGCCACACAATAGGCTAATATCGTTACAAAAGCAAACGGATTAGCTTCTATTCTCGAGACAAAAATAAACTTTTAGATTATTATCTTTTACTAGCTGCGCCCCGCGGTTTCACTCTCGTGATGATAGAATATACAATACCTATATGTTTATCAATTGTAGCATATTATGTGGTATTCTGATGTATAAGTTAGATTATTGTAAAGTTTCATTAAAATCCATTCAGTAGTTTTTGCGTGACAGAGTAACAAACATCCATACATCCATCCTATCCTTATAAATGCGAGTGTTTGTGAGGATGTATGGATGTTTGTTACTCTTTCACGTCAAAATGGCTAAACTGATCTTGATGAAATTTGACACAGAGGTAGATTATAGTCGTTAATAAAACATAGGACTTTTATTTCGATATCACGCGAGGGAAGCCGCGGGCGCCAGCTAGTACATTCATACATCCATACAAACTTTCGCGTTTATAATATTAGTAGAATTGTGAATGCAAATGTGAGTCTTTCAACTGATGACGCAAATCTTGGGATGCATATTGCGTCAAAATCAAAATCGCGTCTAAAGGATTTCCTGTCCACGTACTACCGATAATTTCTGACGCAAGTGTATCTCGCGAGATAACACAATTCGGACGTAATCAAGCGAGAGACACAGGTAGATCGGTAAATATAATGAATAGCGCTCAATCAAATTTAGGCAGTGAAGTGTATTCAAGCTAATTGATTAGTCGATGTTTCTACTGACCCAGATTTGCTTATAAGTATAGGCAATTTGAAATAAGGAGTGTCCTATTGGCAATAATATTATTAAGTCCGCCTGTTCTAGGGTCAAAGGTTTTTGTTTGATCTAGGTGACTGCATGGTGATATCCATTTTTTTTACGGATGGCTAATCATTAAGTAACTTCCTCCACTCTGGGCGGACCGGGGGGAGTGTCAGACTTTTACTGACTAAACCCCACCCATGTTCCTTCTTTTGTCCTTTATGTTCCAGGGCTGCGGTATCTCTTTAGAACACCCCGCAACCCAACAGGCGGTGGTCCTGGCAGGCACATCTGCTTTGCTAACATCTCTTTGAGGCGCGCGTGGAACACGAACGTCGTCGACACGACACTACCTACATGGTCTAATTAAAATAAATGCTTTTAGTTTTACCGGTCTGTACCACCAGCTGTGTTTCCATTGCAGGCTAGCTACTAAGAAACCGGATACAATACAATCAGACTTTCTTATAAAACGCCTGACGAAAATATACACGCAATACGTACAATGATCATCCACTTCCTGGAAACCTGATAACTCCTAGTTTCGTCAGACGTCCTAGCCCAGCCTAGCTACTTACATCAACAATCCAGTTAGACCTCCCATTATTCTATTACAGGTTCGAATATAGACCCCACGTGCAGGCAATTATCCAATAGAGAGTGCACGTTGCAATAAAACTGTGAGTGCATCCAATTGAGAGGAATAGAGTTGATTAGGTGTATGTTTGTGACCTTCTTGGGTTTGTATGGTTGTAAGGTCTTTTATCGGCCGTACAATCAAAAATATGGACAATAAGATGATGTTTGACGCTAGACGGTAGTGGTAAAAATAACAAGTTGTTTTTCTCCGCGTTGTAAATAAGTTCAATTTCTTTATATCGCGGTAAACGCCTGAATATATATTTTTCTCCTGACCGTTTTCAGCCACGGCGACCAACCTCAGCGAAGATATCTCTCTATTTCGTCACACTCATAGTCCGATAGGACAGCAATCCGACACGTCCGGCAAGAAATCAGACGCAGGACCAACGGCTTAACGTGCTTTCCGAGACACGGGGTATCTTACCGCCAATTTCAAAACTCCGGGCTGTTACTGTGAAATTTCTAGATAGATAGATAGAATATTCTTTATTATGTACACCATACAAATAACAAGAATAACACTAAACAACTTATAAATAAGGGGACACAATGGGCGGTCTTATCGCTAAAAGCGATATTTTCAAGACAAACTTTGGATGGATTTAAAGGAGGAGAAACAGTACTGTAGGTAGTCTGTGGCGTAATATTTTTCAAAATTAATTTTCAAACATTTTTTTAAAACATTTATAAAAACAAATACTTATATATAAATACTTATAAAATACATGTAGGTAGGTAATATACATATAAAATAACAACCATGAAGAGCAAAGAAATATTTAGAACTAGCTTTTGCCCGCGGCTTCGCTCGCATTAAATTCGTGGTAACACAGTTCCCCTTTCCTGATTTGCAGGTACCTGCTACCTGCAGTTTTTGTCTTTGCGCCTTATTGATTTGTAATAGCAAAGCTAAGTTTTCCCTTTTCTTCCCCTCTTTCTCCCTCATATCCCACTTTTTTTTTAAATATAGCCTATGTATGTCTCCTGGGTCCCAACTATCTCTGTACCAAAATTCTTCAAATTCGGTTTAGCCATTAAAGCGTGAAGAGGTAACAAACAAACTCATTTTCGCTTTTATAATATTAGTAAGGATTGTTGTTTAAGGAGAGAGGTAGTGCTTTTTGACCAGAATTTTAAAAGTGGACATGGGTAGGGCATTCCATAGCCGTACAGCTTGAACCGTAAAGGATTTATCGTAGGAGCTAGTAGAATGCACCGGTCTCCAGTCTCAGGTTTTCCGAACTTCCGCGAGACGGTTTTATAAACGCCTTAATAGCGTACGTTCCAACTGCAAAACGCACACTGTAATAATATTGCTCCACTAATCTCAATAGGCACTCTTTTGATATTATCTGCTACGACAATACGCAGACTTGTACTGACTAAAACCCACCCATGTTGCTTTTATTGCCCTTTATGTTCCGCGGCCGCCTAATCTCTTTCGAACAACCCGCAACCGGCAGGCGGTGGCCCTGGCAAGCCCCTCTGCTTTGCTGACATCTCATTGAGGCGCGTGTGGAACACTGACGCGCCATCCACACGGCCTGTCGTCAATAGACGGACGGACGGTGAGCTACCCATTTCTCACCGTCCGCAGGCCCGCATCTACGGTGGCCGGGAGCCGTCTCGCCACGCCCGACGCCCGGGGCTTCTCCCGCGTCAGCTGGGTTGGTTTAAGTTTCTTCTCATGCATGGCTTATTGTGAAATTTTGACGAGTCGAATCGCACTGTGAACCAAGACATTTTCTATGCGGTCATGCCATCTGGTGGAACTACAAAAAACAGGATCGATATTTTTTTTGTCCTGAGTGAGTCCATAGTAAACGATCTGTTTTTTTTTTTTCGTCAGTGAAAGCAGGTGCGACATTTCATTGGCCATCATAACGGCGACTGCAGCTGTTACGATGGGTATTCTCCTCCCCATTCAGAGGTATTACTAACCCGCCACCCCCGCTAACTAACTTTTCTTCGGATAGTACCTAAATCATCAAATAAGTCGTCCAGCTCTGGACGGAGTGGAAGGGAGAGAGGGAATGTCAGACTTATGACAGACTACTCCGTAAGAATTTAAACTTATTAATTTTAAAAAAAGAACAACTTACTTTACTAATTAATTTTCCATTTCTACTAAAAGATTTAAACATTCCGCCAGTATACTTAAATTAGAAAAATATGTAATAGAGACGATAACTCCTAAACTACTGAAGCATTAAAGATTTAGGAGGCCTTTGGGAGTATACCCTTTTGATTATAAACGAAATTTAAAAAAATCGGCACTCAATTAACGGAGAAGACGCATAACATAAAATCGAATTGAGAACCTCCTTTTTTTGAAGTCAGTGAAAATCCCATCCATGTTCCTTTTTTTTTCCTTTGTTCCGGGCCGCGGTATCTCTTTCGCAGCCCCGGCCGCTATCTGAGTTGAGTTTAATTATTTTGCCAAACCCAGCTGATATCCATAATATATATAAGCATATATTATATCTGCTACAGAAAACAGTATAATTTCGGTACAATTGATTAAATGAAAGGATCATCTGTCTACCCTTTACCCAAATATGGTAGGTCGGCTTTTAGACTGACAAATAAATTATATTCATTTTGAAAGTAAGTTTTTACAAACACACGTCTTTTTAAAAAAAAAAAAAAACTATGTGGCCGGTGCCTCGTACCCTACTACTCTGAGTAGAAACAAACTCAGAGTCAGTCTCTTTTAGGGTCCAGATAAAAATCTTAGTAAACTTACATGAAGACTGGGCAGATACTAATCTGCCTAGTTTTCAACGGGTTGGTTTTAAAATACTATTTCAGACACTAGTCTGAAATAGTATTTGTAAACCAACCAGTTGCAACTGCATATGAATACCGATTATGGATGAAATATAGGAAAGTAAAAGATACAAAATTCAGGTTCGAATAAAGTGCACTTTATTTGGCGAAATTTTGGTTTCCAGTCTATAATTAGGCAAGTTTACATTATGGTCTACATTTAGCTTAACAAAAATATAAATTAATCGTAATAAAATAAATACGAACGTAAAGCTCACACTAAGTAAATTAATATTGAAATAACCATACATAAAAACAGTAGCAAGCACAGAAATGTTTCAAAATAAAGTGTGTATTCAAATTAATTAAAATAATTATAAAAAACGGTGGGAACACTTATACCTACCTATTTTCTATTCTATTCCAATATCTTAAATATTATTGCAAAATTTGAATTTCAACTCTTGGATTATAGCAGTGTTGATAAATTAAGAGTGGGCATTATTCAAGTGTTCCAGTGTTCGAGAAAATAATTCTAGTTTAAAAATAATTTGACGTTTAAAAATAATTTTACTAAGAAACCGGATACAATACAATCAGACTTTCTTATAAAACGCCTGACGAAAATATACACGCAATACGTACAATGATCATCCACTTCCTGGAAACCTGATAACTCCTAGTTTCGTCAGACGTCCTAGCCCAGCCTAGCTACTTACATCAACAATCCAGTTAGACCTCCCATTATTCTATTACAGGTTCGAATATAGACCCCACGTGCAGGCAATTATCCAATAGAGAGTGCACGTTGCAATAAAACTGTGAGTGCATCCAATTGAGAGGAATAGAGTTGATTAGGTGTATGTTTGTGACCTTCTTGGGTTTGTATGGTTGTAAGGTCTTTTATCGGCCGTACAATCAAAAATATGGACAATAAGATGATGTTTGACGCTAGACGGTAGTGGTAAAAATAACAAGTTGTTTTTCTCCGCGTTGTAAATAAGTTCAATTTCTTTATATCGCGGTAAACGCCTGAATATATATTTTTCTCCTGACCGTTTTCAGCCACGGCGACCAACCTCAGCGAAGATATCTCTCTATTTCGTCACACTCATAGTCCGATAGGACAGCAATCCGACACGTCCGGCAAGAAATCAGACGCAGGACCAACGGCTTAACGTGCTTTCCGAGACACGGGGTATCTTACCGCCAATTTCAAAACTCCGGGCTGTTACTGTGAAATTTCTAGATAGATAGATAGAATATTCTTTATTATGTACACCATACAAATAACAAGAATAACACTAAACAACTTATAAATAAGGGGACACAATGGGCGGTCTTATCGCTAAAAGCGATATTTTCAAGACAAACTTTGGATGGATTTAAAGGAGGAGAAACAGTACTGTAGGTAGTCTGTGGCGTAATATTTTTCAAAATTAATTTTCAAACATTTTTTTAAAACATTTATAAAAACAAATACTTATATATAAATACTTATAAAATACATGTAGGTAGGTAATATACATATAAAATAACAACCATGAAGAGCAAAGAAATATTTAGAACTAGCTTTTGCCCGCGGCTTCGCTCGCATTAAATTCGTGGTAACACAGTTCCCCTTTCCTGATTTGCAGGTACCTGCTACCTGCAGTTTTTGTCTTTGCGCCTTATTGATTTGTAATAGCAAAGCTAAGTTTTCCCTTTTCTTCCCCTCTTTCTCCCTCATATCCCACTTTTTTTTTAAATATAGCCTATGTATGTCTCCTGGGTCCCAACTATCTCTGTACCAAAATTCTTCAAATTCGGTTTAGCCATTAAAGCGTGAAGAGGTAACAAACAAACTCATTTTCGCTTTTATAATATTAGTAAGGATTGTTGTTTAAGGAGAGAGGTAGTGCTTTTTGACCAGAATTTTAAAAGTGGACATGGGTAGGGCATTCCATAGCCGTACAGCTTGAACCGTAAAGGATTTATCGTAGGAGCTAGTAGAATGCACCGGTCTCCAGTCTCAGGTTTTCCGAACTTCCGCGAGACGGTTTTATAAACGCCTTAATAGCGTACGTTCCAACTGCAAAACGCACACTGTAATAATATTGCTCCACTAATCTCAATAGGCACTCTTTTGATATTATCTGCTACGACAATACGCAGACTTGTACTGACTAAAACCCACCCATGTTGCTTTTATTGCCCTTTATGTTCCGCGGCCGCCTAATCTCTTTCGAACAACCCGCAACCGGCAGGCGGTGGCCCTGGCAAGCCCCTCTGCTTTGCTGACATCTCATTGAGGCGCGTGTGGAACACTGACGCGCCATCCACACGGCCTGTCGTCAATAGACGGACGGACGGTGAGCTACCCATTTCTCACCGTCCGCAGGCCCGCATCTACGGTGGCCGGGAGCCGTCTCGCCACGCCCGACGCCCGGGGCTTCTCCCGCGTCAGCTGGGTTGGTTTAAGTTTCTTCTCATGCATGGCTTATTGTGAAATTTTGACGAGTCGAATCGCACTGTGAACCAAGACATTTTCTATGCGGTCATGCCATCTGGTGGAACTACAAAAAACAGGATCGATATTTTTTTTGTCCTGAGTGAGTCCATAGTAAACGATCTGTTTTTTTTTTTTCGTCAGTGAAAGCAGGTGCGACATTTCATTGGCCATCATAACGGCGACTGCAGCTGTTACGATGGGTATTCTCCTCCCCATTCAGAGGTATTACTAACCCGCCACCCCCGCTAACTAACTTTTCTTCGGATAGTACCTAAATCATCAAATAAGTCGTCCAGCTCTGGACGGAGTGGAAGGGAGAGAGGGAATGTCAGACTTATGACAGACTACTCCGTAAGAATTTAAACTTATTAATTTTAAAAAAAGAACAACTTACTTTACTAATTAATTTTCCATTTCTACTAAAAGATTTAAACATTCCGCCAGTATACTTAAATTAGAAAAATATGTAATAGAGACGATAACTCCTAAACTACTGAAGCATTAAAGATTTAGGAGGCCTTTGGGAGTATACCCTTTTGATTATAAACGAAATTTAAAAAAATCGGCACTCAATTAACGGAGAAGACGCATAACATAAAATCGAATTGAGAACCTCCTTTTTTTGAAGTCAGTGAAAATCCCATCCATGTTCCTTTTTTTTTCCTTTGTTCCGGGCCGCGGTATCTCTTTCGCAGCCCCGGCCGCTATCTGAGTTGAGTTTAATTATTTTGCCAAACCCAGCTGATATCCATAATATATATAAGCATATATTATATCTGCTACAGAAAACAGTATAATTTCGGTACAATTGATTAAATGAAAGGATCATCTGTCTACCCTTTACCCAAATATGGTAGGTCGGCTTTTAGACTGACAAATAAATTATATTCATTTTGAAAGTAAGTTTTTACAAACACACGTCTTTTTTAAAAAAAAAAAAAACTATGTGGCCGGTGCCTCGTACCCTACTACTCTGAGTAGAAACAAACTCAGAGTCAGTCTCTTTTAGGGTCCAGATAAAAATCTTAGTAAACTTACATGAAGACTGGGCAGATACTAATCTGCCTAGTTTTCAACGGGTTGGTTTTAAAATACTATTTCAGACACTAGTCTGAAATAGTATTTGTAAACCAACCAGTTGCAACTGCATATGAATACCGATTATGGATGAAATATAGGAAAGTAAAAGATACAAAATTCAGGTTCGAATAAAGTGCACTTTATTTGGCGAAATTTTGGTTTCCAGTCTATAATTAGGCAAGTTTACATTATGGTCTACATTTAGCTTAACAAAAATATAAATTAATCGTAATAAAATAAATACGAACGTAAAGCTCACACTAAGTAAATTAATATTGAAATAACCATACATAAAAACAGTAGCAAGCACAGAAATGTTTCAAAATAAAGTGTGTATTCAAATTAATTAAAATAATTATAAAAAACGGTGGGAACACTTATACCTACCTATTTTCTATTCTATTCCAATATCTTAAATATTATTGCAAAATTTGAATTTCAACTCTTGGATTATAGCAGTGTTGATAAATTAAGAGTGGGCATTATTCAAGTGTTCCAGTGTTCGAGAAAATAATTCTAGTTTAAAAATAATTTGACGATACATTCGTTTATGTCATTTTAAAAAACGGAATAATACTGAAACATATCGCTTAGTTAATATAACTATCACTTTGGAATTTATTATGCTTTGGGCAACTTAGGAAACAAATTCTTAATAAATTACATATTAAAAATAAATTACACATTAAAATTACAAAATAAAGTAAGTACATAATTAGATCTTAATATTTAAACAAAGGTAGATTTAAAAATATTATAGGGACTAAAGCCTGTACCTTTTACCACTACAACTTATAGCAACTACAAACAATTTGCAGAAAAAATTGCTTCTAGAATTCATGACAAAAACTAAGTGGTTATTATGTTCAAATCATAATTACATCAATAAAAGAAACAACCAGCTGATTGTTTCACATATTTTGCTGCAAAAACTTCCTCTCATTAATACAGTTCTCCAATTCATCATGATACTTATCAATCTTAGCATCTATTCCTGGACTTTGAATATCATCATAATCAAAACTATTTCCAGTGATAACTTTCTCTTGATTCAGAGTCGAATCAAAACGAACCTTTTTACCGGGTGTGTTCGTTTTATCATGGGATGCATTAGCATTCTCACTTCTCTCCTTTAATGGAGTTATATTCATGTTTAAATGCGTATTTCTCAAGGTTTTAACCGTCTCATATTGGTGTTCAAGATCATCAATTTCTTCTATCTCTATTTCATCAGAGTTATCCAAGTTCAGTGCTGGATTTTCAATTCCCGATTCCTTTGTTTCTGTTTTCTGTCTTGGCAGTTTTCTTGGCACTTCATAGGGATTTATTGTAACATTATTCTCTGTTTTCTCTCCTTTAAAAGTTTTTCTCAAAGTCTTGAATACTCGTTTGGATAATCTGTTGCCAACTTTCAAGAAAGAATTCTTTGCTTTTTTGCTGTCATTGGATTCATTGGAAGAGTCTTGATGAGAGTTTTTGTTCAAGTTTATGATGTCTACTGCACTAAACTGTGATACATCATACCCTAGAATTCTACTTTGTTTGTTAAATTCGTTATTTTCATCAATGTTTTCATATATAGGGCTTTCAGACCTATAGTTATCTATATTTTCATATTCAGGTTGGCCATCCAAAGACTCATTTACAGTTGAAATCGTACTGTTTGTGTCTCCAAATAATCTACGAGGTTCAAGAACCTTGTCTCCTTGAACTGGTACTTCTACAGGCCTATTTAGAACTTCTTCATTATATTCTAATTCAGGTTTCGTAGCCTCCAGGTTCAAAAATGGATTTTGGCTAGACGCTACAATGGGAACATTAACATTTCCTATGTTTGGATCTAAGAAAGGGTTTGTATTTCTAGTATTAACCCTTTTCTTCTTAGTTATGATGGTTATAGTCTTAATCTCCATAATATTGCTTTCATTCAAATCATCATCATAGAATAATGATTGGTTCGATAAATTTGGTGAGTCCAATGCAAGTCTGTCAATAAAACTGAGATTTAAATTACTTGAATTGTTGATAAATACCTGGTTTGTAACATTTGTTTGTAAATTGGTTATAGGCGAAAATACTTTGGTGTCATCATTTGTCATGGCACTTAAAGATTTTTGTTCTAATACTGAAATACCAGAATCCAAGTCTTCATTTGCCTGTGACACTTCCATGATATCATAATTATGCAATACTGTTTGTGAATTAAAACTATTTTGTGTCATATCTGTCAAATTTAGAGAATTTTCTTGGCGTTTCGGGAGCTGTGGTACTTCTGATAAATTAGCATAAATTGGCTCACTGTCACACGGTGTATTCATACTTGTATCGTCTGTAGTATCATATCTGACATTTTGTGTTACATTTTCAAGTTCTCTTGCAAGTAGTTTGTTGATGGTTCTTTTATTTACTCCTAAGTCTAAAGCTGAGTTGTCAAATGTTGCAGTATCGCCACAGCTTCGGGTACGTTTCCTCTTCTTGAGTGGAATCTCCATTGCAGTATTGCACATAGGGTCCTCGTTGGCAAGGATGTCTAAAGCTGGGTTGAGGTAAGCGTTGGAGCAAGGAGTTGCAATCTTCCGCTTGCTCTTTGCAGGTTTTATTTCAAATTGATTGTTGTCTACAGAGTCCATTGCAGTCTGGAAATTGAATAACATACTATTAATTTAAGCATGTAATTGTTGACAGAAGTTATAACAAAAACATTAATTTCTTTTAATTCAATGTATTAGTGCAGGTGACCTAGAGATATTTTGATAACTACGATAAATATTATTTTGTCAAAGCGTGGCTAAGTATAACCGACTGGAATCCAATCCATTACCTTTCTTTGTTTATAAAGAGTGTGTAGACTAAGACGTACACAATGCTTTCGTCATTTTCATTGATTACTTTCACATTAAAAGTGTAATAATGAATAGGAACTTCATACCTTGAGGAACCCAAATTAATGCAGCGAACATCAAGGAAACCAATATAATCACGCACAAAACAAAGTTATCTTCACTTTATATCAATAAAGTATTAATAGGACACTAGGTTTCATTCATAACTTTCCGTTTGAAGCTTGTAAAAATGTAAACAAAAAATCGGCAGGTGTAGAACAACCGTTATTATTTGACAGTTAAATCCAGTTGCCACACGCCAGAAAAACTTTTCTACTATTCCTAAAAAAATGTTTCCATATTTTCACAGGTGGCGCTGTCTTTTAAATGCTTATTTCGTTTAACAATTTTAATCTCATTTTCTAGTTAACTAGCAGATTTAGATCAATTAAAATACACTTTATTGCATAAAAATATATTTCTAATTCAAATCACAATTTCCGATTCTTGGAATCAACATAACACATTTTTTCAATAACACAAGCATATCACAAACTTTGATAAGGAATAAAGTGGAATATTCAACTAAAACTAAGCTACTGTGCACATAAATACAAAACCTTAAGTACCTACGCTACCACCACCTAGCAATGACGCATGAAATTTTACAAAAGAGCATTTTTCTAAACTATGATGAACTGCATTTAATATGGTATACAATGTTTTGACAATTCAGGTCCCAATTTTTGTCATGTTAGCTCATTAAACGACATCATTCTAATTTTGCCATAAAGTTCTTCTACACGAACATTAATGATTATTAAGTTGCCATTAGTAAAAAGTTACCAATGAAATACTATTTATGAATTTAACCTTTCAATGCAGACCCTACCTAGCTCATTATAATTTTTAATGGATAATTGAGCGTCAATTGTTTTATATCGTCAGACATTGATTTTTAAGTATTACTTATATTTACACAAATCTGTTTCTTTTTCAGATTAACATTTAAAAGATGTTTTAGCATGATTTACAGACAAAGTTAAATACTACATACATATTTTATGGAATATCTACCTACTGAATTACAGCAATTATGTGGAATATAAACCAAAATATTCACTAACATTAAGAAATGTTTAAATTCACCACCCCTATATCGAACAAATTTTGTTTTTTTTTTGTTTATAAGTAACATAGACACCATTTTTTTGTGTTACTATTTTTCTCACTTTTGTATCACATCAGTATGTCGATATGATGATCATTTTATTTGTATGTACATCATTTACATATCGATGCAGCCAAGCAATAAGATGGTAATCGGAAAGTCAAATTACACAGGAACAAATATTTACCGTTTTTTTTTTATTTCTTTTATTGCGTGGGACTATTATGGACATTGTTACGTCAAATTAAAGTTATTTTTTGTAAGAATTTTATCTATTACCAAAACCTTCAAATAATAGAAAGTACATATAAGTATGACTGGAATTCTTATGAAAACATTAAAAGCTGTATTTCATTATATCTTCGCCATTTTCATTAGGAAATACCTGGAAAATAACGTAAGTCCATAAATACCGAATTTGACAAAACAGTAAAATGTCCATAACAGCACATTACCGGCTTATTGTTTGGGGGCATCGATTATTTAAATATGCATGAATGAGGCGGCATATACTGTCTATGGAAATATTACATTACATTAAGAAGTAGGTAATGAATATTTTCAAAATAATGAACGTCAAAGATTTGCAACGACAGAACTACTAGCCATATATGTTTTCAGGAAAGTGAAATAATATTCCACTTAAATATGTTGAGTAGGTAATAAAACTGTCTGTAAGTTGGTAAAATGGATAATTACTATGCTTTTCGTTCACGGCCAATAAGATTAATTAATTCATATCACAAATTAATAATTGATTACTTGTTGAGAATTTTTTTATCATATGATAACCGTTGGGAAGCCTAAAACTAATCCTTTAAGTATAAATGAGAGTCTTTTATAACTGTTATTTTTCTTTACGATGCTTGGCAACACTGATTATCATGCCCTGTTTGTGTAAAAAGTATAATGACAGACATTGACAAAATATAGTTCTTCAATAAAATTCAGTAATGTGAGTGCAACTAATCGCCATTTCCCAATTTTTTGTTTTTTTTTATTCCGTAACAATTATATTAAGATCATTATAATAATGTTGTTTTACATAGATACATATATGTAATATTAACGATTAAATAAATAATGTCTTTAAAATCTATATAAAGCAAATATAGATACACTTGTTTTTTTATAACAAATATAATGCCATGGTTTGGCGTCATATATAATTTAATAGCTTAAAGCTCTAAGTAAAGGTTCTGTCACCTCCTAGTAATGACTTTCTAACATATAGACTTTTCCCAAGAAAACAATAATATTCTATTTGGTTGTAACGAAAATAAAACTGTTTTATATACATTTATATTTGATCTACCGTCAATTTTTCTCATATTTACTAAATTTTCGAATGTAATTTCTAATATCGGTTGTGAAAAGACTTATTACCAAGCCTCATCTTCTTTTTTTTGTTACTACTATTTATACTTGGGTATTGAAGAATTTGGCAATAGGTTTTTTCACACCCTGTATAACCGAATCAGTACTATCTCAATCCTTATCTATTGTAATTATAGATTTACAATTGACAATATTTGAAATACATGTGCAATCTCTTTGGAATATAAACAATAATTAACCAAAAGTATCTACGGTACGATGAACGTACCTCACTTAAGAACGTTGCCATTGAATTTAATTACTTCCAGCTTAAGTAACATTAAAATGCATATTGAACTAAAACAAAAACTCCTTCTAAAGACTGAACTGGCAATATAATGAAAACGGAAAATAGAGCTGTTAAAAATCTCTTCTACACACTAAATACTAAAACAACGTTTAAGAGCGAATTTTGCAATGAATTTAAACGCGAACAGCACATAATTCGGCGTTCAGGAGCTGTCGGTTTCATTTTTTTCAAAGCAATTATGACACTGACAGTTCCTGAACGCAGGTTAGATTTTATGATTGCGTTCAGTTTAATCAGTCACAACCGCCCTAAAACAGAAAAGATTACATTTTAATACAGGTTCAAAGGAAACAAGCGGTATATCCATCGCTAATCCTACTCTATAGAAACGAGACAGCGATTACCTTTCAATTTTTCATCATAATACCAGGGTAACTTTGAATTTATGAGTTAATCGATATCCAAGTTCTTGAAAGCCCTTTCCATGGCTTTCTCTCGCTTCTTGTCTGGTAAAGCCGCGATCCTCTGTTCCTCTTCAGCTCTGAAGTAAGGCTCCATCAGTTGGAGTTGTTGCATACACTTCTTGTGAAGCGTCTGGGTGTCAGGAAGTGTACCACCGTAGTCTGGAGGCAGTGATGATCGCGGAACCACAGTATCGTAGAACTTCTCCAAGTCTTCGTTCTTGTTGTGGAATTTGAGCTGGAAAGATGAGTTAGGTTTTTTAGAATATTGCAAAACATGATTGTTACGAGATTTGGACAAAACCAAACGAATTTGTATGATAAATATTTCTCAACAGTCCTTATTTGGAACAACACGTTCACCTTTTTGTAATTGACCTCAAATCTATGCTTTTTGGACTAAGCATTCTAAAAAGGATTCTGGTTTTTCTAATGTATGTACCTTTGATGGTATTATGACCTATAGAAATATAAATGAGTAATGTAGTGCAACCCTATTTCCTTGACACCGACCCACGAAGTTGAAGAACCATCGACATTAAGACATAATTAATACTTGGAACTAGTTTAAAGAGGTTTTGTAAGCAAGGTCGTTAAAATGTCAGAGGTAGGCAGAAACTATTTTTTAATTATATATAAAAAAGTACTTAAAACAATAAAAATTTGGTGACGCGCCGAGCAAAATACCAGTTATTTATGTTACCAAATATTACGTTAGTACTATTATTATTTCATGCCAATACCCACAAGTAATTTACATAGGTATTTTATAAATTCTTGGTCAAGTTCAATGCCAAATGTGTTAAGATGAATATTTTGCTAATTAACAATATTTAAGTTATGTGAACGTAACGTAAAATTAAAATATGTGCAAATAATATTATCTTAACGCGAACATTCAAAGCCTACTACGCTACGCTACAAGGCTAAATAATATGTTAGGCAGGTATGCAAGAAAATGGATAGCAAATTGATTTTACGAATATTTCACGGAACGCCAGAAACAATGATAAAATTTCTTCAGCATTATGAAAACTGATAAAAACCCACTTTGAAAGATGTTAAACCTTTATTTCAGTAATTTCCGATATTTTTTTTGACAATAACAAATGACGTAATTAAATTAGAATATACAGCATAAAAAATCTACTGTTTCAAAATTCGTTAACAACAATTCTTGGATTGGATTTTATTATCTATGCGTATGTTGAATTGTATCTGAACTTTGTTCAACAGCGAAGGCGTGACCAACAAACTCACTTTCACATGTATAATTTACTATTTAGTGCCCGCGGCTTAACCCGCGTGATATCGAAAAAAAAAAAATCCTATGTGTTATTCCAGACTATAATCTTCCACTGTGCCAAATTTCATCAAGATCCGTTCAGCCGTTTTGACGTGAAAGAGTAACAAACATTCATACATCCATCCATCCATCCTCACAAACATTCGCATTTATAATATTAGTAGGATATAATTCGGTATATGTATTAAAGGAGTTATTTTATAGTTAAGAAGGAATTCTCAATTAACCACAAACATACCACCAATAAAAAATAGCTAAACTCATTAGTATTTGGTTAGTTTGGTTTGTAATTTTTTTGAGGAAGTGATTCATTAAATTAAATATTAACTAATAAATCATAAGCATACATACAATATTTAAGATAATAAGCGCAATACTTCGGGTGGTCGCTCAGTCCATGAAAATGAACCACCAAAACCATAACTTTTGTTTATTTTTCCCATAAATGTGATCAGCTAATCACGTCAGTTTTCATACAAAGTATTTTTGTTTACTCATGTAACACTGCTTGCGTTTAATATGTAACACCAATCAACATAAACTTTCCGACAAGTTTTTCTTAAAGTAACTTAGTAGCAACGTGTTTACCGTTTCACAGAATCACATAAAAGAAACAATTTCAATTTTAGATCAAACCGTATTTTTCCATGAACGTATTCTAAAAGATGTAGAAGGAAAAAAAAAGGAACCCTTATAGGATCACTTTGTTGTCCGTCTGTCTGTCTGTCAAAACCCTTTATCTCGGGAATGCATGGCGGTATCAGGTTCAAATTAAAACCGTATACTCAAGTTTGTGGTCCCTTGGAGATGTGTAAAATCCACCCTCTAAGTCTATGCAATCAAAAGATACCCATTTATGTCGCAAATTTATACGGATCCCTCGGTGCGCAAGTCCGACTCGCACTTGACCGGTTTTTTATAGACATACGACTCAAAATTGTTTCTGATCTATGCCAAGGCCAAATTACCCATTTGCAAGTTGAATAGTTAGAAGTAAACACTTACATAAAGAAGTGTCAGATCAAACAAATATTACTAACATACGTACAGTACTAACTTAAAGGCACTTTGTGCGCAGTTCCATAATGTGCATTAATATGACAAGGTAAAACAGCAAGGTTTACCCTACTGAAACTGATACAAACCGCGATTAATAGCAATTTAAATGAGAAATTAAGTTGTGCAGGTATTACTTTAGTTTCAGTTCTCAAACTAAGATTCTTTTGGCCGTCACTTTTGACAAAATAAAACTTTGCTTTAGGCATATCCATACTGCATGGTACATATTGCAATTAAAGATAATTCGACCTTTAACCTTTGGTATAGTAATGTAGACATTAAACTAAGAACTAAAAACTGTTATTGCTTATTTCCTCAAATGTACAAAGACTACTCTAGAAAATGCATTACTCACAGTGCATTACTGCAAAGTATCTCTAACTAGTTTATGGCTTAAAATGATAAGTTAAAATCAAAATAAAACTCACCATATCAAAGAACTTCTTGTCCATGAACGGCCTAATGAGCAACATTAATTTGTCTAAAACTGGTTCTGTGTTCAGTACATGTATCGCGCGCATGCGTACTGGCATCGCCTCCTGGACATACTGGAAGAATTTGCGGAGGGACCTGGAAACATTGCAACTTGTGTTAATATTGAGAACTTACAAAAAAAGTTTTGGCTAGTTTGAGTCGTGATGGGTAATAACATTGTAGCAACTATCGAGGTCACGTCATTGACATTTACTGTGTGCATTTATGCTTGTGCAAGTATGGGCTGTAGAACAAAAATACAGGTTGTAAGAGACATCGAAGCACAAACGGTTACGACGTATTTTTTTTACATAGTCGATCTAAAAATGTCTATATGGGTGGATTCGGAATGATTTTATGAATACGTGCTTTACTCGTCACGTCGTCGGTGCGTCGATATCAATCCACCCTGTATAATAACATTTTAAATGTACGACGACGGTTAAATTACACCCTTTTTATTTTACGGTATATAAAATATATCCGAATATAAATCAGGTGGAAAAATAAATCATATTATTTTTCCAATAGCAATTTACAAAAAACAAGACGTTAACTACGATTGTTACATAAAAACACATGAATAACCAGTCACTTAATACGTAAGTAACCAATTGCAAGACGACAAAAAGTAGGTACAAAGATTTATGTTTTTACATACTACTAAAATGTATAACTAAGTACATCGTAACTAAACATTTTAAAATTAAATGTTTTTAGGTATATAACCTTTCTTGATTAATGATGACATTTATTTAAAAGTTTACAAGCGATAAATGGGACATTGATGGGCGACTTTTACCTTTGTCTATCCTTTTGAAAGCTATGAAAATATAAATTTGTATACTATGTATCATAATATTTTGTTTGGAAAACATTATAATCATTCACTATTTTGCAGCTGAGAATCCATTATGTTGGGGTAACAATGATAAACTTTCATCTATATTTATTAGTCATTACCTACACAATAGGTGAAGCTGTAGCAAAAAAACAGTAGGTATTTTTATCAGCTCTTACAGATCACACTAATAAGTTAGTTAAACAAAATTTTGAAAAATATTGGCTAAAGAAAAATGGATCCCCAGGTGTTTATTAAATTATTCAACCATTATTTTTGATACTTACGATAAGCTTACTCTTGTAAGATGTCCGAATTTTACTCCGCGCATGTCGAAAAGAAACATATAACCCGGTTGCGGACCCCGCTTTGTTAGGCATAAGTCTGAAAAAAAAAACAATTAGATAATAAATAAATGGTAGTTTGCAAAAAAAACTCCTAGAAACATAAAACTACTGAAATGGTAGCTTTTGGATTGGCGGGATCATTGATTTTTAGCGGGCTTCTGTCATCTCAAGGATAAGATAATTTTATACTGCCTATTCACGATTTTTACTTTTTACGATGTTTACTTAACTAATAAGTATCCAACTAAGAGTAAATATAGACGTGCCTTGCTCAAAGTGAACGTCTGGAAGCCTAGATAACTTCGCTTCTTAGAAATAAAAACATAAATGAAAACTTGACCCACTTATTCTTGACATAACTTACAATAAAATTATTCATTTGCATCTTTAAATATATAGTAATTACCTACCTATTTAATTTTACACATTATAATGTACGTGCTTTTTGCTGTCTACACGTGCCGGTTATAGCTTGTTTTTCTATCAGATTTTAAATGTTTATGTAGGTAAATGACGGGTAATGAATAAAAGATTTAAGTAGACTAGATAAATATGGCTATTATAATTTTTTTTTATTACAAAGTTGGTATACAGGTTAACTCATCATAAAATCAGGTTGTTCTTAATCTCCAAATGGTGACGAGGTGGGCAATTGGGCATACCGTTTGTGTCGGATGCTGTTTCAGCTTGGTCGACGACGGACGAGGGGGGGGGGGACAAGGAAATTTGTTAGGGGAGGCATCAGGGTCCGATATGGCTAGACGACGAGCTGTGACGCAACCCGAATCGGGGGCGTGGCTGCACGCGCTGCCTTCGCCTCACCTGGGCACTTTACTCGACGACGACTCTTTGCGGGTGGCGGTGGCCTTCCGCCTGGGCTGCAAGGTGTGTGAACCCCATATATGCACCTGCGGTTCTATGGTGGAGGCCGATGGTCATCATGCTCTGAGTTGTCGTCGTTGCACCGGGAGGTTTCCGCGACATCACACCCTCAACGACATAGTTCGTAGAGCCCTTGTATCGGGGCCAACGTTCCTTGCCGTCTTGAACCTCCGGGTCTGAGTAGATCTGATGGAAAGAGGCCGGACGGGCTGACATTGGTGCCCTGGAGGAATGGTAAGTGCCTAATTTGGGACGCCACATGTGTCTGCACTGTTGCCTTCAGCCACCTGTGTCGCACCGTCCACTCTCCGTCAGCCGCTGCGGAAGATGCCGCTTCAAAGAAGAGGTTGTGTAGACCATGGGCAGTTGGGGTAAAGACGCTAAGAACTTTGTTCAGGACATAGGGCACAGGCTAAACATTGTCAGTGGTGACTCCCGCTCCAGCCGGTTTCTGGCGCAAAGGTTGTCCATTGCTATCCAACGCGGGAATGCGGTAAGTGTTATGGGCACTTTTGCGCCGGGAATAATCAGGGGCGGGTTATTTAATTAGTTTTGATAAAATGGATTAAAAATTTTGGCAACTTTCGTTGTTTATGGTATTACACTTGCAAAGGAAATTGCCATAAATAAGCCTATATACTTGCCTATATACTTTTCTGAATTATTTATGGAAACGCAGACATAAAAAAGAACAGAATATATATCATCAAAAGATTCAAACAGATAGCGTGTTGCCTGTAAATGTCTTTTATACGAAGATTAAATTATATGTTCAAGCTGACCCAAAAGGGCATTTTTACTAATAAAAATTGTCTAACAATCCTTACTAATATTATAAAAGCGAAAGTGAGTTTGTTTATTTGTTACCTCTTCACGCTTTAATGGCTACACCGATTTTGATGAATTTTGGTACAAAGATAGTTGGGAACCAGGAGACGGACATAAAAAAGTGGGATGTGAGGGAGAAAGAGGGAAGAAAAGGGAAAACTTAGCGTTGCTATTACAAATCAATAAGGCGCAAGGGGAACTGTGTTACCCCGAATTTAACGCGAGCGAAGCCGCGGGCAAAAGCTAGTAAATTATAAACGAACGGGGTCACGTCTTCATGAGAGATTGATTCACAACAGCAATGGGAAATGGAAGAAGTGGGTGATTAGTGATTAAAAGAAAAAAAACCTGCCAAGTGCGAGTCAGACTCACACATCGAAGGTTCCGTACAAACTTGCGACACAACCGGCCATATCATTTGACTTTATAGACTTTAGAGGATTGCTTTTTAATGTCAACTCGATTACATCACGCGTTCCCAAGATAAATAGTCTTGACATAAGTCATAAGTCATAAGTAATTTATTTCATAACAATAAAATTGTGTTGAAAATATAAAAATTAAAAACAATAAATTAAATTAACATTCATTAAATACATTCAGAATTTACAACAATATAAATGTCAAATAAAAATAATAAAATAAAAACAATCACAAATTTACAATATTATAAGTTACAATGTCATTTTTCATTTATATACTCATCAATAGTATAATAGCCTTTCCTCAATAAATATGTTCTAAGTTTGTTTTTAAATAAGTTAACACTATAAATATCTTTGAATTCCAAGGGTAACTTGTTGTATAAAATCACTGATTGATACCTTGGGCTATGTTTAACAACTTTTAGTTTCGGTTGTATGGTGTTGGCCAGATCTTTCCTACGCGTACCTGCCCTAATTTTTCTTTGCTCGTCAGTCTCAATTTTGTGTAAATTCTTAACTAAGTTAGTTAGTAACACAAGAATATAAAGGCATGGTACTGTCAAAACTTTTAATCTTATGAAATGGTCCTTACATGATTCTGTCTGCTTCATGCGGAGCATTGTCCTTAAAGCTCTTTTTTGGATGACGAATGCCATTTTCATATTATACTGGTAGCTGTTGCCCCAAAACTCGATGCTGTATCTGAGCCTGGATTCTACCAAGGCAAAGTACACACTCCTAAGCTGCGGCAAGGAGAGTTCTTCCCTCAGTGCTCTGATGGCGTAGCATGCCGAGCTAACAGACTTTGTTAAGGACAATGTCTCAATTTTCCAATTTAACAATGCATCAATGTGGACACCCAGGAACTTAACACAATCAACTATTTCGACATTGTTGCCACAAGATACAATATTTAAAACAACGGCATTTCGTATCGTAGGCTTAAATAAGACACACTTTGTTTTATTGACATTAAGTTTTAAATTATTTGAACTGAACCACTTTTCAAAAGCTTTCAAAAGTGCATTGAGCTTAGATTCTAGTTCCAGTATATCATCTGCAATAACTATAGCATTTGTATCGTCAGCAAAAATGATTAAATTTGTGTCTTTTACACGCTTTTTGATGTACTCAATTATGTCATTTAAAAATATTATAAAGAAGATTGGACCGAGAACAGATCCTTGAGGGACACCACGACATACAGTGACTAGATTTGATTTAAAGATTTTTTGTTCTCCATCTACTACTGATTTGATTTCTACATACTGCCGTCTGTTATGCAGATAAGAGCTAAACAGCTTCAAAACATTTTCTCGTATACCATAATGTTCCAACTTCGCTAGGAGGATACCATGGTCTACTGTATCGAAGGCAGAACTGAGGTCTAGAAATAAACCAGCTACCTTATGTTTATCATTCAGGTTACAAATAACCTCGTCAACCAATGCCTCAATAGCGTCGGTGGTGCCCAAAGATTGTTGGTAGCCAAACTGTTTATCATTTAGTATGTCGTTTTTCTGTAAGTGTTTTAAGAGCCTATCCTTCATTAGCTTTTCAAATATTTTTGACAATATAGGCAAGAGAGAAATCGGTCTGTAATTGCCAGGGTCTGCTTTGGATCCCTTTTTGAAGACTGGAAGCACTCGAGCAAGTTTAAGCTGGTCAGGAAACAGGCTTTTTTCGATGCATTCATTATAAAAATGTGCTAGTGGTTTCGCTAATAGGTCTATGTTATCTTTAATTATGGTCAAGGGAATTTCGTCATAACCCGAAGAGGGCTTATTGACCATTTTATTGACCATTTTAAAGATTTCTATAGGTGTAACTGCGTCAAAAGCCATATTGGATTCTACCCGAGTTACACCTTCAGTTAAGAAAATCATTGCTAATTCTTTGTTACAAGCCTCTAAGTGGATAATATTGTCAAAACTTTTGGAAAATATATTAGCTACTTCTGAAGGATTATTTGTTGCTGTGTTATTTATCTTAAGTGTAATTGTTTCATTACTCTTTTCTTTGTTAGCATTGCGCTGTTGATTAACAATTTTCCATATCATTTTACTAGAATTTGATGCCATGTGTATTTTTTTTCTGACTTCATTCCTTTTTGCACAGCATACCACTTTTCTGAAAGTTCGAATATAGTTGTTCCTGTATTCAAGAACTGAACTGTCGCATTGTGCCTTATCGAATGTGTTGAGGAAGCGTTTAACTTTACTAGCTGTTCTTATTCCGCTAGTTATCCATTTAGAACATCTATTTCTTTTAATGTTCACTTTTATTTTTCGCTTCTTAAAGACTGAGGAATGAATTTCTTTGAATTTTGTTATGAAGGTATTAATGCCTGTGCTCCAGTCAATCTCAGATAGCTTTTGCCTATAGTTAGTTTTGTTTTTTTCGTTATAACTTCTTTTGCAGATACATACATAATTTGGCTGCTTCTTAAAAGCAGCTTTTTCTAAGCGCAAAGTACAGAATATACCAGCGTGTCCATCCGATAAGCCATTGTGATCGATATACGTATGCTCTATAAGACTGTCTGGTAAGTTAGTTAAAAAGTTATCTATACACGATTCAGACTTATTCCTTCGAAAGGTAGGGTCATTTATCAGGTACCTAAAATTATAACAAGTTAATAACGATAAGAACGAATTATATCTCAGATCATCATTCAATACGTTAATGTTGAAGTCTCCACAAATTATACATAGTTTATTGAGGAAATGCTCTAACAGTTTTTCAAGTCCATTCAGGAAGTTGTCAAAAGTATTGTTAGTGGGAGTCCGATAGCAACAAATAACACACAAGTTGGTTTCAATATCTCGGACTCCACAAACTTCAAAACAGTCAATTTTATATAATTCCTTACACACTTGCAGTTCATCTACATTACTATCTTTATAGGTTAAAATCATTGAACCTCCCCTTTTTTTATTGATTCGAGTATTGTAAGACCCCATTTTATAATTGGTAAAATTAAATTGTTTTGCTTGAGCATCATTCATAAAATGTTCAGATATACATAAAAAGGTAAGTTCCTTAGAAATTTCGCTTAGATATATTTCCAGATCATCCCTTTTATTAGTAATGCCACATACATTTTGGTGGAAAATATTGATTACTGAAAATTGATTGGTGTCATTATATTCTAGCTTACTATATTCTTCTCTCACACTAACTACATTAGGAACGAAAAAGCTGCTCCTTTCTACCATTTTCTAGATATGGTTCTTCAATGTCTAGGAAGACAGGATTTGTAAAACTGTCAATATAGCACTTCAGATTGTCAAAAATATTCTTCATACCATAGTTGTTTAGAATTCCTCGTCGTTTATAAAACATTGAGTCATCATATGTCAAGTTTAAATTAGTATCGAAAAATGTTGCATATTTATAAGTACAAATATCTTGGTAAAGTATATTGCTAAATGACTCTATTCTGGAATTGAACACAGAACTAAATCCATCGAATCTATAGGTTGGTAAACAAAGCAAAATGTTCGTGTGTTGTATTGACATAATATTATCCCTTATACTATTCGTTAACTCTAGGTAATTCACAGTTTTTCTGAAGTCTTCCTCTCCTATCAAAATCAAACAATAGTCATTCATTGTATAGTTTGTCAATTTTCCCTTCAGTTCTTTGATTAACTGTATGACTCCACAATTAGTAGAGATAAAGTGACATATGTCATGATTCGGAAATGTAGTTTGTGCTATTGGTGTTACTTTATTTGTGTTGTTACTACTTATTATACAGAGTCTGCGCTGTTGTCGTATCGACCAAGGTGGTTCAAGTAAAATACCGTCATTAACTTGCTGGGTTTCCTTTTCAAGCGATGTGTCATTATTCATTGTAGCCGTTACTCTGTGTAGTCTAGATGTGTCGTTAGTGGCGCCATCTATTATCGCTTCTGTATTGTCCGAGTGTTCGAGCCCTAAGTCCACGCAGCTACTGTTGATTTCCTCATTAGGAGATTGTCTTGAGGTTCTTTTCCGTCTCTTGCTTTTGCTCATGTGGATTTTTGCTCCTCTACTCTTTGTTTCTGAGCATATTCTTTGTAAGTTTTTGGATTTTATTATTTCTTTGTTTAAAACTGTTTTTAGTGCCATGTTCTCCTCATTCAGGTTTTCTATTTCCGCATGTGCACTATTTAACTCACTTTGAAGGAGTGTAATTTTTGCTCTCAAGTCATCACTATCACTGTCAAATGCAGTTGACAAGTCTGGTAAACTGTATTTCCTGATGTCAGAGTTTGTTGATTCGAAAGAAATATCTAAGGAGTCGTTTATAGTGGTCTTAGGTCGACGTAAAGTTATATTATTTTCTTCCATTGTGTTCCTTATGTTGTGTGAAATGTAAAATTTGACTATACAATACTATTCCCAACTTGAGGTTCGTAGTATGCGTGTAACGGAACACATTCCCAAAAATGCTGGTGTTCAAAACATGAAATCTTGTCAAGAGATAATTTCCGAACGAAAGCTTTTGCGTCAAAGATTTCGTACTGAGTTCTAATTGGTCGATTGTTTTAGCAGGGCAACAATGAGTCAGCTGTAGTTTGTTTACATTTGCAAGATTTTGTCAATTTAAATAGTAACTGTTTCCAGGTTATGTGTGTTTTGTCTAAACGGCACTAGTATTATTAATATGAGAGCAATTTAAACTCACGTTTGGCAGTTTTGAATATATTATCCTTTGTCATGCACAAATTCGAAGTTTTATCTTGAGTACAGTCCACAGTCACCAACAAGTCACTGATTATGTATTATTGTTTTTTTTTTCACCAAACCACTTTATTATTCGCAGGGATACTACTACCACTTTATTTTTATCGAGAACCAAGCATATTTCTTGGTGTTTTAGCTTAATAAGTACAATAATAAAATTAAGTAACATATAAATCGCGGATCGGTTTCAACCGTGACTAGTGTTGCCAACTCACGCCACTCGCACACACTGACAGACAGACAGACGGGCAACAAAGTAACCCTATACGGGTTTTGATTTTTCCTTTGAAGTACGGATTACTAATTATAACTAGCGAACCGAATACCATTGGTAATTTAAGCCCCGTTCCAATAAACAAAAATGACTCGTTTTGCTTACGGATGGTAGTATTTTGACATAAGTTCTATGAGACTTATGTCAAAATCTTACTATCCGTAAGCAAAACGACTCGTTTTTGTGGGGGGGCTTTAGATAAATGTATTTTGAAGCGATGCCACACAATTTTTCTACAGAATAAAGAGTAAATAAACACAAAACAAAGATGTATTTTCATGAGCGAGAAAATGTTATCAAAAATTGATAGACCACCTTTCTTGGCCGACCGTACGTTCCTGTTCTGACGTCATGTTTTGATTTGATATAATCAATACAATACTCCGCTATTCGATCACGGGTGGAGTGCAGTGACTACTGAGTTTTTATATCATCATGTTATGAACGAACTATGTTAGTCTATTGTTTAATACATATGATAGCACAGAAGCAAATACTCTATGACTTAATGAATGAGGCAAACTACAAAGCTGTCCCCAAGTCGAAACAAGAATGAAACTTGGGGTCTAAAATGGCCGCGTTCGCACGTTTTAGTATAACTACTTAAATAATTAAGTAATAAATGATTATTAAATATATTTATGATATAATTATAATACCCTCCTCTAAATAAGGTATATTTAATGTTTTAACCCATTTTATAAACTATAAATTATAATTTATCTCACTATGTAACTTTAAATGTCAAGTGTAACTGTAATACAGGTTTTAAACAAAAATGTGTAATGTTGTTATATTTTAACATTTAGATTATATTTAATTTTAACACTGTTGCTGTGCCCATAAATGTTTTTTAGATTCAAGCCTTTTGTAACACCTTCTACACACAATCATTATGGTAGGTATGCAAATAAATTAATATAAATATGACCCTAACATAGTTTGGAAAAGGCAGATCATGATTTCTATAAAAACAAAATTGCCAACTAATAGCAACCAGTAATCCGCCCGCAATGCGTGGTCATTATGGCAATTTCCCCCGACGCCGACGCGGAGGTTATTCTCGATAGAGGCACAGATTATACATAGAGATCCTAGATACCATAATGCAAATAATAATACTGTGTTACCACAGTGTAACCATACACTCAATCAATACAGTCAGCGGTGCATTGAATTCACATTACATTTTTGAAGGCTGCTCGAGGAATTTTAACCTTATAAACTACCGGGATGTGTTCTGTTCTGAAGAAGGCCGTAACATCCGTTGTTGTACACCAACCTTTATTAAAGAAGGCCCATGTTTAGCAGCGCATTTAGGGCACTGCGCTGCAGAAAGTCACATTCGTGATTATTTTTTATACGGCCAATTAATTTATATCATGTTTTGATTTTCACACAGTGATTTTTTGCGAATGAGAAATCATCAAATAACTTCCCCCACTCCGGGAAATTATTTGATGAGGGAGTATCAGTCTTGTACTGACTATAAGCCGCCCATGTTTCTTTGATCATATTTATTTTCAACTTAGACAAAACTTTTTTTATGATGTTGTTGGTATATTTGTGGATTGCCAGAGGTTAAAAAAAGAGAAAAATTGCTAAAACCTCGCCTCAAACTGTTTCACGTCAACTGCTTTCTGCTAGACTGTGGTCGAAATGCAGTGGCAGAGTAAATACTGCATTGTGGTGCAGTAGTGAGCTGTGGGCAAGCCTGTGTTTGCAGACCTTTGTTGCTTTTTACACTGTGTCGGAAGCATTGCAATTACAATCTGTTTAATTATCCAACATTAAATTAATCGGTTTTTTCTGTATATTATTCTTCCTTTATTTTTCCGTCTATTCGCACTTCCTATTTCCATACCCTAATCCCACGGGCTGTTTGGTTTGAACATTGTAGGGTTTCAAATCGATTGGATAAGTGACATAATCTTATCAGCCCTCTAGACCTTAACCTACAGCGTTTCTTTATAAAAGGACGGAGGAAGAAATAACGGACTATAGTGAATATAGCTATATACCTACCTACCCTATATAAAGACGCTTTTCAGTGTCTCCCGACCGTGAAATCTCGGGCTCGCTACACGCAAGACTTCGTCTAGCAATATTGATTATTTTGCCTCCCTAATGTTTCATGCTTCCCTGGTACTGGTAAGTGCCTTACTTGATTGTCTGGCTGTTGGTCTGTTAACACTACCTTAGCAATATTTTATTTGTATAATCATTATCTGCGTACCTTTTACAGCTATTTCGGGTTCGGCTTCCAATTTCAACGATTGCAGGTAAACCAGTACTTTATAATGGCCGCAACAACCTTGGATATCAGGATACCCTCTGGCAAAACCCCAAGATTTAACGTTACAGAAGATAACACCCGTTAGGTTGTAAGACAGTGACCGTGACCCACATTCGCACAACAGAAGCTACATTTTGCGTAGCAGACCTTTTCCTGTGTAACTAAAAGTGTTTTACAAGCTTTTTTCTTTGGAACTTACAAACAACCATGTTGGCTTTCAGTCTAACCTGATGCAGCTAAAGACCAGTATTTTATATGGCGACTATTTATATAACCCTTATAGTACTAGGTAATTCCATTCTGCTTGGTAAGCCTGTTAGTCAGATTTTCGAGACACTGAATACCTGTAACGACTGTCAAAGATTTACAAATTACAGCGGGAACGAATGGCTTAACGTGCTTACCCGGAGGAATCGCGGTATGAACTGGTGGTCGTATAACCAGACTTACTTAGGCAAGATTGCACAAATATTACTTGATTAAGTGTTAACAAGCTTATCATAATTAATGATTTATTCAACAAATATAATATGCACTATGTAATAAGTGAACAAAGTAGCAAAACTCGTCAACCTTGCTTGACTGTGGAGACAATTTGCGTGAAGGGATTATTTCGCAAGTCTCCGCGAACAATAATTATGTATGTCGCGTCCTTTGCGGACCTTGTCTATATTTTTTTTTTACCAATATTCTGGACTCATACATATTTCAGACTCGATTACTTTCAATGGAAAACCAAAGAAACGATGGATTGTATGGAATGATATGAAAGGAAAAAAACCGGCCAAGAGCGTGTCGGGCCACGCTCAGTGTAGGGTTCCGTAGTTTCCCGTCCGTCACAATAAGTGTTCCCACTTATGAGTTTAAAGGTGGAGGAGGAAATTATTTTGTACAACTTTTTGTCTTTTTTGTTCAAAAACTGTTGTGTCAATCAAGTTCAAAATGATTTTCCTAGAAAGTCCTTATAAAGTTCTACTTTTCAGATTTTTTTCATATTTTCTAAACTTACGGTTCAAAAGTTAGAGGGGGGGGGACACATTGTTTTTTACTTTTGGAGCGATTATTTCCGAAATTATAGACATTATCAAAAAATGGTTTTAGTAAACCCCTATTCATTTTTAAATACCTTTCCAACAATATATCACACGTTAGGGTTGAAATTAAAAAAAAAATCACTTCCCACTTTACATATAGGGTGGCTACCCTAATAAAACATTTTTTTCCAATTTTTATTTTACCACTTTGTCGGCGTGATTGATATACATATTGGTACCAAATTTCAGCTTTCTAGTGCTAACGGTCACAGAGATTAAGCGAGGACGGACGGACGGACGGACAGACAGACATGGCGAAACTATAAGGGTTCCTAGTTGACTACGGAACCCTAAAAACGGTCAAGTACGAATCGGACTCGGAACACCGAATGTTCCATAAAAAATTGCGACATAAACGGCCATATCTTTTGACTGCGTAGACTAAGAGGGTTTTTTACAGTCCCAAGGAACCGCAGACTTGAGTAACTACCTATACGGTTTTTATTGCAACTGGAAACGGAATCTCGGAAACGTATGAAGGTGTCGACTTTCATACGTTTCTGAGATATAGGTTCTTGACAGACAGACAACAAAGATCCTATAAGGGTTCCGTTTATTATTTTCCTTTTGGAGTACGAAACCCTAAAACGTAAATGATTGCGTGACGGTTGACAGCTTAGAGGAGAATAGAAGGCAACCAAGTGTAGCGCCAAACACAAGCAACACAGGGCAAGGGCAGGAAGATGATGCCTTTTCTAGGCTAAACACAAAATACAGAACCAATCGGTACATGTTTATCATAATTACCTAATAGCTCGTTTAAATAATTACTTGCCCAGAAGATTCCAGAAAGGAATGCGTGCAAATATGTACTAGCATAGCGATAATATTGATATCATAGTTTCCGGTAAACGGATTAATATTTAAATGCGATAATAATTAATTACATGATGGTTACGTGTAATTTAATTATTTACGTATATCAGCACGAATGAAACGAAAATAGTATATTTAGATATGACTAGCTACTCTTCGTAAAACGTTTAAGAAGCAATTATACACGAGAAAAAATAGAATCTCTTTACTTTATAATCATAGAGATGAGCTATTCTAATTTTCATTAAAATTCCAGATTATATAATTATATCTATATATACCTTTACTAGGAAAAACACTCAACAGTGAAGAAAAACATTGAGTGTAGAAAAAACAAAATATTCAAAGACATATAATAGCTGGGGAGGTAGCGTTGCATTTCACATAATAATTTCTGGTCGATTGATTCATATCTGAACTTATTCTTTATGGATAATTATTTAATAATCTAAACGTCAGCAGGCTCAGAAGGGGTGGATCGAGTGGGGAAAAAAATTTAATTATGTAAAAAAAAAAATGTAAACTGGTCGTTTGAAAATTTGAACAGCAATAGTTTAAACAATAATAATAATTATAGAAATAATCAGCTGTAAAGATAATGGTGGGTTGTACGTCAGCAGGTCATATCCGCACATATTAAAAATAATTATCTTCAATTCATTTCTGGTCGAATGAAATTGATACATATTATTCTTTATGCTATTAAAATAATTAAAAAATGCCTCAGCCGACCTATTGATAGGGGTAAGATCGTCAGCAGGGGGATTATAAGTAACTATTTGTATTATCCAACTGACGACTTTCCCCTCTTCAATTATTTTGCTGACTATTTTTTTATTTAATATATTGTTTAGATTACTCTCAGTATTAATTTCAAGCGACCAGAAATTAATTTGAATATAAACAATGCCTTTTTTATTGCATATATAATCTATATAGTATATGTCAGCTGGCGGACGACTTTCCCCTCTTCAATCACTATGCTGACTATCTTTTTTGTTTAATATATTGTTTAAAAAACGACCAGAAATTAATTTGATTATAAACAATGTCATTTTAATCCCTTCTTTATTGCATAATTATATAATTTATATACTATATGTCAGCTGGCGGACCATTTTTCCCTCTTATTATTTAGACTGTTTTTTTTTTATTCTATATGATGTTTAAATTACTCTTAACATTAATTTCCAGCGACTCGAAATCAATTTAATTATAAAATTTATCGTTTTAATTTGTTAATATCTACATACAATTTGAACAGATAGGAATGTGAGGAACATCAAACAAATATGTACATACTATACAATTAAAATATGTTTTAAAATACGTTATTGAAACGCATCCTTTATAATCCTTACATTCCTATCTGTTCAAATTGTATGTAGATAAATTAAAACGATAATTTTATAAATAAATTGATTTCGAGTCGCTTGAAATTAATATTAAGAGTATTTTAAACAACATATTAAACAAAAAAGATAGTCAGCATAGTGATTGAAGAGGGGAAAGTCGTCCGCCAGCTGACATATACTATTAGATTATGTATGCAATAAAAAAGGCATTGTTTATATTCAAATTAATTTCTGGTCGCTTGAAATTAATACTGAGAGTAATTTAAACAATATATTAAATAAAATAATAGTCAGCAAAATAATTGAAGAGGGGAAAGTCGTCAGTTGGATAATACAAATAGTTACTTATAATCCCCCTGCTGACGATCTTACCCCTATCAATAGGTCGGCTGAGGCATTTTTTAATTATTTTAATAGCATAAAGAATAATATGTATCAATTTCATTCGACCAGAAATGAATTGAAGATAATTATTTTTAATATGTGCGGATATGACCTGCTGACGTACAACCCACCATTATCTTTACAGCTGATTATTTCTATAATTATTATTATTGTTTAAACTATTGCTGTTCAAATTTTCAAACGACCAGATTACACTTTTGGTTTTTTATTTTTTGACATAATAATATTTTTTTTCCCACTTGATCCACCCCGGGTGCGCCTGCTGACGCTTGATTCAATTATTGCCCATATCTAAGCTATCAATTTCAATCAAAATTAATCGTACAGAAATCACCATCAAAAATGCAACGCTACCTCCCCAGCTATAATATGAAGTAATATTTACCAACACACACTGGGCCCGCGTGCAAGAATCACCCACTGTCGGTTATAGACTTAACTTTTCTATTGCCGCTCTTCTCTGCCCACGTGATATAATACATACAACCCAATCTATCAAAGTATTAAAGGCAAGACCACTCGTACGGACCATGAACGAAGAACTTAATTTCTAAGGGCTGAAACTGCATTAAACGGTCGCCCGCGACAGGCACCCGCCTGTGACTACGCGTGGTCTCCGTCAGTACACGAAAAAACCAATTGCGGGTACCGTAAGGCCTGAAACTGCGTTAAACGGACGCACGGACCGTTCCATACAAAAGTGCACCGTTGCGAAGGCACGCACGTGGCCCACCAGCGGTAGCACTCGCGGGCTTTTTCAGTATATAACGGTTGATGAGAGCTTGTGAAAATGTCTTTCGACACAGAAAGAATAATTGTGGGAGTACAGTGTCGCTCTGCCATATGTTAAGATATTGTGAGGTAACGTTTTAGCCCCATGTAATTGCCGGGGTTGCGGGTTGTTCGAGGCACCGGAACATAAAGGGCAAAAATATAGGTGGGTTTTAGTCAGTATACGACTGACATTCTTCCCCGCTCCTCCAAGAGCAGGGGAAGTTATTTGATCCGCAAAAAAAGGATCATGTAATGGGGAGGATCTATTCAACTATTGGCATTTAACCGGACACATATCCAGGCTCCGGGTTGCAACGGCTCCTAATTTCTATTACAAGTTATATAAATAGGCTATTTTACCCTCATTTAAATTCAGCAAGCCATTCTAGAAATTTCGAGTGCATTTCCCTGACTTATATTATGATCTTAACTTAGAGAAAACTGCGCGCTTTCTCATTAGCAGTCTACGGCCATTTCCCTAATTTGAACTGTTATGAGTTTCATGTTCTTGCATCGCGAATTTGTGAAGCTTCGGCTAACTGATTATTTTTACTAGTATGTCTAGAAATTAGTGGTGTTTTATTAAATATTGTGTTTAATATGATGAGCAGCATCCTATTTGCGCTTCCAAGCTTTATTATATGCTAGCTTTTGACCGCGGCTTCGCTCGCGTTAAATTCGGGGTAACACAGTTTCTCTTTCCTGTTTTACAGGTACCTGCTACATGTAGTTTTTGCCCTTACGCCTTATTGATTGTAATAGGTAATAGCAAAGCTAAGGTTTCCCTTTTCTTCCCTCTTTTTCCATCATTTCCCACTTTTTTTAAACATAGCCTATGTCCGTCTCCAGGGTCCCAACTATATCTGTACCAAAATTCATCAAAATCGGTTTAGCCATTAAGGCGTGAAGACAAGGACTAGCAACCCGCCCCAGCTTTGAACGGGCTAACGGGAACCTCTTTCTCCCTCTTTTCTCACTTTTTTATGTCCGTCTCCAGGGTCCCAACTATCTCTGTACTAAAAATCATCAAAATCGGTTTGGCCATTTAGGCGTGAAGACGTAACAAACAAACAAGTTCTCACTTTAGCTTTTATAATATTAGTAAGGATTAGGATTATGGTAAAACAATAAAGACATCGAGTAATTTGGAAATCTGTCAAATCACCTCATTCCGGATTCGAACCCTCAGAATAAATCAAAACCCTGTCCTTGTTTCCATAACTCACTGAGTGGCTTGTACCTTGGGGCCAGCACCATGAGTACCCATGCCTTTTTTTTCGGATGAGAAATCTTTTTTTTTTAATCGTTGCCCCACTCTAGGAATTTCTCCTGTATCGTGGATGTGTTTACGAACATTCAAACTCAAATACACAAACAGCCAGACCCCCAACAACTATCTCTAGGTCATACAAATATTTGTTCCGTGCGGAGATCGAAACCGCGACATGTGGCACATCAGTCAAATGCATAACCATTGAGCCAACCGTATCGTCAAGTAAATCATCATATAACTTGCGAGTGTCAGACTTTTTGTGACTAAAACTCATGCTTATTCTTCCGTTGTGTTCCGGGGCCGCGGTATCTCTTTCGAACAACCCGTAACCCCAGCAGACAGTGGCTCTGGCAGGCCCCTTTGCTTTGCTGACATCTCTTAAAAGCGCGCATGGAACACGAACGCGCCGTCATCATTGCCTGCCGTCAATATACGGACGGACGGTGAGGTACCCATTGCTTACCGTTACAGGTAGTCAGTTGCCCGAATGTCTGACAACCAGTCTTACCAAGGGGCATCGTATTCCCTAGTACATACTGGATTGTGGAGGTCGGATGGGCAGTCGTTACATGAAAATACTGGTTTTCAGTTGCAATCGGTTAGACTGGAAGCCTACCCAATATAGTTGAGGAAAAGGCTAGTCAAGAAAAGATGAGTCTGAGCATTTCAATTTTCGGACGGATTATTATATTTCTAATCAAAATTACGACCATTAATCTTAGTTAAATTGAATTTGCTTGTTCCTTCATCACATTTTAAGAGCCGTTCAACATCTGTGGCCATCCAGAAAACGTTAACGAAATTACCAAGTCAATAATTTATAAAAAAAAATAAGCTATTGGATTTAACCGTACTTTCCGTACCTCAAAAGGAAATATCGGAACCTTTATATGAACACTTTGTCTGTCCGTCTGTCTTTTTAGGGTTCCGTAGTCTGTATCGTGGGTGCGTTTACAAACATTTAATATCACATGCACAAACAGCCAGACCCGAAACTACTACCTGTAGGTCATACAAATATTTGTTCCGTGCGGGGATCGAACCCTCGACACGCTTCCCAGGAGTCGATCGCTCAGCCTGAGTCAACCGTGTCGCCGTGTCGGTCTGTCAAACCCCTTTACCTCGAGAACGCGTGGAGATATCGAGTCAAAATTAAATCATATACTCAAGTCTGCGGTTCCTTGGAGCTATGTAAAAATCAACCTTCTAAAGATATAGCCGTTTATGTTACAAGATTGTACGAAAGCCTCGGTGCACGAGTCCGACTCGCACTTGGCCGGTTTTGTTTAATTACTTATAATAATTATCAATCGACACCTAATCGAGGCACTTAACTCTTTTTTGTTTCTTTTTTAGGGTTCCGTAGTCAACTAGGAACCCTTATAGTTTCGCCATGTGTCTGTCCGTCCGTCCGTCCGTCCGTCCGTCCTCGCTTAATCTCTGTGACCGTTAGCACTAGAAAGCTGAAATTTGATACCAATATGTATATCAATCACGCCGACAAAGTGGTAAAATAAAAATTGGAAAAAAATGTTTTATTAGGGTAGCCACCCTATATGTAAAGTGGAAAGTGATTTTTTTTTTAATTTCAACCCTAACGTGTGATATATTGTTGGAAAGGTATATAAAAATGAATAGGGGTTTACTAAAATCATTTTTTGATAATGTCAATAATTTCGGAAATAATCGCTCCAAAAGTAAAAAACAATGTGTCCCCCCCCCCTCTAACTTTTGAACCACAAGTTTAGAAAATATGAAAAAAATCTGAAAAGTAGAACTTTATAAGGACTTTCTATGAAAATCATTTTGAACTTGATTGAGACAACAGTTTTTGTACAAAAAAGACAAAAAGTTGTACAAAATAATTTTTGTAGTATAATCGTAGCAAGCATTTTTTTTAACTTCGTTTACATATTTTATTATCCTGAACGTATCTTTTTTCAAACAAAAAAATAAACTACGGAACCCTACACTGAGCGTGGCCCGACACGCTCTTGGCCGGTTTTTTATTTCTAGTTTACACATCTCTTCGTGTTTTATGGGAAAATAAAAAAAGTACATGTAGGTTATGGTCATTCTTCTTTTTTCGGATATTAAATATTGAAGTAATGAAATATTACCTGTTCTCGGGAATTTGGCAGTAGCAACCTCGTATCGCGATCTGTGGCCGGTTAATTGCAATAGACCTGCCCCTAATTGACATTTTTTTTTTTACTAAGAGGGTCCGTTTGACCTGATGTAAAGCGATGATACGGCCTAGGGGTGCACGCTTGTCTAGAAGAAATTCACTCGAAATATGGAAACTTTTTTTTTTCGAAATGGCATCTCGCAGTTCGGAGATTCCTGTGGATGCCTTGAATTTAAGGCCTCCAGCCAGGGCAAAAACTTACAAACTAAGCGACTACACGCTAAGGGCACCCCCTGTGTGGTACGAGCCTCGGCTTAGGGCGTCGCTGGGGGAGGACAGCAAAGGGACAGGCTGGATCTAAGTGATAATATTTGGGGACTGATTCGAACTTACTGGCTCAGCAACGCGGGCTGGCTCTAGCAAAGGACGGGTGGGACTTTGGAAACTTAAACATACCTAACTAAGTACTTTTAGGCATACCTCTGCTTAGCCCTTCGGGAATTGCGGGAGTAATTATAGTTTTGATAATTAAAAATCACGACTCGTCGTCACATGTGCTCAACAAAGATGAGAAGCTGTAATTTTAAAACATTTACAATGCCTTCATGTCCTTCATAATAAAGGCCATTCTTGACCTGAGTAAGTGGGTTCGAAATTTTATAGGTAAATAAAAACACAGTAAATGTCATTTATCAAAGACATATTTCGATTTTAAAATTGTTGTCAACGAAAAGATAAAAGTTATAAAATGAAACTCCGAGGTCTATGCTTCTGCCTAACATTGTATATCGCCAGTATTTACTTTAAAAAAAATAGTTTTTTATTCGAGTATTATGATGTGATACCGTGACGGCTGATATAGAAGATTTATTACTAATACCTGCCTACAACTGTTCCACTCCTGGCATCTTTATAACCGACTTTTTTTTTCATACCCATATTACACTTTAGTTGTATTGACTCGCACGTCAAATGAGCGCTTCAGCGGCAAAATAAGAGGATTGACATTTGGTTCCACAGCGGTGCAACTGTAAGGTTGTCTCACCGGACCTTATAAACTGGGGCCTAAGTCTGCTATTACAATGGTGTCAGAATGGTCGATCACTGATCGCATAATGGTTGATTTTGACAAGTTTGGTAATCTACTAATATATTGTCGTCATTATGACATTCCACTGGTCAGTCACTGACAGTCCATTGAAAGAAATTGCTTAGAATGGTAATCTCGTACATAATGACAAATGAATGACTGACGCATACGGTAATCTGCTAAAATTTTGACAGTTCCTTTGATCAGTGATCTACCATTACAACGTCATTGTGCAGTCATTGCTTTTAGTAGCTCGGTTTGACAAAAAGTGTTTGCTATCCATCGTGTTTGTGGAGTATTGATTGGAGAAATATGTTCACTACGAGCTAAAGAATATTTATTAAAGTTATCATGCCCAATAAAGTGGATTTACATGTCCGAAAACTACATTTTTCATGATTTTTAGCGTCGACCTACACTGCCATCAAAATTGCGATGATCGTAATTTACGGTCTTGGACTTTACAAGCGTTAATTAAGAAACTTGCTCAATAACTTAAGAACTTCTAATGACGTTTACATAAGAGTTTTTAATTCTATTATCTTAATTCGGTTATTGTATTCTGGCTTGGGGAGGATCGGCTAAAACTAGGTTCCTTGAGTTGGAGCGTGCACAAGGGGCAGTACTCAAGGTTATGTTGCAAAAGCCCTTTCGCTATCACACTCATCAGCTTTACACCGAGCTCAAACTTTTGACAGTTAGGCAACTATTTGTTCTCAGAACCACACTCTGGAAGCACAACCAGGTACCACTACCAGACTCAAATAAGCGTGGTCAAAGAATAGTTTGCCCAACCCCTAGTCATAGAACTACGTTTGCCAGAAGACAGCTCTACGTGTTGAGCTCTCTTGTGTACCGAAATATTAATAAGGCTGCACAAATAGCAAGGTTAAGCAAACACGGGGTAAAAGATAAGCTGAAGAGTATGCTGTTTCTCCTGGACTACAATCAAAGAGAGGCACTGCTAATGCCTCTGACATAGTATTACTAATTTCTTAATACATCGGGAGACACCAAGCTTGCACCACCCCAAACATAGTCTCACACTCGACACCACCACAGTCACATGCTCAGGCTTCTCATATCACACTCACACAAAACAAAACACACGATACCCAGTCACACACACACCCACTCGACACACATAACACACACATTACCCAGTCACACCGACAAAACCAATCATACAGTCATTTTACTTTTTAGTTTTAATTTAATTTCTCCCTTAATTGTTTTACTCTTTTTTATATTATTTTCTATTTTCCATTAAATAAGCAAGAAAAGTTCTTTTGTATGATATCAGCTTACTAGCCATTAATTTTAATTTCTAAAAGGGTTTATAGTATCCAAGTGGCAGTAGAACACTGTCTCCTAAGTCACAGGTGTTCCTAGTTTTGGAGGCAGGGTTTCATGTCTTGTACACCTTCAATCATTGTTAACCACAGCTAGACATTAAGCATATTGTAAGGACTTGTTTTCAATAAACTATTATTATTAATTGATGCACACCCATATTATTTTTTAACCAGAAAATACAATATTTATAAAAATAATGAGGAGGTTGTATGACTTAAATATTCGACCCCTTTCGGGGCCAGTATAGTACCGAGCCAGCGGAGGTTTGAATGTCAAGTACCTACCTGAAGGGGTCCGTATATAAAATGTACTCTGTGGTCCGTACTGAACTATACGGTTAACGTTAGTTGCTTACTGACGTTAATATCACATTTGACTGTGACAGCTAAAACATTATTGAGTTGTTTTACAAAAATTGTGTTACACATAAAGAGGGATGCCAAGCCGCTATAGTGACTTAAGGCCCTGAGTGGGCCCCACAAGCAACATTGAATGTTAATATTAGTATGCCCCCCAAATAATATATTGATAAAAGATATACTATTTAAATATTACAGATAGTTGAAAATAAAACAATAATAATATATTAATAGAAAACATTTAATTCATCATAAACTAAAACATTGTCAAAATTGAGTATCACACAGACAGGCTGCAAAAAAAAATTATATAATGTTAGCCTTTTAACATTTCAGAGCAATCTTACTGCATTCAATAGGATTCTAAAAATAGTATAGTTTGTTATTTTAACATGGTTGTGGTGCAATTTGATATGCAATCAGATTCCTTATTTGGTTTACCGTTGTGGTGTATCAATGTTCAGCAAATATGACCTTTGCCTTAAAAGAGAGGTGCCACAGCTAATAGAGATATGAATGTGGATAACAACAACAAAATGTGGACTGTTGAGTGTTGACTTGTTGCCTGACTGATTTTATTCCATGCTTTGGTCCAACATGCATGGCACACCAAACTATCACTGTCTTGTAACTGACTGGAAAAGAAAAAACAATATTATGTGAGTATTTATTTGCAAGCATGTATGAATAGGTACCTTATTTTGAATCATATTTGCATTTATCATTAGGTACAGTTGTAAAACTTATTATAGTTACCTGTTGATGTCCAACCCATGTTTTTCGAGAGATCGAACTTCGACGATTTCCAAAAGGTGTCTTCGCAATCTTGATATGTTAAAAATTTCAATTTATTTACACAGCGTACATATTATCCACTTGCAACAGTTCACAGTGAAGAACTCGAATATGACATCAAATCTATGTTATCGTGGGAGTTGTCATTAACAGCAAGAGCGGAATCCATATTCAAGCCGTGGTCGTAAGGTATAGGAGAATCACCAGAGTCAGTATTCATGGTCAAAAACGTCGATTTTAATAGAAAACGAAGCGAATCACTATGATGCAAATGTAAACAAAGTTATGAAATGTTATGAAATGACATTTCTAATATTGTCAACTGACAAGTTTCAGTGTCACAAACATAAAATAAATGTTGAAGATCATTTAAAAAATCATCATTTTATATTTTTTAAGTTGATTACAAATCTAAACGTGTTAACATAAAATGCATCGGGACAGGAAAAATACATATAAATAAAATCTGGCTTGAATAAACGTTTAAATGTGGTAGTAGTTTTTCGAAAATCATTTCTACTAACGGGTTTTATAATAATGGCAATACTACAATGTCATTCTACTACCATTCCATTACGAGACCACTGGCCGACCAATGATCGACCATTGTAATTTAGCAGATTACGAACTTTTAGCAAAATGACAGTGGAATCGTGTTGGAATGACTAAGTTATATAAAATAGCAGACTTGGGGCCCTGTTCATATGGATGCTTCGTTTAAGATCAGTGTTAGAATTAATGTGATTATTAAAATTATGAAAGCGATAAACCGATGTTATTATTTGATAGTGGTGTCTCGAGTCCTCGTTTACACACAGAACGAGCATTAATCTCCATTTTTTCTGAATACGGGTTGGCGAATTCAGACTTATATTTATTTGTCCAGGTTTCTTCACGATGTTTACTTTACTGATGTCTTAGAAAATTCTAATGTTCATTGACCCCAAACAACATAGGTCAAAAGCAAGAACATGATAATAATGGCCTTTAAGATTATTTGTTTCCTTAATAAGAACGTCTTAAATTCGCAATATTTACATAAAAATTAAAGCTTATATTTACGTGGGACATACCCGATCGGCACCTTAATGCTATAAATATTTGCTAATTAAACAATAAAATGACATGCATGTACACACGACGACACATCAACCTATACAAAACCAGTTTATGCGGATCTCTCATCGTACGAGAAATCCGCGGTGTACGATCCGTTGTTAAGAGATCAGTATAAACTGGTTTTGTACAGGTTGATATGTCTTCGTGTGTACGTGGACCTACATAATAATAATTTTATATTAATGTCACCAACCTTGTGTTTTCGACCTTCGGTTCGGTTCAAAACAATGGATGATTAAATATTTTTAAGACTCAAGATTTTATTTTTAATTAGATTTAGTTTTTTATTTCATAAAAAAATAATCTAATAATGCAGACACACATACACACTTCAAACGTATAACACTCTTTTTAATGTTATAAAAAAATAATGTTGACTTTAATGTCAAAATTTATTCTCACACAGAAACGCAATTTACAAAATACAGTCGAATAAACGAACAAACAACCTTGAGAGCCAACCTAAAATTCTCAGTTTTACAGAATACGACTGCAAATTATTTAAAATACGAACAAAAACCTTTTTAAGGCTCCGTGCCTCAAAAGGTAAAAAACCCTTATGGGATCACCCTGTTGTCCATCTATCTGTCTGCCTCTCTGTCAAGACCCTTTATCTCGGAAACGGATGGATGTATCGAGTTGAAATTAAAACCTTATACTCAAGTCTGTGGTCTCTTGGAGCTGTGTGCATGCGCAGTCAAAATATATGGGTGGTAATGTCGCAAGTTTGTATACGGCAGTCCGACTCGCACTTGAGCGGTTTTTTATTTTGTTCGTAATTTCCCCTGTGGGCTCCAAAAAGCAATCTAGATTCATTCATGAAAAAAATGATTCAATCAATCAATGAAATTGGACGGCACTGGCAGTGGCCGAACGATCCACTGCTGCGCTGCGTGTCGCGGGTTTGATCTCCGCTCGGAACAAATATTTGTACGATCTACAGGTAGTTGTTTCGGGTCTGGCTGTTTGTGTAGAGGTTGAATGTTTGTTAACGCACCCACGATACAGGAAAAATCCTAGTGCGGGTAAAAGTTAAAAAAAAAAACAAAATAAATGGGCAAGGTACTTTTCCAGTAGTTTGTCATTGGTCTATGGGTATTAGTTACCATTTCGAAATTCGAAAAGTCGTGACAAAAAGCCGGACATTTACATTTTTAATCTTTATTTCTTGCGACAGTAATTTTTGTTTCATTTTATTTAAAAAAAAAATTGCGTAATTTGTAAAGTTGGTACAAACGACAAGCCCGGATTAAGTCCGAACAAAGGGCTTAAGGGTCAATTCACACGTACCACAACCACACCACGTCGCCGTCGCAGCGACAAAATGTGGTCAAGCTGTGGTGAATGGTGATGTGTGAATAGTTTCGCAGCGGCTTTTTGCAGTTGCGTTGTGGTACCGACAAAATGTCGATGTGGTTGCGTTGTCACTGTCGTTGCGATGTGGTAACTACGTGGTTATGTGCAGTTATAGTCCGGCTTTCGTAGAAGAAACACGGCTTGACTGACCGTAGTCATGGAGGAAAGATTTGTCGCTGTTGATAAAGTCATGTCGTGGCGATGTGACCGCGGTGTCGCCACCGGTGGTGGCGTGGCGTGGCGGTCGCGATGTGGTTGCGATGTGGTCGTATTACACAGGTGGTCGATTACAACGGCAAAATGTGGTACGTGTAAATTGTAATATTCATTTTCAATACAAAATATACGCCCGACCACATGGCGTCGTTGTGGTGTGGTTGTGGCTGTGGTGTGGTTGTGGTACGTGTGAATTGACCCTAAAGCTAAAAGTCAAAAGCCGGATATGTAAATCAAAAATAAATCTGTAGGGACCTAAGTTCATTGAAAAGAATAACGCACTCTCTTGGACTTTAACCGCCAGAGGTTGAAGACATTTTGTTTTTCCTCAATTATTTTATACCTGTACCATATTTTACTAATTCATTAATCCGTAAGTACAAAACCAGTCTCACCAAGCCGAAAGTCAATGACTCACAAAAATATCAATGTTAATGTCCCAATGAATAATTATGACACAGAGGACATTGTGAAACGAATTGAAAATAATAATAATGTCGTAACTGCATCAAGGCTAGAGATATCTTATTAAGATTATTGAAATAACTAGCTCTTGCCCGCGGCTTCGTTCACGTTATGGTCACAAAATGTATTCTACGATAGTATTTTATATATGGTCTAATATCGCTCGGGGATAATATAGCTTCTAACTTCCCAACGAGATTGTGAAAGATGTTTTTTTTTCAAATCGAATTAGTAGTTTTATAGATTACCTCTCCACACTACATACAAACTTTACCTGTTTAAAAATATAATTTATTTATTTCAAGCAACCTGCAACACAATTGGCTATCCAATAGCAAACCTGCCGAGGTTGGGGGTTGTTCGAAAGAGATACCGCGTGCCCGGAACATACAAATAAGGAACATGGGCGGGTTTTAATCAATACAAGTCTGAAAAAAGGCTATAGTAAAACACATTCATTTTAAATCAAACATTATAGTTGATAAAGTAGCTGTTACCCGCGACTTCGGACGCGTTTGGTTCGCAATTTGCTTAAAATGAGTTTTTTTTTGTTAGGCACCAATATTGCTCACCCCCAATTATGTTATTAGCGTATACATAGCCTTTCTCCAGGTTGAAATCTATTTTCATCACGATCCGATCAGCTGTTTAGTCGTGACAAGATAACATACATACAAACAAACAAAATAACATACGTACTACGTAACTAGAGTTACTTTATTTTGCCCGCGGCATTGGTTGCGCTACGGTCGGTATATATCCCGTGAGAACGTTATGAGAAAAGAAAAGAAGAATCGAAACCCTTATTGGATCACTTGTTGTCCATCTGCCTGTCAAGACCCTTAATTTCGGGAACGCGTGGAGGTATCAAGTTAAAATTAAAACCGTATACTTAACACTGTAGTCCCTTTGTGCTGTGAAAAAATCAACTCTCTATGTCTCCGCAGTCAAATCATAAGGCTGTTTATGACGCTACTAACATGTTCTTGGTCGTTTTTTTAATATTAGTGATAATGTATTTAATTTATCATGATAAATGTCTTTTTAACTGTTTATTCTTTATCAGGACTGGTGACTTGATCTGACCTATTGACACACAGTGGATGCTCTGTTGTTTAATGGGATGGGTGGGCTAAAAAACGTATTTGCAGCATTATGGTTGAGTAGATCTTGCGGTAAAATGTCCAGCAATAACATACATGTGGCGAAAGGAATAAAAAATCGGGATTGATAACTTTATCGAAAGTAAAGCCTATCGGACGACATATCTAGCAAAACATCCCTGCATTAAAGAAAGTGTTAAGTTTGTAATTTCGTTTTTCCTACAACCAAAAGTGCAATCTTAATATACCCTTTTTTGCGGGTGGGAAATCATCAAATACCTTCCCCCGCCTTTTACGTTTATAGTTCTAGTTCATTTTTCGCACTAATTATTCTATCGAACCCGCGACACGAGGCGCAGCAGTCAATCGATCAGCCACTGCGCTAACCGTGCTGTCACTTTTATGTTTATTTTTTGCCTTTTACGTACTACTCCTACTACGTACGTACTACTACTCTTTCGAACAACCCGCAACCCCGGCAAGCGGTGGCCCTGCCAGGCCCCTCTGCTTTGCTGACATCTCCTTGAGGCGCGCGTGGAACACTAACGCGCCTTCAACATGGCTTGTCGTCAATAGACGGACGGACGGTGAGCTACCCATTGCTCACCGTCCACAGGCCCGCATCTACGGTGGCCGGGAGTCGAACTGCTCAGAATAACTCGAACATACGTTCGGGCGCCCCGTGACATAATATCCGAAACTACCAAAAATAATGTTCCTTCGACAAGGATAAAAGCTAGTCTGATTAATACAGGTGAAGAAGAAAACCAACTTACCGACAGTCATGAAAAGCAGTTTGCATCCAGTTTCCAGGTTGTACTTCGAGGGTTCGGTGTCGTGGAGCCGATGGTAGATGATGTCATACCCTTCACAGGACTTGCCCGGCAGAACGGAGAACTCCCTGCAAATAAAATAGATGACAAGGTTAATAACACGCTTCAAAGAGATGCCAGCAAAGCAGAGGGGCCTGCCAGGGTCACTGCCTACCGGGGTTGCGGGTTGTTCGAGATACTGCGGCCCCACAACATAAAGGGCCAAAAAAATTACGGCACGGTTAGCGCAGTGACGGGCCTGTTGGTCTAAAGTCATGTTATGCGGCCGTGTGTCACCAGGCTGTGTCTCATGAACCGTGACAGTTAGACAGTTGATATTTTCACAGATGATAAATAATAAATAATAAATAAATAAATAAATATCTTGAGACAACTCACAAACGGCTATCTGATCCCAAGCTAAGCAGAGCTTGTGTTATGGTAACCAGACATGACTGATATACATACTTATATAATTTATAAATACATACATATTATAGATAAATCACACCCAGACACAGAACAAACAATCATGCTCATCACACAAAGTTTGTCCTGGGTGGGAATCGAACCCACGACCTCCGGCTCAGCAGTCAGGGCCACTAACCACTAGACCAACAGGCCCGTCAATAATGATGATGCTATAACTATAATAAATACTATACAACAGAATTAAATAAATATTTAAGGGGGCTCCTTAAATGTCCTGTCTAACTATCACGGTTCATGAGATTCAGCCTGGTGACGAACGGACAACGGAGTCTTTACCCTTTCGGTACGGAACCCTTAAAAGCAGTAGTTCAAAAAAAATATTAACATCGGCGATAAAAGCCTTCAGAACAAGTCCTCATAAAGAAGTCTGTAAAGTGCTTAAACAAGGCCTAAACTGGTGCCAAAAGCAAGCAGGTGCAACCTTCCCGAATTTTATCGCCTACAAACGTTGGCCGGCGAAATATGGTAAAAAAATGTTTGTCGTATGTTAGTGAAAATAGAAACGAAAATTAAATTTCCCGGGTTCGCGTTCACAAAGCACAGAGAAAATGCTTTTGTGTAAAATTAAAATTGAATTTTCGGGTTTTATTCGTCGGGTACAAAGCTATTGAGAGAGGTCCCCTTTTCGTACTACCAGTTTTAATATAATTGAAAATATGCAGGGAAGTTTTCTTTTGTTGGTTTAGGACTTTAATAGGACCTAATTTTCAATTCAGGTTTTTTCTCTACATTTAGGAATGTCAGAAAATATTTGGCGAATACGTAAAATTCAATTTTTGGATCGCAAAACTAATTAAGTATTCAATAAGCATTTAGCAAGTCTAGGTCTTTTCGAGATTTTGACAAGTATGTGCGATTATACTACTGATCAGAATATATACATGCAATTCTGCTGTACTTGTGTATGCCACTGGACTCCTAAACGGCTGGACCGATTTTAATGTTTTTTTTTGTATGCGTTTGGGTGGCGCCTTGGATGGTTTAGATTCACAAATCAGCCCAAAAAAAAGCAGAACAATGTCTATCGGGTCCGCTAGTATATAAATACATATTATTATATATTAGGTCCCAGCTGTCATTTGTAGATATTTGACAGTCGTTACAGGTAGTCAGTGTCCCAGGTCAGATAGGCAGTTGCTCCATGTAAAATACTGGTATTCAGCTGATTAGACTAGAAGCCTACCCCAACAAAGTTAGGAAAAGGCTAGGCAGATAATTATGATGAAATGCGATTCTACTAACGTTTAATGAGGTTTTTCTTACGTCGTCGTTGCGTACTTTTAGCAAAATTTAATGAGATTTATTTCTATATGATTTCACTGTTAATAGAAGTAGCACGAGTAATTTTTTTTAAGCTATTGCATAGCTTCTATCGCGGGCCTTGAGCGCGGGGACCGAATCCAGAAATTCCGTAACGAAAAAAAATCTGACGCTCCCCACTCCGACGGGCACGGAGGTGTGGCTTGTCTAACGTCGTTTACACAATACGGTTAGTTATTTCAATCCCGATTCTAATGTTCTAATAGCGTGTTAGGTAGAGAATCGGAGAGTCAATCGACATTACGCTGGATCAAACCCAAGGTCTTGTTTTTCTTTTTGCGACTTCTTTTCATTGGAAGTACTTTTTAAATATTATATTTAGTTTTTTATTTATTGTCAAAAGTTGATAAAAAATGTTTCTTTTTGCGACTTCTTTTCATTAATAAATAAATAAATATCTTGGGACAACTCACACACGGCTATCTGATCCCAAGCTAAGCAGAGCTTGTGTTATGGTAACCAGACAACTGATATACATACTTATATAATTTATAAATACATACATATTATAGATAAATCACACCCAGACACAGGACAAACAATCATGCTCATCACACAAAGTTTGTCCTGGGTGGGAATCGAACCCACGACCTCCGGCTCAGCAGTCAGGGCCACTAACCACTAGACCAACAGGCCCGTCTGAAATCTTTTATTGGAAGTACTTTTTAAATATTTTATTTAGATTGTTTTTATTTATTGCATAAGTGGATAAAAAATGCTATGCAATAGCTTTACCGCGGCAGTCCCCGAGTGCCACACGTATTTTTTTTTTAAAAACGTTGCCTCACACTAGGAATTTCTCCTGTATCGTGGGTGCGTTTACAAACATTTAAACTCACATACACAAACAGCCAGACCCGAAACAACTACCAGTAGGTCATACAAATATTTGTTCCGTGCGGGGATCGAACCCGCGACACGCGATGCAGCAGTCGATCGCTCAGCCACTGCGCCAACCGTGCCGTCAATTCAAATTAATTACTATCTGGCGCCCGCGGCTTCGCTCGCGTGATATCGAAAAAAATTATCCTATGTCCAGACTATAATCTACCTCTGTGCAAAATTTCATCAAGATCCGTTAAGCCGTTTTGACGTGAAAGAGTAACAAACACCCATACCCGTCCTCACATACATTCGCATTTATAATATTAGTAGGAAGGAGGATGGTTGCAACACGGACGGATTTTTTCGGACGTAACCACGTTGCTTTGTACTACACTTCTCGTACAATGATCTCTCATTGTGCAGCAAATCTGTACAAATCGAGACCATGTTATACTGGTAAAGTTTAGCTTGATATGACGCCGTGTTTACAAATGTTCCAAACACTATTTGTTTTGGATTGTATTATATTTTATGGCACTTTTTTTTCTACATCATATTTATCTACCCTTTTACTCCTAAATACGTAATTATTTCGTTATCAGAGCAAAAGAGGTCTGTTTATTCGCAATATTAACGATAACAAGCGTCATAGAGCTCATAGACCCACAATAACTATACGTATAACCCAATGATATTATAATAAACAGATATGTTATACACTCACTAAACAACCGCAAAATGTGTTCCGCAGCACGCACACACACTTGTTATTCATTGTACATTTCCTACATGAGATCCCTTGTGTTTTATTAATTTTGGCATTATAATTGGTACACTTTCTAAACACACACGAAGGCATATTTTATAAATTCGTAAAAACGTACGACTCGAAGCGATGCGTAACGCAGACTAAATGCAATAGATGCCAATTGCGGTCTTTTCGAGTCTTCAAGATTGCGCGCTCATAACATATCTGTTTAATATAATATCATTGGTATAACCTCTTTGCAGCAAAATTAATGTTTATTCATTTTAAATGCAAATTCAATATCAAGGTTTTATTCATAAAATTGTTTACTTTGTATTGTGGGTATAATTATTGGTTTTTAGGATTCCGTACCTCAGAAAGAACAACGGAACCCTTATTAGATCACTTTGTTGTCCGTCCGTCTGTCTGTCAGTCAAAGCTCTTTAAACTCGGGAATGCGTGGAGGTATCGAGCTGAAATTGTTGTGTCCCTTTGTGATTTAAAAAACTGGACCCTCTAAGTCAAAAGATATGGCGGTTTATGTCGTAAGGTAGGGAACCCTCGGTGCGCGAGTCTGACTCGCTCTTGGCCGGTTTTTATTTTCTGAATTTAAAGTATTTTTATCATGACATCAGAAATTTCTAACCTAATTCATCTAAGTATACTTATATTATCTAAAGAGATTGTTTATTTGAACGCACTTTTCTCTGACTCCAACTGGTAGGATTTGATAAGTCTTTTTTACATTTGATAGATAAAAGATTTTATTTATACTCATACTAGCTTCGACCCGCGACTTCGTCCGCGTGGCATAGTTACTTTGGGTTAACGCTAACTTTAACTCGCGTGATGATGGAAAAAACATTCTTTCTCTCCCCTTTCATTTGATTTTAAAAAGGTTTAGTTTGTGAGGTTGTTGGGGTAAGTTTTGAGGAAAGTGACTGCGGAAGACCGGGAAATGCTAGTAATATTTAACATCAAACAAAAACCTTTTGGGCGCATAAAACCGCGCGTCACAGCTTGTTTATTATACTTACGTCACGTCACAGACGTCACCAATATAGAGTATGGTTACGTTGTACAGTATTTTTCCTTAAATATCATTGGTAAATCAAAACGATAAAATACATACAGGGTTTCCCATTAATAACAGCCTTGAAGGTATTTTGAGCGTTTATCCTTAATTTCGAGAAAACCTCTTTATCACACTTATACATTTAAAGGCGAATGTTTGTCTGTGTTTGTATTGTTTCTTACTCCTTCCCGCTCAAACATCTGGACCGGTTTGGATGAAATTTGGTATGTCGATAGCTTATACTCTGGATTAACACATACATATACATACAACATCTGCCTAGCCTTTTCCTAGAATAATTAGGTTCAGCTTTCAGTCTTACTGGATGCAGCTGAATACCAGTATTTTCTTGCAACGACTGCCAATCTGACATCCACAAATCAGTTAGGACTGGGTAATACAGTAGGTACCACTTGGTAAGATTGGTTGTCTGTCTTGCGGGGCACTAACTACCTGTAACGACTGTTAAAGATCTGCAAATGACAGACAGACAATGACAGCTGGGACTAACGGCTTAATGTGGAACGGAGGAAGCTTGGTAAGTAGTGATCATAGCAGTATTAAAAACCTTTCTGATATATTATATGGTAATGATAGTCACCCATCCACAGATCGACCTTGATAAACGCAGCTTTACGTTAAAGACCCGAAGTATGGCTGTTATTATTTAGACAAGAACCCCTCACACAAAATACAATATGTAAGAAAAATAAACTAAACAAGTTTATGTTACTATAATAGCTGGGGAGGTAGCGTTGCATTTCACATAATAATTTCTGGTCGATTGATTCATATCTGAACTTATTCTTTATGGATAATTATTTAATAATCTAAACGTCAGCAGGCTCAGAAGGGGTGGATCGAGTGGGGAAAAAAATTTAATTATGTAAAACAAAAAATGTAAACTGGTCGTTTGAAAATTTGAACAGCAATAGTTTAAACAATAATAATAATTATAGAAATAATCAGCTGTAAAGATAATGGTGGGTTGTACGTCAGCAGGTCATATCCGCACATATTAAAAATAATTATCTTCAATTCATTTCTGGTCGAATGAAATTGATACATATTATTCTTTATGCTATTAAAATAATTAAAAAATGCCTCAGCCGACCTATTGATAGGGGTAAGATCGTCAGCAGGGGGATTATAAGTAACTATTTGTATTATCCAACTGACGACTTTCCCCTCTTCAATTATTTTGCTGACTATTTTTTTATTTAATATATTGTTTAAATTACTCTCAGTATTAATTTCAAGCGACCAGAAATTAATTTGAATATAAACAATGCCTTTTTTATTGCATATATAATCTATATACTATATGTCAGCTGGCGGACGACTTTCCCCTCTTCAATCACTATGCTGACTATCTTTTTTGTTTAATATATTGTTTAAAAAACGACCAGAAATTAATTTGATTATAAACAATGCCATTTTAATCCCTTCTTTATTGCATAATTCTATAATTTATATACTATATGTCAGCTGGCGGACCATTTTTCCCTCTTATTATTTAGACTGTTTTTAGGGTTCCGTAGTCAACTAGGAACCCTTATAGTTTCGCCATGTCTGTCTGTCCTTCCGTCCGTCCGTCCGTCCTCGCTTAATCTCTGTGACCGTTAGCACTAGAAAGCTGAAATTTGGTACCAATATGTATATCAATCACGCCGACATAGTGGTAAAATAAAATTTGGAAAAAAATGTTTTATTAGGGTAGCCACCCTATATGTAAAGTGGGAAGTGTTTTTTTTTTTAATTTCAACCCTAACGTGTGATATATTGTTGGAAAGGTATTTAAAAATGAATAGGGGTTTACTAAAATCATTTTTTGATAATGTCAATAATTTCGGAAATAATCGCTCCAAAAGTAAAAAACAATGTGTCCCCCCCCCCTCTAACTTTTGAACCATAAGTTTAGAAAATATGAAAAAAAACTGAAAAGTAGAACTTTATAAGGACTTTCTAGGAAAATAATTTTGAACTTGATTGACACAACAGTTTTTGTACAAAAAAGACAAAAAGTTGTACAAAATAATTTCTGAACTAAGTTTGTAGTATAATCGTATATGCAACCATTTTTTTTAACTTCGTTTACATATTTTATTATCCTGAACGTATATTTTTTCAAACAAAAAAATAATTATTGAAATCGGTTCTCGCAATCCAAAATTACCACCGAAAACTTCTTGCACGTCTTTGTATTAATAAAATTAGTAACCCAATTCCCCGAGAGATGGCGCTGTAGGTACTTATTACATTGGATCGGGTATTACCGAATTGTTCGGTTGGTCTCTCCTTGGCATTGGCGGTATCTTATAACTACATAAAACTTCTATCAAGAATATGCTAAGGCAATTTAGAACAAAACTAAAATTCATTTCTTTAACACCATCAAAATGTTAAGGCAAAAACCAGTTCATAAATGGTTCGATAGATGGCGTTGCGTAATGACGTAATTTTTTTAAAAGTCGATGTTAAGATTTTCCGTGCTTTCATGACCTACCGTGGTAAAGAACACTTATTGTGACGGACAGGAAACTACGGAACCCTACACTGAGCGTGGCCTGACACGCTCTTGGCCGGTTTTTTTTTTATTCTATACTAGTGACCCGCCCAGCGGTTTCACCCGCTGCTCACCTCCTAAGAGTCACAGCGTAAAGCATCATACATATAAACCTTCCTCTTGAATCACTCTATCTATTAAAAAAAAACGCATAAAAATCCGTTGCGTAGTTTCAAAGATTTAAGCATACAAAGGGACATAGGGACAGAGAAAGCGACTTTGTTTTATACTATGTAGTGATAGTGATGATGTTTAAATTACTCTTAACATTAATTTCCAGCGACTCGAAATCAATTTAATTATAAAAATTATCGTTTTAATTTGTTAATATCTACATACAATTTGAACAGATAGGAATGTGAGGAACATCAAACAAATATGTACATACTATACAAATAAAATATGTTTTAAATTACGTTATTGAAACGCATCCTTTACAGTCCTTACATTCCTATCTGTTCAAATTGTATGTAGATAAATTAAAACGATAATTTTATAAATAAATTGATTTCGAGTCGCTTGAAATTAATATTAAGAGTATTTTAAACAACATATTAAACAAAAAAGATAGTCAGCATAGTGATTGAAGAGGGGAAAGTCGTCAGTTGGATAATACAAATAGTTACTTATAATCCCCCTGCTGACGATCTTACCCCTATCAATAGGTCGGCTGAGGCATTTTTTAATTATTTTAATAGCATAAAGAATAATATGTATCAATTTCATTCGACCAGAAATGAATTGAATATAATTATTTTTAATATGTGCGGATATGACCTGCTGACGTACAACCCACCATTATCTTTACAGCTGATTATTTCTATAATTATTATTATTGTTTAAACTATTGCTGTTCAAATTTTCAAACGACCAGATTACACTTTTGGTTTTTTATTTTTTGACATAATAATATTTTTTTTCCCACTTGATCCACCCCGGGTGCGCCTGCTGACGCTTGATTCAATTATTGCCCTTAGCTAAGCTATCAATTTCAATCAAAATTAATCGTACAGAAATCACCATCAAAAATGCAACGCTACCTCCCCAGCTATAAAGGCTCTACTAAATTGATCGTCTAGGCACTTCGTAACCTATTTTCAGCCGTTTCTGGCATAATTTCTTGCAGGGTAGGTAATATTTCATGAAGTGACAGACACGATAAAAGGGCAGACTGACAAGCTCCATTATAACTTTAGGTATTACATCGAACCAGCTGTTTCCCTCATGAAGATCTAGGCCGAAGCTTAAGCAAAATGGTATAGTTTGTGGCTTGAAAATTGTATTTTTATAATAGATAACTTCTTTTTTTTAATGGCATCTCGTATGTCTACCTATGAAGTTGTTAGCTGTTCTACCGGACTACTGTGGATGCCTTGCAAGTAAGACCTCCAGCTAGGGGATCATAGATACCACGACCCACCACCTTTTTATCTGTCTTCAAATGATCGAGACGGAAACATACTGGTAGCATTTTTTGTATAAATATACATCACGTAGATCCAAGTTCTGGATAAGTGGAGTGTTCTTCGAATACAGATATTTATTTAGTTTAAAGGGCACTTCGATATTCCCGGCCACCGTAGATGCGGGCCTGTGGACGGTGAGCAATGGGTAGCAACGTCCGTCCGTCTAGTGACGACAGGCCGTGTCGACGGCGCGTTCGTGTTCCACGTGCGCTTTAAACAGATGGCAGCAAGCCATCACGACATTTTTAAATATGCCGTGCGGGGAGTGGACGGCTAAAGAAACGATGGAAGCATTGTGTGAAAGATGAGATGACTAAAGTGGGTTGACGTCATATTTGTGACGTCATACTTGACAACTTATAGAGAAGTTTGAAAGAACAAATACGAGGAGTAATATTACGCCTGCAATCCACGAACAGTTAGTAGTAATGCAAGAAGTTATTTCTAACTAGTTTTTGCCCGCGGCTTCGCTCGCGTTAAATTCGGGGTAACACAGTTCCCCTTTCCTGATTTGCAGGTACCTGCTACCTGTAGTTTTTGCCCTTGCGCCTTACTTATTGTAATAGCAAATCTAAGTTTTCCCTTTTCTTGCTTCTTTCTCCCTCGTATCTCTAGTTTTTTTAAAAAATCCTATGGCCGACTCTAGGGTCCCAACTATCTCTGTACCAAAATTCATCAAAATCGGTTTAGGCATTTAGGCGTGAAGACGTAACAAACAAATAAACTCACTTTCGCTTTTATAATATTAGTAAGTATTTTCGCGTTAGTTGCAAATTAAATTACCCTGAAAATGTATGTAGGTACACTATAATATATTCCTACTGTCAAGACGGAGGTTGGTACTAAATTATCGCGTCCTAAGGGAAACTCGACTACGTGTGACGTGACAAAATTATACTACGATGACTCTTGTTTCAGGTATATTTTAGCAAGGTCAAATATGTACTATGGTATGATGAATTATGGCGACAGCATAATCCTTAGTAATATTATAAAAGCGAAAGTGAGTTTTTTTGTTTGTTACGTCTTCACGCTTAAATGGCTAAACCGACGGACATAGGCTATTTTTTTAAGTGGGAAATTAGGGAGAAAGAGGGAAGAAAAGGGAAAACTACAGGTAGCAGGTACCTGACCTGCAAATCAGGAAAGGGGAACTGTCTTACCCCGAATTTAACGCAAGCGAAGCCGCGGGCAAAAGCTAGTGAAATATAAATAGACATTGAGATTATACTCAAGCAAAATAAAAAAAATCCATTTCATACACTGAGCCTAAAACCGAAGAAGCAACCCGCTTAAACTAGCGCAGATAAAAGAAAACCTAATCTCACTTTAAATTAATTACCAAGTTTCCTCAGATTATTATTTTTACAATTCACAATAGCTCTTAAGTCTTAAGGTGTCCCGAATTCCCAAAGGGATACCCAGAAGGTTGGTTTCGCAAAACACCGACAATGCGCCAGTGACCTGATTAGATGGCAATACAATGCGCTGTTTAACTGGGTCCCAGTACACCGCACAGCTTTGATGGATCAATAGACTTCATAGTAAATGTAGCGGTGACCCACCATAGACTAGGTAGGTCGTGTTAGTGAAAAGGCAATACTGTAGAGAAAGAAGTTGTTGTATGCTATGATTAAGTTCGTTTTGGTGAGTTTGAACTTGGACTCGTTTAAGACCTAAAGAAAGATCAGAAGACAGAGGTTGCAACTCCAATGACTTTGCTTCCATTGTCTTAAACTTAAAGCATTTATTTCAATTGGATCATTTTTTTCGGATGGGAAAGCATCAAATAATTTCCCCAGCTCTGGGCGGCGCGAATGGGGAGTGTCAAACTTTTACTGAATAAAACCCATCCATGTTTCTTCTTTTATCTTTTGTTAACCAGGACCGCGGTATCTCCCTCAGACATTAGCCGTGGCAGGCCCCTCTGTTTCAATTGGCTCTATGTGTATGTAAGTTTAAAACCACGATACAGGAGAAAATTTTAGTACGGGGCAACGTTTTTTTTTTTTAAATATTACTTTTACAGGCACTTTTGAATGGCAAGAAACAAAAGGATGAAACTATAGTCCCAGTCACAAGGCATAATAACTTGTATAGTTGTTGCCCATTCCAAAGCGTTGATCTCTCTGGAGATAATTGGGCAAGAAACTCTATAACGTATTTTTAAAGTATAGGAATGAATAACTTGGTAATGGAGCAAGATGAGCTGAGATTTTGCAGCAAATTGGACAACTTACTACAAGGCTTTTATTGAAGAGGAAAGTTGATGATGGAGCGAAAGGTCATTTATAAAAAAAAAATATTTAATTTACCTTAGGAATTTTAATCAAAACTGCGATGACCATTATAAGTTGCAGTTTTAACAAAGACTTTTAAAACAACAAAGGGGCATACACAAATACAATACTACGCGATCATGAAGACTTCAAAACACAGTGTTATGTTTGCATTAGCATATTTACATAAACAAAACGCTGACAGGTAAAATCGATACAAGATCTTTTGTCTGTCTTTGGTTATCATGCGATTTCTTGGTAAACATCATTATAATAACGTAAACAAACGCTTACGACGTTTTTTGTAACTGATTGTGACTTAAGAAGGGTAATGCATTTCCGCGTGTGTGTACATCTCTCCAAATTGCAGTGGAAATATTACTTGACACCGATATGTATTTCATAAGAAGGAGAGAGTATTGAATGAAAAAGAGCACCTTTTTATTGGAGCTATTAAAAGGGTTTCTTTTGTCACGGCTCGTTGCCTCATTAAAACGGGATGAGGGATGGCAGGCGGTCTTAAGTGGTCTTAAGGGTAAATGTCCAGATGTGATAAAACGAATTAATTTGAATTTTCATCTAAAGGTCACTCCGGAACCGTTACTTGAACGAAAGGTCGGACCTTGATCTTTGACAAGCATACAAATGCAACCTTTGATTCACTCCAGATTTCTGGAAGAGGTTTGGATTTAATTTATGGTCTGTAGTAAGATGTATCCGGGATGCGAAAGTTTCGAACAGAAGGCAATTGTACATTTTGGAGTCATGTTTGAACTCCAAACAAACTCTACAAACAAATGTTTGTGGAACTAGCCAAGTTGCTTTAGACACTTGAATTAATCCGGGCATCGGTCTTCGAGGAATGGAACAGCATTATGTACATTTTTGAATGAGTGGACATGGTTGGCCTTGTAGATTCTTAGACGCTTGCTAACTTTTGTTAACGTATTATTTTATTTTACTTTTTGTAAAGCAATGACTTATTGTCGGGCCTACGCCTGTCCTCTCATACTTAAGTGCTAACGCTGTAACAACAACGTTGTAAAACCAAATGATTTTAAAAGAGTATCCATGGAGTTTCTTGCCGGTTCTTCTACATAGGAAACGACCAACCCGAACCGTGCATTTTTTCTCGACGTTTTATAAGTGCCCATGTAGGCCTATGTGAAATAAAAATATTTTGATTTTGATTTTTGTACAAAGGAAACTAGGTAATTATTCCTGCTGCAGTTCACAAACGTGACTTAGCCTTATCTTAGCATGTATTCTGATCGACGAGGCAGATAATATTTTATGTGGAAACGTTCATGAATATCTCCCGGGACGGAACAATGTTTAACACAGAGAGATCGTATACCGAATGGCCGCGAACTTTGGCCTTTTGGAAGTACGTGGATGGTCGGGCAAGTGAGGTATTTCAACCGTTACAATATATCTGAATGTTTTTAACGTTTGGTTGCGCATTTAAACTGAACGTTTCAGTTTTTTAACAATTTGGAACAATTTTGGCGAAATTGTTTGTTTATTTACCACCAATTATGGCATCAATGTGTCATTTGGAATTTTGGATGACATCCTAATAGTTGGTAACTGGTTACTACCTGTGCCCAGCGGTTTCACCCGCTGCTCAGGTCACCCTTTTTACTTAGGGGTATGAAAAGTAGATTACGATGGATTCTCAGTTCTACCGAATTCATATTTCAAATTTCATTAAAAAAATGGTCAAGTCGTTTCGAAGGAGTATGGCAACTAAAACTGTGACACGAGAGTTTTATTCATAAAAAGAGAAGATACCTAATTAAATAAAAGCATTTCTTTAATATCTGACGACACAAAATCTCAACTGATTTCTTACAATGTAATGCCAAAAACATAGTACAGTGAAAGTTTTAAATGCACATTTCCTTACCTGAAGCCTATGCCACCGACCTTTTACCAAGCACTTAATTAATAACATCAATTACGATATTATAGGATATAACGTATTACTCCGTTTTAGGTGTAATTGTAGGTTATTTAAATCGATGTTTTTCGCATCGCGTCACTTTTTTTTTAAGAAAAAATAAATAAATATGAAAAGGACAAGGTTTTCCAGCTTGTCTTATCAAGACATTAAATATGAAAAGGACAAGGTTTTCCACTTTATCTTAACACCATACACGGAAAAACAAAACAAAAAAGTATCACAGTCCAGAATTCGATTGTGAGAGCTGGCTAGGCAACATCATACAGAGTGAACCAATTTCGAGAAGGTGTCTTTCGAAACGAATATAAGAAAACATCTAATAGGAACAGGCCCGTCAAAGACTTAATGAAAACCAAAATCCTTACTAATATTATAAAAGCGAAAGTGAGTTTGTTACGTCTTCACTCCTTAATTGCTAAAACCGATTTTAATGAATTTTGGTACAGAGATAGTTATTTAAAAAAAATTAGACATGAGAGAGAAAGAGGGAAGAAAAGGGAAAACTTGCTATTACAATAAATAAGGCGCAAGGGCAAAAACTACAGGTAGCAGGTACCTGCAAATCAGGAAAGGGGAACTGTGTTACCCCGAATTTAACGCGAGCGAAGTCGCTGGAAAAGCTAGTAATAAATAAAGATGCCAAATAAAAGGATCCAACTTTCGGAGACTAAACTACCAAAGGTTTTCGAGCTTTAGTTAGCAGCAAAGGCCAAAACAGTTATCCAAACTTCAGATAAACGTTACGCATTTTTCGCCTCACTCTCCCTCAAATCAATACTCGTTATAAAATAAATATGACGACGACTTCTCGTTGCCTAGGAGACTCTCTTAATAATTCTACGAGTTTTACTCTTGAGTGGCACCGAGCATAAATCGGTATAATGGGTGCTTTTAAGCAGCCAGACGGGTCTGTAGTCGTCAGCATCTAGTGGCGTAGAGTAAACTTGCTTAGACATTAAATATAGACCACGCTTTGTCCGAGACTGGCAGCTGACAAATGATAGGATGCTCCGATGAACAAACCACAACAAATGCTTCCACATTTATTAAGCAAAGCCGCCAGGCTGTGGCACTGCTGGCTTCTCTGTACCCTAATCATTATAATCTAGATCTAAGTTCGGGTGAATCGGTTTCTTGTAAGCATGCGTGCTTCATCCTAGGCTGAAGTCTGAAGCGATGTCGCCATCGATCATCAAACGCAACCTTTTTTTCTATAGATAGGTTATAGATTAGCAGCCAAAGTATATATGTATATAGATAATGATATTTTTTGACATCAAACTGATAATCCTTACTAATATTATAAAAGCGAATTACCAATGTTAAACTTACTAATTACTAATATTAAAATTCATCAAAAATGGTTCGGCCATTTAGGCGTGAAGACGTACCTAACAAACAAACAAACTCACTGTGTTTGTTTGTTTGTTACGTCTTCACGCTAAAGATATGAGTTATGGAGAAAATGTGTTTTCTAGTAGATATACCCTATTCCGGATGTCCGGATTTGATACTTATAGTAAGATTTTTTGCTCTTTTAAGGTTATGAAATTGACCATATTCTAAATTTGATTAGTTAACTGGATTAAATTTTGTTTTTTGCAAGATAGACAGTCTGTCTGTTTTTTTTTCAGATGGGAAATCATCAAATAACTTCTCAATCTCCGAACGGAGCGGAAGGGTTTGTCAGACTTGAACTGGTTAAAACCCATTCAAGTTCATTCTTGTATTTTTGCTTCACAATATCATGATTGTAAGACTGCCTCCCAAGAATAAAATATCTTCACTAGTCACTACTTCAGTAAAAAGTATTTTATATGCCTAAACCGTAAATTATTGTGAAAAGTTTTGCGTCAAATAAATTTACATGACAATAGAATTGGAAAGTACTGTATTCAAATATTGTATTTGTGTATTTATTTACTGTTATTTACGCTTACATAATTAAAGTTAAAACAGCAGTAAATAAAGTTATTAGTTATTTAGCTTGTTATCTTGCTTTCTAACTGTCTCAAGTTTGTTTGTTGTTTCGACAGTAATTGTGTTTTCTTTGAGTTCATCTGTTAAAATACTTCCAAAACTAGGATCGATGTAAAATTACAAGAAATCATAGCAGTTTAGCCACATTCGACAAACCTGTCACCCTCCCTCTTTTAAAAGAGAGAAAGCATAAGGAATAAATGGAAGTAGAAGACGAGTTGCGATGGGGAGGAAAAAGGAGGATAGAAGGACAGAAAATGGATGAACAGTTCTGCTTTTAATAAATCCTTACTTATTTTACTCTGGACGCTCTTACTGTGCACGTCTTTCTACATCGTTCTCACATATTTGAATCTCAACATGAATGATGTAAATACGATTTTGTAAAAATATTATTATTTAAAAGAGTGTCCATGGAGTTTCTTGCCCATTCTTCTCCATAGAGATCAACGCTTTGGAATGGGCAACTACAGTACTTTCACAAGTTATTATGCCTTGTGACCGGGACTGTAGCAGCATCATTTTTTTGTTCTTGTTTTTATGACATTCAAAAGTGCCTGTAATGGTCTAATTGAAATAAATGCTTTGAGTTTGAGTTTGAGTTTACTAATATGATAAAAGTGAAAGTGAGTTTGTTAGTTTACGTCTTCACGCCTTAATGGCTAAACCGATTTTGATGAATTTTGGTACAGAGATAGTTGGGACCCTGGAGACGGACATGGGCTATTTTTTTTTAAGTGGATAATGAGGGAAGAAAAGGGAAACCTTAGCTTAGCTATTACAATCAATAAGGCGCAAGGACAAAAACTACAGGTAGCAGGTACCTGCAAATCAGGAAAGGGGAACTGTGTTACCCCAAATTTAACGCGAGCGAAGCCGCGGGCAAAAGCTAGTACTTACCTCCATATATTTTGCCAAAATGTAATAGTTTTATTTGCATAGTAACTCTGAATATCCAACAAACCTGCAAACCCTGCAAAGATGTCAGCAAAGTAGAGGGGTCCAACAGCGCCACTGTCATCTGGGGTCCCGGATAGCTCGAAAGAGATACCGCGGTCCCAGAATACAAAAGGCAAAAGAAGGAACATGGGAACACTTAAAGGCAAAAGAATGAACATGGATGGGTTTTAGTCCGTTAAACCCTGACACTCCGTTCGAAGCTATCTGATTATTTCGTATGCAAGAAAATACTCTTCAAGAGCATAAAAATACACAAAATCTCAACATCAATGTCAATTCAGATCAGAAGAAATAAGCAAAATTTTGTTACGAGTCTTTTACGAATTTCATTTGCGAGAGAATAATGTCAGCTCTCGTGTATATACGAAGAATTTAATTAAATAATTTTGAATTTACTCTTCAAAGACTTTTATTGGGTACTGAACCCATTTTCAGACATTCAGTGAAATAAACAAGCGACCGGGTGAAAGACGCGGCCTTGGAATTGGCGACACCGACATTATGCTTAATTGCTTATTTAAAGAAGAAGCAGTTTGTTCAACATTAAAAGATTATCTTTTTTGAAACTAGCTGGCGCCCGCGAGATATCGAAAAAAAAAGTATCCTCTGTGTTATTCCAGACTATAATCTTCCTCTGTGCCAAATTTCATCAAGATCCGTTCAACCGTTTTGATGTGAAAGAGTAACAAAAATCCATACATCCACCCTCACAAACATTCGCATTTATAATATTAGGAAGATATAGTAGGATTTACGTATCACAGTTTTAGTTGCCTTACACTTCCGAAACAGCTTGACTGATTTTTATGACATTTTCTAAATACATATATTCGGTAGGTCCGAGAATCCGAACCGAGGGAAGGGGGGTGGGGGAGCGGATGAAACCGTTGGGCACAGCTAGTACTACTATTTATAATAAAACTAAAGACCCAGGATCACGATTATCTGCCCGATTGATGGCACAAGACTTGCCCCCTATTACAAGAAACTTAAAAATAACTGGCCAAATCTGAGTTCGAAAGCAGAAGTTTATTTGTTTTTTTTTTGTTTGAACGCGCTAATCTGTGGAAAACATCACACTACGAACGAACCTTAGGAGCCAAGGAAAATGGACGTTACGGGCTAATCTTTAGGTATTCGTGGAAGTGAGGCTAGCTGCCTACTAGGCATGGTCTGACACAAGTACACGACAGTATTGCATCGAAAGAATAAAAATAAGGTGGAAAATATTTCGGTGTTTGATTTTATTTGAATATCATGTCCGCCAAAATGTAGGTCATTTTGCAGTTTGCAGTTTTAATTGAATATAAAAAAAATACAGTTCCGTGTTTGAAAAATTTTAGATTTCTCTTTAGTCTATAAAAATTCCTTTGTTATAGATATAAAAAAATATGATGGTTGTCGCTGAAAAAATTGAGAATTTCGAGACGAAAAAAATTTTTCGTGGTCTTTTTAAACATTTTTTTTTTTCGTAGTACTAGACCACTTTTGTAAACTGATTTTGTGTAAGTCTTTACTTTATGTATTTAACTATACACGGTAATTTTTTTTGGCTAGTGGCATGTACAGATACGGCTAACTTTGCAACGAAAATCTAGACGTTTTACGAAGTGTTTGCTTTGTACAGCGCCTTAAAACCGCAGGGAACAGCTAGTAACAAATAAATATTAAATAACCGAAAGGTTAACGTCAACTAAAATCGAAAGTTCAATCCTAATCGGGCAGCGATTAAGTCTATGACCGCTTAGCGTGTCAATATCCACCAATTATCATTCAGCTCAAAATACCAACGACTTCTGAAAGAACGTGAATTCTCCCTCGCACTAGAATAGATTTGGCCTCGAATGGGGTTAAAGGTATTGCTACTAATTCAGTGTCAGCATGCTTTACATATCTTACCGATAGGAAGGAACACAATCGATCAAATCAATAAGTGAATAAGGCAAGGAATTAGTACTTTTTGATCTGACTGCAAAGCAAAACGTGACACAAAAACAAGACAGGCCAAAAGCGAGACTCGCGCACCGAGGGTTCCGTACAAACTTGCGATATAAACAGCCATATTTATTGACTACGTAGACTAAGAGGGTTGAATTTAGGGACTACAGACTTGAGTAAAGTTGAGTATATGGTTTTCCTGCCGGAGTTGCGGGTTGTTCGAAAAAGATACATGGGTGGGTTTTAGTCAGTACAAGTCTGACACTCCCCCCAGCTCCGCCCAGAGCGGGGGAAGTTATTTGATGATTTCCCACCCATCAACAAAAGTAGGTTTTAATTTCAACTCGATACCTCCACGCGTTCCCAAGTTAAAGGGTCTTGACATACAGACAGGTGGACAACAATAAGGATACCGTTTTTTCTTTATGAGGCACGGAAAACTAAAAAAAAGTGTTATTTAACCTCCCTCAGGGCTCAACTTTATATACAGAAACTCATACCTTTTAAATATGGAGGTAGACATAAACCACAGGACGCCATCTACTACGATCCTCACATGCTGCTTTTGCCTCATCTCATTCATACATCAAGAGATACACGCACGCCCGTTGCGGGTACTACACACCTGACTTTACTGAAGAGCCTCAAATCCTACTAATAATAATAATAAATGTTAATGTTTGTGAGGATGTATGTATGGATGTTTGTTACTCGTTCACGTCAAAACAGCTGAACGGATCTTGATGAAATTTGATTGTAGTAAATTTGATTGTAGATTATAGTCTGGAATAACACATAGGATACTTTTTTTCGATATCCTATACCTTCGATATTCGTAATATGACGCGTTACCACTCACATCTATCTTGTGTACCTTTTGTTAGTTGCCTTTCACATGACCAAACCATCAATCATGTCGGCACGTTTGGCGCAGTGGCTGAGCGATCGACTGCTGCGCTGCGTGTCGCGGGTGCGATCCCCGCACGGAACAAATATTTGTATGACCTACGGGTAATTGTTTCGGGTCTGGCAGTTTGTGTATGTGTAGTTTAAATGTTTGTAAACGCACCCACGATACAGGAGAAATTCCTAGTGTGGGGCAATGTTTTTTTTTTAAACATGGAGAGATCTAAGCATACTGTTTTCGATTTTAGTCACTACATTTTCTTTTGAATCGCAACGGACCACACCTCAACTTTACATTCTACATGTATAACAAAATGACTTACTATTCTTATTTATTAGCAGAGTACATAACTATGTAAGATAATAGCCGACAGTCCAATGATGTTGGATAATAACTCCGGAGCGAAACACTGACGTCAGAGCAAACAGAAACCTATAAAAATAATTGGTTCTTCAAGAAAGGATAATTTTATTACGCATTGTTTTTTCTACAGGACTTATAGTACACGGCGATACATCAAGCTATACTTGTATGGCATGGCCCCGCTTTGTATAGATTTCCGGTACAATGAAAGATCCGCATAAACTGGTTTTCAAGCTTGATTGGACTTCGATTGTATGTATCAATGACGTGTGTGGTAAAGAAAGTCGTAACTAAGGTGTTGGGTAATTTGTAGCACCATAATTATTTGAAATGGACGGAAGTTTTAATGGCTTGCTTTGCCATTGTTTAATTCAGATCGATGAAATGGCAAGCAAGACCAAAAAGACATCATCTTTCTTCCCTTGTATATCAATAATATTATGCAATTTGTAATCTTGAGCTAGGTGCACATATATTTGTAGGTCTCCTGGCATAACGAAGCGCTCTGTTCATCAAATATAAGATCTGTATTTATTTACCTATGTTAACAAATAAAAGTGATTTAATTTGTTACTTGGAGTCTGCGCAACACGTTTTTTTTCTTCCAGTCAACCGACCCACAATCATTATTTTTTTTCTTTTATATCATTCCTTACACAATCCATCCATCGTTTCCTTGGTCCTTATTGTATATATCTTAATCTTTTTACATAAAAGTCACGTGTCACTGGGTTCGTCGTACATGCTAATCTCAGAAATCGACCAACCGATTTGAATGAAGTTTGGCAATGTGTTTGGTTGATTCCAGCTTGACTGTTAATCTGAGGGGCCCGTCAGTGCCCATGGCACTCGAGGCTGCAGGTTGCTTCGCCAGAGATACCGCGGCTTCGGAACACAAAGGGTAAAAGAAGAAACATAAATGGGTTTTAGTCAGTACATGTCCCTTACGCGCTGCCCACAGCGGAAAGTGTGATTTAATGGTTTCCCAGCCGAAAAAAAATGTTGAAAGTTGGGGATTATTTTGGACTATTTGGATATTACTTTGAACGGCACCACCGGGGGCGCCGTTCAAAGTAACGTTGTTACTTATCATAATTATAATATGTATATAATCTTTCATTAATAAAAGATTCAGAATCTCAGCAAAATTGTTTGGTATTTCAGCAAAAAGTTGAAGAGTGACGTCAAAAGACAACCGAAGGAAAAAGTCGACAGATAGCGCCAAGGACAATTTTTTTTAAAGGTCGTACAGAATGACCTTTCCAGAATAGTTTATTGGTTATGCGCCGTTTTCACTTAAATCAGGCAACACCTAAATTAATACGAAAAATAAATGTTCATTGTGGAATTTTCAACGCTCATTTTTAAGCGAACATAATTTTTCACCTTATGATATACCTACTAGTTTTTGTCCGCGGCTTCGCTCGCGTTAATTACGGGGTAACACAGTTCCCCTTTCCTGATTTGCAGGTACCTGCTACCTCATACCTGTAGTTTTTGCCTTGCGCCTTATTTATTGTTATAGCAATGCTAAGTTTTCCGTTTTCCTCCCTCTTTCTCCCTTATTTCTCACTTTTTAAATAAAAAGTTATCCTATGTCCGTCTCCAGGGTCCCAAATACCTTTGTACCAAAACTCATCAAAATCGGTTTAGGCATTAAGGCGTGAAGACGGCAATATAGGCCTATATTGCGCGAGTTGATTTATTTCAGATGTCTTCGAATTTTTGGTCATGTGGCATGCGGGTTGTCACCAGGCTATCGTTACAAGCTAAATACGCACTTGGACGTCGAGTTGCAAACACTAGCCTGATAAAACTATTACCTAAGTACCTAACATTATTTAATAATAATTATAATGGCACTATTTCCTCTATTTAAATCCTACTAATATTATAAATGCGAATGTTTGTTAGTCTTTCTCGTCAAAACGGCTTAACGGATCTTAATGAAATTTGACACAGAGGTACATTATGGTCTGAAATAACACATAGGATACTTATTTTTTTTTATATCACGCGGGCGAAGCCGCGGACGCCAGCTATCTTACTAATATTATGTTACTCTTTCACGTCAAAACGGCTAAACGTATCTTGGTGTTTGGCACAGAGGTAGATTATGGTCTGGAATAACACATAGGATACTTCTTTTTCGATATCATGCGGGCGAAGCCGCGGGCGCTTGCTAGGCTTTTATAATATTCGTAAGATAAGAAATATAAATACTGCCCATGCCTAGAACAAACTGTAGCTCTAATGAAACATGTATTTAAATTATGAACTGTTCGATATTTGCAACAATTAGGTCAGGCTGGAAATTCTATTGATTTATTGAATCAATGGGAAATGGTGCATCTGTTGCTGTGTTGAAAATGCTTCCTAGCATTAAATTCTGGATTTACTATGCAGAAGTTATCCCAGTATATGAGTGTAACCGTATCCGTACGCAATATACGCGCCTTGGACGTGGAGTTGCAGACACCAGCCCATTAAATAATACAATGAGTGTTAACTCTGCGACTTACTTGATACCATGTACACTCTCATTTTCTCATTTACATTAAGTTCCATGTAAAAGGGAGGCAAACCTAACGTCATCAACAGGGATCTCATTTTCGAATCTCACTATCACAATGCGGTTTGTGTAAGAAAAGCTAATTCTGGGCTAAGCTCCCCTTTTTCGCATTACCTATAATATTTTACCTCCTGCTCAGCTCTTATGTGTAGTGTGTAGTAGTGTAATGTTATATATTTATGTCTCCTCTATTAATGGGTTAATATGGGGAACCAGTACATCTTGAGGTTAGTGTGTTAAACCCAAACTCTTCAGGTGTTCAGCTTTTTAACATAGAATAAAATTCTCGTATCACAGTTTTAGCTACCATACACCTCTGAAACGGCTACATGTCTGAGACTCGGCCATAATCTGTTTTTCAAGAAAAGAAGCTGAGTAACGGGTGAAACCGCTTGGTGCTGCTAGAGTTAGTATGGATTTATCTGGTTCATTGTGTACAATTAAGAATAAAAACAATATCTGAAATCCAAAATGCTACTGAAAACTGACTCTCTGACCTGGGTATAACACCCTTATTAAACCAGTGCACATCATGTCATTGTGACAAATTAAAAAGACATTTTTTTTTCTTCTTGAGGTGAAACCTGCTTCTTTGGGGATAGAACAGACTTCTGGTTCCCGCACTTAGTCCTCACAACTGTTTGTAGTTTTTCTAAGATACACAATAACCAATACCCTAATAGCTAGGTCTAAACAGATTGTTTTTTAAGGCAAAAGGATTTTATAAAAATATAAATAAATTATCCATATTCAGGTACTACTCAATCTTAGGCATCTGAAAATATGTAATAGTAATTATACAAGATTGGACAAGTTATTGGTACATTTCTATTTCAAGATACCTCTTTTCAGCTTGAGATGGCAATACATTCATGACAGTCAGTTAGGTAATGGTTTAAAATCTAGTTGTTTGCACCTGATGGCTGTTTTATTTACAAATAGGTCCCATTGTTTATTACAACAACTGTTTCTATTGTTTCTCCCTACTGATCATTATAGACATTTGTGTTTGTGGTAAAAGTATAATATGTAGAATAAGGTAATGTTTTCATTCACTGATATCATTATATTATATTCAGTAAAGATGAATTTGGTGGATTATGCAATGTTGACCAAAGATAAACAAGCATATGTTTGCTAATCAGTTGCCAATTTCAGACGTTGTTATTATCATTAACATCAATATCGTCAGTTTAACAGACTGTTTGTATTTTTAAAAGACATATTTTAATTAAATTAAGAGAATCATACTCACAGAGCTTCTACACTTTGTTTTAATTCTTCGGTCTTCAAGATCCTGTTGTCAAACAGTTCTGGTCCATTTTTTCTGCATGAGTAATACTTTTCTATACACGCTTTTGTCTTGTCCATATCCCCGTAACAAGCATTATAAAACAACACTAATTGTTTATCCGTTAAATCCTTAGGCACATATTTTGATTTATCCAGCTTCTGCGTCCAGTATCGTAGCTCGTTTATTTCCTCCTGGGAAAATTTATCCATGGCTGCTGTCGCCTCATTATAATCGAACTCTAAATCCATTTGCATCTTTACGCTTTTTAAATATATTTTATCGTAAATTGTATGCGATTTTGTTTATCTTCAACATACACCCAACCTCGAACGCGATAAATTGACAACTAATGAAAAAAACAATTAATGTGATAGGTCTTAATCAAAGTTGCCATCACTCAAAAAAAACTACCAAAAAGATTTAAACTTGGTAGTTTTATTTTAACTAAAAAATCATTAATATGGAACAATGTGGCTGAACCATCGCGATTATCAAAACTTTCGTGACATATTTTGTACGCCAGGTCTATTATAATAGGTATCTTAGTGAAATTGTATATGAAAACATGGATTCTGATGCATCGTCGTAAGTTCAACTGTAGAACCATCCATAAATGTGAAATATCCAACGTTAATTATTCTAAAACGTATTGTTTCTTCCACAGCAGCGTTACAAACCTCGTGATAATTACTAGAAGAGACCGGTATAAGTTATTCTGCAGGACTTATTGGAGAACTTTGGTCATTTTATTTACTCCAATTATTCTATTACCGGTTGTTCTTTTCAGTGATAAAAATGTTAGTACTTTATCTACGCAAGCAACGTGAAAGGAACAACCTACTTTTCAGATAAATCTACAACTCAGGTGGAAAATCCTTCTAGTCACAAGTAGTTACCTATCCTAAAAAGATTCATGTTGAACAATAACTTAATAACCGCAATTCCTTTTTGGGGGCAGTTTCCGTATGTTAGTTTCAGTTTGAATAGTGTTGCCAGACTTGTTTGCTAAAAGCATCCATCGAATCCGCGATTTTTATTTCTTTATAGAAACCAAAGTCATCGAAGAATCACTGCTCACCTCACCTGTCCATTGTGATTGTGACTACAGAGAACGAGTAGGTACAGCTAGGTTACAAAGACATGACGTTAAAGCAGTATTGTTTTAGAATGACATTAAAACAACCCCACAGGGTAAGGGGTGGATACATATTGATAAATATTATGTATGTACGGAGATATTGGTATTGTTATGTATGTACATACCTAGTATAAAAGACTACTAAAGATTTGACGAGCACAGAAACATGGAGACTAACACAACAAAAGAAAGGCATTTATCCAGCAGTGGGTGAATTTAAGCTGTGGATGATGTGTTTAAAAATCTTAAAACTGACATGGTCACAAATATTATTATTAACACTTAAAACGGAATATTTACCATGTTTGTTATTTATTTATCTGTGATCATGGTGTTTGCAACATCGCCGAAATTCAAAATAAATAGCAAACGTTTTAAGTTTTAATAATAACATTGAAAAAGTTTGTACTCAAGTTTCTTTACACTATTCGCAGGCTTACAAAAGTTTCTACGTATTCCTACTGATGGTCGTGTACTGGACGTTGGACGTGCTCCATCCTGCTGTGCTGGCGGTCATGCCCATCGGCATCTCGTGCATCATTTCCGGCATCGGCAATAGTTTTATTAGTGAGGTAATAGGGTAATACTTATCTACCTATTAGTGCGAGGTTGGCAGTAGCATTGAAAATTGCGTAGGATACATTTTGTTTATTTTTGAAGCTAAGTATCTTTCCTGTACATGGAAATATAGAAAAAAAAACTCACGTTCCTCTGAAAAATACATGTACCTTTTGTACTTTACGTAATCTAAAAAAAGTCGTAAAAATCGTCATTCTATATTTTCTGTTGTGTGAAGGTACATAAATTACTTATTAAATAAATAAAACAAAAAGTACCTACGATTCTAAAGCACTTTCTGGCTTCGTCGTAAACTTCATTCGTTTCATGAAATGTAGGTTTGAAGTACCTACTACAAACCATTAAAAGTTTACTCTCAAAATACCATCTTATTATAGGTAGATAATGAGAAAAAATCACCATAAAATGCATGTAAAATACTATAACTTGCGATAGATTCAATCGAAGATCGACAGAAAAAATATTTTATTCTTAAAAAATACAAGGGGTTTGTATGATACATGTCATAATATCAGAAAGAAGTTATAATATTTCTATGTTATATGTATTTTACAAGTCATATTTTGTTTTTTTTTCAACGCTTGGTGGTAGATCTTGAATTTGTATGAGGAAACTTCATGGATAGATGAACATGCAAACATCTGAAGAACCGGTTTATGTTGGGCTTATTTTTCGTAGTGTGAAATGGAATGAACTACCAATTATTCATAACTTCCATGAGGTAAAAACATAAGATTATGATGAAATCCTACTTTCCTGAGGAGAACGGAAAGTTATGTAGTTGGACTTTCAAATTCCATATGATTTTATGATGCCTTTTATCATGACGTTGCGCCGTCGTCTGTCAGAGTAATTAAACCTCCAGGATGACGAGTGAGATCGTAAAACGATACAGGTGCTATCAAAGCCTTATTGTATTTTTATAGACCGTGTCATAAATTTTCATACAAAAGTGTTTTTATTACAAGTATTGTCACTGATATCTCTCCTGGGCGTTAATTACTCATCATTATTATGGTTTGAAAGCTGAAAATGTGAGTTTTATAAGGGGTTATATTTGAGTATTGAGTCAAAAGTCAAAGTCAAAGTCAAAAGTCATTTATTCAAATTAGGCTGATAATCAGCACTTTTTGAACGTCACATTACAAGAGACAGTCCCACAAAAACGCCCTGCCCTTCGCCACTTCCTAGTGTTTTAGCTGGGAAGAAGAAGTGGCGGAACAAACTCCCCAGCAACACATCTGTCTGTCAGGTTAGAAGAACCAGATTTTATACAATTTATATTATGACAAAAAATTATAAAAAAATAAGAAATTATTCATTCATTGTCACTTGTCAGCTAGCAAACACCAATTATATGTAAAAACAAAAAAATACCCAAGTCTAAATAATAAATTCACCAGTCTAAAGGGTGTGCCCGCTTACACGTGCAGTGAAGAAGTCACAGGTGATAAACTAGGACCATAGTGCAAAAGAAATAAGCTAAGCATAAAAAGATAAATATAAATAATTATATTCAGTCAATGCTCGAGGTCACTAGTTAACCACATGCCAATAAGTAAAAACACACAAAATGAAACAAGTATATAAACAAAAAAAAGTAAAATATAAAATTACATGACGAAGACATGTAACGTATCAATAAGCTAATTTGGCGAAAAAACATGAAGGAGAAAAAAAAAAAAAATAATCGTCTTGAGTTCAACACAGTGACCAACTATGCTTATCATCTAAATAGTCGTTAATGGAATAGTAAGCTTTTATACGCAAAATACGCGCCTCAGACGTGGAGTTGCGGACACCAGCCCGTTATACAATACAATAGTAAGCTTTTAAACAAAGGTTAGATTTTACTTTAGCTTTAAATGCATTAAATGGCAAATCTAGAAAAGAAGCAGGTAGCTTGTTATAAAAAGTTATACCAAGCCCTACAAATGAATTATGAACCTTATGAAGCCGGTGGAAGGGAGCACGTAGTTTATGCTTATTTCTAGTGTTAATGTTGTGAATATCACTGTTTTTACTATATAGATGGATATTTTGCCTAATATATAAAATGTTGGCCAAGATGAATTGAGAAGCCACAGTGAGAATACCAATCTCTTTAAAAAAATCTCTCAGAGAAACCCGGGCACCTAGCTGGTAAATTGCACGAACCGCTCGCTTCTACATTCTGGATATCAGCGGCTTTGCCCCACAGCAGAATACCATAGGACATGACGCTATGGAAATAACTAAAATAGACCAATCGTGCCGTGTCAACGTCAGTGTATTGTCTAACTTTTCTGACGGCGTATGCGGCCGAACTTAGCCTTCCCGCTAGGCTTGATATGTGTGGACCCCATTGTAATTTTGAATCTACTGTTATACCCAGGAACACTGCTGAGTCTACAGTTTTAAGCTTCTCATTGCCAAGGACAATGTTGGGACCAAGATTTCTAACATTGGGTAGAGCGAATTTAATACATTTAGTTTTATTGGCATTAAGAACAAGGTTATTTGACGTGAACCAATCCGTGAGTTCGAATGCAACCCCTGAAAAAGCTATCTTGCAGTGGCGCCCAACGTGGGGCTACGTTTATGCTGTATATTATTGTGCAAACGCTACATACGCTTATCGACTTATCAATAGTTATCAAGTACAAACTGCAGTATTTTGTACTTGATAAGTCGAATTTAAACTAAGTATTCTAACTTCCCCTAGGTTATCAAGCTCGCTTATGTTTCCAGATGTACATCCGAAATGACCTGCTGGACTGTGTCGGAGTGATGATGATCATCATTGCTATAGAGAACTGTAATGTTCATAAGAGGGTCGCTCTTAAAGTGTTGCTTGTGTTTGGATGCTCGCATTATAGGTAACTAGCTTTTGCCCGCATCTCTGCGTCTCTGCTCGCATCCCCCCCCCCCCTCATTTAAGGGAAGTGAGGGGGTTAGAAAGACTCAAAAAGTAGCCTATGTCACTCTCCATCTCTTCAACTATCTCCACTTAAAAATCACGTCAATTTGTCGCTCCGTTTTGCCATGAAAGACGGACAAACAAACTGACACACACATACACTTTCCCATTTATAATATTAGTAGGTATGGATCGAAACGAAAGCATTGATATGGGTGGAGGTCTACTCTCTAACCTCAAAATTTATAGTTTCTCCCGAAGTTACCGCCGTTTCCTGCACCGTATCACTTATAGACGTAAACATTAATTAGGTGCCCGAACTAAATATTTATGTAAATATACTATGTATACCCCGATGAAACAATTAAGTTGTCCCTACCCCCAATGTGTTTTCAAAACTCATTAATCGGAATATAAAAGGATTAATTTTGAAGTGTCGAGCTCCTTTCGAACGGGCACGTTCCTTTTGGGCTTAGAAAATAAACTTTAGCTTATTTGTATGACCATATGCCACCGTATGCAAAGGGATACATCTAAGGAAAAATTATTAAAGAAAATACTTAATCTTTACTAAACTAAAAGGCACATCTAGCCAGGTTTATTTTGCCTCATTTCTGTTCCTCAGATGTGCCCCTTTCTTTAAAGCTGCAATATCTTAAATACGAATGATAGGTGGCGTCCTCAAACCCATACTGTGGTGGAGGATAGCATCCAGCCCCACAGAGAAGAGACCGTAGTTCTAGAAGTGGGGGTGATGTGAAGTTTGACGTCTGAACTAGACAAGTTCCCTTTACACACTTTTTTCAGCACTAATTTCCTCTTCTACCTACACCGATTACAGTATTCACTAGAACCATTCGTTATTTGTAATAAAACCACCAATTGTCATTAAGGAAAGAACAGCTCAAAGGGAACGTCCAGTTGTCAACTGGCGTACCTAGGTACGTGGTACAGGTACATAGATATGTCGAAAACACAATCACCATCTTGTTTTCAGATTAAGTTTCCTTCTATTCTTCTCGACCATGTTTCTTTCAATGTGGGTCTCAAACATCCTGGCTTGCGGATTGATGATGCCTCTCGTTAAAGCCATTCTTACTGAACTTGAAAAGGTATGGTGATAACTTCAACTTATATCCATTTTGTTGAAGTTTCAGTGTTTATACCCACACTACAGTGTAAAAATTATCGTTAATGATTTCATTGTGCAAGCGTTCCTCAAAGAGGTGTTAGGAAGACAGAGGGGCCTGCCAAGGCCACCACCAGCCGGGGTTGCGGGTTGTTCGAATGAGATACCGCGGCCCCGGAACATAGGGCAAAAGAAGGAACAGCATCAGGCGTTTACTGACTAAAACCCCCCCAGGGTTTTATGATTATAATTTTTTACCCAGGGTCAATAAGCCAGACATTCCGCCCAGAGAGGCGATTATTTGACGATTTTTTTATGCCTATACTTACTTATTTCCCATCAGCAAAAAATACGTTAAATCTGTTTCTTAACGTAATCTTCCTTTTAGATGGGAATCGTAGAAGTCTACCAAACTATTGGCAAATCACAACAGAAATCCACTCGACATGAACAAAGGTGAGCTTGATTAAGTTATCCTGATTAATGTTTTGAATATCAACATTCGATACTTCAGTATTATGGCTCGAAGCCGGTCCGTGGATTAGTGACCAACCAATCATTATGGAGACCCCTTAGAAAGCACTCCAAGCCGTGGCTCAAGAATAATACTTATTCGAAGATTAATTATAACCAATCGTTACAGGTAGATAGAAATCTAAAAGGTCGACAGCCCGTCTTACCAAGGGGTATCGTGGCTTTTGGCTGCATTGGCATTGGTCAAACTGGAAGCCTCCCCTAACCTAGTTGGAAACAAGCTCAATTATGATGATTTTCATAAAATATCTTGGTATTTTTAACATCTATCAAAAACGTATTTTGCATATAACAATGCTAATTTTTACAGTGTGCCAAGGCCGTCAGATTTCACCGTATTTTATTTTCTCGGAATTGCATATTCGTCATCCATAGGTACGTATGACAACTTTAACACTATTTCATAAGAACAAATAACTAACATGCATTTCGATCTACAAATGACAGTCGGGACCAACAGCATAAAAGCCAAAGAGTATAATAATAATATGGGAGAAGAGAGCCCTCTTGTGCCATTTCGAAGCATACCGTTTTGAAACGCCATCTACATTTCTTAACGGGAACTAAGGCTCTATAGGTAGCTATATAGTTATGAGTGTATGTATGTACCTACGTATAGGTCCGTATAGTTTTGTTTTATTTTGCAATAGTAAGTAGTTTTTGTTATCTTTACATCCAAAAGCGTAAAACGGTGAGGCATTGTATCTATTTTGATAGACACACACACACACACAGCACAAAAAAAGCGTCTTTTCGCAAAAATACCAATACAGAAATTGCTAGCCTCAGCGACGTAGCGGCTGTAAAACATTAGTTTCCGGGTAGTAGTCCAACAACGGGACGGAGGAGAAACTCAACTCGATGTCTGATCAAAAAATGGGCACACGAAACAAAAAAGCGTATACGCAAGTTGCGGCGACCATGTTTTGTGATGTTGCCAGATTATATCGCACAATAACAATTTCCGTGATTAGGTTGCCATAATTGATAAGACTAGATAGAAATAGAATTTAATAATATGATAGTAAGGTTCTAAAATGTTACAATTGTTCTCTAGAAAAATATTTTGAATTAAATTAGAGAACTCAATTATTTGATTTTGTTATTTGTTTTAAAGCAGATCACGGAGACATCTATTGATGTTGATGATACTAATAGTTTCTGTGTTAAGAAAAGTAGATGGCGACTCTTTTAATACTAAGGTTGTACTTGTTCTAACTGTGCCCGCAGGGCCGTCTTTCACCTATTAGAGGCCCTGGGCACATTGGGATAATGGGGCCCCTATGACGATAGTAATAAAGCACTCTTTTGTTAGATTAAACAAAGAACGTAGATGTGCAAATTTTAGCTTTTTTTATTTCTTTACAGTTATATTCGATACTAGCTTTTGCCCGCGGCTTCGCTCGCGTTAAATTCGGTATAACATAGTACCCTTGCGACTTTTGATTTGTAATAGCAACGCCAAGTTTTCCCTTTTCTTCCCTCGTTCTCCCTCATCCCACTTTTTTTTTTATTAAAAATAGCCTTTGTCCGTCTCCTGGTTCCCAACTATCTCTGTACCAACATTCAAAGTAGGATAGTAAGGATTATTATAATGAATAGATAATATAATGTAATTCACACTAAATAACCAGCATCCACGATGAGTCCTTATATAAAGTATATATGCTGATTGAAGCGGTACCTTTCTAGATTTGAGTTGAGCAAAGTCATTAATCACATATTCAAAATCTATGTTTTTGAGCAATTCACATTCTATCAACATTAGCGACAAACTGTTAAATCTCTCTTGAAGCATTAGTATTTCTTAATTCATTTTTTATTCGTTTTAATTTGGAGAAAGAGCGTTCCCCACTGCAGTTGCGAGTGCAATTCTACAAATTGACCATAGTCGGTAAGAATTTGTTAAGACTGATTTTCAGGCGAGAGTACAGTAGTTATCGGTTTTCATTTGGTAATGGAGTAGGGACTAGACTAGGGGGCCCCAATCCATCGCGGGGCCCTGGGCACGTGCCCAGGGTGCCTAGTGGGAAAGAGGGGCCTGTGTGCCCCCCCTGATATAAGCTGTTGGTCTCGACTGTCATTTGTAGATAATATGAATTTAAAAGTCCTTCAACCTATTTTTATTCAGCCCAAAATTTGGCAGCAATTTTGACACTTTCAGTGAGGCAGTGACATCCACCATGTGTGTACAAACAGGAGGACAGGAAGGACACGTTATTAATTAGGTCTCCCATCGTTTGTGGAACAACACAGCTACACTTTAAAACAGAGTTATCTATGAATCTCCACCTAAACCGGTTTTCCTTGCTTTGGTAGGTAGACCTGTGTCCGGAATCTATTCTAATTAGTTCATCAACGTCAACAACCACAGATCAGGATCGTATAGAAAAGTTATTAACATGGAATTATTTTTCATCTAAGTAAGCTTTCCTTGTCGTGTTCTATATCTATGGTATCAGATTATCTGCCGTGCGTTCGACTGATCTAAAGAGATACATTGATAAATAACTTGATTGTTACTAAATCCTATTGATTTCCAGGCGACACGGCGACAATGTTGGGTAGTCAGACCAATCAAATATTCAAGATTTATTGCGAAACGTAAGTTCGTGTACTAATTTAGTTACACCCATAGAAATGGCTTTTTGCACAGGACAGCGATGTTTTTGTGTGCGTGAGCAATTCGAGACATGGTAAATCTACGCTGTGTGTAAGAATAAGGTTTACAATTTACTGTATTACGTTCAGATTTTTAAAATGCGAGTGTGTGTGCGACTGCGTATCTATTGCTTTACTGAACTGCATGACATGTGTAGTAGTTGGCGAGTGGTAGAGACGAACTGCAGACACATGGTTCCGATAAATTTTCAACAAACGGGCAGTTCTTCTTCATTCTGATATCTATGGTTATACCCCTGCCTAACTCTTCGGGGATTATAGGCGTAATGTTATGTTTTATGTACACCTCTGAATATAAATAAAGTCCACGTAATGATCGTGGGCTGCAGCTGCAGCTGATCAGCGTTAGGTGGCGGTCTTGTGTTGCCAACTAGAATTATGCTGAACTCAGGCCCTTTTGGCATGAATCTTTCTTTTTCTTATTGCTGCATTCGGCTCATTACCCTTGTAGCTATAATTTTACGTCGTAGTCGTACTGTTTACGAAAGAATTTTCAAACTTAGTTTTTAAGCCTCCGAGAGTTCTTTCAGTAGGTACTTGAGACTTTTCGTTAAAGTTTTTAATTAATGTGCAGTGTAATTTGAGAATCCTAGCAAAAGTTATGCAACTACATGCTTGAGACTACAAAATTTTCCTCTATTATCACCAATGTTATTATGTTATTTGTCTTGACAAAAGAGCCTTCGCTCTTTTGTTGGAGCCAGTAAGTGACCCCTCGACACAATGTCGTGAAGGTCGCCATTGTTGTCTGCGACTACCTACCACCTAGGTTATTTATAAATTTCTTCATTGTAGTACCTTCGATCAACAATACCAAGGTAGCTACATAATATGAGATACCGCGGCCTCGGAACGTAAAGGGCAATAGAAGGAACATGGGTGGGTTTTAGTCAGTAAAACTCTGACACTCCCCCCCGCTCCGCCCAGAGCGGGAGAAGTTATTTGATGATTTCCCACCCCAAAAAAGAAAAAGGTAGCTACATAAGGTAAACAATATATTATGCTTTGAAAAACACAAGAAAAATCGACGTTTATTCTGATATTAAGGACGTAAAGATACGTGTATGACTCATAAATATTAAAAAAATAATTATAGAGTGGTACCTATAACTATATTTCTAAGAACAACCGTAACTAACAAGGATAGGAAGGAGGTGAAGTAAAAAACTAATTTGTGAGAGTCGAGGACGTCATTAGCTTTTAAATTACGGGTGAGAAAAGTGTTGAAAATAAACGGATTTGTAAGCTTTTTATTCAAATATAAATCTATATATATATATACTAGCTGACCCGGCGCGAACTTCGTACCGCCTTAGTGTAGCTTTGATGCACTACTTTATTTTGTATAGCTGACAGTTGTCCTATCTTAGGTATGCGTACCTATTCAATTTGAACTGGAATCTATAATATCCTCCATATAAAAATGTATCCCTATTTCCCTGGTTTCGCCATAACTGAGAAGGACTTTACTAATTTCATAATTTTATTAGTTTATGGATTTTCTAGGTTGATGCCACAAACACTTAGCGACTGCCCTTGCGATTTATTTATCGACATTGCAAATGCAAGCCTCACTGGAAACTGTAAACGTTTAAAGTTCAATGGCACGCCTTTGTACTGCCCTTTCAAAATTGTGGCTTCGATGACGTTGTTCAATAATTTTTTCACCGCAAGCCCGGTGCCATTACACAGACGTGGCTGGTTTATGTTCCGTAACATAATAATTATATTACTGATCCGATTTTTAATTGCAGATATGAGGCGGTAAGCCGGGCAATTCCAGCGAATTTATCGGAATCAACTGATTTGTAATTCTTCAATTCGCCAGCCAGTCACATCCAAACTTCTTAGTCTTTAAAACAAAACCAAAATTATCAAAAACTTAATAAAATTATTGTTAGCGCGGTTATGTATGTCACAGATTACCACAGGTTACTAAATAGGTTATGCGAAGTTTGTATACTGCGTTCTGAAATCATTATTTATTTCATAAATTTTATTATTATTATAAACTTACATTAAAATGAAATCAGCACTGGTATTATTAATATTACCGTCAAAGTCGGTACATTTAATAATATTTATCTATAAATAAATATTCCGTGGCGAGTTATTTTCAAAAATTTGTAAATTAGTGCAATAGAATTTAATTAAGTAACCACATTTCCGAACGAACGATGCTCTTTCAATATAGCTATGGCTGTGAATGACGTTGACATTCGTTACGCGCGTTTTTTAAAATATGCAAAATTAAATGTATATTTTTCAATATTTCTGAAAGATTTTCTTAATATTTTTATTCGTAAGAACCATCCTTGGACTTCCACAAACATTTTAAAAAAATAATTATCGAAATCGGTTCAGCCGTTCACACGTGATGCCGTGACAACGCGAAACGGGTTTCATTTTTATATATATAGATAGATATATATATATATATGTATTACTTAATCGACTTAGAAGAAAGGCTCCAAGAGCGAGCGTATCGGTCTCGATACAATTATACGTTACCCAGTTAGGTACGTTATCATTCCGAATTGTTTTATTTGCAAGGATATTCCCCGTTGGACCGAAAATAGAGTTCCCACATTTCATGCTGCTGAATCTCCCAGGAGTTCTGGTCATGGAAACTCTGCTGTATTTGTGGATGAACTTCAATTTCTTAGGAATGTTCAGGTAATTAACGAAACAGTTTTATAATATTATACTACTTATAACAAAATAAGGGCCACGAGGTATTTTTTTCATTTTGGTGTAATTTATTAAACATTTACATATTGCAGTAGTAGTAAAATATTGAGTATACAAATTCTTTGAAACCTAAACTTTTTAATACCTATTGTAGTATTCATCTAATGCTGGCAACAATTTTAAATAAAATTTGATTTAGAATTCTTTTAGAAAATTTTGATTCCATTTTCTTTGACGTTTTGCTTTCCTTAGCTTCTTGGTTTATTAGAAATTATCAGAGTTTATTGATATCTTGAGTCAGAAACATCTTTTGCAATATGCCACAAGGACGCAGGCGTCATATGGACTCGCTGACAGCAACCAAAGCCGTTACAATGATTGAAGAAGGTCATTCGCAGCAATCTGTGGGTTTGCAATTGGGATTATTTCCTATGGAATCGTTTCCAAGATACCGGCAGTGTTAGAAGAAGACCTGGTTCGGGCAGAGTTCGCATTACATCAGCTCAAGAGGATCGTTACATTCGATTAAGTGCGGACCGAGATCGCACAACGAGGGCCCGCAAGCTGCAAACCGTTTACGGCTGACAACGGGTACTCGTGTCAGTGACCAAACTATTCTTATTCGATTGCATGAAGACCAGCAGGCATCAAGAAGGCGAGTTGTCCGTGTTCCATTAACCAGAAATCATCGTGCAAATCGTTTAAGATTTTCCCGTCAACATTTGGACTGGGAAAAAACCAATGGGGCATGGTGCTCTTCACAGACGAATGCAAAGTTAATTTTTTTAACGACAAAATGTGTTTTTTCTTTCAAAAGCAAATAAACTTTTTAATCATGATTATTTGAATAAATTTATTGGTCTACATGGTAAAAACACCATTAGTTTTCGTTATGGAGACAAAAAAATATATGTTGGTTTTATTATTTTCATGGTACCTACAGACAAAATACCTAGTGGCCCTTATTTTGTTTTGAGTAGTATAGATTAAAATTACGCTACAAACGCATAAAAATACTTTTTCTTACATACCTACTTAGTTATGATTGAATACGCTTGTTCTAGAATCTAGAAGTTGGGTTGTGAAGGTTAAGACCGAAAGAGGTCGCAGTGTTATAAAAAAAAAGTATTTTTTTTTCGAGTACTGGCCACTGGTCCACCTAAAAAATATTTTTACGCCGTATGAGTATAAAAAATAAACCAATTAAAAATATGGCATCTTACTTATTTTTTCATGAGAAATGGCCAACATTTCCTCAGTTCATTTATTTAAAAAAAAAAGTGTGTGTGTCAGCTCCGACGCACGACTGGAGTTTACTCCTTAAGTACAAAAATATCACTGACGGACGACAAATTTCATAAAGCGCCATCTAGTAATATTCAAAAACACCATAGGTGCATGTGCACCAAAAACGTAACGAGGTCATTCAAGGTCATTCATCAGTAGATTTTACACCTCACATTTTTCTCATACCGGGCGCCGATATGAGAAAATCTCATATCTCGATATGAAAATCGATTCTTAAGGAGTAAACTCCAAAAAGTTTTATGGTATAAGGTTAAATCGTAGACATTTTTTTAACAAGACGTAAAGGTCTGAAACCAAAATTAATTTGAAGGTTATGTTTTTAGATCCCGTAGCAACATTGAAATTGGAATGACAGAAGAAGAGGCTCAATATATTGACGCTCTATTGGTAACGCAGTATCAGCAGCTCGGGAAACTTAAGTTTCATGAGTTTGTTAGTATACCAGTCAAAATCTGCATCGTACATCATACTAGCTAGACCCGTATAGATACTGTGCCACAGAAAATATTTAGAAAGCTTTCTTGCAAGGTATCGGAATCACGCCCATGCATGCTAGCGGAGCCCTTCCTTTCACTTGACACCACCAAAACGACACCACCGGTGGTGTCGTATGGAATCTCTAGTCCATATGACACCACCCTAGTGATGTCCAGAAACGCGTGTTTTTGACAAACAGCTCCCAATTCATTATTTTTAGTTATCTATAGTTAAACGATAATTAATAAAACAGAGTTTATAAAATATTATGTTTTTATTTAAGTGAAGTAAGTAGTTATGTACTTAGTTATTAAGGAACGGACCGGAAAACTAGTCTTCCAGCATGTCAACAGTTGTTGTTACGTGCTTGTATGCGGCCTTAATGAACTTTTCTTTTAGTGTTTCTTTTCCGGGAAAAAAACTTTGCTTGAATTTAATTGGAGTTTCATATCAACAACTTTGTATGTAACCTCACTAATAGTCGGTGGTGTCATATGGACTAGAGATTCCATACGACACCACCGGTGGTGTCGTTTTGGTGGTGTCAAGTGGAAGGAAGGAGCGGAGCATTGTTCAGCAGATTTTAATAATTTAAATATTTTTTTTTTCTATCGTTTTGTTTTCTTTTTCATTATCATCATTTGCAATTGTAATAAAACCGTTCAGCGCCTCGCTCCATCTGCTGTTTTCTATAGCTACTTTGTTTCACAATACTTTTATCCTGCTTATTCCGGCCCTTTTCGGCCCTAAGCAGAGGCTCATACCCCACAGGGGGTGCCCTTAGCGTGCGGTCATTGATATCACAGTAGCTTTTTTTTTTTGTAGCCCCGGCCGGGGGGGCCTTAAATTCATTTGAGGTCACCACAGGATAGTCCGGTTAAGCAGAAAAACAACTCAACAGCGAGATGAGTGGCGCTACTAAAAAAAAATACTGCTTATAAAAAAGCTTTAGACGTGAAGACCAGTAATTGATCTGTCAGATGATACTGTAATTAAGCACCATTTAATTTAGCGTAAGTCTTCCACGGTGAATGAATACATAAATAAGCAGGTAAGGAGACAAACCCTTTTATGCCATGATGTCCTGGTCTTCGCGAATCTCAACCTGTATTACCCGCAATCTTCAAATATCCAGCCAACATCCGTCATACGGCTTATCCGGGGCTACCGCACGATCTCCGGCGAGGCAGCGAGCCTCCTTGCCGGACTGCCACCGTGGGATCTGGAGGCGATAGTCCTCGCGCGCCTGTTTGAGTAGCGCGCGGAGGCACTACACCGGGGGAAAACCCGCTGCCGCGGCAAATTGCCGCTCAGCGGACAGACCTCCGGTGCGATCTCATGGTGGCATGGAGAGAGCGACTGTCGCAACCCCGTGCAGGGCACGCCACAATAGTGGCGGTAAGTCCCCTCTTTGAGGAGTGGCTGGAGAGGCGTCATGGCGTCCTCACCTACCGCCTGACGCAGGTCCTCACCGGACACGGAAGTTTCGGGAGGTTCCTGCACATCATCGGGCGGGAGGAAGCGCCCGGGTGTCACCATTGTGACGATCGCCCGGAGGACACGGTGGAGCACACAGTGGCGGTCTGCCCAGCTTGGGCGGAGCACCGCCGTGCCCTCGTGGAGGCGATCGGCGGCGGCGATCTCTCGCGTCCGGCCCTGGTTCAGGCCATGGTCCGGAGCGAGAGGGAATGGGAAGCGGTCACCACCTTCTGCGAAGCAGTAATGCTAGCAAAGGAGGTGGCCGGGCGTTTGAGGGAGAGAACATCTGCCCAACCCAGCCGCCGCGGGAGACGCCCAGGGCGCCGGGCGCCGGGAGACGACTCCCGGCCACCGTAGATGCGGGCCTGTGGGCGGTGAGCAATGGGTAGTTCACCGTCCGTCCGTCGATTGACGACAGGCCGTGTCGACGGCGCGTTCGTGTTTCACGCGTGCCTCAAAGAGAGTCAGCAAAGCAGAGGGGCTTGCCGAAAAGATATATATTGCCGCTTGTTCGAAAGAGATACCGCGGCCCCAGAACGTAAAGGGCAATAGAAGGAACATAGGTGGGTTTTAGTCAGTACAAGTCTGACATGCCCCCCCGCTCCGCCCAGAGCGGGGGAAGTCATTGGATTACTTCTCACCTGAAAAAAAAAAGCCAACATCCGGCCATAATGTAAACGTAGTTCATACCGTGAAGAGTCATAAACTTCGACAACTTCAGGTGGTCTCCGCTGTGGTGGTGTTAACTGGTTTGCTGAAAGCTACGATCACCACGGCACAAATCGACCAGCCGATGCTTGGCAGTCCCGAGTTTCACAAGTATGTACACACGGCGACACATGAACCTATACAAAACCAGTTTATGCTGATCTCTCAACTTTGCACGCAACCCACAGTAACTTCAATGGGTTCATTGATAAACGTGGTAAACATCTCGTTTCAAATGTTAATAATAATGCCACATGAGGTTGTCGACATTTGAATAGTGAACTCGGCTATCATTGTGCCGATTGTCGTAACGGCTAATGGCCTGATGGCCTTTGGCGGTTGGATCAAGGGCTTGATTTAGAAGGCAGTGCTCCTCGATACGGCCCGCATTGTGAGAAGGTTCCTGTCTCAGGAGTCCTTACCGCCGGTAGCTTGGACCCTGCTCCCGCTCCTGTTTTTTTTTGTATTTTGAAAAGTTTTTTGTTTTGTTTTATGTTTTATAAGAAACTAGCTTCCGCCCGCGACTTCGATTGCGTGGCATAGTTACTATGGGCTAACGCTAACTTTGACGCGCATGATGATCGAAAAAAAAATTCTTTCTCTCCCCTTTTCTTCCCTCTTTCTCCCTCTTCTCTCAATTATAAAAAAAATTGCCTATATCCGTCTCCAGGGTCCAAACTATCTCTGTACCAAAATTTATCATCGGTTTGGCCATTGAGGCGTGAGGACTTAACAAACAAACTCACTTTCGCTTTTATAATATTAGTAAGGATATGTAAAAAAGGTTGGTAACAATGTCAGTTTAAAAACTGATATGAATGTTCTTGAAAATATTCTTAATTCCAGACACTACCGAGTTTCATCGCCATGCATCATGTGTGTGATCCTACTTTTCATTATGCCTGTTAATTTGGAGTTCATGAAATATTTCAAGAGACGAACAGGTAAATTTATTGTCGGTGTTATGCATCAAAACAAATCAATTCGTTTTGTTTCGTGGGGTTTCCTTTTTTATATCAAGTTTCGAGTTTAGAAAAATCGCTATTTACTGGACTAATTAATCGTGGCTGTCTCTTAGTCTTGGCGACAAGAGCTCTCGAAGAGTTAGCACCAATACAGGATTACCTAGAAATTGGGCACTGGCTGTTTGGAAGCTTGATCTTAATCTTAGACCTGACAGACCTGGACAGTAGAGGTTAGGTTATATTAAAACTGACCAACGACACGAAAAGAAAGCAAAATGATTACAGAGGACTCAAAATAAGAAACATTGCATTGTGCATTTTAGTTACGTAAGTTGGTCTCTAAGACGTACTTATTAATTAAATTCGTCGGAATTAATGGATAGAATAATTAATTTTATTTAATTGTTGTGAATGTGAGGACCATGTTGGTCATTTCTTTTTTGTTTTGTTGGTGTTTATAAGTTTTAAGTTGACCAAGAATTTTGTCTGGCATTACTAGACTAGAGTATGACTTCTGAGTTTTTTTCGGTACAAAACACCGGACCCATCTAGTTTAAAAAAAAAACGACGTGTAAAAAAGTTTTTCTAAAAACCTACTTGCGAAATAGAATTATCATTTATTTAGGTACCTACTTATTTTTTTTCTCAGATGTAGAATTTTCGCCCTCACCAAGAGTCCAGACCGGTGATCTGCTAACCTTGCAAGCCTCCACATCACATATTACATCGTGTACCCCAACCCCACGTGTTTCACATGAATGACGCTCAGCCATAACAAATAATCAATACCTCTATATTTAGATGGGAACCGCGATCCGCTACCTGCAACCCAAACCAAATCGTGTCTGAGTTGGAACATGGTGCAAAGGGATATTCACTGGAGCATACCTATAATTATAGGTAAACTGACAGAAATAGATACCTACTTACCTACTTGCCCCAATATTATATTAGGCACTTGGTACTGGGGGTATACCATGGCCTCTTGAGCAGAATTATAATAATATGAAATACTCTAAAAATTATTCTAAAAAAAACCGGCCAAGAGCGTGTCGGGCCACGCTCAGTGTAGGGTTCCGTAGTTTCCCGTCCGTCACAATAAGTGTTCCCACTTATGAGTTTAAAGGTGGAGGAGGAAATTATTTTGTACAACTTTTTGTCTTTTTTGTACAAAAACTGTTGTGTCAATCAAGTTCAAAATGGTTTTCCTTGAAAATCCTTATAAAGTTCTACTTTTCAGATTTTTTTCATATTTTCTAAACTTATGGTTCAAAAGTTAGAGGGGGGGGGGACACATTGTTTTTTACTTTTGGAGCGATTATTTCCGAAATTATAGACATTATCAAAAAATGATTTTAGTAAACCCCTATTCATTTTTAAATACCTTTCCAACAATATACCACACGTTAGGGTTGAAATTAAAAAAAAAATCACTTCCCACTTTACATATAGGGTGGCTACCCTAATAAAACATTTTTTTCCAATTTTTATTTTACCACTTTGTCGGCGTGATTGATATACATATTGGTACCAAATTTCAGCTTTCTAGTGCTAACGGTCACAGAGATTAAGCGAGGACGGACGGACGGACGGACGGACAGACAGACATGGCGAAACTATAAGGGTTCCTAGTTGACTACGGAACCCTAAAAATGGTCACTGACGCAGTTTATGTGTTGTTCAGCTTAAGCGGCTATTTCAGACCCCCTGGTAGCAACAAATGCCAAGTAGGTACGTAGGTACTTTTTAATGTAGAAAATCTATTTCAATATATGAAACATAGGAAAAATCTACCAAAGTCCTTAAAGACTTTGAAATCACCGATGTACGCCCAAACGAACAAACAAACAAAACAAAGGTTTCATCAATGAGAAAAGCAACAATGCGAAGCTGCTCTACGCTAACATGTAAGGAGCTGAGTGGTCTACACTCACTGCACCTTGATGATGGACTGTTGATTTTAATAGCCCTACAACATTTGAAAAGGTCTTAATCAGAATTAAGAAATAGCTATCCCTAACCAAGTTACGTTGGGCCGTATTTTGCTTGGGAGCTATTAAGCTCTCAATGTACCTAATAGTCGAAATGTAGACTTGATTCCTACACCTTAAATACTCCTTTCGGGAGAAGTATACCTATTATAATCATAACTTTATAATATATAACTTTATACCAAATTGTTTGTCCAATAATAATTTTTAATACTTATCCTATTTCCTGTTATTTCAGCTACTGTATTTTGTCTCTGCATCACCCTAATTAAGGTAGACTGGTAGAAAATGCCTATCGCATTAAGTCCTCTTTCGTACAGTTTTTACTATAAATAAACGTCCTCTACATTTTGTATGATTGATAAATTAATAGGTTACTTACTTCAACTCTATTTTTTCGTTTTACAGCCGGCAGCAGCACTCTATTCGAGTCCCTGAGGGATTCAAAAATGACCGATGAGTTTGAGCGGTTCCTCCTGAACTTCCAAGGCTGGCCGGCGTCAGCTGTGGTGTTTATCATAGTGGTGTTTTGTAAAATACTCACGGAGTTCGCCTCCGACTTCTGTGTGGTGTACTCGCTATTGCCTAGCATTGCTAAAGTGGTAAGTTAATTCGTCTACTTACCTGGATGACACGCTTACATCAACATAACTCTTTTACCTAATTTATTTGGTACCGGCGCAGCATTTCTTTTTCTTCACAGTAGTTAGGTAGAAGCACAAAATACTTTAAGATTATATTTTAGTTTAATTAACATGTCAGCAATACATGTCACGTCAATCTACAGCTATTCTATTCTATATTTTATTAATTCTGAATTTAAAAATCTGAGTATTCGAACGTCATTGCAAAACAGCCTGCACTCTTGCAGGTTTTGTTAAAACCTTCACAGTCAAAAGTCAAAAAAGTCAAAAGTCATTTATTCAAATTAGGCTGATAATCAGCACTTTTTGAACGTCACATTACAAGAGACAGTCCCACAAAAACGCCCTGCCCTTCGCCACTTCCTAGTGTTTTAGCTGGGAAGAAGAAGTGGCGGAACAAACTCCCCAGCAACACATCTGTCTGTCAGGTTAGAAGAACCAGATTTTATACAATTTATATTATGACAAAAAATTATAAAAAAATAAGAAATTATTCATTCATTGTCACTTGTCAGCTAGCAAACACCAATTATATGTAAAAACAAAAAAAATACCCAAGTCTAAATAATAAATTCACCAGTCTAAAGGGTGTGCCCGCTTACACGTGCAGTGAAGAAGTCACAGGTGATAAACTAGGACCATAGTGCAAAAGAAATAAGCTAAGCATAAAAAGATAAATATAAATAATTATATTCAGTCAATGCTCGAGGTCACTAGTTAACCACATGCCAATAAGTAAAAACACACAAAATGAAACAAGTATATAAACAAAAAAAAGTAAAATATAAAATTACATGACGAAGACATGTAACGTATCAATAAGCTAATTTGGCGAAAAAACATGAAGGAGAAAAAAAATAAAAATAATCGTCTTGAGTTAGTAGTAGGTACCATCTGTCTTTATATCGTTATTGTTTTTCATGTAGTATCTATTCCATCCTAGATTTTTTTGTTCTTCCCCTGCCTTTAATTAAACCCATCTACATTCATTCAGAAAATCATTCATTTGCAATACATAGGTACCCAATTCACCATACCATGACATCCGATATCCACATAATAATCCAGACAAACGCGCCACGAAATATTTTAGAGTAGAATAAGATTTGGTTTTCCAAGCCTTACATAATATTCTTACTCTTAAAAGAGATAATATAATCTGTTTGGAGATAAGCCCAGTAATCTACAAGTGCCTACTACAACAATGATGACTAATAACTATCCCTAAGACTTCTTTAAAAGGAAATAAGACTTAAAATAATACTCAAATACTGCGCACCGTTCCGCGGTATCCATTCGTCTGATATCTTCGTCCTGGCACATAATAGAGGCTTTTTTTAGTCCATCCATCGTTGCTTTCCTCTTCATCTACTTACTCATGTCCTGCACAACATTGTCGACATTCAAAGAAAATCAACCGCACATTATACTGTTTTCGCTGTAGATGGTACGGGTGACATTAGTAAAATGTCCTTTTCAATCTCGAAGATTACCTCGATTTCTGATCATTATTGAAAGGCTTTAGGCCCTGAATATCTTAGCCGTATAGGGCTACTCACAGAGATGTTTAGTGATGGATGTATTACTATGAAACATATATTTTCATTTAATGTCATCCGCGCTATGCAATCAGTGAAAATAGTATAGTGAAAACACTTGTGCTAACAAAACTACGTCGGCTTCCACTGTCAAATTATTACCACTCATCGATTGATGGTAGTTAAAACAATCGATTGTCTTTTCTTGTTTAGAGCGTTTTCTGCAGGATAAACCCCCACTACCTGATGATGGCGGCCACGCTGGCCAGCTCCTTACCGTTCCACGTGGTAGCTGGCTCACCAGTCAACGCCATGGTCTGCGCTTATGTGCATATCCCGCCTTGGAGAATGGTTAGCTCACCCATAATAGCGTACTCTTTTGTTCTCGTGGTCGGAAGCACGACTGCTGAACGAGCGGTCCTGGGTTCGATTCGTAAAGTGTTATTCGGTTATCCATGAAGATTTTCACAGTAGCAGCACGAATTTAAAACACGATGAACACCCTCGTGCCTTAAAAAGCTCAATTAGCTAACTTGCAATCGGTATTATTGTTGCTCTCATTTGTTATATTAAAAAAGATACCGGTCCGTTGAATACATAACCTCCTCTTTTTTACAAGTCAGTTAAAAAAATATAAAAAACGGCAAACAAAAACATGTTTTTTGCAAGGGAGCCTCTATAAATATTTAATTAATTCTGTTTTTTAGTATTATTTGTTTTAGCGGCAACAGAAATACATGATCTGTGAAAAAATCAACTGTTTTATTATCACGGTTCATGAGATACAGCCTAGTGACAGACGGACAGGCAGCGTAGTTAACAGTGTCAAATTTTACTCTTTGGGTACGGAACCCTAAAAATTGCATAGACACATGCTATTTTAACCACGATGTTTCATTTCAGCGTTTTGATATAGGGATGGCACACAAGGTACCTAACGTAAAAGAAAGAAAGAAAGAAAAACTTTTATTTGGGACTCGCACAAAACAAGTAAAACAATAAAAAAAAAATTAAATAAAATAGTACAGACGAGGTTATTGTCTGTGCGAGGCCAAAGTCTGTCAGTCAAGACCCTTCATCTCAGGAACACGTGGAGGTATCGAGTTGAAATTCAAACCATATACTTAAGTCGGTAGTCCCTTGGAGAGAAATCAACCCTCTAAGTCTACGCAATCAAAAACATGACACACATAGACACAGACAACCCTCAGTGCGCGAATCCGACTCGCACTTGACCGGTATTTTAAGTACCATTATCAAACCAATTCAATCTGTTTCTCTTAATTCCTGACAGATGTACGGCGGGATCGGTCCATCACTGATAGCCATTGTGGTTGTCTGGTTCACAGTGGCTATCTGGTCCACGGCTATTTGGACCGACATCTCGCTCGACCCCGAGTGGGCTGATATCAACATCTTCAAGATATATAAGAAAAAAGTGTAGACAGTAAGAAGTGTGTTAGTAGGTTTTAACTGTTATTAAAGCATTAATTAAGTAATTCCTTGTATGGTTTCCTTTTAAAGTGTTTTTAAGGTCCTTGGTCGACACGATTATTATTATTTATTCAACATTTTAAGCACATGATGTAAATAGAGAGATAGAATTAATGCCAATGGCCTGTTATTATTTTATTCTTTGGCAATGACATTCTCTACCAATGCAAAGGCAAATTGTGGTATTAAATATTTTTGTTTTCTTCCAACCGATTTAAAAAAACCGGCCCAGAGTGCGAGTCAGACTCGCCATCAAGGATTCTGTACAAACTTGCGACATTAACGGTCATATCTTTTGACTGCGTAAACTTAGAGGGTCGGTTTTAGGCAGCGATAGGGTTTTGTAGGTTTTAACACTGCTCAAAATCTCAAGCAAGTATAAAGAAACCTTTTAACCTGTCTTAGGCAGAATGCAACAATTTTCTCACTTAAATTTTTCGAATGCCTTGCCATACTACAAAATAGGTGGCGTATAAAAAAAAACAATAAATATTTGCAACATATTATTTATTTAACAACACATTCCTTCAATTCAGTATTTACAAAATGAGCACATTAATTAGTACGTATATATTTTGGTTTCGCTTCTTATAAGAGTAGGTACCAAGAGAAAATATAATTTATGGGCATTTTGCAGTTAACTATCAAATTGTCTGGTCGCAGTGAGGACAAAATAAATATATTTGTGACAAAAATAAGGATCACAACCTATTTAAAAGTTGGTAAACGGATATTTTAAGTTTAACAATCAGCTTGAAAAATCACTGAGGCAACATGGATAATATCTCCAAAAAGGTACTTTTTAAACTTGCACAGTAAGAGTATTTTCATACTTTAATAAATATCGAAAAAGCTACAGTATAATTTTTACGAGGCTTAATTTTAAAATTTTATAAATATTAGTGTTACATTTTCGATCAAGTAGTTATTACAAAGTCAAATTCTGCATATTTAAACGGTTTGTATACCTACTTTCGAATACAAGCAGGCATAATTTTTAGACTGTACGATATACTATTATAATCACATAGCTAGATTATAAACACATCGATTTAAAAGCCATTTATAATAATGATCAGAGTATTTTGATGACCATTCACTAGGATCGTTACATTTTTAGATAAAAATAAATTTTTAAAAAGGCAATTAGTCAGTGTCCTTACTGAAATAGGTATTACTGCAAAACGGAACTCTTAGCTCTGTTCTAACATTATAGCGGCTCTGAAGTTAGTTGTGAATGATTTTCTGCGCTTTATGCAAGACGATGAACCGTCTGGGCCCCGCTTATACCTAAAATTGAGTTTTGGGCAGCTTTACGTTAGATCTTTCAAGCCGCCATGAAGTTTGAATCGTTGTACCTGCACAGACCATCACTCGCAGCTAACTTCCGAACCGTCATAAAGTTTGAACTGAACTATATTTGGATAATTCCCTCATATAGCATATAACAGTACAATCACATAGCAGTATAAATCTAATCGCACTTTAGATCGAGAAAAACATGCTATGCAGAATGATCAGCTCCATCTGGCGGAGGTAGAGACGTAACAAACAAAATTAAAACATCAAATTTAATTTGGTTTCAAACGAGCATCTTTATTCATGTACACAAACAACATTCACACACACATAACTAATAATAATTACGTCTAATTTGCACTTTTTCACACACTTACATAAAAATGCATCACAATGTTATTTAGTCTCGCAAAAACGCACACTTTGTTCTTCATTGACTTAACATTAAGGCACCTATTAGCTATATTTACTAAGGAAGCCCTACAAGTCTTTTCACAGATATTTGACAGCTTCAATCCAATAGTTAATTTCTTGCGACGAAGGTAAGGATTATTTTGCAGTAATTTTTACCGAGTTTTCAGTGTTAGCGATTAAAATCAACCTTATTTTAACAACGATAAAGATCACTTCAATTTTAAATGTAACAAAGTCAAATAACTGTAAAAATACTGCACATGGAATATTTTACAGAGGTAAATGTCCAAAAATAAGTAATATTTTCTTTAAAAAAGACTTTTTCTGACATTTAATAGGGTTCGTTCTCAAAGTTCCACACACAAACACGATTCACACACCACGCATAATATTCTACACGGTATTAAATCTAGGAAAACCCCTTTACATGGGGATTTTAAATAAACATATTTGAAATACACCTTCACATAAACATTTTCTATATAAAATATATTTTTTGTTGATTTCACACTCGCTAACGTTATTTGGTAAACATTTTATGAGAACCGGCTCCATAGTTTTTAGCCAACTGTGGTGAAAAATGAGGCTGATGTGTTTTGTTTAAAGTCTATGCGTTCGTATTATTTCTTAAATACTTGAGATTCTTAATTTGTTGGTAGGTTTAGTCATTTTGAATAAAACTTAATAAACAATTTTGCTTAGCTTTTTTTAACATATAAAAACCATCCCCTCTCTCCGAATTTCTCTACCAAGAAAAATCAAACTTTACACGATTGACGTAAGACATATTATCAATTTCAAATTCTATCAACCATTATTCTCATAAAATCCGTTGCAAATGTGAAGAGCACAACTTTTTGTAAATCCTCACCCGCTTTATTCCGTTACATAATATACATTATTATGTACTATTAAATAATGATAATATATTTATTGTCCCAGTAGGCTGGATTGTGTAGGCACTAGGTTTTGGCCACAATTGTGTAACTTAGTTTCCAGTTGCATATAATTTTTAGAGCAAGTTTTTAATTTGGGAGAACAGAGAAATCTATAGAATAGTGTTTTTAACTCCTGTTCGTAATAGATATATTTATTAATTGTTTATACGGTTAGGTGCGAATATATCTCCTATTTGATATGGTGTAATACTATCTATCAAAACCGGCTTGACATTTAAATTATAAGCAACTGCATACAAAATACATATTTATATTGTTATTTGTAATGTATATATATTGGCAATGTACTGTAGTCGGTGGGGGCGACTTACATACTCCACATACATACATAAATGCTGTTTCATTATTATTTATCATATAAAATGCTTTTATACTATAGAAAATACGAAAATATGTATAATTTTTATTTATAAAACGAACAGAGAAAGTCGCTAAATATGGTGGTTTATTATAAAATAGCACCTTTTTAGAATAAGCACTAAAAGCCGAAAGATACCTTGGTAAAAAAAAATTGTTATGAACAATCACTGCAGGATTGATAAAAATGCGTAGAAACACAAAACAATTTCAACATTTCCACTACAAGATTTTTTCATAATTTTAAGTACGCAAAACCAATTGAATACTAATCTTACATTCAGACCAAAAATATTAAGCGACCTCGCCAGTTGTCTATGTTTTATATTGATAATTATGTAGGTAACATTGAATCATAAATAGAGATAACATAGGCCAACCGACTCCTCAAAACTGGGTTCCGTCTCAAAACAAGACTTAAGAATACACTGAGATTGCATTAAATAAAAAAATAAGGAATTTCCCTTAGTTTGAAAATGATACAAAATGGCACAAACCTGTACATCATTCTATCTTTGTAAAATAACAAAAATCTAGCACAAAGCCATTTAAATCCCTTCACATATTAAATTACCTATATTAAGTTAGGTTTAACTTGGAAGAGGTAGAAAATTGCATGTGATGGTACCGGTATTATTGCTTAATGCGGGTAATGTACAATTAAAGTTCGGGAGGGTAGTTAGAGCTGCGTAAGAGGCACCGCAGTCTAAAGTAGCGTTTTTGTTGGCCATTAGTGCTGTGCTGTTGGTCAAATGGGAGACTGGAGCGATGAAGGGGAAGATTACTGAGCCCCAAGTAGGGTAGGCGCCCCATACGATTAGGGTGGTGATGATTTTCGGGCCTATGCCGCCGACAGCCTGCAAAGAGACAAGATTATTTTAGTTATTGTTTAATTGATTCAAAATGTAGGTTTTAAATGACGCAATTGCGGATTAGGCGTAGTGTCTCGGACACTCGCGACGGCTTTTGCTAATGTCGGTGCCGGCACTTCATAACAAGATGACCGGTCTCATTACAAAACGTCGTCATTACATTCGTATTCTTTTTCATCCCACACGGTTTTGACATTGCGGGCACCAGTCGAATGATTTTGGTTAGATCAACAGCTTTATAGCTCTAATTGCTTTTAGCTAAAAGAAGTTATAAGAAGTCTGCTATTTGTTATTAAAACTTTAATTTTTCTAACCGACTTAAAAAAGGAGGCTTTCTATTTTTTTTGTTTGTGTTTTTATTAGAGGTTTAAATTGGAATTAAACAAACAATAATGTGTTTAATATCTTCAAAAATTTTATGCCATTTATGTTTCAATATGATTTTGAGTATGTGGCACCGCAGAAGCTAATACATGTCGTAAACAGGAAGCCCAATTTGCACATATTCTATGCAATAAGCCAGGCCATTTTTCAGAAAGAATGCGTTGAAAATTCCCTTTCAATTGCTCAATCGCTTTTGATATGTTGGCGAAGATTTAAATAGATATTTAACACATTTCTTTGTATTTTATCACAATTTAATTTCTCCTTTGTTCATAAATCATGTGACTTTGAAACATTTGGATTGTTTTATGATTTCCCTTTACAAAGGATTTTGAACCTTCAGAAACCTTATCGCTGTTTCTGGAGCTTCAAAATCCTTTGAACATTAATAGCCACGATATTTTTTTTATAACAAGAAAATTATAGTACTCACCATCTTAGATGTAGGTATATGTGCGACGCCAGCGACGATCGCGTTGGGCGGAGTGCCGACTGGCATGTGGAAAGCCATCGAGCAGGCCAGCGTGGCGGGAATCATCAGGTAGCGAGGGTCGATGTGGAGTACTCGGGCCTGGGGATAAACAGAATAGTTCAAGGTCGTTTCATAGATGTTACAGGTTATAAAAATTTTAGTAGTTGTAGTTTTGAAATATGCGAAAATTTCAGCAAATATTTAGGCAAATTCTTAAATACTTAGATTCAGCTTGTGTTGTCTCGAACCCTCTTTTGTACTGCTATCTCTTTTCTAGTTCTACTTTGGGTTAGGATATTACGCGAATAGTCAGAAAAAAATAAACAATGTTGTTTTTGGCCCAATATTAATTTCCATTTTTTGTAACTTGTACTTTCCCATTGTTTTACATGTTTTCCCAATTCTACTTATTTACTTTGGTCTAGTAATATGTCGATTATCTGTCAAAATACATACGATAACTTGACAAACGAATCACAAACTTGGCACAGAATCGATAAACCGCTGAAACTGTCTCTAAATTGTGCAATAGTAGCCCACGAGCTGTCCACACCTCTTTCAATAATTTCCGCCATATAAAATTAAAGTATTATCATAACTCTTATATACTCTTACCATATTGGCCAACACAGGCAGTATTAGATTAGCGATGGCAACATTCGAGGTGAACTCCGTGATGAACTGTGTGACCAGCACAACGACCAGCAGTACGACGGCGTGGTTGAGTCCCTGCAGGCCCTCCAGCGAGGAGCCGATCATGGCCGACAGGCCGGTGGCCTTGCTGCCTTCGGCGAGGGCGAAGCCGCCGCCTGTGGGGAGAAAGATGGATTACAAATGATGAGACGTTCGACGTTTTTAGGAATCCTGAAGGATACAATCAATGCCCTTTTTAAAGCTTTATTTTCTACAAAATTGCGTGCAACAGGAATAAAAATCGCATTAACCTGTTGAATGTCGCATCAAACGCGCGAAAATTGAGACCTCAATTTTGTCCCCGAGGACGGAGAATTACGTCGACGATGGAACGAGCTAATCCAAAAAAAGCCTATTAACTCGCGATTTAAATAGATTGTCGACTTAAACGACAACAGAACGGCTTCCTGAAACTCAAAGTTTGAGACATAGTTCATGACAGTCCTTCAGTAAAATCAATAAAATTATCATTAACGGTTTTGGAGTAAAATTACTTAAAGACGGCTTATTGTCTATGTGATTGTAGGTGGTGTAATACTTTACCAAGTAAGAAGAGTAGACCCCATGGGATCTTTTCCTTGAGGATGCCCCAGGTCACAATGCTGGGTGAAGGTTTGGAGGCAGCCAGTTCTTCATCTGTAAACATTACAAAAATATAAGCACGTTAGATTTTTATTCCTTTACTAGCTTTTTTTTGCTGGTTTAGGCTTCGCTCGCGTTAAATTCGGGGTAACACGATTCCCCTTTCTTGATTTTCAGGTACCTGCTATCTGTAGTTTTTTCCCTCGCGCCTGATTTATTGTAATAGCAATGCTAAGTTTTCCCTTTTCTTCCCTCTATCTCCCTCATATCTCAATCTGTTTTAGCCTATGTCCATTTCCAGGGTCCCAACTATATTTGTACTAAAATTCATCAAAATCGGTTTAGCCGTTTAGGCGTGAAGACTTAACAGACAAACTCAATTTTGCTTTTATAATATTAGTAAGGATATCGTTACATAGTGCACTCCACTCTTCGCGCAAGGCGTATTTTGCCTGCTTCCGTCGAATCGCTCTGTCGTCCCGCCGGCGCAAGCCGCGTGTTTTGATTGGTTAGCTGCGTAAGCGGGCTGTGTTGATTGGCCGGCCGCGCGAACTAACGGGATGTGAAGGCGGTGCGGCGCGGGCCGGGTGACGCGAATGCGTCACGTGTTGTGTCATAGATAGAATTTCTATTTAGCAGCTACGGAGTCTGGATTTATGCCCAATTAATAGCAATAGGCTCGCACCATATTACATGGGACTTTAAATAACTGGCAATATGTTGTGGTATGCTGTTGGTATACTATCAAGTTCAAGTACCCTCAAGTACCTCTGCCTATCCCTTCGGGCATTACATTACAAGCGTGTTGTTATTTTACTTTGAGTTGCATTATGTCGTTGTCTCTCTTTTCTATAACTAATTAAAATCTTTACTTAACTATATAGTCTTTTTCTTGCGGATGGGAAATCATCAAATAACTTCCCCGCGCTCTGGGCGGAGCTGGGGGGAGTGACAGACTTGTAGAGACTAAAACCCACCCATGTTTCTTATATTGCCGTTTATGTTCCGGGGCCGCGGTATCTCTTTCGAACAACCCCCAACCCCAGCAGGAACTATATACCTAAAGTCTGTAATTACAACAGTGTACTTACATGAAGAAGAGGCGGAGAAGAACTTGAGGAAGTCACAGCACATCGGCAGGATGAACATGAGAATGACGATAAACATTGAAGTCACACCGTCCTTCACTTTCCTGTGGCAAAAAAACAACTTAGGTTACATCAAACAAATCAGTTGGAGTTATAAGTCGTTCTTTTATATTATACTAGCTGTGTCCAGAGGTTTCACCCGCTGCTCAGGTCCCCTTCTCATTTAGGAGTGTAAAAAATAGATGTTGACCGATTCTAAAAACTACCCGATATGCACACAAAATTTAATACAAATCAGTCCAGCCGTTTCGGAGGAGTATGGTAACAAACACCGCGTCAGTTAATTACAACAGCATTGAAGTGCTTGAAAAATAGATGACACATTTTTAAGGCGAAACACATGTAAAGCAAGTTTAGAAAAAGCTCGTAAAATCATAAGAACCACTGTGATTTAAAGACCAAATAATTGTTATTTTCTTGAAAAAAAAACAAGCATATAATTAAACTTACATGTCGGTGAGCACGTTAGCCCAGCCGGGCATGAATCCAGGGCTTCGGAAGATGTATAGGAACACGGCAAAGATGAACAGGAGACCAGAAGCCTGCAAAACAATAAGTAAACCTTAATAAAAATTGGTTACCTGGTTCTTCATAAGAGGAGGTAGGAGTTCTATGTATGCCCCAAGATAACGGGTCTTGACAGACAGACAGACTGATAATAAAGTGACCCAATACAAGTTCCGCTTTTTCCTGTTGAGGTACGCGACAATAAAAAAGAAAGCTATTCAGAAGTGATGATTCTTCTTCATACACGCGGCAATTGATTTATATTATACATAAACCCACCTTTTCGTGGAAGGTGGTAGGTCCCAGATTCCTGTACTGTTCCTTGATGACCTTCATCGTGGTCATTGATCCTGATGACGCCTTGTTTACTTTCTTAGCAGCTAAGCTGTTTGGCCTGCGGAAATAAAATATGTTATTTATGTATGACAACTGGTGATTCCCTCACTGGGCTTCTGCTCAGCATTGTGTGTGTGCAAAGTGTTTTTGTGTTTTTCCACCAGGATTTTTTCAGGAAAGGAGTGGATCTGTGATTAGTTGGGGCCTAAACATAACATTCTACTTTCCAGATCCCTCTATGAAGATTTCTTCATACCAAAAAACCGGGCAGGAGCAAATATGATTCGCGCACCGAGTACAAACTTGCGACATAAACAGCCATATCTTTTGACTGCGTAAACTTAGAGGGTTGATTTTTTCACAATACAAAGGAGCTATAGATTCGAGTATTTGGTTTTAATTTCAACTCGATACCTCTACGCATTCCCTGGATAAAGGGTCTTGACTAACAGACGGACAACAAAATGATTCAGTAAGGGTTCCGTCTTCTCCTCTTGAGGTACAAAACCCTTGATAAAAAGGGGTAACATACCTGAACATGCCCATGAAGGTGACCTGCAGAGCGAGCCACACGAGCAGCTGCATAATGAACATGGGAGGAGTACTGTATGCCATGAACCAGAAGAAGTTGACTGAGCTTCCGTATTCGGGGAACTCGCTACAAGAAAAAAAAGAAAAAAAAAATAATTTATGGTCTGTGTCTGGAAAATAAAGATTTAATTTCATTAATTTATTAGACATTCAACTTTATTAGAAGGTAGTAAAAAGTAATAATTAGTTTTAGAGCGGATTTTTCATATAGGCAACAAGTAGTTTGTATTTAAAATAGTAATAACTTGTTTAGATTCCTGTTTACTAGAAGTAAATTGTGCAATGCAAAAAAATCTTTATAATTCGCTGTTTTTGTAAAATTTCGAACATCTTCAATCTTTCTTTAGGAGCATTAAGACCAAAATTATAGAGTAGATGAAAAAAAAAATATTACATAGACAAAAAACTTACGAATCAAAGATTCCTTTGAAGGCGGAGTTGGTAGCCGTTCCGACGAGAGTACCGCAGCCTCCCAGTGTAGACGCGTATGCTATACTCAAGTAGTAGCAGATTGTTATGTCACTCGGTATTGGGGCTCTGAAACGAGAGAAACGCGTTTTAATTATCAAACAAGGAAGTTTTTCTTGTAATCCATGACGATAAAGGGTAATTACATTAGTACCTAACCCAGATACTCTCTGGAAGTTTGCGAGGAACTTTTCTCGGGGAGCTGGTGATCAATAATTCTCCTAGCCGTGCGCAAATACTTGCTATAGAGGTGCACAGGTCGTTATACAATGCACGGGATTAGTAATGCCACACCTCGACGCGTTCGGGGTTTATTTTTAACTAGCTTTTGCCCGCGGCTTCGCTCGCGTTAAATTCGGGGTAACACAGTTCCCCTTGCGCCTTATTGATTTGTAATAGCAACGCTAAGTTTTCCCTTTTCTTCCCTCTTTCTCCCTCACATCCCACTTTTTTTTAAATAAAAATTAGCCTATGTCCGTCTCCTGGTTCCCAACTATGTCTGTACCAAAATTCATCAAAATCGGTGTAGCCATTAAAGCGTGAAGAGGTAACAAACAAACAAACAAACTCACTTTCGCTTTTATAATATTAGTAAGGATATGCTTTTACTATGTAAAAAACCTTAGAAGTTTTTAATCCACTTCCCGGTGGGTTTTGTTTGGATGAGAATGTATGGTTTTTAAAGTATACATGTGAAAGACTTTGTGTGTACAAAATATTCTGGCACAAAAAAAAACATTCAAAGTATAACAAGGTTGCAAGCATTATAAAAATCTACCCCCTTACTAGTTTTATTTTTAACTATTAGGGACCCGCCTCGTACTTCGTACGAGTGCAATGTAGATAAAAAATCTACCCCCTTAATAACTTTTCTTTATTTTATGAACTACTAGCTTATGCCCGCGGTTTCGCTCGCGTTAAATTCGGGGTAACAAAGTTCTCCTTTCCTGATTTACAGGTACCTGCTACCGCTACCGGTAGTTTTTGCCCTTGCGCCTTATTTATTGTAATAGCAATGCTAAGTTTTCCCTTTTTTCCCTCTTTCTCCCTCATATCTCTCTTTAAAAAAAATTGCCTTGTCCGTCTCCAGGGTCCCAACTATCTCTGTACCAAAATTCATCAAAATCTGTTTAGCTATTTAGGCGTGAAGACGTAACAAACAAACTCACTTTCGCTTTTATAATATTAGTAAGGATTCGCAACCCACCCCAGCTTCGGGTTCAATGTACTATTATACTAATATTATACATATAAACCTACCTTGAATCAATATCTATTGTTTGCATTAAAATCTATTGAGTTGTTATATAGACCTAAGCAAATAGACAGCGGAAACGACTTTATTTTATACTACTGTAAAGACAATTGTTTTTATGAAGCTACATAAGTAATGAGGTTTATATAAATGAAACACAACTTACTCTTCTTCGCCAGTCTTAGCGACCGCCTTGGTATCCTTTCCATTCTCCGCTGGCGGGTTCTTCTTCTTGTTTATATAGACTTCGCCAAGTCCTTGCTGTGAATTAAATTAGAAACTGATTTGTTGTGACTCACATTTCTTAACATAACATAAACTCACGCATTCTTCCCATGGGATTAGGCAGAAACCACAGAACGCCACGATCCTTCCTTACGCCTTTTGCCTTATCCACACTCATACAGCAGCTGTCTATACTTTTTTTTTGGTACGGCAACCCGCATTTCAACTGCTTGTTGAGTTGTTTTTCTGTTTAACCGAACTATCTATCATCTGTCTATACACTCACAATTCGTTGTTCTTAATTTGAATCACTTGATTAAATATGACAGCTGTCAACAGATTATTGATCAGTGGTTTGAACGGCCTTTTTAAATTACATGGATGGCTTAACTAACTTTGGCTTCAATATTTTCAAGGTTATCATCATCGACCTAGGCCTTTTCTCATAAAGTTGGGGTTGGGGACTTCCAGTCTTACCGGATGCAGCTGAATGCCAGTATTTTACATGGAAGAACCTTCTATCTGATCTCCACAACGCGCTTAGTATTGGGTAATACAGCACCTCTTGGTAAGACTGGTCGTCTGACAGGCTGACTTTCCACTACCTGACACTGACTGCCTGTAACGACTGTAAAAGATCTACAAATGACACCCGGGACCAATAGCTTTTTAGCGGATAGGAAATTATCAAATAAATTACCCCGCTCTGGGCGGAGGAGGGTGGAGTGTCAGACTTTTAATTACAAAAACCCATCAATATCCTTTTGCCCTTTATGTTCTGGGGCCGTGGTATCTCTTTCGAACAACCCACAACCGTAGGAACAAAGGCTTAACGTGCTTTCCGAGGTATGCAGGAAACTCGGTATTTAATAAATAGGTGATCCAACCACAATCAGATGTAAGACGTTTAATATTTACCTGTTCTAATACTTCTAATATGGCCTCCACGATGGGTACCATCATGGTCGTGGCAGCCGCGTTCGACACCCACATGGATATGAACATAGTCACGAAAGTGAGGCCGAAATTCAGTCTGAAAGAGAAAAAAAAGTTATGGTGTGATCATTACCATCTTTTCCAAAATTATTTAAGTACGATTTTCAATAGCTATATTAATATTATATGTATAGAATTCGCAGTGGAGCTGGACCAGCCTAACTTCACAAATAAAGCTCGTCTTGTGTCCCGCTCGGTATTCTGATATTTGTATCAGACCTGTAGTTTAAATATCACAGACATACATTCAGTATACAAGAGAAAATCTCAGTTTGGGGTCTTACGATATAACAGATTATACCTGCAGACATTTATTTAAGCCTAATGCTAAGATTGATGTTTTTTTGTCATTTAAAAAAAACACTGCCCCACACTAGGAATTTCTCCTGCATCGTGGGTGAGTTTACCATTTAAACTCACATACACAAACAGCCAGACCCGAAAAAACTACCTGTAGTTCATACAAATATTTATTCCGTGCGGGGATCGAACCCGCGACACGCAGCACAGCGGTCAATCGCTCAGCCACTGCACCATGCTGTCAAATGTTATGGAGCTTATATATTAAAGATGCTGGGAATGTCGGCAACTATCGTACACATTCAGTGCACATGCTGCCGATATGGCTGATGTATCTCTTACAAAAAACCAAAGTAACTAACCTTCTATGTGAACAACCAACAACTTGCACAGTCCACAACGCAACTCTCTTCGGTAACTTCGAATGCTGTACACCAGCAGCTATCATGAGACCGCCCATGAACATCATGTTGGTCTCCTTCATATACGCTGCACAGGTTTTATCCGAATCTAGGATACCCATCGTTGGGAATAGTACGATGGGTAGCATGGATGTGACAGGCAAGGGCAGAAGTTCCAACACCCAGTAAATTGCCATAATTAGTACGACGTACATGCATCTATATGCCTGGAAAGAAAAGTTTTAGATATTGAATATTTTGAGGAAGACTTTTGTCATAGTTTGTAGGTGTCTCAAAGTATTGAAGTTGATGCAGACTTTATTGTCCTCAATCTTGTTCTATAAAAAGTATTCAAATTGATGCAGACTTTAACATTGTCCTCATAATGGATCTGAATGTTGATGGACGGAGAGCGAGAGGAAGGCCAAAGAAAGATAGATGGATTGTGTAAGGAAGAAGAAGTTTTGTTTGTGTTAATTTGTGGTGAAGGAGATAAGAGTAAATGATGCCGTGACGTCTGATAGGGGAGAATGGAAGAAGAAAACGGGTTGCGCCGACCCCAAATAGAATGGAACAAGGGCAGGAAAATGATGATGACTTTAATGAACAGATAGTCAAACGAATGAAAGGGACAGATAATTATGGTTTATAATGTTCTTAGTAGTTATTATTATTATTAATGTGGGTGTGTAGTTTGTCTTGGGATTTGAAGTGATGAGTAGTATTTAATTTGAGGACCACTTCAAGACTGTTAAGCTAAATATAAACTTAGAATGATTCATGATCATTTACAATTTAGTATTAGTGTCCTTAAACAAAGGTACTAAATTGTGTTTTCTAGTATTTTAATACTAGAAAATCAAAACTCATACCATTACCTACTCCAGACATGAACTTTGTAGCCAAGTCTTGGTATACAAATTGACCGTGACCATACCATTGAGGCATTGACCACAACATATAAGGATATGTGAAATAAAATCTTAATCAAATTATTAGTGTTTTGTAAAAGGGGAATTATAAAACAAACAAATAAAAAAAAACTTAGCAGCTGATGAGGAGATACTGTTTTAATAATTTGAGCAATATGAATTTGAAGCGAAAAATTAACTAAACTACCCACAAATATTAAATATATAATGTTACTTACAGGGTCATGGTTTAAAATAGGTATAGGCAGTAGTATCAGTGGAGTCAGCACTACAATAAGTGCCTTCCAGTATATGGAGACAAACAGACTCAATCTCTGCCATATTGTTGCACTGGATCCCGTCTTTGGGAAGTAGTATGTTGTAGAACTGAAACATAAATAGAATGTGTTATGAACACATTGGTGTGAAATCCTACATTAAATTGTATGTTGTAAAGGAGTTGGAGAAACCATGATACACATACTTAGTATCCACCTTCATTTTTCAGGATTAAGGCGAATCCAATGTCAGGCAATCATGGCGTTTTGCGACCCCCCCCCCTCCCCCATGAGGGGGAGAGATGAGATGAGATGATGATGAGATTTGTTCTGAGCACAGCCCCTAATCTAACGTGAGATTTTTATAATACACTTTCCATCATGAGGTAGGGTGCGATTCGACTAGACCCCTTCTAAAATTCGTTTCGATGTGAATTTATTGCGTGTGTAATTTATTTACTTTCCACGATTATATCCGATTTATTTATCAAATTACCTAGCTATTTATTGGTAACTTTACTGTTAAAAATTCGCTAAGCTTTAAAAATATTACCACGCTTTGAATCTATTTTTAACTAACATCAGAAGTAAAGCAACTAGCCAAAATACACAGAAAACACACAGTTTTCTTACAAAAAAGGTAATGAAGACAAATAAATTGAATAGGCTAGCTTATTATAATGGGTTCCCATTATTTTTTCTAAATTTGAATAATAGCATTTGCTATTATTCAAATGACGATTTTGAAGATTTTAGATTCAATATGTTGATATAGGGTTGTATATATAAATTAACAACTTACCGTTCTTCAGGAACACCGTTTTCTATTACCGGGTTGTTCATGGTGATTTAATGCGTTGTAAATCTCTCCAAAAATAATGTATGTTTGGTATATTTTGGTTTCACAATATCCACATTCTTGGCACCATCTGAAAGAGAAGCCAGGATTTAGTCACTATAAAATCATATTCGTTTGAAAACTAACATAGCTAATTAGCAAAGTTAAAATACCCGCTAAAAGTGTACAATTTCAAACAAATCGTGATTGAGTCATTTTATCCAACACATAATGCACCAATCAAAACCAAATGACAACTAAATTGGAATTTCGCAATTTGAGACGCTTGACAGTATTTTACAGGTAAAAACATAATTGTTTCTTAACAACCAAAACGTGTGTCATCTAATTTTCCTTATACAAGGCAATCATTAATAACAGATATATAATTTGGTTTCTCAAATTAATTTCGTTAATATTATAATAGTAATAATTTTAGTTGTTTCATTTTAAATAGCGAATTTAAGTAAAGAGACATGATGATTCCAAATGCGCAAAGAGTAACAAAACGCAAATCGGCAATAATGAAAGGCAGGCAGGCAACATTATGAAAATTAACGTCAATGTCAGTGAAATCAAAACAAGATTTTATAATCAAAACATTGTTTTACCAGTTTAATTTATAATTTAATCCTTAAAATCGAACTGAAACCTATTCACTGGTGTATTTTAATGTATTTTTAGTGATATTGTGTCTACAATGACGAAACACGAGACTAAAGAAGAGGTGGAAGGTAAGTACTCTATTAGCGCAGTTTTATCGAACCCAGGTGCGATATATTATTGTGATTATCTTAATATTATGGTGAATCTACGAGTATACGGGCTTCTACATGTTGTGATAGTATTTTGAACAGTTATAGTATTGGAGTTTCCATTCGGTGCCCAATTACAAATTTTAGGTTAGAATTTCATTACACATCTTGATAATGTTCAATAAACGGTGTAATCTAACGGAAGAACATCAAATCATCGATATCAACATAACCTCTTAAATCTTTTAGAAATTATCGTTTTGTTTACGCCCATCTTATTTAGAAGTCGGTTTTGCTATGATACTTTTGAAACGACAAGTGCCCAGCGAAGAGAGTAAAGCAGAACATATTGGCTATACAAATACTTATTTATTAATATTAGAACTTCGTATTCCTTTCTTCTAACTCTCCAGACATTAAATACTGTTGAGTTTCAGCTGCGGGGCTTGTTCTCAAAAACATATCAGGAGATAACTGAACCCCTTATTTAGCCATATTTTAGAGTTCCAAAAAACTATATAATAATTCTATATTGTTTAAAAATAGATTTTATTGATTTAATTTTAGCTTATTATAGTTCATAACAACACAATTATCAACAATATACCTATATATTCAGTTCTATAAAATAACCACATTAGTAAGTAAACAAGCTAGAATGCAATACCCAATTGTTAATTGTAATTATATCTAAGGGAAATCCCCAAATGACTTCTCCCACTCTGCCTAGAGCGGAAGGGAGTGTCAGACTTGTACTGACTAAAACCCAATCATATTCCATCTATTGCCCTGTCTTCTGGGGCCGAAGTATCTCTTTAAAACCAACCCACAGCCCCTGAAGCCAGAAGCCATGACGGGACTCTAAGATTTGCTGACATTTCTTAAAAGTGCATGTGGAAGACAAACAAGGTTTCAACACGGCTTGTCATTACTTGACATCAACATCTCGCCTGTATTCCCCGAAGGGCTTAGGCAGAACAAGCATGTAATAGGGGGTGAGCATATATGCTTTTTTAATTGGAGATAAAGCTTAGAGTGCTTTGACAGTGAAACTGCTGGGCGCTGCGCTGCCGCCCACTGCAAATTTGGTGTGTACTACTTACCCATAAATGGAGGATTTTAGTTTAGGTCTAAGGTAGTAAGGAATACTTGACATGGTTGCGACGACGAAACCATTATATATTTCTCACAACCAGGGTTCTAAAACAGATAGTGTTCTGTTTTACATATTTGCGTAGTCATTAATTAGGTATCTATTTGTTGCGGTTAACCACTCCAGTGGAGTACTCGTACCTACCATTTGTTATATTATGAGGACACACGTTTTTAAAAACAATGAGCTGAGACTAGCTTTTATCTGCGGCTTCTCCCGCGTGGAGCGGCAAACTAGGTACCCGGATAAATATTGTCTTACTAGCTTCCGCCCGCGACTTCGTCCGCGTGGCATAGTTACTTTGGGCTAACGCTAACTTTAACCCGCGTGATGATCCCAAAAAAATATATCTTTCTTTCCCCTTTTCTCACTTAAAACTATCTCTGTACCAAAATTCATCCAAATCGGTTTGGCCATTTAGGCGTAAAGACGTAACAAAGAAACAAACAAACTCACTTTCGCTTTTATAATATTAGTAAGGATATCCTAACACATGGTCCATGCTCATCCGATTTTTTTCATCCGTAATGGCTTGAGGACCGACAAAGTCCCTTTCGCATTTTCTACAGGATATAATTTATTAGTATGGATTTTACTCTCATTCAAATAAGGCGGCAATTTGCATTAACAAATGTAAAATCACATAATAGGCACAGGTGTTACAATTTGCCGCCAAAAGATTTTTACGTCTTTGTCTAAATTCACTCTGACGACTCACTGGAACTGCCCTGTGTGTATTAATAAAGTTTCTCATCAGTTCAGTACAAAGTCCAAAGGGAGAAAATTGTTATGTTGTGTAATATCTGCTGGTGTGTGCAAAAAGAATTGGTTTTCTTGCGTCATTAGATGTTACAAAATTTTGTTAGGCAAAAGTTTGAGCCGTTAAATTTAAACCATTCATTATTTAGAAAAAAAAATCGTTTTCTGAAAATAGCAGAGTGCCTAGACATCGTCAACCCAGGCTATGGGTGTAGGCAGTTACAAAAGTAATACACAACGTACTTTGAAGTGCAAAAACATGTTGCGGGTTGTTCGAAAGAGATACCGCGGCCCCGGAACGTAAAGGGCAACTGAAGGAACATACATGGGTGGGTTTTAGTCAGTAAAAGTCTGACATGCCCCCCCGCTCCGCCCAGAGCGGGGGAAGTCATTAGATCATTTCCCACCTGAGAAAAAAAAACCGGCCAAGAGCGTGTCGGGCCACGTTCAGTGTAGGGTTCCGTAGTTTCCCGTCCGTCACAATAAGTGTTCCCACTTATGAGTTTAAAGGTGGAGGAGGAAATTATTTTGTACAACTTTTTGTCTTTTTTGTACAAAAACTGTTGTGTCAATCAAGTTCAAAATGATTTTCCTAGAAAGTCCTTATAAAGTTCTACTTTTCAGATTTTTTTCATATTTTCTAAACTTATGGTTCAAAAGTTAGAGGGGGGGGGACACATTGTTTTTTACTTTTGGAGCGATTATTTCCGAAATTATAGACATTATCAAAAAATGATTTTAGTAAACCCCTATTCATTTTTAAATACCTTTCCAACAATATATCACACGTTAGGGTTGAAATTAAAAAAAAAATCACTTCCCACTTTACATATAGGGTGGCTACCCTAATAAAACATTTTTTTCCAATTTTTATTTTACCACTTTGTCGGCGTGATTGATATACATATTGGTACCAAATTTCAGCTTTCTAGTGCTAACGGTCACAGAGATTAAGCGAGGACGGACGGACGGACGGACAGACAGACATGGCGAAACTATAAGGGTTCCTAGTTGACTACGGAACCCTAAAAATGATTTTAGTAAACCCCTATTCATTTTTAAATACCTTTCCAACAATATATCACACGTTAGGGTTGAAATAAAAAAAAAATCACTTCCCACTTTATATATAGGGTGGCTACCCTAATAAAACATTTTTTTCCAATTTTTATTTTACCACTTTGTCGGCGTGATTGATATACATATTGGTACCAAATTTCAGCTTTCTAGTGCTAACGGTCACAGAGATTAAGCGAGGACGGACGGACGGACGGACAGACAGACATGGCGAAACTATAAGGGTTCCTAGTTGACTACGGAACCCTAAAAAGTGCAAAAACATAAATGGGCTAAGTAATCGCCGTTCGCAAGACTACTCCCGGTCACCGTAGACGTGGGTATGTGGACGATGAGCAATCGGTAGCTCACCGTCCATCCGTTATCCACGCGCGCTTTAAAGAGATGTCAGCAAAGGAGGGGGCCGCCAGGGCCACTGCCTGCCGGGGTTGCGCGTTGTTCTAAAGAGATACCGCGGCCCCGGATTACAAAGATCAAAATAAAGGAACATGCTTCCGCTCTGCCCAAAGCGAGAAAAGTAATTTGTCAATTTCACATCAGAAAAAAAGTCGCTTTTATGGGACAAGATGTTGGTTTGTGCAGCTGTCAAAATTGTGGGTTCAGCAGCTACACAGAAAAGTGAAATGAATTATTCCGTTATACTCCTACCTACTACAATAAAAAGAAACAAAGGCCTCCACCATTTCTTTCCTACCATTTGACTAACAAACACAAAATCTAAAGTCACTCACTAAAAGAAATGATTTCAGTTACGATTGTTTTACAAATAGGTTGTATTGTCGGAGTCGAGCTTACAATAATACAAAACATTTCATTGTACGAATTGATAACATCTCTTTATCAATAAAATAACAACGTTCTCCAGACATATTGTCTCCAACAATATCTACATAAATGTTTAGACAATAATTGCCTACAATGCTTAGATACATCATACAATAAGTCTTTATCTGATGAAAAACGCATGGCGGAACCAGCAAGGCACCGTCAAAGCAGAAAGTATCATGATTATCACGCATTAAAGGGACGCATTTTGTTGATGTCAGAAGGCAGAATTCCTATCCTCTAGCTAGATGAAATGTCTTCTTATAAGTAATGCGATTACGCAACCAGAATTGTATGTCATATGCTACTGTTGCCTACCCTCTTTTTATTGTTAAACAGGGCTGCCTCTTCTCGCTCATCATTCCCCATAGAGGCCCCATTATCTTAAATTGTCTAAGGTGTGCCATAGGTAAAAGACGGCCATGTTGCCAAGGCATTCCTATCGATAACTAAGATATTCATGAGTTCATGACACATACTGTTCGTGATCAATATAGCGCCACAGACAAGGAAGAAACAGATGATTAATTTATTCAAATGTCATCGTCAACTTTTATTAGAACAGATAATGTTTTGCTCCCAATTTCATTTGTTCTTGACCGTTTCACGTCAGAGCTTTTATTGCTCTTTTAAAAGATGTGGCATTGCTCATAATGATAACAACTATGTATATCGTCAATGTATACCCACGTTATCATCTCTTTATAAGCTTTTTGTGGCAGCTGTATCGTGCTTCGTATTGGCAAACCAACCGAAGGCCAAATTAATGGAAAGTAGTTCCTTCATACGGCTGATACTTTGTCATAGTGCCAACTTTGAAGCAAAATTGAAAGTTGCTTGTACCCGGAGTCTTTATCCTTCTACGCCGGAACGCAGCACTCTTATTTGGCTATAGTAACAGTTTTGGATGGTGTAAGCTCTGTACTAAATGAAGATCTTTGATTTGGAACAATTCCGCATGTCCTGAACTACCAGTGAGTGATTCACATTATAGATGCCTTTAAGGAATTCCGCTCATGTTTTCCTCATAGGTGTCGCCTCTTGAAACGTTAAATAATCTGACGTAACATAGTTTAACAACAATGTTGTAGTCGGTCTGTGGGCCGCTATCCTGCCACGTTTACCGCAATTCTTATCGGATTCATAGTTTCCGTCATTCTTGTACGGCTAAAGAGCTAACTGTTGCGCGTATTGCTTTATCTATATTTAAAAAAAATGCACTTTGAAAATCTTTTGCAAAAACATTTTGCATTCTGCCGTAGATAAGTGCTAAGAAATATTTTAAATTATTGTACGCTTATCTTGAATGACATTTTCAGTATTTCTTGTGTATTCAGCACAATAGGGGTTAGTCCTTGACAATGTCTATTAAACATCGCTGCTAATTTTGGAAACTAATTCTGAATGCATGAAAAATTACACAGAGAAGTCTGAAGTTACTTTTAATCGCAAAAATCTACCCATCCAGATCTCTAAATTGCCCGTTTCTCATTCTTTCCAATGTGAAGTAGGTGATCAGTCGTGACAAGTAAAACATTACTGCTCTCGGTTCGTTCGATATAGTCTCTATTCCAGTTAATATGGCGCATAACATAACCCAATAAGATATTAACAAAAGCTGAGTAAGCGCTGGGTTATGACGGAATGCGATTTAGAAGGAAAATTACAAGAAAGAAATACCTGAAATATTTTACATGCATGTAAATAAACACGTACGCATAGTCACGAAGTTACCTATTATGCGTTAGTGTATTTTGGCAGGAGGATATTATTTTGTAGATAGGGAAATCCTGTTCTAGATTGGCCGCTAAAAGGGATCCTCCTTTTACCTTTATACTATGGTCTGCGTGCATAGAGTCTGGGGGTCTAAAATGACCGCTAAAATAGAATTATTAAACCTATTATTTAATATGAATCACGTTACCATTCTTAAAATGGTCATAAAGTGACAATTCACAATATTAACTGCGTATCTAGCCATTTGTAGAATTTTAACGTAATTCATATTCCTATAATGATTCTGCTAGAGCGGCCATTTTAAATCTCTTAGAAACTAGTTGTTTATTACTCAATCACTCCAGAACGGCTGTATGGTTCTGGATGATATTTGGAACAGACATAGATTAGTCTGGAATGCACAGCATTAAAATTTTCACGTGAACGAAAACGCGGACAACAGCTACTTTTCTATTAATATGAAATATCTGCATCAAACGTGACAGGAAACATTTACAATTTGAACCAATTTTCATATTTCACGCCAATGTAATATTATTGTCATGTTAATTCGTAAGTCACGAGAATTACTCTCAAATGAAAAAAACGTGACAAAAAGATTTCTAAGTATTCCCAAATATTACACTTTTCAATATGCACATAGTGTAGAGCAAACCTTTTTAGTGAGATTCCAAAAAAATAATTGTCTGAATACACACTAAAATTTATTTTGATGTGGACAAAATAATTGTTTTAATAAAACAAATGATATTGCAAGAAAAAATATTTGTTTTCATTAGAAAACCTTCCGCGTTTTTGTAATCAGCATAATATAGAAATTTAGAATCATTCATGTTTTTAAATGGGTGTTTGCGTATGCCGACAATTCCGATAACATGTTTTATTACATTGGTGTGCAACTACACAATCGTGTGTACGATTTGTTTCATTTTCAGGTTTACGTGTAAACATTGATTACCACTTTATTCATTTAAGGTCTAACGATTTAATTTTCAACACTTTTACTTGAAAGAAGTGTACGGCGCGTAGAACACGCGTGGTCCACACATCGTACACTTTTGGTCATATTGAAAATTGCACCGTAAGGAATACGAAATGAAGCTCACATTGAAAAGCCCGGCTAAGGCTTTTGTGATGATCGTACACGAAATGTCTATATTTTAGCAAACGTATAGCTATCTATAGGATCAGCTGATTCAAAGTCCAAGGTTGATCATAGACGCCTACTCGTTAAGAATTCACGTTCAAGTTTTCTGTGACGCAAATCCTTTGGGATTTTATTAATAAAACGGGAGGCGTGACTTTTACGTCAAACGGACTGTTTTTCTGCTCTGAAGATAGTGTTGCCGGTAACCACATGATAGATTTCCAAACATGTCGGGTTATTTTGCTGGTTTGAAAGACACGTTGTAAAGTCCATAGCGGGGCGGGAACTTGACACTCTCAAGTTATAACATTAGAATGTCAACAAGGTCGATTCTGCTACAGCTATAATGCTGCCAATCTCTTCTCTTATAAACTTAGTATTCCAAGTATTTCACCACGTTACTATCGTGTCGTGGTAGTAATTATTTTCCTAAAAATTACGGTAAAACAAAAAAAAACTAACTGCACAGGTAGGTGCTTAATGTTAATTTATAGTAAAATATACACAGACTCTAGTCGTAAACAGTTATTTTGGTAATTATACTTGTAAAATAGTAATCAGCAATGCCAATTACGTAGAAGCTGTTGACATTTCAACCCATTGAATTTTCTAATACCCATTGTTGTATATAAAGCATTGTTGAATTAAATAATATGTCAACTTCTTTAGTATTAGAGTAATTATATTTTATTCTAGTTCAAAAACCTTTGAACGAGTTCCATTTTAAGATACAATGACACACTCTAATTAACCAGTCTTGCTTCCTACTTATGAATAACTACTTAAATTGTTTGTTGATCATCTCATAATTTCTGCTGCGTTTAAAACTCCTGCGCAACAAGATAGCGTCAAATTGTGTTTACCGATCAATTGCACACTCTCAATTGTACGTAATTACTTAAACGGCATAGAACTTGATACGCAAACAACTAGTTACTGTAGGAAGTAGTGAAGGACACGTTCTTATTAGACTTGTGTTAAACATGGAGATTTTCATTACAGATTTAATCGAGCTATAAAAAAGATATTGCTTTCTAAGTAATTAAAGAACAAATAATTTTAAAGTCAAGCCAATAAAGTTCCCTTCATCAAATGTATCTATCTGACCCTCAAGTCTTGTAATAAAGTTACTGGATAGCTTGTGGCGAAGACGGTACCTTCGGAAGGTCAAGAGTAGAGACAAGGTTGCGGTTGAGGCCGACTTGTGGCTGTCTATGGTCGATATCCGTTTATCGGTTATCTATCTAGTATACTTAAACACTCGTATAGGTCCATTCCGTAGGCACAATTATAAATTAAATCTGGTAGACTAGGTTACGAGTACATTATGGCCAAGTGTTGCCAAGGTATTGATTAAGAGACCATGTTTTGTAGTTTAACCAGCTAAACATTTAATCCTTATCTAGCGTACCTGTGACTTATTCTGCTATTACACTTGGGGATAATTTAGTTCCCATTAATGAAAGAATTTTCGGAATCTGATCAATAGTTCAGTAGCATATAGCATTAGATGGGATGTATGGTGTTACGCGAAAGGATAAAATTAGAAATGAGTACAGTAATGGAAGTCTGAAAGTGCGCCGTTTTTCGTGGTATGGCCATGTGTCAGATGAAATATCGTGAAGAAAGTTTGGGATCTGAATGTCTATAAAAGTAGAGAAAACCAAAGAAACGATGGATGGACTATGTAAAGGCTGATAGTAAAAATATGTTATAATCAATTAATAATATGGCAAAAAGACGTGTATGATATAATGACGAGTAATAAAGAAGTATGGAAGAAGAAGACTTACTGCGCCAAACCAAAAGTCATGACCAGTTCTGAATATTAACCCATACCTCCAGAATCCGGAGTTGCGGATTGTTTCGGGGTTGCGGTTGTTCAAAAGAGATACCGCGGCCCCGGAACGAACAGGGCAATAGAAGGAACATGGGTGGGTTTTAGTCAGTACAAGTCTGATACTCTCCCCCGCTCCGCCCAGAGTGGGGGAAGTTATTTGATGATTTCGATCCGCAAAAAAATACCTCTAGAATATCTAAATATTACGTCCAAAAAATCTGTGCAGATTATGTCATTGCGATAGTTACCCAACCATTTATTGTACTGATAGAATAAATACAATAAAGCGCAGTGTCATTTGTACAAATAATCAAATATTCGTACAAATGACGTAAGTGTTCGAGCTATCATTGAGTATATTCGGTTTTCGACGCCCATGTACAGGCGTTAATTAAAATGGCCTTTTCTTCATAAATATGTCTAATATAGCTTGTGTCATGTCTTATGTATGGGTGATCCATCGCTTGGCGACAATATTTAAAAAAAAAACCTATCGCTGTGGATGTGATGACACCCTTTAAATTTACAATTTAATATTATCCTATTTTAATTCTCTAAAGATCCAAAAACTCACGAGATCAATAAATATGTATACATGTATAACCAGTAGTGTTATTAGTAGTATAATAGTATTTCAAGTTCAGGATTGAAAATACTATACTATACCAGATAATTATGTCTGCATAACTCTATTCGTAGTTTCTACTAAGAGCATTCAGAAACTGTTTAAACCAAGTTCTCACAGTAATAAATGAATAATAAAACTGAACAAAACATCTTCATCCACAACAAAAAGCTATAATAACAACATTCAATTAGTTTTCAAACACCCACTTTTCATGCTTCCGTATTCACGTAATGTTTAGTTAATAAATCCAGTTTGGTAGAAGAAAAAATTAAACGTTTAACCGTGACAACAACGTGTCGAGCGTGTATGTCGTCATTCATGATTTAAGTGGCGCCACTGTTGTAGATTTTTTTGTATGTTTTTATCTAACCTTCAGACTTGTGCGACCCACTGTGCGATGTTTCACTTAGTGAAATAAATATTTAAAAATCTTGAGAGGTGTCAAGGGACACCCGGATGGAACGAAGTTATTATTTATTACTTCTGTACAAAAACCTGTATACACTCAACAAAAATAATCGTCGCGACACCACGCTGTTCAATGCGAAATAGAAAGACGAAACGAAAATAGCTGGCTTGCTTTCTATGAGAGAGAGAGAGACAGACAGAGAAACACGCGCACGCCGCACGGCTTACAACTATAGCAAAAAGTGTCGTTACAACTTTTGGTCTTAATTTTTTCCGTCTGGCCCCCTTTCGCAACCCACGAAAAGGAAGAACGAAGTTCGTTCTAAAAATAATGATATAATCTAAGAACACGCACAATGTGAAACAGAACAATAAGAAACTAATACCAACGCGCATTTAATCCCCGAATGGTTAAGCAGAGGCGTTCCTAATGGTATTCCCACATTTCGCCAGTTATGTTCAAGTCCTAAGTTATTGGGGGTGAGCCTATTGCCAGCAACCGGTCCTAAATCCAGACTGGCTATCACTCAGAAATTCTACTGGGAAATATTGGTACACACAGCGACATCAAGCTATACATTTCCATTATAGACTGGCCTGTCGTTGTTTTAAGTTTTCCTTAGAAAGAGAGATCCATTTACTGGTTTTGCAAAGCTTTTTTGGCCGTCGCGTCTCCCAGTTTGCATTTTGTGTTTGATTTTGGAACATGGACAGATAAGGTTTAAAATCATGAATCATAATTTGTCTTCCCTTTCTGGTAGTAAATACTACAAAACAGAGATGAAGATGAGAGAATAGAATAGAGATGCGTGATAAACTTAGCATCGTTTTGCTGCCAAAATTTTCAGTAATTATTGTTTATTATCGATCGTATATTGATCGATCAGCTGAAGACATTAACTGGGCAATCAATGTAGGGCAATTGCAAACAACAGTTTAAGCGGGCAAGCAGACGCACAGATCGAACATGTCAAAGAATGAAAAGAACGGTTGGCGCAGTGGCTGAGCGATCGACTGCTGCGCTGCGTTACGCGGGTTCGATTCCCGCACGGAACAAATATTTGTATGAACTGCAGATAGTTGTTTCGGGTCTGGCTGTTTGTGTATGTGAGTTTAAATGTTTGTAAACGCACCCACGATACAGAAGATATACCTAGTGTGGTGCAACGTTTTAAAAAAAAATAGGACATAGGGTAAAGCATAATGATGATACCATTTTATGGCATGGCTTTCTTGGGTAGTTGTCGGTTTGGTGTGCTGCTGTTTCCTTTGCGCTCAAGTAACTAGCATGTCCAACTTTAAGCGTACTACTCCCAGGAAAATTGGACATGACAGAACACCATTAACGACGTTTTAAAAAATATCATTTAATTCTGTTAGCGCATATTTAAAAAAATGTGCACAGTGCGTAAAGTATACAATTTTTTGCCAATTCTTTTAAAAAAATGACCACCTAAGGAAAATCATACATAATTTTTTCATATTTACCTTAAATATCTCACATCAACAATTATTTAACACACTCCTTGTTTATTCACCGACTTCTTATACCTCTATGATCATAGTAGGTATTTGTAACCAATAGATAACTTTATTTGAACTAATTACTCATATAAAGGCACATAAATATTGCTATAGAATGTGACCTACATATCAGTAACGGAAGGAACGGTGGAGATGAGATAACACCAGAAACTTCCTCGACCGATCAAATGCTGCTCTAGTGTATACGATGGGTAATCACTAATCATAATCATGGAGATTTTGTTGATTTATTTTAAACTTTTGTTCCACCGTGTGTCCACCTTTAGAACCGCAGTAAGATGTTTCACAGACTCATTCATCATCACATTCTTCTTCTTTATTTATCGTGTAGTTAGGTGTCTAACTAGGCGTCTGAGTTTTTATGCCAGGGCCTCTGACTTGGCTAACCATGCCGTCGAGAAATATCTCTCAGCCGTGCTGGTGTCCTCACGATGTTTTGCTTCACAGAAGGTAATGATAACAGACAGTGAGTACAGACTATTACTATCTACTAAATAAATTGAAGAGGGCAATGCACCCTTTGAGTACGAGTTCAACTCGTCCTTGGCTCTTAGACGCTTGTTAACTTCTGTTAACATTTTATCTTATTTTACGTTTTGTAAAGTAAGCAATGACTTATTGTCGGGCCTACGCTGTCCTCTCATACTTAAGTCTTAACGCTGTAACATCAACATTGTAAAACCAAATGATTTTAAAAGAGTAACTATGGAGTTTCTTGCCGGCTCTTGTCCATAGGAAACCAAAGGAGTTTTATAATTGCCCATGTTTTGATTTGATTTGTTGTTTTTAGGATGCCCGACTCGTCATTTTTCTGTCTCACACAAACACACAAATGGGATATAAAATATCCTATGTCTGTAACCGACGTCATGGGCCACCTGTAAGCCAAATATCATCGGAAACCGATGAGACAGATAGACCTACATACAGAAAGCCAGGAAGGATGAACGGATGAAAGCTGGCAGGAGGGCGGGCGAAAGATGTTTTTTATTTTATTTAATAGTTTTTATTATTCCTTATTGTAAATGTGTTTCATATAACTGTGAAAAGTTTATATATATTTTTTTCATGTGTTAAATGCCTTTTTTCAAATTAATGTTTCGTCGTTGAAAATTGCTTTCTGCCTTGTCCAGTTAAGGTTCCCTTTTCATTAAGCAAAAACCCAAACAACAAATATCTAGTAAAAAAAAGCGGCAAGCTACCAAACTCTCTTTATAAATAAAACTGGCAGAGAATAACTACTAAATCCGTGTTTGTTTGTACGGGAGGCCCGAAATAACCCGGCAAAATCAAGGTTCCCACGTGAAGTACGCGGGATATCTGGTGCATCACGTTTCAATTGAACATCCGTATCTGAATATTGCATATCTAGATCTAAACTGACACAACTCAAAAAAGGCTTTTTGGAAGCCGAAAAAAAACGTTTATTTTTTAATGGGAAGTTATGAACACCATATTAAATTTAGATCATAAATAGGTTGAGGTTGTTATGTTACATAGTTGCATATGATTCCCAGCATACAAGGATAACTAAGAAAACCGAGCAAGAGCGGGTCAGACAAGCGCAGCGCACCGAGAGCTCCGTACAAACTTGCGACATAAACAAACATGTCTTTTGACTGCGTAGACTTAGAAGATTCACTTTTTCCCAGCACAAAGGGACCACAGAGTTGAGTATATGATTTTAATTTCGATACGTACACGCGTTCCCGAGATAAAGGGTCTTGACAGACAAACAGACAACAAAGTGATCCAATAAGGTTTCCGTTTTATTTTTTGAGGTATGGTACGATTTTTGAGCTGTATCAGTTTTCATATAAATATCTAAATGTTTGGTTGACACTTCCCGTGACCTAAGGGCTGGCTTTTACTTTGGCCAGAGGCTTAGCGTTGCCATACAACGTGGCAACGTGACCAGTCTCTAGGGGACATTGCCAACTGACAGCGTTGAGGACGAATTTTTTGACGCTATTTTTTATTTATTTATAAGTTAGGTATTATGTTTAATAATTTTATATTAATTTAGTTTATAAATGTTATAAATATATATAAAAAACTTGTTGAGCCTAATAAAAATAAAAAAATAAATCTAGTTATCAATATAAGTGTGCGAAATAAGATAGATAACTATTATTCCCACTGAGCAGCTCCGTATGGTCATGTTCTTGAAAGGAATCTGCCTTGTTTCTCATGTGGATTGGCCTAACTTAGTAGTTAGATCATTGGTTCTAAAGCAGTTACTATTTAAATGATTTGTAACATAAAATTTCGCCATTAATGTTGAGTCCTATATAACAAATCCAGACTCCATAGCTGCTACTGAGAAATTCCTCAAAATACAAAAGTGGAATAAAAGGATAGTATTATTTTTTTTAAAAAAAACCTTGCCCCACTTTAGGATTTTCTCCTGTGTCGAGGGTGCCTTTACATACATTTAAACTCACATACACAAACAGCCAGACCCGGAACAACTATCTGTAGGCCATACAAATATTGGTTCCGATCGAACCCGCGACACGCAGCGCAGCAGTCGATCGCTCAGCCACTGCGCCAACCGTGTCTTCAAAGCCGTGTAGTTATGTACAGCTTTATGAATCAATCCGTCCATCTCTGCTAACATGACATGATTGCCGGTAGCCATGTCAATGCGCATTTGTATTGTATCCGAATTATGCACAACACAGTATGCTTTGTAAATGCCAAACGTTCGGCAGAATTGAGTATCACCTGTCATTGTGTCGAGTTTCTTTTTGCTTTTATTATGCTCAGTATAATAAACTTGATCCAATTTACTAGTAATAACCAGTTGAAAACCAGTTTTATCTACGCTGAATCTGGTATTAAACAAATAACTTTGGTTTTTTTTTTTAACGTCAATAATAAAATATCAATAAACTCTGTAACCTATGAATTACAATAATCAGCACATTTTTCAAGGGCGTCGGTTTGTGATAAATTCAAATAAATATGTCTGGTTCAAATTCTGATTTATTTTTATACTTTTAATCGGGCTTTGTTTTAGTTATGCTAATCTGTATAGTACAAACATTAATAAACTAAAAACAATTCATTCGACCAAACAGGCGTCATCATCATTTTTCTGCCCTTGTCCCATTCCGGATCGGCGCAACACGTTTTCTTCTTCCATTTTCCCATATCAGACGTCACGGCATCATTTACTCCTTTCTCTTTCATATCAATTCCCTACACAATCCATCCATCTTTTCTTTGGCCTTCCTCTCGCTCTCCGTCCATCAACCTTCAGATCCAGCACTCTTTTAGTCACATGAAACAGGGATATATGCCCGTAATTATGACTAATTTCTCCTCTGGAAAATATCAACACAAATGAACAGAAATTCATCTATCGTTCATTCTCAATGTAAACTATGTAGTGTCTATAAAAAATAATTTTAATATTTATCACGCAAAAGAAAACATCAAGAGGAAGTCTCGCTAGTTCCAAATCATCCTAGAAACAGGGACGGATAACCTTGAAATCATTAATGTAACTTGGGATGTAGTAGCACACCATTATGCTCCTAACCCCTAAATAAATAATAGTGAAGTTAACGATGACGATGGTGCCGTTAATTAGTAATTAGAAACATCATCAGTTCCCAAGGTGACAAGGGTATATTGCACTTCAGTTGGCAAAGATCCAAGTGGAGCTATAACGGAGAATTTTGTAATAGATTTATCCGATCACGCGATGCATAATCATAGTAAAAATAGAGATTTCTAAGCTGAAGCGGATTCCTGCTACAACATATTTATTAGAGAACCTATACTTTAAGAATCTGTAGGTAGGTATTAAAGAGTCTGTTTGCTACTATTCTTTGTGGAATTCCTATTGCATGAGTCAATGCATCTTGCTGTTTGTTGTTAGAAGGAACAATGGAAATAGAGTTTAATTTAACATTGAAAAGGCCCCAAACTAAGTTGAAGAGTTTGAAACTCCTCGATTCAACGTGGTTACATATCCCAAATAAACACACCTTATCGTTTAAGCATAAGTAGACAATATTTGTGGCATGCAAACAGTAGTTATCGTCAGGAAACACATTAATTTAAATTGTTTGCCTGAACAATGGTTATGTGTTGTGTCCTCCATTCCGAATAATGCAATGGAGTTGTCCTTTTCATCATCATGAATGACCATAGAGTCTTGTTAAGGAGATTTGTTGGTTTTGTATTGGCTTACATTAATTTTATTGTATTACTTAAAACAAGATTTCAGGAGGAGCTCGTGGCTAAATAATAGCAGCCGCTCGGGTCGATCTTAAGGTTAAGCCGCGCTTGCCTAGGTTGGTCTGTGGATGGGTGACCACCCGTTACATACCGAGTTTCCTCCGTGCCTCGGAAAGCACGTTAAGCCGTTGGTCCCGGTTGTCATTTGTAGATCTTTGACAGTCGTTACAAGTAGTCAGTGTTCCGAAAGTCTGACAACCAGTCTTACCAAGGGGTATCGTATTACCCAGTATTAACTGGGTTGTGGAGGTCAGATAGGCAGTCGCTCCATGTAAAATACTGATATTCAGCTGCATCCGGTTAGACTGGAAGCCGACCCCAACATAGTTGGGAAAAGGCTAGGCAGATGACTTAAAACAAGATTTATATTGTATTATGAACATGATTGATTTGAGGATTTACTTATTGTAGCTTTTTTTAAATCAACTAGTTTCATTTTATCGGCATTGACATATTTTTATTATATTTCTACGTGACGCTATTTTTACAAATATTGCCTCATGTACTTAGTCATTGTTCTTTAAAAAAAACCTGTTGTCACCAAATCTCGTTAAATCAACGAAAAAACAAGACTTTAAACTGAATTTGACAATCTTATCTACCATCAGATCTACTACCTTATCGTTAACGTGACGTACGTCTGCAACGCAATTCAGACATTATGTGTCAAGGGCGGATTACTTCCTTGAATGTGTCCCTTGGCAAGATGACTTGCGTATTTTTTCCGAAAAAAAATTATGTCGTTTGGTGAATTTAAATTATTTTCCGTCACCACTAGGTCATTCTCTTTCTTCTTTTCAATACTAATAGAATGACTTTTGTGAAGATGGAAATCTCTTGTGCAATCACTGGAATCATTAGGGCAAGTTTTCTAAGAGCAATACAGAAGGCGTTCAATTCTAGTAGTGAAATATACCTTCAGAATCTTGGTCTTCAAAATCTTCATTCGAAATCTATGAAGAATCCTACATGTTCTATTGAACGCATCCTAATAAAACGATCATTATCCTGTTTTAAAGTCATGTTTTTGAAGTACAGTGATGACGTCAGTGTAACAAAACACGGTTGTCGGTTTAAAATTACGCCGAAACACACCTCCATCGTCGCGTAGTTGCAACTGGTGCTTTCTGATTGGTCGAATAAAATGTGTGGCGATATGGTGTGGCGTCGTCTGATTACAGCTGTAGTAGCGCTCGCTGCGCCAACGATTGTGTTGAGTAGTGCATTTGGTTAGGTTAATAGCAAAAATGATTACGGCTATATTCTATATGTTCGTTGTTATCAACAAAATTTGATATGTTCACATCAAAAACTTAATTGTTCTAATACGACCTTCCCTGCTAATTATACATAATTAAAAACAGAGGCTTCATAACTATTTTCTAAACCGCCAAATATTTAATACCGTAATTTGAAGAAACCTTAGGAATTCACAACAACACAAAACAAATTGGGAATACTTTTACATGATATTGCTGTTTCAAACATGTTTATACAAAAATATTACAACGCTTATAGCCAAACAAATTCCTTGCTCGATTGTAAAAACTTTAACTTATGTAATAATCTGTAATAAATCACCAAAACAATGGCGTATAATAATATAGCAAAACATTAAGATGTCACATTTCACGTCCATATAAAAAACTACATCAGTATGTTGCTGAGATGAATAATAAACAGGTAATGGCAGGAAAAATGAAGGAGGCGTACTAGACTAGAATCAAAATTAATTAGTATAAGAATCAGAACGTGGCAAATGCTGAATACGTGGCAAGACTTACCATTAACGTATACGAATCTCTCTATAAATGGTTTGACTAAATAAAAGCGAAAACTAGAGAGCACTCAATGACCTCTTGCTACTAGTAAATAGGGAACAAATTCAAACAGGTCAAATACACATTGGAATTGACAGAGTCTAAAAAAACGAACGTTAAAATGCTGAAACCCACGACATATCCATATCCGAATGAATATAAAGAAGTTGCTCTCGAATGAAACTCTTAAGCGAGACGAAACTCTGAGTTCCCCAAACAGTTGGAATCATACATAGAAGTGAGTCTATTATCAAATTATGCAACTAATTCTCCAAGCTATACCAGTCAAGCCACTTTTTTGTTACACGCGCTGACGGGTCAATCAACTTCTCTTCTAATTTTCATAATATAACCATTCAAAATTAGCCTTCCTCATATCTGGGACATATCCAATATTGTCGGATGTTTTTTTAAAATGGCTGCTTTGTAAGGCCCGTTTTGTAGCACTTGCGCATTTAATTAATCAGTTTATATGTCTCTTCAGTCTTTGATGTATTAATCATTAAGCTGCATTCTTGTATCTACGTCATCATCTTGTGAAGTATTATTAGTTCAACGCCTTATGTTCTAGATGCATCGAATATGAATGTGTTTTGAAAACATACAATATGTCCTTGAGATTTTACTCTAAGGATATAAATTGCTTTTCAGGTCTCCTGACCTCAAACGCATCAGGAACAGATAAGAAATAACAACTTTACTAAAGATCAGTTTAGTCGTTTTTAAAAGTAATGACGATATCCAACGTATTATTACATCAGCTGCATCTCGTCCCGAATTTGTTTAGTATAACAATACACGTGGTAATAAAACGTATTTTATCTTTAAACTCTACCTACCAACTACATCCCAATTAAAAAAAAGACATTGTAGTACTATTGCAAATGTCATTGCGGTGTCAAATTGCAATGCATTTAGTTATCAGACTAATAAATATGTATAAAGTAATCTGACACCTGTTATTTATTGAAACTATTGTCTTAAGTGGTCAAGGTTTATGCTCATTTAAATATTGTACTCTTTCAGCCAGTAGTTTGCATTACCTTCATACAAGTATAAAATACTACTCTTCATATTTTAAAGGTTTACACTATATTGCTTTAATGTTGACTGCTAGACACCCAACTGCTTTCTATATAGTCTAATCTAGTTTCCGTAGATTTTCCTTTGCATGCGGTAAAATCCACTTAGACTTCCACATCTCACGATTAGTCTTGAAAACCATACGTATGCAGCGGGTGAATGTTTAGCAACATTCAGAACAGGTAGTTGTCCTTGCTTCAGTTTTGCTACCTCTCTTTTCCTGGTCTCGGACTTTACTATCACCTATTCAGAACAGGGTCAGTTTAGTGCCTATTTCATCTTGTATCTATTTGTGTTGTCATTTTTATGTGTTTTACTTCCTGCCTTCGATTAGGCGTCCACGTTTCTAATTGACTGTTTCCTGACTTTCTGTATCGATATTCTTATATTGTTCATGGCCTATAATCTTATATTCTTATAATTTTTCTTAAGCATCGTCAAGGTAAGCAAATTCTTATCAAACGCAGCTTTCGTTTAATTCCTTATCGTTGTTTGTTAAAGTGTAATGCAACCTGTTCTGCTTGCTTGTAATTTGAAAATATTTTGTACATAACCGGTAAAGTCTGGTATAAAAATGTTACTGTAAGTAAGTAAATGTCATATTACATATAACGGTTTTGCCTATCATAATATACACCTTACCAAAAAACTTTTTCAAAAATGCATTCGAATCAGTGTAATTGTCAGTCTTGCCACGACAATTAATAATATAGATTCGTGTCTTCTTATCAGTCCCATTTAACCTATTCAAATTAAGTTACTTTTTATCGTACTCATTTTGTTGGGGTTATGATCTCGCGTGCGCAACGACCCTTGATCCTTAATCATAAAAACATCACGTTTTGCATACTACAATAATGTTGCCCTTGATTTGAACTCCTCAATTTACACCTCATTGTAGACATCGATAAATTCTTTAAAAAATCTTTATCAACAATGAATTCACCAAAAACAGTATATCCTTTAATAGGGTAGTACAGCTTAACATATTGGTTTCGATTCGGTCATCGATTCTAAATGCGATTTTATCGATATGCTTGTTAGTATAATCTTTACCTTCTTTACAATTATTTTTTTGATTTCTAATCGTTTCAGTCTTCAACTCATAAATATGTTGCACCTGTAAACTACTATTTGTGTTAAGTACAGTCACGATCGGTCGTTCGGTAATAACCGGCAAAGATCGTAGTTACAGATCATTACTTGAATTACCCAGTCGTTTAACAACGTTACAGTACTTCCACTCGTTTCGGTTAGTTTACTGTAGAACTCACTAGATGATTAGGCAAATTCTGTTAGAAAAGACCTCGACATGTCAGAGTGAGTATTATTTACTGAGTCAGACTTAATTTTCGTAATGTTAATGTTTCATAAAACAGACAATGAATTATGATTAACCAAGAAGTATCGAATCACTATCATTAGGTTATCGATGTAAGATAGACTTTCAATCTATGTGTAATCTTACTTTTGGGCTTCGCCGCAGTCGGCTGATACTCTCCCGATTTAGTTGCGGAAGGCGAGGCACATAATGTTGACAGAAATTGGATGAAGTGAAACACCAGATCTATGTCCATTACTATCTCATCGACAACATTTACTTAATAATGATAAAGGTTCAGTAAAATAACCTGTTAATGTAATGAAAAGTCTACATCTATAATAATGTCGTCACGTCTTTAATTGTTGTTTGGTCGCGAACTCATGTCGTCAAGTTTGGGATGTGCGCGCAAATTGATTACTATATCAAAGCCTATTGTCTTCAATCATAGCCAAGCGAAGGTCGTCTCTACCACTGTTAGTATTTGTTGTGAAATCGAAACTAGATGTTATTGCGTCTAATTTTTTTACCATCTGTATTGTTGTCCTTGCTAGATAATGACCATTGTTATCAATTATTCCCATAGATTTAAGAAAAAATGCATCTTCTTTTGAACTTCCTGGTATTTTCTTCCGATTTATCAAATGTTTTGTACCAGAGAGCTCTGTTAAGTATACGTAACCAAATATTCAAGCTAACTTCTAAAAATAACTTTTTATTATTGAACTTTATTAGGTAACTGGTTTCCATCGATTTATTTAAAGAATTCCGGTCTGGTTATAGTTTTCTTTTTGTCGAAGAAGGACTTGTCTGATTCTGCAGAGTTCTAAAAATAAAACAGCAATAATCAAAAATTAAGTTTGTCTAAAGACCTCCATTGACTGAAACATAGGTAAGATTTTCATCATTCTGCACTGGTTAGATACAGCTTCAATATAATTAAAACCGTGATAACCTCTGACCAAATCATTAATGATCACATGATAATCACACCTTTTGAGGTCGTATCACCTCTTGATACTACAAGTTATAAAGTTGCTGATGGGTTATTAATAGAAAATCATGTAATACCCTATGATAGAACATGAATACTGCATGATAAATAGATAAGGGGAAGTCAATGGGTCAGTTTGAAAAATAGTAAATAATTACAATGAAAAAATAGAGTAGTTAGCTAGTACCTATACAATTTACAGAAATAAGTAATACATACGGCAATAATAATTTGACGGTACGGTTGGCGCAGTGGTTAAGCAATTGGCTCCTACGCCGGGTGTCGCGGATTCGATCCCCGCACGGAACAAATATTTCTGTGACCGACAGGTAGTTGTTCCGGGTCTGGCTGTTTGTGTATGTGAGTTTAAATGTTTGTTAACGCAGCCACAATACAGAGAAGTTCCTAGTGTGGGGCAACGTCTTTTAAAAAAAAATATAACAATTAAGAGTAGTACCTATCTGAATTTGCACACTAACAGGAAAAGCTATGCGATTAAATAATGAAGAGTACCACTCAGTATTATCAACTCACCATTGATGATACTAGAAAGAACCGGAAAACCCGCTAGTAATTTCTATAGCCATGCTTTGAATAGTTAAGTATCTATGGTAAGCAAGACGCGTGCGAATTGTAGAGGCCTAATGGAAAGCAATCATTACGTACAGAACGTCATAGATATCACATGTTGCAAGAATGAGATCATTTTACCTAAGACAAGAAACCAAGAATGAAAACACAGTCTAGAGTTGAAAGGTGAGGTGCTTTGTTTTGAGAACTCAGTTGTTACTCAGAGAACAGGTGAAAGGATTAGTTATACGGCCATAATCTCATAAATGGTAAAGAAACAATATTTACCTGTAGCATCTAGTATAATATTATATCGAAGAATAGAAAGCCTGATTATTGATTCATTAGCCATTATAAACTTCATCAAGATTCTGAGAATCAGTTTGAAATTGATTGTTTGATATTGCAATATCTTCTCTTTGAACATGAGGTCAGTAATTTAATCATGTGGCATGATTATTAATGACATGTGGCATGTACTGTTGCTTCGGTATTTTGATTCTCATTTTTATCTTAATTAGGATTTCATGGAGTCCATGGAGTTTCTTGCCCATTCTTCTCCATAGAGATCTACGCTTTGGAATGGGCGCAACTACAGTACTTTCACAAGTTATTATGTCTTGTGACTGGGACTGTAGCAGCATCTTTTTTTGTTGTTCTTGTTTTTATGACATTCAAAAGTGCTTGTAATGGTCTAATTGAAATAAATGCTTTGAGTTTGAGTTCATGCATCAGCATTGCTTTGGTGGTGCCATTTGATATTCATGTTCATATGATTAAGTTAATCAGTAATTATATGATACGTCATCCCATTCTATTAGGTCATTGATGATGTCAATTTGTTTTATAGCTATTGTGCTAGTATTCTATTTATAAGAATTACAATAAAACTTATTTTTGATGTACTCTTCAAGGTCTTTTGCTCGTCTGACCACATTTTGTTTTTAATTCTAGTAAATAATATTTTTTTATTTTCCGTACACACGTGTAAAATGTTTGCCTGAGCTGTAACAAATTTCGTTAAGAAATAAAATTGTCCTGTCATTTTAAATCCAAATATTACATTTGACTTGCATGATAATTTTATTTGAGATAAATTCTCATATCATGTAGGTTATCAAACAAGTTTTGGTGAATCATAAAACTTTGATAATTTAACAACGATTCTTGATAACTTTTCATAGATAACGGGATTTAAATGAGAGCGTATCCGCAGACTTGACCGGGGGCCAATACGTGCTTAACTTACCAAGATACACTTTATAGATCAAGTTCATGAAGACTCTTGACTTATATTCTTGGGATTTCTTATCTCTAATAACCGAGGTATCTCCGCATAGTTGCAATAACCCTGCTAAGTGATTTTCTGATTGATAACGCTCTGTGATTATCTATGCCTATTAGATGTGTGCAACATGATTGACAATAGCTCTATGTTCATTGTTTGACTTTGTTACGAGAATTACTAGATCAGTCACCAGTCTGTTTTGTTTCTCTCTCAAATAATTATAAGTTATTTGCTGTATTTAGTATAAGAGATAAAGAGACGGTTTACTAATTCAGCCAGCTCTTGTGTACTGTGTGGCTTGGGCCCGATTCTTTGTCCTGCATCCGTGAATCACAACTTTATATTTAACATACATGTCGTACATGCATGACCTGTTTCATTCACATTACATTCTATATCTTTAATTTACACAATATGTTTTGTTTATTGCACACTGAAATGCGACAAAACTCTCGACTCAGCAAAATTTACAGTTTTACTCTTTTCAAACAAAGTTTTCCTGTTAAATGCAACCTTTGCAAGTACAATACACATTTCCATATACTTTAAATAAATTCTCCGAAATTATTTTTTCACCTTTGAGTTCAATACCTTCGTGAGCTTAACATCCATCATAAACAAACAAATGAAATTGCACAAAACATTGATTAATATCTGTCTTACCAAATTTTCGACCGTCTGCGTCTGAGTCAGCTTCGGAAGTTTTAGCCCAAACATTATATATCTTTCATCACACTATAAACGTAATGTACTTTACGTTCAGTATTCACATGACTGTGATGAAAGCATGCATTTCCAAAATTGGTCACACCATCTATGAATTTGTAAGTGATTAGCAGTTATTGCAGCTTTGGATATATTTTACGGTGTAATTCTTGGCTTGATGTTTTTTTTCTTACAGTATCTCCATTTCTACGAGTTATGTGTCTATAAAAGCTGAAACCTATTAATAGAACCAAGTTTAGGCTAATCAAGCCACTTTCTGAGCTATGAAGCGTGCAATTGAAGACGCCTGTGTCCAACAGTAGACTGAAGATAATATCTAATGATAATGGTCCTCCCAAAATCTAAACCAAACCTACTGACGACAAGGTTTTTAAATCATCGAAGTCACCAACTAAACGTATTGTAGATCGTTCATTGTAACTCTGCCCCAACATATCGCGCTAATGCATTAAAATCAGTGCACAGACTTCTTGTAAAATGGGAGCAATGTATTGCATTGACCTTTTCCGGACCACCTTTACGCACTTTGTTTCATTCACCATAGCAATGTAGTGTTTTGTAAATACTATATTTCTCAGTAATGTGTTGTTTCTTTGGAGTTATAACGTCAAGTGTTAATTTACCAGGTTTTAAGTGTTCTTAGAATGCAATTCCAAGCATTTTGCTGCACAGACTTGAACTTTCGCTGGATAATTAGACACTTTTAGGACTGTCGTGTGATTTCTAAATATTGTTCGTAGATGTTTCCTTTATTAGTGAATATGATGCAGTCAAAAGTACTATTGACTAGCAAAATCAGTCAAAAGCACTTTTGACTGAACAGGTTGGTCAAAAGTGGTTTTGACTAAAAATTATTGGTTTTTAGTACTGACTGCAAATTTGCGGTTAAAAGTACTATTGACTGACGCTCTTCGTCAAAAGTAGTTTTAACTGCAATAAAGCATCAGTCAAAAGCACTATTAACTAACACTAGGTTAGGTTAAAGCTGTGACCTCCTACGACAGAAACGACCTGCATTTATAGAAAAAAGAGATTGTTTTTAGTTGGTTATGCCGGAACTGAACTATTTAGATTAGGAGGCATTACAATCTTTTTAAGAGTTTTGACTGATACAACCAGTCAAAACCACTTTTGACGGAATCACTTAGTCAAAAGTACTTTAAACCAGCTTCATTTGGCAAAAGTACTTTTAACTGTTATTTTAGTCAAAAGTACTATTGACTAAAGCATACGGTCAAAAGTAATTTTGACTGATTTTGCTAGTCAATAGTACTTTTGACTGGTTAAGAGTTTTGACTGCAACAAATACATATTACGGATAAATTTCTTTAGAATTAGCTATGAAGACAAAATTTATCTTGAAAAAATAAAAAAAAAGAATTATCCTAATGCCTTCCTTCCCAGTGGTTAGCAAACGGTTTAGTCATCCCATAGTCAGCCACTATCTACATACTTTACGGCTTATGGCGTTTCTTAACATGAAGCAAAGCAAATGTTGATCTAAGAGATAAATCCGTTCGACTATACAGTCCTCACGTTTTTCTCCATAGACAATTTTAACTTTGCATGTAATGATGACTGCAAAATAAAAAGCCATTTAGCATTAAGATAAAGTTGTTTGAATAATACTTTCAATGCCATTTTGACACACCTCCTTTCATAGCCTTTCAGACTTCCGCTTACGTCATACTCTCGTGAACATGAAATAAATAAAAGTGCTTAGCTTGAAATATTGGGTCTATTGAGAATTGTCTGGTATTTTTGGGCAATTAAGAATGTTCCTTGTCTTTGAATGAATATTCTGCTAAAACGAATCTGGCAAATCGGCAACAAAAAACAGAATCCTCATTCTACGATTACACAGTCAATGAATTGATTTAATTTAAATAGATACGTATTGTTTGCCCAGATGATATCGACTTGGAAGGTAAAACAGGGCATGCAGTCATTGTCTGGTTATTAGGTCAGCGTATGTCATTCAGTCTAAGCACCTCTATTTTCACTTCTTTGTTAATTAAATCTAAGTAAAAAAAAAAACATTTAATGGAGTTATCTTGTAACCTTGATTCCGTTTATTGGTTTAAAAAACTCGATACTGGTTTACAGAATTGAGTTTCAACTTTGAATAACAGATAACATTGTCTGAAACTTCAAACTGCTGCGGAAGACGGATCGGAATACTGAAATTTAAGTAGAAAGATGATACTCCTTAAATCTTAATAATACGCAAGGTAATGTTTATACTACATTGGATATCATCGCTGAATATGAGCCTCTTTTCATAAAGCAAAATAATATATGTTATTCCTTGTGACTTCAATTTCCACATTGTTATGACGGAAGTTTACTAAGGTATCATTGATGGTGTGTTGCTGTTTCTACTTGTACTATAGCAACATTTTTATAATTCTGGTTGTTATTGTACATTTCAGTATCTTCATATTTAGATGAAATGAAAATGTTGCAGTTTTCCTTCCATTTCCTTCGCTTGTTTACTTAGTCTTGGCTGAAGATGACCTAGTTTCTACTTTATTTGTTTATATCAATACTGCTGAAATGTGAAGACAGTTAATCCTGAAGATTACTGCTTTCGGGGCTTCCTCTAAACGTTACTTACGTTATTTTTGTGATTTTCACTGCTATCAGAAATTGTAAGATTTGCAGCCTTTTTTTATTTCAGACAATAAAGGAAGAGATGTTTGATGACTAACTGTCTTTTTGCATATAATTTTGATTAGATTAGATTTTTTGAAAGATTCCTTTTATTTGTCCAAATCACAATCTTCCTCAAAAATGCAACGTCAGATAACAGCTAGACATTGATTTAGACTAAATACAAAAATGAGGACAAAAATATATGGTTTTTACTGACTTTTGTTCCTGATTAATACAGATAAAACTTTTGTAATTTAGCTTCCACATATAATGCCTACTACGTTGAGGATAATAATTTTAATGACGTTGTTCGTAAAATAGATGTTATCCCAAGTAACATGGGGCAAGGGCAGGAAGATTATGTTCTTGAAATAGATGAATGAGATACTATGGGAAATACCTGGATAAGGCAGGAACGTGGAGAATAAGCCCCAAAAAAGAGAGACATTTTCTCAGCAATGGGTAAATTCTGGCTGTGAATGGTAATAATGATGTATATCCTACTAATATTATACTTAAATACAAAAGTCTGCGACGATGGATGGATGTTTGTCACTATTTTACGCAAAAAATACGAAACGGATTTTGATGAAATTTGGCATACAGATACTTTATAACCTTGACGAACATATAGGATACTTTTTGTCCCGTTATTATGTTCCTTTTGAATAAATTTCGACGTCTAACGGGTGAAGCCGCTAATAAGAATTAGTCTGTAATATACATATTGTTCAAAATACAACAAATATTATAAAGTTGCCTAGCTTAGATTAATAGTATCGTGATAAGGAGTATTATTACGTGTGAATACGTATTAAAAGTCACAATAAGGATAATTTTACGAGGTACAATGTCAGGGCCTAAATTATTTACATTATTATGTGCACATAATAACGTTAAAATGTTTGCTTCATTCGGCTAGTGGTCGTATGTTTCGATAACCGAATAGGTTTTCCGTTTATGCGTAATATCGTCAAGGATTTATTTTAGTCGGTTGCTCCACACAAATTTGTTGTGTATTCTGGTTTTGGTATTTTTTACAGTTATTTGAAATCAACATATAATATAAAATTGTTATATATAGGTTCCAAAGTTGCTTTCTAAAGCTGAAGAGTTGACTTTGATGATCGCGCTGATTTCAAGAACTACTGATTTAAATTAGAAACGCTACGACTTAGGATCAGCAGGTGTAACAGCTGGGCACAACTATATGTTTATCATTACGGTTCTCTCTGACTTCGGTTTTGAAGGTACAAATCTAAGAGCCTACAAAATCATTACCAATGTCAAATTAAGTTCTTAATTATTACTCAAATCTCAGTAGGTATATATTTTATTCCGTGGCCGTAGACTTTATGTATGTATTTATATATTCAACATATTTAAATGTGTAGAATTATTTATCTAGTTTTTACGTCTTTGGCTGTTGAATATTAACTAGTGTCTGACGTGAATTTGAACAAAAAATATCGAAGTCATGATTGATTGTATGTAAATTGATTTTGTACACTTTGTTTTTCTTCACACCTAATTATTTTTCTTTAAGCTGCCAGTAGCAGTTAGCACTGGATCGAGTTTGTTTTGCATTTTTATCGATATGCATTTTAACATTTAACTTATTATATCGCTCACCATTGATAAAACTGTCTTGATTGGAGAATATGGCGTTTTTATCTTTATTGTTTATAGTTTTGGTACTGTTTTGTTATTAGTCGTAAAAGAGTTTCCATCAACATACACGCTACAGTTCTGTTCATTATGATGTTAGTACCTATATTGTATTAAGATTAAAATGCGTATGTCAAAAATGTACAGTATAGAGTTTTAGATTTAAGTAAAGCTTCCAATAGAGGATTTGAATACTGTTGGAAATATTTTTGCAATGCATAAAATAAATAATAATAAAATGCAATCTCACCGATAAGAAATTGAGAAATCCTTTGTATCCTCGCGGAATACGGTAAAAAGCGTCGCAGACAAAAATAACACCACACGAGTACGTTATTATTAAAAGTTTTCACAATACGAAAATATTGAATCGCGTAAATACGACGAAGAGCCGTGCATCCCCTACGAACCGCGGGCACACACTGACCCGTTAGACTGACTGAACGCCGGACGCTCCCGCGCTTTTTTCTTCGTCGACAGTGCTCCGTGTCGGGCAAAGCGAACGCGTCGCATTCAGCCTATTTATTTTTAATTTCAATCAGGAGTGTGTGAACCTTCGAGCACGTGACAATGGCAGGTCAGTATTGTAAAGACAATAAATATTTTGCCAAGCAGTTTTCATTTATCAATGTTTGTCTAAGGTTAAACTTTCAGGTAGTACGTTAACCTGCAGTAGTTTATCTCTAATTCATGTGACCTATTTCTGTCGGTGTTTCAAGATTGTCTGTAATTTGTTACTATTATTTATGCACCTGTCTGCGTTCATGAACGCCGATCTATGTTATTACGGAATTAGTCTTGATAGCAATGTTAAGGGCGCGCCTCTAACAAAATGTCTACATTTGAGTTGATTACCGATATTTTTCTTAGGAGCAAATGACGGTCATTCGTTATAATGATGGCACATCGAAAGGCAGCCAGGCCATGATTACTATGATTAGGCTCGATTTTACATCATTAATAATAACTTGAGTGGTGTAGTTCCATACGATAGGTTTTATTTGTTTTCCTGTTTAGCATTAAAATACAAGTAATCCATCCTGTTAAAACCCTAATTATAGTAGTACTTTGCCTTAATTAATAAAAAATATGATTATGTATTTAAGATTCTAAGACGTGGAGTTTTAGCTAGACTTTTGGAGGTTCGACCTTCATGGCTTTTGACCCAGCAGTGGACTAAGCTCCATTTTTCAGCACAGAACTCTCAACTCTACGTACTAGGTATTCCTAGTACATAACCATAACCGTGCTTACAAAGATTACTTTTGATTTTCTTTAAAAACTGTAGAAATAAGTAACAAAGCCCTTGTCTTAAGCGGAGGGCCTCTGCTTAGTACAAGGCCAGGGCAACCGGTTGCCGGGGTTCCAATTGCAATGAAGAGATACCGCGGCTCTGAAACATAAAGCCCAAAAGAAGGAACATAGGTGTTTTACTCAGTAAAAGACTGACACTCCCCCACACTGCGCCCAGAGCGGGGGAAGTTATTTGACGATTTCTCATCAGCAAACAAAGAGAACAGTATTGTACTTGATTTTTTTTAAAGTATTTTAGTCTATAGTGCCACCTTTAATTTGTCTATAGTGTTCAGAATAAAAACCAACGCTTCCACAGACCTGCAGCTTTCATTTAAAATGAATTTACTTAACTACAAATAATTCGAGTTAAAAAAAATAAACTTAAGTATTTCTTTATATTACTTCTTAAAACAATGGATAATTTAAAAGCATCGACAAGCGTTCACAGATTACAAACTACTTTATAAGTCCGAATGACACTTGCATGGCTTCCATCGTTGACCATTGTTGGCAAAGTCATATATATAAGGTCTAGGTCACATTGGGTGAAGATATTTATATATTTATTTATATTAAAATGATATCAATTTCATTGCAGTTATAAACGCTTACAGCAATAACGGAAATAGTTTTTGATACGCAAATAATATGCACGGAAGTAGGGTAGACTGGGTACGGTTGTGACAATTTTCATTTAAGGTCCAATAACATTGTTAGTGTTGCAATTAGATGCATAAAAGATGTATTTTATTGTGAAGAGTACATTCGCCTACGTATAAACACTTAAATTATATTTCTAAGTGTTATGGTTAATCCATAGAAGCGAGTTAGAAAAAAAAGAGAATGTGTCACAACCGACCACAACCCAGGGACGGTTGTGACAGTGCTCGGGGTCGGTAGTGACAGGTTAAAAAAATACACCGAAATGGTCATCAATCACTTTTATTGCACGTGATATTTATCATTTTACATTAAGTCATCGGATAAAAAAAAATCTTAAAAGATCTTAAAGATCTAAGTAGTCAGAGTCATCACAATTTGTGACAAATGTAATGACGACTACCATCTGTGCACCCTAAGTGGGACCAGAATCCACGTTATCGGTGGTGATGTCTTCCGTTTGTTTTTTCCTTTTCCTTTATTGTTTTATTTTTGGTTAATTTAGTTTTTCTTCATTTGTTTAGCCCTCAATCGTTTTTCTTTTTCTACATATACTGCCTTAGGTACTGCCTCATTTTCAGGTCTGTATAGATGGTTGATTTTTTAGTTCTAGAACCTTTCACCTTTCTTTCGGGAATCTAAAAGGCCGAATAGTTTCAGGGAAAAAAACAAACGGTATGACTAAAGATGCAGTTGGCTGATTTGGAATTGAAGATACGCACAGTATGGATGGTGAAAGTGGTGGTGATGTTTCATCATTAGGTCCAGGGCCGTATTCATATTCCTGTTTTTACTTCTTTATAAGCATCTTCATATTTTAACATTTCTCATCGACCTCTTTCCGTCTTCCTTAAGCGTTTCATTGGCATCTGAAAACCAAAATAAACTTTTTAATTTTGTCACAACCGTACCCATAAAAATTGTCACAACCGTACCCAAAGTACTTTTTCGCAAAAAAACAATCATTATAGCAATATAAAATAATGTACGTACAAAATAAACACTCCTATTTAATCGCTAAAGCTTAACTAATAATGAAAAAAAATACTTATTACTGTATCTGTACACGTTTAGCAACAATCACCAAAAAATATCGAATAAAAATACTTACTTTTTACTGTCAAAAAGCAAAGAGGGTATCCACTAACGTCCACGTCGCGCGTTGGCTGACGCAACATAGTGCAACACGTTCAGATCCGCATACCGCTCCCTTCATCCCTTACATGTTCCCCGCTATTCCTTATAGTTTCGCAAATATTACGATTGTCACAACCGTACCCTGGCACAACCGTACCCAGTCTACCCTAATATTGACTTTTGAACCTACTTGATAAAACTGGTTTCAAAGACAATGTAAATAAAAAAGAAACTGGCCATGTGGAAGCTAGACGCGCACATGAAGAGTTTCGGTACGAACATTTCGCTAGATATGTTGAAGTCCCATGTAATACGGGTAGAGCCTATTGCCATAAACTGGGCATAAATCCAGAGTCCTTGGCTGCTACTGAAGAATTCATAAAGAGAAGGCGCAATAACACTCTTTGTCCGATTTGCTAATTTATTATTTTACCTTGCTCGAGACAGATCGTGCAGCCGATAAAAGGGTTCATTAGAATGCAACAAGCACGATCCCAATCTTCAAAGATTGTCTGAAAAATACGCTATCACTATCTTTAGCCGTCACTCAAAACTTGCAATCTTGGAACATTATCAATCAAAATAGCAAAAAAATACTAAATATCTTTTTAACCGACTTAAAAAAAGGAGGAGTTTCTCAATTCGTCGGATGTATGTTGACCGATTACTCAAAGACGCCTGGACGGATCATCAATATTATTTTAAACTAGCTTTTGCCCGCGGCTTCGCTGGCGTTTAATTCGGGGTAACACAGTTCCCCTTTCCTGATTTGCACCTACCTGTAGTTTTTGCCCTAGCGCCTTATTTATTGTAATAGCAATGCTAAGTTTTCCCTTTTTAAAAAAGTTGTTATTGTTAACCTATGTCCATCTCCAGAGTCCCAACTATCTCTGTATCTACCAAAATTCATCAAAATCGGTTTAGCCATGTAGGCGTGAAGACGTAACAAACAAACAAACTCACTTTTGCTTTAATAATATTAGTATATTGCCTAGGTAGTTTATGAGTTATCGTCTATAATACATTTTTTTCTTCTGTCCATACATATGAATGATCTGTTAATATCTTTAAGTAACAATAGAAAATGAATATGAAATAATATAAATTTGTGTAAGATATCATCATCCATTACTGAAAAAACTAAAATAAACAAAAAAAAATCAAAGAGTATCTATAGTTCCAGAAAGAAGTTCGTAGCAAAAATTCAATGAAACAAACTGAAGTCATCGACTTCCTGAATTAAAGTTATTTTTTACTTTATAGTTTTTTTTTTGTGATAATTATTAAAATTAAATGAAATGGTTATAATCCGGCTAACTTAATGACGCTTCAACAACTTCGTATACCGACGAGGTAATTTATTATTTAACTAGCTTCCGCCCGCGACTTCGTCCGCGTGGCATAGTTACTTTGGGCTAACGCTAACTTTAACCCGCGTGATGACCCGAAAAATGTATCTTTCTCTCCCCTTTTCTTCCCTCATTCTCCCCCTTTCCTCACTTTAAAAAAACTTGCCTATTTCCGTCACCAGGGCCCCAACTATCTCTGTACCAAAATGCATCAAAATCGGTTGGGTCATTTAGGCGTGAAGCCGTAACAAACACGACACGGTTCGCGTAGTGGCTGGGCGAACGACTGCTGCGCTGTGTGTCGCGGGTTCGATTCCCGCACGGAACAAATATTTGTAGATATGACCTACATATAGTTGTTCCGGGTCTGGCTGTTTGTGTATGTGAGATTGAATGTTTGTAAACGCACCCACGATACAGGAGAAATTCCTAGTGTGGGGCAACGTCTTTTAAAAAAAAAGAAAGAAAGAACAAACAAACTAACTGTCGCTTTTATAATATTAGTAAGGATTTATGAAAATAACCGAAGGTAACTGAATGCCTATTCATTTACCTAACGAAATAAGCTACGTTAGAGGTCCTAACTGTAGCTACCTTACACTTAAAAAAGTGCCTACTTAAATAATAAAACTGATCCTAAATACACTACAGCTACAACTAAATAAAACTACAGCTAAATAAATTAAAAAATAATAATTTGAATTTATAATTAACCTGAAAATAATTTAAGTATTAAATTATATATATAAATTTTGTTTTTTTTTAATATATCTAATTATGCCTGTTATCTATAAGAACCTATTAATTACCAAATAAAGTAGGTACTAAAACTAAATAACTCTAATAGAATTATACCCAGAAATATGTAGGTAAGTACAACTTGTAACAAAAAAAGAAATTAAAATAAAGCTAAAACGCCTGTCCAATACTGGGTCCACCCTTTATAGCAGAACTTTTTATGTCATAATTTTATTTTGCATAACAACGGATAGCATAAACTTCATTTCGCAGAAAATTGTTTGGCAGACACTCATTTATCATACATTCAAAACTCATAATTTTGTAAGTTAGAATCATCTCTAGACATAAATTTCATATCCATAATATTCAAAAAGCAGAAACATCATTTCGCAGAAAGTTCACAGTCAGAATCGTCTTTTGACATATATTTCATATCGTTATCATTAAACGGCAGAATTGTCATATCGCAGAAAGTTTATAGTTAGAATCATCTTTATTATTATTTGTTGTCATTTATTTTAATTATTTATTTCTTTAAAATAATATCATTTATTTTAACTATTATTTAATTGAATTTGTAATAATGTCATTTAATTCCATAAGTAATTATTATTCTAATGTAAATAGTTCAGTTCCGGGTAAACTACTAAAAACAATCTCATTTTCTATCAATGCAGGTCGTTACTGGCACTCGCCGGCCGCTGCCGCGGCACCGCTCGCTCCGCTCGCTCGGCTCGTGCGTAGGGGGTCACAGTTTTAACCTAACCTAACCTACGATTTTTTTTTCAACAAATTAACCTAATCTTAATAGTTGAGTCCCGGGTAACTAAAAACGATGTCTTTTTTTTCTATATAATTCCAAAAATATCTTATTTTTGCCTTAATATGTTTTTGTATACAATTGTAACTCACTGTATCGGTTCACACCAAAATATTGGAAACTCAAAATAAATAACAAACATGGTAAATATCCCGTTTTAACCGTTAATAATAATGTTAGTGACCATGTCAGTTTAAAGACTTATTAGGCATATAAGTCTTTAAACTTAAAGTTATTCTTAATTAAATTCTGCCATCTGCATAGTATGAAAAGTGAAATTATACCAAATACTCGTCGCTCTAAATGAACATTATGCTAAACGACATTAGCGAAATTTGAACTCTGCCAATCGTAATTATACTAAATGTAATTCTGCCATCTTAAAACTATGCAATTGTAAATTCGGAGTTTTAAATATTATGCCAAACGATAATTATATCAAATAATTTTTATGCCTTTAAAATGTTCGTTTAAAGAAAAATATGCTAAGTGTGTTTTGCCAAATAAATTTCGGAGCATCAAGATTCTGCCAGATAGAGGGAACCCGTCCAATACTATCTACCTATGTATACCTACTTCACTTAAAAATAAAAACCTATAAATACTTTAATTAATAATACCTGTAACTATAATAAAGAATATAACTATATAACGCTATGGCGCCCATTAGGGGAGGGCTATGTCCAGCAGTGGACTAATATAGCCTAATGAACTACGCTTTTACCAATATAGTATAAAAAAAAACTGAACATAAATTAGCCGAAACTCGGTTTCTAAAAATCTATGCGTACCTACTACCACTTCAGCTAAAAAGAAATAAAATGTAAACTATGAATAATTTGTAATTTGAACGAATATTTAAACACTACCAAAATAACTAATACCTATTTTATAAAATAACAACAAAAGATATAAATTATTTAAAGACTAAAAGTCGGGCTGAAAGCATTGTCTGTCAATAAGGTCGAACACTCTGAACATCTATTCGCATCAACAGCCAAATATTACACAAAAATAATCCCTAAAGCATGATTCAGTATTCACGCGCGATGGCTTATTAGCGTATTTCATGCATAACTTTGGTGTTTGTATACCGATTTATATGTTTCTTTTTTTATTGAATACGTAATAATGTTAACTGTTTTTAATTAGAGATGAGTGGGAGTGTTATAAACGTAAGAGTAGACAAATATAATCAGAAAGCTCCGAACTGCTAAGTTATCGGGAGTTACACGTGTTATTGTGAGTCAACCATAAAAGATAGACCTATGCTGTCGTAGGATATTTTTTATATAATTTTAAGGAGAACATTTCCGTCATACATGATTTCTGTGTAGCTTTAACAAACTTCTCCCGATTACCCAACATTTTCCTTCACTGCTCTGCTCCTATTGATCGTAGCGTGATGAAAAGTATACTATAACCTGCCCAGGAGTATGAAGAATAATTGTACCAAGTTTTGTTAAAATCCGTCGAGTAGTTTTTGTTTCTATAACGAACATACAGACATCCAGACAGACAGACAGACAGACAGACAGACAGACAAAAATTTTACTGATTGCATTTTTGGCATCAGTATCGATCACTAATCACCCCCTGATAGTTATTTTGGAAATATATTTCATGTACAGAATTGACCTCTCTACAGATTTATTATAAGTATAGATTTATGACTGAAAACCGAAATGAATACTGTTTTCGCTGTAGCATGGTGCAGGTGACATTAATTTAATAATAGGCTTTACCCATTTTTTTTCGTATGGGAAATCATCAAATAAATTCTCCCGTTCTGGGCGGAGCGGAAGGGAGTATCAGACTTACTGAATAAACCCATCCATGTTCCTTCTTTTGGCCTTTGTATGCCGAGACCGCGGTATCTCTTACGATCAACCCTCAAACCCCGCAGGTTGTGCCGTGTGAAGAAGTATCTCTTAGGCATGCTGATTTGGTTACCTTAGGGTATTTTAGGACACGGTGGAGCACACAGTGGCGGTCTGCCCAGCTTGGGCGGAGCACCGCCGTGCCCTCGTGGAGGCGATCGGCGGCGGCGATATCTCGCGTCCGGCGTTGGTTCAGGCCATGGTCCGGAGCGAGAGGGAATGGGAAGCGGTCACCACCTTCTGCGAAGCAGTAATGCTAGCAAAGGAGGTGGCCGGGCGTTTGAGGGAGAGAACATCTGCCCAACCCAGCCGCCGCGGGAGACGCCCAGGGCGCCGGGCGCCGCGAGACGACTTCCGGCCACCGTAGATGCGGGCCTGTGGGCGGTGAGCAATGGGTAGTTCACCGTCCGTCCGTCGATTGACGACAGGCCGTGTCGACGGCGCGTTCGTGTTTCACGCGCGCCTCAAAGAGAGTCAGCAAAGCAGAGGGGCCTCCGCCAGCCGGGGTTGCGGGTTGTTCGAAAGAGATACCGCGGCCTCGGAACGTAAAGGGCAATAGAAGGAACATGGGTGGGTTTTAGCCAGTACAAGTCTGACATGCCCCCCCGCTCCGCCCAGAGCGGGGGAAGTCATTGGATGATTTCTCACCCGAAAAAAAAAAAAAGGGTATTTTTATTTACCGAAGCGAAATGGTAAGTTTTTTATTCAGAAAGACTACAAATCCCAATCAAATAATTATGTGTGAAAATACAAAAATCAAAATAATTGTAAAATTCATTAGAAATATTATCACTACTTAATATACTTTTAGAATAAGTCCATTTTCCATACTGTACATTAGAATGAAATTAAATTGAAAATATTATGGTACAATATTCATAATTACAGTTAAGTACCTGCCCTTAAAAGGCTTATTCGTCAACTCGCGCCTCATAAACTCGCGACTGGGCGCGAGTTAGCACCTTCCGATTTTACCTATTTTTGTTGTAGTCAACTCGCGACCGAGTAAAAACTGGTATGCTCATCTACAAAAGTGTTTTAATAAATTTAATATAGGAACCAACTTTATATATATTGGGCGCTGTACAGTTTAAAATAAAAGGAAATGTAATTGTTGAGATAGGGGTGGCATGGAGACAGCGACTGTCGCAACCCCGTGCAGGGCACGCCACAATAGTGGCGGTAAGTCCCCTCTTTGAGGAGTAGCTGGAGAGGCGTCATGGCGTCCTCACCTACCGCCTGACGCAGGTCCTCACCGGACACGGAAGTTTCGGGAGGTTCCTGCACATCATCGGGCGGGAGGAAACGCCCGGGTGTCACCATTGTGACGATCGCTCAGAGGACATGGTGGAGCACACAGTGGCGGTCTGCCCAGCGCGGGGGGCGGAGCACCGCCGTGCCCTCGTAGAGGCGATCGGCGGCGGCGATCTCTCGCGTCCGGCCCTGGTTCAGTCCATGGTCAGGGGCGAGAGGGAATGGGAAGCGGTTACCACCTTCTGCGAAGCAGTAATGCTAGCAAAGGAGGTGGCCGGGCGTTTGAGGGAGAGAACCTTGAACCAACCCAGGCGCCGCGGGAGACGCCCCGGGCGCCGGGCGCCGCGAGACGACTCCCGGCCACCGTAGATGCGGGCCTGTGGAAGGTGAGCAATGGGTAGCTCACCGTCCGTACGTCTATTGACGACAGGCCGTGTTTCACGCGCGCCTCAAAGAGAGTCAGCAAAGCAGAGGGGCTTGCCAGGGCCTCCACCTGCCACGGTTGCGGGTTGTTCGAAAGAGATACCGCGGCCCCGGAACGTAAAGGGTAACAGAAAGAACATGGGTGTGTTTTAGTCAGTAAAAGTCTGACATGCCCCTCCGCTCCGCCCAGAGAGGGGGAAGTCATTTGATGATTTCCCACCCGAAAAAAAAGGGACTATAAAAGTAAATTCTTTTTTATAACAAACTTTTATAATTATTATTACTTACTAATAAAATCTATGATATAAGATTATCATTAACTATAAAATCACAGATCAGGGTTTCTTGTAAATGATTTTTATAACTGCTATATAATGATTATACAATAATCACAAGATTAGAAGTTCGAAACATAAACCGATACTTATAATAACGCCGTGCACAAATTCGTTAATGGTAAATGTAACGTGTTCATCAATAGTGCACGTTTCCTTTGACTTTACTGTTCTCATGCCCTAAGTAGTATTGACTTTCCTCGCAGGGATGTAATTATTTCATGCCCAGTTTCATTAGTAGATGGACCTGCTTGTGGTACACAAGCTTTAAATCCAATAGCAATACTTTGATAACCTTAGATTTCTTTTTTTACACTTGTTCTCCCCAAATTGTAATTGGCAAAATGCACGTTTCATTTATTTTATTGTGAATTAGCTCTGTAATAAAACATGTTAATAATATGCTGATTTAAATAAAGCAAAAAAATCTGATAATTAGCCATCCTCGTAGATATTATTATAGTAGATTTTATTTTGTTTGTTTAGTTTTAGATAACTTCTTGAGTCATAGTTATATTTTTGGTAAATCATTAAGAAAATAAGCAGTTTTATATTTTTGTCAATTGTTTATTAAAATATCTATATCTATCCCAAAAAACAACTCCAAGACGATCAACAGTCTCTAAGACGATCTTCCGGCCCTCGAATCGTATTTAATAAATGTAAAGTAGGTTCTTGATATTAAATTTATCAAAACACTTTTGTAGATGACTGTACATACGTCAGATTATCACTCGGTCGCGAGTTGACTACAACAAAAATAGGTAAAATCGAAAAGTGCTAACTCGCGCCCAGTCGCGAGTTTATGAGGCGCGAGTTGACGAATAAGCCGCTTAAAACAATTAGAGTGAGACGCCCAACAATTCCTTAACTGGTGTCAAATACGTAACAGCTACACATATGTATTACATAATTCGACTTACCAAACAACAAGAGTCTCAACACGAATGATGTAAATACGATTTTGTAATAATATTATAATTTAAAAGAGTGTCCATGGAGTTTCTTGCCCATTCTTCTCCATAGAGATCAACGCTTTGGAATGGGCAACTACAGTACTTTCACAAGTTATTATGCCTTGTGACCGGGACTGTATATAGTTGCAACATTTCGTTTCTAGACATTCAAAAGTGCCTGTATTGGTCTAATTGAAATAAATGCTTTTGAGTTTGAGTCCGAAGAGAAATAAATTGGAAACCTCGAAACCATAATGGCAGTGGCCTTTGGGATTAAATAAATAGGGAAAAAGTCAGAATGAAGTTATATGCATCAGCATTTTGGCAGGCATAAAGGCCATACTTAAAAACGTGCAAGAAGTTTTAAATTTTGTCATTCTCTTTGGAGGATTTTACAGTGTGACCAAGGTTATGTAACGAAATGGGCATTCTCAAATCAAATCAAAATATTTTTAGTTGAAATAGTCTACATGGGCATATATAAAACGTCGAGAAAAGGTGCACGGTTCAGATTGGTGGTACCTGTTGGTCTAGTGGTTAGTGGCCCTGGCTGCTAAGCCGGAAGTCGTGGGTTCGATTCCCACCCAGGACAAACTTTGTGTGATGAGCATGATTGTTTGTTCTGTGTCTGGGTGTGATTTATCTATAATATGTATGTATTTATAAATTATATAAGTATTTATATCAGTTGTCTGGTTACCATAACACAAGCTCTGCTTAGCTTGGGATCAGATGACCGTGTGTGAGTTGTCCCAAGATATTTATTTCATTAGATATTTATCCTATGGAGAAGAACCAGCAAGTAACTCCATGGTTACTCTTTTAAAATCATTTGGTTTTCCAATGTTGTTGTTATAGCGTTAGTACATAATGCATAAGTATGAGAGGTTACCGTAGGCCCGACAATAAGTCATTGCTTACTTTATAAAACATGATTAAGAAGCACTTAGGAATTTACAAGGCCCACAATGTCCACTTATTCACAAGAAATAGGAAAAATATTACAAAAAAAACATGAAACAAGTACTGTAAATATTCAGAACACAGGTTGTTTAAAAATGTGATATAAGAACTATTGTAAAAAAAACTGATTATAGAGATTACAAAAAATAAGATTGAGACATCCACAAAGAACCGTTAATGAGCTACCAGAGAAGCCGCATGCGCAGAAGGAACATAGCCAGACTTTTTTATCTTCAACGTAGTGTTTGATTTTGTTATATAGTTTTTTTTAATAAGGACACGTTTGATGAAGTTTTTAAAATTTCCATCGGTTACTTCTGTAACTGACTTTGGAAACTTTTTACAAAAGCGTAGGTATACTGTTTATTAGAAGTTTTTTGCTAGTTTTTGTTACAATTTTTTGAATTACAATTTCATGCTTACTGCATGGATTTATATTATGGAAATGGCTTCTGATTTGAAAAGCTCACGAATTCGAAGTCTGATTAGAGTGTTCATGCAGTTTCTTGTGGCTTCTCCATAGAGATCTACGCTTTATGACACTTTTAACTGAAATATATTATATTATTTGACAAATCAAAAGTGACTAGTAGATTTAATATAATGTTAGAAGTTTGAACTGATAATTAAAAAAAAAACAGGCAAAGAAAAAATAAATCTAATTCGATTTTTCGCAATAGCCTCCCGATTTTTATTAAAAGAAAAGAAAACAACAAGGAAAACCATTAGTCGAATTATCAATGCTATTGACACAAAAATAGGTGACTAGCTGTGACCTTGAATCTCTTCCCGGCTCCCTATGAAAGACTTTGGTTAAATATAAACTCTTGCGCATCGTTATACAATCGTTTTGATATGACGCGAAAAAAATACGTCGCGTAAAACGTTTGTATTTCCTCAAAGTAGTGAACAAGTGGCCTTGTGTTTATGGCCTTGCTGTGTGGTATATCTAAAAATCTTCAAGGAGGTACATACAATTTTGAGTTTCTTTTTTTTTAGTTTTGGTTGGTTGTTGTAGTCGAAGAGAAATACCTTTTCGACTTTAAAAAAGGAGGTCCCAATCCAATAGTATCTTTTTTTTAATTTTTCGCAACATTTTCGTTGCCGTAGTGAGTGAGCGATCGACTTCTGCGCTGCGTGTCGCGGATTCGATGCCCGAACGGAACAAATATTTGTATGGCCTACAGATAGCTGTTCCGGGTCTGACTGTTTGTGTCTGCGTAAAATTCCTAGTGTGGGACAACGTCATTATCAAAATAAAAAAAAGTCCGTTACTTGTGGGCCGATTTTCTAAATTACGTTTATAACATAAAGACTTGACTTTATTTGTATTTTTTTAAGTTATTGTATAATATGTAAGATACATATCTATAATGAAAATCGAATTCTGAACTTCCTTTACCCTTTTATTCGTGCACTAGAATTAATATTCTCAGTTTAAATTAGTATTTCCACAAACGAGATGATTTTTGTGGTTTGCATGAATCTCAATGTTGGGCCGCAAAAGGGATGGATGGTATTACGGTAATGGATAAATTAAGCAATGAGTACAACTTAAAAGGAAGTATGAAAATGGAGCCATGACAAAAAAAAAATTGTGGTAATCAGTTGTCTTGAAATGGGCATGTTATGCAGAGGAATGAGGAAAGTTTTGAGTACCTATTAAATTACATTATTAAAACTTAGTCACTCCGTTATTCAAATTAGGAATAAGTAAAAAATTTATAGTTTAACTCAGGTTATTATTCTTTTAGTATTTTGCTTATTAAAACCTTTATTAATTTAACCGTTCGAGGAATTTCCTACCTGAATCACAGCTAATAAGCATAATCTAATATTACACCTAAACGTAAACATTATATCTCTGTAAAGACGATGTAGCATTTTTTTTTTCATTGCTGGATCCGAATAGAAAAGTGTAATATTTTTATTCCGTTCTCTGTTTACAGTAATACCTCATACTACAGATGTGCGTTGACGCAGGTGTTCGTTAGTTTCTTTAATTAAACTTGCTTATGTGGCAATTTGCATGTAAATAAGGATTACTTTGTACTTTTATTTATACTTTAAAGTACAATAATGGAACACGAGATGGATTCAATGACACAGAACATTCTTGAAAGATAATCTGTAGAATAGATTATTTTTCTTGCATATAATATTTTTTCTTTAAAAGCCTGTAATTTCCCACTGCTAGGCAAATGCCTCCCCTTTCTTCTTCGAAACCTCAATCTTGTGCGATCACTCGCAAACAGGAACAAATCGTCACACCAACTCGTCGGTCATCGGCATGGTTGGCGTAGTGGCCGAGTGAGCTGGCTGACTGCTGCGCTGCGTGTCGCGGGTTCGATTCTCGCACGGAAAAAATATTTGTACGGCATACAAAATAGTTGTTTCGGGTCTGGCTGTGTCTGGCTTGTGTTTGTGATTTTAAATGTTTGTAAACGCACCCACGATACAGGAGAAATTCCTAGTGTCAACTTCGCCGTGGTCTACCTCGGCGGTGGTTTCCTCCATCGGGTTTACAGTGAACGACTATCCATTGATCTGTGCCCGCCTCCTCCATATACGCCTTAGTTGTTAAAATAAAACTATAACCTTTGCACCTTCCTTGGACTCCTCTTGCTAGTTTATGCAAGCCTAGTACTTTCGGGAGACACCCGTCGGGCGCGACTCCCGGCGACCGTAGATGCGGGCCTGTGGACGGTGAGCAATGGGTAGCTCACCGTCCGTCCGTCTATTGACGACAGGCCGTGTCGGCGGCAGTGTACCACGCGCGTCTCAAAGAGATGTCAGCAAAGCAGAGGGGCCTGCCAGGGCCACCACCGCCTGCCGGGGTTTGTAATCTATGTATTTTATTTAATAGTTTATATCATATCTATTCCCATATCTATCCATTTTTCCTTTGGACACTTCATCACACGTGAACGGCTGGACCAATTTTGCTTTTTTTGTAGTGCTTGTTATTGTTTTTAAGAAAGAAACAATAGGTAGTTAGGGTAGGGTAGATAAGTAAAAAAATACAAGATGGTAGTAGGAAGGCATAGATGCATAATATTATGTCGGCGAGTTGTAAATAAAATGTTTCATTTAACTTTGCATTAGCGCTTAATTTTTTTCTGTTATGTTTAAAATGTTTTTTTCTCAAATAAATTGCTAGATCTGCACCCTACGCAGGGTCCAAACAATTTCAGACTCTGATATATTTTTACACGTGCATTTCACATATAAACAGCGAAAAGACAAAAATAGCAAAAAACATTCCTCATCAAACATTTTTCCTGATAAAATTCCGTACCGAAACAGTTCAAACAAAATATAACCCATATCCCCTTCCTCGGCTAAATATATGAAGGCAGTAATATTGAGTACTGGCTGTACTGGCAAAGGTCACGTTCGCTTGTTATGCTGACGTAACGCGGGCGGGTCAGCCACACCCACGGCTACGCAGCCCGACTGCGAATCAGCAGCGGGCCGCGGTGGCGGGTTAAGCAACAACCGGGGGCTCGGCTGCCAGTACTATCACTTGTATATCGGATGGTTCTAGAAATGAAGAGAATGTTTTGAATAAGTGACGTTGACGTTTACTGTTTGACGTAAGTGAGCGTAACAAATCGCGCCACAATTTAAAATTTAAATTAGGAACTTCATTGTTCTTTTATTTTTGAACAAGCTGTTGTTAGCTTCACTTTAAAACTATATAAAAAAATCTTAGAATTTAAATTTGACCCCTTTCCGGTGTCCAATTGGACTGAAATTTTGCATGATTACTTGATTAGTTTAGGTGACATCATGGGAATTGTAGTTAAATGACGTCATTCTAAATCCAAAATGACAGCTCCCAAAAATGACGAACTAGTTATTTTTATGCATTCCCATGATATATGGGTATGTATCAAATGAAAGCCTTTGCAAGGATGAATAGGAGAAATAAAATGAGGTCACTCTAAAGCGTGTTTTCCTCACTATAATAATATTAAATTTGCTGTGTCACTTCGAAATTCGAGCAGAAGTGACAATAGATCTACATATCGCTATTTTTTAGGCACATGTGATGGAATCTTCATGTTATGACTGTCGCAACTAGCTTTAATTATGCAATTAAGTACATATCTAATTGACTAATACATAAGGATATTTAGATTTACATCACTTACAGAAATAATTATGCTAAGCCGATTGACGTCATCTAAATAAACAACTAAGGAAAATACCTATTACCTAAAACTAACAACGCGGCTTAGTAAATAATGAAATAAGTACTAGGCACTTACTAAGTTACTTGGTAAATATATAAATAATACATTATGTACTATAATTTTCACTGCCTAAAGATTTCCTTCGTAGCATTCTAAGCGATAAACTAACAGACCGAGCACGCAAAAACACTACGCTTGTAAACATAAAAAAAAATTCTATGGATTTAAAGTCAGTCTCTATAATGCCTTGTACAACACCCTTCGTCGACCTCTCTCTTGTCTTTGCTCTCTTGTTTGCTAGTGCATTTTTTTTTTTCAAAAACTTTAGTCTAAGATCTAAATAATTGTTCCTGGCTGGCAGACTTAATTTCAAGTCACTCACAGGATAGGCTGTTTAAGCAGCTAACAACCTCATTAGTAAACCAACGAGATGCCATTATAAAAAAAAAACTTTTTGTACAATATTGTAAGTTCAGCAGATATTGATTTGTGTTTTTCATCATCACTTTCTGGCCTTTGTCCCATTCTATTTAGGGTCGGCGCAACACGTTTTCTTTCTCCATTCTCCCCTGTGAGACGTAACAGCATCATTTACTCCTTCACATCATTTCTTACAGAATCCATCCATCTTTTCTTTGGCCTTGCTCTGTGTTTTTTTAAAAGCTTTTATTTTTTTAATTAAAATTTTAATTAAGAAGTTACTTGAGTAAGTGAACTTGTGTGCAATGACGACACATAAATTCGCCATTTAATACTGTCAAATAAGAATAATCACTGCGCCATTTGACATTGAAACGTGCGTCCCCTGGCGGAATATTTAATAAACAGTATCGGCTGTTACTTCCTGCATTTTAATTTGTGTGGTCACATAATCATCGATTTGGCCTTGACCAGTCTGCGTATAAAATAAAACACTACGATCGTCGCAGGCGCAGTAAAACGTGCAAATGTTTGGTTATCAAAGCTTTTTGTAGGTTCAAGGTTAAATTAAAAAAATATTATCTCTTGCTCTGATACTGAATCTGGCTAGACGCAAAGATGGCCGATAAAATCAAGTTCTGACCAAGGTTGGACAAGGTTGGCCAAAAGAAAATAGGGCTGGCCAAAACCGTATTAGGAAAATTGTTGGAATATGGGAGAATATAGAGAGTATCGCAGGAATTGAATAAGATAATTGGTTTGGATATCATTTTGGGCCACAAAATGGAAGAATGAAAAGCACTTGCACGTGGCTACGTTGAGAATGCAGAATGTCTGGTGTTTCGAATATGGATAAAGTACAGAACGAGTATATAAATAGACGGAAGTCTAAAAGTGACGCTGGTGCTTGAAAAGTTGTGAGGTAATTCGATTGGATTGGTATGGGCCTGTGATGGAGGAATGAGAAAGAAGTCTTGGAGTTTTTAGTATGAATGTTGATTGGTATAACACTAGAAAAAGAGAAAAGAAAAGATAGATAGACTGTGTGAAAGATGATATGGCAAAAAAAGAGGATTTGATGAGATGACGACTAAAAGAGGAGTGTGGAAGAAAAAGACATGCTATGGCCGATCCTTAAATATTTTTTTATAAGTACAGGAGAATGATAAATAGACGTACATAACCTATCTTCTTCACGTGTAGATGAAACTCAGATTGTGTAAGGCCAGTATGTAGCTGCAAAACTCTAACATCGATGTAAAAATAAAAAATAAGGCAGAAGAAGGGGAAGCCTATAGCCAGCAGTGGGTGATACCGGGCTGACATGATGACGTTGATAGTGACAGATACGAAATCGTTAAGTGATAATGTTAAATTATACTACAATGTTATTAAACTAGCTAGCGCCCGCGACATCGCCCGCGTGATATCGAAAACAAAAGTATCCTATGTGTTATTCCAGACCATAATCTACCTCTGTGCCAAATTTTATCAAGATCCGTTCAGCCGTTTTGACGTGAAAGAGTATCAAACATCCATACATCCTCACAAACATTCGCATTTATAATATAAGTAAGAAAAAAAGATTTTTTGGCTTGTTTGTACCGAATTGGCTTCGAAACTACTGTACCGATTTTAGCCATTTTTCGTCAATAGTAAGCTTAATTATCAGAAAGTAATATAGGCTATACAATATCATCACCTAGTCACTCTGGAGCTGAGCAGCGGGTGAAACCGCGTTGCACAGGTAGGATGTAAGGTACCTATACGAATCAACTCGACTATAATATCATTTTAAGTTTTCTTAACTGTAGATAGTTTGACATACTTTCTCAACTAGCAGAATTAATATATCAAAATCGCAATATCAAACTATAAATATTAATTTAATTTTTTTACATTCCTCGAATATCTATTATCTCATATATATAATCTAGTCTTAGAGTAGTGTCTTAAAAAGAGTTGATTCATCGTTGAAAACGTTAGCTTAATTCAGTATCTTGAAAAACAGCATTTCGACACAATTCACGTCTACTGCGTAGATGTTTAAACCCCATAACTCAATCATAATAAAATTATGATGTTTGATGTAGGGGAGAGGTGTGTCAATAGTAACAAAAAAAAAACAATCCTTAATAATATTTTAATTAAAAATCACAGCACGATAATTTTTGGTCACAGTATAGTTTAGTTATCTAATTATAAAATCAAATACAGAAAATAACAAAAAAAACAACAAAATTCTAGAAAATGGCACTTAATGAGATCAACTCATAGTGTTACAATTGCTGCACCAAGAGAGTCAATTGTAACAGCAATGAAAGTCTATTGTAACATACAGAAATTGTTAACAATAAATCTAACAAAATAAAAAATAATGGAACCAAAGTAAAGCTGACTCGCAGTTTTGCAAGATTGCAATAATTCTAGTTCCTGTTCTGTTGAAAATACTTTATTATGTAGGGCATATCCAGTTCAAGCTTCAATATATTATTTTTCTAGAGGTACCGTGCCACGCAATGTCTTCCGAGGTCGTTCATAAACCGTTTTGTAAGATTTCTGAAAATAAAAAGGTACTATTAAATAATAATTAACTAATTTGAAAAAGCAGATTGTCAAATATAACATGTTACAATTGCCTCTACTTGTTTTGTTACTTTTGCACCACTCCCGCCATTTTGCAATGAAGACTTATTTAACAAAAATATATGGTAAATTTAAACAACTTACATACCTTCACGTATAGATTGGATGATAACTTAACCGGAAAACAACACCACACATTGTAAAACTGTTTTATATAATTAAAATGACAAAAACTGTGCCGAAAAAAAAATTTACTCAACTTGCTGTATCTCAAACAGTCATCTACTGAGAGCATACGCGCAAACTGTTTTACTTGCAAGTTCGATCGGTAAAACAGGACCAAATAAAGATTCGAATACCGCCAAGAGCCACCGCTATTCTTCAATAGATGTCGGGAAAAATCATATGTTACAATTGCCTCCCTGTTACTATTGACACACCTCTCCCCTACACGAGCCGCATCATCTGTAAGCTAGTACAATCAGCAAAAGAAATAAGTAACCAGGTACGTCAGATCCAGTTGACATTTTCATAAAATCCATGTTTTTTTCTTATCTTATTTCTTATGAAGTTAAATTTATTTGATAGAATACAAACAGGTATCTCAAAAACAAACCGATCAAGCGCAAGTCGGACTCGCGCACCGAAGGTTCCGTACGGACTTGCGACATAAAGGGCCGAGATCTTTGACTGCGAAGACTTGAGAGTTGATTTTTTCACATCTCCAAGAGACCACAGACTTGAGTATAAAGATTGTTTAGACGGACAACAAAGTGATGCTATAATGGTGCCGTTTTTAGGTTTCGTACCTCGAAAGGAAAAAAACAGAAACCTTAGTGGACCACTTTGTTGTCCATCTGTCTGTCTGTCAAGACCCTTTATTTCGGGTACGCGTGAAGTTATCGAGTTGAAATTAAAACCATAAACCCAAGTCTATGGTCCTTGTGTTGTGTAAAAATGAACCCTTCAAGTCTTCGCAGTCAAAAGATATGGCCGTTTATGTCACAAGTTTGTACAGAACCCTCGGTGCGCGAGTCTTACTTGCTATTGGCCGGTTTAGAAAACAAACAGATCATTAAATAAATTAAATTTAAGTTGAAAACGTCTAGCGGTATCTCAAAAACAAACACAACCAAGCAAAGTGCGAATGTGTCCCTGGTTTGGAAAAAATCAACCCTGTACCAACTGCTGTTTGGTAAATAGTAAGTTTGTACAGAACCCTCGCTACACGAATCCGACTTGCACTTGTTTCCTTTTGAGGCACGGGAAACTAATTTAAGTATATCTGACAAGCGTGCTTACTTATTTCTTTTACTTACTGTCCATGCCCATCTTAATATCTTGATTCCCAAGACTATCTTTACGACTTAATACACATTAACTTAAATCTTATTACAGCTCGTTATGTTAATCCTTTTCTCTCACTATACCTAATTCGTCTTCTATATTACTTTTGGTAATAAAATAATTGCGTCGCGACTTTTAAGACTGATTGCTGAATAAAGTTGTCGTCGCAGTTAATTTGAAGCATGATGAAACCCTATTTTTTTTTTTTGCGAATGGTTAATCATCAAAAACCTTCCCCCGCTCTGGGCGGAGTGGGGGGGAGTGTCAGTCTTTTATTGACTAAAACCCACCCATGTTCCTTCTTTTGCCCTTTATGTTTCGGGGCCGCGGTATCTCTTTCGAACAACCCGCGGCCCTAGCAGGACATAAACTTCCGGTAGTACTTAAAATGAATTTACACGTTTTAGTGGTTTTTTTTTTGGTAGTCGGTATCTTTTTTATCACACTTACTTATATTCACACTAATGAGGACCTTTAAAAAGTTTTATTCTTAAGTTGGATTACCTTGCGAGCCCTTATATTTTTAATCATCATCAATGCAACCTAGATTCACTTAATAATCAATATCTTTATTGCTTAACCATAATGAGTACTTAGCTGGTAACTATAATGGATGAGCTCGTGGCTAAATAATAGCGGCCGCTCGGGTCGATCTTTAGGTTAAGCGCTTGCCTAGGTTGGTCTATGGATGGGTGACCACCCGTTACATACCGAATTTCCTCCGTGTTTAGGAAAGCACGTTAAGCCGTTGGTCCCGGCTGTCATTTGTAGATCTTTGACAGTTGTTACAGGTAGTCACTATTCCGAAAGTCTGACAACCAGTCTTACCACGGGGTATCGTATTACCCAGTACTAACTGGGTTGTGGAGGTCAGATAGGCAATAAGCTCCATGTAAAATACTGGTATTCAGCTGCATCCGGTTAGACTGGAAGCCGACCCCAACATAGTTAGGAAAAGGCTAAGCAGATGATGATGAGCTGGTAAGTATAATTGAGGTAATGATGGACCAGGGCACAGCAGAAGTTTAGGAGAGTAAAAGCTGGTAGGTGCTGCTGCCTTTTCTCTATCCATCATTAATAACAGGCTCTGACCCTCGCACGTGCACTGTAAATGACCTGAGATAATTGCTAGGATGAAAGAAATCCAACACTAACGCAAATATTTTCCTTCCAACACTTGCGCAAGAGCATCAAGTTCACTCGGACTTTGAACATCAACAGCGCAAGGACATAGAAGGTTAAACTAACTTTATGCCTCGATATATTATTTAGCTGAAGTGAGTTACGATCTTACTACAAATATTCCGGAGATCTGAAATACTTTAACCCACGTCACATCGTATAGCTTAATATTTGTCTAATAATAACCCTTACTAATATTATAAAAGCGTAAGTGAGTTTGTTTGTTTGTTACGTCTTCACGCCTAAAGGGCTAAACCATTTTGATGAATTTTGGTAAAGAGATAGTTGAGACCCTGGAAACGGACATATGCTAATTATTTTTTTAAAGTGAGAAATAAGAGAAAGAGGGAAGTAAAGGGAAAACTTAGCTTTGCTATAACAATAAATAAGGCGCAAGGGCAAAAACTACAGGAAAGGGGAATTGTGTTACCCCGAATTTAACGCAAGCGAAGCCGCGGGCAAAAGCTAGTTCGATTATAAAGTGTTAAATTACTAAATCAAGTAAGTTGGTTGATGTTTGGTTAAGTACTAAAGTAAGATGATTGATCCCTTGTACTTCTTGATTCATAGCTAAATTAAATGTTTTGCAAAATATTTTTCATCACACTTCCTTGAAAACTGTCTCTTATTGCAATACGATTAGGTTCAACATGCAAAGTATTTCACACGCGTGCTTTTTCCTCAATTATCACAAGGGTTTTTTATTTTTTTCCGATTTCACCACGGATTACAAACATAAACAAATCCCTATAGCTGGCGGTTTTTTAAGAGCCAAGGAGGTGCATATTTTCGAGGCCTTACAGAATATCACAAATAAACATGATCTTTTATAAAATAAAATAATTGACATTTATTTGAGTTCAAAATTTAAAACTAAACTCTTTTGCAAAAAAAACGGGCACTTTAAATTATTTCTCTACTTCAATGAAGAAGAACAAGAAATAGGTGTTATTAATTTTAATTTATATAATATATTAGAATAATTATATTGGCATGTTATTTGAAGCATCCTGGCATGATTCTTTACGTTCCAAAGGAGATTGAGCACTTATAGTCTCACTTTTTGACGCGTAAAGCCATTAGAGTTAATGTATAATTAATTATGTTATTTTTAATGTTTTTTTACCTAAATTCATTGAAATCATTTGTGGGGTTTCTATTTTAATTTTAATTAGTATGTACATATTTAATAAAATAAATACGTCATTTGTTGCCTAATAGTGAAGCGACTCCTTTTTCAATTATAATCGATCGATTAAACACTAACATAAATCATAGAACAACAAAATAATTAACATTTGCAACTAAAAAGTATTAAGAGTTGTCCTTATTATCATTCTTTAATTCTGTTACTATTTTTTTCCATTAAATACAATTTCTAGGCAAAAATAAAACAATTAAGATATAATCGATAATGTTATGATGCCCCGTAGTCTATTGTTGTGTCACAACACTATTCGGTGAAATGTCAAACAAAATCGGTGTTTTCTGTTTACCGTGTTAGCTGCCGGTTAAGCCGAGAATATTGTTTAGGATTTCTAGATCAATGTGTTTAATCAAATATCTTAAATAGTAAGTAATACTCAATTAATATGTACCAAAATAATGCAAAATATGTGCCAGTTAATAACGTTTTGAGATGTAACATAACCTCAAAAGGTATTAAACATTTTTTTTTTCAAAAACCCCACAATATTTCATTTTGAATTTAACCTTGTTTTAAAGTATGAAACTACCCCTTTTTTGTGTCTAATTTTCACTACTATACTGTGTCAAAAGTTGCGCAACCAAGTGCCATAGTAGGCTGCGCAATCTCCTTTAAAATTTGAAATTAATAAAAGAAAAATAATGATTATTGTGGCTCGATTATTATGGCGCGAATTGCTGAAACGATTTTTAACTGATTACGATATTTTAAAACTTTTTGGAAATTTTCCGCAAATTAAACAATTTAATTTTTCTTTTTACATTAAATACCACTTTTTAATATGAGTGATAAAGTGATAAGTGGGCCGGTAAAATTATAGCCCTACTTGAAGAAGGTTGTTCGCAAACTTACGTGTCTCAGCGGCTAAATGTGAGTCGTTCAACTGTCCAGAGGACTTGGCAACGGTATCAAGAGACCGGTTCGGTCAAAAGAAGACCCGGTTCGGGAAGAAAACGATGCACAGAACCAAGACATGACCGCTTTTTGGTGAGTGAGGCATTGCGGAATCGTAAGGCGTCAAGTGTGGACCTGAAGAAGAGCCTTGAAGAAGTAAGAGGAGTAGAAGTTAGCTTGTGGACGGTCAGGAGGAGGCTTTTGGCTGCCAATATCAGGAGTTACCGCCCAGCTCGGGGTCCTAAATTACTCCGTGAGCACCGTGTTGCTCGACTTCAGTTTGCTCAGAACTGTGCTTCATGGACTCTGGAGGACTGGAATAAAGTATTGTTTTCTGATGAAGCTAGAATCTCTTTGTGTGGAGAGGACCGACGCCGGCGAGTGCTGCGAAGACCACGGGAACGCTATGCGGAAGTGTGTTTCGAAGAAATCACTCCTTATGGCGGAGGTTCCGTTATGTTTTGGGCAGCAATTAATTTGACGGAGCGTACGGAGTTAGTTTTAATAGAAAATGGAACATTAAATGCACACCGGTACATAATGGAAGTCCTAATTCCATATGCACAACGCACATTGACTGCACTTAAGGAAGATTCCATTTTTATGGACGACAATGCTCGCCCGCACCGTTCTGGCGACGTGGAAGCGTACATGCATGAAGTTGGAATCCGTCGTTTAGATTGGCCAGCTCGAAGTCCTGACCTCAATCCAATTGAGCATGTCTGGGATGTTCTAAAAAGACGGGTAAGATCAGTGCAACCTGCTCCACAATATTCAGGGAACTAAAAAGAGTCATTGCAGAAGAGTGGGAACGTATTCCTCAAAACGTTATTAAAAACATCGTGGAAAGCATGCCCAAAAGGATTCAAGCTGTGATTTTGGCAAGAGGAGCAGGTCACACTCGTTATTAGGTTTTTACATTTAAAACTTTATTTAAGTAAAAAAAAAAATTGTCTTTATTGCCGACCACTTCTTATTGTTTGGGCGTGTACATCGGTTTTAAAGAATCCATCTTTTTTTTTCTTTTATTTGCCCGAATTCAGTTCACGCGCATTAATTTACACGATTATAAGTATACAGACTACGTCAAAGAAATAAATTTAATTTAATTAACTCAAATCGACCTTAGAACGTAAATTTCCATGTGCCCGTTTTTTTGCAAAAGAGTGTATATACCTAGTTTTCAATTTCTCATTTTTAATATCAGGCTGTTTAGTGGTGTCATGTCATGCCTTTGTTTCTCTTTCAATCTGAGAAGAGAAGCCGAAGGGAAAACACAAATAAAATCATACATATTGATTGAAGCCCGTAAGTGTATTTACGAACGTCGTTTGATCCACGTGATAATTTGTCACTGCTGTTCTTGGCTCGATAACGTTAAAACTTTCCTCACTTAAATCAAAATGTACTATAGTTATAAATCCGCGAAAATGATCCAGGCTTTTTTTTTTTTTTTTTTTTTTTTTTTCGGGTGGGAAATCATCCAATGACTTCCCCCGCTCTGGGTGGAGCGGGGGGGCATGTCAGACTTGTACTGACTAAAACCCACCCATGTTCCTTCTATTGCCCTTTACGTTCCGAGGCCGCGGTATCTCTTTCGAACAACCCGCAACCCCGGCAGGCAGAGGCTCTGGCAAGCCCCTCTGCTTTGCTGACTCTCTTTGAGGCGCGCGTGAAACACGAACGCGCCGTCGACACGGCCTGTCGTCAATCGACGGACGGACGGTGAACTACCCATTGCTCACCGCCCACAGGCCCGCATCTACGGTGGCCGGAAGTCGTCTCGCGGCGCCCGGCGCCATGGGCGTCTCCCGCGGCGGCTGGGTTGGGCAGATGTTCTCTCCCTCAATCGCCCGGCCACCTCCTTCGCTAGCATTACTGCTTCGCAGAAGGTGGTGACCGCTTCCCATTCCCTCTCGCTCCGGACCATGGCCTGAACCAGGGCCGGACGCGAGAGATCTCCGCCGCCGATCGCCTCCACGAGGGCACGGCGGTGCTCCGCCCAAGCTGGGCAGATCGCCACTGTGTGCTCCACCGTGTCCTCCGGGCGATCGTCACAATGGTGACACCCGGGCGCTTCCTCCCGCCCGATGATGTGCAGGAACCTCCCGAAACTTCCGTGTCCGGTGAGGACCTGCGTCAGGCGGTAGGTGAGGACGCCATGACGCCTCTCCAGCCACTCCTCAAAGAGGGGACTTACCGCCGCTATTGTGGCGTGCCCTATGATCCAGGCTTGGGTGCAGGATGCAACACCGCCCTCCGCCCCCAAATATGCACATGCAGGAAATGCAATATCAATTAGCACGCCATGCACCCAAAACTATACTACCTGACAGGAGTTTCGAAATCACCATGTATTTGTATAGGTATTTATAAATAGGTAATTCCTTAGACATAGGGTTGCCATCCGTCCGGGTTTCCCCGGATTTGTCTTAGTTCAGAGGGCGTCCGGGGAGCGTCCGGGAGGGCTTTCATTTGTTGTCCGGGTTTTTAAAATTTGAAATTTAAAATCCCCATGATTCATTTGGGCGATTTCATTAATTAAATTGCCCGTGATATGTACACTTCACCGTCCTCCCAGTCCCCGTGCGCACTTCGACTCATGTCCACGCACACTTTTCCGTCCTCCCACCCCCCGTGAGCACTTCGACTCTTGTCCGGGTTCTGGACTAAGAAATCCGGGGTTTTCACGCGTTTTATCCTGGTTTCCAAATTTTAAAGATGGCAACCCTACTTAGACAGCGCCACAACTTTTCGTGTACTACACTTAGGTATATTATTATCCTTTCTCCATCATTAGGTTCAAAAATCTCACTTAATTATTTTCCGATGATTCTAGTCCGTCTATCGCATCTCCTTACTCATACAAATCACCTTAGCATTTTCAAGTAATATTCTAAGCTAGGTATAAACCTAGTAATTTCCTTGGTTTATTAGGTCAAGCTTAGTCATAATTCTAGGCTATTACGTTAGGTCGCAGACAGCAATCAGTCTTAGTATAGTTGTAGAGACAAGTTTAGCGTTAATTGACACATGAAGGTACTTGGGCAAAGACCTTCCTTCTCCGGTTGTCTTGATCTAGTATCTAGCGTTTTGTAAGAAAATAATCTAGGCGATGCTAATATGAAACTGGAACGACAATGACATAAAACCTGTTAAGAACTACGGATATAGTTATTACTAGCTGGCGCCCGCGGCTTCGCTCGCATGATATCAAAAAAGGTATGCTATGTGTTATTCCAGACTATAATCTACATCTGTGCCAAATTTTATCAAGTTCAGTAGTTTTTTCGTGAAAGAGGATCAAACATACATCCATATTGACAAACATTCGCATTTATAATATTAGTAGGATAATATTCTTGAACAATAGCCCTATAATTATTATATTTTAGCTGCCACGGTTCATTTTCATTTATTTAGTTTTTTTAATTGGAATTTTAGCTTTTACTCCGGACGCTCTTACTGTACACGTCTTACTACATATTTCTATGATCTCAACATGAATGATGTAACTATGATCTTGTGATAATAATATAATTTCATCTCGACTTGGCACATGAGGTTGTCGACATGTGAAATTTGAACTCGGCCATTATTGTGCCGATTGTCGTAACGGCCAATGGTCTGATAGCCTATAGCATCGACAACCATCTGTCGAAGCACTCCTTAGGGGGCTGGATCAAGGGCCTGATTCAGAAGACAGTACTCCTCGACACTATTCGGTCCTGTCTCTAGAGCCCTAACCACCGGTAGCTGGGACCCTGCTACCGATACCGACGAAAACCTATTTTCTTTATTTTTAAATGTTTTTTATTAATATTTTTTAAGAAATACTTAAAAATGTAGTGTGCGTATATGTAAAAAATGAATAATAGATATAATTTGAAAGATTTTCCATGGAGTTTCTTGCCCATTTTACCATAGAGATCAACGCATGAAATGGGCAACAATATTTTTGGTAATTTTTCACCAAATTTCGTAGAAAAAAAATAATTTTTGAAAAAGATAAAAATAAAAAACCAAAAACTTAGTTATTTGAATTTTTCACCTAAATTTTGAGGTTATGTGAAAAAATTGTAAATGCAAAAGTTGTACATCTTTTAATTACCTACAACTCCATAGGACTTGTAGTTTTGCCGGAAATCAAGATAAACCATTTTTTACCCTTAAAAACTCCCCCCCCCCCCCACTTCCCGAACTCGGATCGACCGTAATTTATTTTTCCTTTCATTTTAATCATATTCCCCTCCTCTTCTAATGGGTTTCATCCTACTACAATTTCTTTTCTTTTTTTACCATTTTTGAAGGCTTCGGCCCTGGTCTACAACAGTACTTTCAGAAGTTATTATGCTTTGTGACCGGAACGGTAGCTTCATCATTTTGTTTCTTGGCATTCAAAAGAGCTTTTACCCCCGGTTCTAATATACAAAAAACGATTCGTTTTGCTTACGGATAGTTGAATTTGACATACGTCTCGTAGAAAACTAATAAGTTAATGGTCTAATTGAAACAAATGGCTTTGCTTTATTAAGCCAAATGAAATATGAACCATAACTCTATATTATTATAAATCCGAAGCAATGAAATCCGACAAAATCAAACCTGGAACGAAGAAGTCTGTCTAAAGTTTATTACATGACGTCAACAGATAGCTGTACTCTGCACCAAAACACCAATGCAAACGCAGAAATAAATCTGACGAGCTCCATTGCAAAGAAAACATCTTGAAATATTTTTATGAAGGTAAAATCTGAAGGTGAACTGTGTTAAAATGTGCGTCAGCCGGTATAGTGCGTATGTTGTTGCGTATCATTGGAGCTGAGACCCTAATCACTACTCGAAGCTAAATGTTATCTACTAAAATGATGTTTAGTAGTACAGAGTCTGTCCAAACTTTCTTTGAAAGCCTGTGAAAATTTCCCTTAACGAAAACCTCATATTCCCAGCTCACCATCCATCCGGTTAATGATGACAGCCCGTATCGACGGCGCTTTCGTATTCCATAACATGTCAGTAAAGCAGAGGAGCCCGGCGCCGTTGTTTGAAAGAGGTACCATGACCCCGGAACACAAAGGGCAAAGGAAGGAACATGGATGGGTTTCAGTGCAAGTCGGTCACTCCCTTCCGTTCTGCCCAGAGCGATAGAAATCATTAGTGATTATATTTCCAAAAAAAAACCATAAAGGAGACTCTGAAGTTTTTCTTGCCTCGAAGTGACCGCAGCCTCAGTTGTGTCAGTTTAATTGCAGTCTGTCTCACCACTGAAAAACTGCAATGAAGCTTGAAACAAGCTTTAAACGATAAATCAGAAGAGTTCCAATAATAGTTTCTAAAGAAATTCAACACATAAATATGAAACATTGCTCTAAACCAAACAAAAGTAAAATTAGAAGAACAAGAAACTGACAGACATGAACAAGTAAGACACAAAACACCGGTTTTACCTCCAGATATAACCAGATAAAAACTTTTCCAAAACCCAAATGCCATGTACACTTGTTAGACAAATTAAAGCAAACAAATTCTGTCAACATCAACGTCACGTTTTTCTGAAACTAAGCAAATATGATCATGGAATTAGCAGATTTTGAAACGAATTTTGTTAAGGTCGAATGGAATCAAGGACATGAGTGAATGAAGAGGATCTACACCAGTTTGATCGAATCGCTTGAGGACATACACACATCAAAAGTATCTAGGGATCAACATATATTTTTGCAATAACTTTTCTCCTGATTGATATTAATTAAAATTTTCTTTAAGGATTCATCAAATAAAGTGTTTTCGTTTGTCACAGTAACGATAAACCAAGTCACCTTTGCATGAATAAAGAAATTTGCCATTTTCCTAATAAAGGGATTTTTGACATTTGAACCACTAACATTAAAAATCGAAAAAAAGACTGAAATAACAGTTTTCTTTAAAATTTTATTGGGTAACTTAAACAATTAATAATCCGTGTTTCTACCGCGAACACTAACAACACAAGAACATCGGTTTGGCATACTCAAAATGAGTTCATCCAAATCACGCTGTGGAATGGCCGCCCATGTTCGTTGCAACAACAAAAAAAGGTCTTCTTGCGACTGGATACCCTCCATATTCGGCAGAGCTCTTCTCTGTAGCATATCCCATGCATGCTCAATCGGGTTCAAGTCTGGCGACTGAGCAGGCCAGGGCAGGACATTGATGTTAGCTGCGGCGAGAGTCTGTCTTACACCTCTTGCGGTGTGCGGTCGTGCATTATCATGCATTAACTGAAATAAGGGACCGATTTGCACTTGTAGAGGAACGATGACGTCTGATACAATCGTCTCAGCATAAATCTGAGCGTTGAGGTTGCCTCTGATCCAAATCAACTCAGTTCTTCCGCCGATCCAAATACCCGCCCATACCATGATGGTTCCACCACTATAAGGATGGACTTCCTGGCAGGATTTTAATCGCTGTTGGCGTCCAGGGGTTCTCCAGTGTCGTATACGTCTTGTATCCGGTCTCATACCAAAACGAGACTCATCAGAAAAGCACACGAAACGCCATTGTTCTTCTGCCCAATTTCTGTGTTCAAGAGCCCATTGATATCGAATCCTACGATTGTGCATTGCTATAGGTGGTACCCGTAGCGGTCTTCGGGAATGAAGGTTCACTTCATGCAAGCGGTTTCTGACTGTTTGGTCGCTAATTAAGTTCCCTGAAGAGTGATGAAGCCTCACGGCTAACATCATGGCGGTTATTGTTGGAGCTCTTCGAGTTAAGATTTGAATGTATCGGTCTTGTCTCCGTGTGGTGCAGCGATACCGTCCTCCATGGCGCTCAGCCACGGTACCAGTGCTTCGGTAACGTGTCCAAAGTCGACTGATAACACTCTGACTTGTATTCAGAGCTAAAGCTACAGTACGTTGCCGGGAACCAGCTTCTATCATTCCCACGGCTCTGAGCATTTCTTCCCTGCTTAAATGACGTCGCCGCTCCATAATAACGTTGGTTTTAATCAGTAGTAGGGAAACAGTAGCACTAATAATGTCTTCAATGCGTTGTATGTTTTTATAGGGAAAATATTGACAGCTTATTTTCATCTGACGGGCCTATTGGTCTAGTGGTTAGTGGCCGTAACTGCTGAGCCGGAGGTCGTGGGTTCGATTCCCACCCAGGACAAACTTTGTGTGATGAGCATGATTGTTTGTTCTGTGTCTGGGTGTGATTTATCTATAATATGTATGTATTTATAAATTATATAAGTATGTATATCAGTTGTCTGGTTACCATAACACAAGCTCTGCTTAGCTTGGGATCAGATAGCCGTGTGTGAGTTGTCCCAAGATATTTATTTATCTTTTACTCGAATTTGATTGAGAGTTCCTGATTCAAATTATGAAATGCACCAAAAAGGATCCATATAAATTTATAAAATCATAAATTTATTACAAAGCCACATCTCAATCTCAAGAAATCCGCATAAAAATGCTTGATCCCTAGACACTTTTGATGTGTGTAGTATGATTCTCACTATAGAAAAAAAAAACAAAAGCTTTTAAGAATATCTTCATCTTGAAGACCAAAACGAACGATAGCAAGAAATGTTGCGTTGAAAAGCATCAAAGAGGATTTCAAAATAAACTGATCCTTCAGGACCTAGCACAAGACCAGGAACTACGTGGATTTAAATAGTAAACTTAATGAACCTTATTGTAAGCCTGACTGGAACGCGATACGACTCCCGGCCACCTTAGATGCGGGTCTGTGGACGGTGAACAATATGGTAGCTCACCGTCTGTCCGTCTATTGACGACAGGCCATGTCGATGGCGCGTTAGTGTTCCGCGCTCGTTTCAAAGAGATACCAGCAAAGCAAAAGGGCCTGCCAAGGCCACTGCCTGCCGGCGTAGCGGGTTGTTCGAATGAGATACCGCGGCCCCGCAACGTACAGAGCAATAGAAGGAACATGGGTGGGTTTTAGTCAGTACAAGTCTGACACTCCCCGGAAGTGATTTGATAATTTCCCATCCGCATAAAAAAAGCTTGACTGGAATCTCCCGGTTTGTTAAAAAATCTTAAACAAATTGTTTGTTCTGTTTATTAAAATTTAAGACAGATTGCCAGTTGATGCGATAAAAACCAGTACGTATGTGAATGACACTGCACCGTTATCAGATAATGGGTAGATTTCATCCACCAGCGATGGCCCAAATTCTTGTTTATTTATTTTCTCATCATTTCGTATCTCTATCCTAAAACTTGTTGGGTCAGCTTAGCAAACAACTGTGTTTGCTGCCTGTCGCGATAACATTTAATTTTAATGCTACATTCAATATTATAATGTTTGCATTTATATTAGTACATCTGTTTTTAGAAAAAAAAAAACGGATACTGGTGATAAGATTTTGTCATTTGAGTGGAGATCGTGTCTGTAATTGTGGTTTAGGTCAAAAAGATCATCTAGATTTATACTATGTCTACGTCTATGCTCTCATTAGAACTGACTTTAAGACCAGTCGTCGAACAACTGTTATAATTTCTCAAGGCAAGGAAGGCTTTCTGAAGGATAATGAAATGAATCAAACTCTACGATCGGATTTGGTCTCTACAAAGATGAGTCAATAAAACATCTAAAATGAATAGATTCTCCCAAACCATCTGCTAGTATGATAGATCCCGTTACCCATAGTTTCCATTCTAGAGTAAGAAAACGCTTGTCATTCACAGTATAGCTTCGTAGCTATCATAGTTATAATCATTTGCAGTCGTTCACAAAGGAATGTCGCGGTTACAGGTTGTGGTCGCATTACGTGCTTAGATTACATAAGTATTTAAGTCTGCAGGGAAACATGTGGGTGTCGTATGGCTTTATTTAGGAAATGTCAATAATTTTACGAGTTGGAATACATTGTTTTCGAAAAGGTACTGGCCAAAACAGCACCAATGCGGGTCTATTGGTGCAGTTTTGACCGGTGGCGGATTTTCATACTTAAAACCCTTATTCCATACGCTTAAAGATTAAATTTTCCCAAAACCCATTCTTAGCAACAGCTAAGAACGTCTTTTTGGGAAGATTGTTCCTTCTTCCCTTTACGTTCCGGGGCCGCGGTATCTCTTTCGAACAACCCGCAACCCCGGCAGGCGGAAGCCCTGGCAAGCCCCTCTGCTTTGCTGACATCTCTTTGAGGCGCGCGTGAGACACTAACGCGCCATCGACACGGCCTGTCGTCAATAGACGGACAGCTACCCATTGCTCACCGTCTATAGACCCGCATTTACGCTGGCCGGGTGTCGTCTCGCGGCGCCCGACGCCCGGTGCGTTCTCCACGGCGCCTGAGTTGGTTTGAGGTTTAGCTTGGGAACATGAAATGGACATAAGATACGTTAAAGACGTTTAAATCTAATTTAACAAACCCAACCTCATTTCAAATATTAGTAGCTAACTTGAAACTTAATGAGAATAGTACTAACCCTGCACAAAAATCGTATTCTTTCGCAATGACAAAAGTTATACTTTTGCGAACATGAGTCCTGAAAGGAATCCAAAAAGATACAGACAAATATATCTGGCATATAACACCGGTTAATGTATTCTTTTGAAAACCTCGTGATTCTGAATGTTTGCACCTTTTTTTCCGCACCTAATCTTGACAATTCTTCAAGACTTTAAATATACCCAGATTATGCAGTCTTTCTCCCCTCAATTGTTTCATTAAATATTTATTTTTGGTTGAGACACTGGCTTTGGCTAGACATAGATGTTACTTCCGTTAGTAAAAGGCCTACTTTCAACATAAAAGGTGATAGCGATGGTAGAGTGATGATAAGTCGTATAGTTTTGGCAGTTGCTGATAACAGTTATCAAATGGAAGCTCTATGTCAGCAGAGATTTGTGGTTTATGGTAGTATGTTCATTGAAGAATCCGTCATGCGTTTGGAACTTGTCAAAGGATTCTAGTTACCTTCATAGATTTGATGGATGCTGTAATCAGAAATTTATAAAATACTGGCTGTGCCCAGCGGTTTCACCCGCTGCTCACTTAGGGGTATGAAAAATAGATGTTGGCCGATTCTCAGACCTACTGAATATGCATATAAAATTTCATAAGAATCGGTCGAGCCGTTTCGGAGGAGTATGGGAACGAAAACTGTGACACGAGAATTTTATATACTAGATAGTTCACTCTAGGTGTTATCTTTTTAGGGATTATGAAATCGTCAATTAACTTCCCCGCTCTGGCAGAAGCGGGGGGGGGGGAGTGTTAGACTTTTACTCACTAAAACCCATCCATGTTCTGTTGCCCTTTGTGTTCCGGGGCCGTGGCATCTCTTTCGAACATCCCGCAACCCCGGCAGGTCACTTTAGGTCTTGAGTGCGATTCCCTGTTGATGATATTGATTGTAATAGGCTCGTCCCCTTTTACATGAAACTAAAACGATAAGGGGCGAACGTGTACTATTGGTCAAACCTCCACCTGCCCAAACCTTCGTGGATTTCTGGCTTTTTTTTTTGGGTGGGAAATCAGCAAATAACTCCTCCCGCTCTGGGCGGAACGGGGGGGAGTGTCAGACTTGTACTGACTAAAACCCACCCATGTTCCTTCCATTGCACTTTACGTTCCGGGGCCGCGGTATCTCTTTCGAACAACCCGCATGGATTTCTTGACATTATGTTATTTAGTAATACAAGTTATATTAAAATCTGTAGCAAGACCATGCCCAAAGAAACGTAAGAAATTAAAAATAGCCCAAGAGCGAGTCAGACTCGCGCACCAAGGGTTCCGTACAAACTTGCTACATAAACAGCCATATCTTTTGACTGTGTAGACTTAGAACATAGTATAAAGAGGGGAAGTACGATAACTTCATACAAACGCGTAGCGCGCGGCTTGTATGTGTGCGCCGTAGTATCTATGCGTCGCCGCACGCACACTAAACAAAATCTCGGCTCCTTTCGCGCTGCGCCAGTCGGGGCTACCACTGCACGAGGTTCGCGCGTCACGGCTTTTCGGCACCGCTAAACGAATAAAAAATGTCTGATAACCGCGGGAGAAAGTATTGCTGTGTGTTTGGGTGTCTTAATAATTCATCAATTCCAGAATTGTCTCAGTTCAAATTACCTATTGAACAGGAAAGGTAAGCTACTCACTTATTCTAGCATAATTCAATTTTTTACTTCATAATGAGATACCTACCTACCTACTGACTTCTTTTTGTTGTATTAGCATATTAGTTTTCTATCACACAGAGGAAGTAGAATAGAATAGAATAGAATATACTTTATTGCACACCAAAATCTACGAAACAAAACTGTTTTACAAAAAGATGTTAAATCTATGGTTACAATGGCGGTCTTATCGCTAAGAAGTACCGCGAGTTATCGCGAAGTAGGTAGGTAGGTAGGTCTACTCCGTCTACTTTCCCACTAGAATGTTTGTACTTTTGATCTGTCAACTGATTTACCGCTATTGCTTTGTTTACGTTTAGTTGTGCCGATTTCTCAGTATTGTAGGTATATTAACTAAGTACCTAACTACCCACAGTTATGAAATCGTAATTAAAAATAAGTTATTGACTAATTTTAAATTATATACAACATTATTTTTAGTAGCGAAACCTGAATATAGTTTGTTCAGAATAAGTAACTGAATCGATTCCAATATTTTTACACCATGTTATATTTTGTCCCAAAAATATTAATAAAAGGTTACGAGTTGGACACTTAGTAGGCATACGAAATCATACGGCGCGCAACAAGGTCACGGCAGGTCAAAGCGACAGTACCTACGTGCGGCGTAGTTTGTGCCGCTCCGTGGCCGTGTTTTTGTACGGACAGCCAGGTTAAATAACAAGCTTATAACTTAAAAGCTTATAACTTAAAAAGTGACAACCCTATGACAGTAGGCAATTATATCGCGAATTGGGCCGGAGATAACCTACTTCCCCTCTATTTACTTTGCTTAGAAGGTTGATTTTTTCACAGCACAAATGGACCATGGAGTTGAGTACTCGTATATGGTTTGGTAATTTCAACTCGATACCTCCACGCACAGACAGACAGACAGACGGACAACAAAGTAATCCAATAAGGGTTCCGTTTTTTGATACTGAACCCTAAAAATCATGGAAACCTGTAATCCTTACTAATATTATAAAAGCGAAGGTGAGTTTGTTTGTTTGTTACGTCTTCACGCCTAAATGGCTAAACCGATTCTGATGATGATGATGATTCTTGGTACAGAGATAGTTGGAACCCTGGAGACGGACATAGGCTATTTTTTTTTAAGTGAGAAATGAAGGAGAGAGAGGGAAGAAGAGGGAAACTTAGCTTTGCTTTTACAATAAATAAGGCGCAAGGGCAAAAACTACAGTTAGCAGGTACCTGCAAATCAGGAAAGGGGAACTGTGTTATCCCAAATTTAACTCGAGCGAAGCCGCGGGCAAAAGCTAGTATTATCTATTATAACCTCAGGTCATCGACAGACATAGTCAATGACATAATTATACCTCAATACAATACTTCATTTTGTCCATAAATGTTACAACATAGTTCAAACGTAGCATTAATGACATGACATATTAAATGTCAACAAACTCTATAGAGTCTAGTCTGTTCGAGTCCTATTTAGGTCATGCGCGTGGTCTAGAATAGTCGATCACAATGAGCCGTTTGAACATTGTCAATTTACTATGTACTAAGGTTTATTTATTCACCATTTATCATTTACATCGAATGTGTGATATATTGTATTCAATTATTGCGTAATTTGACTCAAAATTGCATATGTCCTTGATGGAAGACTCATTATTATGTCATTGTTTGAATGAATTTATGATCCGAGAAAGTAGACACCTGTATTAACTAGAGTCTAGATAATACAGGTGTCTACTTTCTAGATTCTAGAGGACAATAGGCGTATTGTTTGAAATGGTCGTATCTGATGAAATTATAACATCACGCCTCCAATTCCCGAACCTCTGAGTTACCCAACTCAGAGGTGTATCTAATAGTGCACACACAATTCGCCATCATCATGTTTTTGAGTCCCGTGTTATAGGGGAAGAGCTTATTGTTATTATTAAATTATAAAATATGAAAAGACTCCCCATTCCAAATACCGGACCAAAAAGTAGCCTATGCGTTAACCCAGGGTTATGTAATCATTGCAGGGATGGATGAAATGGCGGAAGGTCACTGGAATAACTTGTGACCCACAGATGCAAAAATCATCCAATCATATTTTTTTCGTTTCACTATGTTGTTTGATCAGATATCGATACACGTATCACGTCTGCGAAGTTTCGCTAGCTAATGTAATTTGACCCTGTATAAATATTAAATTAAATCGGTGTAGATGTCTAAATATAATAAACCAAAAAATTAATTAATTTGATGTTTTTTTGGGTCATCAACCGCAGTGTAGTTGAAATATAATTTAAAAAAGTAATCAGTTTTTTGTGTTATTTTAACAGACGTGATGGATCTCGATATCTAAATACGAAAAAAATAAAACAGATTTCTCAACTCATACTTCAAGTAACACCATTACCATTAGTTTGACAATGTTTTGTATATGTGTAGTTAGTGTTAAATAAAAATTCGTAATTCCGAATTTTTTTAAATTATTTCATAAAATAAATAAAGGTGTCTCTATTCCATCTATGTTCGCTTTTCTAAAATCAAAATACAATAAAGTTCGAATATTCCGGCGACGCGCGACGTTCGGCGCGGGAAACGAAGCGCGGACCGCGCTGTGCGAGTGGCGGGGGTGCATGGGGCGGAGCTTGCGTAGAAATTATTTTAGAGTGCCTGGTCTTAAGGGGAAAATATACAAGTCCGTGATTAGACCTGTTGTACTGCATGGATCAGAATGCTGAGCTGTAAAAAAGATAAATAAAAACGATTGCAAGTAGCAGAGATGAGAATATTGAGATGGATGTGTGGAGTGACAAGAATGGATAAAGTAAGGAATGAGTATATTAGACGAAATTTGTAAGTTGCGCCTGTTACAGAAAAAAATAAAAGAGAGTAGTTTGTCTTGGTATGGACATGCGACGAGGAAAGACGCGGATGTGACTAAAAGAGTTATAGTTGTATTGTATTGTATTGTATAACGGGCTGGTGTCCGCAACTCCACGTCTGAGGCGCGTATTTTGCGTATGGAAGAGTTATAGTTATGAATGTTAATGGATGGAGAGGAGAAGGGGAGGAAATGCAAAGAAAAGATGGATGGGTTGTGTACGTAATGATATGAAGGAAAAAGGAGTAAATGATGCCGTTGCGTCTGACAGGGGAGAATCGAAAAAGAAAACGTTTCGCGTCGACCCCAAATAGAATGGGCCAAGGGCAGGAAAATGATGAATGATAATATTAGTGTGATTTAGTAGGATTTCAGAATATGAAAACTATCCGAACTGAAACCTGATCCTACAAACAAAACCAATTGTTTATAAGTATCTAAATTCAGACTTCCAACATATTTATTTCAATACAATTTGTAGGCGTGGCGCAATAATAGAACCAGTATAAATTGACCCATAACTGAATACAACAACCACAAGGGAATATCTCAACAGTGACCTTTCAAAAGGGACTGTGACAGAAGTATGATTGGCAGAAAAGATACTTTATAAACCGGACGATTCCCAAAGCCGGTATCCCAAAGTCTCGGTCAGGTATCGTACAAAGTTCAGTAGTCCAAGAGTTCTGTGACCCTGGTTCATAATGCAGCGTAGTTGTGACGGTATCAATAACAAAGGTTAGGTGTCAAACAGGAGAACGAGTGGTAATTGAGGGCAATTTAACACAGTTTTTAATAGATGCGCAATCGTCATTTCTGCGTCGTGGCGTTGTGATTTTCATTCAGATATTGAAATCTGTGGATTTATTGGCATAGACTGATAGACGTAAACTGTGAAGAGGTCGCTTTTTTATTTATTTAAACTTTATGATCAGCTTTTGCCCGCAGCTTCGCTCGTGTTAAATTCGGGTAACGCAGTTCCCCTTTCCTGATTTGCAGGTATTTTTCGTTAGTAACAAAGAGAGTGTGTACTGATTTTTAGCTTCCTACCTTGAAAACTGCGGAATGCTCCATACAAACTTCTACCCCCTATTTAAGGGAAGTGGGAGTTTGGAAAGAAACAAAAAGTAGCCTATGTCTGTCTCCAGGGTCCCAACTATCTCTGTACCCAAATTCATCAAAACCGGTTTAGCCATTTGGGCGTGAAGACGTAACAAACAAACGAACTCACTTTCGCTTTTATAATATTAGTAAGGATAAGTAAGGATAGTGGTATTTAGGCAGACTTAATGCCATAAGGCATTCTCTACCATTAAACCTTTCGGTTAAATACGACAACATTGTGATAGGATACAACATTTTTTTCAAGAACTTATATACAAAAACAAATACGACGAGCACACAAAATAACAAAAAAATAAACAGTAAATGATGTTTATTTTGCAAGTAGGTTTTCACAAACACTTTTACGCGTCTTCTTTTTAAAACTAGATGAGGCCGGTGTTTCGTACCCGACTACTCTGAGAAGAAACAGCCGAAACAAACTCAGTGTCTGAAGTGGTCTTTTTAAGAAAGCACCACACAGATTGAGTAGACCTGTCCAGTCAGTGCAAGCATTTGTCAGTTATCGTGTAGCTCGACTCATAACCCAAGGAGCTCAACGAAACGACGAACAATACCAAAAAAAGGACATTGGTGAAGGCCCCTAATAGTACTCAACTGCCAGACAATCATCAAAAACAAAGTAAATAAAAGTTATGATCCACATGGTCCTCACATTCACAATTAACAACTACAGACTAGAAAATATTTACAAAATAAATTAATGAGATCATAATGATCTCATAAAATGTCATAATAAAAAAATGTAAAATTAAATAAAAAAAATAATAAAATATAAAACAAAGTAAATATCAATGTCAAATCATTAAATGTCAGTGTATAGAATAAAGGAATAAACAATAAATAAATGAAACAAAGAAAAATTTTGACACTCTCTGAGTAAATTAAATTGGAGGAGTAAACATGCAAAGCATCAGAAGCATTTTACAAATACATATATGGGACAAAATCAAAAATAGCTTGCCCGTCGTGACGGTCACCGCTCAGCATGATGCTGTGCCATGGGAGCCCACAGCACAGCGCTGGTTTTCAGTCAGTTCACTGAATTAATTTTACTTTATTTGTATTAATTACATGTGTATTAGTATCTGTACGAATATACATATACAAATAAAATAAGTAAATTAAAAAAAGGAATAAAAAAAGAAAAAACTTAACATTACTATGACTTATTCGTTGTCGTATGTTCGTATAAAAACAATTTTTTTGTTGATACGAACAAGGATCGTCTATTTCATTTACATATCCATTTGACAAACGACATCTAAGGTGTAATACACTCTCGAAGGCTGCTAAAAACTATGATGAATCATGATATCCGCAAAACTGCTAAATATAGGCTTACTTAATAGAACGCTAATACAATCAAAATAATGGAATATTTTTCTGTTTACAATGGAAGGCCGCATAATAGCTGAACACGTGAAAATTATGGGCCTCAGTCAGTGTCTATTTTTTCAGTCAGTCATATCTCTGTGGAGAATTGCCCAGCCATTTTATACTAGCTGTGCCCCGTGGGATCACTCTTGGCTCCTAAGAATCGTACCGTGACGTAAACGCGTTAATCTTAAGATGTAAAGCCTACTTCGATAAATGGGTTATCCAACACTACACGAATTTTTCAATTGTGTTGTTCTTAAGTCGGCGTTCTACCAAACCAACTCTTCAACTTTATAATATTAGTATTAATTGATTGATCTTGACCAAGACTAAAAAAACGAGAAGACTGGCCCATAATGTCTGAGAACAGACACACGCGGAAGAGTGGACAAAACCGTTTTTTTAGGATTATAGGAAAGCGTCAAAAGACCTCTGGTAGGAGCGAAAGGGACTGTCAGACTTATACTGACTAAGACTCATCCATGTTCTTTTTTTGCGCAATCTCTTTCAAACCACCCCGCAACCCGGGCAGGCAGTGGCTGTGACGGGCCCTTCTGCTTAGCTGACATCTCTTTGAGGTGCGCGTGGAACAATAACGCGCCGTGGATTCCGATTTTCCAGGGAAGAAATCCAGAATATTCCATTTTCGTTTCTTACTAAACACGCGCGTGTTTGGGTTTCATAACTCATTGTTATGCGACCTGCATTGTCTTTAAATGGCATAATACCTGCTACTGCTAGATGTTTAGAAACCGATAGGTACGATAACATACTAAGAAAAAATATGTAGGTATTAGTCGCAAGGACGAAGAACACTCCAAATAACAAATAAAACGGCCAAGTGCGAGTTGGACTTACGCACCGAGGATTTCGTACAAACTTGCGACATATAGTAAACAGCCAGGGACCAAATACAGTTTGTTTTTTAATTTCTACTCTATACCTACCTACTTCGCGCTCCCGAGATAAAGGGTCTTGACAGACAGAAATACGGATAACATAGAGATTCTAAAAGGGTTCCGATTTTTTCTTTCTGAGGTACGGAACCCTAAAAAAGAAAAAGGTCTACTTAATCGAAGTTTTTAGGCCACACTTGTTTTAAAAAGATCAAGATGATGTCGTCACTCGTGCTATATCATGTTTAGATTGTGGACAACAGGTTTTTGTAAGATATACCTTGGAAGTCCTACTATGCGGTTATTAGCTTCTTCTCCAACAAAGAAGGAACTACATGCCACTGTAATTTTAATTTCTATTTAATGTTTGTCTTAAAAATATGTTTATGCACTAAATATTTGCACGCCCCCAGTGGCAGAATATGATGAGACCTTTCTTTATACAGCGTGTTGTTTTGCATCCTCGTCAAATTCAAGGACGTAACTATGCTAATGATTCTCGACCCGAATCGATAATAAAATAAGTAGGTTTTTTTTTTTTTTACTTTTTTCGTATTTTCAGAAATCGGTAAGTGCACACAGGTGCGTGCATGCCGCTGTATGATACGTATGCGCCGACGCTCACGCACACTGTTCTGTGTGTTCTGTAGGTGATTCTCTACTTTTGAAGTGAAATATTCTGTAATACTGTTAAATTTAAACACACAGAGACAGATCATAAAAGCGCCGTATATTATTATTGATCAGGTACCGTAATTTTCATTGATTATTTATGACTTTTACTAGCACCTCCTAAATTTTGACGAGGATGCAAATCAACATATTGTATTTAAAACCATAAAAACCATATTCGGACAATTAAATGAATTTGAATTTGAACTAATGTGATCGCCGTGCTTCTTCAGCATATTCGTATTTCTTGATAAGAAGAAAATGTGAACATAAAAAAAATTACATGGAGAGTCCATGTAATTTTTTTTTACATTTACATTTTTTACATTTATGAAAGTATTTCTGTGAATAATTGTAGATATTACTAGCTGCGCCCTTCGGCTTCACCCTCGTAGTCAGGGATAAATAGCCTATGTTTTTAGTAGAGAATCTATCTACATACCAAATATAGAGAAGCCAGGGTTTAAGCTATTGACAAACCATTTTTTTCCAATTCTGTTTACCTGTTCGAGCGTGAAGGAGAAACAAACATACACACCCACATACAAACTCACACACTAATATTATAAAGGCTAATTATAATATTAGTGTAATTTATTTTAATCAATTTTATTTTTATTCCAATTAAGTCTCATTTCCTCATGAATATGGTAAACGTAATTCCCTCACTCTTAAACTCCATACATTTCTTATCAAACTATAATTAATTATAACTATGTTTACTTACAGAGTCCAACCGGATGTGGGCGAGTGCTTCCTTCGTGGGGGTGCTCATAATCATCGGCCTACCTCTCTGGTGGAAGACTACGGAAGTCTACAGGTGAGACATGTCAAGTAACCTAAGAGGGAGACAAGAAGACGTGGGAGTCGTTAACCTTAGATCTACTAGAATCTAGAACAATCATCATTACCATACACGGTACGGTTGACGCAGTGGCTGAGCGATTGATTGCTGCGCTGCGTTTTGCGGGTTTGTTCCCCGCCCGGAACTTATATTAACGCGGTTTCACCCACTACTCTGCTCCTTAGTGTCGTTATAAATATATAGTCTATCCTTACTATTATTATTATAAAAGCGAAAGAGAGTTTGTTTGTTTGTTACGTCTTCACGCCTAAATGGCCGAACTGATTCTGATGAATTTTGGTACAGAAATAGTTGGGACCCCTGGAAACGGACATAGGCTAAAAAAAAGTGAGAAAAAGGGAGAAAAAGATATTTTTTTGGGTCATCACCGGGCTAAAGTCAGCGTTAGCCCAAAGTAACTTTGCCACGCGGACGAAGTCGCGGGCGGAAGCTAGTTAATTTTATAAAAGAATGTCGCTGCAAAATCATAAAATAAACCAGCCAAGAAATGACGTTTTCCCATACAAACTTTACTGTAATAGGAGATATCCACTTGCCATCAACTGGGCTGAAATCCTAGCTGATTCCGTGGCTGGTACTGACAAATTCCTGATGGACAATTCAATAGCACTATGCCAGACCGGTGAAGCTGCCGTATCGATGGCGCACCCGTGTACCACGCGCGTCTCAAAGAAATGTCAGCAAAGCAATGGGCCCCGCCATGGCCACTGGCGCGGTGCCGGTCTTTGTGTACCGGAACCGCGCCAGTGGCCAGAAGAAGCATAGAAGAACATGATTTACAATCCTTAGAAAAACCAAAGACCTGATGCTTTGCAGTGGCTGTTACGACCACCAGACCGATGAAGCAGAGTTTAGAACTGTGCCCTACAAATTGCAAGTATGGCAACTGGCAGGCTCAAAATTTATGGGACCGGCAGTTTACAGTAACTTAAATCATGGATACTCGGAGATAGAAAAAGTCGGTGTAGGCCTGATACCTTTTGTCTCCGAAATCCTAACGCAAGAATTGAATAGCATTCTTCTTAATCTTGATTAGCTTCATAAATAAACTAAGGCCAATGATAACATTAAAATGATTAGTAGAGACTATGTCGCCTGTCTCGCTAACAATTAATATGACATTAATTGACCCTCTCAGGGTTTCACTCACCACTGATAAGAGAAAACGGCTATGTATTGATACAAACCGAAATTTTACGACTTACGATTGTTATGTCACTTTTCCTTATCAACCCGATTGCTCTATGACCCCTGATAACCTTTTGACAGATTTTTAAACAGTATTTATATTGAGATAAATGCATTTTTATGACTAACCTTCGAAGTCCTTCACTTGACGGTTTTCTTTCGCTTAGCAATCGAGTTACTAAGACTTAGCGATTAGCTGACTTGAAGTTTTTTTTACGGAAATTATCAAATAACTTGTCACTGCTCCTCCCTTAATTCATCCAAAGGTTGTCTTGAAAATATCGCTTTTAGCGATAAGACCGCCCATTGTGTCCCTATCAGTTGTAGTGTTAGTTTTGTTGTGTAATGAAGAATATTCTTTCTAAATCAATCAATCTTCTAACTATCTTCCGCCGCTCTGGGCGGAGCGGGGAGGAGAGTCAGACTTTAAACTGACTAAAACCCACCCATATTCTTTCTTTTGCACTTTGTGTTCCAGGGCCGCGGTATCTCTTCCGAAAAACCCGCAACGAGTTGGGACTGGGACTTGAAGTGCTTAGATTGAATAACGAAGGTCTACTCTTTAAGCAGAGATCAATAAAATGTCTACTTAGATAGATAGATAGAATATTCTTTATTATATAACAATAACACTAGACAACTTATAAATAGGATGACACAATGGGCGGTCTTATCGCTAAAAGCGATCTTTTCAAGACAACCTTTGGAGATCTTAGTTTAAGTTACGCGTCCTTTTTCAAGTGTCTCAAATCAAATCAAATCATTTATTTCAATTAGACCATTACAGGCACTTTTGAATGTCATGAAAACAAAAAAAAATGATGCTGCTACAGTCCCAGTCACAAGACTAATAACTTGTGAAAGTACTGTAGTTGCCCATTCCAAAGCGTAGATCTCTATGGAGAAGAATGGGCAAGAAACTCCATGGACACTCTTTTAAATCATAATATTTTTACAAAATCATGGATACATCATTCATGTTGTGATTATAAATACATGTGAGAACGATGTAGAAAAACGAGCACATAAAGAGCGTCCAGAGTAAAACCAAAACAAGAGTTTAATAGATAAATTAATTAATTAAAACAAACCGTGGCGGCTAATAGATGACCAGTCACAACTGACAGCGCCCGTTCACGAACATGACGCCTATATCAGCCCCATTCAGCTCAACCATTTTGAAGGGAACTAAATGACCCGACACACACGCCACCATCAGCGAGACATTTAAGTGAGCATGACAATCTCTCAACCACCAGCGCAACCAGTGGTCTGACTTGCCACTCACGTTTTCTTCTGTTGTAGTACAATATCGTTCTTGTTTAGGAACAAGAACGTTTTGAAATCGTTCACGCCCCACTTATGGTACCTATGTACTTGCAAACCAAAACAAATATTGAGCCCCAGAAATTGAGGTGTTTCATTTAGTGCGCCTAAGAACGGAACGCACTTGTCAATCGCATTATTCTATCTTCGACACTGAAACAAGGTGTTGATGTGTTTAGATTGTTTATGAATATGATTTAGAACCGTCTTCAAAAAAAGGAGGAGTTCCTCAATTCGACGTTATTTATTTTTGATTGTCACGCTATTTTCCGTCAATTTTCGGCTGATTTTCACTTATAATACCACAAGAGCTTCAAAATTATCGGGTATTTCCCTATCGGGAAATGCCAGATAATTTTGAAGCTCGTGTGGTATTCGGGGGATTATTTTTCCGTCCCAAATGTCGGCCAATAGAATTGCACAAACTCCAAATCGACTCATTTTCATGCAAAATCTCCAATTTTCACAATTGAATTCAACCTGTCAGTTTGACGTGTGGTTAATTTGACTGGATCATGTTTTGTTTTTAGGGTTCCGTAGTCAACTAGGAACCCTTATAGTTTCGCCATGTCTGTCTGTCCGTCCGTCCGTCCGTCCGTCCTCGCTTAATCTCTGTGACCGTTAGCACTAGAAAGCTGAAATTTGGTACCAATATGTATATCAATCACGCCGACAAAGTGGTAAAATAAAAATTGGAAAAAAATGTTTTATTAGGGTAGCCACCCTATATGTAAAGTGGGAAGTGTTTTTTTTTTTAATTTCAACCCTAACGTGTGATATGTTGTTGGAAAGGTATTTAAAAATGAATAGGGGTTTACTACAATAATTTTTTGATAATGTCAATAATTTCGGAAATAATCGCTCCAAAAGTAAAAAACAATGTGTCCCCCCCCCTCTAACTTTTGAACCATAAGTTTAGAAAATATTAAAAAAATCTGAAAAGTAGAACTTTATAAGGACTTTCTATGAAAATCATTTTGAACTTGATTGACACAAGTCACCACCTTTAAACTCATAAGTGGGAACACTTATTGTGACGGACGGGAAACTACGGAACCCTACACTGAGCGTGACCCGACACGCTCTTGGCCGGATTTTTTATATATAGCAACGACCAGAGAAAATTTTCAAAAAATTATCAGTTTATTACCATGTAGGTTGTACCACGTGACGTCGAATGGTGCAATTCTATTGGTCGATATTTGGGTCGGAAAAATAATCAAAATTATTTTTATAATTGAAACGGTTATTCTCTGGAGGTGCTATATATGTACACATTTAATCTTTATTGTTTCGTTAGTTTATGAGTTTTCTACACATTTTTTTTCTTTTACTGCAAATGGATGATATGCATATATCATTTAGTTGAAAAAACCTTACCTAAAGTGTCTAGCAGTAAATGTTTATATTTTAATAGTAGTCTTTTTGTAACGGTTTTGCATTGCAAAGCCACATGGCATAGCCATTAGCCATATGAACAGATGTGCAAAATTTCAAAAACAGTTCTATAATTAAGAGTTCTTTTGGGTACAAACAAAAATACATCCTACTATTATTTATCCTTACTAATATTATAAAAGCGAAAGTGAGTTTGTTTGTTTGTTGTTACCTCTTCACGCTTTAATGGCTACACCGATTTTGATGACTTTTGGTACAGAGATAGTTGGGAACCAGGAGACGGACATAGGCTATCTTATCTTTTTAAGAAAAAAGTGGGATATGAGGGAGAAAAAGGGAAGAAAAGGGAAAACTTAGCGTTGCTATTACAAATCAATAAGGCGCAAGGGGAACTGTGTTACCCCGATTTTAACGCGAGCGAAGCCGCGGGCAAAAGCTAGTATTTTATATAATATTATAAATGCGAATATTTGTGAGGATGCATGGATGTTTGTCACTCTTTTCACTCTTTCAAAACGGTTGAACGGATCTTGATGAAATTTGGCACAGAGGTAGATCATAGTCTGGAAGAACACATACTTAGTCTTTATTTATCACGCGGGTGAAACCGCGGTCGCCAGCTAGTCAGATAGATAAACGTGTTCATTTTTGAAATTATAATCGCCTCGAATTTGTTACTTTCTATGGTAAAAAAATATACGCCTATAACGTACCCTAAGAGTTAGACAGAAGAGTACAACTATTAATTCAGTCACGTAATAGCCATGCATTCACATGTAATAGGGAGCGAGCTATTGCCATCAACTGGTCACAAACCTAGACTCAACCAGAGAAATTATAGAAAACCCAATAACACTTTGTCCAGACCTGGAATTAAACCCAGGACATCATACTCAGCAGCCGCATTTGCCAAACCAACGTATCGTCGTTCCTTCCAGGGTATCACTGCCATACGACAAGATCAGCTCGTTTGATACGCTGTCGCATTCGATAACCGCTGAGCTGACTGTGTTGGCTTATGACGAGACGACGGCTTCGGAGATTGCGGGCCTTATAGAGAACGCTTTTGAACATTCTGGTAAGTAATTTGAACTTGAGCTCGTAGCTAAATATTTTTTTTCAAAACTGCCAATAACTTTCCTCTTTTTGCAGACGTAATAAAACTGAAGATAACCAAATCCATTATCTCCAAACAACTCCACTCGATCCTGGACTCTGTAGCTGATGAGCATGAGGCGGTGGAAGAAGTCGCGGCAGCCTACGACCTGACCAAACACAACAGCTTCTATGTGGTGCAGAGGAAGCCACTTTTCCAGGATACCTGGCTTGCGGGAGAGAGAGTCATGTTCTTTAGAGATTCTAAAGGTAATTTTCAACTGTAGCTGCAAGTGAAAGACTTAGTCACTTTCATAAGCCTCTTATGAATTGATACGCAATCATCGTCATTATATGACGGCACGGTTGACGCAGTGGCTGAGCAATCGACTGCTGCGCTGCATGTCGCAGGTTTGATCCCCGCACGGAACAAATATTTGTATGACCTACAGATAGTTGTTCCGGGTCTGGCTGTTTGTGTATGTGAGTTTAAATGTTTGTTTACGCACCCACGATACAGGAGTAATACCTAGTGTGGAGCAACGTTTTTAAAATGTAAATATACATTCTACGCCCCGCGGTTTCACTCGCGTGGTGATAGAATATACAATATATCTTTATGAATTGTAGCCTATGTATTATTATAATATGTAAGCTTTACTATTGTGAAGTTTCATCAAAATCCATTCAGTAGTTTTTACGTGAAAGAGTGACAAACATACATACATCATCACAAACTTTCGCTTTTATAATAAACACCTCAACAAAGTCTAGGGAACAAGATGACCCCAATGTTTTTTTTCGTGTAAATCTTGTTTTGCAAATAACTGGCAGCAAATAAATAAAAATAGAATAAAGTAGATTACAGAGTTGTTCGAAATTTAAAAATAAATTTAAATAAGTAATGATTTTCGAATATGGAGGGAAAACTTTTAAAAGTGTTTGATTGTGCAGTTTCTCTGAGGCAAAATAAAAACTATTTTCTTTGATTGTAAATAACGTTTTTTATCAATGATACGTCTTTTACGTATGGTTTGTGCATTTTTGTGACTGTAGTCATCATGTCACGTCGTCATTTAAGTCGCAAAGAGATGTTAAGAGCTGTTGGTATGCTGCAAGCTGGACGAACTCAACGCGACGTAGCGGATGCTGTCAACACCCAACCAAGCGTAATTTGCAGATTATGGGCACGCTACAGGTCTACAGGGAATGTTGCCGAACGTCACAGGGGACGAAATAGGGGGACTACCCAGCGACAAGATCGTTTCTTGCAAAATTCCGCAAGGCGGCAACCCACGATTACTGCTCGTCAGTTGGTCGCAAGCCTCCAGTCTCAGCATCAAGTGGTTATTAGCGATCAAACTGTCAGGAGAAGACTACACGAAGCCAATCTTCATGCTCGCAGACCGCTTAGGGTTCCAGCTCTTCGACGTGGAAATCGAGGTCGTCGCTTATTGTGGGCTAACGCACATTTACAGTGGACCGACCATCAATGGGCACGGGTTCTGTTTTCCGACGAATCTCGCTTCGGTTTTCATCCTGATTCGAGAAGAGTGCGTATATGGCGAGTTCCTGGACGTCGGAGTCGTCTCCAGAATCCGCAAGAAGTTCATCCTTACCAAGGTGGAACAATCATGGAATTCGCCTGGTGGAAGGACCGACCTCGTTTGGATACGGGGCAATTTGAATGCAAACCAATACATTCAGGAGGTTATACACCCCAAGGTAATCCCTCATCGACAGCAGTTCGGTCAAGATTTTCTGTTCATGCAAGATGATGCACGGTCACACACCGCGAGGGTAGTGGTCAATGCGTTAAGCGAGCACAATATTACGACGTTGGAATGGCCTGCTCAGTCTGCCGACCTCAATCCCATAGAGCATGCCTGGGATTTGCTTGGGAGAAGAGTGATTCTTTGGAAAATCTGAACACTGAAGAACAACTTTTTTTACACCTTCGCAGTGTATGGAGCCATATTCCACAGACGATGATTGACAATCTCATACTAAGTATGCCACGCCGTTGTCGAGCTGTTGCTAATGCTTTAGGAGGTCCTACAGATTATTAAAAACGTTTAAAGTAAGGTTAATTACTGTATTTCTTACTACCTCGTTATTTTTGTGCCTAATCATAGAAGGTTGTAATACTCAATATTGGCACTATTCAATTATTTCTTTAAAAAATTAAATTTTTAATATGAGAATGTTTTTATTAAAATTAAAATTAAAAACGGTATAAAAATACCCTTCTATTGATATAAAACACTCACTATTACAAGAAAGGGTTTTTAAATAAAAACTAGAAATGTCCTTGTTCCCTAGACTTTGTTGATGTGTGTATTAGTAGGATATATTTATATTGCAAATAAATGATATTTATGTATCCCATTTATTTGTATTCTTCTGTATTAGTACTAAATAAGGGCCAAGTATTTACAATCGACTATCACTGTAGCTGTTAGAAAGGTGTCCACGCATCAAGAATAACTAACTTTCCTAAAAACCAAAACTTGGCTTAATATGTTAGACAGGTACCCATAAAGAATAACTAACTTTACTTAATCTTTTTAGGGTTCCGTACCTAAAGAGTAAAAGGAGGCTCTATTACTAAGTCTCGGCTGTCCGTCCGTCTGTCCGTCACCAGGTTGTATCTCGACAAATACAAAAAAAAAAGACGACGGACGACAAAGTAAACGTATAAGGGATCCGTTCGTTTCCTTTTAAGGTACGGAAAAATATTTAAAGGGGCTCCCATACAACAAACATGATTTTTTTGCCGTTTTTATACTCTCGACTCGCTCTTACCGTTCTTTTTTTAAATATTTATTTATGCATAGTTGGAGACAATAGGCAGTCCTTTATTTCATGGGTCTTTAATACAATAACTAGCTAATCCTTACTATCCTTACTAATATGTATTATAAAAGCGAAAGTGAGTTTGTTTGTTTGTTACCTCTTCACGCTTTAATGGCTAAACCGATTTTGATGAATTTTGGTACAGAGATAGTTGCGAACCAGGAGACGGACATAGGCTATTTTTTATTAAAAAATGTGGGATGTGAGGGAGAAAGAGGGAAGAAAAGGGAAAAGTTAGCGTTGCTATTACAAATCAATAAGGCGCAAGGGGAACTGTGTTACCCCGAATTTAACGCGAGCGAAGCCGCGGGCAAAAGCTAGTATAATAATAATGTTGGTTCACATTTCCTTCGGGCGTGTTGTTATGTGTATGTAATGTAATGTTTCTATCATTACAGCATCATTAACTGTCGTAGAAGCTCTTAAACGAGTGGTCTACCAGACCTCAGTCGTGGAAGGCGCCAAGTCGGAGACAGCTGACGCAGCCCGCCAGACGAGGTTCCCTCCAGGAGCCGGGTACCATATCGTACTGTCCGTGGTACATCCTAGACCTGATGCGCTGAAGGTCGAGTTAGATGCTGGGGAGGCTGTGGAAGGTTCGTTCATCATTTATATTACAGGCCTTGTAGCGACATCTATTTCACAACAGATGAACTAAAATCTAGCATCACGCAGATCAGATCTCATCAGATTAGCATGTATGTCCAATGGTGTTATTTTTGAAAAGTACTAGTAAAGCATTTTCAAATTATATGCAAAAACGGTCTTGGGAATTTTTGACCGCTAGAGGGCGCCATATTTGTGACACGTTGTCAGTAGTCACGTAGTCTATGTTCAGCGGACGATTAAGACAGTTTTAACGATACCTCATTTGTCGCGTTCCGATAAGTAGTTTAGAAACCATGAGAGAACAGGTAAAGACATACATACATAGCCTGACAAAATCATAACCCTTCTTTGGCTTTACCGTAGTCGGGTAAAAACTACTTTTGAAAGGTTAAAACTACATTAACAAAGATTTAATTTAAAAAGTTACTAGGTTTTTTTTTGTTGACCCTCTGAAGAACTCCGTGTCGTAGTATATATTCTAGGTATCTGTGAAAGTAAGTCAAAGGAAACAAACTTATTCCATGCTTAAGTAATAATAATGTACACCATTTCACCTTTTTTTTACAGATCGTAAAAAGCAAATCGTCAAATAACTGCCCCCGCTCTGGGAAGAGCTGGGGGAAGTGTCAGAATTTCTGACTAAAACCCCACCCATGTTTCTTTTTGCCCTTGTTCCGGGGCCGCGGTATCTCTTTCGAACAACCCGCAACCCCGGCGGGTAGTGGCCCAGGCAGGCCCCCATGCTACCCTTTAAGCAATTTAAGCATGATGTTATGTTATTATATTTATTTCATGTCGGCTAATCTTTGTCTTCAGACTACATCGGATCGTTTGTGGATGAGCTGAGCGTCCTTCACAATTTCACATTAAAATCACAATGGCTACATCTTCTAGATTTTGATTTCCAAGCCAAAGAGGTAGGTGAAAATAAACGAAAATAAATAATAGAAACGACCAACCCGAACGGTGCATCTTTTCTCGACGTTTTATAAGTGCCCATGTAGGCCTATGTGAAATAAAAATATTTTGATTTTTGATTTTGGAACGAAGTTATTATTTATTATGTACAAAAAACCAGTATACACTCAAAAAAGTTATCGTCGCGACACCACACTGTTCAATGCGAAATAGAAAATCTAAACGAAAATACTGGCTTGCTTTCTATAAGAGAGAGAGAGACAGACAGAGAAACACGCGCACGACGCACGGCTTACAACTATAGCAAAAAGTGTCGTTACAACTTTTGGTCTTAATTTTTTCCGTCTAGCCCCCTTAAGCAACGCGCGATAAGGAACTTCGTTCCAATAATAAATTGATTTAAAATATATAAAATTCTTGTATCACATTTTTTGTTGGCATACTCCTCCGAAACGGCTTGACCGATTTTTATGAAATGTATATTCAGTAGGTCTGTGAATCGGTCGTAATCTTTAAAATACCCGTAAGTGATAAGGGTGGCTCTCAGGAAAAGAACCGAGGGGTGAAACCGCTTGGCACCGCTAGTAAAAGAATAAAGTTTCAAGAAATGCCTAAAGTTAGAATTCAGGCTAAACGAAGCTTGGAAATTCTGTAGTCGATTTATTGATAGTTCCAGACCTGTAACCGTATTATGAAGACATACTGATTTTGATGCGAAAAGTTGAAAATCGAACAGTTTTACGATGAGATGCGACCAGCTACCCTACCATGACGTCTTAAAGCAGAACTTATTCCACTGAGGGAAAGAGATGGTGCTAGACACCCTATATAGCTCTCTGTCTCTTTCCCTCAGTGGAATAAGGCCTACTGTTGTATTCTCGATTTACGGCTCAATACTAAGAGTTGAAAATACAAAACACGCCAAATCATTCTAAACGTTGCTCTTTCAGGCTAAAGACACGAGTGACTGGGGCCGACTCTTCGCCGTGCGTCAAGACCGTCTGCACTTGCTCCTCACTAAGCTGGAGGAGCGCATGGCCACGCATGTGTCAGAACTGCCTACAATCAACCTTGCGCTGTTCGCCGTGCATTGTGAGAGGGCGCCACTTGTCATATACGATAATATAGGTGAGTTTGTTTTGGGTAATGTAATGTAAGCAATAAAGCTATTCAGCTTTATTAACCGACGAAAAAAAAGGAGGAGGTTCTCAATTCGACAGGTATATTTTTCCTTTTTTAGGTGATAGTGTTTATAATATTAAGATCATTATGGACCCTGCAGGGCACAGCAAAAAGGAAGAGGAGAAATTATAACAAATAAACATACTTTTACATTTATAATATTAGTATGCAGTAGGACTTTTATGCCTTACAAGATTTCTATTTTTGAGCTTTGAATTATTTATACTTTCGCCGTTTTATTTTATTTTCAAAATAGCGGCCACACATAAAACCTGTGTACCTTACCTAGAAGAATTCTAGAAGGTTCTAGAAGTTTTAGTCCTATACAAAACTTGTTTGTTTTGAAATCAGCTTTTGATAAACATAGTTTTTATACGTTACCATATACAAAATGGCGGAAGTTTGACAGGTCACGCTTCATAAACAAATGTTCCAACCCCTTTATCAATGTTTTATTAAGTTTAGTAATCCTTACTAATATTATAAAAGCGAAAGTGAATTTGTTTGTTTGTTACGTCTTCACGCCTAAAATCCTAAATGGCCAAACCAATTTTGATGAATTTTAGTACAGAGATAGTTGGGACCCTGGAGACGGACATATGCTAAAAAAAGTAGGATAAGGGGGAGATCTTTCTCTCCCTTATGAAGAAAAGGGGAGAGAAAAATATTTTTTTTCGATCATCACGCTGGTTTAAGTTAGCGTTAGCCCAAAGTAACTATGCCACGCGGACGAAGTCGCGGGCGGAAGCTAGTATTGAATAAATTTCATCAATCCACAGGCAAAAGGGTTCTATCGCACGTGCAAGCCTTCATGTCCCCTAAATGGGGTGGCGTGGTGCTGGGCGGGCCGAGCGAGGCCGACTGTCGCGACGCGCACGCCACCTGGCGGCCCAACGTGCGGGTCGTCATGGGCACCTTCATCTCTCAGCTCAGGAAACTACTGGGGATCACTGATGCGGTGAGCTTGACTGTTACATTAGTTCTCTTTACCAAATTGTATAGTGTACAAGTTTGTATGCAAGTACAGACAAGTGCACTCTCCCTGCTCGGCCTATTTGTTACACCTAGTACGCATTTGTGCGTAGCGTGGCCGTGGGTCGCCATACTTGTAGTTTACTTTTTTTGTTTTGTTAATTGAATAATGTTTTCGAAAAATGTGAAACGTATTTGATACAAAACAAACAGTTCATTAAATAAATTAAATTTTTAGTTTAAGACGTCTATCGGTTTCTAAGCAAAAAAAAAACAACTATATTTGACGAGCATGGTTAATTATTTCTTTTGCTGACTGTAAATAACTATTGCCATGGGGTATTGTAGAACATTTACCATTCTATCATATTTACAGCATATTTTTAAGTTCTTTTCCTCAAAAAGGTAAAATCGTAATCATAATAGAATGTTTTCTTTATCCCTCAGTCTACTGTCAGTCTGCGTGTATGTCTGTCAAGACCTTTTCTTACAAATGCGTGGAGGTATCGAGTTAAATTTGAACCATATATTCAAGTCTGTAGTCCCTTTTAGCTGTGAAAAAACTTCTAAGTCTACGCAGTCCAAAGAGATGGCTGTTTATGTCGATAGTTTGTACGAAACCTTCGGTGCGCTAGAACCGGCGAGTAGTTTTTGTATTGCTAACAATTTCTTAATATCCATAATACAACAACTTACTATCCAGAGGTGACATTACATAAAGCGGTTCTCAAATAACACTTCCGGTTTCAGGAACACATCGAAGGCGGACACTTGGAACCTCTGCGTTCTGTGACTCCTCGCCAGTGGGAGATCGACAATCTCCTCCGCATTAGGACTCTGGAACAACTCACATCGGCTGAGAGGACGTTGCAGTCCTTAGCGCAGTTGCTTGGTAAAAAAATGGCTATTTGGATTATCATCAATGGTTTTTTTAACTACGAAGTTACAGAAAAAATACCGCTTGATATGGACATGTTATGAGGAGGGATGAATTGCATTTCATTTCAAAAGTGATGAATATTAATGTTGATGAATGGAGAAGGAGAAGAAGACCTAGAAACGCAGGCTTGATTGTTTCAGGAATGTTATGAAAATATATTTTTTTTTTACATGGCAAGGTCCAAGTTTCCGGTCGGGTTTTTAAACTTGAGTTCAGGCTGGAAACTTGGACCTTGCCATGTAAAAAAAACCTGGAAAGTTCGAGTCGGACTTGCGCAAAAAGCGTTGTTTAACATTATCTATAAAAAAATCATTTTTGTAGTATGGGACCGCGCTTAAATATTTATTCTATTCTGTTTTGGCAACAGAAATACATCATCTATGATACAATACAGATAGCAGAGTCTTAACCTCTTAAGTCTAGAGCCTAGCGGCACAAAAACGTGCCAGTGAACAAGTATTACAGTTGAGCCCCGCTGGCACAAATTTGTGCCACCAAACCCCGACCGATTTAAAACTGTATTTGTAGTAAAGATAAGTCTTAAAATCAGTTTACGCTTACAATAAGAGCCCGCCCGGCGGTGCTTGACGGATACTTGACGTAAATAATGGCGGTCCTTGAGAGGTTAATAATAGGGTCCCGTACCCGTACCCTTTGGGTAAAAACAACATTTTAAATATAGCAAGTCGTCACCTTTTAAAATCACGTTGTAACTCTTTCCAGGTGAAATCTCAAACATCGTGATCAACGATGAAGTGGGCGCTTCAATCAACTCCGCAGTCGACAGCATCCAGCAAGCCAGCGCGCTGATGAAGAAGGGGGCGCTAGTGGAGGCCTACAAGATGTCCCAGAGCGCATTCTTAGCGGCCGAGACAGCTTTTATGGAACCCAGTCTATTGGCGTTACTGTACTTCCCTGATGATCAGAAGTGAGTATGGGTTCTGCATAATCTGGACGATGATCTTACACGGTTGACGCAGTGGCTAAGCGTTTGACTACAGTGTTACGTGTCGCGGGATCTAGTTGTTAATATATGATATAGTTGTTCCGGGTCTGGCTGTTTGTGTATGTAAATTTAAATGTTTGTGAACGCACCCACGATGCAGGAGAAATTCACAGGGCGAGGCAACGTTTATTAAAGAAAAAAAAAACTCCTAAGCACCTGTTTACCACTGACGATGCGAGCGAAAACTAAGTCGATCTAGCAGCTAGATGTTTTGTTAGTGTGTAGCACTAACTAGCTAGGAGAGAGTTCAAAGCTGGCAGTGTGAACATAACATAACATCACCGCCTTTAATCTTTAAAAGGACGGCAGAGTACTCAATAGTACACCCACAATTCGCCAGTTATGTTTTAAGTCCCACGTCGAGGTAGCGAGCCTATTGCCCTCAACTGGGCAAAAATGACAGGCTCTGTGGCTGCTACTGAGAAATCCCTGATAGAAAAACCCAATAACACTTTGCCTGACTCTGCAATCGAATCCAGGAGCTCCGCAGTCGCGTTTGCTACCACTTAAGCCAATGAGGTAGTGTGAACAGTTAGTATTGGAAATTAGGTATCTCATTTAGATCATTTTGTTCTATGTTTAATTGTCTATTTTATACGTTTCATTAGCAAGAAAATTGACAAATAAAAATTTACAAATAAATAAATTAATGTAGGATTATTATTTACGGTTAATTAATATAATCCAAACACAATGCAAATTTTATATGAATAAATAAACAGGTACTTAGGGTTGGATTTGTTTAAGCATGAATATAGTAGGGAGACTAGGAGGGTACAGGCAGAAGAAAACATTCAGACGAATTGATAATCTCTTTTGGGAGTTGGTTCAAAAGAAAAAGCTTCAAATCAATAATGGAAGGGGCCAGCTTGTGTGCAGTGTCTACATTTACAGGATTTTTAATTCTGATAAATTTAGTTCGCATTGATTTTGAAAAAGAAGCTTGTATTAACCAACAGCCTACTAAGTTCTGTTATTTTCGTTTCCAGGTACGCAATCTACATTCCATTGTTTCTACCTATCATGTTCCCCGTGGTGCTGTCCTTGAAGAACTTGCTGCTTTGGTTGAGAGGCAAACCCATTCATAAGGAGAAGGCAGACTGAACATAAAGTACTAATTAATTTAATAGTTAATATTAAATGTACTGTGAATAAAGTATTGTTATTTTAACAGAATTTTTATGCATATTTTAAATAAAAATAACTGGCCAAGCACGAGTCGAACTTGCGCACTGAGGGTTCTGTAAAAATTTGCGAAATAAACAGCCATATCTTTTGACTATGTAGACTTAGAAGGTTAATTTTTTCACAGCTAGAAGGGACCACAGATAGTATAGGTTAATTTCAACTTAACCTCCACGCGTTCTTGAGATGAAGGGTCTCGACAGACAGACGCACAACAAAGTGACTAAGAAATTTATTTTTTTTTAAGAAAGAGGGAAGAAAAGGGAAAACTTACCTTTGCTATTACAATCTATAAGGCGCAAGGGCAAAAACAGGTAGCAGGTACCTGCAAATCAGGTAATGGGGAACTGTGTTTCCCCGAATTTAACGCGAGCAAAGCTAGTTAATTCATAAAGTTCTGCTATTAAATGACATGACACTAAAAAATGGATGTTTATCACGTTTTGTCCTTTTGAGATCCCGAAATTTCCATGGGCTTATAACAGTGTCGATATATCATAAACTTAAGTTAAGTCAAGCATACTGATTAGTGGTCGGTATTAGCATAACTTACAAGTGTTGTCAAGTGAACAAGATTGCTGCCCAACTGTTCCAAAAGCTCAAATTTCTAGACTAGGTTCCAGGTTTGAGATCTATATAATACTACCTTTTGCCTGCGAATTCGTCCTCGTGGCATAAGTTACTTTAGGCTAACGCTAAATTTAACCCGCGTGATGATCGAAAAAAAAAATCTCTCCCCTTTTCTCAGTTTTTTATCTTTTAGCCTATGTATATCTGTACCAAAATTCATCAAAATCGGTTTAGCCATTTAGGCGTGAACACACAACAAACAAACAAACTCACTTTCGCTTTTATAATAATAGTAAGGATTATTTTAGTTTTATAGTATTAAAAGTTTTAGATTGGGCAATAAATAAAACTAGAAAATTGCTTCAATTATATAATGTATCATTATTTAATACTTGAGGTACCTTAATCAGAGTCGGAATCCGATCAAAACATTACATGACTAACTATATTACGATATAATTGTGCAGAAAATACATTGTGTGTGTTGTTTCAATTATAATTTAATCTAATTATACGCCTATGTACTGGAGACGGACTTACTAGAGTAAATGGTGGAGAATTTGTTCGTCAGAAAAGGTACAAAAGAGAAAGATTAAAAAAAATGACTTTAAAAAGATTACTTTTCTATCGTTCCTATTACCATGGGACTTATAAATAAACATTTAAGTTATCTTGGATATGCTTTTTCCCACCTACAGGCACACACATTAGTTTAAAGACAGTCAAATAATAAAATTATATTAATTGTGGTAAAGAGTGCTTTTTTTATCTGGACCTACGATTGACCAATCGATCATCTGTAAATGCAGTATATTAGATGAATGAACATTACTATTATAACTTAGCATGCGAGGTTGTCAATTTGTGGAATGTGGACTCTGCAGTCATTGTACTGATAGACGTAACAGTTAATGGACGAACAGCGAAGATTCCTCTTTCTGAAGCCCTGGCCACGGCAGCCTGTATCTTGTTCTTGAATTGGAAACATTTCTTTAAATATAAAAAACTAAAACTTACATAATTCATTGTTTATGAGCGTTTAGCCTAATTAGCATGCAATTAGTCCGTCCCCAGTACATATTTAACTTAACGACTATTGAAGTGAACTTGAAATGTAAAGGATGATTGATATGTGGACACGTCATTCAATAACACAACATTAGCTATTATAATTCATTTCTGTCTGTCTCGCCGCATGCAAATAAAGATTTTAATATTAGTAATTCAACACTTTTTATATAAGCAAACATTCTTACTTTACGCTTCAAAAAAGCCATTTTTTAGTTCAGTATGTACCTATTGCATACCTGAAATATATATATATTTTTTAATGAAAATAATGGATGTTTTAACACAGTATTAATTAAAGCAATTTCAAGAGCGACAATAGAACTATCTTTTCCAGGACATTTATTATTCTTTTATTTTATAGATCCAAATTAGAGCTCCAATTTCTAGCTTATCTCGATTCATTTCTTTTAACGTTCTATATTTTTGGTATTGTAAAGATACTCATAGCATAGATTCTTGAACACCTTATGTTTAACTTAGATATTGTACCGATTAAATCAACTGCAAAGAACACGCGCGAATTTACTGCATTTGTAATTTTTTGGTAAATAGCAATTCGGAAGTAAATGATCGATTCAAATCGGTACATGTCTCACATTCATTTATCTACTAACGAAGGACAATTCACACGAGTTATCTAAGTACATTAGGATTCATTCCAATCGGTTTCCGTGATCATCGCCACGTTTTCACCTTTGCCAGGCAAGTAATCGAACTCCCAGAGGGAATTGGCCAACACTAAAGTCTCCCCTTCAGACAACTCGAAGTTTAGAGTGTAGCAGTCGTCTTCACAAGGAGCGCGCGGTCTCAGCTGCATGAACGTCTTCCCTTTCAGCTGAGACATGATTATCAACCCAACGTCAAGCTCCAAATACTTATATCTATGAGTATCATAGTTCTTAGACAGTAACAACCAATTAAAATGGGAAGGAGGGATATGAGGGGACAGGAAATAAGGTCTAGGTGCGAGAATCCTAAAGGATTTAACCGCACGAATATCGCAGTTCTGAAAATGGACAAACCAACTCGGTATGTCGGTGTTCGTTATTCTAGAAACTATTTCTTCCAAGTCCATGGGCTGCCGACCGATTCGTATGTTAGTGAGGATTCGACAAGGAACTGAGTCGCGGAGTCGGTCATCATCGCTGATCAGGCCGGTCAGGTTGAGTTCATCGCGGGAGGACCAGTCGTAGTGGGCATCCACGACGATAACCGGCGCCCCACGGAGTAGATGGTGGTTGAAAACTTCGTTGTACGAGGTGTCCGACAAGCGCGCAATGTTTTCTGGAAAAAATACAACATCATAGTAAAAATGAAACTCTAGTTTCCATCGATTCCTAATTTATCAGTTAGGTATTGATATGTTAATAAGAAATCCTAAAAAATGATGTAAGAGGACATGGTAATTTGCAAACATGTCCAAATACGAAGTTCTCTAATTTGAATGGAAATTCGTTTCGTTCAGAGTTAGTAGCGAAAAAACGCAAGCTGTTTCGGTCCAAAATCAATAAATTACTAAAAGTAGAAAAAGACCTTGAAATTACTTGCCAAATTAACTTATTGAACATTATCATAACATTACCTAGTTATTAAAGTTAGACTACGGTAGGTAGATAATATGCAGTCTTTAAAACTTAATCTGGTATAACATAATATAGGCACCTAAATTAAGTTATTGCCTCGAATGCAACAAACAAAACTGCAACTTTAAATTCAAAAGCTGTCATCATGTTTGATAGCATGCCTACATGATATAGGTGTTTAGGGGGATTAGAGAAGATAATTGTTTTGGTTTAGCAGTCATTCATTTGATTGTCAAGTATATAAGACCATCTTTCCCAATTGTACGCCTGATCTTTTAATATGGGCCAAAATTCAATTTGGATACACCATTTGCATGAACTAATTCAACTTTTCACTTTCATACGCCTTCTCATATCGTTTTATCTAAGATAGCAGGTATAGATATCACGCCTCTTTTACGACTAACGAAACTACTCACTCAACGCCTCGAGCTACAGACTGGCAATTGAAGATTTTGAAGAGCACTCATTTGAATTCGGACCAAAATGAAACTCTTCGTGAATTATATTGCTCTTCGAGTAAGTATAACGTACCTACCTACATAAGCGAGTGGTTTATTGTAGATCTGTATCAGGTTATCTGCTTTGCGCATATTCAACTTCTAGGTGGGTAGTGGTTATGACTTTCGAACTGGGGTCATTCAACTAATACAGGCGGGGGGTTGATTAAATTTAATAAATATTCCAAAAAAAGATTGGCTATCATCTACTTTCTAATATTTATTGTACCTAAAAATACAAAACCACAGTTCAATAAAACCCTCATAGCCAAATTATTGCTCTTGTGCACAATGACTTAAATTACCTTTTTTTCTTACCTATCTTGTTTTTTTTTTGTAAATTGTGCGCAAAGATTTTGTTTATATTGCCTTTGTGTACAATAGCATTACAGATCATGAGCCTTCGTGGACAATTGGGACATAAATACCTAAAACAGCAAACTTATAATTCCGATAATACACGCGAAACGAACCTTTGACAAATAATTAAATTATTTTAACCAAGATCACTCACTACAAAACGTGCTTAGATAAAATGAAAATCTAAAATTAATGGCGAACTAGAGACTGCTAGTGCTGCTACGTATGCATATCCAAGACTTTTTCAATGAATCGTTTCCGTCATCCTAGCCATCTGAGGAAAAGAAAAGAAAAATTGTTTTAAATCCAAGCGAATGCGCACATAAGTTCTGTTTTCAAAGGCATTTACGCTCACAATTTGATATGATTTTTCCGAGCAGTCAATTATTTTCGAAACGTTTGTGAGTGCGTTTGCATAAACATCTTTCCCTAATAACACGAAATGGTCAAGCGTAATCACCAACAACACCCATTCAAAAATATTTACAAAAACAAAGGAATACTTACTGACTGCTTCACAGGCTATGCAATCCGTTGTTGACGCTCCTGCATCCACATTAGGAGGTTCCGCTGGTCGCGCGATCATACATTTATTGTGGTACAAAGGGGTCCAGTCCCAAACGGGCAGTAATTTGATGAGGACAATCCTGGCTACTGCCGAGGCATGCCACTTGAAAGTATCCGTCTGGCTGACCGTGTATCCAATCGCTATCCCCATAATCAAAACCAGAACCACCCTTGTCCAACGCTTGATAGTCGCCTTTCTCACAGAATTCGTCAGAGGCCGACAAATCAAATCCATTTCTTCATCACTCATGCCAGCTTCCTTACAATATTCATAGAAAGAACGCACTTCAGAGTTAATTAACTCGAATTTTTCACGTTGAGACATTTTTGCCCCGTTTTTGAGACTCATCTTGATGACCTAGTCCCGCGGCGATCAATAATAAACTCGACGGTTTTATTGATAGGACTGAAATTTCGCGCGCGCGCGGAAAGCTCGATTAGGTTCTTAATGTTGCAGTACTGTTACAGAGAAGTCAATGACACAGCAACAATATAATCGACTAAGAAAAAAATATCTCAATTTTTTTTTAATCCAATGCATTTAAGAAAGAATAAAGTTTTATTATTTAGGATTTAATACACGAGATATATTTATGATTTTCTAATTTACACATTTAGCACAAAACTTACTAACTTTCCCCCAAGTTGAAACTGTTGTAAGTACTGATTCCATATCTTTTACGGTTTTTTCCTGTCTCTAGTAACACCACACAAAATCAATGGTCATCTTCAACTTTTCTTTTTGTTTGTGGACCTCTAGCTATTTTGTTTTTCTATTTTATAACTTGGCAATACTAAAAGTCAAATACCTATCCGCCATATTGAAAGTTCTAAAGTGGGAAGTCGGTCAAACGCTGACCCTATTAGTTATTTCTATTTAATGTATGACGGTATTTATTGAAAAAGTTGTCCTTAAAATTTCTTACATATTTAGTGAACTATTTGTTGTGATTTGCATAAAGTAAAGTGCGTTTATACAAATTTGCAATTCGCCTAATGAATACGTCACAGCGCCATGTTGTATTCCTGCGCTGATTGCAGGCACGAGAAATCTGCCAACCCGTTTATTTTCCGGGATTAGTTCCCGAGAATAAATCGAACTGCGATTTTGTACACAAATATATTTTAATTTATATTTGTTGGCAAATGTCAAACAACTTTAGTGGAATAGATGCATCCCTGTCGTCGCATTTTGAGTGCTAATTCCTAATATCTACTGCATTTTTGTGCATCCGCGAAAGTTGAAAGGACTGTGTTGTAAAAGAAAGAAGTGATAATTAGCCAAAATTCCGGTCCCTACGCGCAGACGAGAAGGTGCCTACCCGCCGGGGCAAGCAGGCGAAACGGACATGAATAACAAGCGCAAAAACCGCCAAGGGCCACCGAGGTAACTAACTACCATTTACCATCATCTTTGAGCATCGAGCTGACATGTCTTTGTTGTTGGGGCTAGTGTCCGCTTAGTAGCGAACATTTTGTTGTCACGTTGACAGATTTTGGGAGGTTGTTAAGCATGGATACGCTGACAGTGTAAACAAAATGAGATTGTGCGGTGTTGTGTGGTGTGAGATCGGCGCGTGCGATGCGGCGCTCTAGTCTAGATGTTTGGCCTACTTTTGCTCCGTACTCGATACGATTAATATAGCCGTCTGATCAGCTGTTGGCGATCCCAGTACGCTAGTCGCAAACCGTACTAATTATGAACTCAATTTACTATCTAAACTCAACATTGCAAACTGTCACTTTCATACTAAATTTTGCTAAAACAACCAATGGCTGGATGGCAGGTCGTGTTAGAAGTGCCGTTCTATAACATTCTTTATTAGGAAGTAAGGTAAATGCTTTTATTTTCAATCACTTTCACTAGTTAGTACGATGGTGGACATAATTACTGGCAAAAGTCCAAAGTTCTTAATTAGAATTCTCTTATTGCTGTTAATTTGTGTTTAGTGTTGGTTACCATATGAATTTTAACTGTGACTGATAAATTTTCATGAGGTAATCATTATTTAGTGATTAAATGGCTAACAAATATTATTGTGTGGTAATGTTGAAAGTTTATTGTCGATAACATCATATTGCATGTTGAGGGAGAGTATAAGGTTAACCATTAGTTGTATGTATGTTCAGACTTTCTAATTTGCGCTGTTCATGTGTACTATTGCTCTTTTTGATGTTTTTTAGATTTCAGTTTCAAGTTTATCTGTGTTGCTCATTGTCATGAATATATTGTTTTCAGTGTCACAGTAGTGGTAGCTAGATCATTGCTTACGAGCAGCACAATACTCAATCCGTTTCAATTGTCTTGTGTGGGAAGTTAAATGGATGATTCACAATATTTTTCTTTTATCAATAAACTTAAATTGCATGGTCAATATTATTTGATGAGATAATGGTAGTATTTTATGGTGTTTTTAAACTCTACAACATTGGTAGTTTGTTACTGAACAATTTATGTTGTAATGTTTGAAACATTTTGCGATAACATCTCAAGTGTTATGTGGTAACAAATTAACAACATTGTTGTAAACTTTGTGTAACTGCAGTTCTATCTCAAGAAATTAAATCACAAGACTATAAATCAATTGATGACAATTTGTTTTTGCTAAGTAATAATAATGTAATGTGTTAAAGTTTTATATCATAACAGGTTTTTGTAATAGTGCCAAAAGACCTTTGATTATTATCAGTAGATCATGTTTGCTTTTCATCAGATTTGTCTCTAAAGGCAAACAACGAAATCCTAAAAATATCAACACAATCATGATATCACACATCAATCATCTAAAAATACTTTATCACACATTGTTTTAGCAATTAACCTACAAATCATAAACAATATTTTAAACTAAACTTTTATTCTTTATCTATATAGCTAGCAAAACTATTTGCTATCTATGGCAGCTATTTTTAGAAGTTGCATTGCAATGCTGACTTTCTAAGAAAATATGATAATTTGCAACACAAATGAGATGTGTGGTTTTCCAATGACTTCCCCTGCTCTGGGTGGAGCGGGGGGGCATGTCAGACTTGTACTGACTAAAACCCACCCATGTTCCTTCTATTGCCCTTTACGTTCCGGGGCCGCGGTATCTCTTTCGAACAACCCGCAACCCCGGCAGGCGGAGGCTCTGGCAAGCCCCTCTGCTTTGCTGACTCTCTTTGAGGCGCGCGTGAAACACGAACGCGCCGTCGACACGGCCTGTCGTCAATCGACGGACGGACGGTGAACTACCCATTGCTCACCGCCCACAGGCCCGCATCTACGGTGGCCGGGAGTCGTCTCGCGGCGCCCGGCGCCCTGGGCGTCTCCCGCGGCGTCTGGGTTGGGCAGATGTTCTCTCCCTCAAACGCCCGGCCACCTCCTTTGCTAGCATTACTGCTTCGCAGAAGGTGGTGACCGCTTCCCATTCCCTCTCGCTCCGGACCATGGCCTGAACCAGGGCCGGACGCGAGAGATCGCCGCCGCCGATCGCCTCCACGAGGGCACGGCGGTGCTCCGCCCAAGCTGGGCAGACCGCCACTGTGTGCTCCACCGTGTCCTCCGGGCGATCGTCACAATGGTGACACCCGCTTCCTCCCGCCCGATGATGTGCAGGAACCTCCCGAAACTTCCGTGTCCGGTGAGGACCTGCGTCAGGCGGTAGGTGAGGACGCCATGACGCCTCTCCAGCCACTCCTCAAAGAAGAAAACTTATGCTTGACTTAATATTCTAGAAAATTAATTGTACTTAGGATACAGCCTTCCTATCATGTGTTCACTATCAACATTCTAATATTAAAAAGATGTTGAGTCAACATGCTCTCATACACTGCTCTGTGATTGCTTTTGCAATCATTGAATAGACCTCAATGAATATGTAATAGTAATGTTTGTTGCAGCTGTAAACCTATCATAGGTTCTGTTTTGGGTATTTTAAAGCCTTTATCCTAAATCATGGCTTAGTTTTGAATCTCGCAGTGAAACTACTAGGTTATACACTCAAATTAAATCTTGTTTTAAACCAAAATGCATGACTGATTGTTGTCCTACCCATATCTAAATTTATTTAAACATTGACTCACACCATTTCATGGGGGTTGTCAGATAATACAGAAAGCCTGCTCTAATCCATACTCCTTGCGTCATCTATGTTCATTCGTCTTATTACTACATACATCTTATTTATACACAATTACGAGAACAGGTACTATCTTCACAAAATTCGGATGACAGCTGGTAGAATGTATGGAGGATAGACAAGTAAGGAGTATTTATCATAGCGGGCATTCTATATTTTCCGTCTACCCCTATAAAAAGCGTCTATGTATGTAGCCCCACTTCCTTTCCATATTATCATTAAAATCAAAGATGCATGACCAAGAATGTTATTAAAACATGTCTTAACTGTCGTAAGTGCAAGTGAGAGGCACACGGAGTAGAAAAAAACTTATCAATTGGAGACAAGTTAGGAAGTAGGTTACATGATGCAGTGGTCATGTTTATTGATAAGATAACACTCTGATTTTAACAGGCAACATTTTCTTAACATAGGCATTATCAAATGGTTAGCGTTAAATGTATTGAAATTATTCAATGGTTAGAGTGTAAAATGTATTAAAATTACTGCTTGTAACTATGAAATTTTGCTTTTAAATCATTAATTTGGATAGGTATGGCTTGTGTCTGTTATTGTTTTCTGGCGAAAAATTGAAAATCCCAAGTAGATTGTAAAAAAAACATGACATAGATAACAATATCATTAACTAATTAAAATTAACTTTTAGTGTAAATTATTGTGAACCAATTAGCCTGCAAACATCATTGACAAAAATATAATAAGTTCTTCTGATAGTAGTGATGGTAATTTTATGTATTGTATCATCAACCTAGACAGTAGCATATATTTTTTTTAAATAGAGTATTTTTTAAAAGTATATGTTATTATAGTTTATGAATAGTAGTCAAAATAGGCATTTCAAACTCAAAACTCGATTTCAAGAACTTGATTTATATTTGAAGAATTGATTAAACCATTTACATATCAGGTCAGCCAAAAAAAAAGGCTACATTATACTGCCTGATCAGGCAGTAAGACATAGCTTTATAGTTTGTAGTAGACAATGCTCCCCTTTCAAAACATACTAAAATCTTGTGTTAGCTATCAAAATACATGATAACAAATAAACATAAAACATTGTCCAAAAACCTTCATTAAAAAATAAATTATGGCACTGATCTACATACATACACAAACTTACACCTTTATCCCAAGGTGATAGACAGAAACTGATCTAATTACTTTAAAATCCACTAAAATTAACATTACCAAACAAATGCCTAACAAAAATATTTGGAAAGTGACATTAGTCTGCTTATCAGCCCTATAAAGTACAATATTAATAACCTGTCATTCACAAGTATGGAGTAGTCATTGAAAGTGTAACAACCACTTGAGTTTTTTGTCAACAATTTCTTTCTTAGTTTAGGCTCCAAGCATGTTTTGTTTACTTACAGCTGAGTCATTATCATCATTTTGCCATTATTTGAAATCGGAATTTCTCAATATTGTTGCTTATTTATCAGTGTTTTACTAGAAGTTACGGCATCAATATTGTTTATAGACAATGTACTTATTTTATGAGTTCAAGTATGAATTTTAAATATAAAAGTTTTATACTCTGTACATCACATCTATTTTGCAATTAACCTTTTCACAGCCACGGACTTCAATAGAAGTTTATTAGGTATAAGTAATAAATATTAAAGTCGGCAGTGAAAATGTGTTAATATTCAAATAGTATTCCATTTCTAGTAGTTGTTATATCAAAAGTAATATATAGTGTTAACTAAGGCTATTGCTGAACAGTATACACATTAACACTTTCACTGCCTAGAACTCAGCGTATGAGATTATTTTGGACTCTTACTCTGAGCATGGGCAGCAAAAGTGTTAAGTGTATTGTTGGAGTTATATAGGGGATGAAGATACCCTGTTTTCACAACCTGTATTTAATAAGTGTACTACACACCTTTAATAATTAAGTTTTTTGTATGGTGAACATAATAAAGAATATTCTATTCTGTTGTGGGTACATGTGTGCTTAACCCAAAGGTGTAATGTTGGGTTCAAAACTAAAATACTAGAAACAAAAGTACACAAGATATTTCTGTATCTAAAATCTAGGCAAGATCTATCTTTGATTATAGGTTGCAATCTAAAGCACAAGTTTCTAAGGTCATTGCAGGCAGCTGTAAGTCACTTCAAAGTAAATTTTATGTCCATTTGATTACTAGAGATAATAACATCTTTAAACATAGCTTGCACATCAATTATGACTGCTTTAATTGACTACAACATAGGCTTATCCTTGAATGAAATGATTTTATGTAGTATTTCAGATTGTTTGTTTATAGAACACTAGCTTTTGCCCGCGGCTTCGCTCGCGTAAAATTTGGGGTAACACAGTTCCCCTGCTACCGGCAGTTTTTCCCTTGCGCCTTATTAATTTGTAATAGCAAAGCTAAGTTTTCCCTTTGCTTCCCTCTTTCTCCCTCATATATGACGAACATAGGCTATTTTTTTTAAAAAGTGGTATACCACTTTTTAAAAAAAATAGCCTATGTTCGTCTCCTGGGTCCCAACTATCTCTGTACCAAATTTCATCAAAATCGGTTTAGCCATTAAGGCGTGAAGAAGTAACAAACAAACTCACTTTTGCTTTTATAATATTAGTAAGGATTATTTTAGTTGAGAATTTGTATTGTTTATACTTCTTGGTGGTGCATAGCAGCGTTATCATTCACATAATCTATCCATTCTTTTTATCATTAGAATGAGGCTCTTTTCTGCTGCAAGACGCTGCTGGAGGAAGTCCCTTCTAAAACGCTCCAGTGCAATTAATTCTACAAAATAAACAGAGAGGCCTGTGCCTACGATCAGGCATCCATCTTTTACATTGACTCTACTGACTTCCATTTCCATCTTTAACAGCTTTGGGACATACTTAACGACAACAAATTCCTTTGTCCTTACTAATATTATAAAAGCGAAAGAGAGTTTGTTTGTTACCTCTTCACGCCTAAATGGCTAATTAACTGATTTTGGTACAGAGATAGTTGGAACCCTGGAGATGGACATAGGCTATTTTTGTTAAACAAATGGGACAATAAAGGGAGAAAGAGGGAAGAAAAGGGGAAACTTAGCTTTGCTATTGCAATAAATCAGGCGCAAGGGCAAAACTACAGGTACCTACAAATCAGGAAAGGGGAAACGTGTTACCCCGAATTCAACGCTAGCGAAGCCGCGGGCAAAACGTAAAATATAAAAATAATATAGTAGTAATAGTAAACATATAGTAAATCCGAATAGAATCATCAATACAATTGACAACCCTGGCTTCGAAGAACCTGTGTCCATGCCTGTTCTCTTAACAGGCTTCTCTTCCTGGTCTGCCTAAGCCACTCTTGTCCTTATAGGAGATTATCAGTAGGTGGAACTGTAAATTGGGTAAGGATGCAATATCTAGCAACAGCCTCAATAGGAAAAATAACAGTGTCAAATGCACCATGCAATGTCATAGTATTCAAACCTGCAGTTTCCACATTCCTCAAACATTTTACAAATACAAAACTAAAATCTTCAGCATGACTACAACCTATTTGCTATATAATGTTAAAACAATGGCAGATCACGAATAGGCATCGTACTGGTTATAGGTCAAGGGTGAGCAGTGGTACTGTTTGATGACAATGTCATAATTCATTATTATTCACGTCCTTAAGTTACATCATGGTAGACAATTTAGAAACTACTGTATTACCTTAGAATTGAATTTTGTTTCTGAAAATATTGAGGTAGGGACAAAGGCTGTTCAGCAAGATATTACTTGGGTTTTTTGTTATTTATGTAGTCATTGGCATTATTATGTACTAGCTGGCGCCCGCGGCTTCGCCCGCGTGATATCGAGAAAAATCCAAACTAAAATTCCAAACTAATCTACCTCTGTGCCAAATTTCATCAAGATCCGTTCAGCCGTTTTGACGTGAAAGAGTAACAAACATCCATACATCCATCCTCACAAACATTCGCATTTATAAATATTAGTAAGATTAGTCAATAATACGAAAACGCGTTTATGAAAGTTCGACACTCAGTTAAAGAAAGGAAAAAGGCTAATAAATTTATCTAAGTATTATAAAACAAATGATTTTTAACCGGCTTCAAAAAAAGGCGGGAGGTTCTCAATTCGTCGGATTCTTTTTACTCTTGTGAGATTGCTCGGCGGAAATAATAACAGCCAATGAAATTTATTGACATGAAGATTAGACACCGGATTCGGTAACCGGAGATATTACTTCCTGCACAAATAAATATGAAATGTCACCTCGAAACACTGCATTTCGCTTAGCATTGCTATGTTCCTAATCGTGCTAGCTTTCGCTAGAGTATGGTAATCAGTGTCCAGTCCAACTAGAATGCGGTTGTATATCAATATTTAATTGTGCATTCTTTGCTTGACATTCTGATGATATTTCCTAACGAGTCTTTAAGCTTTCCGATTGATGATGGTGAAATCTTGGTTAAAAAATATGAGGCATTTGCGTTTAACCTGTGGAGTTACGCATTAAGTTTACGCGTAATGATGTGCATCTTGTACTGCTAGTAATAGTAGATAAATACTCAAGTTAACCATTGGCCGACATTTGGTGATGGGTCCTCTCATCTCATCTCAACCCAAAAAACCGACCAAGAGCGAGTTGGACTCGCGCATCGAGGGTTCCGTACAAATTGCAACATAAACGGCCATGTCTTTTGACTGCGTAGATTTAGGGAGATGATTTTTTTCAGAGCTCTAGGGGACCACAGACTTGAGTATATGGTTTTAGTTGCATTTTGATACCCCCACGCGTAACCGAGATAAAAGGTCTTCACAGACAGATGGACAACAAAGTGATCCTGATTTGTGAACAAAGGATTCCGTTTTTCTGGAACCCTATAAACCAATCCAATTCTAATCCCAATCCTGCTATTTCTGCAACTGAAACTTAAAAGGTAAAATTTCAATAGAATATAATAAATTATTCTAAAGATAATACTCAACATCTGGAATCCGGAAAATAATTTCGCACGTGTCTGGGATATTAACAGAAATTTAAAACGTCGCTAACAAAAGTTTTGCACATAACTGCCATCCACGACCTTGAGACAACAATAAAACCTTATTTGTGCGACTAGCCAATGCCAAACCGGGTTTTAGTTTTTAACATCCATCATATCAGATTTCTAAGGTCTCTCTTTAGCTTTAAATTAAATGTGTGGCTAGGCCATGATGATGTAATTATAACCATTAGTTGGATAGGTTGTTAAGCTGAATACAGTTTTATCTCCTTTTAGAATTTACTTACACTAAGAACGATCATTTCCTTGTCCAGCCTATTGGCAAACTACACACGGTACAATAATAATAGACTCAATCCATCTAAAAATATCTACAATGCAAAGATGCTTCAGTCTTGTTTAAAGCAAAACTGTCAATGCCTGTGATAATTTTAAAAGTATCAACCTTACGTGTTCTGTACCGGTCGCGGATTGGCACCCAATAGTTGGTATCATAATCAATATCGCTTGATATCTATCAATCATGCTTGAGACAAAAACATTCTTGTCTTTCAACAACAGTCTTTTCACATATCTGTCTTCTTCGTTTTCCTGTTTCCTTCGTTTTCGCTTGAAGTTAAGTGAAAAGCTTTTAACAGTACTTTGACAGTTCTGTAAATGAAGTTTCATGTTGGGAAATGAGTATGTCAACGTTTATCAGATACTTTAATCAGGCCAGAATCAGACTTTTATTTGTGAAACATAGGTACTTACATAAAGGTTTGAACATATAGGCGCTAGGTTTTGCCGTGAAGGCGTACAAATATTGTTAAACAAAATAAAATAATTCAACTAATAGCGAACAGAGACTCACAATAGCAATTTTTTTAAACCATAATGTCAATTTCATAGCAAATAAAAAGCCTCCGCCATTTTTCATCCAACACTTATGTCGTCAAGTCATATGGCACCCCATTCACAAAATACGCTAATAGTTTTACCGACAATGTTACAGAACTAAACATAGCATTCACATAATAGAATGTTTCTTGAGAAAGTTGTATTTATAAACACTATAAGACACAGCTGAGCAGTGAAAGTCATCGCAAAAGCGATAAATTGTTCCATGTTCGTTGTTGGAAACTTTACAATGCATAAATGGTTAGTGCAGAATCAGATAGTATTAATTACTGATTCTTAGCTTTATTTTGGCCTAAGGCACCGATATGATAGCATTTCCTCATATGATTCAACCTGTACTGATAAATCCATAAACCGCAAAAACCACAACATCCTGTTAAAGTGTAGATACCGTTAAATCAAATAGATTTAAGAATTAAACAAAACATGAATCTGTTTGTGACGATGCTCTCACCGTTGTGACGATGACAAAAGTATAATTAAAACGAGACTGTTTCCATATTAATGTGATGTTAGCCTAAAAATTAAGTCCCGAGTTTTGGCGAGCACTAAGCGGCATGTTAACATGACTTTGCAAAGGAGATTAGTTCGATCACCTTGTTCTAGCCAGTCAAGTCGTAGACAAGTATTTATGAATACCTAAAGAACAAAATTTTCCCAGTTAATTTAACGGGATGATGTAACCGTTTTTAAGATACGTATCTAGCTTGATGAAAAAAAGTCTGCGCTTCAAAAAAACCCAAGGGCGCCGTTTTACAGTGGAGGTCAGTGACCGGAGAAGCGTAAATACTAAATCACATGATTACGCTAAATACTTAGTTCAATCGCCTTTTAAAAGATATACGGTACATGAAATTTGGCTTAGATTGTTGTTACCTTTGGCAAGATAAATAGATGCTAGCTAGTTTTATAGGTACATCTATTCAGATGTCCAACTATCGAGCAATTAATGTTATGTTGTCATCAAATCTTAGCTTGCTTTAGTTAATAAATAATATAATAATAAATAAATAAATATCTTGGGACAACTCACACACGGCTATCTGATCCCAAGCTAAGCAGAGCTTGTGTTATGGTAACCAGACAACTGATATACATACTTATATAATTTATAAATACATACATATTATAGATAAATCACACCCGAGTTGCCGACGTTAGTACAGTTTATTCCACTCAACATTGCTCTCTCTCTTCTTAGATAATATGAACCCTTTTTTTGCGGATGAGAAATCATCAAATAACTCCCCCACACTCTGGGCGGGGACTGTCAGACTTGGACTGACTAAAACCCACCCATGCTCCTTCTTTTGCCCTTTATTTTCCGTGGCCGCGGTATCTCTTTCCAACAACCTGCTACCCCGGCAGGATAATATGAACCTTAAGCTAGGAAAAGTAATGACAACCGTAATCCCTGTCACACAAAGTATATTTTAGAGTTCACGACAGACGTTTTACGTTACCATAGCCTCTTATGATTAAGACTGGTTTTGCACCACTTTCATGCATAGAAAAATATCCACTAATAGAAGTACATCATTATAAACAATTCTGTTGTTGAAATGTTTCGTGTACACCGCTGTCGCTTATACAACTCGGGAGGAAATCCAGTTTGTATTAATGCTGACCAAAACGGACATACTCCGTTCCAAGGGACTTAGTATGTCTGTCTATCTATTGATCATAAGTAAACACTGTCTCGTGTCTTAAACCCCACGACACGATATAAAGGGGTCGTTCATCCCCGCTGTTCTCTTGTAGTAGACAAGAAGGAGGGCTATTCCATTCTCTAACCTGTTTTTTTGTATCAGGTCACCAAGAGGCAGAGTTGTGCCGGAAGGCGTGTACAATAACGCACACTTCATGCACGCCGCGACGTCGCACGTCGGCGATATCGTTCAGGTGCTCACGCAGTCAGGAAGCCTCTGGGAAGGCGTCTTCAAAACGTTTAGCGCTCAGTTTGAGGTAAGTCCATGACATTCCATAATATAGGAAAGTAAAGCAAGGGAATGCAGCAAGAACTGCGCTTTCGTGTGGTTGGAAGTGCTGGGACCAGATTATGAGCCGTGACGGGTTTGGCGACATAGGATCGGTTTTCTGGATATATAAGAGTAAACTATGACTCAAATCAGTGGCGTCCATCGGCATCGGTGCCAAAAAGATGGTAAACCCATAAGGCAAGCAGACTGTTCAGAAACTTTGACATCATGAAGAGTTAAGGTTATAAGGGCAAGCAAAGCTTCCAATGCCCAGCAGTGGACTGCTAAAGGCTGATGATGATGAAGCTTACCAGCTTGACTAATTATGTAGTAATATAGTGGTTTGTATAAAAGTACCGCCACCGGTGTCTCTACAGGCTAAGGTCTATTGAGTCTTGAATAGAAGAAGGACTCCCTAAGCTGTAGAGTGGTCTCGAATTTACACTGTGTTACATATTAAATACTTAATGCACTTTTCGATCTTGTCTGCTTAAATACACTTCAATCTAAGGTAAGCTATAATCAGAATATAATAAATATTACACGACCTGCTATGCTTATTTATTATTATTTGTTCATACAACATAAGTAGGGACAGTATTTGCTTCATCTTACCCTATAATGTGGTTAGCTACTGAGTCATAGTTGATAACAAAAAGCCATTTTCCCCCAAAAAAATAAACCCTTTTCGACCGCCGCTAATCCCGTAAAACTTGAGTAAAGAAACCTCAAAAAGTAACAACTTTTTCCGCCAGCTCTTATTAAGGAAAACTCATTTAACAATTGTCGCAAAGTATCCATACAATATAACAAAGCGCCGAAATAGAATAATTATAATTTCCGGACGAAAATAGAATCCTGAAATAGAATAATCTGAATAAATGGCTATTTCAGGGTTCCGTGTCACATAATAGCTAAATGCCACGTGTTTTGTAATGTCCGGAGTATTAACACGCCAACCATTGACTGTTAGACATGCATCAAGGTACATTTAAACTGGTTCTATTATTTAAATTGCAATATAATAATGTCTGTAACTGAGATCAGGTTTAGCAACTGTTTACAAACTTTGAAAGGGCGACCTGGGTGACCATTGAGACCCCTTCGTCCTTCAGAAAGTACGTTAAGCCGGTTGTCTTGTGTGGGGTCAATCTCCATGTTTCTACTAATTATGTTTAAGTAATTTCTTTTTACTAGGATTTTTTCCTGTATCTTGGGTTATACGTTTACTCACAAACAGCCATAGCCGGGACAACCTGTAGGCCATACAAACATATGTTCCGTGCCGGGATCGCACCCGCAACACCCAGCGCAGTAGCCAGTTGCTCAGCCACTGCGCCAACATGCCCCGATGTTGATGATCTTGAAATTACTGATAACGATTTTGCTCTATCGAGATTAATAACTGTAATAGTATCTTTCGCTAGTTTGTCAAGAGGCTTTCAATGTTTCCACATGGTACTTTAATCACCAAACCATGGTGAAGTGGTGATTATTCTAATAGCCATACAAGATTATTCATTAAATTATGAGCAAATTAAGGTCACCTTTGCGTGAAAATTAAGAGGACGTTTTCTAATAGTCGGTGTGGTCGTTGAAAGACTGCCAAAGGAAGGAACTAGATGTTACAAAGAAAGCATGAGTGAACCAAATGAAAATGAGCTCACGCCGTAATAAAAACAAAACTGTATCCGTTTATATCACCGTCACTTACAATAGACAAGATTATTAGCTTGTATAAGTTTCGTCTTCATTTTTGTCACGCAACAGGCAGGTCTCTCCCCAATCTTTCCAATTCTCTTGATTGTTGTCTTCCTCGCGAATTCTCGAGGAACTCATGCAAGGTGTCTCACCGTTTCTTCCTCGATCTACTGATTATATTTGTAGATATTTTCTATTATTAAAATAAGATAACGCCCGTCTTTCATTTGAGCTAATTATTCAAATTGTGTTCTTAAATTAGAAATCTGTTAGACTAATTAAGTTCTCAGGTTGACAAAGAAAATTTTAACTTGAGAAACAAAATTGGCACTAAAATATACGTTACCGTAGCGAGTGATTAAAGGAATAACAAATAAGGCGTGTGTCATTATATTAAAAGACACGATTTAAATGATAATTTTATCGTTTTTAGTGGCATAGTAATTAGGTTGACGAAATAGACATTCATTGATAAATCAATCAATGTGTTGAAACCTCTTTGATTTATAAGAGAGACAATTTAACTCTTTTTGTCTAATTCATATCAAGTGCGTGCATTAAAAAGTTACACACATTTTAAATTGAAAAACGCAATGTAAATGCCTCTTGTAAAATTGATAAACGATCAAATGTCTTAGTATTGCGTGCCACTCAATTCGGGAGTGAAACAATAGCGATTAGAATGGTATGTGTGAACTGCCGACTCGTTCAAGCCATTTTAAATCTACAACACTAATTGCCGTTTATTTTAGTACATAGAAACTATTTTTTGGTTCGTTTCTTACAACGGTAGCTGTTGCTGGGCATTAACTAACGTATGACGGATTATTTAGTGATTGACAGCTTCAAACAGGTTTTAATATTCATGAATATATTACTAGTTAAGCTTTAAATTGAACGTTAAGTCTAGAAATAAACCATTACAGCATTGTGTAAGTTACGAAATGAACGAAACAAAACTTGCAGCGCCGCTTGCACGCCCCGGGGCGCAGCCGTATTATTATATAACCATAAATAATACAGTAGGAACGACCCCAGCTGACGTAAATGTGCATAGATTCATCCTGAGAGTCAGTCTCACCGCGCCCTCCACGCGACCGCCTGCCAGCCATTCCGCCGGCCGGCGACCGTCGAGCTTAGCGTTGCAGAAAAGCTACCATTTTCAATTACATAATCAATATTTACGACTGTAATCAATATTTTTGTACTCGTATAAAATTTCACATTGCTAGCAAGCATAGAAAATGGGCTAAGTTCCAACCTAAGGCTGATAAGGCCGCGGAATTTACGTCCGACCACAGATCTTAAACATTCTCACCAATGCAGTGTTGATAACCTATTTTAAATACTTCGAGCTTGCATACCATATGTTTTAGCGATTGTTTTGCATATTGCGATATACATTAACAGTTAACGAATTACGTATACATATGACAGTTTTGTATAATTGTTAAAATTAATGGGTGTGTGCGAAATAAAATGCATCACAGTAACGCAGCAGTTTGTGTTATCTGCGCTTGGCGTGACCCCCACGAAACTGAAATGTAGGTCGAATCAATAAACGCATTGTAGCGTGCTTTTGGACAGTTCAAAAAGGATTTCAACGTTGGTATCACCTGTGTGAAGTGTTAAGTGATGAGAGTGATGCTGTGCCTCCCATGAGAGATAAAAAGATACTTATCGTTTTGTGTTAGTGTCGGTTTTGTTTAGTGGTTCATTCGATTTGTCGCATAAAGGTCTTGCTTCGTCTCAGTATAGTCGCTGTTCTTTGATCCTGAGTGGTGTAAAATGTGAAAAGTGCAATGTAGTGTCGAGTTAGTTAGATTACCAGCTTATTCGGGAGTGCTCTCACCCCGGCGCCAGTGGACATGCGCGGTAAACCAGTTGATTTTATGCCTGCCATTTTGAGCTTTAGAAATTTATAGAGGTGCTTTTTTATTGCAAATGGACTTCGGCGCAAGTCTTTGACATATCAATGAACTTGATTAACCAAATTATCCTACAGTGACAGTGTGGTTTTTCAAATATTTCTTTCCAATTATTTATCCATCAAAATGAAACTGTATAATTTACGGGATTCTTTTGCTGGCATAGGTAGTGTAATGTATTGCAAGTCATTGATGGATGTCGTGTACCTCACGGGCGGAGATTCATGGCCCTCCGTAGCCGAATAGATGGCGCTGTCTACCTCGATTCCCAGGGCATTCACGTTAGGGCCCGGTTAGTGTTTCTGTGTCATTGCCTTCAATAGTGATCAATAAATAACTAAGTTTGTGCAATGTCGGAATTTCTAATTTATTTTAAATTTTGAGTCTGCTAGTGTCGATATTCTTTTATAAATTTATATGTTCAATAGGTAAGAGTTGATTGATGTATTGCGTTGTAGCTACTTTGTATGGAGCATCGTTGCAGCCATGCTGTATAGATAGGATGGATCAATCATAATAGCGTTTTTATATGCAGGCAGTATAAAATAATTTTGCCGTCCTAAACATGTTTTAATTTGGATTGAGTGAGTTGAGTGCTGAATAAAATTTCGATTCGAATATTTTTATTAAAGGCTTTTTGAAGTAATTAAGCGTCCTGTAACTTCAGCTCATTCGGCATAAAATATTTATCGCGGCCAATAATGTTACATGTGTATATAATTTGCGAATTTTATTGAATTTCTGTGATTATTTTAGTAGTAAACTAAAAAAGTTATTAAAACTACAACTAAAACTAACTTTTCATTACTTTCCTAACATATTAATCATGTCTTTTGATCAGGTGACACGCACTACCTAAAATTACGTTAAGGTGCTCCACGTGTATTGTAACATTATAGATTCGACTTTGAGCATTACATTACAATAATACCTCCCTGACTAACGAGCATTTGCGTGTAATGTAACATATTAATTCGACTTTGAGCATTTCATAGCAAGATGTCAGACGAAGCGGTCGTTGTGCTGAGTGCGGCAATATTAACTTAAAAAAAAACATTTAAATTAAAGTTAAATTCATTGATGTTACAAGTTGTATTAAGATATTACACATTTTATCATTACAAGGTGCGCATTGTAATGCTCGGTTCTCCTCCTTCACTGATGTAATGCTCAAATCTGTAACGTTACATTACACGCGAATGCTCTCGGTGAGGGAGCACCTTTATATTCAATCTCAGTAATAAAACTCACGCCCCCACTAGCCTTTCGTTTGATGTCAAATTAAAAGGCTAATTGGAAATATTGAATAAAAGGGCTCGCTAAACCCTAGATTCGAGTCAGCCCCCTAATTTTAAAACAGCCAATTAGGAAGAGACCCTGCACTACAGTCCTTTCATACCTCCTGCAGCAGCAGCCGAAAAACAACCTTATTGTAACGAGCATAAAAATTCCTTTCATGAAGCCGTAAATTTAGCATTATGTACATCAAGCTGATGTAGATACGAGTTTTTTTTGTAGGGTGAAAAATCAAGTTTTTCGGTAGGACTCATTTTTTGACAAAAACATTGTGCTGTTGTATGCATTAAACAGTATACGTAAATATGGTCTAGAACAAAAAAAAAAATACCGCTATAACGGGGAGAACAATTCTTTATATGTAGACTTGTCTGCTGAACAACCCAACAGTAACTTTATAGTAATGGAAATAAGGGTCATTATGATTGAAGCAATCATGTAAAATCAGAAGTAAAGTTAATGTTAGAGGACTTTAAGTCTGCAAACATTAGGGGGTGCAGGTTAAATATGAGGCTTAAAGGGATGCTGCCAGACTATTTTGTCTGAGTATATAGAATTGGTGTGAAATTTTCTTTAATCAGTTTCATTGTGATAAGTGCTTTGTTTACTAGGAAAAAACTTTGTTTCCAATTTGGTGCTTTTTTTTAACAGTTTTTTGAGTTCCGTAGTACCTCAGAAGGAAAAATTGGCTGTTTTTTAATTTTACATTGAGGTAGATCATATGTGATAGAAGATGCTATACAAGTGTTTAAAGTTTCTTTTGTCTATCCTTCAATCATCATCATTATTATTATATACTGCCCTAATATAAGGCAAAACACAAGGCCTCTCCATTTCCTCCATTGCTCATGGCTCTTGAGGATCTATGTCTCAAGCAAACGTGGGGAACATCCCGCGGGCTTCGCGTGGATCTTCCATGGCATCGTATGTTATTCTTTGGATAGCATTCAGATGTCAACTTTGCTGAGAGATCGCCTGCAATTCGACATCCATGGCCTACCCAGACAGCATTTATAAAGATTACTAGCTTTTGCCCGCGGCTTCGCTCGCGTTAAATTCGGTATAACACAGTACCTGTTACCTGCAGTTTTTGCTCTTGCGCCTTATTGATTTGTAATAGCAACGCTAAGTTTTCCCTTTTCTTCCCTCGTTCTCCCTCACATCCCACTTTAAAAAAAAAAATAGCCTAGTCCGTCTCCTGGTTCCCTACTATCTCTGTACCAAAATTCATCAAAATCGGTTAAGCCATTAAAGCGTGAAGAGCTAACAAACAAACAAACAAACTCACTTTCGCTTTTATAATATTAAGTAAGGATGTCCCTGTAATAGCTTACAAATAGTCACAGACTAACCTAGAGAATCACTCATCCTTTTCCAATACCCACCTAAAAATATCTCAAAATTAAACAAAACATACAACGGAAACAAACGTCGACCTTAAGCATTAATGTCCGTTAATGCAACGAAAACGTTCCAGTCAGTCAGTACTCAGACGCAGTTCGACCTTCACACGGTACGCACGCCGAGGCGGTGGAAATTCCTGGCCAATGACACATGTTAATTGACTCTTGTTTTACGTTTTATATCCAGCCTTTATGAATGCAAGGCAGCGAACTCCGAATGAACGCGTGAACTTGCGCACGCGACGAATTTGTGTTGTTTTTGTTAGTTCGCTTCGTTACTTAAATTTTCTAAAGTTTATGGATCAGTTGGTTTACCATCGAGAACATTCAACCGAAATTCGTATAATGCCTGTCGGAGGAGTCTTCCCAGACCTCCACCGCATCAATCTCTTGTCGTTGCTGCTCGTAATCTGTATATATCAAAACTAGCTTTTGCCCGCGGCTTCGCTCGCGTTAAATTCGGGGTAACACAGTTCCCCTTTCCTGATTTGCAGGTACCGGCTACCTGTAGTTTTTGCCCTTGCGCCTGATTAATTGTAATAGCAAAGCAGAGTTTTCCCTTTTCTTCCCTCCTTCTCCCCCTTTTCTCACCTTTTTTTTTTAAATTAGCCTATGTCCGTCTCCAGGATCCCAACTATCTCTGTACCAAAATTCAACAAAATCGGTTTGGCCATTTAGGCGTGAAGACGTAACTAACAAACTCACTGTCGCTTTTATAATATTAGTATTAGGATGAATCCCCATTTCCCTTGGTCACGACATCACGAGTGAACGGCTGGACCTATTTCGCTAATTCTTCGTTTGTTGTGTTGGTTGTTGTTACGAGAGGGTTCTTATGAAAAAAAAGTATGGTAGGTAAGGTAGGTACGGTTGTTAAAAAAACAAGGAGATAGCAGTAGGTAGAATAATTGGATTGCAATGCATACCGGGTACAGCTAGTCGTGTAGTCATAGATGAGATGGTGGTTTGAGAACATCAAAACCAAGTCAAGAAAAATGTTGTGAAATTGCACAGTGCTGTCAAAAGAGCCGCGCTTAAGCACTTTCGATAAAATCTTACTATAAACACGAATGATGTATGCAAAGTATGTATGTTCTCGACGATAGTAAGAATCAAGGTCTTTGCCATTGTTTAACTCAGGTCAACGGTCGTTCGAATTGTTAGCACATGTATATTTCGGGGAGTGACATCTGTGCTATCCATAATAACTATTTGATGATAAAGAATGACATCGATGTAGAGTACATTCACTTCTACGACAAAACTACTTAACGATACGTTTTAAGTCTATCATTTTATGTTTAAAACTAAACGTAAATGTGTATATAGAGTCAGTCATTCGTCTATAAGTTTTACTCACGTGTATATTTCAAAATTATTCGAATACTTTTTAAGCACTTGCAGAATCCTTAACTAACCTTGGCCAAGTTGCTAAACGATTATTTCCACTTTATCATCACTTTTTTTTTCTGAGGTGAATTCATTAAATGACTACGGTGGAGCGGAATTGAATAACTAAGATCCATCCATGTTCCCTCTTTTGCCCTTTCTGCCCCGGGGCCGCGGTATCTCTTTCGAACCCGCAGCCCGGGCAGACAGAGGCCCAGACACGTCGGGTAACTAAGATTTGCTGTCATCTCTACTTTGGCATGCCTGGAGATTCCATAATTGTTGCTTTTCAGGTCGAATACAATCGCTTTCTCGGAAAGAATATCATGCCTTTGTTTCCAACTGTCATCCGTAGATCTTATGGCATTTGTAATGTAGTCAATCGCCCGAAAGACGTGGGACATAACAATTGGCAGAGATCATATTTGGTGATGATGGATGACATAAGGAACCTGAGTAAAAGCCGCTAAAATTAATGAATTTATTACTCTACGTTTACTCGCTCAAAATTACGTAATGCAACGCTCATCCAATTAGTGAACACTAGAATATGATTTATTTCCGTTGGATCCCAGTTTTTGATCCCATTTTTTAGGTATTAACGATGGGTCCCATTTGATATTACCATTGAATCCCATTTTATGACAACATGTGTACATTTCAGAAGAAAAGTGATTTACTTTTATTAAATATTTCAAAAACACCGTGTGTGTATTTTGGATTTTTTAGGATTGTTGCCACTGGGGAATAAATGAGACAAATGATGTACTCCAAATAGTACTAGACTGGCATGAGTTAAAAATGATCAGGTTTATTTGTGATGTTTATAAATAAATAAATATGAACGCCTTCAAAACAAGCGCCTCTAAGCTCAAAAAAAAATACTGCCGTCATAATTTTTCCATATTTTTTTTTATATAATGTGGCCGTTTCTTGCACACAGGTCACAGTTTTAACCTAACCTTTTTTTTGTAAATAAGTAATTATCCTAATCTTATACTATGCTAAATAGTTCAGTTCCGGGTAAACAACTAAAAACAATCTCTTTTTTCTATAAATGCAAGTCGTTTGTGGCACTCGCCGGCCGCTACCGCGGCACCGCTCGCTCCGCTCGCTCGGCTCGTGCGTAGGAGGTCACAGTTTTAACCTAACCAAACCTAGTTCCCGGTTTCTAATAATTTGTTTGGGTAATGAAATTTTGTCCAAATCTTTTCGGAAAAACGGCAGGCACCCGTTATTCTAACATAACCTATCCACATACCCAAATTTCATCCAAATCAGTCTAGAAGTTTGAGCGTGTTGGAATAACAAACATACATACAAAATTTCGCCTTAAAATATTATTGTGATTTTGTTGTTGGATGTACCCGCATTCAGATGTTTTTAAACATCTGGGATCCAACGGAAATAGTTTTTGGGATTCAGTGGCAATAAAACGTATTTTTTTAGTATTTTTCAAATTTGGGATTCAACGGAAATATATAATAATGTTTTGTGGGATCCAACGCCAAAAATATTAAAGTGGGATCAAAAACTGGGATCCAACGAAAATAAGCGTAGAATATTACTTAATTCCACAGTCCAGTGTCTAAATTGTCTCTTACAACACAAAAGCCGAGCCGGTTCCGTGTAGGTACATGTTACTGATACACAGGAACCGATACTTAGATAACGGAAATGTATGTACAGATTCGGTGACCTCTCTGATATTCGGGTTTACTGCTGAAATATTTAAACTGTGCTTCGCTGATAAGTTGAATTTTGTAGGTTTTTTTTTGTGAACGGATTATGTAGTTCAATCGACAGTGTATAATAATAACAAAGTAGTATTTTATCTTTCAAAAAGTGAGAAGTAAAATTGCACCTTCAACTTTTATATCCTTGACTTTTTGATACCTCTGTATATTTAATTTTTCACTAAGAAACTTTGTCTTTAAAAAATAATGATGTACAGAAATCACAGACTTTACTCTGCCTTCCACTTTTCTCAATTATGTTTGGAGTCGCCTCCAGTCTTACCGGATTCAGCTGAATACCAGTATTTAACATACAGGGACTGTCTATTTGACCTCCACAACCGTGTTAATGATTGGGTAATACGATACTTCTTGGTAAGACTGGGTGTTTATCAGACTTTCGAGAGAGTCTACTAGTAACGACTGTCAAAGATCTACAAATGACAGATATTATTAAGCCACAATGTGACAACTTAAAAAAAACGAATTTCTCTATTTACATATACACACAATACACGAGTTCCCTTCTAATCATCATAAGACAAACATGAAACACTATAGATTTCCTGAAACACTATCGCCCGTGCATGTGTAATTATCAATAACTTCCCATGTAACACTAGACTTTAGCTACATAGTAATACAGTTTGTATTATGAATAGCAAGTTGAGTGTTCCTGGAATAATTGAGATACGCAATAAAGTTGTGGTTAGTTGTTTTATGGTGGTGTCTAGTGCCCGTTAAAATTATCGCTTTTGTGAGACAAAGAGATTTGTAACTCTTTTGTTTTCTTGAAGATAATTTCTAGATTTTCTGTCTAGATTTATTGGCTAGGCATTAATTTATAGACAATTATTGCTGCCTTGTACGATTCGTCTTCTTGTTGAAGAAACAATAGTACAATACCACTCCACATTTCCCTTTAGTGTTTGAAAAAACCGGCTAAGAGCGAGTCAGACTCGCGCACCGAGGGTTACGCACAAACTTGCAACATAAGCAGCCATATCTTGTGACTCCGTAGACTTAGAGGGTTATGGAATTTTTCACAGCACCTTTCTAGGTACCACAGATGGTATATGGTTTTAATTTCATCTCGGTACCTTAACACGTTCTCGACATAAAGGGCCTTAACAGACAGACAGATGGACAACAAAGTGATCCAAAAATGGTTCCGTTTTTTTCTTTTTAAGGTACCGGACCCTAAAACCGTCAAAAATGCAACCTACTAATTTATCTGACCGATCAAGTACGCATCTGCTTAGCATAGTGGTACCCTCAGTAGATCGTTCAATAAAACGGTCTTCAAATGGCTTAATATGTAAAGTGGCAGACACTAGTTATGGGACAACAAGAAATGTCTGCTGGCCATGCTTCTCCCAAGTTGCATCATAAAACTCGGTCTCAGCCGTATGCATCTATTTGCTATAGTTACGACATTCACTATACATTGGTAGCTTTCATTGATCCAGTAGCTTTTGACTATTCTAGTTCTAGTTAGTGCTAATAATACCTCACCATCTGCCTAGCCTTTTCCCGACTATACTGGGGTCGACTTCCAATCTAACAGGATGCTGCTGAATAACAGTATTTTACATAAAGGGACTGCCTATCTGATCTCCACAACCCAGTTAGTACTGGGTGAGAATAGTTTACGAACTTCCCGGGACACTGTCTATTTGTAACTACTGTCAAAGATCTACAAATGACAGCCGGAACCTACAGATTAATCGTGCTTTCCGAGATTTTCGTAATAGATGATCACCCATCCACATACCAAGCTAGGCAAGCGAGGCTTAACATAAGGATCAGCCTGATTATTTAGCCACGATCTCCTACTAGTACTTATTAGTACCTGGTAAAAGTAGTAGTAAATTAATCTGTAACTGGTATTATTATACCAGTTACAGATTAATTTGTACATGTACGCAAAGAGCGAGAATTCTGTACCTAAAATTCGCCACACACAGCCAACAAAACTGCATTGTAATGATTAAATGCAGTTTTGTTGCTGTCAGGTAGGACACTGCAATAAATCAAGGAAATTATGGCTGTATGGCAACATGCGTTTATCATCTTGAGACTGTGAGATTAACATCTTCCGACGTCACTTCATACATGATTATTATGTCTTTCATATACACACTTGTTTAAAAAACTCTCACTATCGCGTGAGTATTAATTGCAAATAAGCTCTTCACACTTTACTTACATACCACAAGTACCACACCCTCATTCATTTTCCTTTATTAAGTAAAAGCCAAAACATTGCAAACCTAACCTCTCTACCCTATATTGCACATGGCGGCGGGCGCTGTCACCTCTCTGATATCGATTGAATCTCCGCGTAACGTCCTCAAGTCGTTACATAGTCACAATATTTATTATTAACGATTGAGACCGCACTCTTTTACCGCCATCAATAAACTACTATAAATAAAGTATAGCTTTATAGTTGCAAATGTCAATACACTTTCGAATATGTCTGCGCTTTTATATATTTACATATTGATTTTACGTCTAGACACGATTCAAGGGAGTTTGGGTTTGATATCCTAAACAAATTAGCGACAGTAAGATTGAATGGAAGAAGTATTTGTTGGACAGCCGTCTGGCATTCGGCCAGGGTACGATAAAGCTAGAGGAAGTAATATTAGATAACTGCTAACCACTGCTTAATTTAATCTACGGACACTTGCTTCGTTTATGATCCCTCTGGAAATCTTAACTTTTTATAACAAATCATTACTGGTTTTACATTTTGTGGGAAGTGGATGTGGCGTAGTTTTTGGACTACTAAAATATATTGGTGCCGATTCTGATGAACCACCGGATTAAACTAGACTAATATTAAAATGACATACCTAATTTTATTCCACTCCATTTACCACCACTAGCCTGACAACCACAATTTTTGGACAATTTCAGAACAACGAGATTGCCATTTTCTCTAAATTGAGTAACTAAACTATCATTAATGCTGTCAAACTACAATATGGTTAAGTTGTGTCACTGTTATCACTTTCAGAAAAGGAATTGTCGTTTGACAGGAATAAACGAAATATTAGTGATTTTTTGAGTAGTTTTAGTTTTGTGACAGAGACAAAATCGACACCATTGTCGTACCAGCGAACCAAAGAGACTCTTTAGGAAGTTTGCTTCTTTACTTTTCATAGTCGCCCATTTTCTTAAATTGATGCTGACTCGTCAAGCAATATTTTGGTGACTAGCCTCACCACCAAAATGAATGAACTATGATCAAGATATTGAAAAAGGAATGATGTAGTCATTCGAAATTATACGGAATAAAATAAAAGCGTGTCCAGTGATGTCAGTCAAGACGAGATAACGGTAAGATAAAGTAATTTCTCAATATAACAGTACCACAACGCAAATGAAATAATGTCAAAGGTGCGTCGTCATGATAGTGCCGTATTATTAGAATTATGGGGTTTCCCACCAAAACTCCGAGCTTATAGTGTTTTTGTACGTTTTCTTCAACAGAAAGCTGATTACCAGAGATATTTATAGGGGAAAACCCGCTTATGATTGGAAATCTACCTGTTTTGCTTTTAAAACGTGAATGAATAACGCATCGTGCGAATCGATGAATAAATACTACTAGTGACACGGTTCTTTGGTATCGGATTCATACATGTATGAGGTCAAGCGCATAATATTTAGAATTCATGATCAGGAATTCCTTTACTGTGAGTTCTGTGACCCTACGGACTTCCGAGAGAGCTATTCTGAAAGATAGCAACTAAATCTGTAACAAAGACAATGATGAGCTCATATAAAATATATTGATTGATGATTAATAACTTCATATCTAATTCAGGAGTCTTATCTAGAATTCCAATCGCATATTTTGATTAGATTACTTAGCGAGACTGATGGCCGATCTTTTCTTCAAGGGAGCCTGTATACCCCTATTTTCCGTATAAGACTACAGTCTTTTGTGAATCTAGTATGTGTCTAGTTGATGGAAATAGGCTCGCTCCATATTAAGTGACGAAATGTGGGCATACTGTTTACACTTCTACCTTACCCTTCGGGATTATAAGCATTATGTTATAAAAAATCTCAGGCGCCTCTCTATGCAGAAAGGAAAACCCGCATAGGGCGTTAACCACAACAACTATATTTCTTACTTTCACGCCATAAGCAACGTTTTCTTTAATTCTTAGAACATGTAAACATTAAGATATGGCTGTAGTTAAGAAAACTGTTCTTACAGACTACAGAGGTTTCATCGTTAACCTTTGACGTTTGTATAACTGGTATTACTTACTTTAATCAGTTACTGAGGGTTATTGTGTTGGCAACAATTCTGTTTTTTTTTACGTAGTTATTACGGAGTTGGACAAAATCAACAACCAGGGTCAAAAATTGGCGCTTTAACAGAGTCATAATGGGTTAATGTTGTCTTATTATTTCCAAAGGTTGACTGGTAGAGAATGCCTTGTGGCATGAAGTTCGCCTATGTATACCTACTATACATGAAAAATAAATAATAATATAAATTACGTTACAATTCGTAAAATGGTTACTAAGTGACATTTCACAATATTGACTGCGTCTGTGAACATTTTAAAGTGGTTAATGTCCTATTGTGATTCTTCTAAATCGGCTATTATGGGGCCTCAATTGTTCACATTAGATCTGAATTTAATGAACTGGGAGTTTTGGGTACCAAAACTCCCAGTTCATTAAATTCAGATTCAGAGTAAGTACATACTGGACATATAGATTAGTCATATTCATCGTTTTATAACGTGTCATGTTATAGTGTGCACACCTTATCCATTAATTGTAGAAGATTCATGATCTTAATTCTGGCGCTACACTTTATTTAATTGTTTAAAGCTTATGAGAAAACATCAAATAACTACCCCCGCTCTGTGCGGAGCGCAGAGGGGGGGGGGGAGGTTCAGACTAAAAAACTCAGCCATGTTCCTTCTATTGCCCTCTATGTTCAGGGGCCGCAGTATCTCTGGCGCTACATTTAAAGTTTAAACCTTGATTAGTCATACCAGCTTCTAAATAACCAACCAAAAAGACTAGCCGTGATGCAAGACCCAATGAAAACAACTAAAGAAGGATAGGGAGTGTCATAATCAGTTCTAACATCAACACTGCTTAAGGTAACACTTCCATAATTTTACCAGCTTTGCCCGAACGATTTTCTCTTTATGCCTGATTAATCCGTGACATATAATGACTAGCCATATTTGTTGTACGTTCACAAGGTGATAAAAGGTGACACCGCAGGATTATAAAGTCATATGACATGTGATAGATTAGGACTTTGTCAAAGCAAGATTACTATAAAATTTACAGTCAATTGTTTCAAGTATTATTTACTTCTATTCATCAGTATTTGGGCATAAAATGTTCAAATTTTTAAGTGGTCTACTCAAACTTTACAAAAATGTTGTTGATATGGAAACAATTAACGCAAAACACTTCAAAATATTAAGTGACTTGCAGTTTATCTTAAAAGTCTTATTTATGAACGTTCTTCTTATCCAAACCGTGGTAAATATTATGTTTTGTTTGTCAGATATCTATTATTCGCATTTATGCAGTCAACACAAGGCATATGCAAATTTTGTTCAAGTCAAAACATACATTTTTAAGTTCGGTCGAGATCAATAACCTGCCTATCTATTTATCGTGATGATTGTGAAGATTGCAAGCCAAATCTTTTCTTAGAAGAGGCCTGTAGCATATAATAGGCTGAGCAAAGAAGCTATTTCGATCCTCAATCCAAAGCACTCTACAGCTGAAGGTTTATTCACCTACACACCTGATCACAGTTTCAGCCTAAGATAAAAAAAAAACTCCGTTCTGAAAGTATATTTTGAGATATAAAGCCCAATAAATTACAAACAGCTCAACAAAGAACAATGCATTCATAAGTCGATTCGTGTTTATATTAACAATGTAGGTTATTGTAAACACCCGTACCGTAATTTATTCGGAGAAAAAAACTGCGTGTCAAAACGTAGATGAATAGACGAAGAGAATAAATTGATCTTGTTTGTGAAGATCTTCAGAAAGGCATAGACGCAAAGTACTGGGTAACCTTTGTGCGTGTGTGACCAGATGTATGGACTTTGAATGAACGTCCACGAAGCAAGAGTAGTACCTATGTAAGGACCGTACCAGAATGCCTCCGAACAACCAGAGTGTTTCTGTTTACCCGATCCAAAAGGGTATAAAGAAAAGAAAGAAAAAACATTTATTAGTCGCAAATTACGACGAGCAACACCGCGTCCCGGTATGAGTTAATGTATGTTGGTTCAACTACATCTACGTGTGTTTTTGTCTTATCGTTGAGAGGTATTGAAAGAAATATGTATATCTAATGGTTGCGTTAGTCACATCCGTTGGGAAGTGTATATATGCATTAGCAAGGTCATTATGCTAAGTATCTGTCATAAAATAACGCCATTTTGTGTCATTCTTCTGTCTGTTAACCTACCCTTTCAGACATTATCCTTGCCATCGAGAATGTATAATTTTTGGTTCTTAAGATCGATAAATAAAGTATTCGTCACCGTAATGATGAGTTTTGAGTTCTAGGTTGGTTTTTCATCTAATTAGACCTTAAATCCAGAGTAAATTGAGTTATAATTTACGATCATCCCACCCAATCTGTACAAAAGTCTGTCATCCTATCAGCCGGAAGACATGCACAGTAGCACAAAGGCCTCGCACATCGGACATTGTAACGAACGCTCCCGGTCTCTTGTATTCAACTAGACGGACGGACGTTGTCTGTTGACTACGATAATCTAGTCAGATGGACATCTTATTATATCAGGCGGTAAAGTTCCACTGCAGAATATAATACCTAATCTAATAATCTGGTATAAAAATTCTGTATTTGCATACGTAAGATGGCTGCCGGAAAAATGATCGTAGAAATTATTTACATTGTACACGAACATTTTGACCAATAACGATAATATTTAGGGGGTTCAACGGGTGGTCTTAGCAATATATATATAATGCTTTTGGATAAAAAGAAAGACATTCAATTAATGAGGATTCCCTAATTGTCCATAATATTTTGTTTGTCAAGATGGAGCACAACATTAATCTCACAGTTTCTTTCTGCATCTACCATTTCGTTTTTTTTTTTTTAAGATAAAGGTGATCAGCACTGCATAGGCCATGATGTACCATTCTATTTATTTGTTTAACCATATGTCCGAAGACAATTGGAACGTGGTGTGGACGTAAACAAAGCTTTAGCCGCCATTCACTATAGTCTATACCCATTGAAATTGAACGGCGTCCTCTTTAGCGGAACTATAAACTGTGTCGTATCATAGACTTTTCAATCCACTGAAGGCATAACCTCCTTTCTTTTAAATGATAAGTTGGAGTAACAGTTTAGCAAGGAAAACGGCTGCAGACATAGAAGGCTCATAATTATGATGTTATGGTCTAAGTCTAGAAGTTTCCGATCTTTAACTCAATAAAATTCTTTAACTCACTGTTAACGCATAGCGTTAACTTCAGAATCTGAAGCATGGCAAGCAAATTTGGCTCAAGAGTTCCCTACATGACGAAGGTGAGAAATTGGAGGTTTGATCGCATCGGGCACATGCCTTATAAGCTTAATAATGTTGTCGATCCATGATACTCTTGACTGCGGCTGACATTCGTAGTATCCAAAGATAAACAGCACTTGGACAGACAACTGTCACTACGTCAGCATCTATATGTCTACTGCCTTATGGGAAGAAGAGCGGCGCCTCTAAGTAATCTAATGGGAATCATTGTCATCTTCCTGCCCTTGTCCTATTCTACACACATCAAAAGTATCTAGGGATCAACATATATTTTTGCAATAACTTTTCTCCTGATTGATATTAATTAAAATTTTCTTTAAGGATTCATCAAATAAAGTGTTTTCGTTTGTCACAGTAACGATAAACCAAGTCACCTTTGCATTAATAAAGAAATTTGCCATTTTCCTAATAAAGGGATTTTTGACATTTGAACCACTAACATTAAAGTTCGAAAAAAAGACTGAAATAACAGTTTTCTTTAAAATTTTATTGGGTAACTTAAACAATTAATAATCCGTGTTTCTACCGCGAACACTAACAACACAAGAACATCGGTTTGGCATACTCAAAATGAGTTCATCCAAATCACGCTGTGGAATGGCCGCCCATGTTCGTTGCAACAACAAAAAAAGGTCTTCTTGCGACTGGATACCCTCCATATTCGGCAGAGCTCTTCTCTGTAGCATATCCCATGCATGCTCAATCGGGTTCAAGTCTGGCGACTGAGCAGGCCAGGGCAGGACATTGATGTTAGCTGCGGCGAGAGTCTGTCTTACAACTCTTGCGGTGTGCGGTCGTGCATTATCATGCATTAACTGAAATAAGGGACCGATTTGCACTTGTAGAGGAACGATGACGTCTGATACAATCGTCTCAGCATAAATTTGAGCGTTGAGGTTGCCTCTGATCCAAATCAACTCAGTTCTTCCGCCGATCCAAATACCCGCCCATACCATGATGGTTCCACCACTATAAGGATGGACTTCCTGGCAGGATTTTAATCGCTGTTGGCGTCCAGGGGTTTTCCAGTGTCGTATACGTCTTGTATCCGGTCTCATACCAAAACGAGACTCATCAGAAAAGCACACGAAACGCCATTGTTCTTCTGCCCAATTTCTGTGTTCAAGAGCCCATTGATATCGAATCCTACGATTGTGCATTGCTATAGGTGGTACCCGTAGCGGTCTTCGGGAATGAAGGTTCACTTCATGCAAGCGGTTTCTGACTGTTTGGTCGCTAATTAAGTTCCCTGAAGAGTGATGAAGCCTCACGGCTAACATCATGGCGGTTATTGTTGGAGCTCTTCGAGTTAAGATTTGAATGTATCGGTCTTGTCTCCGTGTGGTGCAGCGATACCGTCCTCCATGGCGCTCAGCCACGGTACCAGTGCTTCGGTAACGTGTCCAAAGTCGACTGATAACACTCTGACTTGTATTCAGAGCTAAAGCTACAGTACGTTGCCGGGAACCAGCTTCTATCATTCCCACGGCTCTGAGCATTTCTTCCCTGCTTAAATGATGTCGCCGCTCCATAATAACGTTGGTTTTAATCAGTAGTAGGGAAACAGTAGCACTAATAATGTCTTCAATGCGTTGTATGTTTTTATAGGGAAAATATTGACAGCTTATTTTCATCTTTTACTCGAATTTGATTGAGAGTTCCTGATTCAAATTATGAAATGCACCAAAAAGGATCCATATAAATTTATAAAATCATAAATTTATTACAAAGCCACATCTCAATCTCAAGAAATCCGCATAAAAATGCTTGATCCCTAGACACTTTTGATGTGTGTATTTGGGGTCGACGGTTCCTTTTGCCTTCTACCCTGTCAGACATCACGGCATCATTTATTCCTTTCTCCTTCATATCATTCCTTACACAACCCATCCATCTTTTCTTTTCAGGTTCTCTACTGTTCAATCTACAGATGGTCAACAGAAGGAGGGTGCGCGGTGTAGCTAACTACAAAAACATTGATTTGACTACACTAGAATTCTTTAATAATATAATTCCCTTTCTTATTTCCAGGTTGTATTAGAAGTGGCCCACCGCGTGGACCAAGAGGGAGTCGTGGCAGTTGACTCAGTGGTCGAGAAGCTCATCTTCAAGCCCCAGGATGTAGTATCCATCAGGGCGAAGGACTCCGACCTCGAGTACGCCACCCATGATGTTTTCCAGACTGATAGTGCTATTTCTAGCAAGTTTAATGGTAACTATCACTATATTTTAAACTAGCTTCCCTTTATACCAGCTAAGGTTAGTTCTGGAGACTACCTCAACCACTCAAACTTGCAAGCTTTGCAATGTAACGAATCATTGAATAGAGATTATGGCCACATACCTTTGTTAATAAACTGTTACTATTTTTCTGGAAAAAACCGATAGAAATTGACAGAACATTTGGTGTAGCGGTTAAGTGACTGGTTGCTGCACCGCGTGTTGCGGGTTCGATTCCCGCATGCAACAAATATTAGTATTACCGATAGTTAGGCGTTCCGTCGGTCTGGCCGTTTGTATATGTGAGTTTAAATATTTGTAAACGCACCCACGTATATTCAGGAAAAATTTCAAGTGTGGGCCAAAGTTTTTTTAAATAAAAACACTGAAAAACGAGTTTCAAAAAATTGATCATGGTCTTTCCTCTATTTTAATCTGAACAGCGCTACGCAACTATCATTTGACTCAGTTTGTTTAAATTAAAATTTACTTTTTCCAACACCTATGTGACTACTTGGCCTTTTGAACTTAAAAACTAGAACATTTTCCCAATAACTCCGATAACTTAAGAGGTAACTGTAACTTTTAAAGTTCACTTGAAGTGCTGGACAAATCCACTTGAGATAAGCAAGTATGGTAAACTTAGGTGACTAAGAATGTATTTCTTGTAGAAAGTAAGTTGAGCAAGTTTGTAATGTATGGATGAGTGGGTGTTGGTTTTAACTATCATTTCCTATGAGTAATATTGAGTACGGATTTCCTTACATGTTATATACTTACATTTTTTAACTTTAACTAATTTGCAATGCGTCATTTAAGGTGTTCAGTGGCACTTAATTGGTAGGTAATGTGAGTCACATAAGTTAGAGGTATACGAAGTGTGAGGTATACCTTCTATCTACACAAACATAACAACAAGCCTATAATCCCCGTCGGGTTAGGCAGAAGTCCAGCTAATTGTCCACCCACATTTCGCCAAATACCAATTCCCCTACCAATATAACCAACCACGACTCTTTTTCTATGTCATTTGAGCGCTGTATGATCCTTGAAATGTTCTTATTCTGACCCAATCTTCCATAACATATTAACTGACTTAAGTTTCAGCGAAGTTCTGAGTGGGCTGGCAAATTCACTTTGCCACGCCTTCACGATGATCAGCGCCTCTACTTGATATGTACCTAGAGCAGTGACAATAATAATAACAGGGCTATCCCTAGGTGTAGCCGCAGGCAACGGTAGGACAGGCGAGGAGCGTTACTTAGAGCCCTGGGACGGCTGTGACGTCGAAGTAGGGGAGGCTCCTCAGCTCAACGGGGACGCTCTACTCGAGGACTTGGAGCTCGACCATCGCGCTAACGGATGGGATGCAAACGACATGTTTCGGAAGAACGAGGAGGTGTATGGAGTCCACAGTACCTATGATCACTCGTTAGCTGGTTACACGCTACCGTTGCAGAGGAAGGATACTCAGGACTACCGGTGAGTTGATTACAAAATATTGCTTTTACTCTGGACGCTAAAATATTGTGATTTAAAAGAGTGTTCATGGAGTTTCTTGCCCATTCTTCTCCTTAGAGATCTACGCTTTGGAATGGGCAACTACAGTCTTTCACAAGTTATTATGTCTTGTGACTGGGACTGTAGCAGCATCTTTTTTTTTTTGTTTGTTTTTTATATTATTTAAAAGTGCCTGTTATGGTCTAATTTAAATAAATGCTTTGAGTTTGAATAGATTAATAAGAGAGATGTGAGAACTGTGTGAGTGGTGTTTGAGATAAAATGTCGAAATAAAATGTATTCTGTGTATTCTGCAAAGTATCACCTTTAAATAAGTTGATTAACACTTGAGATTAGTAATAGCCACGGATATAGATTGACATAGATAACGCAAGTATCACGATCTATGTTTTCTCGTTTTTATTTATTTTTTAAATGTATTTATTAGTTTATTTCATATGTGTATTAGTAAATGTATAAAATAAACGTTTCCGAAAACAAATAGTTTTAGATATATATATTTTATATAATTTTGTACCCTATCACAATGTTGTCGTATTTTACCCAAAGGTTGACTGGTAGAGAATGCCTTATTATGGCATTAAGTCACCTCATGTAAACAAATTAAACCTACATGAGGTTCATTAAATACATGAGGTTTAATTAAATAAATAAAATCAAGCGACTTTTTGACGACAGTTTTTACAATTTATTACACGCAATAAACCATTGCAGACACACCGGTGCAGACTCAGCGCGAAAGTAGCAGCTTGCGATTTTGTTCGTAAGTTGGGCACGCAAAGTAGTTGCTCTTGCGTTATCTATGTCTATCTATATCTGTGGTAATAGCAGACTAGTCCGGGGTTGCGCGAGAAAAGAGAGAGGAATCTTTTACTCAGCTATGAAACATGCAAAGCAAAAAATTTGGAAAAGCAATGAGCACCTGTGAACAAAAATAAAACAAACATAAAAGTAGAGTGAAAAATGAAGCAACGGATCTATTCTTTCACTAGAGATATAGAATTGAGATCGCTATTATTGCTTTCACACATCAATTACATGTTATATCATAAAGTAGTTACCTACTTCATTCAAGATCGACAACGCAACATCCTTACTTCCTTACTAATATTATAAAAGCGAAAGTGAGTTTGTTTGTTTGTTACGTCTTCGATACCCTAGAGACGGACACAGGCTAATTTAAAAAAAATGTGAGAAAAGGGGGAGAAAGAGGGAAGAAAAGGGGAGAAAAAGATTTTTTTTTTCGATCATCACGCAGGTTAAACTTAGCGTTAGCCCAGAATAACTATGCCACGCGGCCTGTCGCGATCGGGAGCTATTCTATAATAATATTTAATTGTTATTTTTCTTCCCTAGTACACTTATACTCTCTCTCTCTCTCCAGGGACGCAGAAGCGAAAGCTGAAGAGATCGCAGCGGAGATTGAGAACGCCTCGGCGTCAAAGGCGCGCATTGAACTCGAGAACGGTGACGAGGAGGAACGGTTCGCCGCCGTCGTACGGCCGCAGGACGGCGCCTCCAGTACCGGCAAATACGTCATTCCTAATAAGAGGAAGAATATGCAGGTTTGTGATTTTCTTTTTATGCTTTATTGCGCGGTTTCACTCGCGTCTTTTGTTGCTTCCTGATAATGTAGCTTCCTATTAGTGATGTGATCCAGTTTAATTTGTTATCTTTTAGAAATCGACTCTAAGATTAGCTCTTCTGGGGTTGCGGGTTGTTCAAAAGAGATACTGCGGCTCCGGAACATAATAGAAGGATCATGTGTGGATTTTAGTCACTACAAGTCTGAATTGATCTTTGCAGTAGTTAGAAATACTACTACAAAATAATAATATCACTATTGAAAAAATGCAGGCGCATCGTCTCAGTGTGCAGATATGTGAGATAGCTGTTATGACAATTACCAACATTTAAATTGAATTTATGCTATCCCCTATTGAGTAACGGTTTCTTTGGTGACCAACCACTAATCTGTTCAAAGATACCTTATACAAATTATGCTATTGAAATAATCTACAATTTTTATTCTCATCATGATGAATTCTCTCTTTACTTTATCGTTAGGTATCCAGGCAAAGCTAAAACATGTAAACTTTATTTATTTATGTAAATGAATTCAAACTATTCCGATACAATGCTAATATTTCTTGTTATTAACATAAAGATAAAATTTTATCACATTTGCATGACAGTGAGCACATTTTCGATTGACGACGATTGATTTTTACCTAATAATATTTGTGCTCTTTGTTATTCTTTTAAACTAAAAAACCCGGACTAGAGCTAGTCGGACTCGCGACATTAATTGCCGTATCTTTTGACTGCGTAAATTTAGAGGGTTGATTTTTTCACAGCATAGAGGGACCACTGGCTTAAGTTTTTGGTTTTAATTTCAACTCGATACCTCCACGCGTTCCTGAGATAAAGGTTCTTGACAGACAGACAGGCGGACAACAAAGTGATCCAATAAGGGTTCCGGTAGTATCCTTTTACGGAACCCTAAAAATTTGAATCTTAATAAAACATGCATACAAAATCTTTAGTACTCTACGTAAAGCCACATAGAGTTATACAACTCTTAAAATGATTCACTGACGCACAAAGCATAGCTGAAATCACTTAGAAGTTTTTTTAAACTACTCTGTCCCACTGCTGGGAAAGGCATCTCCATTCCTTACCAATTCTTTCGTTATTATGCCTTTGGCCAATCCGTCACGAAGGAGTTCAATTTTACACGCCAGCGTATCTTGAGTCTGCTTCATCGATGATCGCTGTCTTCACTTCTTTCACCCATTGAATCCCTGGCTTATCTGTTCTGACACATCCTTGAAAAGTGACCCGCCTAGTCGCATTTTAACCTCGCAGACTTATCGGCGTTGCCTGTCTTGGAGCGAATTATATGAAATTTTCAAAATAATGGGAGGAAATACGAGGTAAAGATGCTCATCATTTCTGCCAAAGGAAAATACTATAAGGCTCACAGCTTGTACAGACTAAGTTCAGTATAACTTCAACAATACTGAAACAGTTAGCTGTAATTGTATGCAATGAGGACAAATTGCGCTGATGTCACGCTCTACAATCCTCTTAGATCTACTGTATACTAGGTATTTTTGGGAGCTGGGTTGAAGGATGACCATTAAGGTGAAAGCTCCAACCTACCCGCGAAATTCAAATTTTCTTACGTTTTTTGCAATTTTCAGGCCAGTGCTAGGTTGTATGTTCATTAAAATATTATTCGCGGCTGTAAGACGTATGTAGTTATAGAATTATAATCATCAAAATCATCAATACAACGCTCTAAGTTCATAAAGCTGTAGGAAAGACTTTTTCTGTTTTTTTTTTGTTCCTACGCCTTTATGAACTTGGAGGGTTGTATTGGTGATTTTGATGATTATAATTCTATAACTACATACGTCTTACAGCCGCGAATAATATTTTAATGAACATACAACCTAGCACTGGCCTGAAAATTGCAAAAAACGTAAGAAAATTTGAATTTCGCGGGTAGGTTGGAGCTTTCACCTTAAAGTATTATATTGTCCATTGACATTGCTAGTTTTCATTTTGAAGAGTATCAATGCCGCTGTAGTGGCAAATACATGGATTTCTTTATTTGGCTTTATATTTTATTCGGCTCGAACGACCACTTTGATGTATGGTTCAGAGGTAGCCGGTTAGTTAAGATTGAGTTGTTGGATATGAGTTGACGAAAAACCACAGACTTCACGATATTTTAGTTTTTATTCGTAAACGTTACTGAAGGTTCCTTTAGTATAGTTACAGCGCTACGGCAGCAACTGAATAATTATAAATATAAAAGTAACTAAAACTCGTAGCGAAAAGTAGGTCGCAGCGTTAGGTTAGGCCTGTACGTGAACCGTTCATTTTGAGACGGCGGTAATACACTTACATTGCGGAAACTAATGCATAAATATGTAAATCAATCATCAAGGTAAATAATTATCTAAATTCAGTAATTTATCCTTTTTGTTCCAGACGGGTAAGCTCGTCGGCAAGCCAGGGGGTTCGGGCAACAACGGCGGGTCCCCGCCCTCGCCCGCGGGCCGCGCCGGGCCCCCGGCCGCGCCGCCCGGCGGCAACAAGGACAAGGACCACCGAGCCCCGCGCCCGCACCTCACGCCACCCGCTGATAGGCGCCAGGAGGACTCTGTGAGTACAAATAACCTTGCTTATGATGGACAAGAGATGCGCCTCGCTTCTAAAAACCTAAAAAAAAATTGTCTCTCTTCCTTTCTCCATGTGAAAACTCGTATTTACCTGTTTCATATTCATATCTTTATTGCATTCCATAATGTCTGAAGATCTTAAAATAGGCTTATAGCTAAGGTACAATTACGGACCCTGTAGGGCACAGCAAAAAGTATAAAATAATTTTGAAATAAAATTAATCCATTAGCCAAAAAATTCTTAATATTAATTAATCAACTAATTATAGAAATCCTTGGACAATGATATCTCTTACTTGAGTCCTGTATTTAACATTAATAACATTGTCTTATTCCATTAGGATGTTTTTTATAGCAGCCACGTAGTACGCCATTGTGTCCGCTAGATGGTTATAGGCTCGCCCTTATTACATGACACCTAAACATAACTGGCGAAATTTGGGTGTATTAGGTACCTGCCTTATCCTTCGAAGACGTTAATAATATAATTGGTATATTTTCCAGCCGATGCCGAGCGTAGGAGCGAGCGCTGGCGGCAAGAGCTACGCGGCGCAGGCGGCACAGGGAGGCTACCACGTGCCGCCCTTCCCTCCGCACCAACCCCACCAGTACGTACACAAAGCATCACCACCGTACCTCTGATGACTTTGGCCTGTTCGCACCACAAATCTGAAGCTTGATTTGTTTCGGCCATCTTCAAAGATTTAAAAGAAGCTGTGATGCAAGTCAGCATTCATTTGCTAATGTTATTAACTGAATCATATTATCTCGTATCTTGCTCGTAGGCTGCATAACACTTTCGCTGCCCAGAACTCAGCGTATGAGTCCAGAATAATAATAATCTGAGTTCTGGCTAGTGAAAGTGTTAAGTGGTTAAGACTTTCAACAAACAAACAGATCGGGATGACACTGAAAAAGAGAAATGGTCTTTGCAAAACATAATCCGTGCAATGTGTGATAATGCTACCAAAATCCTTGCTTTGTTTTATTGTGACACTTATGGCAATCAGTCTCTTTTCTGATCTTATTTTTTATGATTTTTACTATTTAAACTATATTTCTCATTGTGGCAGACCACCAAACAGTGTGAACAAGGTGAACGGTGAGCCACGAGCACCGATGCACCCACGACAAGGATTCCCACCTCACCATCATCACGTAAGCATACCTAATTCGATATTTATACTGAATTCTTCCAGACAGCAAATATTAATTTTAAAAGTTGCATTTCTATTTTACGTATATGTATTAAATGCAGTGAATATTGAAACAAGTTACTAACTCAAATTTACATCTAATTATAAGACGCCATCTGATGGTGTATAGCCCTTCTAGCACCCCTTTGAGTTCGGAAAATAATTCGTTGCAATATAACTGATACTTGTAGTCGCCATCAAAGCATCCGGCGCCTGAACCATTCTTTCTCAATGGAAGATCGAGCAGCTCCTCATGAGATGTTCTATAGTGTGTGAGAATATATAGTATACAATGTAGTGCATCAAAGGATATTTTAACAGCTTTGAACGCTCTAAACCTAGTACTCAAACAGGATATTGAACTCTATGTCATAACTGTAAACGCGCCACGTGTATGTGCGGGTGCATCGACCCACGCCCGTCACAAAGTCGTCAGTATCTGAGAGTGTAGCTTAGGCTATACCTCCTAAGCTACTACATGTACTACACGTTGGATTCCAAGGTCTGGAAACTAATGAAAAAATCTATTTTACATACTATACTGTAACACTAAACTATTACCTGTGGGCTAAGCATCACAAACGAGCAGTTTTCTTCACGAGATACGCTGTTCTTGAACAGTTTTACACAATATGGAAGCCATGCACCATGTCCCGCTAATAAGTTCGTATAATCCACAGAACCCGCCCCCGCCGGGCGACGTGCTGGGCCGCCCGCCGCGGCACCACGCGCCGCCCGAGCCGCGCCGGCAGGACGACGTGCAGGTCACTATTCTACTATCGCATCTCCATCGCTCAAGCCTTGACATTTGTACAGAGCGTGGTTGTACGTCAAGTGACCTTGTATTGACAATACTTGGCTTAGAGCCGACTGGTCGCTTCGCCTCCTGCACCGTGCTTCCGTATCCTCGATCGCGTTCTCGTTTAAATGCCACGGCATTTCTGACTAATTAAAAAAAATACGATTTTGCCGCGTCTATTATTATTACGTGTATGTGAGATCAATATGAGGTACAAAAGATTCCTTCTGTTTTCTCTCCAAACGTGACGTTTAGACGCTATTTTTTGTAATGAATGATTTGTGGGCAAATATTATCTATCGTTTTTTATCTTATTCACAGGTCATTTTATTAATCATTGTATTATGTTGTTGAACTATGTCATATGTTGGTTCCAGGAGCTACGCAAGTTCGGTCAGGACTTCAAGTTAGTGTCGGGTGCGGGCCCGGCGCCCGTCCCGCAGGCCGCACTCCCGCCGCTGCCGCCGCAGGTGATGCCGCAACCCATACTCAATCCACAGCCACCGGTTAGTAAACAACAGCACTTTTTTATAAATCCTGAAAAAGTCGATATATGATTCAAAAATAGTCTTGAAATCTTTAAACACGAAACTTGCAATTTCGGTCGAAGTTACCGACGTTTTCTACTCCGTATCCGTGACGAACATGGATTAGTCTGAATGTCAACACCTTCGGACAGCTATCCTAACTTCTTATGAGTTTTCAAAATTCATGGAACCGAAAATAAGAGTATACTTGCGTTCAAACTTTATGGCGGCTCTGAAGTTAGCTGCGAGTTATCTGCACATTATACAGTCAAAGCGAAGCGAACTGCGACCCGCTAATACTAAAAATTGTATTTATTGCAGCTTCGTTATGTTTCGAAGATATTAAGTTTGAACCATTATAGAACATTCTGTGAAGGAAAGTGTTTTCCCCTACAAACTTTTTAAAACTCAAGGTATAACCTTTTCTTGAGTGTAAAAACAAGATATAGCGGTGAAACCTTCAGAATGGATGGTTTCAGCGCTAATGAACCAAGATGCGGTCGAGTAAAAATAGTGTAGAATGGTGTGCAACTTGAGTGGTGTTGAATGTTGTAAATATTTGTTTCCGCAGAGCCAACCGCCGCCCGCGCCCAGCCCGCCCGAGGTGTCGGCCAACGTGTGCGCGGCCGGCGAGCCGCACGCCAAGCGCGAGCGCCCGCCCAAGCAACACACGCCGCCCGCGCAGCACAAGGTACGACGCGCAGACTTACTGCCACTCACTAACATAATTATGGTTTTATAATGACAGTAACTACTTGCTGCTCTTCAATGTCGTTCACTTTTATGCCTTAATATTTTATAAATTAGAAGTAACAATACTACCTTTTCTTTTTTCTTTGACGGGCCTGTTGGTCTAGTGGTTAGTGGCCCTGACTGCTGAGCCGGAGGTCGTGGGTTCGATTCCCACCCAGGACAAACTTTGTGTGATGAGCATGATTGTTTGTTCTGTGTCTGGGTGTGATTTATCTAAAATATGTATGTATTTATAAATTATATAAGTATGTATATCAGTTGTCTGGTTACCATAACACAAGCTCTGCTTAGCTTGGGATCAGATAGCCGTGTGTGAGTTGTCCCAAGATATTTATTTATTTATTTATTTTTACCACTAAAATGTATTCCGACAAACAAGGTAACCTACTAAACTAACATCATTTGTAAAAACTAACGGAACCGCTAACAACACTACACTATCACTTATTGTCGAAACACAAAACGTTAACAGCCCCCCGTGGTCCCAAAGGGCGGCGACTCCCCGATGTCGGTGGAGGAGCGCTCCGCTCCGTCGGCGTCCCCGCCCTCGTCGGCGTCGCCCGGCATGGAGCGCGTGGCGCAGATCAAGAAGTCTACCCTCAACCCCAACGCGAAGGAGTTCAACCCTGCAGCCAAGCCCTTCACGCCGAGGAGTCCGAGCACTCCGAATCCCAGTCGGTAAGTAAATGGACATAGATATCTTACTGTTATTACTTGTCTAAATACAGTTTTGGTTTTACTATATCTTTTCCTCGGGAATCAGTTGCCTCTAACTTATATTTATGAAAGTGAATTCATAAAACAGACTGATATTTCTTTAGAGGTAACTCAAATAGTTGATTTGTACTGGAACAAAAACGTAATACTCCACAGAAAGACGCTCTGAGTCTTATATTCGCCCTTAACCTTTTGGACAACATTGCCACATTTATATGAGACAAGCAAATTCGTCCCCTTAACGCCAGCGACACAAAAATGTAGGTAAAATGAGTTCCTTGGTGTGCGTTTATGCTCTAGCGACCAGAAAGTTAAAATACAAACATTTTTTTCATTATTTTCATTCGACAGAACATCCGCTATTCTGTTACGTAAATCCAAAGATATTCAACTCGATTACCAAGTGTGTTATTTTCAATTTTCAGGCCACACACGCCAGGCACCCCGTCAGGCGTGGGCGTAGGCGTAGGCGGCATGGGCGGCGTGAGCGTCATGGGCGGCGTGAGTGTTATGGGGCCCGGAGTCAGCTATGTACCTACGCCACATCCTCCGCCTCCCATGGTATGTATCAATACTGATAATAAAATATTGTAGTTCCAATAAACGTCCCAAATCAATCTTAAAGAAAAAGATAGAATTGTATGTTTACGTTAACTACGTAATACTATGTATGTTCCACCCATCTTAGGTATTAATGACTATCTACTTAATGTACTTTCAGAATATGAAAACTATAAATATAGCAGCAATAATACTCTTTCCATGAATAACATACTAGTTGCTGCTGTTCCAAAAGTAATTTAAATGTTATCCATCCTGTACCAGTGTATCTAGGCTGTACATAATCTGTGAGCCAAATTTTATCCAAATGTGTTCAGTAGTTTTTGCGTGAAAGAGTAACAAACAAACATACATTAATCCATCCTTACAAACTTTCGCATTTATAATGGTTTGTAAGATGTAAGATTATTCTGACTTGGACGACATGGTCAATAGTTTGCCATCTGCGTCGTAGTGTTTTCTGCTAATTTTTCATGAGTTGCAAGAATATAATAACGGGTTTCAAGTAATTATTCTCCACTTAAATCTGAGTACAGTCAACAACTATTAATAAATGGTTAATATCTACTAAAAAAAAAACATTTATCAGTTTCTAAGAAAACTTCAACTACATCTTTTAAACCTGTGTACTTATTAGGCTTGCTGACTGTACAACAGAAATATCCTTTCTTGTTGTAAAGGACAGTATCTCAACAAACGCTTAATATAATCTCAGTAACGTGAATGATGTGACAAAAGAGCTAGATAACGTATCGGTCAGCAATGTTACCCGCAGGTAGCGGCCGTCCCGTACGCCATGATGGCGGCCGCGGCCGCAGCCGCGCAGCAGCCCCCCGCCTACCTGCCGCACCCGCACCCCGCCGTGAGTACACAGCGAACATATCTACTATATATATCTAGTTGTTACATGCCTACAGATTTTATCATAAAGTGTAAACTAGCGGTTTTTTAGCATATTGAAATTAAAGAAGCGAATCGCCGCACTCAAAATACGCGCCTTAGACGTGGAAGTGCCACCAGCCCGTTATACAATACAAGTGAATTGCCACACTTGCGTTATTCGCTTGTATTGTCTACCACACACACATCGGCCTATTTTTTACTGTAAGATATGTGAAAAATCTGAAGACATCTTTCATATCAGACTATCTTTAATTCGACGAATTTCTGTTGCTTACTTTTTAAGTCATAAATGTGGAATTTTAAATGAAAGACTTGTAATAAAAAAATTAAGTAAGTAACATAGTTAAAATCAGTAAGTTCAATGTGTAATCTGTTAACGTCGAATTCGAACCATAGTCTGCCTACTTTCACAGCTATACATTTGACTGTGTTTTGGGAAAACCAGGATTTTGTTCCCCTATAAAACATGATTAAAAGCTAATATGTTGGGGACGGCGACAGATGGAGATGGGGTGCGATTGCCGGCAGTACGCGCCTCCTATATTCATGGTGCCCGACAAAAGGGACCGCCCAGATGCGGTGAGCACACTAGTGGACTCCTGGGATGACGAACATTATTTGGGACAAGTACCTATGACTGGACTTCACATCATATTTTTAGATATACGGGACTTAAACCGTAAATTTCGACTTAGGTTTAACAAGTTTTTGAAAGCTGCATCATGAATCTGTTGTCAATTCTTATTTTAGCTATTGTGATGTGTTAACCGTAACTGCAATGATCAACCGTTTAAGAAGATATCACATATTATCTCAACAGATTCATGAAGTTTGAAAACAAAAACAATACTGCCTCTGATTTCATTAAATCTGCTCAATTTAAGTTAGAAATAATACAAAAAAAAAACAATAATAGTAGGTAGTACTTGTCCCAAACAAGTTGGTTGTCCCACGTTCCGCCCGCGTGCTGTGTTCAGTTTTCCTGCAGTGTGTCTTAACTACATGTACTGTACAGACGGGTGCTTGGCTCGCTAACCGCCTGGCTACCCCACACCACAGAACGTACTAAATGGGTGCTTTACTATGTTGATTAAAAAAAAATTACATGTTATATACCAGTCCTTTCACGATTATTTACCTTTAAAAAATCATTTCAGTAACCATAATGCAGACGTAATTTTTTAGGGTTAGATGAATAACCACTTATAGGTTTAATTACCATAAAATAACCGATTCACACATTTTCGTACATAAAAAAATATGCAAGAAAGCCTACGCTCGCTCCTTGTTTCTTTCATTTGGGTTAATAAACCTTATTTAAAGTTTGAATAATGGTTAATCAAACACGTGGTCCAACCAGTTAGGTTAGACCTTTAAACCCGATTAATCATTTTTTGCCTTATTGTAACGACAAAACTCACTGTAATTTTGACAGTGATGTAAAATCAGGGGTAAAATAATTGTGAACGGACTGAATCGCGTACTTATGAATGCGTGCTACTTAAATTGAGGACACGGTTCTGAATAAACGCATATATACGATGTACACAGTACGGAAGTCATACAAGTACAGGTTGTCGAGTTTCATCCTTCAAGGAGATGAGTCTATCTATCAAAATAAAGAAAATTTCCAAAGAAAATCATTGCTGACTCGTGACAAAAAAAAACTGCAAAAGACAATGTTACAATGCATTTCTGTAAAGTTATTTGTTTTGTCTTCATTAATGTGTTTTTAGGGTTCCATATCTCGAAAAGGCAAAAAGGGAACCCATAGAGGATCACTTTGTTGGCCGTCTGTCTGTCAGTTAAGACCCTTTATGTCAGTAGCGCGTGGAGGTATCGAGTTGAAATTAAAACCATATACTCAATTCTGTAGTCCCTTGGATCTAAAACAAAAAAAAAAAACCAACCATCATCTAAGTCTACGAAGCCAAAATATATGGCCGCTTCTCGTGCTAGTTTGTATCGAATCCTCGGTGCGCAGGAGTAACTCACACTTGGCTAACTTTTTTGGGTTGTTATTGTATATGACGGATAGAATCACTTCCTTGTTGTAACTAAATCGCCAACCGTGTCGACAATTATCCATGTTCAGAGCCGCGTCCGCAACTTGTTCGTACCGGTTTTATGATTCTTAAGTGAAATATCCATTTCCTATGTAATCCGTCTCCACGTTTCACGGGCACATGGACATTAACCGTCTTACCAACCAACGCTAACGCTTCTGGAGTGTTTTTCGTTTGATTTAATAACAACAAATGTTTAAGATAATCTGTTTTTGTATAGTACCACCGATCACGGATTGTGAGCGGAGCACTTACGGTGTTTCACGTTTAAATATTAGAATAAACACGGACACATCATTAATAGATGATTTTTTATAATAGAAACGCAGTTATTAATACGAATTAAAAACAAATACCAAGAAATTAGGAACACAATCAGAATCCACGCACTTGCAAATCTTTCATTGGTTTGTTGATTGTGTGTTTTGGCCAATTTTTAAGGTCTAAGTGAAACTGTACAATACATTTTGAACATCAATAAATTAGTGGAATCAAGTCCCTGTTGATAAGACAGGAATACGTACGTAGATAAGTGTTATTTCGCCCTGTTGATGGCAACATAACTGGTGACGAAATGTGGTTTTACTATAAGGTACACCTCTGCCTATCCCATCGGATATAAGAAGTTGTGGTTTTATATGTAGACTTAAGGGTATTCAAAGCCGTGTCGACGACGCGTTAGTGTTCCACGCGCGTCTCAAAGAGATGTCAGGGTGAAGGGTTGTTCGAAAGACATACCGCAGCGCCGGAACATAAGACACAAGTACAACTACAATTCTGACACTCCCCCCTAAAAAAAGGGTATTTAAAACTCGTAGAAAACATGTATATTTTTAACCCTGTCACACAGTTTTGGATCCCGTATCGCAACACAGAAATCCTCCTACATCACTTTCTACATTCATTTGAATTGGAAACAAAATTGTGGTCGATTTACGAACACCAATGAAATAATTGGGCTGCTGTAATCAAAGCTTATATCACGATACTATCAGATTAGACATGTTTATTAGAGATTGACGGTGCCCAAACTATGCACTTCGGACGTGGAGTGCAGACACTAGCTCGATATACCCATACAATGAGATATCGGCTAGCAAAGTAACATGTTATACTATTTAGTACATAAAATAATTCAAATAATTTGACGACACGATTGGCGCAGTGACTGAGCGATCGACTGCTGCGCTGCGCACGGAACAAATATTAAAATTTGTATGGCCTACAAATAGTAGTCCGGGTCTGGCTTTTTATGTATGTGAGTTTAAATGTTTGTAAACGCACACACGATACAGGAGAAATTCCTAGTGTAGGGCAAAGTTTTAATAAATAAAAAAAAATGATGAGAAGCTCGTGGCTAACAGCCGCTTGGGTCGACCTTTAGATTGGCCACATTTGCTTAGGTTGGATTGTGGATAGGTGGCCATGGTCTCGGCTGTCATTTGTAGAGCTTTGAGACTCCATACAGGTAACGACTAGTCTTACCAAGGGGTATTGTATAATAATATATAGCCAGTACTATCTCTGTTGTGCCAGATAGGCAATCACTCCAAGTATAATACTGGTATTTAGCTGCGTCAGATTAGACTGGAAGCCGACTCCAACTTAGTTAGGAACAGGTTAAGCCGATGATGATAAGAAGATAAAGTGATTCAGGGTGTTTGAAAGTTTAGGTTACTCAAAATAGTTGCACATGTGTTGAATCTTTCCATTTATTGACTAGACGCTTTTATAGCATTTAACTCAGTTCTAGATAAACTACGATAGGAAACTGCTATTAGTTGCCGTGCAAATGAGATGTGCGACAGCCACCTTGGCTAAACACAGCGATAAGGCGGTCATTATAATTAATTACATACGTAACGGAACATAGGAATGTAAAGATACAAATAAATACGTGATATAAAAAAAAGTATTTATTCGCATCGAAAGTACTTAGTCATTAAGTCGACTGTATTTAAAAAATACTAACATTAATGTTGTTTGCAGTGGTTTTCTATGTTAATACCAATTGTTTGTTGTTTTAAGTTCACTAAACATTATTAATTACATAACCAAAATGGATTTCACACAACTATCACTATAAAGTCATACACTTAAAAAACTTAAACGCTATCACCATTTATTTTAAAGTCTTCCAAATAGAAGAGCTTCCTTTTTACAATAAAAAAAATACGTTTTATAATTTATGTATAACCTAAATCTTTTCTTCAGGCCTTAAACCAACCATCTGCTCTGAAACGTCCCATAACTTGGCAGCCAAGTCTTCATTTCGGGCCTTCATACCCATATACCCTTCCCTGCAGTCTACGAAATACCCTCCAGTCGTTTGATCGACGTCATCTGAAATAGCTAAGAACAAAGTTGTCTGAGCACCTTCCACAGGGTTCTTGAAGAAAGAATAGAACACCAAAGTCCTTAACTTTTCTAATATCGTTGCTTTGTAGAAACTTGTGTTGACATGGCCAGGGTGTAAGCTGTTCACGATCACATCAGTGTCTTCCAGTCTTCTAGCTAACTCGTTTGCAAACAAAATGTTACATAGCTTACTATCACAGTACGTTCTCATGTATGAGTGAGGACTGTTCAAGTCGGTGACAGTTCCAAATCTATGCAGCGTTGACGTCACGATAATAATCCTGCTTGGTCCAGACTTCTTTAGTAAAGGTATCAAGAGCATAGTCAATAAGAAAGGTCCGAAATGATTGACCTGCATGTCCCTAATCAATCCATCTTCAGTTTTGTCTCTGTGAACACCGCTAGCTCCAGCATTGTTTATCAAAATGTCCAATTTCGCTTCAGAATTTTTAAAGTCTTCAACGAATTTTCTCACAGAAGCGAAGGAACTTAGATCTAAGTGCATATATCGGACACTTCGGTTTTTAGTTTTCTTGACGATTGATTCTGCCGCTTTTTGGCCTCTACTCTCATCTCGGCAGCCTAATATCACTTTGGCGCCTCTCCTGGCTAGTTCTAAGGCGGTCTGGTACCCAATTCCACTGTTGCCACCCGTGACGATCACCACTTTACCACTCATGACATTGTCGGAGTAACACTTCCCATTGGTTATTTTGTTATAGGTTTTTATTAGGATTAAGCCGATTATCAGCCACACTAGCCACATTTTGACACTGTTATGTTATAATTTCTTCACTTTTATATTCACAGTGTTACAAAAAAACATGTAGACAATATTTGCACAGATGAAATCACTATTATTATTCAGTAGTGTTGTTACCCGCGTCGTTCTCGCAATGTCACTGAAGATTTATCTGTATTAATGTCAAATCGTGTGAACGTACTAATTATCAGCTTTGGCCGCGTGGCTGTTATCAAATTATATCGTTATCTATTATATATTGTAAACAGTTTGCGTCCGTCCGGCCGTTTGGCATCGGCAATTACAGTGGCTTTGAAGTTGTAGAAGTGGATGGAGGTATATATTGAAAATTAAACTGGATTAATTGATCATGATGATTGATTTGTAATTTTATTTTGTTGATATAATTACATCTTGTTGCCATGCTTTTATAACGTAAAAGAGCTTTTTCAGCTTTTTCAGTAAGTCCAAAAGAGAATATTCTGAAATAAATTAAAAATTAGATCTTAAAATCATAATAGAATTTAATGTAACAGCTTTCCCCACAATCTCTTACTAAAAAAGATAATAAATAAAAGATTCGATATCACTAAATATGTGTTACCAAAATATCTAAAGGCGATTATACGATAAAGATATTTCGAAACACTAGTGCAAAGTTCAAAATACCTGGGTCTCCTTACATTTTGCAAAGTAAACAAGAAAGTGTGCAGAGATGTGTTTCAAAGATTAGCCTCCGTCAGGCAAAAAGTCTTTATTAATAAATATATTTGCCAATACATGGTGTAAGCAACCGTTGACAAAGCCGTCAACCATGCATTCGGTACACAACAAAGATAGCTACGTAAAAAAATATTGCTGGCAAACGACTTTTTTTCTGGTTGAAAGGTTGAAAAGTCACGTTATACGGTAGAAGTCAAGGTGTCTAAAGCGAAGTATAACATTAAAAACTAATTTGACCTCATGGTTGGCGCAGTGGCTGAGCGATCGACAGCTGCTCTGCGTGTCGCGGGTTCGATCCCCGCACGGAATATATATTTGGCATGGCCTACAGATAGTTGTTTTGGGTCTGGCAGTTTGTGTTTTTAAATGTTTGTAAACGCACCCACGATACAGGAGAAATTCCTAGTGTGGGGCAAAGTTTTTTAACAAAAAAAAGGGTGAACATGTTGGAATTTTGACCCCTAATATCTCCGTAACTAGAAGGTTCCTAGGTATGGTCTAGATCTAAAATTAATGATCACAATGATGTAGTAGAGAACAGGTCCCTTTCGGCTTTATTTAAGGATGGTCTTACACCCTTTATACTCCTAATGTTCTGAACGCAGTTCAGTTGTTGAGTCTCAGCGTCAGATCAAAGTTCATGACTTTGTTCCCATATTGATAATCAAGTTGTGGCAGCTGCAATTTATAACCTTGCTTTTCTCGTTGGAATTAGAAACCCATTTATTATATTTATCCTCCTTTTATACACAGTTTTATTTAAATAGCTCTAAACAACTACAACCAAACTTATTTTAGGGTTCTGAAATTTAAAAACAGAACCTATATGTCTGTGTCTATCAAGACAAGACCCTTCATCTTAGAATCTCATAGAGTATCGAGTTGAAATTAAAACCTTATACTCAAGTCTGTGGTCCCTTAGAGCTGTCAAAACCAACCCTCTAAGTTGACACAGTCAAATATATGGCGGTTTTTGTCTGAAGTTTGTAGGATCCCTCGGTACGCGAGTCAACGTCGCACTTGTTGGTTTCTTTTCCATTTGCAATCGGTCGGCAAACCATAAGTGAATTTGTTCAACTACACTTGATGAAACTGTTTTTCTTCTATTCAACGGTAGATAGATATATAGGTACAAGTATGTCACCCATTTAAATGAAATCACAAAGCAAACTTAACTCAGATCATAAAACGTAAAAAAACTGTAGCTTACACGTAGAAAAGGTCAGAAAATATCCAAATGTACTTAAAATCGTCTACTAACATACAATCTGACATTTTGTAGATATCGATTCACTCACGGATATGGTTATCTGAGTATTAGCTCGCAATCTCGGGTTATCAACGGACATATGTGAAAGAAATTAAGTTATATAAGCACATAAGATCTTGATGATCGATGGTGATACGAAATAATTTGATTTTAATTACTGTACAACAGTAAATAAACGAATGCCTTCCTGTTTTTAGAGTTCCGTACTTCAAAAGGTATAAACGAAACCCTAATTGGATCACATTGTTGTCCGTCTGTCTCTCTGGCAACTTTTACCACTAAACTAAGCAACTAATGATTCTGTGCTAGAGCGTTCTATCTAACTAACGAAACACTATTCCTATACGATCAATAATTTCATAGCTACTTCGTGCCATAGTTCTAAATAGCATTATTATTCCTTTTTTGAACTAACCATTGGTAACGACCGCAGAGCTTATATTATGCTCCGCCCGACGTTATACCACGCGTGGTGTGAATCTTTTTGGGCTTGACAAAGTCGCGACATATTCAGACTAATTCTCTTTTGCATCATTGATACTTTTACAATACTTGGATCCAGTGTTCTGCCACGATTATTTTTGTGTCTATTAAAAAGCATGCTAAAACAATAACTGTAAAAGTCCCAACTTAATAATTTGTAATGTATCTACAGCTGGCATATGGCGCCATGGGAGGCGGCGGAGGAGTCGCCGGGGTCACAGGGGGCGGCGGACAGCCACCCATGCAGTCACAGCAACAGAGGAACTTCAGAAAAGGTAAGCATGACGTCAACCATACTCGAACTATGTCTATGGTCTTATAATCCTTCTTGCAGAGCATCATAACAAAGCTTAACGAATATCTAATCTTCGATTATTATAACGCATAACATAGGATTCAGAAAAATATGCACTTCCTCCATACCGATCGCCAGGAGTAAAATTAGGTGTCTGAAATAATCCTAAAGGAAATGGCATGAAACTTTGTTTTACGGTTGTTTCAAAAGTACTTGCTACCTCTTTTTTAACGTAGGTATATGTAAAAAACAACGTAACAATTTGTAGGTATGTGTTGTCAGGAAGGCAGTAGGATAGAGCGTCCGTCACAGCTCACGGGTGTTGTATATGTTAACTTGGTTGACTGTGTAGTGGGCGTAGGTTCAGGCATGCAGGTAGCGGCGGCGACGGGGCAGCCTCTGCTGGCGCCCGCGCCCATCCAGCAGTTCGTGCCCTACGCGCCGCACCCGCACCCCGCGCAGCACCAGCAGCCGGCGCTGCAGTACCAGCACATGGTGAGTACTTAGATGCTGATAGTGGACACTGGTGCAGGTCTGCATGGCGGATTTGCAGCGCCATTCAGTTACCCATAAGACATTTTGAATTTCTATGGGCATCGAGATTCCCACAAGAAATGTATATTTCTCTAAAAGAAAAATTATGTTATGTTGTGCTGAAAATTTGTAGCTTTATACCAGTGATAGAATTCTTAAAGTCGGATCAGTTTGTCTATATATTACTTTTTACAAATAATGTAAAAAACTCCTACAAAATATATTCTACCCTCATCTTAATTATTGCAGAGATGAAATCCGACAAATCTTTAAAAATGAGAGTTTTGATCCAGGTGCGAATGTACCACGGCGGCGTAGGAGGGTCAGTGGGTGGCGTTTCGGGCGTGGGCGGCGGCGGCGGGCTGGGGCAGGGCGAGGTGGGCGTGCAGAGCGTGCAGGGCTACGCCCCGCCGCCCGCGCCGTCGCCCGCGGCCGCGTCCCCCGCGCTGTACCCGCCGCCCTCGCCGGCGCACACGCCGCACCCACACCCGCACCAGCACCCACACCCGCATCACCACTTCCAGCAGCCACCTTTCCAGGTAATACAGGCAATCCTAAATGAAGAACTTACGATCCATGACTTTTGTTTTTTTTTTTAATTATAGGTCATATTTATTAGCTGGTAATTTTTGCCTCCGCTCGTATTCCTAACAGGTTATTTTTTTGTAATGATGAGATCCTACGCCCACAGCAAATAAATTTAAATAGGGCAGGAGACCATCATTTATCATTTTCCTGCTCTTGTCCCATTCTATTTGGGGTCGGCGCAATACGTTTTCTTCATCCATTCTCCCCAAATAGGGCAGGAGACCAACACATCAAATATGTCACTATAGTTACTGGGCTGTTTAAGAAGATAGAACATCTTCCGAATCGGTGGAGAAGCTTCCCATATTAGATGGTCATGATCAATTTTAAGGTTAAGTATAACTTGTCTTGTCGATCAGTGGATGGGTGACCATCGTTACATACGAGCTTTGATTATACTGGCAGCCGACCCAAACATAGTCTGGGCCAAAGGTAGGCAGATGATGTATGCCTAATGGTCTCGTCAAAAAAGAGTATATATTTATTTAAACTTCATGTACAATATTGGTACATTGGTAGACTTGATGCCATAAGGCATTCTCTACCAGTCAACCTTTGGGTAATAATACAAATACGACAACATTCAGCTAACATTAACATTCAGTCATTCAAAAACTCAAAGCATTTATTTCAATTAGACTATTACAGGCTTTTTTGAATGTCAAGAAACAAAAATAAAAATAAGCTACAGTCCCAGACACAATGCAAAATAACTTGGGAAAGTACTGTAGTTGCCAATTCCAAAGCGTTGATATCTCCATAGAGATCAACGCTTTGGAAAGAGCCATGAAGAAAGGGCAAGAAATTCCGTGGAAACTTTTAAATCATAATAATTTTACAAGATCATGGTTACATCATTCATGTTGAGATTATACAAAAAATGTGAGTACGATGTAGTTAGACGTGCACATCAAGAGTGTCCAGAGTAAAAGCAAAAATGACGATAAATATATATATTGGTTAAAATAAACCGTGGCAGTTGAGTTTGTAAAGCAATAACATGTTGTGTGCAGGCGTACCACCAAGTGCTGTGCCCGCTGATGGGCCCGGGCGGCGCCAGCGGGCACCACCACCACCACCACCACCTGGCCTACCTCAACCACGCGCCGCCCACGGCCTCCCCGCCGCAGCCGCACCCGCACTCCCTGCAGGTAACCCACGGGCCACCACCATGGTGCTACATGGATCTCTATGTGCCGACATGACAATACGCAGCCTGCACGAGAAAGGTGTACTGTTCACATTTTCATACACAGATCAACGTTCTCAAATGTCTCTTATCTCTTTTCGTTACTTAAATTGGTGGAGTGAGAAGGCCCATCGCAAACATCCGCGATGGAAGCTCTTTAAGGAAGATACGCTAAGGTAGCGCGCGATTTTTTTCATACGTTGCAATTTGCTGTTAAGTATCAGTAATATGTTGATGGCAATAGGATTCGTTCGACCGTAACAAATATGACCTTCCCGAGTTTATTATACTTTTTTCGTGAAAATGACATTTATTTTTCTTTTCCTGCTAATTACAAAAAATCGTAAAAAAAAAACAACGGGCTGCCCTGGCGCTTCCACAACGACAAAAAGAGGAACAGATGCCAGAAAATGGTGATCTATGTGTGAATGAGATTTCATCCTCTTACGATGACGAATTAGAAATTATCAAACTGGACAACAAACAATTTGTTTTTTCATAAATTTGAGTTCAAGAAGACCATCAGTTTTTAAGAAAAAGTCAACAGTGTCTCTCGATACTGGTTATTTATCTCTTTTGCTGTCTGTACTACACCTTCAATTGTTTACGCTTCTGTAACAAAATCTTTTGACGCATGGCCATATTCAAGCCATTTTTTTTAACATTTCATAATCATTCACCATCTGTCAACGTCATCGGATTGCCAAAAGATCCATGTAGCACTGTACTGTACTATGAAGAACGAAAACAAGAACCTATGCAGTTATGTTAATAATTCGTTACGTTTAGTTCCATGTAGCACTGTTCGCGTCTGTCCCACTGACCTGTATCTTGTGGACGTTAATACTGTTCCGGAAACATTACTGTAACTAAAGATGCTTCCCTGGTCAAGTGATGTGTACTGCATTAATTTTATAATTCAGGGCCAGACCAACATTGGTGTAGGCCTCTATGTCTTACATTATTACAAGTCCATGAAATACTTGTCAATGGTCAGTCCCAACTAGGTGTCAGGATATCGAGATCAGGGAGGTTACCATGCACTTTAACATCAGGCCAAGATATGACGAAAACTGTCAAAAAATCGTATGTGGAAATGTCAAGCGATTTTGAACCGTGTGCGGTGCAACTACAGGTAATCTTTGTCTCGTCAGAACTTCGCCGGTGAGTGCATGTGCACCGTCTGCTGGCGTGGTTGATGATCCGAAGCTGGATCTTGTGCATTTCATACACGCGTTCGTACAATGTGAGTTTCATTTCGTATTAGTAGATTCGATAATCGATAACGCGTACTGACAACACTGATAGCCCTTCTGAATAACATCGCATCTTTTGTTTATTGTGTGTGGGCACGAACTAGATAGATACAGAAGGTTGGCTCCAAACAAACAGCAGAAACAGATACCTTACGATAACATTGATCACATTTGGTTTTCGTCAGACACATCTCGTTACTTCACGTTGCTAACGTCGTCATTCGTATCGTATGGTTTGACTAGGTCTTTTCGTGAGTCATTTGTATGTATATCGATTTCAAGCAATGAACTCGCTGTGCGTAGAGTTGGACGCAGCGTGGTGTGCCTGTGCATTTCTGTCTGCGGAAGGAGCTGGCATTCCGTAGCTAACTATTTCGTGGTTTGGGTTTGTGTAAGTAACATTAGAAGTCGTGTAACATGATGGTGCGTGCGCAGGGAGTGCTGATGCCGCCCAGCCACGGGTCGTCGGGCGGGTCCACGACGCCGGGCGTGGGCAGCGGCGGCTCGCACCCGTAACGCGACGTGGCGCCTCGCCGCGCCCGCGCGCCGCTGCGCCTGAGCCTCAGCTACAACGTGTACGTGGCGCAGTACGCGCAGTACGCGCAGTACGCGCGCGTCGTGCGCCCGCCGCGGCCCGCGCGCCGCGACTACTGACGTGACGTGCGGTGACAGTGTTGTGGCTGCAGCCGGCCGGACGGTCTCCGCGCACAGACACACAGTGCATAGAGCGATGAGCGAGTATTATTTCCTTGCTTGTATTCTCGTTTTCATATTATTACCGATGTAATTATATTAAAGGAAATAGTTTATATCGGATTTACATGTAAATAGTCGAAGTAAGCTATTCGTTGTAACTGTTCAATTTCAATCCGATATATTGTGTAACTTTCATTATGTTGCGATGTACTGAGTAGTTACGATCACCGGTCTGTAACATGAATATTGAACGTAGAATCAATAGCGATGTTATCCTAACGCAATGTAATGTAGAACAGCTCGGAGGTCTCTGCCAACTGAATCATTCTGAAAGTATTGCTGGACAGTAGTTTCCTGTTTTTGCTGCTGGCAGCATCACTTATGTTTTGCGGTCTTGTAGAAAAGAACAAACTGATTCGCTAATTCGAAATACATCTTCAATTATTATTACACGCGAAATTTTGTATTCTGATTTAAATTAACTCGATAACAATTTGAAGTTTCAAAATTTGTATTAAAAGTGCACTTGCAAAGCTTTTTTTATGTAATATTTGTAACGAATGTCCGTAGAGACTTGTGGAGGTGGAAGGCGCGGGAAATCTATGCAGGTTTACTTAAAAAGGCGCTTCTATACCTACTGCGTATTGTTACAATTAGTAGCGGAGATTTTTTAATTTTTTATCAAAATTAGCACGTAGACTAGGAGGCCTTCATTTTTTATACAAAATAGTCATCAACGTCACGAAATATTATACTTTTAACGTCATCAAAATATTTGGCGATATTCAAGTATTTATTATGAGTGACATGGTGTCATCATTGTGCGTAGTCTTACAGCCCATGGGGTGACGCAGCTATAATGTTTTTCTAACTTTAAAAATACAACGTAAAGTAATAAATTGTATGCCTTCTTCGTATCGATACGTTCATCGCAATAATTGATGTTTTTTAATGTTTTTCTAAAAGTTTTACTCGGTATTTTCACGTGGCAAGATATTTTCGAGTTTTAATTGTTATTGTTTGTTATTTAACTTTAGTGAATTCCATTAACTCTAGTACAGTAAAAAATATAATACGAAATTATACATTTTGGATATAAATGTACCACTTTTCCCTGCTCATCATATTTTAACTGACGCTGATTATTGTGATATATACCAAAGATATGAAAACATATTTCACAACCTATAGTTGCCAATTTTAAATAAAAAACCATAACTTATTGAACAATTTCAAAAATGCGTTCAATTTTGTATAAAATTTAAGTTGTCACGTGAAAAAACGGAAAATGTGTATTATCTTTGAAATAATATGAATACCTGACCATTCTTTCAATTTTTTGATAGTATAGTCAGTGTTGCCATTCACTTGAAAACACTGTTTTAAAATACTTTAGTTAGTTTAGCACGGCGGGGAAAAAATATTAAATATTTAAGAATGTATGGAAGATTGTGTGTGTGTGTATGTAAGAAAATAGTGCGTCTTGTACGGACGGAGTGCGGTCCGCCCTATCGCGGTACTGGGGGCGGACTTTGTATTATAATTAGATAATTCACTCTCTATCATACTTATCGATACAAACTGGGAGGAATTTGGTAAATAACTCGTTAGTTTATCTTATGTATTGTGAGCCAGGCACGTACCTAGCAAAATGAGGTGCATGCCAGTTTTATATTTAATAAAAATATATGAAATAAATCGAACTAAATATCATAATAAAGTTTGATACAAACATAGTCTACACCTTATTAATAGTATTTTGTATTTATCGGCAAAAAGGTCATTTTCTACTAAAAAGTAGTAATTATCAAGTTCCTTTCGAGTTGGTCGGTAATCTTTGTTTCCTCGTTTATAACGACGATCGCCATTCTGAGACAGCGGTCAGCTCGTTAACTGTATTTATTTAAGTTTAGGGTTTATTATTATTAAGATACCCTCCGCGTTTTCATACAACAATTCCAAAGTGTCAATTGCACTTTAAAAATATTAATTTATAAAATTGGCAAATAGTTACTATTTAAATTCGTAATGTTAATTATGGGCGATGTTAAATATGAAAGAACGATGTGAAAGATATTGCAAAGTCTTTCATTGGACATTTAAAGTTAAAATAAGTGTCGGGACCATCCCAGATGCTCAATGTTTACTAAGATGTGACGTTACTGTCTCACAAGTCATTAGTTCTATTTTATTTTATACATTTGCAGCTTTTGAAAAGGCAACGTAACTAGTATCCTATGAAACGATAGGGACTCTTGAAATTATGATAACTCGGACTGACGTAGCCGACTCCTTATTGAGAATGCCAATTCACTTGCGCTCACTACTTAGCTTATTTGCTACAAATATCACCAGTAGCCAAGTGCTATTTATTCTTTTTAAATAAAATTAATTATTCGTAAAACATTGTCTATGTTCCTTTGATATGGAATGTAGTAATGCGCCTTTTCAGGGTGCATGTGTTAGTGAAACCCAGCCCTAAGTATAGGATATCGTAAAGAACTGCATAATATTATAATTCTTGTCGCGAGTCGTTGCGAGACTCCTATCGTCCTTGTAGAGGTCACGGGGTGGATAGAAACAACCATTTTCGCAAATAACTATTCTGTGTACTCGTGTTTTTCATGTTGCAGAATACATGTATTTATTAAGGCCTCTATATATTTTATTTGCCACATGAAAACGAGGCCAGTCTTCTGAAATTCACCACCAATTCTAATCTAAGATATGAAACTATAGTTTATGTTTTGTGTTCCCTTTGTTCAAGCGTAACGAATGTATTGTTTTTCTTATTTTCTCTGTTTTTATAAAGCGAAATGTTTCAACCTGCGTGGTCAGTTCATGCAATAGTCTCGTTTAATCGCCTAACAGATTTAAAATTTAATTTTACTGCCAGCATATAATAAAAATATAATATACTTATTTTGTAACATCTACATAATATTTTTCAATAAGTAAGTTTTAAAATTCTTATATGAGAATTTATTTACTGTTATCATTTCAAAAGGAATATTATTTCATTTCAGTGCTTAACAATTTTTTTAAAGTCTAGTTTCGTTTATCAGACGTAGGATTAACTTGGGCCATCGTTTACTAACGTAAAATCAAACGATTACATATTTAAACACGTAACAGATTGATTGAATATTGATGATCACATAGGTAACTAAGTTAGCTTCTCGAAACTAGGCTTTCAAAAATTTAAGTTACTCTTCGCGTTTCAAGGAATTGTAACAGGATGCGTTAAAGACGCAAGTAGGTTTGACAATAAAAATTATAAACTTGATAGGTAGATGTAAGGGAGTTAGGACGCATAAACATATTTACGATGAAACTGACACTGTTCACATAAATTAACGTCAGGATTGTCACAGAAATGCGTCATCGGATATATTTCGTTAAATAACAGTAAGGCTCACGAGGTTTGCACAATCAAAAAATATTTCCTCCCATTTTAATGTATAGGTATTTATTTATTAAGTTTCAGCTTGAATCGAGGGTCGTAAAATGCTTAATATAAAAGTGTGGCATCAAGGGGAGCTAAGTCCATGACCTCCGCGCGGTGCTCCCTGGGTAGCGCCAAATGTGGACGATGACATTCACATTCTTTTATAACAATCATGCTAAATGAATAACCATGGAGTGCTGCTGAATTCCTTTAAAAACACATTCGAGTTCTTCCTATTATATATAAGCGCATTCCTTTTGTAAAATTTGATGGATTAACAGATCATTTATTAAACACTCCCAATGAGTTGCTCTGTTTCGATACATATAGGATAAACCGCGCAGAATGTATGATTTGTGTAGAATTAAATAATGAAAATAGACATATTTATATAAATAAATAAAACAAATTGCGGTATAAACATTGTTGTAAATAATGTAAATATAATTATATAGAAGGGAGTTACTAGTGTCCTTTCCAAATAAACGGCTTATCATTTTGTGATGTGTAGAGACTATCGACCATGTTATCATTTCAAAAAATCACAAAATAAAGTTTGCGGAAAGGGCCTACTGGACCCGTACCACGTTCGTGACTCGTAGTGTTCGAGAACATGGTATGGAGTCTCGAATACTGTTTTATTTTTCTTTTTTTTTTTCACATTTTTTTTCTTGTTTTAATTTAAATTTTTATCGCGTGAGTGACTCCACCGCGTATGTTTGTTGATATGGAAGTGTGTAAAAAAGATGTATGTGCGTGGTTGTCTGTTATGCGCCATAAAATATTATCGATTTATTTTTTGTGTGTCACCACTAGTGGCGCGGATGTTATGTTTTAGCTAGGGATACTTCTTTTTCCCGTAAATTTGTACGTGCTTACGAAACGTTCGAGTTCCTTTGGCCACATTATATTATAACGGTTGTGGTATACAATTTTTTTTTAATAAGATTCCCAAATTAAATGCAACGATTTAAAGCGCCGTAATGTACTACTAAGTATATTATTCAACGCACATGTTGGTGCATTTACTAAAAAGAGGGACAAATCAGAGGTCTGGTTATAAATTGCCTTCCTTGTATAAAAATCGATCAACCTGTAACACGACGGGCAAAAGTGTCGTCGAAACTAGGATAAAGGAATAACTCCATTGTGCCTTTATCAATGGTGACATATGACTACTCGATCATGAATAATGACTAGAACTGTGACGTATCAAAGTAAACGGTACTGATATTAATAGTTTGAGTGAATGATAGTTGTTCGGACAGTACCTAAGATCACATTCCTTATCGATATTGAACTTACGACTGGATAAATACTAGCAAAAAATAATAGCACACTTCACATAAACTAATAAACCACTTTGGACAAGAATAAGTAACTTTCAAGTAATTACAAATAAAATCTGTCTTCAAAATTCTAATAATAATATTTTAATAAATGGATTTGTCTATTATTAAGCTACACTATATAAGACCCTCTATGTCTAAACAATGTCTGAACAACTACCAATTACTAGCGAAGCTTTTAAAGCAAGTGGCAATAGTATTTATGTTCTTCCCTGATTTCCTAATTTGCATAAGTTGACTTTAATTGTAGACTGCTCAGGAGACGACGCAGCTAGCTGGTCGAAAGCTCAGCCCAACGATTTGCCACTTGCAATATTAAATATGACTGAGGCTTCAAACGTATCATTTTGACAATCATATTGTAAAAATGATATTTGAAGACTCAGCCCAAACTGAGCAGCTCATACATTTTTTACCTCGTATAAGGCACTTTCTTACATGTAAATATTTGTTACCGACTCCACTGTCGGCACGGACGATTGGAAAACCCATTGTGTATGTATAGATAAAACTCTATGAAATTGCCTTATAAATGTGTGTGTAGCCCCGTGCGCCGCCGCGCCGCCGGGGTATTTGTGTACGAATGTTACCAACATGTCGACCTTGTATTTCGAAGTTTTAACAAAATGCTCACTTGATGTCTAATCAAAAAGATGATTCAAACAACTTTCTGTCTATAATTTTTAATGAAGCATTTTGGTAACATTTCAGTATAGAAGGTGTAAATTTTGTAAAGACTGAAGGGGAATAATGTTTGTGGGGAGTAAGCAGAGGTAATTGTAAAGTGAAATTGGTTTTTATATGAGTGAAATGTAGAGCCTAAACTCTAATATTGTAATTTGTTTGATGCGAATCTTTAGAATTTAATAGACTAACAACATGGCTTTTGACAAATGAACTAGGTGTTTACTGTGAAATAGTAAAAAAATACTTAAACTATAACTTTGGCGAGGAGTCTGGTCTACATTTTGTAATCATCTTACCTGACATAAATTCTAAAGATTCGTTACAGATAAAATAATGTATGAAATTGCTGCTTAATTCCGCTTGTTGATGAACGATTTGATTTGTGAATAAAGTGCTTTTTATTTGTGAGCCCAATGCCGGGCGCGTGAAGAGGAATGTGCCAAAGTATGGCATCGTTTATCATTTGTTCGACACACAACACCTGTGTCGACGAATATTTTTCAATAAAAAAGTAAAAAAAATGTGTTTTAAACACAACAGATCTGTGTTTTAATTATTATTTTCCCACCAAAAACCTCCGTACTTCAAAAGGAAAAAACGGAACCTTTGTTGTGATTACTGCTGTCCGTCTGTCTGTCAAGACCCTTCATCTTGGAAACGTGTGGAGTTATCGAAATTAAAACTATATACTCCAATTTGTGGTACTCCATGTGTGTATCTACGCAGTCAAAAGATATGGCTAAACCTCTCCCTCGGTGCGCGAGTCTGACTTGCTCTAGGCCGGTTTTTTTTTTCTATCTCACGACTATTATTACAGAGTTACTTAATGCGATAGTGTACACAATAACAATATAAACTTTTTTAACTTATTAGAAAGAAAAGTAAAGTTTATTTGACACAATATTATAACAAAATCAGTAAAAGTAGAGAAACATTGTGACTGCCTAACAGAGAATGCCGAATAGAGCGTAAAAAGCTGGGCAAATAGTGCCTATTGAAATATGAAGCTCAAAAACCTTAAGTTGTCGCAGTGCTATCGATCCCGGCCCGGGATCGATAGCACTGCGACAAGTCTGTAACTAACCATCCACCGCCATTCGCAACCCTCCGTTTGGCATCTGAACAGTGGATAATCTTCAAAGTCTCGTAAAAAACAGCTCCATTCATTCCCTTATTATGTAAGGTGGGTCCAGAGAAGGTTCTTTGGTGAAGCGCGCAACATACATCCAGACAGTTGTCAAGTGGTAAAGATGTAGGTACCCTATCCGCCCTCTTCCGCCGTAGTCGCAAATACATCTACCTCGGCGTGACCAGCTCCGTACTCATCATCTGCCACTTCTCAACTATGTTGGTGCCACTGGAAAAGAAGAAATTTCCAGTCTAACCGGATGCAGCTGAACACCAGTATTTTACATGGGACGACTGCAAAAGACGACCTAGTTCAAGTAATTCTTAGTATACAAAGAATAGAAGGTACAGTAGCAAACATCGAATCCGCTTTTCGTCAGGTACTACTACCACTTCTAGCTAGATTCAGCATTATTCCAGTACAACTGGATCGACTAGAATTTAATTCAAAACACTAGTCATATTATTACTGAGTGTATTGTATTAGTTTTAACTCTGGATCTACCTCATCTTTAATCTGAAACTGTCTTTTACTAAATGCCGCGAATTATTTCAGCGGTGTCTACACGTTAACACATCAACCTATACAAAACCAGTTTATGCTGATCTCTCAACTACGTAGGTACACTGGCGGCGAAGAGTTTGAGACTACTAGTAAAAACCTTTGTCACCAGGAAAATATTTAAATAAAACGAGATAAGGACCTAATTTTGATCCGAAATTAAGGACTAGCTAAGCTTCCTACCTGATTTTTCATGAATAACTCCATCTTTCTTTATCCTGGTTGTATCCAAGCTCGTCGCTGTAACAGTGAAGACATCCTAAAATCAGAAAAGTGCGCAATAAAAGCAGTGAAACTCATTCTGCCATAGTTGTTTTACACAAAGGCAAATCAGAACGAGCGATTGCCACGCAACTTAAATTGTCAAAGACTTGGTGTTCATAACACAATAACCCGATACAAGAAGACTGGCAGTAATCAAGATCGTCCGCGATCGGGAAGGCCGAGAGCTACCACTTCTAACGAGGATAAGTTTATCGACGTTACCAGCAAGCGGAATAGACGCCTAACAGCACCAGAAATCGCGCAGAAGTGAACAAATCTCCATCTGAACCTGTGTCATTTACCCCACTAAAAAAACGATTGAGAGATTCTTAGTTATTTTGTCGCGTCGCCGTTCGAAAACTACCTACTATACTATGGCCCCAAAAACAAAAGGGAACGGATGCAGTGGGCTCTTACCCATCGATACTGGACTGAAAAATACCTTTGAAAACGACGAATTTTTGTTCGACGTAACTCAGAGGAGACGATGATGCCAGACTGTGTGGTGCCAACAGTCAAGCATGGTGGCGGTTCCATTATGGTCTGGGGATGCTTCTCAAGCCATCGAACCGGAGTCTTGGTAGGATTTGAAGGAATCGTGAAAAAGAAGCAGTATAAACAAATACTACAGCAAAATATCGTTCCATTTGGTTTAAGTTTGATTGCAAATGGATTTGATTTTCAACAAGATAATGATCCAAAACATAGTTCTAAATTATGCAAAGGTTATTTTGGACATAAAGAAACTGTAGAAGTGCTAAAAAATATGGTGTGGCCCCCTCAGAGCCCTGATCTTAACCCAATCGAGCTTAATAGAAATGTGCGCAGTTGTTGTCCCTCCTCGCAAGAAGACATGTGGAAGGCTTTACAAGAAAGCTGGAACAATATTTCACAAAATACAATGGACAAATTGATTGCTCGTATGCCGAGACTAGTAAAATAGTAATAAAATGCAAGGGAGCGCTTTTTGATGTACGGCGTTTTTAGCGTAAATGATAGGTGTTTCTTGTTTTTTTTTTTTGTTTCTTCTTGATGTATGTATATTAGTAGTAGAATATTAGTTAATAATTAAACCTATACGTTATATTTTGCCTTTTATTTCATTTTCCTTCTTTTATGTAGTGGTGGTCTCAAATTTTTGGCCGGCAGTGTACGTACACCGCAGATTTACCTTAAAATGAGAGATCCGCATATACTGTATATACTGTTATGTATAGGTTGATCGTGTGTACCCAGCTCTATAATTCACATATTTAGTAGAAAGCCAGACAAGATGCATTAGAAATGAAAAACAAATGTTAATTCGAATAAATAATTTAATTCATTACAAATACGTGTGAATATATTACTAAAATAACTTAAAATAATTTGTCGATTAGTGACGACAGGGTTGGCGCAGTGGCTAATAGTTTGACTGCTGCGTTACGTATCGCTGGCTCGATACCCACACGGAACAAATATTTGTATGACCTACAGACAGTTGTCCCTGGTCTGGCTGTGAGTTTAAATGTTTGGAAACGCAAGCACGATGCAGAAGAAATTGCAATTGTTGGTGCCACGTTTAAAAAATAACAATACTATGGATAAAGAACACACTTGACTGAAAGGGGCATTGCCACTACTTTTGCATACTTTACAATAATGTAATGTACTTTACAATAACTTGGAATAAATGAAAACAGTTTTACATTTACCACTAGGAAAACACTGAATTACATTTTACTCAAAAAATATGAACTAAATGCAACAGGAAATCAGGTACTCAGGCGGACTGTCCTCTTGTTGGGGCCGTCGTGTCACAGTCGTTTCGGTCGATTCTTCGAACAAATTGTTCGTCGATCCGAAGAGAGAAGAAATAACATTTTTTCAGAAATAACAGTTATATTAGCTGTGTCCTCGCTTATAAAAATATTCCAACTATATAATTTTCGCTGTAGCATGGTGCGGGTGACATTAAATGAAAATATATGTTTAGTGCTGCATAGTAAGTAATACATCGCATCACTAAACTTGTCTGTGGCTAGTCCTATACGGCTATGACATTCAGGGTAAAGCCTTAAAGTGACCATGACAGCGGTCAGAAATCGAGATAACGTTCCAGATTGAAGAGGAATGGTACATTTTACTAATTTAATGTCACCCGCACCTTGCTATACAGCGAAATTTATATAGTTGGAATATTTTTATATAATATATATTTTTTTTTATTTTTTTCACTTGTTCAGTTTTTGTCCATAGACAATACTAGTCTTGTATAGAGATGCGTACGCATCCGTTCAACTACCCGCGGCTGATCGTATGCGTACGCATCTCAATACAAAATCTCCTATATGTAGACGGCGATCAGTCTCGCAGTGCAATTCAGGAAGGTGACCTAGCCTCGCTTCCGTGACATCTGAAATGAGCTTTACAGCATGACAAGGGTATCAGGACCACATCTATGTATTTAGATTTCCATCGACACTCAAGATGGCTACCACAAGTTACCCAAGCTTTTACACGAACTGAATCTACGATTGTTTTGGATTTTTATAAAGGTCACGATAGAGGTTAAATAAGTGTCATCTATGTGACAAAAACTCAAAAAGGGGAAATTATCAAATCAACTTCAACTCTTCATTAATGGCTTTTGTGGACAAGAGATACCACAATTTTGCCAATAACACGTGTACTGGAAATATACTATCAAACGCTGGAGAACATTTAGCAAGTAATCACAGTAATTAAAAAATATAAAAACAATAAAAGTATTTCTTTGCAGATTTAGATTATCATTTCATATCTAATGTATGACAGAATGACAGAAAAGAAAAGAGACTGTAAAAAAAAAAAAAAAAATAACGATCCAAAAAGTTACAACTTAATTTTATTAATTTCGATGAATTTACATAGTTTGAAAACAAAACGAGAAAACACAAAAGAAAGAAGACATTTAACAGAAGTTGGACGAGAGATATGAGGAGGAATGATTTCATGAAAAGAGAACCGCAATTTGGGACAGGAGAAAAATAAATGGTCCACGTTTCCTTCATCCAAACCGCATTCACAAAGAGAGCTATCCCTAATCCTAAGTTTGGCCAAGAAAACAGGAGTACAACAATGATTTAACCGTAAACGACAGATAGTCGAAGTAGTTATTTTTTTTACCAATTGATATTTGAAAAACCAAGGTTTGTGGGGTATCTCAGGTTGAATATCTCCATAAAATTTACCTTTTATGGACTTAGAGATTTGCCATTGATTGGACCAAGACTTAAGCATAGATTGAGGTAATATCGTACAAATGTCATGTGAATAAATTTCAGAGTGGTCGAGAGAACCTGAGAGAACAGCATTTTTGGCGCATGAATCAGCTGATTCATTACCAAGAATACCGATATGACCGGGAATCCAAGCTAAAACAACATTAATATGAAGTTCATGACATTGAAATAGCAAATCTCTAATTTTTAAAATTATAGGAAATCTTGACTTAGATCTGAAAGGGTTACATAAAATGGCTTGAAGGCAACTCTTTGAGTCAGAGAAAATAATGGAGTTATTCAACTTATGAGACAAAACAAATGAAATGGCTTCTAAAATGGCAATTGATTCACCTGTAAAAACTGATGTAACTGAAGGACACTTGTAATTTAAAATAATTTTTGTATGAGGAATCCAAACTGCAGCTCCAACAGGGCTATCATCAGAGACTTTGGAGGCGTCAGTAAATATAGTAGTCCAATTATTATAATGAGACGAAACTTTTTGAGCAAAAATCTTATTTGCTTCCAAGGTGTTTTTGTTAATTCCAAAGTCCAAGATGACAACAGGTTGGAACACCAACGCATTATAAGGAACTGTATATAGATATAAAATAGGGTTTTGAAAAAGTGGGCTAGAAAGACGAGAGAATTGAAGGTAGGCACGAAGAAGACAAGGAAGTTCTATATTAGAACGCCGACAAGAGTCAAAGATGGAAGATAATTGGTCCAGCTTACCAAGCAAGGGATGACCAGAATTTTGCACCAATTTAAAAATAAATCTATTTGCAAGAAATTGTCTACGAATCGAAAGGGGAGGTTCAACACACTCAACTTGCATAGCATTAATAGGGGACGACTTCATCGCCCCAAGAATAATACGTAAACACTTTGATTGAATTTTATCAAGTTTTTGCAGGCCAGATTTATTACAAGGGTCTAATAAGAACATACCATAATCAAAGTGACTACGAACTATAGCATTGTAAATCAGTTTTTGTGTATATGGGTGGGCACCCCACCAAACACCAGAAAGAGAGCGAAGAACATTAACGTTTCTTTCGCATTTTTGAGCAACGTAGTCTGTATGAACAATTCCTGATAATTTGGAATCTAACCAAATTCCTAAGAATTTAACATTGTTCACCTGGGGAATATTTTCTCCGTTAACTTTAATGTCAACAGGTGGAACAAGCCTTTTTCTTGTAAACACGACTACGGAGCTCTTAGAGGCTGATAATGACAAACCGTGTTGAAGGAGCCAAATAGATAGATATTCAAGAGCGGAATTTAAACGATCACTAGCCTCGACCAGAGATTTTCCGGAAAAGTACAATGCCAAATCATCAGCATACTGTAATATTTGACAAAAAGAATCAACAGAGAAATGTAAATCAAAAGTATAAAGACTAAATAGAAGAGGACTTAAGACTGATCCTTGTGGTAAGCCTTTCCAGATAGTCCTAGGGGGAAGAGAGGAGTCTTGAGTTTTTATAGAGATGGTTCTCTCCATCAACAGATTACAAATGAAACGAACCAATCTCCTAGGTATATTTAATTGATGCAAAAGTTTATCCCTGAGCACCGGAAGTAAAACGTTATCATATGCAGCGGAAATGTCCAAAATGGCTCCGATTAATAGTTGTTTACGTAGCAGAGAGATACGAATATCAGAAGTTAAGATACTAAGACTATCCATAGTGCTCATACCTTTTCGGAATCCAAACTGGGATGCGGGCAACAAGTTCCTGTTTTCAACAAACCACTCAAGTCTGTGTTTAATCATATGTTCGGCAACCTTACACAAAACAGACGACAAAGCAATAGGCCTGTAGCTGTTTGGGTCTGACGGATTTTTACCAGGTTTAATAACAGGAATAATAGTTTGTATTTTCCAAGGTTGAGGAACCAAACCAGACTCAAAGAAGTTATTCACAAGATCTAAATAGTATTGCTTTGTAGTTGTTGAGGCGTTTTTTAAAAATGAGTAAGGAATCCCATCTATACCAGGAGAGGAATCCACGAGACCGTCAAGTGCCATTCGAAGTTCAGAAAACGAAAATTTGAAATTATCAAATCTAAAGTATAGATACTGCATTGCGTCGACATGTCAAATGGCCAGCAGGATGTGATTTTCTATGATAGGAATGTCATATTTTTAACCAATTTTAAAAAGTGGGGTGTTTATGCTGCTGTAGAACATTTTACAAGTGAGGACGCAGCTTAGCACGCCTTTATACTTCGATATTAATCATTTAATTACGTCTTCAATTCATCACCGATTTGCTCAAACGTTTCTAATATGCCTTGTATGCGTTCTATGCACTCCTTGCATAGCTGCCTTCACTTCTTCGAAGAATGAGGTAGAGTTGTGTATTGTTGTGCCTCCAAGCACTATCCTGACTCCAGGGTACGCCTGGTTGATCTGATGCACGCACTGCGCCTCCTCGTAGGTGGCGCCCCCTACGATGAACACGAAGATGTCCTGAGGACGTCGGCCGTAGGCGCCGTCGTCTCCGCCCAGGGTTGGGTACAGGTTTTCACGGAGTTTGCCTTTGATAAGATCTTCGAGAGTGTCTTTTAGAAGAGGAGTGTGTTGGGTGTAGATGTTTTCTACGCCGTTAAGGCCCTGTAATATTAATAAATTGTATTACACTCGATATTACTCCATCGAACACGGAAATAAACTGTTTGTATACATGGCAAATTTAAAAAATAATTACCATTTTTACTAACACTAGAGAAGTATTTAATTTATTGATAAATTAAGGCTCAGAGCCATAATAAAGTATTCATTCATCATGCGTCAGGCCGAGATGTAGAGGGCGACATGAGTTGGACTCTTTTTCAAGTGAAGGCGCCAGGTTGGCCCGGCCCTGACACTTTTAAACAATCTCAACACGAAAAGTGAAAGAAAGGAATAGAGACTTTTGCTTTAATTGTCTTGCCTTGGCTCGAATTGAGACTTTCGCCTTGCAGTGGGACAACTCAGGCTTGTATTTCATTATCATATTTCTTTTAAACACACCCTACAATATGATTTATGTTTCAAAGAAATTGTATCTCTTGTCTCAGGAGGACTAGGACGAGGAGGATAAAAGCTACAAGGCACAATCCAGCATCGACAAAAAATCAAAAACCACCCACCTTAAACAGCCTTTTAGTAATTTTCACAGCATCTTGCAGTCCAAACAGGTCACTCTGCCTCGCGTGAGCTCCGCCGTACTCCAGCAAGTTGACGACGCCCTTCACCAGCAGCTCGTGCGCGCCGCGTGCCTTGAGCGCGTCCACGAGCGCGGGCAGCGCGTTGCTGGCGTGCTTCTCGTAGCGCAGCGCGTACAGCGCCACCAGCTTCGCGGCGTCGTGGTGCCGGACTGATTCGTTCGACAGCAGGTTCCTTAGGCGCTGTATGTGGAAGTAAAAGGTTTTATGTTGAAGAGGGTATTTTACGCAGGGTTTTTTGTTAGGTGGATTATCGCCCGCGTGGTTGATTACGGCCCGCGTGGTGCATTAATGCCCGCGTAGTGCATTACTGCCTGCGTGGTGGGTTACAGCCCGCGAGGTGCATTACTGCCCGCGTGGTGCATTACTTCCCACGTGGTGCATTACTGCCCGCGTAGTGCATTACTGCCTGCGTGGTGGGTTACAGCCCGCGAGGTGCATTACTGCCCGCGTGGTGCATTAATTCCCACGTGGTGCATTACTGCCCGCGTAGTGCATTACTGCCTGCGTGGTGGGTTACAGCCCGCGAGGTGCATTACTGCCCGCGTGGTGCATTAATTCCCACGTGGTGCATTACTGCCCGCGTAGTGCATTACTGCCTGCGTGGTGGGTTACAGCCCGCGAGGTGCATTACTGCCCGCGTGGTGCATTACTTCCCACGTGGTGCATTACTGCCCGCGTGGTGCATTACTTCCCACGTGGTGCATTACTGCCCGCGTAGTGCATTACTGCCTGCGTGGTGAGTTATAGCCCGCGAGGTGTATTACTGCCCGCGAGGTGCATTGCTGCCCGCGTGGTGCATTACTTCCCACGTGGTGCATTACTGCCCGCGTAGTGCATTACTGCCTGCGTGGTGGATTACAGCCCGCGAGGTGCATTACTGCCCGCGTGGTGCATACCTTCCCACGTGATGCATTACTGCCCGCGTAGTGCATTACTGCCTGCGTGGTGGATTACAGCCCGCGAGGTGCATTACTGCCCGCGTGGTGCATTACTTCCCACGTGGTGCATTACTGCCCGCGTAGTGCATTACTGCCCGCGTAGTGCATTACTGCCTGCGTGGTGGATTACAGCCCGCGAGGTGCATTACTGCCTGCGTAGTGCATTACTGCCTGCGTCGTGGATTACTTCTCGCTTGGTGCATTACTGCCTGCGTCGTGGATTACGGCCCGCGTGGTGCATTACTGCTCGTGTGGACAGAATGGGACAAGGGCAGGAAAATAATGATGATAAGAAAAACTACTACCGCGCCTACATGAATAATACTTTTTGTATTACTTAATTAAATAATTAATTCTTATTAACATACCTGCAGGTGCTTCGAGTGGTCGCTCTGGCAGGAGATCTCCTGCTCCAGCTCCGACACCTCCAGCAGGTTGTGTCGCGTGACACACGATGACAGCTCGCCCACCACTGTCACGTGCTTCGTCACTGTGCCCGACATTTTCTGAAAGAAGACAAATGTTAGATTAGAGGAGGATAAAATTCCACAAAATGAATGCGATGAGATTTACTATATATTACAAGTTAGACGATTTAGTTAGATCATATCGCTGATAAAAATGCTTCCCCCGCTCTAGGCAGAGCGGGGGAATTTCAGACTTGTGCTGGCTAAAACCCACTCATGTTACTTCTTTTGCCATTTATGTTCCGGGGCCGCGGTATCTCTTTCGAACAACCCGTAACCCCGGCAGGCGGAGGCCCTGGCAGGCCCCTCTGTTTTACTAACATTTCTTTGAGGCGCGCGTGGAACACTAACACGCCATCGACACGGCCTGTCGGCAATAGACGGACAGACGGTGAGCTACCCATTGCTCAATGTCCACAGACCCGCATCTGATAAAAAACATTGGCTCAATCCTACTTCGTTACTGCGACCATCTCGACACTCTTATGTTTAACCTAACAGAACATTTTGGCTAGCAATGTGCCAGTATCGACTACTTAGTTCTTAGTTACTTTAATTTATTTATTTGACCTTGACTTTTCAACAACAACATTTAGTTATTTACAAATTGTGTTTGTATCATTTTGTATTACTTTGATTTCGAGATAATAATGACAACAGCAATATTAGACAACAACACAAATTATCTTTGTTATTACTTGAAGGAAAGTTTCCGAGATAGATAAAAAAAATACAAACTTACTTTGAACAATGGATATGTTTCGACGAAGTTCTTCATGTCAGCAATGCTCTCCACCTTCTGGTGACTCTTGGCTTTCTTCTGGAACTCGTCCATCAACGACTTCATTGTCTGGCCGATCTCGCCGAAGTTCGAGTATAGGTTCTGCAACATTGTAGGACAACGTGTTAATTTCTTTTTAAGTTACCCCACACTAGGAGTTTCTCCTGTATCGTGGGTGCGTTTATAAACATTTAAATTCATATGCAGAAACAGACAGACCCGAAACAACTATCTATAGGTCATACAAATAATTGTTTCGTGCGAGGATCGAACCCACGACACGTAGCGCAGCAGTTGATCGGTCAGCCTCTGCGTCAACCGTGCCTTCATAACTTGATTGATTTGCTTTGTAGTAAGATTCAAAGCCTTTTAAAAATCATTTGATTCATTCGCAGCTCAGCTTCAGTCGCTGTTGAGTTGTTTTCCTGCTCAACCGGACTATAAACATTAAATATGTATATGATTTTATAGTTTTATAGTGTTCTTAGACATTCCTGACCTAGAGAAAAAGTCAAACTATTTTTAAACGAGTATTTAAAAAAAAAACGGTGCCGCACACTAGGAATGTCTCCTGTATCGTGGGTGTGTATACAAACTTTTAAATTCACATACACAAACAGCCAGACCCAGAACAATTATCTGTAGGCCATACAAATATTTGTTCCGTGCGGGAATCGAACCCGCGACACGCAACGCGGCAGTCGATCGCTCAGCCACTGCGCCAACATTATAATATTAACCATAAGTTCCGTACCTTAGCATAAAACTCGTCCTGTTCAGAGGACAGCACGACCTCTTTGAAGTCCTTGTGTACTTCGGGCAGGTGCGCCAGACTCACGCGGTTGTTATTAATCGTCAGCAGTTCGTGCACCATCGCCTGGTATGTCCACTGTGAACAAAATCAAGTATAGTATCTAAATACGGGTGAATATTCCGCCATTATGATTCATTCTTAAGTAATAGGAGACGAGCGTGACGGTAATACGCTCGTCTCCTATTAGCGGGCACAATACCAGAATTTGAAGCGGCTACTGAGAAATACGTGAGCGTAAGCATAGTGTTGGCGACCATGAACTATTTCAAAAAACTTGAGAGGTGTCAAGGGACACCCGGATGGAACGAAGTTATTATTTACAAAAAACCTGTATACACTCAATAAAAATATAAAGTAAAATAGAAAGAAAAGCGAAATAGAAAGACGAAACGAAAATAACTGGCTTGCTTTCTTTCTTTTTTAGAGAGAGACAGACAGAGAAACACGCGCACGCCGCACGGCTTACAAATATGTATAGCAAAAAGTGTCGTTGCAACTTTTGGTCTTCATTTTTTCCGTCGTTTTAGCCCCCTTTCGCAACGCGCGATAAGGAACTTCGTTCCAATAATTTTCTGGTTATCTAGAGCACTAGTAAAGGGAGTTAAGGTTCTCCCTTTCACGTGGCTATTTAGTTCAACTGAGTATTCATCCTCAACTGACTTAATTTGTATTATCTAAGGGACAAAAGTAACTTATTCTTCGCCAGAACAAGAAAAATTCAAAACAACAAATAGGAACTGAAAAGGAGCAGGAACTGCAAAAATACATATTTTATATGATACTAACTGTGCGCAGCGGTTTCACCCATTGCTCAGGTACCCCTTATCACTTAGGGTTCCTAAAAATGTTGGCCGATTCTCATACCTACCCGATACGTACACAAAATTTCATACAAATCGGTCCAGCCGTTTCAGAGGACCGCAACACGAGAATTTATATTTTAAATTATCTGTGACACAACTATTCCCAGGCTCGTTACATATGTGTTTTAAACAAAAGAATATCCAAATACTTACTTTTTTTTTAAACTTACTTGACTCAACAGTGGTGTCACAGGATCATCCCTCCTATCAATTATCAGCAGCTGAGGCGTCGGAATCTCCCCATTGAACGGTATGTTGTTATCAATGAGCACAGCCTCCCTGCGCAGTAAGTCTCGCACACGTTCTGCGAGGCGCGCGCATGGCTCCGAGGCTGCCTCGTACCGGACCACGGCGCGTCGCTTTACGGAGAGGAGGAGGGCGAGCAAGCCTTGGGCACAGCGCTGTAGGTGATGCTGGTTCCAAGATCGACCTGGAATTTTGTTGCACTTTTTAAGACTTTGAGAGTTCTGAATCGGATTATTCTCTAATTTAAAATATTCGTCTAATTACTTATAAAAAAAGGATTTAGCCGGTAAAATCATAAGTGGATAATTCAATTACATTTCGAAATAATTAAATTCTTTATAGGGTTTTTTGTTTATTAATATTATGATAAATGATGATGAATACTTAGTTTAAATTCCGCACAAACGCGTGGCCGGACGTTTGTGCGGAAATTAAACTAAGTATTACCTAGGCAGAACTATGTATTTATTTGAAATGTACTATCAATGAACAACAATAATTTTTTCACGCGCCATAGTGTTAATTTGTTTTTTTTTTATCAATAATTAGGATTCTATTTGCAAGCCAGTTCGATATTTAAATAAAACTTTTGAGTTACCTCCATGTTTCGGAGTAAAAGATCGTTCTATTTTTAAATTACACGACAAATATGTGTTTATATTACATGTATAGTAATTTATTTGGCTGTTAAAACAAGACGGTTATGGATTTTAATACCACTTTTCCGGCCGCCGCTCGCATGTATTTGGCCAGTACAGCGATTTCGATTTATCTCAAAGAAAGTTGCCAAAATAATGTTCAAATTAACAACTACAATTACATAAAAATAAACATGAGTTCAAGTCTTTGCTTTTATTTTCCTGTTCATTCCCTTTGGCGAAGTCAAAGAGTAATGTAAATAATGTTTGGTATTTTTTGTAAATGTTTTGCATGTATGTTCTAGAGTTAGATAGATATTTTTTTTTGATGCCACAAAAGACAATACAGGAATTAACACAAAAAATATCAAACTGAAATAAAACATAGATTTAGAAAAAAATAAGATAGAAGTTACATTGACCCATACCAAATTAGTCATTATCACAGACAATTATAACAATCGCCCACTACAGGGCGGTGTGTTTCAAGGTTGCACCAAATAGGAGTCCAGATCAGCATAATGCCAGATAGAATACCTGATGCTGGTATTCTGCTGAATCCTGCTAGTGACACAGGGATGTTGAGCAAACACAATGATCTAAAAGCAACAAAAGATAACATAATAATTAATAACATACCATGCAAACATCCAACAATATTGAATGAAAACAGATGTCGGTCTACAGCAAGGTAGTCGGCAAACACTTCTTGTACCTCTCGCACTGTCTCCTGCTCATCACACTCTGCCAATGTCTTGATGTCAGCCTTAGATATGACATTGCTGAAGTCTGCAATCATTGAACAAAATTATTTAAATGTCACTGTTGAAGAAATCTGATTATCTTGTAACATAATTGGTCTAATCTAACAACTTAGATCTATGCATTCAAATATTATTCTTCTCAGAATTTGATCCTTGTTAGCAAGACTATCGGGTGTATTTTTATTTTTCCAAAATTTATGCTTTCTGTCATTTCTTTCTATTTTTCATCAAAATTAGACAATAAGGGATTCATTTATTTTTCATAGTTTTAAATTTGGCTATGCAGTCTATTCTGTACAGGTTTTTTTTAAAGTGGCATTTAAATAAACAATTCTCCTGAATAGACTACATAATTATTTTCCAAGTGAAAACTTACATATAAAATACACTCCATATTTCGGGTATCTCAATTCCCGAGATAGCAATGAAATATTTTCTGAAGTTGGTCTCACAAATACAATGCATTTCATATGCTTCATATTGTCCCACTTTGAATGGCTGTCAATCCTCTCAAATAAATAAACCTCCTTTTGCAATATCTCAGACTGGCTAAAGACCATGCTAACAACACTTGTCTGAAAAAAAAGAAAACATATTTTTGACATTGACACATAAATAAGCAAAATATTTAGATTTTAGATTAAATCCCCTTTTGTATTTTTTTAAATGAACCAACTTTGCATAGTTTTTTATTGATGTATTATCTAATAACTGTTAAACACAGAAAAAAACAAAGAAAAAAATGAGTTGCTATTTCTGTTGCTCTGTAAGTATTTTGTTTATGCTTTGTAACACAGAATATTATATACATAACGACTTCGGTAGTATTGTGCAAATATGCATGTTTTGTCAAATAAATAAACATTAGTGTACACCGAGATGAACCTCAAAAGTATTTTGCTGTACAGTTGGAGTACTGAACAACAAAATATGTACAACTGTCCAAGATAAAGTATGATTCTTTGTTTCTGCTCCAAATTGATGATAGGAAACTCCATTCAAATCGAATTTATAGTGTAAATAGCTAGTTATCACCTACTTACAAAATAAATATCATATTGACTCAACTGAAGGCTTCAGACAAGGGTCTTACTGGCAAAACTACTAAGTGAAACCCGCAGGTACTTAGATATTGATGTAGTATTGTATACAATATAATAATTATGTGTTTAGATACGAGAACAATGATTTTGGTCATAATATCCAATGGGCGTACAACTTACGGTATCCTTATCCATGAGAATAACTTTCATTCCCGGCCCGCTTTCTTCCGTCATTTTAGTTATATACTGCTTAACCGCTTGTATAACATTCATTTTGATTTCTTTTGTAAACCACAACAGTAAACAACATCCAAGTTGTAAGATATTTTGGGTTTTCGCATAAAATATGAAATTGTTTTCATATCACTAAACTGACAATGTCATAAAGGAATTTTGACAATGACATCTCTAATCTGCTGTCAAGTGACGTGAACTTTGAGGGATGTGGTAAAATGAAACAATTTTCAATAATGTGACGATAAAATAACCGTAAAAATTCAATTGCAAAAAAAGTCTAGGAGGTTTTATTTTTTGCTTCTACTGTTAGAAAAATATAATACGCCGCAGTTATGGGAATAACAGATATTAGTATTTTTGGTAATGATTTTTCGATCAAAAATATGCGGTTGGTGACGTGTTTATCTTGACAGATATGACGTGATAATTCAACTTCACTGACAGGTTGTTACATCACTAGTTATCTTCGAAAGGTCAGCAGGGTCAGGCGGACTTCTTGCTATTGTCTTCATAAATTAGTGGCTTTTACTAAAAAACAGACGACACAAAATGTTCTCCCGTGCATTAAAACCCGTCGCCGCGGTTGCCATCCAGAATGGCGCCAAAAATTTTTCCACCACCTCTGAGGTTATAATCGGTGTTCAAAAACTAATATTTATATAGTGGAATGTTGGTCAGAATATTGGGTAAACGATGTTTTTTTTCCAGCTGCAATTCAAAGTCATGGTGGCTGGTGCAGCCGGCGGTATCGGGCAGCCCCTCTCGCTGCTGTTGAAGCAGAATCCTCTGATCAGCAAGCTGGCACTGTACGACCTCGCGCCAGTGACCCCGGGCGTCGCTGTCGACCTGTCGCACATGGACACCCCCGCCACGGTCGAGGGCTACAAGGGCCCCGATCAGCTTGCCAATGCCGTCTCACGTATGTGCTTCAATTATGTGTTACACTTGAAATATTTGCATGTTACATAACGTAACCTAAAACTTTTCAAGTTCATTGATGTTTAGCGCTATATTTAGAAAATTCAAGGTCACTCATGTAAGATTAAATATTCGGACGTTTCGTAATAACGTCCGAATATCTCGACCTTGACTACTCTATGACCTTGACATTAAGATGATTTGGGTCATTAGAATATTTGTAGTCTCTCATGGAATAATCTTAAAATGTGGAGTTTGCTCTTTTATATCGATTCAATCATTCGTTTGTTGAATTAGATAAGTCTTGTACTGATAAGGACACAAAAAATAATGTTTAAGTTGCTTTAGCTGTGAACATCATAGCAGTAGTAGGAAGTTACAGAAGTATAGATCAATAATATCTCAACAAAATGATGATTCTGTACACAAAAAAGAGAACACACCTGGACATTCATACATTCTGGAGAAAAAAAAAGATAACTGCCAGGAATAACTAATAAAGCTACATTAAAACCTCCTTTTATTAACCATTCTTAAGAAAAAACAAAGTAATGTATAGGTACAATTTAGTTAGTTTGTTTACAATAATGCAGTGAAACAACACTTTTCTAGCTCATCATCTTTAAGCAAGCCTATTTTAAGTCAGTTTACAAATTAATGATGTAGCTAATTAACTTACAGTCTGTCATTCTTTGTCACTTGTATGCCTGGCCTGACAATGCATTTTGGTGTAATTTGTCAAATTGGTTATTGTAATTTTTGGAGTGTTGTTTCTTTAATCACTTTTGCTTCAGACTAATAATATTTTACATAAAACTGCTTGACTCAGCAAACATTTCGCTGCATCTCTAATATTTTATAATTTTCGATATAAAAGAGTTCAGTTTCTTATGTATTTTTCGCCATAGAAATCTACACCTTGAAATGGGCAACTACAGTGCTTTCACAAGTTATTATGACTTAAAACTTGGACAGTATCTTCATCTTTTTATTTTCACATTCAAAAGTGCCTTTAATAGCCTAATTGATACAAATGCTTTGAGTTATCCTGTCTTCCACAGAGGCCGATGTGGTGGTGATCCCTGCTGGCGTGCCCCGCAAGCCCGGCATGACCAGAGACGACCTGTTCAACACGAACGCGTCTATCGTCCGTGACCTGGCCGAGTGCGTCGCGAAGAACTCCCCCAAAGCCATTATTGCCATCATCACCAACCCCGTTAACTCCATGGTGCCGATTGCCTCTGAAGTACTCAAGAAGGTATGTTGATTCTAGTTTATGCATATGCTAATTCATTAGGCTACAACCAATGTTCGTCTCGTGCAATTCTCTCCACTCCATTTGTTTCTGCTTTAGTGGAAACTGACTCAAGAAGGGGAACTACTACTATCAGCTAAAGAATTTTTGAAATCAAATGAGTTTTTTCAGAGATGGTCTCCTATATCTAAATTTACAAGCTTGTACCTTTTTAAAATATTATTGATATTTCGTGTTCGAAATGTAATATTTAATTTGTAGTTAATAAATCTCCCCCATACATGTCGACAACCTCGTGTGCCAAGTCGAGATATTTTATTTTTGGTTCCCTTTCTCATTTTTCACGAGGTTCTCGTCATGTGGGATGGTAACATCGACTATAATAACAGGGCGCACTAATCGGTCTATCACCACTATGTCAGGCTTATTGGCAACGATAGCCTTGTCAGTGATTATAGACTGATCCCAGTACAGCGTGATATGGTCTTTCTCGAGAACTGGGTCCCACTGACACAGTTAAAATTATTAGCACTTTCATTGCTTCTGTGACTTTGTTTTATCTTAACTGTGGGTAGTATTTTTTATGAGTTTTAAACAGAGTTCCATTACCTAAATATCGTACAGCCTTCAATTTGCATAGGTTGATAATAAAAGTACAATTTTACTCACTACAAACAATTATTGCAAGTGAAGTGTTATTCTGTACCTTTAATCTAGAATGCCATAAAGATAACATTGGCAGATTGGATAACAAAAACAGTTTTGAAATTCTGATACCTAGAAAATTTTGTAGGAGATATTTGATGTTGGAAAAATGCTAATTTAAAAACAACCAGACTCCGGGTCAGGTGAAGCTATATAAAAGCTTGTAATGACAAAATGCTATTAGATTTTAAATTAATGTTTACACAAAATTACATATAACCTAGATCGAAAAAAAAAATGATATTATAGCGTGTTTACAACATCTATCGCAAAATGCAAAAAAATATAGAACTAAGCAATTTGAAAGAACTGCTATTTAGTAACTGTCCAGAGAGAGATAACAAAGTTGATGTAAGTGATAACGACTAGTAGTAAGCACTATCGTGATTGATAACAGAGACAATATCGCGCACAAAACAACCACTCACTTCAACACATTCATGATTGATGTAATATTTCACTCTGTCTATAGTTACCGCTTAAAATTAAGTAAACGTCCAACGTTAATCATATTGTTATTGTCAGTGTATTTATTTATTTTAGTCTGTTTCCATAATTTTTACTTGATTTTATGAGCTGTATATGGTTTTTAATCAGTTTAGTCGGAAAATGTTAAGGGTTGGGACCCTGTAAAAATCGACATCGATGTATCGATAGTATCCACGTTAATAATACAACTATGTATGTATCCCTTTCCTGTCCCAACTATTAGGTATGTCAATTTGTGTCCACTTCGCGGACAGTGGGCGAATTAATATACCGATGTAATCAAAATTAACATTGAATCACGCAATTTCTTCATGCTTGAGGTCACAAAACAGTTAACTGAACAAATAAAACCGATAAATAAATTGACGTCATAACAACTATATACAGTAACGAAATACATAATTTCATTGCACACGGCTTCTTTTGAATTGCTGGTATGGTTATCAGCTAAAAGATAATAGATGAGTAAAACATGTATAACTATCAACATAACATTTTATAGTAATAAAAATTAAACGAAAATGCAATACTCCGCTAATGTAAAGGCTTAGCTTGCGTGGAAGTCTTAAGCAGGGGTAGGTAAATATACAGTCACCAAAATAGATCAGTAACTTCACATATACTCGATTTTTTCTTAGAAACCGATGGACATTTTCAACTCAAATTTAATGGACTGTTTGTTTTCTATCAAATAAATTTAACATTCGAAAACGTTCATTTATTTTTAAGAAAATATCTATTGTATTTGACGATCCTGATTACTTATTTCTTTTGCTGACTGTACGTACATACAAATCGGGATAAAAAAAGTCCAGTCAAAAGTCAATCCGTTTGTCAAATTTGATCAAAATCCGTTCTGTTAATAAGCTTGAAAAGGTAACAGGCAGATTTAATTTCGCATTTATAATATTAGTAACTATCCAAGTATGGATTTGTGAATGATTCATAAAATATGTTCACTGATATGATAGTTACGATAATGTTTTACTACGTTCATTAGAAATGACTTCACACACGTGTGTGTGTAAACTTTAACCCTTTTAATAATTATTAGATAAAGTTCTTATTGCACATGACCAAAACATGTCAGAGACGTGACCGAGGCGTGGGCACAAGTAAAAATAATCGAACTGCCAATTAAAATTTCGTCAATCCTGCATCAGCTTTTAATGCAGTTAGTGGTCCGATTTGATGGATGATATGGATATATTAGAGGTGACTGTTGATATCATGAGTAATAGAGAAATATGGAAGAAGAACACGTATTGTCTGACGACCACAAAATTAATCCTTACTAATATTATAAAAGCAAGAGTGAGTTTGTTTGTTACGTCTTCATAGGCGTGAAGACGTAACACTCTTGGCTAAACTAATGTTAATGGCTAAACCGATTTTGATGAATTTTGGTACGGAGATAGTTGGGACCATGGAGACGGACGTAGGCATTTTTTTTAAGTGAGAATAGGGGCAGAAAGAGGGAAGAAAAGGGGAGAGAAAGATGTTTATTTTCGATCATCACGCAGGTTAAAGTTAGCGTTAGCCTAAAGTAATTATGCCACGTGGACGAAGTCGCGGGCGGAAGCTAGTTGAAAAATAATGAAATTAATTAAGTAAATAAGATGATGGTCGCATTTTAGTCAGAATACGTTTAGTATTACACGTTGATACTTAATGCCTTTTATTTTTCACCTATTTTAATCTTACCCAGCAACTAATTTCTTATCACACTTATTGCTTTTAATAAAACAAGAAATAAGCATTAAGTTTTCAACGATAATATGATACTACTAGCTGTGCCCAGCGGTTTCACCCGCTGAGGTTTAGGGGTATGAAAAATAGATGTTAGCCGATTCTCAGACCTACCCAATATGTACCCAAAATTTTCGGTTGGTCGAGCCGTTTCGGAGGAGTACGGTAACTAGCATTGTGACACGGAAATTTTATATATTAGATGTGGTTTACTAACAAATTACATTTATTCGGGGGAACTTAAGGTATGTGGGTACCCAATTAAAAAAATAATCGACAGTCAATGAGTTAATCTCAAAAACGATCAAAGGAATTCAGTTCTACTATAAATCTCCCCTATTTTAATTCCATAGCATTGTAACTAGTCTGGTTTTACAGACACTGAACCCACCGTTGGAATTTCGAAGCTCATTTTTATTTAAAAACTAGCTTTTGCCCGCGGTTTCGCTCGCGTTAACACAGTTCCTCTTTCCTGATTTGCAGGTACCTGCTACCCGTAGTTTTTACCCTTGCGCCTTATTTATTGTAATAGCAAAACTAAGTTTTCCCTTTTCTTTCCTTTTTCTCCCATAAAAAAAAATATGCCTAGCCCGTCTCAACTATCTCTGTACCGAAATTCATCAAAATCGGTTTAGCCATTTAGGCGTGAAGACGTAACAAACAAACTCACTTTCGCTTTTATAATATTAGTAAGGTTTCATAGTAACATTACGATCTAATCCCATGTAAAAGGGTTCGAGCTTATTACCATCAACTGTGCACACATCCGAACTGACTCTGTGGCTACCTGCTAATGACTAACTCCTGATGGAAAAACTATAACTCTTTGCCCTACCCGAAACAAGGTCCCGTGTTGTAGTGAAACAGACATTACACTCATTTTACACTTACGCAAGACAATACTCATCCAGTTTGTCAAATACATCAGGTTTCATTGAAACAAAACTCAGTTCGTTGACAGAAAATGCAACAGAAATTATTGATCACGTATTGTGTCCAAGATCTATGCAAATACTTAGCGAGATGAATGGGTAATATTAGTATCGTTATGTGAATATAAATAGATAATAATTTATTTACTAATATATTATCTGCTATTACGTCAGTATAGTCAATGAAATTGTTATTAGATACGCACGTTTAAGTCTACGTTGTTTGATAAATTGTGGTATCGCCGTTTTATGCAATCAACTGTACTAAGTGCGTTCAGAAATTTACAAAATCAAAGGATTTAGTTAGCTACTAAGATTAAACGACTTTTGAATTGTCAAGTTAACCGGTTAGGTAGTTATTAAGAAAGTTGATTAAGTTACAATTAATTAAAAAAATCGCCCAAGTGCAAGGCAGACAAGGTGGGACTAGGTGTTCCGTACAAACTTGGAACATAGACTTCATGGCCGGTATAGGAAAAACCATACCAAATATTTATTGAATGCAATTCAACCTTCAATGTTTTCCTCAATTGTGAGCTGTGTGCGCTATAATTTTGCTACAGTGGCTTAGTCATGTGATCATTTATCAATGCATTGCATTCTTGTATCTTATCGTTTGGATTGCAGTTTTATTTATAAAGTACTAGCTTTCGCCCGCGGCTTCGCTCGCGTTAAATTCGGTATAACACACCAAGCAGACCTGCCGTTTTTGCTCTTGCGCCTGATTGATTTGTAATAGCAACGCTAAGTTTTCCCTTTTCTTCCATCGTTCTCCCTCATATCCCACTTTTTTTTAAATAAAAATTAGCCTATGTCCGTCTCCTGGTTCCCAACTATCTCTGTACCAAAATTCATCAAAATCGGTTCAGCCATTAAAGCGTGAAGAGGTAACAAACAAATAAACAAACAAACAAACAAACAAACTCACTTTCGCTTTTATAATATTAGTAAGGATAAGGACTAGTTGTGCCCGGCATTCACTGCAATGCAATTTTTCTATTCTACCTACCCTGCCTACCCTATTTACCCTACCTACTCTAGTTTTTCTTTCATGAGTCTTCTGACATTAACCAACACAACAAAATAAGAATTAGCGAAATCGATACAGCTGTTCTCGAGATTTGCGCTTAGCAAAAATTTAGTGATTCATTTTTATACTATAGGTTTTGTAACGCGTAAGTTGTACAAATAAGTCTGTTGTCAATACCCTTAGTTTACATTTAGTTTGTTACTTACTTTCCAAAGTTATGTCGTCTTTATAGCGAACACAATCAAATTGACGCTAGCGACACCTATGATGCACATTAAGAACTAAAATCTTGCATCGCGCTATCAAGGTGAGCTGCGAGCTAAGCGTCAACAAGTTCCCTAAATTAACCGTCGGGCAGTCGTCACTATACCTTGAGCATGGAGAACTTTACACCATATTCTTCATACCTCTTAATGTGTACAAGAGCCTATCGTCTATCGTACATTGTATGTAATGTGCATGTATTATCAAATCAAGTTTACAAAACAACTATTCTTTTCTGTTTGTTATTCGATCGAGACGCATCGTGTACGTTGAATGCATCATTATAACTTGTGTAAACGCGGGGAAATAATGATCTCTTATTGTCATTCGTGTCATTGTTACGGGATTAAGTTACACACAAATAAAATATTAACTTTAGACCCCATATGATGGTAAAACGATTTTTAGAGGTTCCCCAAAACAGGTCAACTACCAAAAATCGTTTTAACATCACGCTACAACTCCTTAGGAGCAAAAAGAGAAACAGAAATATAAATTAAAAAATATATATATATACATATTATTAATTTATAAATATTTCAATTTAATTTTAGTTAAAAGAATTCTATTTATTTATACTGGTCTAATCAATTATTGTGTTATTAATTTTGAAAAGTATTCTAGTTTATTAATTTTGTAATTTATAATGTGGAATTAAATAAAGATTTATTATTATTATATTTCAAAATGTCCATTTATCCAACAGGCCGGAGTATATGACCCCAACCGCGTCCTGGGAGTCACCACACTCGACGTAGTCCGTGCCTGTGCCTTCGTCGGCGCCATCAACGGCGTGGACCCCCGCTCGGTGACCATCCCCGTCATCGGGGGTCACTCCGGTGTGACCATCATTCCCCTGCTGTCACAGTGCAACCCTAAGCCCAATCTCAGTGATCAGTCCAAGATTGAGGCTCTTACTAAGAGGATCCAGGAAGCTGGTACTGAGGTTGGTATCAGTCTATCAGTTGACAAGTGAATACATCAGCGGCATCTGTACAGATGGCGTTTTAGCATGGCAAAAACGTTCATTATTTTCCAAACATTTTTCCGCTGCTTAAAAGTGTGGAGTATCACGGTAGATTATATCAGCATATTAAAAGGCAAACGTTTTTTTAAATAAAGAACGTCAATATATCATGTCAGTAAATAACCAGTGTTGCCTAAACGAAAATACTATAATATTGCCATCCAACACATCAAATGCCTCGGTTTGGAAACACTTCGAATTCATTCGGCAACTTGAATAACTCAAACCATTTATTTCAATTAGACCATAACAGGCAGTTTTGAATGTCAAGAAACAAAATGTGAAGCTACAGTACCGGTCAAAAGGCATAATAACTTGTGAAAGTACTGTAGTTACCCATTTCAAAGCATTGAGGTCCTTGGAGAAGAATGGGCAAGAAACTACATGGACACTCTTTTAAATAATAACTTTATTACAAAATCGTATTTACATCATTCATGTTGAGATTATACAATTATGTGAGAACGATGTAGAAGTCTTTCAACATCGTTCTCACATATTTGTATAATCTGCACAGTAAAAGCGTCGAGAGTAAATAAAAAGCAAAATTCAATTAAAGATCTAAATAAATTACAAATGAACCGTGGTATCTAAAAGATCCCAACTGACAGCGCCCGTTCACGAACATGACGTATAGACATAACGCAATTAAAAAAGTTATCCTACATGGTCTAATTGAAGATTATTTGTATAGTATATTTTGCTGCAGTAACTTTTTAACTCTACGAACTGACTTTCTCTTGCGAATTCATAAACTGCTTGTTTCCATAGGTGGTGAAGGCCAAGGCTGGTGGTGGTTCAGCCACACTTTCCATGGCGTGGGCAGGAGCCCGGCTCACCAACGCTGTCCTCAGGGGACTCAACGTAAGTACCACTATTTACAAACATTATTTAGTTACCCTTATCTGTCTGATTCTGCCATTTTAGCTATGAAGTGGCTGCATACGTTACATAGAGGTTTCGTCATGATGATGTACATGGGCGTTTTAGCAGGTATTTTTAATCGTACCTAACGCCGCCATATTGTTTTTTCAAAATAATTTCCACAGACAATTATCTCACAAATGTTTCATTTTTTCATTTCCTTCATTAAAACGTTTCGGGAGCCACGCTACACTTAAGCGCAGTTCTAATGAATTTAAAAAGCAAATTATAATTTGTTCATACTGACAAAACAGTACTCATATTAAGTCTTAACGCTAAATTGTATCTTTTAAAGGGCGAGAGTAACGTCGTAGAATGCGCCTACGTCAAGTCGAGCCTGACTGACTCCGCATACTTCGCAAACCCCTTAGTGTTCGGACGCAACGGTGTCGAAACAAACCTGGGCTTCGGAACGCTGAACGCTTACGAAGCGAGCCTGCTCAAAGCAGCCCTCCCCGAACTCAAGAAGAACATCGAAGTCGGAGTGAAATTCGTCAATAAGTAAACGCCTTTCATTGTAGAGGGTCGGGCCTAAGAAATAAGTTAAATGAGGGAGTTATGTGAAGCGACTAATGGGATATGAGTATTAATGTTCAGTCTTTTAAACCTCAACCATCCTAGGTTTTTATTTTAATGAATGTTTTCGAATCGAATTGGCATGTGCTTTAACCTTTTTACAGTCCTAAAGCTGGCGGCGGAAGTGCTAGTGATAGTTGTCGACCCAAAGCGACAAGGAAATGTAAATGAAATAATAAAACAAAATTTGGACGGAAAAGTAATAACAAACGTGGTTTACTAACAACTATCTGTTTCAAACAATCAGGATTCAAAGAAGAGGTTATTATTGTATTTTTTTATTTGACGTCAGTAGTGATCATGATTATTTGGAATAGTTACTAGAGTTGGTAGAAAGTTGTCAGTAGTTCTCACATAACGTTCTCACCCTATAGTATAATTATATAATTTGTAGCATTATTATCTGAAGATATTAGCAGTATATTCTGTCAATCAGTAGCTAATATAGCTGCACATTGTATAAACTAAGGTTATGCTATTCATAGCAATAGTAAGCTTCACCAAACAGTATCAGTAAAGTAAGATGTTAAAGGACGGCCCGATCGACAGTAGAAAATGTATGTTGAAGTATATTTATTACAAACTAGATCTATACATTAATGTATTAGACCAAAAATCACTTTTAATAGTGCATTTTGTATTTAAACCAGGTTATATTCTGAAGCAGCATTGTATTACAGGCAAATGTCAAGCTTTGAAAGAAAGTATTCATTGTACTACAATCTGCCACCCAAAGATGTTGAAGTATGGAAGTTCTGTGTAAATATTGTGTGTGTAATGTTGGTAATTAAATTACTTGGTATGATAAATATGTGTTTTATTTTATACATTTCATATGGACTAGAGCTACAGTCCTTTCACAGATGTGTTTCCTCTTCTGCAACCGGATCGAGAATAAAGATCATTGTGATTTTGACAGTCATGTCAATTGCAGCTTTGCCGTGAACAACGGAATGCTATCCCACGACTTCTACTGTAGGACACTGTCGTCTGCTCCAACGATTGTCTTTTCTGTAGCAGAAAGGAATCAGCCCATTAGGAAGAATGTCATTTATTTAAATAAAACATGATGGAACCTAAATTAATAATAAAAATCTGTGTCTACATCATTGCTTCTTTAGTTTTATAAAACCTTAAATTCACAGAAAACGAGACTTACTTACATAGGGTTTTCTTCATGTCATTAGTCTTGGACACAAGCTATTTCCAATAACGCAACATATTATCGTAGATGCGCAAATGTGTGCCATTTTCATATATCTCGATGTATATTTCCACCATGAGAAGCACTAGGTATGCTGAGAACACGGTCACTCCTGTCCAGGTCCTGGCCTTAGGATTACTATAGCAAAACCTTGGACTTTTCTCCATAATCGTTTTTCAACCTATATTTTGAAACAAATTGCAGTTTTGGCACTGAATCAACACGGGATTGTTTATTTTTAGCGAACGTATCGGAGCTTGAAGTTTGACGTGTATAAAGCTATTCTGTTTACACCCCCCCCCCCCTCCCCTTCCTACTGTCGAGTGTATGGTCCTAAATACACAGTCTCGTCGTTCTCGGCGAATCTCATGCGGGATGGTAACATCGATTATCATTACGCGGCGCACTGATTGGTCTATCACAACTATGTCGGGCTTATTGGTGACAATAGTCCTGTTAGTAATGATAGACCGATCTCAGTACAGCATGACATGGTCTTTCTCGAGAACTGGGTGGGGCACATTGTTGTAGTACTTACACAGTACCTCAGATTCCACAAGATTATATTTCAAGGCAAGTTGCTGGTGAATAATCCTGGCTACTTGGTCGTGCCTGTGCTCGCCGTTAGTTAGACGAGAACAACCTGAAATAATATGTCTGGTGGACTCACCCGGACGGTGACACACGTCAACCGTCCCGTCCTTTATAATATATTTCCGGTATTTCATAGTATAATATTTTAAGCTTATTGTTATGGTCATTTTTTATCCTATGACTGACGGAAGGTGACTACAGGGCCCATACAAAATCCCCCTCGGGCCCTACTAATAGACTTGCTACGATAAACAATATCTCCTCATTCACGATACACAAAATTGCAATTGAAGATCTTGCCGAAATCGGATAATTCTACTGATCACACGCTACATCTGCTGGAAATTGTTGAGGGGTTGGTTATACCGCCGGCTACTTGGTGCTGCAACATCCGCTTGAAGCGCAGGCCACACCGCCAGCTAGCGGACGGGCGGGCTAGGCGGGCGAACATCGTTTCATCTCTTTACATACTTCGGTTCACACCGCGAGCTACCGACTAACCTAACGAGCTAAGCTAACCGAAATATCCGACGATTCCAGCCAAGCTACTCGTTTATACCTCGTTGGCGCGCTCGCGCTTCGCTAGCTTAGCTCGCCCGTCAGCCCGCTCGCCCGGTTCGTTCGCCCGTCCTACCCGTTTCGAGTAAACTAGTCGACGCTCGTCTTTCGAATAGCTGTCGGACACTCTCGATACATTCTTCCATGACGCTTGCAACAATGACGTGCACAATGCAACTGCGCGCAAATGACAATGGACAGATAGAACGCTAACCTCTCGCTCTCCCATCCGCGCCCGCTTAGCCCGCTCCGCCCGTCGCTCGAGTCTGTCCGTAGTTTTCGGTGTGAACCCCATAGTTTAGCTCGCCAATATTTCGTGTAGTTTGTATAGTTTCCTTCGTTCGCTTCGCCCACCCGCCTAGCCCGCCCGCCCGCTAGCTGGCGGTGTGGCCTGCGCTCAAGGTTGACCATGTCTTGGAAATACCGAGGCAACAGTAATAGGTACACCCCAAAACAAAGTGCGAAAGTTGGTAACAACCTTTTGTCAAGTGACAACTGAGCTAATGGTTGTTAAACGACTTTTTTCATGAATTAAAGCTAAAAGACCATCTCGATCACGTCAAATTTCAAAGAAAAGGTTCCTGTGGCTTCTTGTGCCTCTTCCGTGCTTTCCTTTGGGGCGGGCTGCAGACATCGAGTCTATATCCAATCTGCAGACAAGAGTCATCAGAGCCATTTATAACCTACGTAGGCAAGATTCTTTAAACAATTCAGAAACCGTTCTCCTAAGACCGATTCGCCATTGGACTAATCGTCGACAGGATGATTCCTTTCCGTTTCTCCAGCAGTAAATAGTAAAAGAAATGGGTGTACCACAAGGATCGATATTAGGTCCTATTTTTAGTATATATTAATGATTTTATTTAAACGCCAACCACAAATAGTGTTGTTTGCTGACCATGTTTCTTTAATATTCAACACATCACCACAGATCTTGACGACGCCTACCCTGCCAACCCTACCTACCCTAATGTCATGTGTATGTGTTGGTTAATACTAACACAAAAAAAAAGAATTAGCGAAATCGGTTCAGTTGTTCGCGAGATTTGCTCTTAACAACAAATTCAGAGATTCATTTTTATATTATAGATATCATTATTTTATTAAGTCAAGTAATTGCTGGCTATAAATTATTAATGGTTCCACAAAGCGGCAAAGGTGTTCTGTAATTAGAATAAACTCTTTTTAATTACATCGGGGTTTAATGATACAGGGGGAAAAGTAAAACATACTTGAATATTAACTGTGACACAATAATAACACAAACAGAGGATAGTTTTTAATAAGAATAAGCGCACACTTGCAACAAAACGCTTAAAACTTTTTTTTACTAGACAGTGAAGGTACAGTTTGTCTTGAGCCTTTGTATATTGATATTTGATATTTGGATTTAACATAGCATAATATACCTCAAAAGACGTCCTGAGTCAAAAAATGCGAGTTTCATCACCCCAACATAAGATAACGTATGGTATGGTGTTGCCAGACAACGTAGACAAAGGGAACAAGGTAAGGTATGATGGAGTACTTGCTTCTGGCACTAGCGCGAGCACTTACTACTACCAGTTACTACTGGCGCTTTAGATAGTAGTGGTAGAATAAAAACCAACAATTTATTTGTTTTTTCTTCTGATATATTCTCATAAATGGCCAGTGTGCGCCGCGCCAATTCGAATGCAAAGTACCTAATAGGCGTATTATTTTCAGAAGGGTTTTTATTTTTCTCTCAGTCTATGTAATTAAGAAAATTATTGTATAGTGCCTTAAGTGAGGTTCTTCGATTTTAAACAATAAGAAATCACGTTCCGAGGCAGAATGACTTCTTTGTTCAGAAAATACTGCTTCAAGAGAAAATCTAAGCAAAGGGCTAACGAGAGAGTGAGCATTATTTAATTTGTCAAATCAAGATGGTCTAATTACCAATGGATAGTGGTGGTCGTTATTGGATGGTTTTATTAGTTTATTGGTGCTTGTCGTCATTGCGACCAATAAATATTTACTTACAAGAAGTTTCCTAAAATTATTTCTGCAAAGAACGGGTTAATTGCTCGCTTTTTATAAAAAGGCAACTTTGATTTCAGCTTACTTTGTCTTGAATGCTGAAATCATGAAAAATTGAATCGACTCTTGGTATACCTCACTAACATTTTAATTCGTGCCACGGTTCACTCAAAGACTATTGCTGTAGCCGTTGAGACAGAAATAGGCTAATAAGTATGATCATTCTTATTACCCTTTCTCTGTCTCATGCTGATTTGGAGGAAAACGTAAATTATGTTTTTCAATACACGTCCTCGAAAACTGTCTCTTATTGCATTACGATTAGGTTCAACATGCAATGTATTTCAGACGCGTGCTTTCATTTTCTTTTGATTTCACCACGAATAAATATAAACAAATACCTATAGCTGGTTTGATTCACGTGAGAATTTGTCACTGCTGTTCTCGGCTCTATAACACCCTCGCCTTGCGGATCTGGTGTTAAATCCGCCTCGGCCGCAATGACAAAGTTTCCTTCTTTGTATCAAAATGTACTATTTCCTATTCCTCCGCTATTCTTTTCCGATTAGTTTCGTTTCGGGATCCAAGACAGTAAAATTGTTTCTCCGAGATTTTGTCGAGCTTAATTATTTCAGCGCTTTTCTGGTGGTCTCCACTGTTGATTCTAGCTTTCAGGAGTTGCAGTAGTTTGGGAATAGTTATTAAGGTATTTGGTGTAGAATTTTGGCAAAACTAGACTTAAATAGACTACTTCTAATACAATATAATTGTGTAACTGTCTTTGTCTAGGTTTATGACAAGAGCGACTATGATGAGTCATACTCGCCGACAAAGAAGGTGCTAGGATGGGTGGCGATCCGCATGACGCACAGTATCTCCGAGACAAGAACGTATGTATTATTGCTGGAAATAGATAGTGCAGTACATTATCTTATCTTTCCCCATCGGTTAGACCGAACGTTTTATTAGGAGATCCTCCTAAGATCTATCACCATTCAATAAGACCAGGCACTAATTATAAAATTATATAATTTCCACCTCAAGATTACCTAAGTAACCTCTACCTAAATAAAAATACTTTATATGCGTATTCCGAAACCAGCAAATGGTGGGACATGTTCTACTGGTTCGAGCTGGCGAACCTGCTACTGGCGGGTCCCTCGGAGCTGGTCTGCATGTCAGCTACGGCTTATGAGGCGAAGACCTTCCGCGACACCATCAAGGTGTTCCGCATGATGCCCTGCTTCGGATGCGTCGTATTATGTGCGTACCTTCGCCATCAGTTAATGCAAGAATATTTACAGCTATATCACGCCTATAATCCGAAAAGGCCAAGTCAAACGTGTACCCTTTACGACATTCATATTTCTCCAGTTATTAAGTTCCATGTTATAGAATAGAGGGCTACCCTTTCGTCATCTGCTGAGCAAAGAAAGAGAGGCTGCACATTATCTTTTTAGATTTCCAACCTCTTAGCTAGCTATCTTTCTCCAGCGATACCTAAATATTTAAAAGCACTGTTCAATGGTCTAAATTTTCATAAAAAACACATCTGAGTATAACCTACTGCTAACTTTTGTGATCAAATGAATGTACCTACTGCGACAATGTAAAACCAAATGATTTTAAAAGAGTTACCATGGAGTTTCTTGCCGGTTCTTCTCCATAGGAAACGACCAACCCGAATCGTGCACCTTTTCTCGACGTTTTATAAGCGCCCATGTGGGCCTATGTAATTTAATCTAATAAAAATATTTTGATTGATTTTGGTTTTCCAGCGATATTTAAGTCCATCAAGATGGTGGTCTACCGCCCCGTGTACGAGAACCTAGCGAACGAGCTGCGAGACATGTGGCCGGAGGGGGAGGTGTCCGAACAAGAACATGACATCATCAAGGGAGCGCTAAAGCAAGTCAACCTAATTGTTAAAGGTTGGTCTAAGTCTAGTGTTAACTCATAACATTTTTTTAATATATTTATCTTCTCTCATCTACCATTACAGGCTAACCCAATGCGATAAATGCGCCTAAACACTTAATTATAACATGATTGAGCCTTATAACTAGTATCTTTAACTAATTATAATTGTAATGATATGTATATAATAAAAAAAAAACTTTTATTTACAGACTACATTGGCCCACATTGTGTTAGTATTATCTATAAAACCTATGTTAGTACTTATAGAAAAAAAGAAATAAAAATAGTGTGGCCAAAGTCAGCCCCGGGTCGATTTATCAAGGCCCATGTAAGACATAGCTTGATAAACCTACCCAAGGTAGGCCCATCCAGCCTTTCGACAAACACCCTCAAAATGCTGTTGGTGCTTCCCACTCTTCACAACACTGACGCCACCTTCTTACGCATATTTTGCAAAATAGTCGTCAATGTGCGCATCGGCGAACGTACCGGACGCACTACAATAGGGTGGAAGCCTCAACAGCACCCTAAAGGTATTGTTATATTGTACTCGAAGGGCATTGACTGATTTTAGGGCAGATAGGTATGATTAGCCCAAAGGCTGCTGGTGTGAAATGATCGGCAGTAAGCTTTGAGCGAGCAGTGTAATTTTTACTGGTACATACAATACGAAACGTTCGTGGGTATAAAAAGCTTTTAGGTTGGTCCTCATAAAGTTGTGTAGTTAATCTTTAAAATACATATTTTTAGACACCTGTCTCGCGCCTTTCCTAACACGGGGCATACAATCTATAGTACAGTCATACACACACTGCGTCTCTTGAGCGAAGGAAGATTCCATAACTAGTTGCATTCTCTGTGGTGGTGGTACATACAATGAACTAAACCTAAAGTGAAATTGTAAGATTAACAGGGTTGGAGTGCCTGCGGAGTACGTTTTGGTATAGATCACAGCAAGCATTTGAACGCCACAACGCAACTGCACGTTGCTCGTTATTTGCAGTGATTATAGAACGGGGTGAATTTCCCAAACGACTTTTTTTTTTGTCTTCATTGAAATTAGTATTTGAAAAAAGGAATATTGTTCTGTACTATTTTTTTTGTATTCATTAGGTATTTATTGGGTTGTGGCATAAAATATTATTTGTCTAAGTCTATTTACAAAGGTAGAAATAAATACATAAACCTCTATTTTTGTCACATCGGTGCTGTCCCTCTACTTTTTTTACAAGCAAAAACGCTTATATCGTTATAAAAATAAGTAACTTAAGAATATAACTTATTCTATTTCATAGAATATTAGTTTTATTATTAATATGTAGCATATTTTATTACGTAATTCATAATATTTATTACTGAGAGGCATAAATGTACTTGTCTCGCAAAATTTTGTCATATCGCTGCACAAAAGTAATTTAAACCTAACTTTGCATCGATGAGTCCGACAGTGTCCCCACCCCAATTTTATTTCCCTCGTTAGTGTGTGCTAGTGCGCAGTCAGGACGGACGTGTGTCAAATCGCTGCATATTCCCGCCAATTACGTAAGTACGACATTTCAGTTACTTCCAAGCAATTATTTTATATTATCGGTGGTTGCATTTTTCTAGTGTAATGTGAAGTTTTATTACGATTGTTTGGTTCTAACAGACATAGTAAGTAAATTAGCATCATTATAGGTACTTGAATTTAGCCTAAATATTATACATTTTTCATAATTTTCAAAAAAGTCGATAATTTCTCACGTCGCTGTTCTCATATCGCTGTAATCGGTGGTCTTTTTTACCACCGATGTGATAATTTACACCGATGTGATAAGAAAAATCAATCGGTGTCTTAAATATCATATCGGTGTTTTGATTCATGATCGACGCATAGTTTTGTCACATCGGTGGATTGTTTTATCACATCGGTAGATCATATTATCACCTCGGTGTAATTTTATCATATTGGTAGACATAGTGTCATTTCATTAAAGTAAACAAAAAAACAATGGAGCATACCTACAACCATACATTATATACATACATATACACATATTATATTTTTTAACTTTCATAAATATTAACTTGTGTGCAGCTCGTGCCGCACACAATTCGTTCGAGTAATTTTGTTTAAGATTAATTTTGTTTAAGAATGCTGAAATCAAAACTAAACGAGGAGGAGAAAAAAGAGAGAAAGAGGTTGATGGAAAGAATAAGAAAAGCTAAAATCAAAAGTGATCCTGTGTTAAGAGAGCAGCATTTAAGAAAAGACAGAGAACGCTTAGCTAAAAGAAAGGCAGCTGGACTTATCCTAACCCGAAGCCAAATGACTGCACATGCACGTCGCAATGCACAAAAGAAAAACCGAATCAGTGCCCGTGCATATTATCAGCGGAAAAAAAATAAGGCAAATGGTGCCCGCAACAACCCAACAAGTGTTTCAGAGACCAATGACGCAGAATCGCTACCGAAAAATCAAGATAATGAGCCCGGTATTTCTCAAGAACTAATAGGACCTCATAGCCCACGGCTATTGCGACAGAATGTTCGATGTAATAGTCCTAATTTGCGTATTGATGCCATAGTAGCGAGTAGTTCCCACTATTTACGTACAAGCAGTCCCCTAGATTTATCAATAGCATCTCCTTTACGAACGCCAAGTATTAGTTCTATAAATTCAGAAGAATCAACATTACGCCCAAATAGTCCTAACTTAGACACATCCTTTAATACTGTTAAATTCAAACAAGACATTAAAATGAAATTTCGTAAATATCAAAACGTTAAAACTCAGCAAATACACGATTTAAGAAAACAATTGACAAAGGCTAATAAAGAGAAACTAATGTACAAAAAGAGATACATGAGACTACATCAAGAATTTAAGAAATTAAAACAGAGTAATTTAGAAGTGAGACGAATCCCAACGAAGCCAAAAAATATAGACCTGCAAAAACGTATCCGTAAGATTGTTGTTCAGTTTTTTGAGGATGATGAAAATTCAAATCTTTGCCCAGGTAAAAAGGATACTGTCACACAAAATGGAGTAAAAAAACAGAAAAGGCTGATGAAAGACACAATTAAAAATTTACACAAAAAGTATTTGACTTCGGGCTACCCTCCAATCAGTTACGTCACTTTTACAAGAATGAGGCCGTTTTGGGTCACGCAGCCAAAATTAAACTTGAGAAATACATGCCTATGTGAGAAACATGAGAACATGGATCTTGTTATATCATCTTTAAAAAGAAATCGTATCATAAAAGAAAACACCACGACTGAAATTCTAAGTAGTATTTGCTGTGATATTTTTAAGGTAGAATGCCTGCAAAGAACATGTCCTGTCTGTAAGAATCGTCATTTAAATTATCAAGAATTTGATAACTCCAAAGATGTTATTTATTGGAATTGGAAGAAGATAAAAAAGAATTACAAAAAAAATGGAGTCGATAAAATAGCCGTTAATGTAGAAAAAGTAAAAATAACCGTTAAACCATTACAACTAATCAAAATATTTGAAAACAATCTGAAACCGTTCTTAACACATTGTAGTAATATACGAAATCAAAGTCAAGCTTTTAAGCACTACAAACAAAACATGACTGAAAAGGATTGTGTCGTTCACATTGACTTTAGTGAGAACTATAGCTCCAAGTACGGGTCCGAAATACAATCTATGCACTTTGGTGGCAGTCGTCAACAATTCACATTACACACTGCTGTAATTTACTATAAAAATAAGGAAGAGAATATAACAACTCAATGTTTCTGCACTATTAGTTCTTCACTGCGCCATGATGCTGCCGCCGTTTGGGCTCACCTTGTTCCAATATTAGAAGAAATTAAACAGGAAGCTCCAATTGTTCAGAATCTTATTATTATTTCTGATTCTCCATCAGGCCAGTATCGGAATAAGAAAATTTTTTATATTATGTCCCAACTCAGTATTTACTGCTCTTCTCTGACTAACATAATATGGAACTATAGTGAATGTGGTCATGGAAAAGGTGCGCCAGATGGAGTAGGTGGGCTACTGAAGCGAACGGCGGATCGATTTGTTGCACACGATGGTGATATGAATAATATAGACTCTTTTGTAAACTATTTAAAATCTGCTGTCCAAGGCGTGAAAATTAGTACTGTAGAAGAATATGAAGTTGAAGAAAAGGACTGGCTTCTCCCTACAAATTTGAACACATTTCGTGGAACATTGCAAGTCAAACAAGTCATTTGGACTAAAGAAGCTAAAAATCGTATAGTTTTACGTCGACTTTCTTGTATAGAAGATGAATGTATGAAATATGTTGTTAAATGTCCACATGGCAAACATCTAGACTTCCACAATTTGTCAACCGAACACGAAATTAAGTCTAAACCTCAACTTTCTACTTCGAGTAATAAAAAATCCAGAACTAAATCCAAAATAGATATCACTAAAATGCGACCAGTAAAGTTAACTGACAAATTAATTTTGTTCCCACAGCCATCACATTCAAAGTATTTTACACCATCAAATACATTAAAAATCTCGGAAAATGCGGCACCCAGATCATCCTCTTCGACAAAAATGTCTGAAAATTTGCTATTGAACTATGTAGATCTTGATCAAAGTACTCCTGCCTGTTCATTTTTAGAGAAAATTGACACGAACATTTTAGTTGGTTTAGAGGAATCAACTCAATTCGTAAATAAAGAGGATACGGTAAAAGCATCTAATAGATTTTCAAGTCCTACCGTGGAAGACAGTGACACCGATGAGGAAATATTTAGAATAAAATCTAAAATTAACTTTAAAAAAGAAAAAAATGAGCCACGTAAACCAACTCCTGACATCAAACAGAGATTTAATTATATATTTGGTTGCAGTGACACTGATGATGACTTATTTTGATCTGGGCTGATTTGTTTTTAAAATTTTTATTTTTATTGTTTTTAGTTTTAATTGAAAAAAAAAGGTTTAATTGTTGTAACAGATAATAATTATAAAAGTACGTAATTAAGTGCTGTGATTAACTATAGGTATACTACATAGTCTTCTATGACTTAAAAGTCTAATTATGGTGCAATTTAATAAAAGTGGAGTACGAAGACGGTTCAAGTTCTGTAGTGATTTATGTTGAACTTAAAGGCTGATTAACATAATAACCAAATTATACTGACAGATTTAATTTAAGTTTTTTTTTTAAGGGTAAAGATTATTTGCTAGATGTAAGATATAAGCGATCTCTATGTAATCTATGATACTTACGCACTGAGAACAAAGATTTTAAAAATATTAAATTAAGTGATAATTAAAGCTGTGATTATTGTAGTGTTGTTATGATTAAGGTTAAACTTAAAAGGCTGATTAATTAGGTATATAAAGTTTTCTTATATAAAGTTTCTATTCTTAGTATTGTTGAACCTAGAACGCCACAATGTTTTAAGTGTACACATGGCAAAACAATTAGCTTGATCGCCACATTAATAAATGTGTATTGTACAATAACGTACAAGAAATTTTTGTTTTTTATACTTCTTTTAAATAAACACAATGATAATAAAAAAAAACATTATTTTTTATTCTAAGAAAATAATACCCTTAGTTCAGGTATTCAGTTCTTAGTCACTCCTTCAAAAATGTATAAGCCTACTATTTCTTTTTTGATGTTCAAAGGTGGATAGATTATCATATCGCTGTATATGTATATCACATCGGTGAATAAATTTATCATATCGGTGTACAGAAAAGATAATCGGTGCCGGATTGTCACATCGGTGGAAACCAGAATTCAAACTGAATTTTCTCCATAGTCTTAAAAGATACGTTGATGGTTACCAATAAGGGAGTATTTAGTATCCTAAATATTACATTAAACATGAAAAAAATAAAAAATATATATAAATGAAAAAGTTCACCGATATGATAAGAAAAATGGCATTTGTTGAAATTCACCCGTACCTACCTATAGTCTATACGATTTCCCAGGTTACTACTGGTGCAACAACGCTTTACTGATCAGCTTCCTCGCGCCGCCGTTCTTCATCACCATTGCGCGCTACTTCGGCTACGATTCGCCTATGAACCTACATTTCTTGTACTGGCTGCCTTTCGACCCTTACCAACCTACCTACTATGAGATCACACTGGTTGTGCAGACTTGGCATGGTAAGTTTTATTTTTGATGCCTGATTTCGAGACAGCGTTAGGAGAGCTACGCAATACTGTTACATTGAATAAGTACCTCTACTCGTCCCAAATAGAGCGTATTATCGCAAGATGACTTTCCCCAGTATACAGTGTTTTGGAATGATGACACCAACAAGGTCGACTTGGCTTGTAGATAGATACCCTGTTAACTTCATGAGACGAGACGCAATTATATAGCGTCTATGGAGTTTTTAGTTTGTTCTTCTCCATAGAAATGTACCTACCCCGCCTTGGGATAAGCAACTAACTTGAATTTTTTAACTGACTGCTTAACATTCCAAAAGTACTAATTGTTAAATTTAAATGAACGATTACAATAAATATATGGCTATCGAATGGTGTTGCTTGAGGTACTAACTAAGCACCGTCCTCAACCAAACTGTTGTTAATGTTGGTTATCAGCGCTGGTGGTGATTTGGCTCAACGTGGCGTGGGACATGCTGTTCTGTCTGTTCCTGTGCCACATCACCACGCAGTTCGACCTGCTGGCGCACCGCGTGCAGCGGCTGTTCTACGTCACCGTGGATCAGCAACTCGTACGATCCTATCCGACGGGTTAGTCGATGCTTAAGGTGAAAGCTCCAACCTACCCGCGAAATTCAAATTTTCTTACGTTTTTTGCAATTTTCAGGCCAGTGCTAGGTTGTATGTTGATTAAAATATTATTCGCGGCTGTAAGACGTATGTAATTATAGAATTATAATCATCAAAATCACCAATACAACCCTCCAAGTTCATAAAGCTGTAGGAAAGACTTTTTCTGTTTTTTTTTTGTTCCTACGCCTTTATGAACTTGGAGGGTTGTATTGGTGATTTTGATGATTATAATTCTATAATTACATACGTCTTACAGCCGCGAATAATATTTTAATCAACATACAACCTAGCACTGGCCTGAAAATTGCAAAAAACGTAAGAAAATTTGAATTTCGCGGGTTGGTTGGAGCTTTCACCTTAAGAAATTTTTGAATATCAGTTATATCACGCCTGTATTTAAAGGCGGTTGGCAGAGTGAACGCAGAACTCTCACATTACGTCTATTTTTAGAGTTCCGTAGGTACCTCAAAAGAAAAAAAAAGGGATGTGTGTACTTATGTACACGCGTTAGAAGTTATACTTCTTTGGCGTATAGAAAAAAAAAACTAAAATGCTTAAGTGATTAACGATAAATATAAAAAATAATCAAAAAAATGTGTGCCGTCACGGGACGCCTGGCAAATGTGAAACATCGACATTATTTTGTAAAAGTAATATGCAGAAAAGAACAGATTGTGATAGGAACTAAATATGTCATTGAAAACATCATTATTCTGTTTCATTGTGGACTTACAAAAAGGACATCGTTTTCGTTTTCATCATCGTTTATGAATTCGAGGATCGAAGCCACTTTGAATAAAACTCTATTACTGGCCCCGTGTGGTAACTGGTAACCTATCCATTCCCAAACCTTGGCAAGGGTTGCTTAACCTGGCCCCCTGTGGTAACCCATCCATTTCCAAACCTTGGTTAGGGTTGCTTAACCTGGCTCCGTGTGGTAACCCATCCATTTCCAAACCTCGGCAAGGGTTGCTTAAGCAGTCCCCGTGTGGTAACCCATCCCTTTCTAAACCTTGGCAAAGGTTGCTTAACCTGGCCCCCTGTGGTTACCCATCCATTTCCAAACCTCGGCAAGGGTTGCTTAACCTGGCCACCTGTGGTAACCCATCCATTTCCAAACCTCGGCAAGGGTTGCTTAACCTGGCCCCCTGTGGTAACCCATCCATTTCCAAACCTCGGCAAGGGTTGCTTAACCTGTCCCCGTGTGGTAACCCATCCATTTCCAAACCTTGGCAAAGGTTGCTTAACCTGGCCCTCTGTGGTTACCCATCCATTTCCAAACCTTGGCAAAGGTTGCTTAACCTGGCCCCCTGTGGTTACCCATCCATTTCCAAACCTCGACAAGGGTTGCTTAACCTGGCCCCCTGTGGTAACCCATCCATTTCCAAACCTCGGCAAGGGTTGCTTAACCTGTCCCCGTGTGGTAACCCATCCATTTCCAAACCTTGGCAAAGGTTGCTTAACCTGGCCCCCTGTGGTTACCCATCCATTTCCAAACCTCGGCAAGGGTTGCTTAACCTGGCCACCTGTGGTAACCCATCCATTTCCAAGCCTCGGCAAAGGTTGCTTAACCTGGCCCCCTGTGGTAACCCATCCATTTCCAAACCTCGGCAAGGGTTGCTTAACCTGTCCCCGTGTGGTAACCCATCCATTTCCAAACCTTGGCAAAGGTTGCTTAACCTGGCCCCCTGTGGTTACCCATCCATTTCCAAACCTCGGCAAGGGTTGCTTAACCTGGCCACCTGTGGTAACCCATCCATTTCCAAGCCTCGGCAAAGGTTGCTTAACCTGGCCCCCTGTGGTAACCCATCCATTTCCAAACCTCGGCAAGGGTTGCTTAACCTGTCCCCGTGTGGTAACCCATTAATTTCCAAACCTTGGCAAAAGTTGCTTAACCTGGCCCCCTGTGGTTACCCATCCATTTCCAAACCTCGGCAAGGGTTGCTTAACCTGTCCCCGTGTGGTAACCCATCCATTTCCAAGCCTTGGCAAAGGTTGCTTAACCTGGCCCCCTGTGGTTACCCATCCATTTCCAAACCTCGGCAAGGGTTGCTTAACCTGTCCCCGTGTGGTAACCCATCCATTTCCAAACCTTGGCAAAGGTTGCTTAACCTGGCCCCCTGTGGTTAACCATCCATTTCCAAAACTTGGCAAAGGTTGCTTAACCTGGCCCTCTGTGGTTACCCATCCATTTCCAAGCCTCGGCAAGGGTTGCTTAACCTGTCCCCGTGTGGTAACCCATCCATTTCCAAACCTTGGCAAAGGTTGCTTAACCTGGCCCCCTGTGGTTACCCATCCATTTCCAAACCTCGGCAAGGGTTGCTTAACCTGGCCCCCTGTGGTAACCCATCCATTTCCAAACCTCGGCAAGGGTTGCTTAACCTGTCCCCGTGTGGTAACCCATCCATTTCCAAACCTTGGCAAAGGTTGCTTAACCTGGCCCCCTGTGGTTACCCATCCATTTCCAAACCTTGGCAAAGGTTGCTTAACCTGGCCCCCTGTGGTTACCCATCCATTTTCAAACCTCGGCAAGGGTTGCTTAACCTGTCCCCGTGTGGTAACCCATCCATTTCCAAGCCTTGGCAAAGGTTGCTTAACCTGGCCCCCTGTGGTTACCCATCCATTTCCAAACCTCGGCAAGGGTTGCTTAACCTGTCCCCGTGTGGTAACCCATCCATTTCCAAACCTTGGCAAAGGTTGCTTAACCTGGCCCCCTGTGGTTACCCATCCATTTCCAAACCTCGGCAAGGGTTGCTTAACCTGTCCCCGTGTGGTAACCCATCCATTTCCAAGCCTTGGCAAAGGTTGCTTAACCTGGCCCCCTGTGGTTACCCATCCATTTCCAAACCTCGGCAAGGGTTGCTTAACCTGTCCCCGTGTGGTAACCCATCCATTTCCAAACCTTGGCAAAGGTTGCTTAACCTGGCCCCCTGTGGTTACCCATCCATTTCCAAACCTCGGCAAGGGTTGCTTAACCTGTCCCCGTGTGGTAACCCATCCATTTCCAAACCTTGGCAAAGGTTGCTAACCTGGCCCCCTGTGGTTACCCATCCTTTTTCAAACCTCGGCAAGGGTTGCTTAACCTGGCCCCCTGTGGTTACCCATCTATTTCCAAACCTCGGCAAGGGTTGCTTGGAATGTGGAATTGATTTAAAAAAACACCAAAATAATATTTATTTATTATGAAACACGTGTTCTAAATATAAAAATACTAGAATATACAACTTGAACATAGTTATCGATTTTCATGCCACCTAGAACTAACTTCACGCTGTCGCTGGCTAAATGCACTCTCATAATTTTTCTCCATATCGCGCCAAAAGAAGTATAACTTCAAAAACGAAACCTCATTGTATCAGTTTGTTGTCTATCTGTCTGTCGGGAACGCGTGGAGGTATCGAGTTGAAATTAAAACTAACTCAAGTAAAACCAACCCTAGAGTCTACATAGTCAAAAGATATAGCTGTTTGTTGATGTCGCAAGTTTGTACTGAAGCCTCGGTGCCCGAGTATGACTCGCTCTTGTTTTCAAGCCAACCTATATAGTCTAGTCAACAAGTGCTTTTTTAGTCAAAACTTTTTAAAAGTCTCGGAAAAATATGGTTGAGGGCTCATTCGATTCGGGATCGAATCTAGAAAGTTTTTGAAAAAATTCAAGACCCGCTCGAAAAAATTGCAAAAGTTATTAACAAATTAGTAAACAAAAAAAAGGGGTTTAGCTTTTTTGGTATATCTCGAAAACTATTTGATATATTTTGATTTTGAAAAAAGATTCAAAAAGAGGAGAAAATTTCCTAAAAAAAACACCCAGCTCGCGAAATTTTAGGACCAATATTAAAAATTTTACAGGGAGCTGAAAATACGCCTGAAAACGGGTACTCGGGTTTCCGCAAGCCACGCCCCCTTCGAGCGCTTTAATGAAAAATATTATTTAAACATATTAAATGTTGATATTAAAATTTAAAAAAATTCAGACATGTACAGGACAAATTAAAGAATGAAATGCCGTAGAAAAAATATTTTTATCGCGATTTCATAAAATGTTATCCATAAATTAATTAACAATTTCTTCCGACTGGGCTATAAACATTGCAAGTTGCATAATTGTTAAACCAGAAATCTCAATTTTTTTTCCTGTCGTGGAGCTATTCTTCAAAGATTTAAAGAAAGGATTTCCGTTGAGTAAATTAAAAAATTGTTAATTTTCGATTTGTTATTAACAAATTACCTAGGCGGCAAATTAAATAAATGTTACAAGAATTATTTTTTTTTCCAATGTCGATGATCATTCGTTTTTCTATCAATAAAAGCTACCTAAAAATCATATTTTATAAATTTTATCTCTTTTTGTTTATAAAATTGTTATAAACAAATAGATTATTTATAAGATCATTGAATATTTTTTTTTGAAAATAGATTCCTCGTAAAAAAATATGAATTATAAGATAAAAAACGATCCTTAAAATAATTTTTTTATTGCTAAAAAACCGTTTTGTTAATTAACATTTTTTTTACCACTTGTTAATAATATTAAGGTACGTTTTTTTTTTAAATATCATTATTTATTATCCTCCTTAATAATCAAAAAAAAATAATTCGTTTTTTTATAAATTTTCATTGTTTGTTAAATAAACAATTTGTTATAAACAATTAATTTTTTTTTGTATATTTTTTTTAGAATTCTTTACACTAAAATAAAACCGACTAATTACCTATTTGCAAAAAAAAAATTATATTTATTATCGAATTATTATTTTTTTCCGCAAAAAGGATAATAAATAATGATATTTTTAAAAAAAAACGTACCTTATTATAATTAACAAGTGGTAAAAAAAAATGATAATTAACAAAACGGTTTTGTTAGCAATAAAAAAAAATTTTTAAGGATCGTTTTTTATCTTATAATTCATCATTTTTTACGAGGAATCTATTTTAAAAAAAAAATATTCAATTATCTTATAAATAATCTATTTGTTTATAACAATTTTATAAACAAAAAGAGATAAAAATAAAATATGATTTTAGGTAGCTTTTATTGATAGAAAAACGAATGATCATCGACATCGGAAAAAAAAAAATTCTTGTAACATTAATTAAAATATTTAATTTGCCGCCTAGGTAATTTGTTAATAACAAATCGAAAATTAACAATTTTTTAATTTACTCAACGGAAATCCTTTCTTTAATCTTTGAAGAATAGCTCCACGACAGGAAAAAAAAATTGAGATTTCTGGTTTAACAATTATGCAACTTGCAATGTTTATAGCCCAGTCACAAGAAATTGTTAATTAATTTATGGATAACATTTTATAAAATCGCGATAAAAATATTTTTTCTACGGCATTTCATTCTTTAATTTGTCCTGTACATGTCTGAATTTTCTCAAATTTTAATATCAACATTTAATATGTTTAAATAATATTTTTCATTAAAGCGCTCGAAGGGGACGTGGCTTGCGGAAACCCGAGTACCCGTTTTCAGGCGTATTTTCAGCTCCCTGTAAAATTTTTAATATTGGTCCTACAATTTCGCAAGTTGGGAGTTTTTTTTAGGAAATTTTCTCCTCTTTTTGAATCTTTTTTCAAAATCAAAATATATCAAATAGTTTTCGAGATATAACAAAAAAACTAAACCCCTTTTTTTTTGTTTACTAATTTGTTAAAAACTTTTGCAGTTTTTTCGAGCGGGTCTTGAATTTTTTCAAAAACTTTCTAGATTCGATTCCGAATCGAATGAGCCCTCAACCATATTTTTCCGAGACTTTTAAAAAGTTTTGACTAAAAAAGCACTTGTTGACTAGACTATATAATACTGTAGTAAACTGTACGAGTTTCATATACGGGGCAGCTACTGAGAAAGTCCTTGTGAAAAAAAACCAACAACGCAACACAATTCAAATACCTAAAAGTATAGGTACAAATTTATTTATGTTGAGCATAAAACCTAGCTAGTAGCACTAGCAACCACTGGAACCACCAGTTAATTGCAAGAGTGGGTAAGGGTGATAATTAGTTGCGGGTTGTTCGAAAGAGGCCCCGGTACGTAGGTAAAGGGCAATAGAAGGAACATGGGTGGGTTTTAGTCAGTACAAGTCTGACAATCCCCCCAATAGCGTTGGAAGTTATTTGATGATTTCCCATCCACAAAAAAGGGTGATAATTTATCCAAATATTACTGACTGACTTAAAATTATGAATAAAGTAAAAACCATAAGTTCAACTTCACCTTTTCAGCTTTAGTTATTCGACAATTATGTTATTTATCTCTGGATGCTTGTTATTATCAACTATTTGATTTACTGTTGTCACCTATTATTCTGTAATTAGTCTGTAAGCTATAAAAGTAAAGAAATAAAATAATAAACAGTATAACTATTAATCTTAGCCATTAATATTACATTAAGCGGTGCAACCGCGTGATTTTTACTTCTAGAGTCCTTTTACATGGTCTACTCTTGTTATTGTTTACCAACAGCTTCAGTCAGCAAAGAGATGCTTCGAACCGAAGGCGCGAGAGTGAAGAGTATCGGCGACAACTACTGGGACGAGCGACATCAAAGAGACATCACAGAGATTGTTCACAGACATCATGCGTTAATAAGGTACAGTGTTTGTAGAGCGACTTATGAAGTTCTAAGGTAGCAGCTTTATTTTTAATGAACAGAGTCTGGTATAACTGTATTTTTTCTTAACTTCAAAGAATTTTCCATCTTTTTCGTGTTTCTTTGGAAGTCGTTTTTTTTTTGCAGAACGGTTAAACAAATAAAATTAGTACAAAATCAAATTAAGTACCTACGTACTTGACTTGTCTCTGGTGAAGAAATTAGTTTAGTTCAGAATTATGACGCTAGTTTTCATCCAAGTAATCATCGATTCCACATGCTTTTTAAAATAAAACTAGAATTTATATAATCTCTGAAACTTGGATGATCATTAATGTGTTGCCAATTTATAAAAAAAAAACCAAACAACATTATTAATGTTCCTCAGGTTAACCGGCGACGTGGAGAAGATGTTCAGTCTGGCGTTACTGATCAACTTCATGAACAGCTCCATCATCATCTGCTTCTGTGGATTCTGTTGCGTCGTTAGTATTACTTGGCCATATTGCTCTTCTTCTTTATCCCCAGCCCCTGATTTGCAGTATTGTGACGTCTTGTTGACATCTTGGTACTGAATAGATGGATCCTGTGTTGTTCTTGTAGATTTCTGACAAATAGGTAGCTTTATTGACTGGAAGACCGAGTAGATACACTGTTTTTATCGTCGACACCTTTGTCTAGAGGCCGTAATTAACATACAGTTTACTCATCACGCCTGTATTTCCCGGCGGGATAGGCAGTACACCCAAATTTCACCAGTTATGTTTAAATCACATGTAGGCGAGCCTCTTGCCATCAACTAGGCACAAATCTGCCCGATCCGGGAATCGAAGCGAGGACCTCATGTTAAGCACCACTAGAACGAGGTAGATACACAATTATTTAATCACATTGTGAAATGGTAATACTCTTTGTTCTCCAGTTAATCGAGGCATGGAACGAAGTGGCGTACAAGTCGTTCTTAGTAACGGCGCTGTCGCAGACCTGGCTGCTGTGCTGGTATGGGCAAAAGCTTATAGATTCTGTAAGTATATGAGCCTTTTCGATATGCATGGCTACAGTAGCCTCTGTTATCAAGGCATTTAAATGCCTTTTTGAACGTCAACATTTCGTAAGACAGTTCCCTAAACAGCCCGACCTTCAGCACTTGTGAAATGACACACATTTTTTTTTGAGATGTTTAGAAGATTTGCAGCAAACTCCCAGCAGTAGGTACAGGGTTATCAAGATAACTTCTTCCCTCTCCCCTTGTCCACCTTAAAGGGGGATTCTCGGAACCACACGGGAAGGAATATTTAGGCAATCTAGAATAATACGCAACATGCTCCAATAATATAATTTAAAATCTGCGACAGAGCAAGCGTCTGGCGGATGCCCTGTACGACTGTGGCTGGTACAACGGCTCCAAGAGGGCCAAGAGTGCAGTGCTGATCATGCTTCACAGGTAAATAAAACAATTTCCACATTTTTGTAATATTCTTAAACTGTTTCCATTTTGAAGTTGGTTTAAATGAAAATAGATCATGATCTTACCAAGCAGTTAAGCCATCCCAAGGGGTATTTATTGTATTACCCATTCGTAATTGGTTATATAGGCAGTCAGTCCACACAAAATACTCGCACTCAGCTGCATCCGGTTAGGCTTTTCGTTTTTTTGCGATGGGACATCATAAAGTAACTTCTTCCGCTCTGGGCAGAGCGGTGGGTAGTGTCAGTCTTTTACTGAGTAAAACCCACCCGTGTTCCTTCTTTTGTCCTTCCTTTATGTTCCGGGGCCGCGGTATCTCTTTCGAACAACCCGCAACCCCGGCACGCGGTGGCCTGAGAAGGCCCCTCTGGTCGGTTTTTTTTTTTAAATTAAAGGATGGGATCCTAAGATTTTGGCCCATTTTGCTTTTAATTGAGTGATAGAACATTTACATTTTTCAGAGCTCAAAAGGGAGTTTACGTGACGACGTATGGATTCTCGGTTATTTCTCTAGCCAGCTACAGTACGGTAAGATTCTGTTAACAAGGCGAAGATCAATACGATATTTTACTCTTATTTTAGGAGCACGTGGTAATGCTATACTGTATTTCTTTGTTTTTATTGAAAACTTAAATGTTGACGTGTGAGTTTGACCCCAACATTTTAATAAAGCTACCGTACTGGGGGTCTAAATAGCTGCTTAAACAGAATCATAATCAGTTAATAATGTAAAATGGTCACAAAGTGCTCACAATTTGAAGTGCGTCTGTTATTATCCTATTATGATTCTGCTAAAGCGGACATTTTATACCCCTGATCATCGCACCGCAAAGATTACAGCCTAAATCTGTATGAGCACGGGCCCAGATTTTACTAGTAGTTCTTTATTTTTTTTTTGCAGATAATAAAGACAGCATGGTCCTACTTCACACTGCTTCTCAACTTTTTCAAAGAAAAAAGTCTTGATACCGTGTAGAATTCAAGAGGTATTTTAGCTACAGTAGTCACAGCTTGTTAGAAAAGTAATCATTGCATTTAAAAATTAAATATGTAGGCGTTATGAAGCTTCAATCATTAAAATATTCAGTAGTTGGTAATAAAAATATAGAAAAACGTAAAAATCTTTTATTTTAGCATATATGTATATAATAATGTATCGTATAATAATGTATGTAGGGTATTAAGATAAATAAGTAACAGGTACATAATAGAGTAAGTCACGTCGTCGTCGTTCATAAGTTGAGACTACCCTCTTTTTTCCCGGAATTTATAATTTAAACAAAAATAAAAATTTCTAAAACTGATGTAAAGAAAATAGCATAAACTTTCTCAGCCTAGAACGTGGCAACACAAGCCATTTATCTGTGAAATGGAGTGGATATTGTTTTGCACAACGGCCCGGTTCAGAATGCTGGATGAAAATCAACATTTCTTCGTATTTCTTTAGAACATGTCCCATTTAGAGGAGTAGTTATAAAATAAATGACACAAAGAACGGATCCCATGTATTACAAGTACAACACGTAAGCCAGGGGCTGATGCCACCGGGTCATGGGCCATTACTGCGGCTACAAAGTATAGAAGGCCATTCAGCCAACTGACTGATAACTATTACTCTTACATTAGTCAATAAGTAGAAACACCCCCAAGAATAACTCCGGACGGTATAAATAAAACACAGGCTAGATTTGCATCTTATTTTATTGATTTGTCCTCCCAAAAGTTGTTTTTCGCTTATGTTCGGACTTACAAGGATTACTTTTTTTCTTGGGCTACTTACAGTACATTACAACGTTTTATAAAGAAATCACAATGTGTTTGCGAGCGCCGCCGCCGCCGCGCCACCCATACACTCGCTCAAAGTAAATTTAATCAGTCGTTTTTTACACATAACTCGAAAACATTTACAAAAACACCGCGCGCTGCTCTAATATCGCCTCGACAGATGATTTGGGTGACATTATTTTTTACATTGGATAAGGGAAGTCATAAAACTGACAGTTACAGGGAATATAACAGCACTGTATGTACGTATGTATGTATATGGGGTGAGTGGCATGAGTGTGTCGTGAGTAGGCGTGAGTAGAGCGGCGCGGGTGAGTGTACACATAAGTAAGCGCGCAGCAGCTCGAGCGCGGCGGCGACGGTGCTCCTTCTTCTCCCGCTATATTTATATCGGTCACACGAGACCCTCCTAACTAAAAAACCAAATCAAATCTCTAATTCAACTCTTAGCTAACCTGTATAATTACAAATGCATATACATAATAACCATACACTTTTACATATGTATATAATTTATATTACTTACGCTACTCCGTTAACGTTAACGCTATATGTATAGTAAGAGTGTAGACAGTTCCCGAGTCGAGTATAGTTTCGATTTCAATGCTCGGAGACCGTTCCGGACTTCGCTGTGGCGGACCGATATACACAAAGTTTACATTAAACGAACGACAGAATGATATTTACAATACGAAATTAACAAATGATAAATTGAACTACGCGTAGTCTAACCTAATGGATGAGGCGACAGCGAAATCCGAAGCGAAGCAATAAAAAATGTTAACTAAGAGCGGCGCGCTCCACGTCGACAGCTTAATATAACGAGGAATCTGCGAAATGCATGCCGGGGCAAGTGTCGATCATAGTCACGCGTCTATTCACAAATATACAGTTCCTAAGTGTAGCTAATATTGGACGAAGTCGCGCGGATCCCTAGCCTAGTGTGGGGAGTCCCCGTCGGAGTGGCGATGGAAGACTGGATTAAAAATACATTCTTATTTATTTTATATCGTTTGAATCACCGAAACATCTTAATTCTGCCACTTAACAAATAGTGAGGTACTCGCGTCACTCAGCGGCAGTGCTCTAATCACGTATGTTCGACTACAATTAGACGAGAAAATAATAGAAACATGTTGAATAACTAAATAAATAACAATTCATAATCGTATTCTCACTAGTCGACAGCATTATGTTCATAAGCGTATGGTGGCCGGGCGAGTGCGTCGCGCGTCGCCTCCAGGTCACAGTGCACACTATCGCTCGCGCTTACTACCGGACACTTAAAGCTCTCCCACAACACATGAACGGTATTTAATCCCTGCATTACAAAACAACATATAAATATACAATTTTAGTACCATCGTCTATACTTAACACGAATAGATCCAATAGGTCAGCAGACACATAACCGAGATCACACGAAATGCACCCTTAACATGTCGATACTTGCTTTATAGTTTATTTCAATGTACACCGCTGGTTCCGTTATCTTTGGATACACGTCACTACCGAGTCACGAGTCACTTTATAACGAAAAACTTCGTACATATTTACATAGTTCGTTAAGGTGTGTGTATATAAAAGTAATACGTCAAAATAACTGAAGATCTACGCACTTTGACGTGTATCCGGGAGTTGTTCACAAAGTTCGGCCACTCCGCTGCCTATCGGGCACGTACACTGCGAGTTGGGGCACTAGTTTATCTTCATTCTATTTTTGCCCACTGTTGGGCTTCATCATCATCCAGTACTTCTCCTTCTATGGTCCAGGTGTTACCAGTTAGAACTGGCGTTTACTCATTATTTTCAACGATTTAAATCCGGACCTTAATCTTTGAAGTTTCATTGAACTTCTTCAAAAGCTGGTTAATCAGGCTATGATTGTTTTACGATGGAGCGTTTCGACTCAATCTTTGTTGCTCGATGCTGGAGTGTAATCGGTCTACACCTCCTTAGCAAAAATCTTAAGCTTTCATGAAATGTTGAAGCTTTTTTAGCCTGAAGCTGGTCGATGCTACAGCGTCACAAGCCAGGAGCTGTAGGGCCCTTCGGCGTGTAGGTGCGGCTGCGTCTATCCGGCGGGGTGGGCGCGTCAGTCCTCGTCCGACAGCGGCTCGTACTGCGCCGACATGAGCGGCGCGGGCTCGGGCAGCGGGGCCACCGGCGCGGGCGCCGCACTCGACGCCGGGGCGTTGTTGGATGCTGGAATATGGACACATGTTAGTCGTATCTCATTTTCATCATTTTACCTCTAAAATTAGTATTAGCACCCTCGTGCTAATACCAAAGTCAAACTATATGATACATATTCGTCATGTGTGTAAATTTTTAAAGGGTTTTTCAGGGGTACGATGCAGAAAATAAGATGGAAATAAACATCCCAGTTGACAACCATCAAATTGGTATTTTTTTCTCATAGTACTTTCATTTTTTAAATCTTTGTGTCGACTGATACCAAAAAGCTAGATTATCCTTAAACTAGCTTTTGCCCGCGGCTTCGCTCGCATTAAATTCGGGGTAACACAGTTCCCCTTTCCTGATTTACAGGTACCTACCTGCTACCTGTAGTTTTTGCCCTTGCGCCTTATTTATTGTAATAGCAATGCTAAGTTTTCCCTTTTCTTCTCTCTTTCTCCCTCATATCTCAATCTTTTTTTTTTTTTTAAATAGCCTATGTCCGTCTCCAGGGTCCCAACTTTCTCTGTGTCGGTTCTAAATCGGTTTAGCCGCTTAGGCGTGAAGACGTAACAAACAAACAAACTCACTTTCGCTTTTATAATATTAATAAGGATTCAAGATAACGGCAAAGACATGAAAGTGTTAGTATAATAATATGTATGGTAATGAAATAAAAGAAAAACATAGTATGAACTCACAATCTCCAGGCGTGGTGGCCACATTGAGCGCGGAGTAGGGGTACGCGTATGCCGTGGTGGGGAAGGCGAGTGGCTTGGTGCGCTCGTCGGCGTCGCTGCGCATGACCTCCACGATGCGGTTGGTGACGTAGTCGAAGGCCGTCAGCACCCCGCCCCCGCCGCCCCCGCCGCCGCCCGGCGCCACCCCGCCGCCCGCGCCGCCCACGGACGAGCCCACGCAGCTGTAGCGACGGTTGCTGTTGTTTCTGCAACAAATAAAAATGTTTAAATAAGTGGATAGGTAAACTATCAGAAAAATGAATATCATGCCATCACATCAACTTAAAAAGTGCTTTACCCCACATTATCTATTTAAAGTCGTCCACATGAAGAGTTTTTTGTCATCACAAAATAAATGCTAGTTTTAGAAATATAAGCATAATTTTTAATGGTTAGCAGCTAGCTGTTTAACGGATGTAGGTCGATCATTATGAACAACAAGAGATACGCCCTGTTCTACAATGACTTGACTGTCTTGTGTGTGACTACGTTTTGTTACCATTTATAAATAAACTTCTCTAATTTCAAAAATGGCAGAAACTAAGAGAAGCTTGGGCCCAAAGGAAGTATGATTTATGAAGCTTCAAGAGGCTAGTGCCCTAGTGAACGTGGTTATATACCTGTTGGCAGGATGGTTGTCGGGCGGGCTGACGGGCTCGAGGTAGGGCGCGTGCTTGGGCGCGTCGCGTCGCTTCCACTCCTCGCCGCCGCCGCTCACGTAACCCTCAGAGTTGCCCACGCTGAACCTGTTACTGCAGAAGAAATAAACGCATTATTTAGAGGTCCATTTGTGCCTAAGCAAAAGTCAAGCAAAGATCGACTTTACGTGCATGTTCAGGCACGGGAACGTCACACAGTGATCATCCGGATAACTTTATTTCGAAATAAATAAAAAAACGTGATATTTGTATGGAGAACCAATTCTATAGATCGAACGCTACTTTTTTTTTTTTTCGGCTGGGAAATCATCTAATGACTTCCCCCGCTCTGGGCGGTGCGGGGGGGCATGTCAGACTTGTACTGACTAAAACCCACCCATGTTCCTTCTGTTGCCCTTTACGTTCCGGGGCCGCGGTATCTCCTTCGAACAACCCACAACCCCGGCAGGAACATCGAACGCTACTTCACACAAGCTTGGTGAAGTAGCGATTCATCCGAAAAGCTTATTTGTATCAACTTTATGTCAACTTTTACGACTGTACTCATTAGGGATAAGTAGCTAAGTAGCTCCATTGGTCTCGGTCTATGATTCTAAGTTTTGATGAGATCGAACATTTCACCTTCCTAGCGTTTTCCAACTATGTTAGCTTGGCTTCCAGTCTAACCGGATGCAGCTGAATACCAGTATTTTACATGGAACGAGTACCTATCCGATCTCCCAACTCTAGTTACTGAGGTAAGACATCCAGGGCCACTTACTTGTGGTGCATAATAGAGGTGGTGGGACTACAGAAGTCCCTGGTGATGATGTTAGACGCTAGGTCTCCTAGCTTGATGCTGGTGGTGTGTGCGGCCGCCGCCGCCGCGTGCGCCGCCTCCTCCCGCTCGCGCTCGGCGGGAGTCACGCCGCGGTCCGGACGGTCCTGTGGACGAACACGATTTGTTACTTATATGGAACTCCTGTAGAGGGAGCTTTACCTAGCGGTACAGTGATGCAGGCCATTGCAGGCTAACAGTACAGTTACAGAAACTAAAGTTTTGGTTTTGAACTTACATTGATACTCTAGAGCAACTGAGCGGGAATAGAAGAGTAAAATACTGTGTTAGTTTCGAATAAATTCAACACATTAATACGTCGGACTTTTGGTTATATAGCAGTATTTTATACGTTACCAAGGAAACCTACCTCAAAACTATCTCCATAAGTTTTGACATAAGTTTCTGTATGACTGAGTAAAGAAAACAAATTCTATTAAGTCCGTCAAATTATCAAAAAATATTGATCTCATATTTTTTCAATCCAACAAAATATTACAAAGATAAATCGCGTCAAAGTTCGGGAGTGAGGGCTCGTGACGTCACTTCTGAGTTAAAATTGTACCAAGACGTGACATTATGCGACATTTTAAATCAATATATGTATCTGAGTACTGTCTTGATAATGTGAAAAAAGAAAAAGTATGTTGCCAATACTTTTGGATAATATAATTCACAGACAAAAACAACAAAAAAAAATAGTCATCACCCTACTAAAATAGGCATTGGACAAATAAACATTTCTTAGTCGTTTCTTAAAAGCCCCCACCCAGTCCCTTCCTCGCTCGAGCCAGCCCGCTCGCTGAGCCAGTAAACCAAAATCCCCCAAATAATGGAACTCAGATCCAGCCTGTCCCTTTGCTATCCTCCCCCAGCGACGACCTAAGCCGAGGCTCGTACCCCGCAGGGGGTGCCCTTAGCGTGCAGTCGCTTAGTTAATACGTTTTTTGCCCCTGGCTGGAGGCCTTAAATGCAAAGCATCCACAAGATAGTCCGGTTGAGCAGCTAACGACCTCATAGATTGAACTGCGAGATGCCATTAAAAAAAAAACAGTATAAAAGTAAATTTTCTTACCGGGAACCTCTGGTCGGAGCTCTGCGAGATCTGATGAGTGATGATCGCATCTATCAAGGAGGCAGCCGTGAGCGTGCCTTCAGCCGGCCTCGGTCGGTTGTCCGCGCCCGCCGCGCCCGCTACGCCGCCTACGCCCGCTACGCCCGCCACGCCTGCTACGCCGGCCGCTACGGCGGGGCCCACTGATACTGATGATACTACTGTGCGCCTGGAAAGGGATATATGACAAGTTAGTATGTTGAAAAAAGTAAAAAAAAATACTCGTCTAGTCCAACATTTTAATATTTTTTTAAGACCGTGTTTTGCCGCGCATGTATGAAGTCTTGTCAAATTCCTAATATATTTGAAAGAACACAGTTGCTTTCAGGATAGTTGGTTTGATAGTATCACCAAAATAACACCTCAATTGCCTTAACTGACATCGAAGACACTGAACCTTGGCAAAAGTGGCTGCAACTGATCTGTTTGAAAAAAGTACGTTGTGAAAAAAGGTTTTCACAAAATCATTAAAAAAACTACTGTCTGTATACTGTGTACTACTATCCTCCTGCAAATATCCTTATTTAGCTCGAAAAAAAATGTAGATACACATACGTGTCTTTCCTGTCGAGATGATGCGGCGTCTGCGCCCTGGGTTTGCCTGGTGTGCTGTACGTCACCGACGATATCATGCGCCGCTCTCCGTCCTGAGATGACACGCTCTGTGAGACAAAACATAAGCATGATAAGACGCTGTACTGTACTGTTGTTAGAGAACCGTTTATTTTATTATTTATCTACCATCTTAAAGCCCTCGCTTCAAATGCAGATTACGAATTTAAAAACATCTAAATTTTTGTAGGGAATAATTTTAACGATAATGAAACCTATAGGTTAAAATACCCAAAAATAGAGACTACTGAAACTCGTCGCATTCACTCACTCTTTATTGGTTTTGTATAAGGAAAAGAGACTACGCCAAAATAAAATATATTGTGATTTTACCCCAATTCATAATTGCAGTCTATTATTATCCCATTGAAGAGTTTTTCTACTTAAAAGGCACGAACAATGAGGACCCCGTTAGTCAAGTGTGTGAATTCTAAAACGTTATACATCCCTTGAAGATAAATTCAAATGTATTCCTTCTTTTTCGTGTGGTTAGTGCGTTAACCAGTTATCAGAGCTGTTTAGCCACCACTGAGCCTCTGCCGTCGAAAAATTACACTTAGGCAAGCTGCTTTCATCACAAAATTACCTTCACCGAAACTAGTGATAAGAATTATACAACGCACATGTATTCGAAAAAGGTGCGTATCTCAACTTCGAACTCAAGAATTGTGACTCGGGAGTCCGGCGTTGCCTACTAGGCTATTATTGCTTGTACTTTAAAGACACCAAGTCTATTTACAGCACAGCCACAAGCTTTCAGAGAGGGAGGGCCGTGAGGTACAACGCGGCCCTCTTACGCAGTCTAGAACCTACACATACATGAATACATGAACCACTATGCTTCTACAGTCTACAAAAATTTATGCAACATAGTGTAGAGGTTTCTTTTTGTTTTTATTTAATAAGTATTTTTCTTTAATTAGCTTAAGGATTTTTCGTTTTTTTATTTGGTATGTTTAGCTTAATTACGCATTATTTTACTAATTTAAAAGTATATTTGCACGCCCTAAACAGGCAACACCTGGTTATACCTATATTTTAAGCAAATAAATGATTCTGATTCCTATTCATATGTGAAAGAATAAATGCAAATGCTCCATGGCCAATTTGTATTTCTCCCCACATACCTGCCTACATTATTTCGGTACATATTTAGTTTTATTAATGTTGGTTTATCGAGAACAGTCAGTATACGTTAAAACTGACCATAAGGTGCTGATGATGTCTCTCTTGTATAATTTGTTGTTGATGCTGTTGTTGCAGCTGTTGCTGGTGCTGTTGCTGTTGTTGGTGTTGTTGTTGCTGTTGTTGTTGCTGCTGCTGTTGTTGTTGCTGCTGCTGCTGTTGTTGTTGCTGCTGATGTTGTTGTTGCTGATGTTGTTGTTGCTGATGTTGTTGTTGCTGTTGCTGCTGGTGTTGTTGCTCGGCGTGTCGCTCCTGCATCGCATGCTATATCGTACGACTTATGTATTAATCTCAGCTAAAAATATGGTTGTTAAATCGCTGAGCAGATTATTTAATAGAAGCCTGCAGCTATGGTGAATGGTCAGCAATCAGCTAGAATAGTAGGTAGATCACAGTGTAACTGTACCAACTCGATATATCGCGTTTCATATGATTAGATCTATCGATGGTTTTATGTTTGAGGTTTATGCCATCAGTCTTTGCTTTTCCCAACTCAGCTGAGGTTGCCATTCAGTTCAGATCCAACTTAAAACCTCTATTCTATAAGAAGCGATCCAATTACTGGGGCCGAGGATACCCCTTAAACATGTAACATCTGCCTAATTAAGATTTAAACTCAATCATATTTACTGTGAAAAAGTAATTATGAGAAAATGTTAAAAATACGTTATCTAATCAGAGTAATTTAAACAGTTCAAGGCCAGAAACCCGGTCAAATCTAAAAACGTTAAAATATAGAGTTGATTCAGTGACACTGTCCAAATGTGAACAACACTTACTATGGAGTGTTGCATATGTCGGTCGTGGATGATCTGCGCCTGATGTTGTTGTTGTTGTTGATTCTGGTGTTGTTGTTGTTGCTCCATTGCATGTCGCTCGTGAATCGCGTGGATGGCGCGTTCGCTGTAACAATGATTAAATCTGTAATAAACAATGATAAATCTGTTTTCCCAACATGTTAGGGTTAGGTTCCAATATTAACAAATGCAGCTGTATCCAGTATTTTACATGGAGCGACTGCCTATCTGATCCCAAAAACTCAGTACTGAGTTTTTTTTTAATTGCATGTCGCAGTTCAACCTATGAGGTCGTTATCTGCTTAACCTGTTATCCTGTGGATGCCTTGCATTTAAGGCCTCCAGCCAGGGGCGTTAAACTTATAAACTAAGCGACGCTAAGGGCACCCCCTGCGGGGTACGGGCCTCGGCTTAGGTCGTCGCTGGGGGAAGACAGCAAAGGGACAGGCTGGATCTGATCCATTATTTGGGGATTTTTATTTACTGGCTCAGTAACGCGGGCTGGTTTGAGCAAAGGGACGAGGGGGGACTCAGTACTGAGTTATACGATACACAGGTAAGAATGGCTGTCAGACTTTCCGGTCAATGACTACTTGTAATGACTGTCAAAGATTAACGAATGACAGCCGGGATCAACGTATTTTTTTTGCTTTTCGTGGCTCGGAGGAAACTCGGTATGTAACTGATGGTCGATTACAAAATTTATGAAAGACTACTTCAGGTGATCTCTTTTATGAACGCTACTAGTTTTGAGCAATATTGTTGTGCACTTACGCGTCTCTTCTCTGTATTTGTATCTGTCTGTCTCTCTCCATATATTGTGGTTGCGACTGAACTCTTCTGTCCATCATTTGCTGCAAAATAATACATAAAATTATTTTTAAATATACACGATTTATGTCTTTACATTATTTAATTTATCTACAATAAAGTTCTTTTACATTTTGATTGATGTTAGTTAACTTAGGCCAGTCGTGGAGAATTAATTGAATAAAAAATCAAAGAAATTAATACTCACCGGGAATTGCGAACCGATCGGGAATTTCTGCGCCATAAATCTGTGAAATGAAAATAATAACTACAGTTAATACAATTTTATTTGACATTTCCTTATATTATCACTGAGCTATAACGTAGGTATTGCAATTCAGTTTTAGTCATTCATACTAATATTATTAAAGATCTGTATGTCTATATTGTTATTCTTTCACGACTTATCGGCAGATTTAAATAAATGGAGATGTTTCCAATTTGGTCAGTACTATAATTAAATACTACCTTAAAAAATCGAGAAAATTCCGTGAATAATCGGGAAAATAACACTGTTGTGGTAACTGTTTTTACATGGAGCGACTGCCTATCTGACCTCCACAATCCAATTAGTACTGGGTACCCCTTGATAAGACTGGCGGTCAGATCTTCAGGTCATGGACCTTTAACGACTGTCAAAGATCTACAAATGACAGCCGGGTCCAACGGCTTAACGTGCTTTCCGAGGTATAATAAGAAATTCGATATGCAATAAGTGGTTTTAATTTTATTGAGTATAGTATAAAAAAACTTAGCCGGGACTCAATGAATTTTTCTAGGTTCTGTAATTTTTCCTCTAGTATCAAATAATACCTGATCAGCACGCAAGCAAAGCCGCGGACAGAAGCCAGTCGTTAATGATTTCTTAAAATACGAGTAATATTTCCAATACGTTGTCCTGTTCCGCGGTTTATATTGACGTCCATGAAAGACCGAATTAATTCATCAAATTATATACCTAGTTGGCTTTCTTATACCTGTAATTGGCGCGTTTGGTAAAATATTCATGTTGAAATACTAAAATAATTATTTAAAATGTATTATATAACGGGTTGATGCCCGCTACTCCATGTCCAAGGCGAGTATTTTGCGTAAGGTATTCAAGATGTATTAGAAATGTCACTCAAACAACGCGAGTATTTTAACAAATACGTAACATCACGGCTATAATCCACAAAGAGATAGACAGAGCTGTCTCTAGTAGTACACTCACATGTCACCATTCATTTGTTTAAAGTCTTCATCATCCAGGCACAAATCCAAACTTCAGAGAAATTCCTGACGAAAAGCCAGATAACACTTTGCCCAATCGCGAATCGAAGCCGGGCAGAAGTCACCCAGTCTTAGGTAATAAGTCCATAGAATATATTGCCATCAACATACCTAAGGTCGTGGTGTTGTTGCTGCTGCTGTTGCTGCGACTGTTGCTTGGCCTCCTGCTTGCCGTCGGGCTGCGAGCCGCGCGGCACAGGCAGTGCCGTTGCGGCCGACGCAACGTCAACTAATGACGTAAAAGCTTCGTGACCTGAGAACAATTTAAAATTAAGCCTAAGGAGCTCATTTTACTTAAACTGAAAACTAGAGCATTTTGTGATATTGTGTTCGTCCGGAAATTATGTAAAAGTAACTATTAGGCACAATTCACATCGAAATGTCAGCGTAGCGGCAGGCAATAACAATGTCAAACTATTTTAAGCTTTATATCCATATGGAAATGCATAGTTTTGCTTGAAAGAGTCGGTCAGTCAAGCAGCCCGATTCTTATTCCTAAATGAATTGCTCCTATATTTCTGGACCGATTTACTTTAATTACCCGACAATATAGTTGGGAAAAAATCTGATAGCCTTTTAACTATATTGGGGTCGACTTCCACCCTTACCGGTTTAAGCTGAATACCAGTATTTTACATGGAACTGCTCCCTACCAGACCTCTACAACCCAGATAATAATTAGGTAATATAAAGGTTTGGTAAAAAAGGTTGTCAGTCTTTCGACCCACTGGCATATTTACGTCAGTATGTGATAAAAGCAATTTCTTAAGTCGAAGTATTTGCAAAATCGAATGTGTTTGAAGTAGATTACCTGGTGGCGGTTGTGGATGCTGATGTTGGTAGACGTGCTGCGGCGAGTGCCTCTGTATGACAGACAGCGCGTCGCGCCGGAACTGAGGCGACGCCGCGCGCTCATCTTACGGTAAGAATAAGACAAGTTATATAGCGCCAGTTTATATACACGACTCTTAGGAGGCGCCACGTATTAAGTGTGCGTCTATTTATTGTTCTATACTAATATTGTAAAGACTAAATATGTTTTTGTTTGATTATTTCTACTGAATGGGCTCAAGCACCTCCTGGACCAATTAAAAAAAAACAGGAGTTGAAAGCTAATTTATCAGGAAGTAACATGACAGGCTATTTACATCACGTTACAATACTTAGGAGCTGAGCAACGAGTGAAACTGTGGGGCGCAGCTAGTATTTTATAAAGGATGTATTTATTCGATCAATATTGATGATCGATTTTTGATTCAGGGTAAATGGTAAATGGGTTCAAGAGTTGTCTACCTTCACAAAAAACACAATTTAATGCCTGTTTAATCTTGAAAGTTTAGGCACAGATTTATTCGCATACATTGCATAATATATAAAAGCACACACTATTACCACATAAAAATGCGAGCAAGATGGTTGCTACAGATTGTTACAGAGTCGTGTCAAAGCGAGTCTATATAAAGATGAAACAGCTCATCTACCCCACGTAGTTCCTTGAGACGCTCGATAGCTTGTCTTATTCATACCCACCCTTGCATAAGAGGTTCACACTTTGGGCGAGACATCAATCCCTTAACTCAAAGTGAAAATGCCGAAACGAGTGTTGTTGGAGTTACAATTTTCGGAGCTGATCCGTAAGTTGCAATTCCAACAGCATGCTCAGAGATCCTTCCAACATTTCAAAATTCGAACACGCCGCGACCTACTTCGATACAGTTCTTGCTTTAATAAGGTTTATATACTGACCAGGCGGCGGATGCGGATGTGGGTGTGGGTAGCTGTGCTGCGGCGTATGTCGCTGTATGACAGACACGGCGTCCCGCCTGAACTGCGGCGACGACGCCCGCTCGCGCTCCCGTCGCGCGCCGCCGTGCATCTGCTGGGACGTTATGAAGTCCGCCATGATGATCTGCCGCTGTTCTAGGCCGTAGGGGTTGCGGGTGTAGCCTGAGCTGCCCGTCTGTGAATGAGAACTTAGGTTAGTATGCTTTAAGAGATTGTGGAGAACGCAATTGTGCACCCCAAGAAGTAGAGAATAGGAAGAACATCGTGTGGTTGGTCAGTAGAACTACGGCCGACTACTCCATCACCCCACGGCAGAGGTCATCCATTGATCCATCTTTTCTACTCATTCACATCTATCACTCTTTTAGTTACATGCGTTTCGTCCCTCCTCATTACATGTCCATACCAAGACAATCACCCCCTGTTTTTTTGTAAAAGACGTAAAGGAGATGGCTAAATGGAAGTATGGACGACTGCCCCAGCAATGTATAAACATGGAACTTTGCAATATGTAATTCTGAATAGCTGAATATTAGTATTTCATGTGAATAAAGTTTCAAGAACTTTTCATATCTTTACAATCCTGAAAATAAAATCGTGTAACTCCTATGTCAATAGGTATAAAAAACTGCAAACAAATGACATATTGCAATGAACTTTGACCTAGGCGTTTGAATATTTCTGCAATGTTTTACGATATTTTTGACTAGCGAGCGACACATCCCGATTTCGCACGGTTGTACCGGGTACGTGAGTACCGTAGTATCTACAAAGAGGTAATTACGAGCTTTCTACAATTCACGCAAAAATCACTCGCGCCCGCGTGGATACATAATAATGTATCTTACCTAGCGGAAATGTATATCTAGGTATCTCAGATACAAAAATCTATAATTGTTTGGATGTCTGTTAATATTAATCCCAATTTTCACATAGGTTCATCATTTCAACCACTTATTTATATATTAACTGTGAAAACTGTCTTTACTTCAACTCATTATCCTACACGAATGTATGCCTAAACCTTCCGGAAGAACCAGTCTACCTACTAGTGACAACCCCATCAAAATCTGTTTGTTGATACATCCGTAGGCAGACAGATAAGTGCGCCAGGGGGACTTAGTTTAGTAGGTAGGTATGTAGTGATTGATAAATCCTGCCCAAAATACGTTATCTAGTTAAGGCACTGAGTAACCAAGGACATAAAAGTTATTGAAATAAAACAACAAAAATACGATTTATTTATTTCTTCCTCATTCTGTGATTTTTACAAGAATATTATCTAAATATGAAACGGCGTCTGTTCTGTTGTCTGTTGTTGTATGTATGACATCCATCAGACCATAGATAATACACTAGCATCTGATCTGACTTCCTTTTATATTATAGTACTCTGTGGATCTGACGTTTGTTTTTTCCTAAAGAAGGGTTGAACTTCAAGTGTAACAGAATCGATAAAATAATCGAATAGGTTGAAAGAAAAAAATAGAATTAGTTTTTATCGACCACTATTCAGTTTATATTTTTCGACACAAAATAGGTAGTAAGATTAAGAGAAGAAGCACAGTCCGAAGCTTTCAGTTATTTTTATTAGAATAAAGTGGAATTGAGTAAAGTAGATTGTCACTTTAAAACCCTGTGAAAACATAATAACAAGCAACTATACAGGACACCGAATTGAACCCCTTAGTTTCAGAAAAACCTGTTATCAAAAATCGATTTAAGTACCTGCAGTTTCATTTGACATTCTGCAAAAGCGATAAGACCCCTCCCTAGCTTGCAGTTAGTGTTATTTCCACTTGACCTTGTCATGTAAATCAAAAAAGCAAATAAAATACTTTTTTTATGTTTAACATTCACGAAAGTTCTAGGAAATTATTAAACACTAGATAATTCATGAATGATTTTTTAAATATTACGAGTTAATGTAAGATTCCTATACATGCTGGGGGCAGTCATTTAGCCATGTCCTTTCACACTTATATACTTATACTCATTTCTTACTTTATCCATTCTTGTCACTCCACACATCAATCTCATTTTTATTTCCACTACATGCAATTTATTTTCATCAACTTCTTTACAAAATAAAAATGTTCTTACTCAATATTATATATATAAAAGATGTAGGTACTCACAGGTGAAAAACTCGGCGACTGTGGTCTAGGCTGACTGCCTTGCGCATAGTACGCGTGGCCGGGAGGGCCGGGGCCGCCCGGACTCCTTCTCTTATAGAAGTCCAACGTCCTCTTGTCAGGAAGGTGATGGGTCCCATGCACCGGCGTCCCCGCGGTTATAGACCCCGCCTTAGGTTCCGAGGGATTCCTATGAGGCTCGAACCTCGATTCCACAGGGGTCCCAAGGGTTATGGAGCCTTTGGGGTTGGGTGCTGGCTTTAGGGTAGGTCTTGGAGGTGCCCCTACTGATTTAGGCTTTGAGTTGTACTGATTAGGAGATTCCCGTTCTTGTTGGGGTCTGTAGTCTGTTGAGTTTCGGTATACCTGGTGGAAGAAATTAATGTTATAGATTAAAGCTGAGAATGGAACCCAGTACTATCTGGGTTGTGGAGGTTCTGACTTCCACAACCCAGATAGTACGCAAGTAAGTATGCAGATAGTAAGCAGTCGTTTCATGTAAATCTGCAACAGGTTAGACTGGAAGCCGACCCCAACATATCTGGTATAAGGCTAGATAGACGACGATGTTTGCGAAAATTATAAATGCGAATGTTTGTGAGGATGGATGGATGGATGTTTGTTACTCTTTCACGTCAAAACGGCTGAACGGATCTTGATGAAATTTACAGGGGCACAGAGGTAGGTCATAGTCTGGAATACCACATAGGATACTTTTTTTCTATCATCACGCGGGCGAAGTCGCGGGCGCTAGCTAGTGTGATATATTTGAACATTTTCCAAAAACATAATTGATTACTAACCGACTTATTAGGGTGCGGGAACGGCTGATCATGCCTCGGCCTCTTCACGCTGAGATCCAACAACGGCTCATGCCTCTCCTGCCTCAACAGCAGGTTCTCATGCCGGTCATGTCTGTCAGGCCGGTCGGGTCGCTCGGGTCTCTCCGCCCGAGGCTCGATGTGCAGCACCATGACGTCCTTGTCGTTCGTGGAGGGGTGTGAGAGAGGGGTGATGGTTGCTGCACGTTGGGGGCTGGAAGCGCCTGTGTTGCCGACGTGGGAGCTGTTCACTACTGATAGCGTTGCGAGTGCTTCTCTACCGCTTGCGCAGGATGAGGTAACCTAGAGAAGGGTTTATTTAATTGTTATATTTATTGAGTGATAAAACAGCTACAGCTACTAAAAATGCCCGCCAATGATTCCGTATAAACTTGCGACATAAACAGCCATATCTTTTGACTGCGTAGACTTTTAACACAGTTTCAAGGGACCACAGAAGAGTGGTTTTAACTTCCAACTCGATACCTGCACGTGTTCTCGAGACAAACCACAAAGTGAACCTTTATGGGTACGTTTTTTCCTTTTACAGAACCCTAAAAGTAAGACAGTAGCTATCTTTAAATAGACTGAACCTAGGTTGACCATAGCAAGGAAACCTGTTCAAGTGGAGCTTCAGTAATGACTCTGCTCTGATGATAAAAAAACTACTAATCAATTGTAATTAAATAGATTTTTATCATCAAAGCATCTGCAGAAAATAATAATTGCTATTTGGTTTAATAGTCACAAGCCTGGCAGCTGAGTGTTAGGTCCTGGATTCTGTTTAAAGCACAGGCAGTGTGTCTCCGTTTATCTGGCACCGTCTCCGACACTAGGTCTATAGCTTCATAATCATACCTTGATCTGATGCGGCTTGATGCTGGGATGCTGTGGCTGCGAGTCCCTCGTGAGGCTGATCTCGATGAGGTTGAGCACCACGTCCCGCACCGTCTGCGGCGCGTTCGTACTGCGGCCCACTGACGTCACCGGGGACGCCGGGACCGCGGACACGGCCACCACGGGACTGCACGACGATGCTGACGATACTACCGTCGGGAGCGACGTAGGGGGAACGATCTGTAAATAAAGGAAGATTTTTAGATAATTACATTATGGAACTATGTTAATGAATGAAGAAGTAGAGAAAAGCCAAAAAAAAAGATGCATGGATTGCGTAAGGAATTATATGAAAGAGAAAGAAGTATTTATGATGGCGTTGCGTCTGACAGGGAAAATGGATTTTTAATTCAATTTCAGATTTTGTTGCCTTCATTACCGATAAAAAAGACAACAAATCATTGTTTTGGAGTGAATCTTACATGCTAGTCTGTTAGCCCTACTCATTGAGACTTTTGACTTTGTACTTGATTGATCAAACTATTATTATGTTTGGTGGTCATTTTTTTTAAAGTTTCTCATAATTAAGTGAATTATGTTTGTTCTTCTAAGACATAAATTTCCTTAAAGTGGTGTTTAACTTCTTGTCACATCTGTATAAAATACTGTTAAGGGGAAACGGGTCAACTCATACACTATAGTATTGCATAACAGTATGATGTGTGTACCTTGGCACTGGGCGCGTCGTTCTCCTCGTCCGCAGTTTCAGTGGCGGAGGAGTCGTACTCGTCGCGGCGCGGGCGGCGCGGGGCGGCGGCGTCCGTGCGCGGGGCGGGCGCGGGCGGCGCGGGGGCGGGGGACCCGCCGCTCGCCGTGTCCGTGTCGGCCGACGACAGCGCGCTGTCCTCGCTGGACGGCGCGCTCGGACGGTCCAACACCGACGTATCCAGTTGCAGCTTTTTTCTGTGGGAATAATATGGTTTTAAATATATTCTTATAGCAACATTACAGACATCCAATGCGATGCTATAAATCACAAAATATATCATGTCGTTTTCAACAGCACCGAAATATTGAGACATAAATATAAAGTACACGGTAAATATCCCTTTTCAAATGTTGATAATAATCTTAAAGTCCCTTAACTACTAAGCAGCACCTACCTATAGGTGAAGTAGAACGCCTTCAGACTGGCCGGAGTCCTGCCACTGACGGCTGCGATTCTGTCCCACGCCGTCCCATGCTCCCGCAACAGCGACCGGAACCTCGCAGCCTCCTCCTCCGTGGGCTCGGGCGCTAGGCCACCCTCCACCACGGTCTCTAACCTCCTTGTTATTCTCTTGAAGCAAGCTAAACAGCATTTGCTTAACTCACTGGGGATTTCTGTGGAAAGAGTTGAGATTGTTAGAGATTACCACAGATTAAAAAAAAATGGCAATGACCAAAAAGTTTTTATACAGGTGAGAATAAAGAGAACCAGTGTCTTTTTAAAAAATCTGTCATTTCTTTCATGCTGCTATTTGCTATCTAAAATCAGCCAAAAACTCATTACAGAATGGTTTACGCAATTTTTATGCATCACAGGAATATTCCGATATAATGCTAAATAATTAGATTTATTTTGCATCTGCAATGCGTTGCAATAAGTCGAATTGTCTAAATGACAGATTGTTCAAATTATTTTTTAATAGCCACCTAGTTAACAACTTAATAAAGCTCCGGGGATTTTTTCCCTAAAATGCAAATCTTCAACTAAAACTCACCAAACTCTTCCATAAGCGGCCTCTTAAGTTCTAGCGACAGATCATGCCACCGCGGCGGCAGGTGCCTCAGCCGCTTCGCCCTCACTCGGGGTCCTGGACACGTTGGCACAGGACACCGCGTGTACCTCGACCGTACACATCTACAGTGACACGGTTCGCACACCCTCGCACCTGGAAAAAAAGAATAAACTTATGGTTTAGTATTCTGCGATCATCATCATCATCATTTTCCTGCCCTTGTCGCATTCTATTTGGGGTCGGCGCAACACGTTTTCTTCTTCCATTCTCCCCTAGCAGACGTCACGGCATCATTCTTTTCTCTTTCATATCCCACGCTTTTAAAAAAATGCCTATATCCGTCTCCCAACGGTAAACGTACGTAACGTCCCAACTACCTCTGTACCAAAATTCATCAAAATCGGTTTAGCCATTTAGACGTGAAGACGTAACAAAAAAACAAAAACACTTTCGCTTTTATAATATTGGTAAGGATTTTTAAGGTAATTCGAATATCTTGGCAACTGTGAAGTGCTACCTAACCTTATTTGTCTTTGAATAACACAAATATGTTCGTGTAGTAGTCGCAAGCGCGACTGTTGAGCATGTGGTCCTAGATTCAATTCCCGGGTCGAGTCTAGTGTTATTGAGTTTTTCCAGCAGAATTTTTTCAGTAGCAACCACAGAGTCTAGATTTGTGCCCGGTTGATGGCAATAGGCTCGCTCCCTATTACATCTGAGTAAAACATAAGTGACGAAATGTGGGTGTACTTGTTAGTTAGACCTCTGCTTACCCGTTCGGAAATAACAAACCATACCTCTGTATTGAAGTCGGTTAAAAATAGGCAAAAACAAGTACCGCACTCACCTACAGCCTCCTCTTTCAGCCCGTAGTGTATTGCTCGAGACCTGGACACCGTCCGCGTGGCCCCGGACATGTTGCACACGGCGCAGTTGGACGATGTGGTCGTAATTGTCGTCGTTGTCAATGTGGCCGTCGATGAGGGCGTGCCGATGCGTTCTGTTATCGCTGGTGGAGAAACGAGTTTATTTGTAAAGGTAAGGTATTTAACATGTTAAGAGGTATACTCAATTTACTTTCAGACTTATTTGTTTATGACTTTTTAAAGACTTATTTGTTTATTATATGTTGCTATTGCGAATCCGTTTGCCGAGCTCGTGTGACATTCATATTTTATATCGAACGTTTAAGTGCGTTAAATGTGCACATAATACATTTATATCTATCTCCATTTTCAGTAATAAAAGTTCAAAGACGGTGATTATTCGTTAATTTTTAAATACAATCTCATCAACAAAACGCACTCACAAATCAAATAACACCTAAATCAGAACAATTTAGCAGAACAACAAAACGAAAATCTAGTTTCCATATAGTTCATTATTCAAGCGTTAGTTGCATATTAACAAGTTTATTCACAACAGAGAGAGATGATTCGTAAATCACGTCGCAACTGAGCCGGCGAATCGTGCAATATTCAGCGAGGCCCACGTTGGGCGCCAATTCGTAGCGGGCCAGCGAAAACAGATTAGCGCCAATTTAGTTCCGATACCGATGCACTGTTTGTTTAATTATTTATCGTTGTTTGTTATACAAATTGAATTACTGCGCGTCATACATGCGTGTTGTTTGTTTGAATTAATATGTGCATTTATTATTTAGTTTTGTTTTGTTTCGTTGTCTGTTATATTTATTTTATAACCCTTTCATAATCCTAATGCAATTGCCAACAGGATGAATACAAACTACAACAGAGGCTAGACTTCAAACAAATAGTTTGGCTAGTAGAAGTCAGGCTTCAGTAAAGGCGTGCTAAACTGCATCGGCGCAAGTTAAATAACTAACTATTATACGAACAGATTTGAGCTCGCAGTTAATAACTCTCTAACTGCTGTGTAATTACGTTTATGCATTTCGGATGAGACCATAGAGTAGGTTATTCTTGGATTGGCTCTATAAGCTTTATTTCAAGATGGTTAATTTTAGATTTGAGGCTCAATGAAATTCTAAATATAATGTCTTTAATGTAATACGTAAGATAAAATATGGATAAAGGAACATGGGATTATATTTGAATACTATGTAAATTATGAAAAGACACACCTTTTTTATTATTTAGTATTTTCTTTTCAATAACCATCGTCTCTTTTTTGAGATCAACTAATTTTTTTCTCGCCTGTCAACCCTCAATTTGTCATTCACTACCTTACTTATTGTATCATTTTCATTCCCAAAAATCGATCCTAAATCAGAAAATGGCTACCATTTAACTCCAATACATCTACATAGTCAGCATTTCGTCTGTATGTAGCTCAGTGCCTCTGAGTGCTAATTAGCGTCTGTAATCCCTGAGCAAACCAACGACGTTTGTCTTAGAGATACCAGACTATTACTGAGTGAACATGCCAAAGATAAACGGTGTGCTGGAAACGACCACAGTTCTTTAATGAATTTAGTGAATATTGTTACTGATATCGATAGTTTTGGATTAATTGGTACTTATTTCTCTTACCCTTGGGTTATCTGTGTAAAATAATCTATTCATAATGAACGCAAACGCATTATATATTTTTAAATCAACATTTATTAAAGCTCTGCTGTCTGTTCCAGTTTTATTATCCGTGCCGAGCACTGTCGATTAATCCCGCCAATTACTGATATTTACACACGCGCTAATTGGATCACGATTCAACGTTTTATTCAATTTCAAAGCTTATACAGCGTTTTGATGAAATGGCGCCCAACTGAGACTAACCGAATGATCTATTTCATCTAACATGCTTTTATAATGAATTTATATTGATCATTCGTAAATATTAATTAATTATTTTAGTTAAATCATAAGACGGATAGTTGTCACTGTGTCGATAACTTTTCGATGGATAAAAGAAATTGGCGCCCAGCAGGGACTCACGATAACAAAAAATATTAAACCTGCTCCTAATCACTTGTACATAATCAAACAACAAACACCAGTATGCACACAATTTCACTACACTTTAGATCCCACGGGTGGGCAAGCCGTGGAGCGGGATGTCACCTCTATTTGCGCACCGATGTTCAGCCAAGCGCGAGAATTTAACGAGACCGGCTATCCGTGTTTATTTACCGCGCAAACAGTCGCAGACATTTTGTAGATTAAATGCCTTCTGTATGCTGAACGTGTGTAGATATTATTATACAATTTGTCATGTCGTGTTTCCTTTTCATGTTACTGAAAGTATTTAAAATTCACATGAAATTGATATGGAATTGGTAATATTCACGACAAATATTTGATTTTTCATCTCATATTACTACGGTTTTTTTTTGTAGTGATTATGGAGATAATAATATCAGTTTTCAAACGATAAATAGTTGTATAATTTAAGTAATTACGTGAATGATTGGTGTGAAGACAAAGCGAGTCTGGATGGACCGTTTAATCTGTTAATCTTACAAAAGGCACGTTGGTCTCGCACGCCCAATGCTCGATTTACAATTCTGTGTGTGGTGTGTTGGTCGGGTTTATGCTGTCAACCAAGCCGAGGATTATGGCTGTCATACACTAATGTTGTGAGGATTAACTTATGTTCCCGATCGTTTTTGCCAGATTAAGAATAATGTAATGAAATATTCGGGTAGTGTGTTAATTGAATATTCGAATTTTCGACGTATTTTGTTAGTTATCTTTTCAGCGACAAATTACTGGAATTGATTGATATTTCACGCAGTTATCATGATTTGAAACAAAATGTTATTGTATAGCGAAAAATTCATTGCAAAAAAACTAAAGTAACTTTTCGAGACCATTTTTTAATTTACTAGATACTCTTGACTATCAAACAAATACAAAGATTCTTTGTCAATATAAAGGTTTTTGACATAGCCCACAAAGCGATAAAGCATCATTGAAATTAAACCCAACGGCGGTCACTGGGGAGTCGCGCATTTTTTAACAGCCTCCCCCTCAATTAAGACAAGGGGTGACAATGTATTCATAGCAGTACTTGTCTTATAGAAATTTTCGAAACTACTTTTTCCTGCGATTTTAGTCGCATTAAAACCTCCCCCAACCCCGTGATAGAACATTTTAGCTAACAGGAAAAGCTTTGATAGTTAATTACTCAAACGTATGTTAAGCCAAATTATCGACCTCAACATGTTATATGAGGTATCTCATCTAATGGGATAATAAATATATTATACTCTCAGCTCATAAGTACTTCGGAAATTGACCAGTAAACAAGCAAGTTTGTAGACAAATGACAATTTGAACCTATGAAAAAATTCAGAATCAGATCCTACAGTTTGCAGTCCATCTCATAATGCCTCTTTAACTTGCAAATAAAAAAAATGGAGACGATTTCAAAGTAAAGAATATTTGTCAGTTAATATTTTTGAAAAGATGACGTTTTACAAAGTCAATGGTGGTATCGGGGGACTTGTAAGTGGATTAACTGTTTGTAAAGTCACAGACACTCGGCTGAATAGTCGTTATTGTCCGGGGAGCGTCGCAGAATACGCTTCATATTTCACTTTGTTTAAATAATACTCCCAAAAGATGGGAAAGGGATTGGCATGTGGTGAAACCAAGAAAATTCCCGTACAATGTGTTTTTAGAAAAAAAATAAGCAATAGCTTATTTTACTAGATGATATATTTACTCGAAAACAAGAAGAAACACTTATTTTTAGTAATAGAAAAAAATATTAAGAAAAATTTGATGAAACGGTCTGCTCTGCTATTCTTAATGTACTAATCGCATTTAGCAAAGAAACAAGCTCTTACATCAATTTCAAAATTCATAAAAATCCTAAATTCGAGTAATTTTGAAAGTACAGAGTTGTCGTCGTTTCGTACCAGATTTATAGTATTGAACCCCTTAACACACGCAATAAGATATCAAATCACAGCATCGCAATGTCCAATAAAGTTCCCCTGCTAAAAATCAAACTTGTAGCCTGAAATGAAAGATGAACCATATCGCAATGTATATAAAGAGGGTCTCTAGCCGGCGGCTCGCAGTCGTCGAGCGGCCGCGAGCGAGCATGTTGTCTCTATACCGCGCGTGGCTGGGTCCCAGCCCCTGCGTGGCGCGCCCGGCGCCTCCCCCGGGGGCCCACCGGCCCGTGCCGCGCCGAGCACGAGTTCCATCCCCACCGGCGTCACCACCACCGCCCTCACCATCGTCAACTACGTCCAGCGAGTTGGATGTAGAGCGCATCGAGGCTCCCGAGCCACCAAAACGTCAAAGCAACACAGTCCTTGACATAGCATCGTGTGACGGCCCAGTACAGTTCACCCGGATCCTTAACGTGGCCTGGCAGGAGAACTCGCCGGAGCGATCCTGGCCGTGCCGGCACCGCAAGTCTCAAACCAGGACGACGCTACACTACTACCCGTGCAAGACTTGCGGGTCTAAGTTCCCTTCTTATTACTTCGTGCACAAGCACCGCAAACGCTGCCACGCTGAGGAAACCATAGGGGAAGCAGAGCCAGAACCAGAACCAGAACCTGAACCTTCCACCTCCACGGCCAAGTGATCACCGTGGCGTAGTGAATTCGTACATATCAGTATTATTGAGTGATCTCAGCGAGCTTACGATGTTGCTTACAACGTGTTTCGGTTTAAATGTACTATTGTTATAATAAATGTTTAAAGGTACGTCGTGTTTCATTTAATTCTCCCGAACGGACTTAAGTTTTTGAAAGGATAAAGTTTGTGAACGAATGTGTGACTTAGACATACCGAAATAATTTTCTATTACACAAGTTTTGCTTTTAGATCGTTTAAAATTGAATATAAGTTCTAGAAAGATATTTATAAATGACACAGCAGTAATGTAAATGGATTTTAATAATGTGTCAGCACCATAATTAATTAAAATCGAATTAAGTAACAAACTTTGCAATAAAGTTGGAAGTTAATGATTCACAACACAAATAAGCATAGCAACATTAGCAACTTATCTAGTAGAATAAGTTGCTAATGTTAGTTTACTTTCATAAATCCTAATCGACAGATCTTAGAGTTTGTATTTTTATACATAGGAACCCAAATATACATGGCGATACAGGTGTAGATATTTTATCTTCATTACATCAACATCTTTACTAAAATAACGGCTTTCTCGGATACCTGAACAACAATAATTACCGATAATAGTTAAATGTTAAACAACGCTGTATCTACTTAATTATATCACGCAGTTTTCGTTACGTAAAATTAAATGGCGACCATTCTCTCTTATATACATAATTCCAACAGTTGTTGGAACATCGCTATAATCTAACTTAGATAACGAATTACACAGGCAGTAGTTAGTTTAAGGGGCCAAAGAACACGGAAAAAAACATAAACGATTAATCTTTAATGAGATTGAACTGAAAACAAAACTTCTAAGAAATCTCATCTGGACAGGAACATAAAAACTTCTCCAAAAAAGTAACTTACCAGCTTCTGGTGTGGGTGGAGGCTGTGTCGGCGTAGGTGGTTGCGCGGGCTGTGGCGTGGGCGGCGCGCTGCCGCTGCCACTGCCGCTGGTACTGTTGCTGCCACTACCGCTGCCAGTCGAGATGGCAGGCGCTGACAGCGTGGCAGCTGCCACCGCCGCCGTCGACGTTATGCACGTGACGGGTGATGAGGTTGGCGCCACGCTCGTTGGTGCGCTTATTGGGGTCTGTGAAATAAGCTAAGATTAAGAAAAAATCTAGAATTACAGAAGGGATAGTAGACCTTTGTCTAGGAGAAGGTAGAAAATATCTCGAAGACAGGACAGTGGCTTACGTAGGCTAAAGACAATTAATTCTGGAATGATTCACTAAAGAAAATTGCCAAGTACATCTAGTGATTTAAACCTTTGGCGCTAGGTTACTGCTTATTACACAGGCAATATCTTTCTCGTAGAGCAAACTCATAGTCTACTTGTGAGACGGTCGGCCTGTCAAGTCATAAGTCTCGAGTTCGAGCCCCAGACACCAAACCAGCCAAGACTCGCGCACCGAGGGTTTCTTACATTTTGCGACATAAACAGCCATATCTATTGCACAAAGGGACAGCAGAGTTGTGTATATGGTTATATAATCACAAAGATCCAGTAAAGGTTCCGTTTTTTCTTTTTGAGGTCATCGTCATCACTTTCCTGCCCTTATCCCATTCTATTTGAGGTACGGCAACCCTAAAAACAAAAAGATTATAAACTTACCGAAACTGGAGTGATAGTGAGCGTAACATCAGCTGACGTGGCGGGTGGTAGCGGCACGTCGACGGCAGGTGGCGTCGGCGCTGGCGCGGGGCTGTTCGTCACCGACATCGGCGTGGGTGTTGACGTAACCGGCGCGGGCGGCGCCGATGACGCCGGTGGCGGCGATGGTGGTAAGGGTGGTGTTCGAGATAATTCCGACCTGTTGACAAAGAAAGAAGTGATGAAAATCCTTACTAATATTATAAAAGCGAAAATAAGTTTGTTAGAATGTTTGTTACGTCTTCACGTCTAAATGGCTCAACCGATTTTGATGAATTTTGGTACAGAGATATTAGGGACCCTGGAGACGGACGTAGGCTATTTTTTTTTAAAGTGAGAAATGAGGGAGAAGGAGGGAAGAAAAGGGAAAACTTAGCTTTGTTGTACTATAAATAAGGGCAAAAACTATAGGTAGCAGGTACCTCAGGAAAGGGGAACTGTGTTGCCCCGAATTTAACGCGAGCGAAGCAAAAGCTAGTACTTACTGTAATAAAGAGGTTAAATGGGTGTACTTTGGAGGCGTACTGTTTAATTTGTATTGCAGTGACCCGCAAGTCTGACAGTATAACCCAGTACTAACTGGGTTGTGCAGGTCAAATGTGCAGTCACTTCATGTAAAATACTGGTATTGACCCCAATTATTTTGGGAAAAGGCTAGGCAGATGACGAGATAGGATGTGTCAGCAAATTAAAAAATGCGACTATTTTACGTGAGGCTGGGTAAAATGATAAAGACCAATAACAAAGGCATACTGGTTCCCTATAATTGGAAGTCAGACTGGTGACCTCTCTGCCGGGGTTGCGGGTTGTTCGAAAAAGATACCGCGGCCTCGGAACGTAAAGGGCAATAGAAGGAACATGGGTGGGTATTAGTCAGTACAAGTCTGACACTGCCCCCCGCTCCGCCCAGAGCGGAGGAAGTTATTTGATGATTTCCCATCACAAAAAAAAAACTAGTGACCTCGAATTAGAGCTTAATAAGTTTTCTGGTATTAATGTTATAATAATCATTATTTTCATGTAAGTATATAAAGTAAATCTTTGTAAAACCGCTAGTTACTATTCAATTATATAATATTAAACCACATTACACAGAAATACAGATATAACCGACTAAAATCAACTCTTCAATCCCCGAAATTTAACCAGCATTAATTATAATTATAAATCGTGGAACTACCCGCTAATTACATAAGCAAAACACAATCAGTGCTACGTAGGCCGGGCGGCTGCATCGGGGAGTTATGGCAAACATAATTAGCTCAATTCGCCTCTCTTTTAATTACCAGCGGTTACCCCGCGGCGCAGGGGAGATGGGGAAGGGGGTTGTGACCGATGTAGGGAATGAAGAATTCAGTTTATCGGTTAGTTTCGATTCTGAGCCGGATTATTGCGGGCGTGTTGGGAAATAGAAGTTTTCGGACTTCTTTATATTCGGAATTAGCCAGGTAGATCTTCATAATAGGCCACTGGCTGAGATGAAAGAAGTTTATATGTATGTCATTCTGTGAGGCTCGGCAAATCGATAGCGTTAAAAAACAGCTATCAATTCGTTAGTGATGCAGAATAAATTCATGACCGTCATAATGACCTACACGAGATTTGAGTCAAGATTGATTTCGTAATAAGATGTAATCAAAGAATATAATATGCTTGAGAAGTCATGCATGACAGAATTCTACCAAATTCTGTATTTATAAAATATCCCGAAATCAAATGTTTATAAGTTCTAGCATCCAGAATAAACTACCAAAATACTAGTTCAACATTGACAAGAACCAAACAAAAAACTCAAACTACTACTTATAAAAAATGTATCGCGAAAAACGCCAACGTTTCACAGCCGTAAAAAATGAAAACTAAACGAAAAAAAACGTGAGCCGCGTAAAACAAGCGCGACCGACACTAACTAACACGGTTCGTCGTTATTTGAACATCATTAAAATCTGCCCAATTAATACAGGCCAGGGTGGTAATTATCCGCGGGCGAACGGCGCACCCCGCCGAACAAACAACGGCTGAACGTAGACCTGACAATCAAATTAATCTCATCCCTTTACTGAAATAGTACCGACAGATGCATTAACATGGTAGCAATTTGATATTGATAACGCGTTTATTCAGTAGCATATAAAGATAGCGGCAGTTGAGGTCCTTGAGTTATAAGACGAGCTACATGATAACTGACAATTGCTTGCACTGACTGGATTTCTTAAAAAGACTATCTCAGACACTATTCTGCATAGCCCTCATGTAAGTTGACCAAGATTATGTCTGGACCTCAAACCTGTCTATAACCTCTGAGCTTGTTTCGGCTGTTTCGTCTCAGTATATTCAGGTAAGAAACGCTAGCCTCATCTAGTTTTTAAAAAACAAGGGCGTGTAAAGTGTTTGTAAAACCCTATTATTGAAATAAACTCAATTTATAAATCAAACTGAATCCGATCAGTATTAAATGGCACAGTAAAGAGCTCTGTGTCAATACACAAATTTTTTTTTAAACGCGGTTAAAAATTTAAGACCATTTTTCACTAATGAAACTGAACGATGCTCGACGCGGCATCTAAACCAGGGTCAAGAGGTGGCCATGTGTTATTGACACTGACAGCTCATTGATTTAGTTAAGATATGTTGGTGAAATCTTTTTTTAGTAGTAAATTGTAACAATTGCAAGCGGTTGACCGTCCCGCGAATGTACCTATATTTCATGATAGCAACTATATTCTGTTTTATTCTATGTATTTTTCGACCGGCTTTATGACGCATGCTTTGCGCTTGAGTGGATGCAAACTGATGTATTCGAGTTTGAACAAAAAAAAACAAACGTCAACAGATAAATTATTGTTTTCAGTTACATTTTATATCTGGCAACGCTGGTACTCTTTTTTGAAGTGAAAACATTTAATTTAACATATTTTCGTTCCAATTTTGTTCTACGTTCAAAATCTTTTACTATCAAAATAAAGATAAAACATACACGGTAAAGGAATGTTTACATAATATTTTATAGTATCCATCATATCAATAAACAAACACGACAAATCAAACGATTGCCAAAACATAGGAAATTTTTCCAACCACCCTCTTCCCTCATATTGAGCTTTCTCGATTGGTAGATGCTTTTAATTAAGGCAATTAGAAAGATGGGTCGGCCCTGTGTTTGCGTAAAAATCTAAACAAACCGTGTCGGGAGAAACGGTGGCGGTAGTGATGTACTGTTGCTATCGATGATTTTAGAAAAGCGGTCAAAGAATTTTCGATAAAATGGACGAAAATGTTGTAAGATTTAAACAATAGTAATTTTGTAATTGAAATAGAATTATTTTTGAGATTCGATACGATAACCAAAAGCGAATTAAAGTACAAAACTCTGAAGAAGGTAGACAGTGCCAAGTGCATCTGTGAAACACTGCAAATGTTTTGAAAAATCAGTTAAGTTTTGTGTTAAATTGCACTAAAAAAACCTGAAGCTGTATCTTTGCATCTCTACCAACGCTTTTCATTGAAATTCAGAACCATACTTTGATACTAAAATTGATCATAAAAAATACATTTTAATTTTTTTTCAAACTCCCATTCACCTACTTAAAAAGTTTATCGATAATCGAGTCACGTCACGTATGCTGATTGAGCCCGCCATGATTCCCGCGGGAGACTTGCGCAAATAATCACCGGAGTGATTGTCAACACACGCACCACACACGCCCATTATTATTACATATTTCTCTTTTATTATTTCTGCGAAAACCCCCTTTAGGTAGATAGATCAACCGGTTGATCCACGAAAATATAAATGTTTGTCCTAAATATAATTTTTCATGTATTTTTAAGTATCGTTAAAGCAACTTGGCTTAATTTTCCAGCATATTGATTTTACGCACTGAATTAAAAACTTTCACGTATCTTTTATTTCATACATTTTTATACTTTCAATGTTTTAATCTTAATTTATTTCCAATAGCCTGAGATTGCCTTATCTAACAAACCATTTCCCCTGCCAACTTTGCCTTTAACACTAAGGACCTGAATAAAGACCTACGCCAAGTGCCATGAAACCTGACAAACTTCTAATGGATTCGCTTTAAAAACTACTAACTCCCGGTCACAAGTACCCGAGCCAATAAAATAAATCCGCCAAGTTTCCCGCTACCGACTTAAATAAAAATACATGAATTTTAAACGATTAATCTGGTCGATGAAAAATTGACTTATTCTCATTGTCTGAAGCTCATAAAAGTGAGTGGTCGTGCAAACATACGTCCAGAGGGAGTCAGGGACGGATTGGCGGGTCCCATGCTCTGCGTACGGAGGATGACTTATTAATGAAGGAGTTTGGAAGTTAGTTTGAGATCTTCAAAGCGTTGTTAAGAGGATTAAGAGGCCGAAGTCTGGGTCTTTAGACTTTATCTAGCTTTAGGAGAGATTAATAAATATAAGGCGTCAAAAGTTGCTTTGTATTTTACTTAATAATTCATTATCTGCAAAGCCTTTTAGCAAGTATGATGGGGTCGGTGTCCAGTCTAACCAGATGCCGAATACTAGTGTTTTATATGGAGAGACTGCCTATAAGACCTCCACGACAAAGTTAGTACTGGGTAATACACAGTGGCGTGCACAGGGTTTAATGACCGGGTAGGCAGGGTTTTTTTTTTCTCAAAAAAAGGAAAGATTTCGCAATTGCACGTGTTAGTTAGTCTATTTTGCCGCGGAATAGAAATTATGTAAATCTGTAAATCCCGAATGAGTCCACACTGTTGTATTATTAGAATTAAATAACAGGCACGGAAAACAAAATAATTTATTTGTGTGTAGGTAGGTACGCAACCTATGTTTCATAACTTTTCGTATTAAATTTACGAGTTACATTACCTTTTTGCTGGGTTTAATGCTCGAAATTCAGGCACACATCTACCTTTCGACACTATTTGAAGCTTTTCATTAAACGACAATTGAGAAAACCTACCATTTATTACTTTTAACAAACACACATTATCTCACACATCATCTCACAATCGACAACATTTTGAATCAAAAACTAATAATTGAATTTAGCAACAAATCGAACTGAATTTGCGTTTCGTAAATTAATTATTCACAAAAAAACAATACAATAACTGCGAACTTCACATGAAGAAAACAAAACAATTATGATGACCTTTACAACCAGTGTAGCCAACCCTACAGTTTTAACTGTAGATCTACAGTTTTTTGGAAATCCTCTCAGTTTTCAGTTTAGACCTAGAAATCTACAGTTTTTTATTTAGGATGCTAGCGTCATCTATTTTGTTTGCTACGTAGTCCGTTTACTAATGGATAGTTGTATTTTGACATAAGTTCTATGAGACTTATGTCAAAATACAACTATCCGTAAGCAAAACGACTCGTTTTTGTTTATTGGAACGGGACTTACGGGACATAATGTCAATATCGGTAAAATTTACTATTGACTGATCCGAAGGTAATAGCCAATCGATCTAATAGATGGCGTTAGTGGTGGACGGTCGTAAATAGTTCCGATTATTATCGATCAATATCTGATACTTACAAATTGAAAATGAGATAGTTATAACTTGTGATAGTATTTAACATGTATGAGTATGATCAGCTGGTAATTACCATTGATAGTATAGTAGTAATATTTACCATGGATAGGCTGTGCTGGAATTAACCATTTATGAAAATTTCTATGTTTGATTAAAACTTTGATAATTACATGATTTTCCGTGTTTTTATTTCCTTCCTTATAATATATTCCGTTTATTACCATTATTAAATTACAAAAAAAAATAAAGATGTAGATTTACTGTTTTTTAATTTGATATTTACAGTTTTCTACAGTTTTTTTCTGACAAATCTGCAGTTTTGCTCCATGCTGGGGTTGGCAACACTGTTTACAACTTATGAAAGCTTATGTTCAAAATTTTGATAATAAAATGTTGACAAATAAAATTGCATCAGTTTCAACCGGAATTGTACTTAGCTACTGACTTCTTCAACTTGTCGTATAATCTCTATTGAGCGCCAATCAGTAAAAAACCGAGCTGTACCGACCAATGTAACGAGCTATTCATGTCGCAATGAATTGCGACATGAATCGCGGCCCCCGATTGGCTTCTCATGCCACAGGAGATACGTCGCTGTGTGAGCCATACACGACGTGTCTGTACACGAGGTTTTACACACACACGCATACTTCATGCCTACATTTATCAATGAAATAAAGGCACTATTGAAGTTTGCCTATAATTCTGTCGTAGGGTCGCTCGTGACGATCTGTTGAACGCGAAACGCCTGCCATAGTATTAATTTAGGGCGGTGTGGAACGTTGCTATTATTTTTACGTTAGTAATTTATAGAAAAAGTTTAAATACTTTAAATTATTTAGAAATTTGTTTAATATTTGATTTCTTTTTCTTTCTTTTTTACCTATGGAGTCTAGGGTCGGCAGTGCCTTTTTGCCTATAAGGAGCGCACGTCACTGGTAATACACACGACAGCAGATCAACCTATTCTAAACTATTATAACCTGATCTCTCTAATGATCAGGTTAAAATGGTTATGTGTAGGTTGATGTGCCGTCGTGTGTACATCCCTCGGTAATACTGGTTGTCAAACTTTCACGCCAGTGACTACCTATAACGACTGTAAAAGATAATAAATGAAACCTGGGAATGTTTTAATAAAAACTCGTTTATGCGTTCTTATTCCGTCCCTGTATCTGGGGTAGAGCGGAGGGTAGTAAGCGAACAATTGCTTAAACAATACGTCTTTTTGGAACGAATTTTTGAGCCATTTTATGAAAATTAGATTTGGGAATTAAGTAACTCAACGAAATTGAATTTATGATGGAACTATCAAACATTTAATTTTTATAAGTTGTTTACTGTAATGGTAATATGATTTCTTGGAAGACAGAAAGTAAAGTATTTAGACTTACTTAGTAAAACGTAGAAATGGTTTACTTAGAAGGACAACATTGATGTTCTGAGAAAAGTACGCAAGTAATTTACTGCAGTGACAACATTTTTCGTGATAGTACTCCTAAAAGAAAGGGTAAGTATACGTCAACCATATGAATAGGAACCATACACCAAGTTCTTGAGGTACCATTTGCCAGAAATATAGCCATGGTAAGCTTTGAGTATGGGGATGTAGAATTAACGATGACTGGATTGTGTGACGGATGATATGACAAGAACCAAAGAGTAGTGAGGAATGGAGGAAGACGACATGCTACGCCGACCACAAGTAAATGGTTATAGAGTCAGGAGAATGATTATGATGATGGACTACCAATCACGCCCTAAATGGATCCTATTATACAATTTCGAGACCTTCATTTTTTAAATACCTAATTGCCTATTATACTAACAAACAATACAGTTGAATCCTTCTAACTCAGTATTTAATGGTGCAAACTTTGTTAAACCCCCCCAAGACCACAAGTTTATAATGCAGCTCAACCATACAATGATAGCTACTTAACTACGACCAAATCAAATACTCCTTTTCAAGACAATACTCCTATGCTCCTAACTCATCCACTCAGGAGCACATTACATCCGCGAATTACAAACAAGGAAAAAAGCCCTCAGTGAAGAAGCGCGGCAAAAAAGCCAAGCCGCCATCTCCTCAGCTATTGGTGAATAATTCATTGGACGGCAGCCGTTCAATGTTGACACGGTGTAATTAAAAAGCCCCGCCCGACTCCACGGATTCGTATAAAACCTCTCTGTATAGATATTGAAGGAAAAATTATGATGGTTCGCGTCTGTGGTCGGTTTATTTTTGTTTTTAGGATTCCGTACCTCAAGAGGAAAAACGGAACCCTTATTGGATCACTTTGTTGTCCGTCCGTCTGTCAAGAACCTTATCTCGGGTGGAGCTATGGAGTTGAAATTAGAACCATATAAATAACCAACTCCGTGGTCCCTCTAAGTCTACGCAGTCAAAATATATGGCTGATTTTGTCGCAAGTTTGTACTGAACCCCTGGTGCGCGAATCCGCCTCGCATATGCCCGGGTTTTTTAAGCTAGTCTAGTTACTGCTTTTGTCTATGAATGTGGAGTATGGACTGTTCTTTGTGGAGCGTGAAATATTTTTATAGTAGTGCAAGGTTATTTTAGTACATATTTCAGTGACGTTGAAGAGAAGGCGCTGTTAGAAAATCTTGTTTTAATTGTCAGTAAATTGTTAAAAAAATAATACAGATGGCGGTTTTAGTTCAGATATAGGACAAGCGACGATATTTTATACTACTGCATTGATTGTTATTTTGCGTTGTTGCGAAAAAAAATCAGCAACGCGTGACGTCACACATAACTTTACTGGGCTATATCTTTGTCATTTTGGGCTATAGGTATCTTTGTCATTTTGGGCTATAGGTATCTTTGTCATTTTTATTGTAATTTACAAATAAAAAAAATGCGTGTCCCTTATTTTTGGATAATCTAAAAGACGAACTTTTTTTAAATGAAACAAGCTTTTTAAGAAAAACGTATTGTCTCAAAGTTGCAATTGTTTGCCTAACTGCCTCGTTGGTCTAGTGATCGCCAGCGCAACTGCCGAACATGAGGTCTTAGGTTCGATTTCCAGGTCGGCCAGTGTTATTGGGGATTTTCCATTAGAAATATCTCAGTAGCAGCGCACAGCAGTCGCGCTTGGGACTACGAGACCTTCCATGATTTTCGTGAAAACGTTAATCAAACTGTACAGACGACGGCAGGTCAACCTATACTAAACTATTATAACCTGATCTCTCTACTACGAATCGCATAGGTACCGTAGTAGAGAGATCAGGTTAAAATGGTTAGGTGTAGGTTGATGTGCCGTCGTGTGTACATGATGATATTGTATAGTAACTAAGTACAGTTTAATTGAAACGCTTTAACAAACAGTTAATTAATTAAATCATGAAATTATGTCAGTATTTCAACTACTTACAAGCGAAGTAAATATGCTAATTAGTAATGTATAATCCGATTTATTCGTGGAAATTCTGGCTTTCAAAGAGAAGTAGATGAAATAGCACTTGCTGGCCTATCGTCCGTGATGTTTGCTATAGATATTAAAGTTAATGGGTTCTAGGAAACGGTGTTCAAAATCATAACGGTCTACACATATACTATTTACTTATAACATTAGCATTTTGATAATAAACCATTCCTGGTATTTGTTTGTTATGGCCATATGTGTATTTTTGGCCAACATTATTAGTTTGTGTGTGTAAAGAAGGTAATAAAACCAATCACCACCTGCTCAGCCTTTTCTAAAATAGTAACAAAAAAATGAACTTGTCTTTAACCCGTTGAATGTCGTTTATTAAGTTCCTACGGGGGAACAAAAGGCAAAATGCCGAAAATGTTTTAACTACCTACCCACGGGGGAACTTTATACGGCGCAGCTATCGCCTACCTCGTTATCCTTACTAATATTATAAAAGCGAAAGTGAGTTTGATTGTTTGTTACCTCTTCACGCCTTAATGGCTAAACCGATTTTGATGAATTTTGGTACAGAGATAGTTGGGACCCAGGAGACGGACATAGGCTATTTTTGTTTTTAAAGTGGGATATGTGGGAAAATGAGGGAAGAAAAAAGAGAAACCTTAGCTTTGCTATTACAAATCAATGAGGCGCAAGGGCAAAAACTGCAGGTAGCGGTACCTGTAAATCAGGAAAGGGGAACTGTGTTACCCCGAATTTAACGCGAGCGAAGCCGCGGGCAAAAGCTAGTCGTTAATTAATTCGTCGATTTATAGAGCGTTTTTTGCCACATTCAACAGATTAAATATAGCATGGTAATGCTAGATACTTATGATAGAAGCAGTAGCGAATGATAACATCATCATCTACCTAAAAAAAAATCCCAACTATGTTGCCCTGGGGTCGGCTTTCAGTTTTATCCGATTCAGCTGAATACCAGTAGTTTACATGAAACGATTGCCTTTGTGACCTCCACAATATAAATACGATACTCCTTGTTATTTTTTCTTTATTTAATTATAGGGACTTTTACGCACAGCGTATGCCAGTGCCATCGTATCCTAAACAATTGCTAAACTTTCAAATAACGTGGCCATGAATTTGAACAAATCCATCGCAGCGTCACTATTTGGTTGGGATAAGAACATGTGGAACATACCGATATCAGTTCATTGAAATTTCTTCAATCGGACTCATTCTGGACACATTCCATCAATAGTGGTCATCATCATCTGCCTAGCCTTTTCCCAGCTATGTTGGGGTCGGCTTCCAGTCTAACCGGATGTAGCTGATCATCAGTATTTTACATCAATAGGTGGTGTAGGTCCACAACAACTCCACATTCTTTACAATTGAGTTAACCTACTTTTTTCATCATGAAGGAGAATTTCTAGCATGGAATGTGTCCTGATCTGAGTCTAACAACAGTACTGCTTGATAAGACTGGTTGTTAGATTTTCGAGTCACTGACTACCTGTAACAACTGTCAAAGATCTAGAAATGACAGCCGGGACAAACGGCTTAACGTACTTTTCTGGGCACGTAGGAAATTTGGTATTGGTACGTTATGGATAATCAATCTACGGACCAAACTAGGCAATCTAATCTTAAGGTCGACCCGAGCGGCTGTTATTATTAAGCCACGAGATCCTATGGGTAAAATAGAGCGATCACTATTAATACAATAATAGGAAAAAACCACTTTTCAATGACAAGGAGCAAAAGGTCCGGGGTTGCGGGTTGTTCATGGGTGGGTTTTAACAATACGAGTCTGACACTTCCCCTGGCTCCGCCCAGAGTGGGGAAAGTTATTGATGATTTCCCATGTTTAAAAAAATGCGCCACGCTGTGTCATTTTCAAAAATAGAAATGAGATGCTGGCTGAATATTTGTTTCAACCGACAACCAGTTTTTTAAAAACTATTTTACATAAAACACCTTAACGCCACGGTAATCCCCAAAGGGTTCGGAAGAGGTGCCCCAAGTAATAGGGAGCGAGCCTTTCTCATAATATAACATTGTAAAACCAAATGATTTTAAAAGTGACCGGAGAAGAAGCGGTATGCAACCCCATTGCTTGCCGCTTCTTCTCCATAGAAAACGATCAACCGGAACTGGGCAAGTATTCTCGACGGTTTATAAGTTCAGGTCTTACCAAGGTTGCAGGTTGTTCGAAAGAAATACCCGGAACATAAAGGACAAAAGAAGGAAAATGGTTGGGTTCGGTCAGTAAAAGTCTGACACTCCCCCCGCTCTGAACGGAGCGGGGGAAGTTATTTCATGAGTACCCATCCGCAAAAAAAGCCCTTTATGAAATAAACTATTTTGATGTTTGATCAACTGGGCGTATTTCTTATTTTGAACTGTTTTCGAATCTATCCTAATAAGATTTGATTCGCTGCTTCATAGATATAATTCTAAATGGCTCAATTTGGGGCGATGTTAATCCAGTTCAACGCGTACTTTAAACTGTTACAATTTGATGTTCGTCATAAAATACAGTATAAGTACTCACCTAGGCGGCTGCGCAGGCGCTGCGGTCGGTATAGGTATACAGGTGACAGAGTCCGTGACCACCTGCATACCCTCCTCCATGTTGGGCTCTTTGTTCTCCGTCCCTCGCGCTGTCGTACCTGCGGGACCAGATATATATTATATCACACTTATATTAACAACCGCCATTTTGTTTTAGTGACGTCAGGCTTTCATAGCCAATTTTATTATTATGAATAAGATTTTTTGCTTCCACACATTTTTCTAGTTTATTTTCTTTGAAATCTTATGTTTGGACCTCTGTCAATGTAGAAAATAAATCGTTTTTATCGTTATTGAAGGATTTAAACATAGACGATAAATGATACAAACATGACATTAATATTATAAAGGCGAAAGTTTGTATGTGTGCGTGTATGTTTGTTACTCCTTCACGCAGAAACGGCTTAACGGATTTAGATGAAATTTAGTATGTAGATATCTTGTTTGGGTAACACAGGCTATTTATTTCGGACTACGCGGGTGAAACCGGGTACCCTTCTTCATGTTTTGAAACTATATTTCACTAGGAGAGTTGCGGTTTAATTACGTGTGAATTTAACATGATATTTAAAACTGGCTATTGAATCTACAAATGTGCATGTACATGGTGCAGTATCCCAAAACATAAACGTAACAAAATCCGATTTACTTTATAACTTTACGGTTTTATATTATAAACACGCATTTTTTGGCAAACTGCGTTTAATTTTGGCTCCGTCTGAGTTCGAATCTATTCGATGTATCCCCAAACCACACACGTGATACAAATCCAGTTTACTGTGTGTACTCATTGCACTGCTCTTTACAAGAACCTACAGCTCTTTAAGGTATATTAATACTCAGTTCTAACTGGGTTGTGGAGATCAGATAGGCAGTCGCTCCATGTAAAATACTGGTATTCAGCTACATCCGATTAGAATGGAAGCCGATCACAGCGTCGATGGGATAATTATGACTTAGCAGATGATGACACCAATTGACTGCTCAACTTTAAACGACTTAAAGCAACTTACGTTAACGTGTACTGACACAGTAAATACCACGTGTGTTTTCAATTCGTCTAAGTTTTTTATAAAGAGCACTTTCGTGAAACGCCGCGCATTCAGAGTCGCCATTTTAACTCTGAGTATGTAATCCAAGCATCCCAATAAATGCATCTTCCTGTTGCACTCTTAGCCCTACTAACCTTGGCTTCGCTGTAGCCTCGTAGTAACTCCGGCCGGCAGTTCCGGTTCCGGCTGCGCCCTCGGCGGGTTCCGTGCAGACCGCCTCTGTCGGGGCTTCCGCAGCAACTGCTTGTAGTTTTCCGCCTTCTTGGACAGGTAGTAGAATCTGTGGGGAGAGGTGATGGTAGTGTGATGTGGTGGAGATTGGGGGTAGTGTTTGGTTTGTTGTTGGCGAAGGGTATGTGATGATTTAATTAATGGCGTTAACTGAGCATACAATTCTGGTATACCAGTTTTCTTTTCTGTTTTTTTGGTGTGCTTTTTTACTCAGCCTATTCTGTTTATTCATATGGTTTATGCCACTTTCGCGACAGTGTAGCACGCGAAAAACTTTTTTTTGGCCCTATACACAGATCAGTCTCAGATGATATTGATTAATGGCTTTACAGAGTTATTACAATTTTGTATTAATGATTTTAATACAACTAAGCTCATATAATCCCATTAAACGACAGTTTCATAAATACAACAATTAATATTATAAAATAAATGTTTAAATTTTAGCCTAATAAAAAAACTATGTAACTACCCTTTGGATCATCTCGAGAATGCTACAGAAATACAGTTGCAGGTCAGTTAATTGACTCAAACCAAACTATGAAGTTAATTATATAGGTTCTCCCAGCACAACAAAAAAATGGAGGAAAACCCCGTTATTTACAGTTGACTATTCTGCCATTAGATTTTTAATCATTTGGTGAATAAATGTAACTAAACAGACCATTTTCCCCACAAATGATCAACGATAGTAATTAAAAATAGAGAAACGGACATGTAGTACTGAAATTTCAACTTTCAGCTCACCCTACAAAGCTGAAAATCCCACAGAACAGTGATATTTCATATTTTCTTTGTAGATATTAGTGTCTCTGATAATTGATCACTCCGTCAAACCCTTCGCTGGCAACAAACTCGCCACAGCCGTTGTATAAAGAGAAATAACGCACGCATACCTGACGCAGTCCCTTACGCTCTTCCGGGGGAGGAAGGACGCGATCTGGCCGAAGTTCTTGGGATGCTGGAGGTACTTCTCGCGGAAGAGCTCCCGCTCTGCCTGAGACCACACGTTACGGAGTTGTAGCTCTTTGTGCTCTGATTCCATGTCCATACATCGTCCTGTGGAGGTAAGTATGTTAGATGGTTCACGAAAAAAGCAAGATTTTGTTACAGATCCGCTAATCTGATTTACCATGATCCTAGTCGTTCTTAACCATGTTGAGGTCGTCATCTAGTCTAAACGGATGCTGATCAGTTACTGCAACACGATTATTTTTATAAGGGCTGTTTGTCACTTTCAGACTACTGACATCCCGTAAAGACTTTTAATGATTTACGAATAACAACCGTGACCATCTTTAAGCGTGCTTTTCCAGACCTAGAAGTCTCGGAAAATAACGGATAGTCCACCTATCTAGAGGCCGACCCGTGAGGTTCTATTACCTAGCCCTGGGCCGCACTGACTATACAATACATAAAGTCACGCCTGCTACGATCCTGCACATCCTTTTGCTTTGTCTTCGTTCATACATCTGGTTCCACATGAACAACAGCTGAAGGTACTATGTACCTGACCTTGGTACCTTAGTGTATATCCTTGTAGGGTGTCCCATCCCGGCGTTGCTACTAACCTCCGTCTTGTAGATACCTTTTGTTAGTAGCCTTTCACTCGTCTTCTTCATGTGACCAAACCATCTAAGCATACCCTTTTTTTATTTTTAGGGATCCATACCTCAAAAGGAAAACCTGAACCCTTATTGGATCACTTTGTTGTCCGTCTGTCGTCAAGTCCAATTATTTCGGGAACGCGTGGAGGCATCGAGTTGAAATTAAACGAAATACTCAAGTCTAAAGTCCTTTTTTGCTGTGAAAAAATCAACCCTCTAAGTCTACGCAGTCAAAATAATGGCCGTTTATGTCGCAACTTTGTACGGAACCCTGGGTGCGGGAGTCTGACTCGCTCTTGGCCGGTTTTTGAACCTCAACGTTTTCGTATAACTTCATTCCTCAAATACTTACTATTGGTGTCAATATAGATGGGTGTGGCGTCGCTAGGATCCCTGAGTAGCGGAGGCACCACGGTCAGAGACCTCATCTTCTTGTCTTCATGCTCCTGCTCGTGCAAGCCGTCGGCGATCTCTTCGAGTTCTGCCTCCGACTTCACGCGGGCTCCTAGCCTGTTGAACCGCTCTCTCTCTTCGCGTTGCTTCCGCAGTTCGGGGAAGACCTGGAAGGAAAATATGAGTTTTAGTTTAAGCTTAATGCGAAGGTCATATTAACCGCCTTTGAAGATAGACAGAAGTAGTGGACGTGAGTATAGACAACAGATTTACTGATCCGGCTATAACAGACTAAAAATTATTATTTTCCTTACTAATATTATAAAAGCGAAAGTAAGTTTGTTTGTTACGTCTTCACGCCTAAATGCTAAACCGATTTTGATGAATTTTGGTAGGTACAGAGATAGTTGGGACCCTGGAGACGGACATAGGCTATTTTTTTTTTAATATTGAGATATGAGGGAGAAAAAGGGAAGAAAAGGGAAAACTTAGCATTGCTATTACAATAAATAAGGCGCATGGGCAAAAACTACAGGTAGCCGGTACCTGTAAATCAGGAAAGGGGAACTGTGATACCATGAATTTAACGCGAGCGAAGCCGCGGGCAAAAGCTAGTTCACTATGTTTTAGCTTAGCTTGTTTTCTTTACATTAAATCTGTCTTTTAAAGCGCTACGACAAACATGGTGGAACGTATCTCGCACTCAGGATCACTCGACCAGACGAGGTGTTGGGTCTGGTCAGGTTGTTAGAGAATTATTTGGTTGACGTTGGGTGTCTGTATTTATGTAAGGAAACTTGAATTTCGCATTACAGGATGTATTTTTTGCCCCACACTAGGAATTTCTCCTGCATCGTGGGTGCGTTTATAAACATTTAAACTCACATACAAAAGCCAGACTCCAACAGAACAGTTTAGTTCATACGTGACGGTATAGATGACGCCACTACCTTACTCATATTAGAAGCAGTATCAAACACATACCTTTTCAAAGAACTCTCTATTCCTTGCGTCCTTCGCCTTCCTCTTCTGTCCCTGTTCTATCCGCTCTACTCTCCTCAACCATTCGGCGGCTCTTCTACTATAAGCTTCCGCTAACGCATCCTCACGCTGTAAACAAGAGATTGGAGAGATTAAACCTTTGCGCGACAAAGTGTGCAGACGGGTGCAAAGTTTACATACATTGTTACCCTACATTTTTGTAAACAATCGTGCAACGGGTTAAAGATTATGAAGAGTTCAACACGTATTTTGCACCAACCAAAAAGGCGAATGGGAAATCATCAAATAACTTTCCCTGCTCTGGGCGGAGCGGGGGGAGTATCAGACTTGTACTGACTAAAACCCAACCATGACACTCTTTCGCCACCACGTTCTGCCACGTTTCGCCTAGAGCGGGAGAAGTTATTTGATGAACCCCCATTCGACAAACAAGTAAATATAAATTATCACACGGAGAGATACGAAAATGTAATGGTAAACTCATGAATCCAGAGGGGGCCTGCCAGGGCCACCGCCCGCCGGGGTTGCGGGTTGTTCGAAAGAGATACCACGGCCCGGAACGTAAAGGGCGATAGAAGGAACATGGGTGGGTTTTAGTCAGTACAAGTCTGACACTCCCCAGCTCCGCCCAGGGCGGGGGGGGGTTAAGGAGAAGAAAGAAGAAGTTATTTAAAAAAACTCATGACTCAGATCAATGAAGGCTTTCGTTTTTGAACCCACCAGATAGCGCCATAGGAGAGTACCACGAACTTTATAAACACTTATTTTACAACGTACATCAACAAAGCGTAAACTACAGATACATATTAACAATATTATTCCGCACGAAACGTTTACATTCTTCCTCGAAGTACTAGCAATGTAGATCCTAAACATGTTATTTAAAATCTTCAAGACAAAATTAATTAGGAACGGCTCAATATTAAATTATTATTGACCACAACCATTGAACCATGCATAATTCATGCGCGGTAGCCCCCATTGATTAGGGTAGAATATTTCTACTTCTTATCATAATTATTGTTTCTGTGTTTTTTAAAATAATCATCACAGCATACCTTTTCCGCCTCAAGTTTAAGCTTCCGTATATGTTCCGCTAACCGCTTCCGAAACGTTCGATGTCGCCTGATGTTCTCGTGGTAGACCTCGGTGTCCTGTGGCTGGTTGTACAGTGGGTACAGCACAGGCGGGCCCAGGTGCGATACTACTGCGTGCGCTGACGACGCCTGCTGGTACATACACATGTCACAAACTGTTTGATGAACGAGGCTAATGTCTATGAACTGCGGAATTAAAGGGTTGGGTCTGGAAAGCTGATAATTACGATTGATTGGTGTTGTCAGCAACCGCATACAGTTAGTAACAAGACTAGCTTCAATGTAAGTCTATGAAACCAGCAACAGACGGCAATAACATCGTCTACGGGTGCATTTCCATAAGGTAACATAGAAACCGTGGCTCTGGTCGTTCAGAAATGGCTATGGACAGTGGCCGCTGAAGTTTATAGCACCAGTGATATGAGTTTGACAGTCTGTTAGCTCATTTTTATTTTGACCAGGTTCTCAAAACTGATTTGGACCAATTTGATCGTTTAAGTGCTTAACCCTTTAGTTCCGTGAATGTACATAATATAATACATGTACTACGATACATTTTGGGAAATAAGTTCATTGAAATATTCGTGAACCTAAGATTTGGAGTTGTAACGAACTGAAACTGCTGTGAATGTAATCTTTTCAAAATTCTAATATCTACTATAAACATTGCTGAACTACAATAACCAAATATTCATATCATTATTACTTATACTAGTAAATGACATAATTTTCGTAAGGAAACTGATAAAACAGTTTCTCTAGAACTAAAAAGCATTATTGAAACATGAAATAGTATTGATGAAATCTAAGTACACATTCACAGCAGTTACTCCAGATTCACTTTATTTCTTCAGAATATTTAGTATAAATGTAAAAAACTACAACTAAACATGTATACATATTATTATATACCTACATAAATACCAGCATGCCTTATTTTAATCAACAACTATAAAAATAAATCAATTTAGAATATTCAAAAAAATACTATTAAATAATTTATCTACCAAAATGAAAATGGATAGTCTACAAAAATTTATAATCTTAGTACTTATAATAGTTTATAAAACAAATTATAAATACCATTTGCCGCTTATTATCCATGCTGATCTGGGAAGGAAAAAAAACATACAATGTATCAGTCTATTGATCCCGTGCAAGTCAATAATGAGATACAGAAAAAAATACATAACACAACAATACAAGTGTCAAATGACTAATCATGTACAAATTTGTTGTTTATATAAATGTAATAAACACTATTATTATCATTATGCCTGTCTATCCTGCCTTCATAATTTAGACGACAAAAATATAGTCATCCTGACAGCTAGACAGCAACTCATCCAGATTCGTATAAAATCCTGCATTACTATAGTACTATTGCAAAATATACCTACATATCGTCTGACTATAAATAAGCAATCATAAGATTAAAAACTAGAAAAAAATGAATTATTTTAAGATATTTTGCTTTTAAAATTGCTTTCTATATGCCTATAACCAAATTGAATTGCCGATCTATCGGAAGGCATTTGTCTCTAGGCTCCTAGGTGCACTATGAAACCTAACCATAACCCACATCCTAGCTGTCCATTGTTCAAAGGTAAAACTGATACACTATGTAGTTTTTACATCCCGAAATGGCATGAGGATAGCTATGTACATCAGGTTCATTAGTGTGTATTAATTCCTTATTAGTTTAATTGAGTATTCAACAGGTTTGATCAAATTTGCAGGATATTAGTTATTTTAATGATTTACAAGGATCAGCTAGCGAATTTGTTTTGCATTTCCGAGGTACTTTTAGTAGAAGCCAAGTAAATTAACTCACAACTTAGCTTACACTCAATTTATCTAGCCTTTTTTGTATTATATGCAGATGCTGGCCAAAGGCAGGACAAATTTCTAAAATTTGTTTTTTTGTTAACATTCATTACAAATTTTTGAACAGTTGTTGTCACAAAGACTGGCTTATGCTTCTTTAGCAATAAAAAAAGCGCTTAAAAATCATCATTGGCTATTACTCTTTAAAGCCTGACGACTATCAAAACCACCCCTTTCTACTATAATGAATTGTTAGTCGATTATTATGGTGGTCAATAATGATGTCAAGGTCATGAACAAATGAAGTTATTTCTTATACAAATGCTAATGAATGCAAATACAATGATAAGAACCTTTTTCCTATTTTCTGCATACACGCACTGCGCCAGACTTCTGTGTCTCGGTACTGTTTCTTCTGGCTCTTCTGCTCGAGCAGGCTTTGAGGCTGTCTGTTCTAACTCTTCTTGTTTCTTTTTTAGCTTTGATAATGTTGACTCTGATAACGCCATTTCTCTGTCGACCTGTGGATATGAAAGGGGTGAAGTTAGTTAACAGAATTATATCTTCAATAATAAAATAATATGTCACAATCTGTCTAGCTTTTTCCCAGCTATGATGGCTGAATACCAGTATTTTAGGCATTACAGTCTAGTTACTAGGGAAAACAGACTCCTTGGCAAAACAGGTGAACAATGGTCTGTAAGCTGAATGAATTATCATTCTAAGAACTGACATTATAACTTACTCCTTTTATGTATTAAATGGCTTATTTTGAATATATTTAAGATTTTTTTTTATTAAAATTTACGTGAAAAAGGCTGATGTGAATCATTTGGCTTATCTTGAGAGTGAGAGTAGAGAGTAGTGCCAATATTACAAAAAGAGCTGATAAGTATATGGTAAACTCTCTAAGTACTGGTGGTAGTGGTGGCTGATCTGTGCTGTTCCTAAAACTACGAGAATGTTCGAACTTAACTCCAATGCTTGATGCATTGGAACCATAACCCCCAGCTGAACCAACTAGAAAAGCAGGTTATCAGTATTTTTCTGGAACCTTCCTTCAATTCATATTCCCCTTTTTATTAATAATGTGGTAAGCTTACCTTGGATATTTGTTGTAATAAGTCATCCTTAGTGGTTCTGAAGCTCTGGTCCTCCATCGTGGGCTCTGATGGTGGATTAGGAGAGAGTACTTCTACTGTGCTGTACTGGTTCACCGGCTCCTGGAAAATAAGGACAAAAATATTGTTAATGAAATCATTTTTCTTCTTACCCGACTACCAAGGAAGGGTTATGTTTATTGCACGTATCTTGTAGGTATGTGTGTGTGTATTTAATATTCTTTATTATCTCATATCTTCCAAACCGCTGCACGGATTTATATAATTAAGATACCGATAGATTCGTCTGGTACACAAGGTGACGTTAAAAAAACCAACATGACGACTGTAACACGCTACGTGGGATTAAATAAAAAAAAAATGCATAGTACTGCAATATGGGTTTCATATCAAAGGGGTCATCTTGAAGATTCTGAAATGGAATGCTGTGACCAAATTATTGATCTTAGGGTAGCAAATAGAAGACATGCTGAACAGTTAATTTGGCTTTCAGCTGTCTAAATAAATTAGGTTGATTGGTACATCGGTTAGAAATAACCATTCACGCACGCACACATGCATACAACACACATGCATTCAAATCACACTCTTACTTCACGTCCACTATTTAGTATCGAAGGTGTAAGGCAAATTTAGTAAAAATTAATATCCTCTGAGTAAAGACGTATTTCAGTGTTTTCTTCAAATCATCAATCAGATATAGACCTTATTCCCGTGAACATAGACTTTTACGTTTAGCTTCTACACCAGTAAGGCCCAATTGCCAGATAGATGACATACCTAAACTGCCTAATGGTGATGGCAACTGATGGAAATGAATGGCAATAGCATAGCCAGATATGTCATGCATACAAATTTCAAAAAGGGTAACACCATCTGCAATGACCTTCGACAGACCATCACCACTGCCTAGGTTTCACAAAAAAGCTCTAGCCCGTATATTGCTTTTTTGAAGACTATTGTGGTGTAGTGCCTGCCCACACCAATGCAGGTCTTTATTCGGTTAAAATAAGATACTGACCCTAGTATCAACCCTAAGCGGCTGATGATGTGGCAGTGGCGTCCGTTCAGCTGTGAGCCTGATCTTCTTGAAAGGCGGAGGGTCTGCGGGGGGCGGATGGTGCGCGGCGGGCGCAGGCGGGGGTAGGTATGCCGCACCGAGCAGTGAGACGCGCCCCCCGCGGTACTCCCCCGCGCCCACCGCCCCCGCGCCCACTGCGCCCACGCCGCCAACGGAGCCAACCGCGCCGCCACCGCGGACGTAACTGCTGTCCCTGGAAATGCACATAGTCTTATTAGTGATGCAGAATTATGTGGCGAAACTTGGTAGGTTCAGGAGAGTGATCGGTGGTTAATTGGTAAGGATAATTAGATAAGTCAAGACTGGTCTGGTGACTTGAAGCAGCTTCTAATCCGAGCAAGCTTTCCTCAAGTATGGTGAGATTAAGTTTCTGTTTTTTGACGCACAAGAAGTTTATGCCGGAGGTGCAGAATAACTACCTAATACTACCTTTGCCTGGCTTAAAGACCGAATTAAAACATAAGTAACAGAAGACTAAGCGACGAAGGCACCATCCTAAAGTATTTGGGTTCAAAAAGTTCGCATTATATTTTTGATTAATCCAACACCAGCCTTCTCTTTACGTGTACTGTGTCTACAATTTTGTATAGGTACTGATATTTACACCTTTTACAACCAAAATCGTACATGTAACAACAACACCCGAAAGCACACTGATAAGAAAACTTTCTTACAGTTGGAATAGCAAAATAACGACACAAATAAGCGGTTGACGTAACAGCTGGCGTAAATGCATTGTGTAAACCCGAAGGCGGGAGGGCAGACGGTACAAACGCAAGGGGTGCATGCAGACAATGAACTGGACTACTAATCATGGACTGAGCTGTCCATTAATGTCGATTAGAAGCACGGAATAACCCCAGGCTAATAGAGGGTACAGATAAAACCCTCACTGAACTCCAAACCGTTGTTTCTAATAGAATTTCAAATGAAATGGTAATTTTAGCGTTATTAAAACTTTTTTGGAAAAAAGCTTCGTTTTAGATACTCTATGGTCAAAGTATGTTTGTCATATTTATAATCAAGAGCAAGCCCTGACTACTCACGCAACCGTTCGAACAGTGACTGTGAACTCAAATAGTAAAAACAATCTATTTTAGAACTAAAAATTGAATGTTTTTAATGATGTGATGATCGCTGCATTGAAACTGTATACTGTCCGGGTCCCGTTTTTCACGTGTCTGCTTTGTGTAGTAATAATACCTCCTTGTTGGGATGCCTTTAAATGTCAACCGTCAACGACCTCAATACGAAATTGTTCATGCTAAGCTCAACAGATGGCAGGCGTAATGCCATTTTTAGAGTGCTTTTCAAAACCAAGTATAGATATTGCGATCTATTATTTAATGTGTAATATTTTTTCTATCATACATAAACTAAATAAAACCGCGACCGTCGATCTTGAGGTTCACCCGTGCTTTCCTAGGTTAGTCTGTGGATGGGTAAACACCCATTGATTACATACCGAGTTTCCTGGGTGCCTTGAAAATTACGTTAAGCTATTGGTCCCGGCTGTCATTTATGGATCTTTGACAGTCGTTACAGATAGTGGCTCGAAAGTCCGACAACCAGTCTTACCAAAACATATTGTAGGTATTATTGTGAAGATGAGAATGGTGAGATGGGCAGTAGCTCAATGTAAAATACTGATATTCAGCTTAATACGGTAAGACTGATAGCCGACCCCAACATATTTGGGAAAAGGCTAGGCAGATGATGCCATAAACATGTGTAACAGTACTCACATGTGAAAAGTTTACTAAATTATTCCGTCTTTAATCCCCTGCTATTAATAAAGGACAGAAAAAAATAGGCAGTTTCACCATTTCAGTAATTGGTAGATCACCTTACCAATATACACTTCCATTCTAATTACAATAATTATAGAATAGTTCACTATCATCAATACTTGAGTAAATACCCGTAAAAATAATAGTTTAATGAATTCTTTTCTTCAGTTTTATCCATTTAGCGTTTGACATTGGTTGTCAATATGACAGTAATTTTATTCTCAGCACAAACAAAACAAAGGTCAATGATCGTACCTAAACAGCCTTGATAAAGTGTACAACAATAAAAATGTACATAACAATTGCAGCGTTATTTTCAATTTGTTACCGAATAAAAATGATGTACTTAATTCCAATCCTAAACATTGAGTGGATTTAAAATAAAAATAAAAAGTAGCAAATAACATTCCACGTTACCCATAAAAAAAGCGTGAGTGTAGTTCGAACTTTAAAACATGAATGCTTTTAAACTTTCACCAAACTAAACAAGAGATGACGTAATAAATAAGGCGCGTTGTGAAAATAATGCGTATTGTTAGTAATCTGTGGCCGATCGCATGCCGCGACGAGAAGGCCAAGGTTGCGCGCGGGGTGTAGGGGGGAAGGGAGTGGGGCTAACTGTAGCCGTGGCATGGCAGGGTCGCGCCGTTACAGAAATAAGTTTACTTGAGATTCACATTTTACATACTGTCGTTTGGTCTTAGCACTGAAATAATATTTTCGTTTTTGCCTAATAAGAAGTCTTGAACATATTGTATCTACGACAGCATTTGGATTTATGCTAGAATTTGGTAACACCACACCAGTATACAAACGTCTCAATTTAAATGAGGGACTAACTTTGAAGTTGGTTGCTTCATTTAAGGTCTTAAACTTTAGCACCGCTGCGCTGTATTTAAATATAATTAATTGAGCCAAAATGATTCATTTATAAACGTGGGTAAATAATAAGAAATGTGATTTAAAATGAACTTGAACTACAAAACGAGTTTTTATCGGAATGGATAAAGTGAGATAAGGATTGTCCTTATGGTGCTTTTAACATCACGTGAGCTAATACTGCTACTCTTATTAGTTATTTTAGTGGTTTGCTATATTAAATAGATACCTATATGTATAGCAAAACACGAAGTTTAGACCGAGACGCTATACATGCTCATAAGAAATAATAAGCGTTCGCCCACGTTTCGTGGGCCACGATTCACGAACAACAGTATAAATCGAAGAAACCTGTTTATAAGATTGTCTTCAATAAAAGGAATTTTAAACCAGACAGCCACAAAATCCTGGCGGAATTCTAAGGAATGCAATCTTGTTCAAGAACAAGACATTTTTGTTGCAAAGATTTGCAACAAAAATGAAGCTAATGCTATAGACAGACGGCATGACATAACCATAATGGCGATACGCGACAATACGGGCCGCGTCTGTATTTAGCGCGCCACGTTGGCCCACCACGTGGTGGCCGGGCCGACGCGCGCTGAATAATAATAAAAAATAAACATTGAACCGAACGCGCCCGCCAACAGGGCTGCCAACATCACGAGAATGTCACGTATTTGATACGTAGAGTATAGTTTAGGTGGTTCAGGGTAGTTCTAATGATATGCAGACCTTCTTTGGTTGCTTTGAATGTGCGGTCAAATATATTTGCCCATCCATACATTCTGCTATACGGGTCAAGTATTGGGTTATGTATCTTTTTAATAAAATCCTTTCCAACACTTTTCAGTCAGTACTTTGTAACATAAACTTATCCGACGGGGAATTTTCTTTTATCTTTTTCAGTTAGATCATTGGGATTAACAAAAATAATCAGTAGATTAGTGAAATATTTACTGATTGTTTATCACATGACCAATGTAGGAAATAAGGCATTATGTAGGTAGCCAAATAATTCCACAGTAATTTTGCAATTTGTCTGAGAAATAATAACAGGTAAAGAATATTTAACTGTCAGAGAAGATTACATGGCAACACACATGGCCACTCACGGAGTCATGGCCGTGTAAACGTGTATGTATACCCTACCATAAAATGGCAATAAAATTTAGCAGAAATAATTATTTTATAATAAAACACGTGCTTTACGACAATCGCGGAGGAAGGTGATTGAGCTCAAACCATCGCGTGATGTTATTTTTACAGTTTTGCGTACAAAAACAAAAAAAAATCGCAGGAGGTGGAACTAATATGAGATTTCCCACGTTTTTATTGTATGTATTGGTCAGCATTGATCAAATTTTGATTGTTTTATTGCCCTGACAATTCAGTTTTGAATCCTCACAGTGGCAGACATGAAATTAATCATATTCTTTTTTATGGACGGACAAAAAACTAAATGCTGCAGTTCCAAGACGAAAATGGATCGGCAGAATCGTTTTTCGAGCTTGGAACATTTTTCATTCTTCAACTATTTTAGCCCACAGCTGTGCAAATCTATCCATACATAAAAGAAATGCGAAAAATTACAAAAAAAAAAGATATTTTCCTCATTTATTTCAAGAAGTGAATAATGCAGGTGGCATTAAAATAGAGCCGAGTAAATTGCATGCGAATGATATTTGTTGGTTGTCGAGCTATTTGTAACACCTTTCATAATATCAGACTGGTTGGAACAGGTCCAGATGTTTGTTTTCAATAAGAATGCGCGAGGACTGTTTGTTAACGGCCAGTTTTTGACTGCTTTAGAAACTAAGAGATTTTTTGTGTCAGTTTTGGGGCCACAGGCATGAAGGACGAAATGAAAAGAATCGGAAGAATGGATTGATGTTTAGCAGTAAATTACTAAAGATCTTTTGGGATATTTTGCTTCGTACTTTAGTATTGTAACATGTATTCTGTAAAGAATTATTTAGGTGTGTATAATACAATTTTGTAACTTGTTTTGTTTGTATTTTGTGAACACATAGGTGTAGGTTTGGTGTAGTTTGAATTTTCCAAGAGTTGATGAACGTCGAGTTTTTTATTCTGTATTTGTATGGTTTTTGGTTTAGTTATCCACGCACACATAGAAATTTACCCCTGTATAATTTATTCTCATTCAGGCAAAGTAACAAAATTCAAATTCAGCTAGGTAAATGCTTACAAAATTATTACATTAAGTGATTTTACTGGTTTCATTAAGCAATAGGTATAATTGTAGCTGCCAAAGAAGTGGGTTTTTATATAAAAAACGTGAAGATAAGGACAATGCAAATGAAGAGGATTAAGCAGAAACTGAGCATTATATTGTAGTTATACTAAATCCGATCGTAACAAAAAGAAGTTTTATAAGAATAAAACAATTCTTGTTCGCACGGTGAAATCTGAATCCGTTTTCTTGTTTCAAGAGATTATGTGCCTAATTACATAGTGTTTCAGGTTATTTTTGCTTGTAGCTTTGTGAAGAAATCTCAATTATTAAGAGTATGTATTGTGCAAAAACACTGTAATCGCTTCCCATGGCGGGTATTGTCGTTGGTACGTTGGTAGACGGGTATTACATCTCCCAAGACTGCAATGAACCTCAGGGTTGCACGAACTTGTATCGACGTTTTATTTACGCATTAACTTCTTTTTTTCACAGCCGATATGATGTCCTGCTGCTAGGCAAAGGCCTAGCTTTTCTTCTCCCAAATCTCTGTTTTGTGCAATTTCCGACCAACATCACAGTAAAATGTTGATGCTTGTTTGGCAAAAGAACGGTATTAAAGTTTACATTGGTGTTAAATGATAAGAATGCGTTGATTTAATCTGAGTAAACAATGATGCTACTTTCAACAGAAACAGTGACATTACTAGCGTGAAAACATTCTCTACAGATCTAATAACTGTACAAAGATGTTTCGACACGTGGCGGATATCGGCACTAACGCCGCCATTTTGGTTTTTGAATACATTTTTTCCCATTTTATATTTTGCCCTTGTCCCATACTATTTGGGGTCGGCGCAACATGTTTTCTTCTTCTATTGTCCCCTGTCAGACGTCACGGCATCATTTACTCCTTTCCTCTCTTTCATATCATTCCTTAGACGATCCATCCATTTTTTGTTTGGTTTTGCTCTCTGTCTCCATCAGTCAACATTTATACCCATCACTTAGTCATATGCGTTTCGTCCCTCCTCATTACATGTATGTACAATGTACATACCAAGCTAAACTGCCCTTAAACTTTTCTGTATCTGACGCCACTTTCAAACTTCTTCTAATAAACTAATTCCTTACTTTATCCACTCTTGTTACTCCATCTCAACACTCTCATCTGCGCTACATTCAATAGTCTTCTTCAGAACCCAGCAATATTGCCCAGTCAAGGAAGTTTGACAGCTTCTCCCTGTCAACGCCATACAAGCGCCAATAAATATTTCTTGCACAGTAAACAAACCAATAAAGATAAAACTTTAAATATAAACCGTTCTCTAATTATATAGCAATAACATAGTAAATAGATTAACCTCCATTTAGTTCAAGGTCTCCGAAGAAGAACACAGATGTTACGTAATTAAAACATTTTTCATCTAAAAAGTTTGTTGAATTTTAACGATTCGTATAATAATTACATGAAAATTAAATTTTGCGAAACGATGAACATAAATAAGCTGATGACGTCATGCTTGAAAAAATGGCGGCAGAAAAAATATGTAACGCGAAAAACATGGTTGATGTTTTTGTAAATTACCTCGCCAGCGGCAATGAGGGATGTTCTGTTCATAATTTGAACAAAATATTTTCCAAGGATTCTGTTGTACAACCCTAAACAGTAGAATAGTGTTGTTTCCTTATCTCGCCGTAACGTCGGTTCTCATTGTTTTGTCTGTAATCTGCGTAAAAGTAGCATGCCAGTTTGACTGAAAACGCAAGAAAACTTAGTATTTTAGAGTTCCGTACCTCAAAACGGACTTTTAAGCTCGGGAAATCATCCAATAACTTCCCCCTCTTTGGGTGGAGCGGACTTTCACTGATTTAAACCCATCCATGTTCCATGGGCCGCAGTATCTCTTTCGAACAAGCCACAACCCCGGCACCGCCGTAGCCCTGGCAGGCCCCTGGACTAGGTTACCAAACAAATTAACTTGAGAAATGTGTTACAACTCTGATTAACCTTTCAAAGATTTCGGGCGTGATTTATGTAGCATTATCAAAACTATAGAAATTTGCACATAACCTGCAATTAAACTTCTAAAGAAATTTCAACGTGAGTTTCCGTTTTTCTAAAGAATCGGTGAGTCTATTGCATTTCTTTCTGAAGCCAACACGATGCAATTACCAGAAGACTGTCCGTCTAGTAATTTAGATTTTACAGCTTCTAACGTATTATTAGAAAACACTAAACCATTAAACTTAAGTACTTCTCGTAATGAAAACTTATTTTACCAAATTACGTACGTATCCACGATGTGTGTGATGTGTGTGTGTAATTTCTAGCTAACTGCAGCTGCTTAGCTTAGCTAAAAACTTAGTTAGCTTTGCTAGTATAGCTGACTCAGTTTTTCATACTTGTTTGTATAGTTTGTAGTCTGGCACACAAGTATGAAAACAGCGACAGCTATGCGAGCTAAGCTGAACTGGCAGCTTAGTTCTAAGTCTGCAACACGCTTTACTATTGGTTAGTTTCACACACATCTCTCGCTACGCATCCTCGCTCATCTAGGGTGGAAAGGCAGCTTGAAGGTGGCCTTTAAAGTACCTACGCACGACGATTAATTGAAAAATTTCTCTCGATTTATACAAAGGGAGGCCATGTTGTAGAAATGCTCCCCCCGTGTGTACCTCGTGAAATTCCAAATATCTTACGATTTCTACGGCCCTGTTCCAAATTGTCCTTTGACCTAAATTAAATTTGTGGCAATTGTGATAAAATAATTAATTCCAACATTGTATTTTGTGCTGTAAATCGTCATTTTTTTACAAAAATTTTTTAATTATTTATTTGTTTAAAAATACATACATTGGTATTTTATCTTGACGGAACTCCCTTTAATAATTCTAACAAATAATGTACCTAAATAAGAAATAACAGACATCTGCAATAATTACAAACTTCCTGTACTAAAATACCTTAGAGAGAGAAAACGGGTTACCAATTAACGCAGCTGTCAGTACGTATACAAGTGTATTTTCAACGAAATGCTTATATTTAGACACGCAATAACTAGCTATCGGTCGTTGATAATCATAATCAAAACACCCTAGTTTCGTAGTTCTTCGTACACAAATCAACAGATAACTTGTATCGTTTGAGTCACTGTATTGATTTGGATCGATATTAAACTGCGTACCATCAATATGGTCGTACATATCGTTCTTTTGGTCTCCATCAAATCCTTACGATCTCTTACCCCTGTAAACATGCCCTGTAACTCTGACCCCTCCTCAATAACTTAAGCAATGTTTCCCATGCTTGCAGATAATGGTTATGAATGACAACAAGGACGGTTGGTATTCGCAGAGGACCGTACGTGATGCCTCGGGCGGCCCCTACCCCAAACGTGACCAGACCATTAATATCTCCGCAGGTACGAAAAGTTTGTGAGGATACTAGTCACTGTTTAGTGGTGAAGGAGATAGTTTTGTTATTGACATCATTTTAGTCTTTAGAAAGATGAGAGCAAGGGAATGAAAATAAAACAATAAATTAGAAGGGTTTATACAAGTTTCATTCATCATTATCATCCTGCCCTTGTCCAATGTTAGTTGGGGTAGCAATGGCAACAAGATTTTCCCTTCATTCTGTCAACCATATTCACCTTTCTTTATATCATTAAGAAAGCTTCATTGTAATTTATAAAGAATTAAGAGAAAGTAGAAGATTTAATGACTGAAGAATTGCATAGATGCACAGACAATAATAGAGCTTGAGGAAAGCAAGCAGGCGGCGTTAAACAGTTTAGTAAGGCCGATTATGACGACGAAGAGACAATCAAAATATTACAGTAACTAAATAGTACAGTTACTAAAGAAGTCTTAGCACGTGCCACATGACCACTGACTGAATAATAGAACTCTTTCTTTGTTACCTGACGTCTGTCACGTCCACCAAGTAACCAAGGCAGAGATGGCGAAGACAAGGACTTGTTTTAAAGCACTAACATTAGGAAAATTACTTTTTGCTCTCAAAATACTTTGTAACATGTAACGAATAGTTTGAAAGTGTAGTGTAGGGGGAGTAGTTCAGTAGTCTCAGAAGAATTCGACTTTTATGCTTATGAAGAAGGGTCGCAAAACAAACATCTTTTGTGAAGACCTTTCCCAAAATGATGTATGTTAATGAATCACACCTTCGGGGTTATCTCAGAATACATTACGTACGACGTAGGTACTGTCAGACAGAAGACCTCTTATTATTTTGCAAATCACTACATTCAAAACTTGCTACTCCGAATTCAAGGAGCAAAGACATCTGCAATGTAGCACTGAGAATAATGATCTCTTTTATTCGGCATTTCAAAAGACTGTATTTGAATGAGAAATTTTTATACAAGTTTTTCAACTGTAGGTCACGTCACAAAATAATGTAACAAAAAAACTATACAGACTTTCTGAGAACATTTCTCAAAAAAGTTAAATCGTGTACATGAAAATAAAGAGCGTAAGTACAGTAAATTGGACTTTAATAGCAGATACACGTGAAGAAGTAGGTCGCAATGAAGACGCATCTAAAAGTAGTAATAGGTACGAAGGTAAAACAGAAGACGATTCTATCAATTCAAATGGCGTTAATAAGTTGAACGGTCTACCAATTTAGAGCGTTCACAAGTTGTTAATAGTAAAGTAAATTGAAGCATCGTAAGTTAACAAGTCGTTTACGAATACTTTTTGTAAGGCCAGAGTTGCTCCTGTCGTTGTTAAAACTGGTTGCTATAACAAGATAGAATCTGACGCAGTTTACAATCTGTGAAAATTTTCAGGCTATCTTAGCTTTAGAAGGAACGTCTTTTTTATTAATTAACCTATAGCAGGCCGTATATCAATCATTAAAGCTTTATTAAACTTCTATCCAGCCAGCATTTTCAACATTAGACCAAGGTCCATTGTACAAGAGTAATCCCTAAGTGCGTCCTTTCTCATAATGCGCTCATCAATCAAGCAGCTAAGCTTAGATTAAGGGAGTATCTCCCTAAGATCGTTAGTTCATTGTCGAGGAGGTCAATGACCAGGAGTGGAAAACTTAGCATTGTTTGTAAATGCAATTGTTATGGAGCAAAGATCGATCTGGTCACCCCAAATGTTCTTAAAGGGTATACCTAATGTAACTTATTGGTGGTTCTCGGATTATATAGTTTGTTCTAATGATTTCTAAGTGTCTTTGATTTCTAAGGTGACTCTCAGTCTCAGCCGGATTTAGAAATTGTGGGATTCGAACTGAGCAACGGTAATTAAGGGCGTCCTATATTTGGGGCACGCCGCACGGCCTTGGCCCTTGGCTTTAGAGACTTTGTTATTGTAGCAGTCGTTAATCAGGAAGAAGTGGAATATTTAAGGACGTTCTTGGTAGAAAGTGACCACACATATTAATGGGGAATCGGCCACAGAAAATCCATACAATAAAAGCGAAAAAGATGTCATTCGCCTGTGTCGTTTTGGATGACGCGAGTGTCGCACTGAATGCGGCAAATGTGGTGATCGGCTTAAGTTCACGCGCGTCGATAAGTGTATTCGACCATTCACTTAGCCTGGGCCAATCAAGCTTCACGTCCATAGCATGTATTTTGCGTACACGCCAACGCCAGTAATGAACGCCTTATATTCACTCAAGTAGCAACTTAAGCCCAACCTACCTGTATGATAAAGCCGCAGATCCATATCCTGGCTGGTGCAGCCGCAGCTGTGCTTGAGGGTAGGGCTGTGGGGCGTAGGGTGCCGCGGGCGGCGGCCGGGGCTGCGGCGGCGCCACCACTCCCCCTGCCGCCGGCTTACCGCCGTACGCCAGCGCGCCGCCGCCGTGCCCGTGATCCGTCTGCCCGGGCCTGGAACAACAGAAAACAAATGTCAGTACCAAAGAAGAAGTAAATTATCAAATAACGGAACGGGTACAAAATCATACGACCTGATCCGATTTAAGAATGCTGTTGGCGAATTTGGTTTCATTCATAAACGGTTGCACACATCAACATTTCAACAAGAGTCTACAGTTCGTTTTACCTTGAACGAAATTGGGCTTGATAAATAAGGAATAACGTTGTTATTACGGTATCCAACCTTGCTGAACAACTTTGAATTATAGAATCAACTATAATTATATGTATAAGTTGGGCCACCAGTACAGAAAAATATTACAAGGCATAGTGAAAAATCTCTGTCGAAGTCTCCTTTGAAGTAGTAGGGACCACTAATCTGTTATTGAAGAGAGAAATTGAAATGCCAACTACTAACCAAATGAAGAACGACAAAGACAAACCATTGAACTTGGCAAATGCTAAATTGTCAGTCATCAAAAACTGCGACTTTTGTCTACTGATCGGTTTTTTGTTTACACATTGACTTTATAAAAAAGTATAATAGAAAACGTTGAAAGTATTGAAACCACTACAATATGTTGCCATGACAAATACTTTCGCTTTCATACACCATACATTTCACTCTCAAATAACAAAAAAATGAGTACATAAAACGAAATTAAATCGTAAATGAGTTAATGACATAAATGTATGCAAATTATCTAAGACATATAAACAAAATACCGTTATGTACGCAATAATAATAAATAATATGAGCGATAGGTATCCGCGAATCAGTATGAGTCACGGGTCAGTCACCCTTCTTCGGGATGGCGTCGGTAACACCGGATATCCATAAAAAACCGGCTGATTAATAGTTCAATACATTCCTATATTTAAAGTAGGTTTAGATTATGTCGTGTTGTGTAACGGGTGATTCCCGAAATATGCAGCACTAACCTAGCACGAAAATTGATATATGAAATATTTTGTACAGCATAGTTTCTTTATCACTTATAGCGAGTTACGGACTACGGTATAACGCTAGGAATTCTCATACCATGGTGACCATAAAAATATACAATTATAAAGTTCCAGATGTGAGCTTTATGACGATATTACAGACCAAAAACAGCATTATAGATAAATATTCCACCTTAAAGTTCTTCTACCCGTGGATATTGTAAAACAAATAGAAAAAAAAGAAAACTGTGTGGTTTGATCGTATCAAGACAATCAATGACGATGATGGAAATTAATATTCTGTCACCATTCCCATCCACTGTATAAAGGAGTGTTAAACTACAATGCTGCTGATGTTATGATGACACTCACACAACGTAAGCCACGTTTATTGGACAATGCGGCGAGGAGTATTGTCGGTACTTACTCGAATAACGTTAATGCAGTGACTATACCAAGCTGTAGCAGTGCACGACAAATTGATATCATTTGTACAGAGAGGAAGCCGTGCAGCCGCATTCGAAGAGGCAACCCGACTCGGGACGGTCCAGTAGGTAGTCGAGTTGTCCCTTTGAAAGATAAATCTTGCGTAGTTCCAAGTTGTTTAACTTGGAGCCAGAAGAAAAGCCGTTTGATGTAGAAAAAAAGATGGGTGTCGTGAGACGATCAAAGCAAACCCCAAAAAAACTATGGATGGGTTTTGTGAAAGATGACTTGTCCAAAAACAGGGGAATATCGACCACTGACAGAGATACAAGAGTAGGAAGTCGTACGAAGGCAATCCCAAAAAAAGGGCTAAAGACAGAAAGACGCAGCTAAGGTAATCCAAGATATGATGCATCACACACATATATTTTTTTATAAAAAGAAGAATGGCGAAATTTATCATGGCGAGACTTCAATTCTATGATGTAAAAGTGTATGGGCTGGACTGGAAACGACGGCTGAAAACTGATAGATTGGATGGCTGGTGCATTGAAGAAGAAGAAGACATGTTTCACTAATCTCAAATAAATTGGACAGTACAATGGCATTAATATGGATGGAATGTGAGAGAAAGAATAATAAAAAAATAATTGGAATAGAATCTAAAATAAGAGTACATACTGAAATACAGGAAATGCAGGAGCCACTCCAAATAAATTGAAATAACGACAGTACAATAGTGAGATGATTTGTATGGATTATGGGAAGAGTGAAACGATGAGATGACCTCAGAAAAGTCAGAAACGAAACCACAATTAAATTGAGATAAGAACATGAGGACCATGAGAGATTTCTTGGCACTAGAGACAGTAACTGAAGGCGTTAATTTTTACAAAGAACTAACAAATTATAAAGTGTGTTTTTCCACAATAGTGCAGCTACCTTCTGTTGCTTTATGCACAAACAAAGGTGTACTGTTTCTAAAACAATGGCAATGTGTCACTACCGTCCAAAATTAACGTGCAGAGATAAGCGAGTTGCGAATGTTAGATATGTGGTGTTTATTAACATACTAGCTTCCGCCCGCGACTTCGTCCGCGTGGCATAGTTACTTTAGGCTAACGCTAACTTTGACCTGCGTGATGATTGAAGAAAAAATATCTTTCTCTCCCCTTTTCTTCCATCTTATATCACTATTTTTAAGCTATTGCATAGTATCTATCGCGGGCCTTGAGCGCGGGGACCGAATCCAGAAACTCCGTAACGAAAAAAAACCTGACGCTCCCCACTCCGACGGGCACGGAGATGTGGCTTGTCTAACGTCGTTTACACAATACGGTCAGTTATTTCAATGACAATTCTAATGTTCTAATAGCGTGTTTGGTAGAGAATCGGATAGTCAATTGACAATACGCTGGATCAAACCCAAGGTCATGTTTTTCTTTTTGCGACTTCTTTTCATTGGAAGTACTTTTTAAATATTCTATTTAGTTTTTTATTTATTGTCTAAGTTGATAAAAAAATGTTTCTTTTTGCGACTTCTTTTCATTGGAAGTACTTTTTAAATATTTTATTTAGATTGTTTTTATTTATTGCATAAGTTGTTAAAAATGCTATGCAATAGCTTTACCGCGGCAGTCCCCGAGTGCCACACGTTTTTTTTTTTTAAATAGCCTATTTCCGTTTCCAAGGTCCTAACTATCTCTGAACCAAAATTCATCAAAATCGGTTGGACCATTTAGGCGTGAAGATGTAACAAAAGCGCGGAGCAACAAAGCGGGGGAATTTATTTGATGATTTCCGACCACAAAAAAAAAACAAACAAACTCACTTTCTTTTTTATAATATTATTATTATATTATAGTAAGGAAATTGTTGCCCACAACGTTGTTGTAACAAGAAATTTTATGCGCTTCGGGAATCATCGTCTACCTGTTACAACTATGGAAATACTTGTCATTGCCATGATAACACGATTATAGATTAAGTACTACTTGCATGTTTTTATTGCTGATGAGAATCTTCGATCAGAGTAAGTGACGTGACAGACAAAAAAATTCAAACAAACGAGGAAAAACTTTTTTGCAAAAAATTAAAACCGACTTCCAAAAAAAAAAAACAAAAAGTGGAAAATAACTTTATTTCCGGGAACCGGTGGCAAAAAAGTCAACGAAACCAACAAAAGCCACCGACTTCCGAAAATAAAGTTATTTTCCACTGTTTTGTTTTTTTTTTGGAAGTCGGTTTTATTTTTTGCAAAAAAGTTTTTTATTTCAGCATTTTTAGTTATAGTATTATGATATAATTCGCAAACACGGTTATTTTTAGCGTTTTAGTGCGTAGGTCCCGTCTTAAATACAAGCTTTAGTTCCACATCACGCTATAGTATTAAATACTATCTAAATTATGCTTTAGATTAAAAGCAATTCAGAAATCATTTGCATCATCGCCTAGGGGATACAGCTGATACTTGATCTGATGATTATGTTTCTTAATGACTAGGTGAGGGGAGGGGAGGGGGTACGGGCACCCTGCTCCCACTCGCCTGCCTACCCTGGCGAAACCCATACTTATACATGTGATTGCAGCAATCACGGCAGATATGCGGTCATTTATTGAAGAGTTCCGTTGTATATCACTGAAGATCTATAACCAAATTAAAATACAATCACCTCAAAAAACTGCGATGACCTTCCAAATCATAGTGCATAGCGTTTTTTGTTCATTTGTCTTCGACAACCTCTAAAATTATATCATCAACGTAGACGAAGTCAATCTAATACGCATTATTAAAGATAACTCAAAAAGTACTGGCCGGATCTTTATATTTTTTTATGGGACCAAACGACAACCACCAGCTTTCGAATAAAAAAAGAATCATCAAAATCGGTTCACCCAGACCAGAGGTATGAGGTAACAAACACAAAAAAAAAAAATAATACAGTCGAATTGAGAATCTCCTCCTTTTTTGGAGTCGGTTAATAAAAGTGCACTTAATACAAAGCGCGCCAATTCACTTTTATCCTAAAAATTAAGTTTGCCTCTTGCTGAGGATCACTCTGTGGCGCAACGCTCGTGCCAAACGAAGATTACCGAAGCGTTTACTTTTCTGGTTTAACTGTACTCGTACAAGAAATTGCAAACAAATTAGTACAGTTCAGTTATAAGTAGACAACCGTAATCCACTTTTTTTTCCAGAAAAAAGGTGTTTGTAAAACAAGTTACGTTGATCCACAAAAACATGGAAATAAATAATTAACCTATTTGTTTTTACAGGTAATTGAGCCCATAAAAATACATTTCTATTTGATTAAGTAATTCTGACAAAAACAGCTCACACGCAACTAATAATTAAGTGATTGATGCCAGTTTTCAGTTTTTCAAAAACAACTAAACAAAAGCGATCTGCTGGATTTACAAAATTCAACGCTCAGCTAAAGGTTGGATGAATCTCCATGGAGTTTCTTGCCCATCCTTCGCCATGGAGATCTACACTTCGGGATGCGAAACTAGTCCTTTCACAGTTATTAATATTATAGCTATAGCTACTGACTGGATTATAGCTATAGCTATAGCTTAATTTTTATTTGGACTCTTCGCCTGTAACTGTTATATTTGTAAAAAAACCGACCAAGAGCGAGTCAGACTCGCCCACCGAAGGTTCCGTACAAATTTCAGACATAAACACCATATCTTTTGGCGTATACTTAGAGGGTTGATTTTCACAGCACAACGGGACCACAGGGTTTCAATAGTTCGATAACTCCACGCGATCCTGAGATAAAGGGTCTTCGCAGATAGACGACAGACAGACGACAAAGTTATTCAATAAGGGTTCCTTTTTTCCTTTCGAGGTACGGAACCCTAAAAACTATTCTATTTTTGCAAAAGAGTGAAAACGGCACAAATGAATGTTATTTGTGGCTCATAATACGTCGCAAATACCCCAGTCACAATTAATTTATCAGTACAAGCAATCATTAGCATAAGAATGATATCACACCGACGCATATTACATTGTTCCGTGAATTTATTGTCTATTGAACAGTTTTTTTTCTTAGATCATCCATTTTCGCGACTTCTTATGTCACTTTTCGCGGTTTTTTGTAAGCCATATAAATAAAGATTGTATAGCGTGTTTAGCAAACCGAAGTCAGTGCTATGGGGATATAGGACAGCAGTAAAATAGCCCATAATGTAGTTATTTATGTTGTAGTTTGTGGGTTTGTAAAGGGGTTAGGAAAAATAGGGGAGTTTCGCAATTTGTGATGGGTTTTACTTCTTTTTCTTTTCTTACATATTGATGTTATGTCTGTTCAAATTACTTGATTCGTTGATAACAATAATCTTGGCGTCTGTGGCCTTTTTAGTAAGTTGTTTTTAGAAGGTATCTTTGACGATTATATAAGATCAAGCAATGACATCAAAAAAAAAATCGTTTCTTTTCTCTACACAAGTTACGTAATGCTAGATTTACAGAAATGTATGGTCAAAAAACACATAAACAGTCAATGGCTGAATAAGCTTTTTGGAAAAAAAATACCGTCACTGGGCACAGCCAGATATTGTGTTATCAAAATCTTATTGTTGTTACATCTGCAAGTCAGAAAGGGTCTCACAAAAAAAATGTCCTAACAAAATATCGCATGAAGAGAGAATTAATCATAATGCTCCAGGTACCTACTTGGCCGTGCAGGTAGGCACTGCAAAAATACGTTGTCTTAGCAAGGATTGGGAATGGGATCTGAGTGGCTATTCAATCATGCTGTTAAAAATAAGCAACCATATTTGATTTGGAATTTTAAATTTAATACTATGTTCCAAGAGTTTCGGCTCATGGAACATGAAATCTGTCTCAATATTCACAATACGACTATATTTTATCCTCATATGTATTATCATTTTAGAGAAGAAACAAGGGTGATTACTTAAATGACCAAAAAATAAGACTGTACTATCCGCTTGTAGCAGAGCTACAGGTTGATAACAAAATCAACTAATTACATCACATGCTCACCACACACACACCACCAAGCCCCAGCCCAAGGGTGCAAACACGTTGACTGACAGTTGACATTAGTGACAGCTCCCCGACTACTTGTGTTCATGAGACAGTGTTTACATATCTATTAAATAGATACACTTCAAAGACAAATTGGGATCACAGCAGGAATATAATAAACAAGAAACACATAATTTTAAACATAGTTTCAGATCAAAACAATCGAGCAACGACAGTTATTATTGACAAGGAAACTAAAAAGTTTAAACGTAAAATACCAACAAGAAGACATCACACGTTACTTGATAAAACAATAGAAACGCACTGCAAAACCCTAAAGCCTTGTTTCTGTGTTTACACCATTACAAGCCTGAATAAATAGTTCCGTCAGCCACAGAGTAACAGAATGCAGAATAACAATACGCGCAGCCGGCAGATGTCAGCGGTGAGTCACTGTCCCACCACTTACACCACACGCCATTGTGTGAGCCAGTGAGCCAGGTGAATGACTCACAGGCACACACACCTTATGTTGCATGGGTGAGAAACGAATTGACATTTTAATTTGCAAAATACAAGTTCTAAACGAAGACTTCACGTTCGTTTCAAGTAATAATGTAAAAATTTTTGGGGTTCTAAATCTTGGTTTCAGTAGGACTTAATACATCGTGCTGACAGATGCATTACAGTACAGTAGTCATGGAGGCATTAAGGGGTTGCGGGTTGTTCGAAAGAGATACCGCGGCCCCGAAACATAAAGGGGAAATGGAAGGTAAATGGTGGGGTTTAGCCGGTTTCCTCCTGAGTCCCTTAGTGAAGAACGTTTTCAAAAGAGCGTTGCTATGGCAGACAGATTTTGAAAATCTATTTTCAAAGTAATTGACTAAATATGGACATTTTTTGGAAAATAAAGCGCTGGACGGTCGTCTTTGGTTTGATTGCTTCGTTCTCCGATACATGAACTTACTGTAAGCATTCTTTCTCGTGGGGACTTCTCAAAAAGCTTAGATCCAAATTAGTCCAAAACCATCATCATCATTCTCCTGTCCTAATCCCAAATTATTTGATGGTGGCATAGCATGTCTTCTTTCATACTTATCTATTCTCGTAATCTCATGAGACACGTCCTGTCTTACCATATCACCCTTTTCACAGTCCATTCATCGTTTCTTTGGTCTTCCTCTAGTCTTATACCCCTCCATATTCATACTCAAACCTTTTAGCATTAATCTTTTCCCTCCGATAAACATGCTAAACCAACAAACTTAGGTACAAAATCGTACTACAGAAATCCCCCTAAAGGTTTTCGACCCAATCAACCTCTGTAGGTGTCAATAAAAAAGTTCAGGCCACAAATATAAGAATATTTCATTGTTGAACACAATTCGAAATACGAAGCATTTCAGAAAACGTTGACCTCCTCATTGAAGAGGCATAAAAGGTTCCACTTCAAGAAAAAATACCACGAATTTTCCCGTTTCGTTCTTCTCTTTTATGTTTATAAATATGATTCAATATAAAAGTAAGTATGGGATTTCGTACGAACTTCGCATGAAATTCAAGGCTTTTATATTTTTTCATATGTACTTTAAGCAAGGACTCGTTAAGGCTCATACGTAGGTACTTGGGGTTCCGGAAACTCTTTACGTTGTCGAAACAGTTAGCTAATTTGAAATGAAATATATTCCTCCTTCGATGAGGAATTCGGAATGAAACAAAACCGATAATAAATGACAAGAAAGAAAATATGTAACACCAGAATTGTTTTTTATTATTTCTGTTATGCACCACCTACTGTTTTCTCTCTGCATCACCCTAAAGTAGACCGGTAGAAAATGGCCAAGGCATTAAGTCCGCCTTTGTACAGTGTTTTTTTTTATGAATGTGCAAAAAGTTTTCATTAAAAAAAACATGTTCAATGCCAGCACAGAAAAAGCATCAGAATTCGTGGTATTTATTGCCATATTATAAATTAGTGTAAGGTATTTTTCCTACAGCGAATACGGCTTTCTAAAAGCAAGAATGTATAGTTTAAAGCAACAAACATGCCATTAAGCGATATTTATCGTTTCTACTCCTAGAAAAAAGGTGAAATCTATTGCCAATTATTAGGGTAGTGTCCCTTTTACGCGCTATTTCAGAGGTCGTAAAAACCAGTCAAGTGCGAGTCGGAGTCAAACGCCATTTATTCCGTAGACGAACAATACCAAAATTCCGTAAACAAACACGATTCTTGAGGAGTTTTTTTTTTATTAAATTATTTGTTGTTAAAGGCTTAAAGCACAGTCCTGACAAGGAAACTTTCAAGTGGTGAGCACTTGAAATGCTACTATTTTAGTTCAAAAGATCACCGAACTGTCCCTATGATTGAAGGGCAGCTGGACAGACAGACAGCTGAGCCAGGTTTTCTTTGGCACCCTTTGCTTACGGATCCCTAAAATTGGCCGTAAGAAATATGTTATTTATGTTCGTGAGTCGTAAAGGATGTGGCTGGGAGACGAGTGAGGTTATCGCGCCGACTCGTCAACTTATGACCTAGTTGTTTCATGTTTATTATACCGTTAATTCAGACTAATTAGTAATTACACTAACATACTATTGAACTAACTTCTTAGAGCCGCCTGACATACTTGCATCACGCATGTAATTTTATTCCAGAAAGGTTGGATAGGGGTGTCCCTAATAGTTCATCATATCACCAGTTACGTTTAAGTCCCATGTATTAAGGGACGAGCTTATTGCCATCACACAAATCCCAATCCGAGAAATTCTTGATGTTAAATCCAGTAACACTTAGCACTGCTTTGGAAACGGAACCCAGGACTTGCTTAGCAGTCACCCTTGCAACTTGAATTATTATCAATATCAGCCTAGCCGTTTCCAAACTTGGTTGGAGTCGTCTTCCAGTCTTACTAATGCTAAAAAAGAGCATAGCGACGAAAAAAATTGTGTGCTCTATTTTAGGCCTTTTTGAAACTAGAAGATTTTTTACTAGCTGGCGCCCGCGGCTTCGCCCGCGTCATGATCGAAAAACAAAGTACCTACCCTATGTGTTATTCCAGACTATAATCTACCTCTGTGCCAAATTTCATCAGGATCCGTTCAGCCGTTTTGACGTAAAAGAGTAACAAACATCCATACATCCTCACAAACATTCGCATTAATTATAATAGGATGTAGAATAGTAAGATTCTGCGCCATCCTTACTAATATTATAAAAGCGAAAGTGAGTTTGTTTGTTACCTCTTCACGCTTTAATGGCTAAACCGATTTTGATGAATTTTGGTACAGAGATAGTTGGGAACCAGGAGACGGACATAGGCTTTTTTTTTTAAAAAAGTGGGATGTGAGGGAGAAAGAGGGAAGAAAAGGGAAAACTTAGCGTTGCTATTACAAATCAATAAGGCGCAAGGGGAACTGTGTTAGCCCGAATTTAACGCGAGCGAAGCCGCGTGCAAAAGCTAGTAAGATATAAGTGCGCAGAAGCATTTTAAAAATCCGTTGACCTGATTATGTCTGGTATACTATCACTGGCTTCACTGCCGCCAACTGTTACATTGTTGTGAAAGAGAAATACCAAGATTTCTACTATTGTAGTTTTGGTCGCGTGATTCTTGCAGTAGTAGTAAATCAGTCGTGACCACATATTGTTCGACGTAGGTAGATAGGTACCCACTTCTACACACATTTGGAGGAAACTTGCCAATGATTACGAAATATTTGCACGATCGAGTATCTGGTATACTCGGGGACTAGAGAAAATTGCATTTAGGCGCCGTTCTCGTCGCGTCGAACAAAGAGTATTTATTCAATGTCTTATTTGAATTTAGGACACTGAAGAATCTGTAAATGTTCAAAAGAATCGTGTCATATTACGATCCTTGCCAAGTAGAACGACGCTTTACGATTTTTTTTTTATGTAATGATAATTGCTAGGGTGTTTCTACTTTCTGGTGTTTTTGACACCTTGGTGCAAATGAATGATTACCATGTCTTTTTTCGACACTGTCCTCATTTGACCAATTATTTGATACCTATTTAGGTATCTTTGTTTGTTACTTTGAACGGGTTGGTCTCTGGAACTTCCAGTCGCGATTTGAATAATTATTTTCGTATTTGATAGCCTAATGAAGAAGTTTTTAGGCTATGCAAACAGTTGGGTTTTAATTTTGATGTACAAAAATATATTATATTCTACGATCCCCAAAAAAGTCAGAAAGGGCGGGTCAAACCGAGAGGCACAACTAGTAATTTTATAACATGCCATTAAAGAATTAATTTTCGGAAAGAAGTCAAGGCCAGTAAATTGCATACTACAGAATGCCAATCTTGGTTCAAGTACAAAAACTCAATTAACGCGCTGAGCTAAATGCCGACATCCTGGTGCGCACATCCAACATGCTCGCGATCGCGAGGGCTGCGCTTGCGCCACCCACGTGTGGCCCTAACCTTGGCGCTGCAACTGTCACCTTTTGACATATCACGCTAACGCACCAAACTGAATCAACCTCACTACAACTACTGGCACACATTTCAAAAGATACAAAAAAAGAAAAATATCAGTTTTTATTTTTGTACATGTGCGTCAATCGATTCATCGATGTCGTAGGTACTGAAACTGTACACGCTTCAAATGTGGAGGAATACGGAAAATGTCCTGAGGAAAGTTTTGAGTATGAATGTGGATAAGAGTAGAGGAAGACCAAAGAAACAATGGCTGACTGTGTATTAAAGGGTGATAAGGCAAGAGAGAAGATTTTTGATGAGAGGACGAGAAGTATGGAAGGAGAAGACATACTGCGCCGATCTCAAAAGACTTGGGATAAGAGCAGGACAATAATGAAGATGTCCTAATAAGAATTTCCACAAAAAAAAACTTTCCTCGACATTCCACCTAGGTACTGAATATTATTACACGTTAAGTAATGATTCTGACAAAGGAAATCCAATCTAAATAAGTAATAACATATATTTCAATGAGGAAAACATGGCCCTTTATTTCAAGACTAATTAACTACACATAAACTATATGTAGATTAGCACAAGTCAGGCGCATAAACATACAATCACGTGGTATTGTGCTAATAATACATATGATACAACTAGTACCACCTATTGTGCAACATTTTGGCGGGAAATAACCTTTCAACGACCGGAATAGCAATTAGGAATGCACGTAATTTATTTGCTAGTTGCCAAGTCATTTAACTAAACACAATACGTCGTCTAACATATAGCAAGTCAGAACTTTCGCTATGCTAGCTGTTGTATAGTCTTTTGTAAAAGAATATAGAGGAAGCCTTTTCGGTGCTTCTATAAAGGATAATTTCTTAGCGTGTCGATGGAAAATTCTAATTAAATATAATATGAAGCACTGTTATAAACTTTCACATTTCCTAAATTTAGATTCCCGGAGGAGCTCGTTGCTAAATAATAGCAGAAGCTCAAGTCATGACATTCGTTATATGAAGAGTTATAGTCAGTGTAGTCTGACTATCAGGCTTGTATTGTATTGTATAACGGGCTGATGTCCGCAACTCCACGTCTGAGGCGCGTATTTTGCGTACGGGTGGGAAACATTATTCGATCTATCCCCAAAAGATTTGACAATCAGTCTTACCAAGGGGTATCGTATTACCCAGTGCTAACTGGATTGTGGAGGTCAGATAGACAGTCGCTCGATCTAAAATACTGGTATTCAGCTGCATCTCGAAAAGACTGGGAGCCGACCCCAATAGAGTTGAGAAAAGGCTATGCAGATGATGTATTACTAGATTTAGATTGAGAAGTGTCACTTAGGAATATCAGACGTGATTTGCCGTTATTTTATGTATGGAGTTCAAAACAATGGAAAACCACGGAACATATCCCGTAAGAGACGGTGTATATTTAAATATATTTGGCCCAAAATTCAGCTATGCGAAGTCTGCTCGTTTATGCAGTCATAAGTCATCAGTCTGCCTAGTATTTTTCCCAATTATGTTGAATTCGGCTTCCAGTCTTACCAGTTTTAGCTGAATGCGTTGGCTATCGTATTTGAGCTTACCAGATGGCGCCACTAGAGAGTAAGGTCTTGTCGTTAATTCTATTTAATACCAAAAACCTTATTTTATTACGTACTAGCTTTTGCCCGCGGCTTCGCTCGCGTTAAATTCGGTATAACATAGTACCTGCTACCTGCAGTTTTTGCCCTTGCGCCTTATTGTTTTGTAATAGCAACGCTAAGTTTTCCCTTTACTTCTCTCGTTCTCCCTTATATCCCACTTTTTTTAAAAAATTAGCCTATGTCCGTCTCCTGGTTCCCAACTATCTCTGTACCAAAATTCATCAAAATCGGTTTAGCCATTAAAGCGTGAAGAGGTAACATACAAACATAGAAACTCACTTTCGCTTTTATAAAATTAGCAAGGATGTCAACATAGTGTAAACTCATCATCTGCCTAGCCTTTTCCCAACTATGTTGGGGTCGGCTTCCAGTCTAGCCGGATGCAGCTGAATATCAGTATTTTACATGGAGCGACTGCCTATCTGACCTCCACAACCCAGTTAATACTGGGTAATACGATACCCCTTGGTAAGACTGGTTGTCAGACTTTAGGAACACTGACTACCTGTAACGACTGTCAAAGATCTACAAATGACAGCCGGGACCAACGGCTTAACGTGCTTTCCGAGGCACGGAGGAAACTCGGTATGTAACGGGTGGTCACCCATCCACAGACCAACCTAGGCAAGCGCGGCTTAACCTAAAGATCGACCCGAGCGGCTACTATTTATTTAGCCACGAGCTCCTCAACATAGTGTAAACTACAGATACTCAAAGCATTTATTTTCAAAAAATAATGTCCTTACAATTACATGATACGTTTTAAAATCATTATTTCTCGATATACTAACAATTTAGATCTTATACTTGTTATTTAAAATCTTCAAGTCACCATTAATTAGGGATGGCTCAATATTGTAACATTTCAGAAGATCTCACGCTACAGGAACGCCTCTAAATTCGAATTCATGCGTGGTAGCCCCATACCAGTCTTTTACATGGAGCGACTCCACAACCCACTTAATAACTGGGTAATACCATACTCCTTGGTGGGACTGCTTGATCATAAGACCGCCAAGTGCGTAACTTATTTGAACAAAGTGCCTATGACTAGTCTAGAATGTCTATTGCTAAAATAATTACTTATTTAACTTGATATCTACTCGGGTCCAATTTTAAGTGTCGTATCTAGGTACTAAGGCTGCAGCGTTTGGAAACTATTCTTGGCACTAAGGACCCTAGTGTCAAGTGTCAAATATTACAGCTCTGTGGTCGCTCTCAGTACTCTATTGAAATAATGACTTTAATATATTGAAGTACACATGAGAACCACTATTCTGCAAAGTACGGATTTTACAAGAGTACCTATGTAGGCACCTACCTTTTCTGCGTTCGGAATTTAGTATCCAAAAATCATCATAATCTGCCTAGCCTTTTCTCAACTATGTTGATGTCGGGTTCCAGTCTTAACGGATGCAGTTAAATACCAGTATTTTACATGGAGCTAAACTGCTCTTTTTTTTCAACTTTAGCAAACAAAATAATTAGGTACCTAATATGTTGTTAAAAAAACCGGCCAAGTGCGAGTCAGACTCGCGCACGTAGGGTTCCGTAACATTATCCATAAAAACGGCAAATAATCATCTGTCTTGTATGGGAGCCCATTTTTTTGATTTTGTATCATCATATAACTTCCCCAGGGGGAGTGTCAGACTTGTACTGACTATATCCCACCCATGTTCCTTCTATTGCCGTTACGTTACGTTACGGGGCCGCGGTATCTCTTTCGAACAACCCGCAACCCCGGCAGGATGGGAGCCCCCTTAAATATTTATTTTATTCTTTTTTTTAATTTAGTTTAGTTGTTATGGCGTCAACAGAATTACATCACCTGTGAAGAATTCAACTGTCTGACTATAACGGTTCATGTGATACAAAAGGAAGTTATTTGTTTTTCAAACCACAAAAAAAAAACATAAGTTAGGATTATCCAAGAGTCATAGAACAAAAATTGATCAGTTTTATGGTCTGACTGAGACACCAGCGAGAGTTCTTAAGTTTATTACTTGAACTGCAATTTCACCGAATTGTTTTGTCAAATTCCTTAATTCTAGTCATTCTAAAGTAATTGACACTAATAAAAATTTAATGTAAGTAGCTGGGTAGACATTTGGTAAATTCATATACTTACTTAAGTACATTTTTTTTTAAGTGGGAATGACATCAATTGGTAGGCAACAAGGATTTAAACAGACCTTACGTCTATTTATTTAGTTATTTCCTTGTACACGTCAGTTAGTTCATCAAATAGCAAGGAATTAGTCAGAAAACAACTACAGTTGACTCACTGTTGTTATTCGTTGGTCTCGCATGATGACTGATGCAATATCACAAACAGCAATTGTATTTACACAACAATTCAGTGTTGCTATGTTGAAAATGCAAATAAATGGTGACATCTCGCATTTTCATAAATAATAAACCCAGCCGATTACTGTCCCACTGCTAGGAAACGAACGGGTTTGCGGTTACAGTTTCAAAACAGTTGATTTCCAATCAATTTTCAGACTTATATGAATTATAAATCCAGGTTTTCTCACGATGTTTTCCTTCACCGATGTCTGTGATGTCTTAGACAAACTTTAGAAAGTCCTAAATATGAATTAAAAAGTTACATTGGTACTTACCCGAATTTGAACCCACAACCCCACGCATGAAAGGCGAGGCGCTTTACCTCTGGGCTATCACGACATTCTGCCATAAGCAAAGTAAATAGTTATGTGAAATTCGTGGAATGTACTTTTGCTACTGTATATTCCCGTTCGAACATAATTATTAACCAGATGTTACCATAGATCATTTTGTTAGCCGTGCTACAACACTTTTTATTATTTATTTATTACATATTTCTCAAATCAACGCAGTTTAGTAGAAAAAGAACGAATCACCATTCTTGCACGTAAGAAAAATAACATCAAAAAAAGTCCCCGTCCGGTACCAGCATGTCTATGTGTAGGTATGTCAAGACAGCGAAATCACCTCTCGAGTCGAGTGACCTTCGTTCGCTAACAAACAGCCGGCTGGCAACGCAGCGTAACGTAAAACCGACGTCCGTACACATACATATATACACGTTGTATAGAGATCGGATCAAACAACGCTATACATACTGTATTTATTTATACATGTACGATGAGCCGATGACCTGCGCGCCACCCGCCCGCGCGTCCGCCATTACGTGTGACGCATGCACTCCCACCGAACGAAAGGTCACAAGCACACAAACAGGCAAAAAAAAACAATCTTATTACAAACGTGTAAGATTCAAATTCTAATACGCGGCGTTTGTAGGTTAAGTTGCAATCGAAGTGCAAAGCGGCGGGAAAGCGTTCGTTTTTTTTTTGTACTGCGCGCTACACAAGTGCACTGTACCGAGTAAACGAAAACAGATACTGTCCGGTTTGAGTTTAGAACTGATGATGCGAAATGCAGCTGGCTGTCTGTAATTATCATGTATTATATTGTCGTGGAGAGATAGCAACGAGCATGAACGTTGAAGGTATAGGAATGTGATCCTAGCCAGCCCACTTTGCTGGCTTCTTTAAGTCTACAAAACGTTTCTGTAAAACTTACTTATAGTTAATTCGACTGTAGTTAGATTATAGGACTTCACATGGCTACGATTGGTAATTGAAGACTTTGAAACTTAAATTGATGTAACATTATCTTGCCTTTTGCGTATCAGTCTTTCTCATGACACTGTTTCTGTACTAACGTATTTTATTTTCATTACATTTTGCGTACTGTATGGCATAGTAAACTTATTACTTTTAAATTACAATACTTTTCACAGCATTCCTGTTCTTTGAATGTTTTGTGAACTGTCCAACTATTTATAAACAGTCATGTCGCCTTTTTACAAACGTTCAACAATAAATTTATTCGGCGGAAGCCAAAATGTTCCAATTAATCGTTTTTCTACAAACATAAGTTTGTTTCACACAAAGAAAAAGGCGATAACTAACCCGCATTGATCAATTGTCTCGTAATTTAGAACAAGAACCGTCCAACTGAAGGAAATTTAAATAACATGCCCATTAGAGACATTATTACGATACACAAATTAACATAATAATAGAATAAATTGATCCGTAGTCTTTTTTGTTTACAATTAATCAAATAGCTTCTAGGAATTTATTTCGTCCTTGATGACGTGAGATCATTTTTAATTCGTTGTATTTGCTATTAATTGTGAACTGTTATCTTACCTTAAATAGTTTTTTTTTATCGGCAAAGATAAAGAGTAAACTGTATTTATTTTGAATGGCTTTTAAATTGTTTTCAGTAAGTTCTTACTGGTGTTTTAAAAAACCACACAAGCTGTAATGGGAGTGCAATTTTGACACCGACCACTTGAAAATAAACTAAAATACCTTAACTACTGGGTCTAAAAGCATGATTTTGCACAAAAAATCTTCATATCGATGCCCCCAAGCAATAAGACAGTAATCGGGAAAGTTAAATTTTAAATAGACATTTTTTTTATTAAATACCTATTTAAAACATCTTTTATTGCGTGGGAATATTAGGGACATTGATGCATCAAAAAAAAGTCGTTTTTTTTTGAGAAATATATTTGTGTTCTCAATACTTACGTATTAAATAACGAAATAATTTAAAAGACTTGATAAATTGGGATACATGAGGAAATTTTTATGAGGATAGTATTGAGTAAATGTGGAAGGGTAAAAAAATAGAGGAAGACCAAAGAAACGATAGATGGACTGTGTATGGAATGATATAAAGGAGAAAGGAGAAAATAATGCCCCCAAATAGAATGGGACAAGGGCAGGAAAATGATGATGATGGAATAACTCTAAATTCTAAGAATCAACGTGCCCAATGAAGCGTTTAATAATGATTCACTCCTCAGCATCCGCAATTTTTCAGCGGCTAGTCACACTAGTGACGCAAAGATTTGAACCTAACTGTACTCGCCTCTCGACTCAGCCGGTGAACACCGAAGCATAATAAAATTGAAAAATAAAATATAGAATTGGTGAGATTATCCATATATTTAAAAATATATAGAATTGGCTATGGACATGTCTTCGCAAACGGTTCTTATCGGATCAGGTGGATCTTATATTATTACCTATGCATCGGCCATATTTGATTTAGAAGCTAAGTAATAACCATTTCTAAAACTTGAAAAAAGTATACATTCTATAAGATGCATTCTGATGTAAAGAAATAATATAATCGATCGAGCCAACTGTTATTACCCTTATAGATATTAGGTATTGTACTAAAAACTCACGCTTTTTTTCTTATGGGGTAGGCAGGAACTATAGAACCACCTGCTTCGAACTTCCCATACATACTTAATATGTGATATTTGGTAAATAATTAGGTATCATAATCGGCATAAGTGCATACCATGGCCTTGTTGGTAAAAAAAACTTTCTGCACCTTTTTCTTAAAACCAGTTTATCGTTTACTTTTATTTTGAACTTCCATTTAATTGGTATTTCTTAGCGGAATTGGCAATTGGTACGGCCATCGTGCACGGAGACAGTTAGCTGAGGTTTTACATTTTGGTTTGTTTGTTACCTAAAAACTGGAAATTGTATAGGGTTGACCAGATCAGAGATATTCGAAATAAACCCAAAACACATCTGATTAAAAATATTTCACAAAGTCTTGAGAACCGTGAAACTTAATTGTAATGTAGACTCTCAGTTTAAGATTTTACATTAAACATTAGTTATGGAATTTTTGAGCAGTAATACGAGATTCTAAGAACACATAAAGAGTTTACAATCTCTGTATTTACTTACTTCAGAAAGAAACACCCACAAAAATATTGCACGGAATTGCACAATCTCCTTTTCAAAACTGAATGCGAAATCAAACCACGTACTAAGATAAGATTTACTTGATAAGTTGAATGACCTAATAAAATCCCCCCAAAACAAAGGAAGGCCGGATACTGGCAACCCTAGCAGACCGTTTTGAAAGTCAATAGCTCAGCTTTTGTGCCGTTTTCATGTAGTTAACGGTTTCATGCAAATGCATGCGAAAATGCTTACAGAATACAGTCCTATTGAGGTCGTGTAAATGTAGCGTGTAGCTGTTTTAGACTTCAGTCCTCTTTCAATAACATCCGTTTCCACTATAGAGATGAGGTTTTATGTTTTGAAGTAGTTTTTTTATATGTTTTCGTATTAACGCCCAGAGATAAAGATGAATTCATATAATGGTATAAAGAAGCCTCTATTTCCAGAAGTTGTTTACCGTTACAGAGCTGGTTGCTGAAAGCTCGTTTCTATAGATAGTTAAACCAATAAAGCTGCTTACTGTTCAAGTAAGCACGATCATTCTGCAGCCAATAACTTGACAAACTAATTAACTTTCGCAGTAAACAACACGTAACTCTGTAAACGCAATCAAAACATTCCTTCGTGAGAGCTCAGGGCGCGGCCTGTACAAACACCAAATTCTTCTCTTTCCTATCAGATTGACATTAATGTGCGATTCGTATAAAAACAAAGTCTACTTCGAAACTACTCAGGGTTTCATAACACAGTTCCAATCCGATTCGCGTCATAACAATTGTTTAAAACAATAACTTATGTTTACAAATTCCCGCGACATGCCACGAAGCAGAGAAATAGAGATGCATTCAATCGAGCTAGACGTAGATATACGTAGGTAGTAACTTACTACGATGATATTGATATCTAGACCTAGACTACAGACAGTTAGTTACGTAGTGGTTGCATGGCAACGCATCGTTGGTGTTTACAGGAAGCGCGCCGGGCGGTCAATAATCGAGCAGAGTTCTGAGAAATGCCGCGCAACGCGTATCCTGCTGATTTTACTTTCATTTGATGACGTATTCATCAACTATACCCCATAGCCTTATACATTGAATCTATACCTGTAACATAGTTTTATTTGCTTTCTACTTCGAATGCCACAGATTGACTGATCTGCTGAAGAACGCAGTGTACTTGCTGATGATGACAAATATCCTACCACTATAACATACAGACAACAGTTTGTCAGAAACACCTAACAGCGACACTATGTATGGCTGAAATATATTTCTTGACTGGCAGTTAACGATGCGTGTATCATCTTCAACAAAAAAAAAACTACAAATATTTGTGTCATGCGTGTTTCAAATTCCAATAATCTAATTATATATATATGAAAGTTATGGGAGTAATAGGGTCGAGCAACATCTATTTTTGGCATCCAAGTAGCTAGATTTTGATGATTCAAGTTGTCTGAGACGTGGGTAGTGGGTTAAGCCCATAGCCAACATTTAACATAATAGTGTCATGACGATAATTCAACAAAAATACTATCACATAAGTAGTCGTTACGGCAACAGTTCTTGAAACTTGAAAGAATTTTGAAATTTTCCACGAACAGTCACGTTTTAAGTTCGTACTCATTTCCGAGAAATTACGAGGAAGGAAGGTTCTTTAAGTTGGGTTCTAAAATTAGACGGTAGCAGTTTCGCAAATCATTTCAATAGAGTATTTATGGGGCTTCTTGATGGCCAGTCCTTAGTAACACATTGGATCCGGAAAGAAATTCCAGAAATTAATATTGAGAACGGTTTCCACTCATGAATCCGTTTTCTGCTGCTGAAGTTAGTGCGATAAGATTTGACTGTGTGGTTTAGTTGGTACTTAGTTACATGTGTAACTACATTCAGAGTCATGCATTAGCAGACCCCTCCTAAAAAGAAGAAGAGGGGACATTGGGATAGGTACGTAATGCAGTGCATCGGCAGTACTTCTCTGAGTATAGGTACTTAGTTATCTTTCGCTTCGAGGATGCAATGAGGATGTTTTCTTTCAAAATTCTTCTCTATCCTATCAAATTGACATTAATGCGCGATTTGTATAAAAACAAATATACCTACTTCAAAAAATTTAGGTTTTGAAGCGATCTTCTTTCTGGGCCCACAGTTCATCCATCCGGGATATACCTAGTCCTTAAGTTACCCAAAGTGTAATAATTATAAGGTCACAGCCGATTGGAACCTCGGGCCTCGTCGGCAGTCGATCGATGAGTCATCGACACTGCGGCATCGAAGCGCGTGTGTGGACTTTGTATGTCATTATTATATTACAATTAGTAGGCAATGACTGTGTTTTAATTATACAGCTTTATAAATATTTATTGGATTATCGTTTTTATATTTACTGTTTCTTTTTCGGTTCTGTCTTCTATAACTGGACTAGTAAAGAAACTTTTTTTCAAGAAATTACGATTAAATTACGAAAAAGCAAGGCATGCTTTTTCGCAATTACATCGGAGTTTAGCGACTGATTTCTGGAGAAGTACATCTCCACAAATCAGTTATAAAACTAGTTATCTGAGAGGGATACCACCGATTTATATTAATGTGAAAGTTTGTCGCTTAACCAAGCTTTAATGATTATTGCGATAACGTATTGCGATAAAATATGCTACAAATATCAGTTTCCCTAAGATTCGAGTAGAACCGCGGGCGGCAGCTAGTTCTATAGAACAGTTACATAGGCACAGTTTCCCAAGGATGGTATTAAGTCCCTATGTACTAGTGTCTAGAGGACGAGCTTATCAGCAAGCTGCACACATTACAAACCGATGTATATACCTACATCTAAAGCCTATGTTTACTAGAAAGGGGTTATCTGTGCTCTGTGCCTATATTTGTACAAAAGTACGTCTTAGGGCAAGTAAACCTTTTGCACGATATGTCTTGAGATTTGCACTTTATTTATAACGATAAAGATATGATTCTAATGTACTGACACTTAGTTGTTGTATAAAATAATGTCCCAAAATAATACTGACCAATTGGATTTATCTTATACAGAACGACCCGCCCCGGCTTCGCAAGGGTGCAATGTAGATATATATAATAAAATAATACCTCCTTTTTTGCGGATGGGAAATCATCAAATATTTTCCCCCGATCTGGACGGAGCGGAGTGGAGTGTCAGACTTGTACATACTAAAGTCCACCCATGTTACTTCTATTGCCCTTTATGTTCCGGGGCCGCGGTATCTCTTTCGAACAACCCGCAACCCCGGCAGGCGGTGGCCCTGACAGGCCCCTCTGCATATCTCTACCTCTATCTACCTCTTGAATCACTCTATCTATTAAAAAATCCGCATCAAAATCCGTTGCGTAGTTTTACAGATCTAAGCATACATATGGACAGACAGACAGCGGGCACGATTTTATTTTATACTATAATGATTTACACGAAGCATTATAGAAGTCGTATAAAGGTTGTATATCGCCCTTGTTCAACCAGCTAAATGTAGGTTACTTACAAGGTAAAAACTGATGCATATTGCAATTTATAAGTACATGACTTTCGTGCTGGATTTTACGGCTATATTTATACCTAACATATTTATATGACCGTAAAATGCAATTCAGGAAAAAAGTTGCGCAGTCAATTCAATTTCATTTTCCAGCAATTTCCCTAGGGTCTGTGGCTTGCAACGGTAGTCACGCAATTTTTGTATCTACAAGCAAAGTGTTTGTTTAAAAATATAGGCAACTCAGCCATTTTAAAACTAAGCTGCATTTTGCATATTCGAAAAAAAAAGTCATTGTGGATATATGACTCCATTTCATAATTATACCTAACACCATTTCCTTACAATATTTTTTAGATTTTGGTTTGCGTTATTCGCACCCGTCTACTAATATTTGTCATTATAAGTAAAACTTCATTAAGATGCACAAATTAGACAGCTGAAATGACTGAAAAAACCTTTAATCGGTTATTAGAGTTATCTGTTAAGATTATTTTCGACCCAATTAAGCACAGACAGACTATGGTATCCCTATTAATCCACCGACTGAATCACATTATATTATACATATAGGTACATGCCCTAAATTGCTTCCACTGCCAGGATTAGAACGCAAACCGCTACAAACGCTAATGTTAGTCCTATTAATAAATCTCGACATGAATAACCAAGTAGTTTAGCAGAACCAGTTTCCTATACCACCACGTATACGCTTATAGGGAAAACTAAAGTACGAATATTTTCAACATAAATAATAAACTAACTCATTTCCATAGACTAACATGGCAGGTTTTATAAGTTATCGTTTTCCTATAACCGCGAAGGTTTAAGTTATGATTTCCTCCCAGTCTGTTCGACATTCAAAATAGGAGACCTGTTCTTTATTTAAAGTTGAATCAGTCAGTGTAGACGTGCATGCGCATATAATTCGTTTAGTTTATCGCGATATACCAAGGGCGTTGTGTCAGAGTAAAGTGACGGTCGAGTTGGTCAGCCCGAAATAGTCTTTAATGCCTAGACTTTATAAACTGGTAGAATTAGGTAGGGTCACCTTCGTTATTCAAAAGAAACAATCCATACTAATGTTAGTTTGTTATTTTAAGTTACAGACGGGCCAAAAGCCGCGAGCAAAAGTTCAACTAAATCACCAAATGTAATGTAGATAACATGTCTCTGCTGAAACTGTTAGTAGACGCATCGCTATCAGCTGCCGTTTTGCACGTACGAGCAGTTATCGATAAAGATTGAAAATTACAACACACTTTGTAAAATAAATAAGTGATTAGGTTCGTGTTTGGCATAGATTGTTCTTTTTTATTGTGTCGATGATTTTTTAATTTAGATTAAATGAGCTTAGAAGTACACTCTGCCACATCGACAGGTTTCTCAAAGTGCAGTAGAGAGCTGGATAAGAGACGGGACACAATGATTTCAGCAAGTTTTACTGTAGCAATGACCTGCTGAATTCTAGGATAAAGAATGCGCGAAAGGAAGCCTTTGTGTTAAACAAAACAGGCATTGTGTCTATTGTCAGGTATAGTTCTCAACATTGTTTGGGCTGATGAGAGATTTTAATCATCAATCTATCAATCGATGATGGTGAAGCAGTGTTATCAGGATACTTAATCCCGATACGATCGTGCTTGCTATCTCAACGTGATCATTTCTAGTACCTAGTTGGCGTAATGGCTATTAGGAAAGTTTTCTAATCAACTCAGTCTAAAGCTGTAGCTAATCCTATTCTAAGTTAGGTAAAGCTTAATCACCTTGGAATTACTTTAATCTAGGAGCATTTGAACACTTCGAGACTACTAATTTATCCTCGAGACAACTACAGTCGACAGCATGTCGTGTTCGGTGGTAACACCACCTTGAGCTGGCCTCGTGAACTTCGGAATCTCAATACAATACAAGGCCAGCTTTTACTGGTTTATTATCATTGACGAGTAGTCCACTGTACATGGGAACTACAGTTTGCAAAATGAGATTGATTTAATAAGTAAGTTATGATTTTATACCTAAAGTTAAAAATATCGGGCTTGTCAATACTAATTGATGTTAGTCATCAGTAAGGGGATTTAGGTACGTACCTACCTACATCCATAACGAGCTCTTTGTGTAACTAAATTAAGCTCTCTATGCAGTCTCTATATAGCTATGCAGTCTCATGAACTGTTTCCTACAACACAGCACATGGCCACAGCGTAAATAATAATTGTCCGGACAACGTGGCTCCAATAAGTAGGTTAGTTTATGATTGGTGCACTGTCTTGTGTAGTCTGTGGTGCATACTGATTGTATAAAAGTGGAAGTGGTATATTTGATATTTGGGACTAAATATTAGGTAACATAACATCACGCCAGTAATCCTCAAGGGTAAGGAGAGATGTCTACCTAGTGGGACATTCACATTCCGCCATAAAACTATTGCCTTGAAAGTAAATATGAGTATTGACTGAAGTCAAAACTGGGCTCAATAAGTTAGGTAATGTATAGTACCTACCTATAGTGCAGAAAAACAGTCGTTCCATTTATGTGAAATCAAGACATGTTGCTAGTTACACCTAGGATATTTAGGAAGTCAGAAATAAGTCCATAGGTCACATCCTATAGAAGCAAACAAAAAACCTTTAAAACACCTCTAGTAGTTTAAATGCCATTTTAAAGTCACAGAGGTGACCCAAATATCTTAAGATTACGATTATGTTTAATGGCGGTGTTGGTTACTAAGTTATAAAACTATTTATTAGTAAAAGGTAAAAGTGAATCTAATCCTATAAGACCTAACTATTTACCTGGCACATTGCAAACAAGATCAATCTATTTTGATCCTATTCCCAAATTTCTATAATTGGGTTAGTAAGCGAAGTTGTATTTATGTGGTAGGTAGTTCTACTTTCGATGCTGATAGTTCCCAATACATGTCGATACACTAAATAGGTAGGTATTAAGTTACCTTAAAAGTAGTTATAACACGTTCATTCTTAGTAGGTACCTGCAGTGTCATTTGAACTTGAAACTGCAGACCAGCTAATATCAAGTTGGTATCTGACTAAAGGTTGACAAGAAGAATACAGAGATAACATTCCTTTCTGGCCAATAGCATTCTAGCTATACAACCCTACAATGGCTGTTGTTGGCTATAATGTTCATGTTACAACACTATGTTTGATGCACTGATGGTGTCAACGACCTCCACGGTGCAAGAGTGCAACATGAGCATACAGCTTCTATGTCCCATCTGTAATGAGATTGTGAAACAAACGTCAACAACCTTTGATACGTCGTCACTCCAAATAAACGATATCACTAACTTTATTTATTCAAAACATCGAATTAAGCGATAAACAGTCACTAGCCGTGATAATGCTCACGCTGCTTAGTGAATGAGGTAATGGTATGTCACATGACTCAGCCGTGTTTTATGTACACAATAAAAATATAACGAATTATACATGTACCGTACCTCGTTACGATGTCAATCAACACTTCGCCAGTTTGCGTGGACCACACCATAATAAACTATAACACAACACAACACATCCACCTGCGCAGAACCATCTCACAAACGGATAAGGACCTCAATACACGTTCCCGAATGATAACGCGGCCAAACAAAAAAAAAACCGGGGGTCCTAAGAAGGTCGAATCTGGTATTTTTTTTTCTGGTAAAAGCTGGCAACGTCGCACGTTCGCCGGACGGACGCGCGTTCGGCTCGCGCGCCGCTCATTGGTTGAATGCGACGGCGGCCATCACTGCGAGTCGCGCGCTCGCCCAATGACGCCGCGTCCCGCACGCCCCGCCCACATCCTGTCAGCCTGTTGAATGGATTTCGCGGCAGTCGTGCTGCGGATGTCGAACGTGTTGAAAGTGTTCAATACAACATAGAAAAAGGATGATTGAAGCTTTCGAGGATGTGTTCGGAGTGTCCAGTGACCTCTTGAAGCTAAATAATTCAAACAAATCGATGAAATCGCTACAAATACAGTAGTGCTGTAGGTTTTAGATAAAAAATAATTGAAACAGAACCTAAAAATAAAGTTTCAAAACGCCGTAAAACCGAAAAAATGAGGTGAAATTGAAAGAAAATCTAATTAGTGATTTACATGTGTTGGCATCGTGTCTTTACATATAATTATTTGTCGCAAATATTTCGAAGTTCCAGTTTATTTGGTCCAAATATCCAAGTGAACAAATGGTTACCTTTCCAACGAGAAATCAGTGACAGCAACAATATTTAACTAGTACCTGAAACAATCAAAATAACTTCATGAGCATTAATTAAATCGTGAAAAAAAGTGATATTTCGGATACAAAACAATGCATTAATTATATGACTAACACGTGTAACATACTAATTTTCTTTCAGAATTATCTCAATATTTGTGCCAGAAGTATGCTTACTTGCATACAATAACAATTTTGAACATGGACAAAGTGAAGTCGTAACATTTTTTGTTTAAATTAATCAAGGTAACCTAGAAAAACACTTGGTATATGTGCTTCCGAAAAAAATATACATAATTACTATTTAGTCTTACGTGTTTTTTATCGATTCCAATTGAATTAAGACATAGCTTATCTAAATTCCTTAATATTATGTGGTAAAACTTTCGGTTTTCGAGGTCTCTGAAATGCGGTTCCAGATCGTGTAGATATAGTAGAAAGTAATAAGCATAGATTTTCATGTGCAACATTTATAGGATCAATAGCTTTATAATGGTTGTAAGAAACCACTCGCTATATTTTTTGCATAGCAACACTGTGACTGTTTATCTGTACCCGATATCTTTTTTTTATCTGAATGAATGATTACCGCACCTCAACCGATATTCATTTAAATAAATTCTATAGGACTTTTTTTTTTAATAAAAGATTTTTGTTTTTATTTTCTTTTTTGGTTGCGTCTTTTCTCGTTCCGTAGCTGCTGGCATGAACTTTAGACCAACGTAAGTACAAGTATGGACATAACAGTTTCAGGCAACATTTGACTGCCACGTGCCACAATTTTTGCAGATACGCAAAGTAAAAGTTGAAACAGTTCTGAAACATGGGTATCCAAAATATACACGTAAAGGTTTGAGGATTGTTGTCTGATTTAACCCTTAATTCTTTATAATAAAATAAATAGGTACAGACCTTAATTACTCAGAATTTTCAGAAAAGGTAATAGGTAAGCTTAGATTGAGAAGTGAAGTAGCTAACCAGCAATCTGAATAGTTAATGGGAAGAATTAAGGAAACACTCACATTTGCTTTAAATCCGGGTAGACCGTCCTACGTTAAAGATGCTACGATCTTATTTAAATTCTACTAACCTACACTCGACAATATCAAAGAAACAGAAAGTAAGGATTGCTCTAGAATCTATTTTAATTGCAGCGGGAATTTGACTTACGAAGCTGGAGCATTGAGTCTAGAAAGGTTTCACGAGATGGACACTTAAAGCGTTACGTTTTTTTTTTTATGAGACTTCAAAGATGCTGGCTGATATCCAGCAATATAAAGTACGTAGACATTAGCTTAATCAGGCTGATTCACCTTGTTACGGATAACCTCATTAGAAGACGAGAATCTGGGACGATATAGATAGTTTTTGTAGCTGTGTTTTAGAAAAAAACAATAGATAAGCGTCAACGGGAACCATCAAGCAATTAACGTTTTTAACAGAAGAAGTAGACAGTTTTTACACAAGATGTGGCAATAGTCCCAGAAAATCAACCTGTTAACTGAACAAAGAAATAGAAAGCTGGCAACCAACTGATACAGCAACAGACGTGACGAAATTATAATAGTTACCTCTTCGAATTTAACGCATTACGCTTTCAATAACTAATTCAGCGGTTAACAAGAATATGGATTATCAAAAACCGCCTCAAAGTTATAATTGCTAGCGTATCATTTCAATTTAACGCCGTCCAAGGGAATTCGAAAATAAGAGATTCAGGTTTACTTTAAACAAACATGCACGATGTGACATTTAAATCGTGATCCCAGCTAAGAATAGTTGAAACGACTAGTGTCTGATCATAGGTCGAGACTAAAGAGGCCACACTGAACTATAATGTACGGATCATGACAAATAGATTATGTAGTTACTTCAAAGGTAATCTAACATCTCGTAGTTGTTAGAAGTTCCTAAAACGCCTTAGTAAAATCTCTCAGTATCGTGGCCACAGAAACAAAGTGGCCATGTGTTTGCTAATAAGCACAGTTCCTCTCAACAAAGCCAACTCTGGCAATAGGCCAGCAAATGTTGATATGAGGACGATAAAACATGCATTGCATGACCATTTCTATCTTCTATGTGCTCCAAGAGTCAGAGATACCCAGAAGCATTGCCCTTGAGGACCCGACTCGACGAATACAAATTAAAGTCGAATTTGACTCGCTATATCTATTTGGGTTGCAATTCTGTATGTATGTGTAGGTGGCTACAATGTAGGTGTATAGTATCTGTGGAATGCGAGATAACGTGAGCGTCTGGCGGCGCGGGCACATGAGGGCGTTGCGCACTAACGCACACACGCGCAAAACGAAAGTGCGCACTACACACACTCTTGCATGAGTACGAATGCGATGCAAAACAAACTTTTCCTGTTTAAGGCATCGCTCTCAGTAAATGACGTTTTCCTTGCTAGCTATCTGCAATAATGCTGGACATTTGCATTATTCAATATCTGGGATATTGACTGCGGCAAATATGCATGCGGTGCGGAGCTAGTTCAGTTATGCAAACAATTGATTTGTATATGAGTTTCTACTACTTACCTATCTTACCAAACCAAATTAGATTGAATTCAGTTCCAGCACGTTTAGAAAGCACTCGTCTGCCTTTGGTTTTATGACAGCTCTATAAATATCTATAAATATGACATGACCGAAACAATTCACTCTTTTTAAATAAAATAAATACATTCTTCACATCGCTGCTCATGCACATGCTCTTATATAGCTTCTATGCAACAATACAAAAAATAGCACTTCACAAATAATTGCGTCCTATTTTAACGGCTTAATTTCTGTCTGGACGTCAAGGAAAAATGCCCAAGAATCATCATGACAGTTTCGAGTTAGTAAGAAAGTCATAAAATCAACGACATTCGTATGTCTGCTGCTGGCTTTTGGCAATATTATTATTCTACGATGATATATCCAATTCTGTTTTAATTTCTAACGCTAAGTGCTGGACTCTGTTCATGTTTTAATTATTTGATAACTACCAGACACATTCCAATAACTCACACCATTAACGTGTTGTTTTAGAACTAAATTGGGACCAATGGTTAGTTTATTTTGATCATATTTGATCCAGAGTCAATAGTAAACTGGTAGTTGACTCTATAGAAAATTAGGTAACAAGTTAGCAAGATCGAGATAAATTCAAAATGAGAAAAGAAGTCTGTTGATTTTTTGTCTCTGCAACTTAGGAACGAATTTTTATTTTTCTCCATTTTTGCAGAGAACATCATGTCTAATTAAGCTACAGAAAATAATACTCCATCATAGCCATTTGGCGACATAAATAACGGTCGAAATGAAACCAGCAGGGCAAGCAAGGTCGGCCCTATTCCTGGAGGGTTCGCGATTAATTGCGTTGGGAGGGCGCGTTCTCTGGGGGCGACCGTTGCCTAGCAACCAATGTTACCAGCCTATGATTTAGGGTAGGGCCTTTGTGCGGACCGAACGTGGGCGCGAGTTTTTATTCATTCCTTTTAATGTTTTATGAAAGTGGGTGCTGCTGTATCTAGTATATACTTACCTACTCATAAATAAAATAAGGTGGCGTACTTCTACGAATAGAACCGGTTTTTGATTTATTATTCTAATCTATAATATTAATTTCTTTACCAACTACATAGAAAATATGCGAATAATTTCCGCATCTGCCTGTAGTAAGTTGTTTATTTTCTACCAGGTGCAAATTCGGCATTCAGCTTAGTCTTTCATTAAATACGGCTCAGAAATCTTAAAATTCGGATAGTAGGTACGCTGCCATCTTGAATTTCAATATACCACAGGCAATTTCAAAAATGTCCACCAACAGCACCCTCCGGGCAACGAAATGACCATGCTATAAACAATAACAGCCGTTTGGGTCCGTCTTCAGGTTATGCCAAGCTTGGCTAGGTTGGTCCGTGGATAACCACCCATTACAAACCGAATTTTACACATAAAACCGGCTTGATCCCGGTTGTCATTTGTATATCAGATCTTCAACAGCCGTTACAGGTAATCAAGTCAAGCAATCTGGCCCTACTGGCCATATGACAACCAGTCTTACCAAAGGGTATGTAATTAATTACCCAGTACTATTGGTCAGCTAGGCAGTCGCTTCATGTAAAATACTGTTATTAACCTGCATCCAATTAGATTGGAAGCCGACTCCAAAATAATTGGGAAAAGGTCAGGTAGTCAAACGTAACCTCAGCCAATTTAGTTTCGAACACAAATCCATTTTTTTTCACAAACCACGAATTGCCACGATCCGTAACACGTGCGACATTTAACTAATAATAAGGTGAAACTCGGCGGGGTACCAAAACAGCTGATTCTGTGCCTCAAGGTCCCGGGAAGGCGCACCCCGACAACCCGGGAGAAATCTAATTTAGTACCCCCCGCCCAATGCCCCCCGTCGTCGCCTGTCTCGCTCTAAGCCGACCGAATTCGACGGCAAACTTGTATGAACATAGTAATCAATGTTTATGGAGTATTTGGTGAAAGGAGAGCTATTTGAGACTATGAAGTGCGTAAATAGGTACTTACATAGGTGTCAAATAATAAAACAGGTAAGTAGCTATCCATTTGCATTTTGATATGATTGAAAAAAAAACATACTAGGTAACTAACAGCTAAAAATTCATCTCTAAATTATTTTAGTTTCTTACAAAAACATACCTACTTAGAAAAAACTTACAACTAGGTACTGAATGTCACATTGCACGGAGGGTTCTTTTAAACAAAGTCGGGACAAAAATATGATAACTTCTGTTCATATGATATGGAATGATAATTATGGAAACTTAATGTATTATTCATCTTTAAGTATAGACACATTTTCAGAATAAATTAGACGCCAAGATAATACCTACCTATCACATGCTTACAACAACTTTCTAAACAGAGTCGTAAAATTCGCATAAATCTATTGACATCCGTTTTATCATTTATGTAACTGAGTCAGCGCCGGCCCGCCACTTTGTTGGTATTTTCCACTAATGATATTTCAGCTTGAACTGTGCCAATAGTACCTAATTGATTTAGGTACAAGTATACGGTAGGAGCAGCCCCTTGTCGACCGACCGAGACGAACGCCACAATACCTCTTGATAACAGATAACTCCACGATTGTTACTTTGATAAAAATACGCACGAGACAACGTTGCCGCTCCGCACTAACCCACCCGTGCGACGTTGCCGCGTCTCCACGCCGGCGGCCATTTGCAATTCAGATGAGAGCTAGTCAGTTGTTAACTTGTTACGCCACACACTCTCAAAATAAAAACAATGTTTTAGTAATAAATTATGGCGGATCTAAAGTGTGTTGCTAATATAATCAGTCTCGCGTCATTGCACTCGTGTTTGACTTGTGAAATAATTAATTACGTCGTAATCTTTTTCGCATGACACAATGCTACTGCTCATAAAACATTTAGTTGACATTGTAAGAAAAGTACTTAATTAAAGTTCTTTCTTAATAAAGATACAGAATCAAAGTAAACATTTAATGCTAAATTGGACACGACATCCTCACTAGACTATTCAATTAAGAATATCTCTGCCTACGACAGACCCGTTATAAGGCAAATAACGCTTTTAATGACCACATAACATTATCTGAAATCACCTGTCTAATGCTTAGGACTTCTTTGAAGATGTGCAAACAAAGTCTTTCATTCTCACGATAAAGACAATGCTGTCAAATAAGAATAAATTAATATTAAGAACAGGATACGAAATTACAATGGAACAAATTGGTTAATCTTCACCTAGTATTTTATTATTCGTATTGAAGTGAGTCAATGTACTAAATTCTTAAGTTCACAACCAACTATCACTTTGAAGGCGTGGCATGGCACCGTGGCAGGCAGTGCAAGGCCAAGTTCTTGATCTACAGAAACTACTCTAACTAGAGATATCTAATACCGCGCCTGTCTAGTATTAACATCACTCATAAATACATAGTATACATTTAAACACATACCGTTTTCTCATTATCTACTCCTGCTAAGATCCTTACATAATCCTAACACATTATTACTCTTCATTATCCCAATTTATTTGGCATACTTGACCAATTATGGATTTTCGCTCACAGGGGCTAGCTATAGTCATTTTCTTGTCTAAATCTTAAGTGGTAAGGCCAGGTGCTTGAGTTTCAAGTCGTTAGATGCATCAGTTGCATGTCTACATGTTAGCATGTTACTTGTTCAGTTGCTCCGTGTCATTCTAGTCGCGACCGTCCGATCAGGTTTCTGCTCGCCCAACGGACGTATAGACTTTCACGCAGTCATGCGAATTCACACATTCAATATTTTCTTGAATATAATAAAAATGATTCACTTAACGTAACTTATAATTTCATTCGTTTCCACGCACAGTTAGCGTCTGAAAAACTAATACATTCATACCTAATATTGCTATTAGCAACGATTGAATTTTAAATTGAAAGCATAAACCACAAGTAAAATAAAAGTACTAGCAGCAAACAGCCAACAAGAAAATAAAAAGAGCAAAAAATTATGTTGCGAAAGCTTTATGTTCCAAACGAATACTTTCGTTTCTTTCCTTTGGCAAAGAATGCCAATTTAAAAAAGGCAGGCTCGGTAAAAATGAATGAAACGGAAGTATTGTAACAGACCATGGCATAGTAAGCCGAATGGTGGATATGTGCCAGGAATAAGTGCTTTAGTTATATGTTATAAACATACAGCCACTGCCAACACTAGATCTAAACTCTTTATATATTCTGGCATAGCCGCAGTAACTGAAATAAACATTTTTGTGTACCTACTTGGTATATCTACAGACAGTCATTGCACGTGTGATCAAGAAGCATATTTTTAAAGAATTGCCCATAGTTCGATGATTTGGCAACTATTAGGAAAACACAACTGTCTCCCTAACTCTGACGTACACCGTCTAGATTGGGATCATGATCGATGGAGTAAAAAAATCTCTGTGTGGATTGTAAAAACACCAAAGCAGATTTGCTTAAGATTTTGAAGCAAATTTTAGTGTGACTTAGCTTCATTCTATACGACTGCAAGGTTTACACGTTACATTACGTAATAAGACTTTTTAACATGTGTTGCAAGCCTGCAGGTTCAGCTAATAGCCTGGAATCAACGCAAAAATACCGCAATATGTGAATAAATTTCACTCTGAGCGCAAGCGTGGCAAGGGATATTTAGATTTTCGACATAAATTGCTACCAGTGGGTACTTCAGCTTTATTAAGATTTTATGCTCGCTCACATAGTTGTGTCATGTATCAGCGTAAGTAATGAAATATGTATGCCGTGACGCCGTAACACTGAAGGTATGATGCCCTTCTTGGAAACTGGAACAATATACTATATTATGTAGAAAAAGTCCCGTTTTGGCTTGACAAAATCCTTAGAAGCAAAAATAAAGTTTTTATATGGTCCAGGGTGAAACGATTTCGCGACGATATGGAGCGCCAAGAGGGTTGGGTGAATGGATTTTGGAATGGGTTTAAAACCTTCCGTTGACACAAATAGGAATAATCCAGCTAAAAACGGGTTTTGAGCGGCTAGCGTCCTATGTAAGGACGAAAGGATTGAGAGCAGAGATAAACGGGGCGAAGGGGTAGGTACGGAAATCGCGCAATCAACGAAATTCCGGGGCATTAAGGCTACGATTGGTCTCGATTCTCGAATCACGACCCAACAGCCACCTAGCAACACAAGAATTGGAAAATATTTCGAAATAAAAAGTTATTTTAGCTTTATTGATTTTTCTCTGAGCCCACTGTGCACAGCACACATTATGAGGGTATCAAAATCGGGATGACGAAAATCAGTTGATCGCCAAATGTTATTATTTCAGAGATGAATATGAAATTTGATGATGGTAGCGAAAGTTAACGACAGTTATTTTACAAGTAAGTATTTTAATTTCAAAGTCACGTCACAATGGCAATATTAATTTCCATGTTTGTTTAGATGCTCTTATCAATGATTTGTCATGGACTCGAAGATGCACTTGAACCGTAAAACGAATGCCTGTGGTAAAGTTATTTTTTTATTTTTTCTCTCAAATAGCACGCACAACTAAAACGCACTTCATTACATTAACATAACACGTTCTGACATTCGCATGTAAGTTTTGTGAATTCATTAAAAGTTTGATGTTGCTATTGCTACACACTAATTGAATGAATGGTATTTTACGGTTTATACCGCGCAGAACGGCAACGGCGCGTGGCGCCCGCCCGCACCGTGCGAGCTGGCAACGTGGCGCCTCGTATCCGTCAGAGCGGCCACACGCCCCGCGGAACGGCAACGTCTCGCACTGATTCAGCAGTTAACATTCAACGGAGATAGCATCGATTTATAAAGAAGTTGTTGTTTTAATTTCAAGGGAATTGAAGGTTAAAGTTATTGATAGTTTGAATACCTACCTGCCTAGTTTGTTTTTACTATTAAGTGAGAGTGTATAATCAACATATTTCCAAGTTAGGGGGCCAGCTACCATTGCTGTCAAATATCTTATTTAATTCGTTTTCAAGCACGTCTCAGTCAATCAGTTGGATTTAAAAACTGTTTACAATGTACCTACCTACCTACGAAAGCAGTTGACCTAAAACTCAAAATATGCAATTCTCACTGGAAATTGTCACGTAGGCAGGCACTAACTTACTGCGCAGATTTTGGCAGTTCGATCTAGTTTTAGAACTCTGTAGGGTTCAGTAGGTAAACAAAATTGCCAGTGAACATGAAACTAGTGTAGGTATTAAGAAAAACAACAGCGTGGAATATGTACCTAAGAAAAAAAGCGCATTTTCTTTTTTTTACATATTCACCAACAGATTTTTCCACAGACAGCATTATCAATAACCTGTTTAGTTATGGACTGATGAAGTTATTACAAACAGTCATTCCTTTTAAAACCTATTGTTCTCAGAATGACTCAGATCTTACATGCAACATTCATTATGTATTTCCCTCGATCGACGACGCGTCGACTATTCGACATGCGTTATTTTGTTAATTTTTTTTAGTTTTCCTGTACCGATTGAATTTCAAAATAGCATAACTAGGTACTTACTTACCTAGTTTTTTTATAAGATTTGTGCTTCCGCTAAAAATAATATACCTAGATACTCCTAACCAACCGTTAGAATATCTAGATTACATACTTACTGAAAATAAAGAAAATATATACTTATCACGTGACCGCATCTATATAGTCAGTTAGGTAATGGTTGACATGAAATTGAAAAGCCCGAATAAGTATAATAAGACACCAATCCTATGTTACGCATTAGGACCATCCATGGTTTGCTTTTAAAATGAGGATTTAACTTTTAGTATTGTTGCTCTCCACATTTTGATAAAAGATTTTTCTTCTTATTAACGGTGGCTAATGTTAATATTTCCAGACATACCGGCTATGTTAGTTTAGAAATACTACCAGTAAAAGTAATTTTCTTAATCTTTTATCACTTCAATGCATTCCGGAATTCATCATCATCATTTCCCTGCCCAGGTCCCATTCTATTTGTGGTCGGCGCAACACGTTTTCTTCTTACATTCTTCCCTGTCAGAAGTCACGGCATCGTTTACTCAATCCATTCCGTGGTTATCGTTCTAAATACTCCAGCTACATCCATACTGCCAATTACACGTTCACTTAAACCATTTATGAGACAGCTTATCAAACTGGATTTCTGTAATCATTACCCAGAACATAGCGAATTTCACAAACAATACCGCGAAACTGAAAAGCTTATTCCATTTTGCATGTCCCTTGCTAATTAAATTAGCATTGTATCTTCATCCTAGCTCTTAGCTCAGATAAAGAGCAAGCACATCACCTACGTAGGCAGGCAGACATTATTACTAGTCAAGGTCAATGTCGTTTGCCGAGTAAACATGTTTGCCGGTTCAAAGATAACATTTTTGGGCGTAACAAAAGTCATAAAATTGATTAATGACGACTTCAATTTAGATAGAATCTGATACTGAGCAAAAACTAGCGCATTTATCATACTCATTGCTGGGTTTTTTGATCATGAACTAAGTGCATCAAAAAAAGTCAAGTGTTTTGTCTGCATTCAGTTTATTAAATAAATAAGGAATACTAATGAATAACGTAATGTTAAAACAAGAAATGGCTAATATCGGTAGACGATTTGAAATCAATAATAGAACATAACCTAACCACAGACCGCATTGCGCACAGTCTAGAAAAAACTAGTCTTTTTAGCAATAATCTTTTAGAAAGCAACTTTCTATTTAGAGAGTAAAGAAGGTTGAAGCTGCACAAGTCCTTGAATGCTTTTTAAAAGCCTGTGGACTTACGTAATCCAATTTACTGCACGTTCATGAATCCAATTACTGGCGTTGATGAGTAGACTGGCGCTCGACCGCATTGACCTGCACTACGAGTGATGCGACACACGACCAAGATTATAGGGAAATGGTCAGAGATTAGAAGCTTCTATGTTTAGGAATTTCATTTACACTTGGCTGACCCTGACCGTCTTAGCAATGATGCAGGATTCCGACATAGGAGCTGGACCGGAATTCAATACAGTGCTTTTACGTTTGAGGATTGTAATTCGTCTATTTTCCATGCGATTAAATAAACTGAATGGTTCCTGCTTCCGTGACAGTCTTGGTCTGGCACACTATTGACTGTGGCTGACTAGAAAATCTTCCAATTTGTTTCGAATTGTAGCTTTTCCAGAATATTCGCGTTTATGGAGGCGGGAGAGAGGATTTAGGTTTGAATGAAAGTCGACCCTAACATAGTTGGAAAAGACTAGGCTGATAAAGTAGTTTAAACGCATGCCCTAGACCAAGAAGGCAGTCTTTGACGTTTATGAAAATCTAACATCACGTTGTGAACGTTTCATGGCAAAGGGCCGCCCTAGAATTGCATATGCGAGGGAGCATAAAGATGCAGATCTGTGTGGCACCGACAATGCACCGGATGCGCGTTGTGGCCGCAACTGATGCTAACACATAAACAACGCACACATGCACAATATGCATGTACAAATTACTGGACTAGTGTTGCATTCTGCTATGTCTGCAGTACATGTAATTGTAGACGTAACATACTAAATCATTACATCTGCAGATTTCTATAATGTTATAAATAACGTAATCGATCATTCGATTGAAGATTGAAATTAATTCAAAGTTCTTGATTTCAGTTCGAAAATAAAAGTTAATTTAGATGTTAATTTATCGCTCTCTTACATCTATCTAAGCTATCAAACCAAGGAGTGTGAAACTATGAATCAAAGTGCAAAACTTCAAACAGAAGTAAAGAAATCCTTGAGTTGTTAACATCTGCATATGGGTTCTAGGAACTGACGTATCCGGTTGTTCAATTGTATGGGCTCTGTAATTCTGTATACACATTTGCGACGGTTCAGCATATTTCCCGGGATTCCGATACGAGTATTGCATTAAAAACAGAAAATAACAAAGGATGGATGTGGTAAAATGTCTTTGGTCTTGGTCAAGCAGTTCCTTGCTCCTAATGTCATACCAATTACCGACAGTAATTTAGTAATGAACAGTTTACCTAGCACTTTTTAACAGTATAACTTTGCCTAATGACTGGGCCATGGTGTTTTTTGCCCCAAGCAATTTATTTAGCCCCACGATGTAATTTACTATGTGTTTTGCGCAGACATTAATTTAACATAATATCTCCTCGTTTTATGTTGGAGCCGACAAACGCATTTACCAGAATGCGTTGGTCAACTAGTGAGAACTAGGCAATAAAGGCCTAATCTAAAGACAAGGTATTTTATTAAAAGAAGTTTGCAACTGAATGACTCCGTTCAGTTACAGATTCTTTTCATGGATCTCTGGTATTTGATACTGCTCCATGTCATTATCAGAATAAAGAACTGCAACATGGCACTAGGATCGTATAAGGTAATTAGTTATGAACCCAACCTAATAGGAATTTTATAAACAAAAGTTTGTCGACCATGTCGTCTAGATAAACGCATTAAAAGTTCGATGCTATAACTGTGTAGTCGCGTAGTGATGTTTTTTCTTCTTCTATCATTTTATTTTCAGTGTCTATCGTTTTATCGCTGTCTTTATTGCTTACGGAAATTATCCTTTTACAAGCACTAGCAATAGGAAATTACAAAATCAATTTTACACTCCAAATCCGCTCGTGATGCTGTTACTAGCTGAATTTCGTTTTCTATCATCAAAACTTGCAAATTGCAGAAATTCAGGTAGTAGTTACTTGCAACTTCTGCATTTGCGACTTTCGCATTATTAGTATCACCACAACGCCAATACTCTCAATTCCGATTTTAAATCTAATCTGTCACTTTTGTCGGCACTGAAATGATTGAATTGAAATGTAGATATATTTTTACGTGGGGCAGAGGCGGTGCTAGCCTGGGGCGATGGCGGACGAAGCTGGGATGCTGTATCTCACCGCTTCGAGGCTCGAAGCCATATCCCGTCAAACTTGTTTCGAAGAAAGTTGAACTAGTAAGTAATCCCGAGAACCACTTCTGTTACCTTAGTGACGTGCGCTTGTAGGAAAGTTTAACTTAGTGTAGTTCTTTTGACGATAATTATGTAGTTATTATGGGCGGCATGGACACTAGGCTTAGAAATCAACTACACTATAAAGAAGAAGATGTACTTAGGTATAGCTTGGATACGCGTTGTCGTCACGATCAGGATTGGAAGACCGACGTAGAGACTGGAGTTCGATAAACATTTTTTTTATAATTTCGCCGTAGGTAGTTGTTTTTATTACAAACCGCTTTTTGTTCAGTTTACAGGTATGCGGATCCCGTGCTGATCAACATTACCCGTACCTACCATTACATTTTGAGGCAAAAAAAAATTATAAGGTTAAAAAACCTTAATTTATTAAATTTGATAAAAATCAATTTTATTAACCCTAGATCACTAACCTTCGTCAAAACGACGACGAGGAGTTAAAAAAAGTGGTATAAATGTGGAGTGCGTCGTCGTACGCATTTCAAATTCCAGCTTATCTCAGTCGACCCGCAGCTCGCGCGGCCCACGGGTTTATTTTTTATGTAGTAGCCCCGTGCTCGCCGTTCCAGCCACCATGAGTCGTCAAATCGACGAAGGTTAGTATTAACGTAGTAACATATTATTCTTGCAGAATTATTTTTTATTATTTTTTCATGTTATAATTATTTCGGTGTTTTGTAAACTTTGTACTTAATTTGCCTACATTGTAATAAGTACCTACATTATTTTAATTTGAATATATTTTTATTTTAGATACGATTCGTCAGCTGTTATTTGATGATAAAAGTGACGAAGAAACTACTCTGAGAGTAAGAAAGAAGACCACCTTGAGGCTGATCCGGATCCAAAAAGCCCACGATGGTCGAGTTTTACACTCAATCTAAGAGCGGAGTAGATATCTTGGACCAAATGTGTTCTCTCGCTTCTTGCAGTAGACAAACTCGACATCATCATCTGCCTAGCCTTTTCCCTATTATGTTGGGGTCGGCTTCCAGTCTAACCGGATGCAGCTGAATATCAGTATTTTACATGGAGCGACTGCCTATCTGACTTCCACAACCCAGTTAATACTGGGTAATACGATACCCCTTGGTATGACTGGTTGTCAGACTTTCGGAACACTGACTACCTGTAACGACTGTCAAAGATCTACAAATGACAGCCGGGACCAACGGCTTAACGTGCTTTCCGAGGCACGGAGGAAACTCGGTATGTAACGGGTGGTCACCCATCCACAGACCAACCTAGGCAAGCGCGGCTTAACCTTAAGATCGACCTGAGCGGCTCATTTAGCCACGAGCTCGACAAACTCGACGTTGGCCTTTATGTATTTTTTACGAAATACTAACTACATTGCACTTATAAATACACTCAGAGGCACATTTAACCGGCCACCTACATTTTGTCGATTTCTTCAAAATTCTATGGTAATTTAATTAATTATGTTATAATATTACATAGGGTGAACCTTTACGAAAACAAACGAAACATGTGCATGTTGTGAAATCGTTTAATTAGGACAATCTCAATAAAAAACAGAAAATGCAGTTTTCTTACAAAAAATAAAACATAGCAAAAAGTTACTTTAAAAAAAATGTGCTCTGGATTATCGGATTAGTAGTGAGTATTTCCTCCTCTAGCCCTAATTACCTCTTGCAACCGATTAGGAAGCCCGTCCATTATGTCTTGGATGTCGCTTTGGGGAATGTTCTGCCACTCTTCAACAGCTGCAGTTTTTAGCTCACTGATGGTCGTAGGAGCTGGTGTACGATTCCGAATTCGCCTTTTTAGGTTGTCCCATACATGTTCTATTGGGTTCAGGTCAGGACTGCGAGCTGGCCATGGTAAACGCTGAATATTGACGGCGTTCAAGTAATCGGTGACAATTCTCGCGGTATGTGCACGAGCGTTGTCGTGCATTAAAACAAAATCATCGCCAACGAATGGCGCAAACGGAATCACATGTGGTTCTAGGATTTCTGTCACGTATCTGTGAGCATTAACGCTGCCTCTATCGAAGACGACCAACTCTGTGCGGGCGTCGTAAGAAATGCCACCCCACACCATTATCGAGCCTCCCTCGTAGCCCACTGTTTCAACTACAGCACATTCAGCAAACCTTTCACCGCGGCGTCTATACACGCGCTGACGTCCGTCAGGACCTCGTAAAGCGATTCTTGATTCATCAGAGAAAAGAACTGCCTTCCATTGTCCCGAAGTCCAATTTGAATATTCTCGAGCAAATTCAAGTCTCGCTCTTCTGTGACCTACGGTCAGCTTTGGGACTCGAACTGGTCGAAAAGCTCTCAGATCCCTCTCAGCTAACCTTCTTCTTATTGTTCTGAGGCTCACACTCACATTTCTTACCTCAAATAGACGATTACGAGCCTCAGGAGCCGTTGTGAAACGATTTCGGAGAATGTTAGATACGATAAACCGGTCGTCTCTTTCTGACGTACACCTTCTACGACCCTGCCCTGGCCTTCTTGTGTACGAACCAGTCTCTCTGTAACGCCGAACAGCATCTTGAATGGTCGTTCGAGGATATCCAAGCATTCTTCCAATCCGACGCTGGCTGAACCCAGCGTCTGCAAGTGCTACAGCCCTGGCTGCTCCAGCTGCGTCCAGTGGCATTTTTTTTTGGTTTATTAAACTCACAGCACTCCAACACCTCTGTTTTATACGACGAAACGGTATCACAACGTTTTAAAACAAATGTATCTGTCACACAAAGCGAGTAGCGAAACTGTCGAATTTCGACTAAACTGTTTACGGTTAAATAAAACTCACAAAAGGAAACAAAACGCGGGTATAATTGCTTTATTTATTTCAGATATACCCACTTATGAAGTAACGCCTTGTATTCAAAGCGTAAGTTAACATAAACAAACGATATGCAATTTCAGATGGGTGGACGGTTAATTGTGCCCCTGAGTGTAGTTATGTTATAAATGTAACCAATACTTTAGAGGAAACCAAAAAAACTTCATCGAGGCGTGAGTACTTCAAAACTCAGCTTCAAAAATTAGTCGAGCCAAACATGCAAAAAAGATTAAAATTTCCGACTCTTCAAACGGGGCTACGGGACTCAATAACATTGATTTTGAATATGCCAGGAACCAGTAGTTCTACTAATTCTACACATGAGACTGATCAAAGAGAAGAAGCAGTTAGTCTACCTATCGCCAAAAAAATAAAAAAAATGTGCAATTTGCCCCTCCGCAAGGCGAAGAATGACAAAGAGTTTGTTGCACTGAGTGCAACAAACCCTTGTGTGGCGAACACAAATTTGACATTTGTCACAAATGTATTAATTAATAGATTTTTTATAAAATATTTCTTTCTTATGTTTATTTTATTTCTTAATTTTAATATATTAATGTTTTTTTGAGTCTTTGTTTTTTTAGTTACTAAGATTTTAAGCATTTAAAAAACAAAAATGTGTGCATGAGTAAAATTTTCGGGTCTCAATTAGAAGACTGTCAAAGTAATTAAAACGTGATTTTAGTGAATAAAAATGTTATAACTATGTTAACAAATGATTATTGTAATTAATAAACAAATGACATTGTATATTTTATTTCAATAACCCTTACAAGCCTCCCTTTTACATGGCGTAGCCAAAACGACGAAGGTTAGTAATAAGCGTTGAAAAATAAGGTTAGTGATCTAGGGTTAATAATAAATAGAATTAAACTAAAATTATTAAACATACTAAGTAACTTACAAATAAATTAAAAAATAGCGTCGAAAAATTCGTCCTCAACGCTGTCAGTTGGCAACGTCCCCAAGAGACTGGCCGCGTTGCCACGTTGTATGGCAACGCTAAGCCTCTGGCCAAAGTAAAAGCCAGCCCTTGGGTCACGGGAAGTGTCAACCAAACGTTTTGATATTTCCTTAAAAAGGCTGTGAGCACAAGGACCCCACGGTCCCAGAGTTTCAACCCCAAACGGCTCGAAAATATAGTTACCAATAAGGTTACTATATTTACGCCGCTTGAGGTTCTCTGCAGCCGTAGCAGCAGCGCCAGCGCAGCACGAAGAGCTATTATTATTATTATAGAAGAAGAAGAAGAAGTTATTGCAAACTTGGGGTGGAGAACAGCTGCGTCTTTAACCAAGAAAATAAGTTTTGTAGAAGAAGTAAGACACCACTGCTGGTTACGTTTTGTTCGAAAGAGATACCGCGGCCCCGGAACGGCCGGAACACAAAGTGCAATAGAAGGAACATAGATGGGTACGCATTAAGCCTAGGTATTCATTTAATCCTAGAACAGCTATACACAGAAACCTGCAAGGCATTTTTGTCCTTGTTTGTAAATTATACCCCCTCGGTTTAATTTACAAACAAGGACACCGCTTACTCAAAATGACGAATATTCATCAAAAGTCCCAAACACAGGTCTTATGGTTTAAATATTATACAATAACACAGAGGACGTGCATTTCTGAACGTGCCCCTAGCCTCGGTCTTAAATTAAATGCAGCTATAAGTAAATACCGGTAACAACTTTAGAAGGGTAATAAACTGCGAGACTAGTCCAAATTCTGACTACCTACCCTAAAAGCTTTTCAATCAAAATTTCTTGCGCTCACAATCACAACGTAAACAACAAAAGGAAAAGTAAAGGTCACGATATCGGTGCCTTTACTACTAAGCAGAACTTGATATCGAAAAATTGCAAGCAATTAAAGCTATAATATAAACTCCGATATTTTGGCGAGTGAAAAAAGTGCGCCTGTTGCCGCCTTGGAAGTGGGTCGAGGCGGCAACGTCGCATAGCGGTACCGTTCGCAGAGCGGCAACACCGCGTGGTGCAGCGCTGCCACAAGTATCGTCGATAAATTCGGCTTGATACATTCAAGTAAAAGGGAGCCGTTCATTAACATTTTTGCAGATATGAACAGTTGGGGCTTATCAATCATCCTGCTCAATGAATTGAACTTTTTATCGAAGTTTATTAAATAGTCTGAAACACATTTAGGTACCTACCTGTTCCCGTACGCTATAAATGTATTTGCTATGCTCAAACACTGCACATTTACTGACTATGCATGTGTATCTAATTTATGTGTGAGTAATATGTAGTCAAATAGAACGGGCTGCGACTATAAATTACTTTAGCTATTCACGTCCCCACAAATCAAAGCAATGAACGTCTATTACTGCATCTGCGAGTAACGAAAACGATCAAATAAACATTCATACCAACCAAACACTACATAATTGTCTAGAATCGTAATCATTTGATGTAATATGCTAACTTGCACTTAAAAAGCAATTTGGAATCTTGATGTTAGTCGTTACCTACATTATATAGATGATGGTAAATATTTAAACACGACACGAAATAGGTACTCACCCAACCTTTGGATCCATAATATATTTTGAAAAGTTGGAATTGTTGCATGTTTTACCTACTGATTAAACTGTCTGGGGTTTGAGAAAACCTGGAAAGGAACGTTGGTTTAGTTGTTATAGAAAAGAATATTGGATAAGTAGGCATATCTAAATGTATGATTTTATCGTCATTAGTGGATCCATGAAATTTCTTGAAAGATGATTTCTGTCGCTGGGAAGGCTCTGATACAAATATAAGGTGTCGCTTGTGGCTCCAAGAACTGAATTTTGCAAAGCATTTAAAGTCACACTCGGAGTTAATAGCCAACCTTCAATAATTGGACTGTGTCGAACTACGAACGTCGAAAAAACTTAATTCTACAAAGACTCCGCGCATCTAAAGATATGAAAGGAAAGCCACAGCACAGCCCATTATTTCGTGGCAATTCCTAGTTTAGCGTTAACATTACAACACGTAAACATTCTATTTCTGCCTTACTCTTTCATGTGTTAAAACAGAAACACTAAGAATAGAAACGAGGAATGTCTGCAGCTTGTCCGTTGGCACGGCGAGTAAGAGTCGACCGAATCGATGCTTGTTAGTAGGTGAGATCTGTTCCAGTTTGACGGGAAACTGAACTTGGAGATAGATTCAAGTTGTATAGGTACCTTTTGATCTCTTGCCTTTACTTTGAAAATAATTGGACACATAGTGCTACTCATCAACATCTACTAGAAGGTATTTGACGAATGTCAGTGGAAAAACCCTCGCATATGTATATTACCAAGTCAAATATTATCACCGTAAAAAAAAACAACGCGCAATAACTCATAATTTATGTTTACTAAAAACAAAATAGCTCTGCAGATAAAACGATAACTCAATTCCAAATCCAGACGCCAATTAAAATTATACAAATAACAAATATTTATAAGTTTCGAAAAACAACATCCTTTGTGTAATATTTAGCGAGTCCAAAGGTTTAGCGTGAAAACATGAAAAGTGCATCAAATAAAAAAAATAACAGAAGAGCGGGCCGCGGAGCGTGCGTGCACGATTTGGCAACGTCGCACGACCCAGCCGCACGCCTGCCTGGCTGCAAACACAAGACGCGATGCGGTTGCTTCGAGAGTCGTGCCGCTGCCGAGCCACAAAGGGTTATTTTAAATGTTTTTATAAATACCTGCAATGCCTGCAACGGAGGCTTATGAATACCTCACATGCCAGGTTTAATGCAGGTGGGTAAGTGGGTGGGTAGAGTGATGGGGTCAGATTGAAAGGTCTTATGTTTTGTCAGTTTCAAAGTTGAAAAATCTATAAATGGATTTGAGAGTCAGTACTTAAAAAAACACTTAATCATCACCTAATAATCAATGACCAAAAGAAAAATTATCTTTATTATATCCAAATAATAAAATTGTTCTTCAAAATTCATTTAGTAGGTAATGAACTTTTATTGTTTACTAACACATGCGAGCACTTATTTATTTTTCACGGACATCTGTCGTGCGAGGTACGAAATGAAACAATAATACAGTTTATCAATAATACAAACGAAAATAACACAAGTTCTTAGGTTCTTATCGTGTTAAAATGAATCGATTCGACAAAGTTTACGACACGGCGACACGCCAGTCGCAGTGGGCGGGCATTCTGTCAGCGGAGTCGCAACGCGGCCAATCACGAGAGTCGAGCGTGCGCACAAACGCGCGATAATGCGTCAGTCGCATCGCGCCCCGCTGCGGAGGTGGCGTTTTTTTCGTCGCAATCGTAACTACGCCTTTACGTCGACGATTGAAGTGAATTGTCAAAATGTCTGTAGTCTTTAATCCTGTTCAATTGATAGAAGAAGTTAAGAAACGGCCCGGGTTGTATAGAGCTGAACATCCTGCCGATCGTGAGGAGAAATTGGCGTTATGGAAGGAAATAGGATCGGTTATTTACCATGGTTGGGAAACCTTCAACAAGGCGACAGCGTATGATAAAGGTTAGTTTGGAAAATACACGGCCCTAACCTCTGTTATGTCAATGTCGAGTCTAAGAATAACTCGGTACATGAAATGAGTCACACACTATTTTCGTATTTTCTAAACATTTTTTTAACGCGTTTTACGTAGTACGGTTTTAATATTGATTTTTAGTAAAACGCGCTTCGTAATGTTTCAGAGCTGAATTAGGTAACTTTAGTTCTGAAAACAAACTAAGGATATAAAAAAGTCGAAATATTTACAAAGCGACAACATTGACGTTTGGTTACCAGCCAGTCAGTTAGTCGTTCAATGTCTCGTATGCAGCGACGCGCCGCGATTAATGATAACCGCATTCCGCTATCCGTTTCCCGCCCTTTTGCCCTTGTTGTAACATTGTTTTTATAAACAAAACCCAACAAGGAAATAACGTACATCGTAATAACAATTCGTATCGTATTTTCATGTCGCTTCTGAATTGGTGAGAATAAAACGCAATAGTGAGTTTATCACCATAATAATATTGAATAGAACGCGTCATTTGTTCATAACACTGAACTTTTCTACCTATTAATTTACGATATTTCAAGTACACATTCTACATTCAACTATAATTATACATTTATTGTTCGAGTTAATTACTGTCATAAAGAAATTGTTTAAAATGATGATCTTCAGGTATTTGACCGCATTAAAATAGTCTGGCATATGTATATTTTAATAATGGATGACTACAACAACACACAAATGTAATTTGCATGCCGTTGTGACGCGTGTGCGAAACGACTGAACTTCGTTAATATGAACGCAAGTATGTTACGCCATTCAGTATAAATCACAATGTTCATTATGACCAGATGATAGCGGAAATTTCTAGTTATAGCCAGCAGTTTGATTTAATGATCCGTAGTATTTTTTTTTGGTAATTGAGTTACTGCAGGAAGCGAGATCATGTCGCCTAATATTTATTTTTGTCAGCTAGCAAGATGAATGCTGCCATTCCTCTTCTACTTCAAAATTAAACCTAACAACAATCACGCCTGAATTCTAAAAGTTATTGGCAAGACAAACCCAATACAAGACAAACCCCACGTCTGTTAGTCGCACTTGCTACAACACATTTATTAACACCAACGAGACTCTGGCCCTGGTTTATAATATATCCTGATAAAAAACAGGACTTTTGAACAAAACTGCACTAGAACTTTCTGAGAGCATGCTTCTGGTCACAATTGGCAAATAAAATAATTGTGGCTCTAGCAGACGTCCATAATCGCGACGACACTTTATATCACATTCAGTTATAAAATCGCAGAGCGTCTTGGTTCTGTTAACTTAATAAGACACTATAAGAATTCCTAAGTTTTCTAGGTCCTTATCTGACTCCTGTTTTTTTTAAGTGTTACAGTTACAAAGAAAATGGCGGTCGTTACGGGACGCGTACAACAGAGAGCTGCGATCACGCCGCTCTGGACAAAGGATCAACCGGCGAGTTTATCGCTACTTTAAGAAGATGAGCTTCCTCGGAGGATACGAGGGCGAAATCAGCGAGGAGGTTGAAGAGTATGTTGTTTTTTTTTTTGCATAATTTGCTCGGTCAACTTTCATAATGACTAATTTGATAGAGCATTTACTCCACTGGTAAAAAAGGTCCCAAAAGAGTATTCAAAAGTCTTTTGCTTTTTTTTATTACGGCCATTCTATGAAAAAGAAAGCAGTAAATATTTCGTAAACCGTCATATCCTTTCATTAAGAAACATACTAGGTTGCAATTAATTTAAATATTGTCACCAGAGAGCCAGACGAAGACCAAGATATTACCGTAGAGGTGCCGAACCAAGAAGAAGAAATGCAAGTCGAGGCAGTCAAAGTAAAGAAAGTAAAACGGAGAAAGAAGAAACGACAGTCCAGTGACATCAGTCATCACCCTCCTGAGGAACTAGAAATGCCAATGTTCCCAGTGGAAATGGCTGAGAATGAAACAGACAGCGATAGACTCTTCCTTTTGTCATTTTTACCAGAAATGAGGCAGTTACCGATTAATATAAAGATGTGGGTGCGAGCCCAGATAGCCAATGTCATGCAGGAAGCCGTCTCCTGCCATTACAACAACACAAGGCCAGGGACTTCAGGGGATAGGAACTTCATAGACGTTATTGACATCAAACGGCAACGACAAGATAGCACAGAATAGGCTTCGCATGCTTCCAAATACTTAGTTTTATTGGCATTAAAATTCGTTTTTTGGTTAAGTTTTAGATATTTATTTTTGTTGGGATTTTGAGGTCGATTTTAGATTGATGGGAAAGGACTTTTATCACGAATACTTAAAGTATAAAAACTTTTGTTAATGTAGACTACCAAGAAGTGGTTTTAGTTGAAAAAAACGGGTCTCTAATTGTCTTTGATTATTTCGACACAAAAAGAATGTCCTCCCTCTGGTCAGGTTAATTCTTGGTAGCTCTCCAGAACTATATTAAATGCAAAATACTGTTACACATTATGTTGAAGAAAATTTAGGTCCATAAGACAACATGTTATACAAACTACATTACTTATACCCGTAACAGTTCGCCAAGTTCAAAATAAAAATATGTATGATATATGGACGATATCCAAGTCTGTTGGCAAAAACAGAGAGTTTACGACGTTTCTTTTGTTTTGTTATTAGTTACTATAATATAAACGGACCCGTATTTGGCAATGGGTCAAAAACAATGGTTATGCTTTGATTTACAACACTGCTGCTTTAGATTGGCAACACTGCCGTAAAGTAGACAAGTTCTCCCCCAAGCTAATTTAATATAAAAACTATCTAACTCGAAAGTAATTCGCTATAAAACATTATAAGTCAATCAGTAACCATCTGATTAACGGATGATATCGTTTGCAGAGTGTAAATAGACCAATAAAGTGAAAAAACCTAGATATGTGGTGACTCAGTGTTTTTTTTGCAATATGAACTTTAATAAACAATAAGTGACTATTTAAACTGTGGAATGCTAGTATCTGTAATTAGAATGGTTAGTAAGAACATTAAAACAATTTAAAAGTGCTAAATCGGAATAAAGTGAGTCGAAATATCCAGTGAACGTTAACTTTTAAAATAACAATAACACCGCCCCACAACCAACTGTCAAACTCGTGGGCGCGTTCCAGCACCTGACACTGTAATAGCTATATTCTTAACATAAACAGCAGCACAAGCGCCATCTGGTGCCGAGTAGCGGACTTACTAGAAAGCGTTCCATTTCTAGTTAAATCATATCTGAAGCATTGTCAAAGAACTGTCAAATAGTACATTTAGTGTTGTCCTCTCACAAAAATTACCCCATTTCGGGGAAATTAATTTAGAACTCGGACCACCCGGACAAAAAAAAAAAAAAAAATGGGGTCGCGAATTAAAAGCACTAGCAATAGCGGCCGAAAGGATCCTCCGCAAGTAACTTGTTACAGATGCAAAAAACAAGTTGATCACCGAAGTACGTTACTATGCACCTCATGCAAAAACCATTTTGAATTTGATTGTGCTGGTTATCCTGAGAAGGTATATCGCTTAAAGAATCTAGAAGAAAGGAAAAAGTTCAAATGGGAATGCAAAGCGTGCACCCAGAAAGCAAAGGAACAAATCACACCCAGCTCCCCTGCATCCAATGTAACTCTGAGGACAAAGAAACGATTGTCTCCTAAAGCTTACATAGATGACACACCTAACGTATCTGAGGAGAATACGCCTTGGTCTACTCCAAAGAGCACAACCTCCGATATATATGACTCACACATACTCACAATGGATCATATACATGATGACTCAGCTGCCATAACCGACAAAACATTATCAAGGAGTATGGACTGTACGGTAACTGATCCAATCTACGCTCAGGAACTGAAGGATATGATTGAACTCCTTCAAACACAACTAAGTAGTTCGCAGAATGAACTTGAGAATATCATACTCGAAAACAATGAGCTTCGTAAACAAAACGATAAATTGCTTCAAGATAACAATACTCTGAAAAAGTTCTTATGTCAACCTCCGCAAAAAGAATATACATATTCTTTGATGCACCAGGATATGCAAGCCTTCTTTACGCCACCTAGAATTCGGGCTCCAAGTAGTAATGGTAACACAAAGATACAACTCAGTGAAAATATCTTGAGCCTACAAAAAAACATCGCAGATCTGGAACATCAGTTAAACCAAGCTGGAAACGAAATCTGCAACCTCAAGGATCAAATACTGAAGCTTCAGAAGATGCTGGCAAGTAAAGAGAAATATCAAAAGGTAAAAAATACTCCACTGGATGATCTAGAAATTGAGCGCACAAGCAAGATACTTATATTTGGCACTCAACAATGTGTTGGACTATCATCTGCATTAATGCACTCAAGACAGGATACATCATACGAAAAATATACCGTCACGTCCCTAACGAAGCCATATGCACTAACTAGTGAACTTATTAAGAACTGCCAAAATATTCAGCTATCGCCAAGTGACAAACTGATTATTTGTGTGGGTGAAAATGACTATGATGTAAAGATTTTGTCCTCACAACTTCGCCAACTTCTCGATGTATTTGGCAACAATAGTGTAATCATTCTAAGTTTACTAAAGAATATGTACTTAAATTTAAATGACTTGAATCAAACCATAAGTAACATTTGCAATGAATACAAAAATGCTTGCTTTATTGACGCTAATCATAATTTAAATATCACATGTAAATTAATTAATTATACTATTGACTATGATGATTATGAAAAAAAATACTTGAATGTCAAAGAACTAAAGAAATTAATACTGCGTAGTCAGCCAAATCCTACGAAAATTGATTACAAAAGGAAAAATAATCCCAAGGGAACAATCCCATATTACTTTGCACGAAAACAGCCAGAATGTGACACTCAACATAAAACTCATGTGATAAATCCCCCTTTGACAAAAATAGGTACTATACCGCACTATTTTAAAGTTGCAGAAAGGAAACAGCTTTTTCGTGAAAAATTTTAGCAAATCCAAGAGTTTTAAAATATTTCATCAAAATATCGCGAGTATCTTATCAAAACAAGAAATATTTGAACTAACTCTACTGGAATTACGGGACGCGAACATTGAACCTGATATTTTGTGTTTCTCTGAAACCTTTATACGTGCCGGTAATGAAAAATACTTAAAACTAAATAACTATGTCTTAGCAACTGCATTTAGTAGAGACAAACAGAGAGGGGGGACCTGTATCCTCACAAAACAGGGTATTATGTACAATGAACTTACTTACATAAAAAAATATTCAACACAAAAATCATTTGAAGCCTGTGGCATTGAAATCCCGTTGCACAAATTAATTATAGTTTGTCTATATAGAACGCCAAAGTCTGACCCCAATGTATTTTTGAATAAGCTTGACCAATTTATGAACGAAACACACAATAAATATGGGCCAAAAACAAAAATTGTAATTGCTGGTGATTTCAATATAAATACTCTAAAACCAGGCAAAGTGACTACCTATTTAAACGATTTGTGTAATACCAATAATCTCCAAATACATATTAATATTCCCACACGTAAAGACGCTTGTATTGACCACATACTAAGTAATATAAAGAGAACATCAATAGATGTTTTGCCTCTTTATTTATCTGACCACGACACTGCCCAAATGTTAGACTTTCCAGTAAAAGAGCAAAATTCGAAGTCGAAATCATACTACGTTTATAAGAAAGACTACTGTAACGAAAATATTAAAAAATTCACAGCATATCTCGGAAGTTTATCATGGTCTGAAGTACACCTAGAAACTGACCCAAATAAGGCTTTTAATAAATTTTATGACTTATTGTGTCTATTATATAATTTATGCTTCCCAAGAATTAAAATAAAGATTAATAACTCTAACACTTACAAACAAAAATGGATCAGTAAAGGCTTAAGAAATAGTTGTAAAACTAAACGATCTCTAAGATATCTTTACTACAAAAATAAAACTGTAATGTTCAAAACAAAATATAAAAAATATTCGAATATACTGCAGAAGTGCATCACTAAATCCAAAATTAATTCCAATATTAATTTCATTGAAAAAAGCCAGAACAAATGTAGAGCAGCGTGGTCTGTCATTAATCACGAAATCGGAAGTACAAAATGTAACAATGAGATTTCCGAAATACAATTAGATGAGCAGGTACTGACGGATCCCACTGACATAGCGAACGCTTTTAATAATTATTTTGTTGACTCGACAAATACTTCAGGAACTAATAATGTACTTAATGACTCTAATACGGCGTCAATTCCTAATTCCATGTTTCTTAATTCCATGACTGAAGAAGAAGTTAAAAAAGAGATAATGGCTTTAAACAATACTAATTCCGAAGGCTATGATGGAATTAGCACAAAAATAATTAAAGCCTGTAAGAATGAGCTAATCTCAATATTAACTTATCTAGTCAACCTTTCATTTTCATCAGGTACTTTTCCTGATGCATTAAAACTATCAATTATAAAACCACTTCACAAAAAAAACAATAAAAATGACGTGAAAAACTACCGTCCGATTACTCTTATTCCTATTTTGTCAAAAGTATTTGAAAAATGTATGCTCAATAGACTTGTAAATTTTTGTAGCAAATATAATATTATAGCAAAAGAACAGTTTGGATTTCAAAAGCACAAGTCGACAACACAGGCAATATTTTCCCTTGTGAGCAATACTCTAACTAATCTAAATAATAATCACTTAACAACAGGGCTCTTTTTCGATCTGTCACAAGCTTTTGACTTTGTAGCACATGACGTTTTATTAAAAAAGTTAGAAAGTATTGGAATAAGAGGACTAGCATTACAGTGGATTTCGTCTTATCTACGTGACCGGAAACAATACGTTGTCATAGAGAAAGTACATGAAAACCTACTTTCTTCGTTTTCTTCTGACCCCAGGGAAAATAAATGCGGCGTTCCTCAAGGGAGTGTCTTAGGACCCATTTTATTTATTTTATACATAAATGACATAGTACGAGTGACTAATCATAAATGTTTATTATTTGCAGATGACATTTCAATTATTGTGACGTCTGATAAGAAGTATAAATCAATATCTGACCATGAAATTGACATTAATAATACTATTGACAACATTTTAGAATGGCTACGGACAAATAAATTAAAAATAAACTTAGACAAATCTAATTTTATACAATTTAATCAATCTAAACATGCTAAATACAATTTTAAACTTAACGTTGATAGACTGGAAGAAGTTGCACAAACCAAATTCTTAGGTATCATCATAGATCGAGATTTAAATTGGAAAGCACATGTAGACAACTTGTGCAATAGAATCAACAAATTTGCTTATGCTCTCAGACAAGTTAAGAACGTGACAAATAGAAAAACAGCAACAACTACCTACCACGCATATATAGAGTCCATTTTACGCTACGGCCTCATTATTTGGGGAAACAGTACAGATAAAGATAGAGCATTTATTGCACAAAAAAAATGCATAAGGGCCATTTGTGGACTTAAACCCGATGAGTCCTGCGAACCATTTTTTAAAAAGCTAGGTTTATTACCACTTCCCTCACTTTATATTTTTGAAACTTGTAAATATGTATACAGTAATAAGGGATTGTTCAAAAAAGCGTATGAAGTAATAACTCGACCAACAAGGGATCCACACAGACTTTTATTAAAAGATAATCCTAAGTCAGCCAAGTATGCTAAAAGCTGCCTTGTAATGTTTGTACGTATATACAACAAAATACCAAATGAACTAAAATTACTGAATAATATTAATTCATTTAAAAGCAAATTATATAAATGGCTGAATGGACATAACTTTTATGACATTAAAGATTTCTTTGACATGTAAATAATTATTAAATATACTCGTATGTTCTTAAATTGTAATTGAAAATTGTGTTATATATAATGATTAAATTGTGTACTTATGATATTATTTTGCATGCAATGAATACAATTTGTGTTTAGCTAAACATGTGGACATTATACACAAAAACCAGACTGTAACACCTTTATACCATGTTTAAAGCAAATAAAGACTTATCTTATCTTATCTTATCTTGCTTTACTACTGCGGACTGCGGTACCAAGTCTTTATCTTATGAGAGTACATCATGGTTCTCTTGATCCGTGGAACTAAAAGATTAGAAGTAGAAAAAAAGTGTATTTTAAAATGGAACGCGGCTACTCTATAATTCATTACGTTTTGTCAAATCTGGTTACTGAATTTCAAACCATTTCTCCCCAACCGATTGAGCTGAAATTTTGCACACACCTTTGATTTTAGTGACAATACATTTTTAAAACCGACTGGATCGTTTCCTCACGAGATTACAAATAGCACAGACATGAAACTTTGTTTCGCGTTCAAAGTTGATATTTTTTTAATTTATTATAATTAGTGTTTGAAAATTGATAGACAACATCGTCTATGACAATGGCTTGCGAAGCTGCGAATTTAGGAACAAGCTATGCTAGCACCATTAGTTTCACATTTCCCTTCGCCATTGTCCATTTGTTTTTTTTAGGTTTTTGATACTCTATTGTTTTGTAAAAACGCAGTTACCAACGTTGCTTATAGGTCAGTAATTGATGATGTTGTTTGATGTTATTCTAGGTATAAGTAAAGGTTATTGTATATTTCTAGTCTAGCTTAGTAAAATATAATATATTAACAGAGATAATTAAAGAACAATTTATTGGAGAATTATCTAGTTTTTTGAAAATTTGCTTCTAAATCATTCTCACCGCTTAATTAAATAGTATACAATACAGTATTACTTACGTTTCTCTTATTTTTATTAATTTGGTATTTGTTAAAATATTTACTAAATAGTATATTTTATTTGTACCTACTTGATTATCTGTATTCGATTTTCAAAAACATCGTGGCTATGTGTGTTATCTAACTCTAAGATTGTCTGGTAGAAAATGCCCTGAACATTGGCGTGGTATTTTTTTACCATTCCCACTATTGTTGATAAAGTTTTTATAAATATTTCGTTTTATATTTGTCCGTCCTTCTTGTGTAACAAAAATGTAAGTGACAAAATCCACAATTATTATTATCATCCCAGCTATTTTCCTCAGATATATTTGTAGTTGCCTATATTAGGTACTGTAATACTTTTGAATGTTTTTATTTCCTGTTTACCTACTTTATTTAATAATATAATAAATGTTATCATTTTTTTACATAATGTTGTATTATTTTACCTCTATGTTGGACACTATAGATGACCATTTCATGGATTTATACCTGGAACAAAAGCAGTATCACGTTAGTTTATTGAGCATTTTATTTTTACAAAAATGGACATAGGACACAAGCAGACATTAGTAAAACTGGTATTGAATACCAGCGTTCATTTTCTGGGCAAACTGAAAATGGTTAGCGTCTAATTCAAAGAGAAATAGACAAAAATAAACGAAACCACAAAGTTCTAGGAAATCTACGAACACAGCGAAGTTGGCACTACAAGTGAGAAGAAGTTATAAAAACGCGGCCAGAATTTTTCTAGCTTCCGCCATATCTTTTGGCGAAATGCAAAACTTCGCGTTTGGAACGCAGTTTGCGGGAAGTTCGCGCCCTAAATTGTAAAGTTTTGCGATTATTCTAAAGTTTCGCAATAATTCTCGGAGTTGTGCGCTTTGCTTTTATATATACATTAGTGGGATATTCTCATTTCCCTGGTGCTGGATCTGCGCTTCACCTGACTGCTGAAGCATATGCCTTTTCTTCTTATCTTCTCCATAGAGACTAGAAGAATAAGGTTGATAGATTTCGACATTATGATACTACTAATTAATGGTAAAATAGTCATTTTTTAAATACCTATAATAATTATGTAACATTGCTATTTAAATGGTTGGGGTCTCCAGAATCAGTTCTTGGACAAAATCTATCTTTTGCAAATAGACTAAACACATAGGTCGATATTACATGAAGAAAAAATTGTATCATTCATTTTCCGTTTTCAATCAAGCCACGATTTACAGCAATTAAGAATATTTAAGGGGAGTTTCAGTTGTAAGAAAAACATCATAGATTTACACACAAGTTTAACATATTATGTTTCTCTGTGTTGGTTAGTTCACAATGAGCCCCTAGTATGTTTAGTTTGGCAATAAATTGGCAATGGAAATAGTTCCATATATCAGCCATTTTTAGGGTTCCGTAGTCAACTAGGAACCCTTATAGTTTCGCCATGTCTGTCTGTCCGTCCGTCCGTCCGTCCGTCCGTCCGTCCTCGCTTAATCTCTGTGACCGTTAGCACTAGAAAGCTGAAATTTGGTACCAATATGTATATCAATCACGCCGACAAAGTGGTAAAATAAAAATTGGAAAAAAATGTTTTATTAGGGTAGCCACCCTATATGTAAAGTGGGAAGTGTTTTTTTTTTTTTAATTTCAACCCTAACGTGTGATATATTGTTGGAAAGGTATTTAAAAATGAATAGGGGTTTACTAAAATCATTTTTTGATAATGTCTATAATTTCGGAAATAATCGCTCCAAAAGTAAAAAACAATGTGTCCCCCCCCCTCTAACTTTTGAACCATAAGTTTAGAAAATATGAAAAAAATCTGAAAAGTAGAACTTTATAAGGACTTTCTAGGAAAATTCTTTCATTCTTCTCTCTTCTAGGAAATCATTTTGAACTTGATTGACACAATAGTTTTTGTACAAAAAAGGAAAAAAGTTATACAAAATAATTTCCTCCTCCACCTTTAAACTCATAAGTGGGAACACTTATTGTGACGGACGGGAAACTACGGAACCCTACACTGAGCGACACGCTCTTGGCCGGTTTTTTATATTATTATGATGTAAAGAGCCTATAACTGTCGCACTGCTGGGCAAGAGCCTCTTCTCAAACAGAGAAGGTACGAGCATTGACCATCACGCTTGCTCAAGAAGCATGTTTTCCTTCACCGATACCTGTGATGTTTTAGACAAACTTTTAGAAAGTACATATGATTTGAAAAAGTCACATTGGTACTTGCCTGGATTTGAACTCAGAACCTCATGTATGAGAGGTTAGGCGTTTCACCTCTGGGCCATCACGAGTTTCACGACATGTCCATACATTGTAACTATACATTACAAATGTTTATTTAAGTACATAACTTACGCAATTCATTCTGCGCACAACTTTCCGAACGTTATGTGTAAAACATTTCGAACCAGTTTAAGGAAAAAACAAGAACATTAAGCATTGCAATTTTAAATATAAACGACACCTATCAATTTATAAAATAAATTGCAGTGTTAAATTAATCGAGTAAATTATATTTTACACGATTAATTTAATGTGTCTCGAGGAAATTCGATTAACTAAGACCAACGACAGAGTTATCAAAGATCGAACTGTATGTTAGACACGAAAAAGGCAATGCTAACTTATCCATACCATAATTGTAATAAGACCATACAAAATTAGGACAAGTTGAGTTCAAAACACCAGATCATACCAACCGATATTTTTAACATTGGTCCTAAAATAGATCCCCGAGGCACCCCCGCTTAAATGCCGTTGAAGGTAGACCCCAGGCAGACACAGATTTCTTTAGCTTTGCAATATAACCTTATAAAAAGGTTGATATTAAAAATCAGAAAAAAGTACGCCATGTTTTATTTTTACTTTTTTATTGGCATAGTCTTGTCACATCCTGCTAAAGCCTTGTTTAGTTATTTTACCCATTTAAAGATAGTGTATTTTTTTCTATTGTTGTAGCAGATAAAACAAGAGGTGTAGTACTCTAGTCCAGCGGTCGGCAACCTCTTGGCAAGCAAGGGCCACAAGGTGACAAATTAAACTAAAGGCGGGCCGCAGTCATTTTACTCGCAAAAACTTAAGAAGCCCAATATACCTGCTCATAATAATTGGTCATATATCATAAAAAAACCGATTTTAGTGTGATGTCTGAGGTTGCATTTGAAAGGCGGTAGGGCGGCGGAGGTATTTCTTGTATGATAGTCATATTTGTCGTGGCAAATCGTAGAATAGCTCTTTTTTTTGCAGATGAGAAATCATCAAATAACTTCCCCCTGGGTAGAGCTGGGGGGAGTGTCAGGCTTGTACTGACTAAAACCCACCCATGTTCCTTCTATTGCCTTTTATGTTCCGGGGCCGCGGTATCTCTTTCGAACAACCCGCAACCCCGGCAGGCGGTGGCCCTGGCAGATCCATCTGCTTTGCTGACATCTCTTTGAGACGCGTGCGTGGAAAATAACGCGCCGTCGACACGGCCTGTCGTCAATAGACGGACGGACAGAGAGCTACCCATTGCTCGTGCCATTGCACCATCCACAGGCCCGCATGTACGGTGGCCGGGAGTCGTCTCGCGGCGCCCGGCGCCCGGGGCGTCGAAGGAGGTGACCGCTTCCCATTCCCTCTCGCTCCGGACCATGGACTGAACCAGGGCCGGACGCGAGAGATCGCCGATCGCCTCTACGAGGGCACGGCAGTGCTCCGCCTAAGCTGGGCACCGCCACTGTGTGCTCCACCGTGTCCTCTGGGCGACCGTCACAATGGTGACACCCAGGCGTTTCCTCCCGCCCGATTATGTGCAGGAACCTCTCGAAACTTCCGTGTCCGGTGAGGACCTGCGTCAGGCGGTACGTGAGGACGTCATGACGCCTCTCCAGCCACTCCTCAAGGGGACTTACCGCCACTATTGTGGCGTGCCCTGCACGGGGTTGCGACAGTCACTCTCTCCATGCCACCATGAGATCGCACCGGAGGTCTGTCCGCTGAGCGGCAATTAGCCGCGGTAGCGGAGTTTCCCCCCGGTGTAGTGCCTCCGCGCGCCACTCATACAGGCGCGCGAGGCCTATCGCCTCCAAATCCCACGGTGGCAAACCTGGCACGATCTCGCTGCCTCGCCGGAGATCGTGCGGTAGCCCCGGATCAGCCGTATGGCTACCACCTTTTGGGGCGCGTTCAGGTAGTGGGCGGCGCGCCACCCTAAAGAACGCGCCCATACCGGAGCCCCGTAAAGGGCCATGGACCGCACGACTCCGGCATAGAGCCTACGGCAGGAGGCGTTTGGCCCCCTCAGATTGGGCAGGAGACGCTTGAAAGCAGCCCCCGCCCGCTCGAGTTTGGGAGCCAAACGTCGGAAGTGCTCCACGAAATTCCACCGGCTGTCGAGGACGATTCCCAGGTACTTCATCGTCGACCCGACACCGATGCGAACCCCTCATACCATCAGCTGGGATCCCGACGGTGGCGTATTCCCGCGGCCATGAAAGACCATGTCCTCGGATTTGTGCAATGCCACCTCAAGGCCCAGTATCCGGATCCTCTGACGCCGCTAAGGAGGTAGGCGCGCAGCACCCAGTCGTAACCGATGAGGAGGAGAGGAGGAGCGGCCCCAAGGCCGATCCCTGTGGGACACCGCACGACATGTCTCGCTGGTTCCACTCTCCAGAGCGACCGGGGTAGATGACGGCCTGTCCGTCAGATATGCCTCTACCACACGACGAAGGTAGGTCGGTATCCGGTGTTACCCGAGTCCTCCCTGATGCAGCCCCAAAGCATAGTGTTGAACGCGTTGGCATTGTCGAGAGACACTGCCACGACGACCCCACCCCTGGACACTGCAGCCCCCGTCGTGAGGGCTCTCACGCGCATGATGGTGTCCAACGTCGAGCGCCCCCCGCGGACTCCATACTGGTGCTCCGCAAGATCCAGACCCGTCCCCACAAGGTGCCCGACGAGGTGGTTTGCAATTACTCTTTCAAAGAGCTTGCCCACCTCGTCGAGCAGCACGATGGGCCGGAATGCGCACGGAGAGTCCGCAGTGCGCCCCGGTTTCTGTATGAGGACCAGCTTCCCGGTTTTCCAACGAAGTGGGAACTGGCCCCTCTCCAAGCATGCAAGCATCTTCGGAGCCCTAGTAGTCGGGGCTCGAGAGCCTTCAAGGCCAGGACCCATGCTTTGCCATGTAAGCCATTGGGTCCCGCCCGGGTTGGTATTTTTGGCTGTAGAATAGTGCTTAAATGCTTATCTGTAAGACGAGAAGCATATTTATTTTTCTATAATGAACAATTGAAAAATTGTAATGAACTGCTTAGCAAACTTTTTCAACTTGTCAAAATCAGATAGCATTTAACAAGATCATTGGATTCATAGAGGGAGTTTTGAGAATATCAGCTAGTATGACACATTTCAAAGTGTTGCCGAGCAGAGGGGTTAAAAGGCGCGCTTACTTAATGCGTTGATTTTGATAATAATTATAACTTATTTACAAAACATTCACGGGCCGCAACGAAGACGTCCGCGGGCCGCATGCGGCCCGCGGGCCGCGGGTTGCCGACCCCTGCTCTAGTCCAATGGCTTATACCTACAAAGTACGTGCTTAAAATTAACTAAGTACCTATAAAATAAAAAATTCTTCGAAATAATTTTAAAATTAACCTAGGCTGGGCACAACTTAGGTAGGTAACTAGTTTCTAAAGATTAAAAAACAATTGTAACTGCGCATGACCCGGTCCTTATTAAGAAAGATATTTTCTTTGATGTTTCCTACGTTTGCTTGGTGGTATCGTATCTTAATGTAATAGAGCATATATCCACTGTGGCGGCATTGACAGTGGAATAACTGTACATAACATTATTAACCAATATGGCCGTGCGTCGGTAATCATAAGACTGACACACCAGGAATAACAATCACGGAGATAAAAATAAACCTTTACCAGCTAATTGATTCATTTGATTATATCATGTAATAATAATGACTTAAATTACCTACGTCATTCAGATTAGTAGGTACTAGACAATACGGTAAACAAATAAATTACAATAAATTAAAACAAAACTGAGGACGACCGACCGGTCGGCGAGGCGCGTCGGTTCGGCGTGCGAGCGTGCGACGTTGCCAGATCGTGCACGAAACGCAGCTGAGGTGCGACGTGGCGGCGGGCCGCTGCGACCCCGCTGCGTCATTCCGCGTCGATCGTCCGTACCGGCTGCCGTGTTTTATTTGTCGCAGTAAAATCGCGGCGTTTCCCAAGTGCCAATCATGAGCTCATACTGCCTTGACGTTGAATCGTTCATAAGTGAAGTGAAGAAGTATCCAGAAATATGGGACATAAACAGTGAAGACCACCGATTCAAGAGTAAGAAGCAGAACGCCTGGGCGGAGATTGCTCGGGTGTTTATATCTGATTTTGAAGAAATTCCAGATAAGGAAAGAATCGATGTTTGTAAGTATGACGACACTTTCCAAGAACACAATAAGCATATAATCAGATAGAATACATAATTTATCAGCTCTTCAAGAAGTGTAACAAATAACTCGATAAGATAGTGACACGTTATGTAGGGTTTGGGTCTTAGTATCGCTCCAGTTTTCAAAAATAAACAGTTGAGTATAACTTCAAAAATGACACGCCTCACTATTTTAAAATCATTGACAATCGGTATAGCCCAGTAGTGTTAAGATTCAGAAAGATCTAGTGGTGAATAGGCAACTCGATACTTTATTTACATAAAAACAACGTGCGCTATCCAACGTATACCTGTGAAATCCGTCACCTTGAAAGCAGAGGTCGCGACGCGCGGTTGGGCAACCAGTCGGTGGATTGATCTGGTTTGTGGTCGCACCGAAGCGTTGCCTTTCGCGGTGTGTGCTACAACGACTCATCCATTCACTTCAGAATCCTCGGTGCTTACAATAAGGAAAATACGTAAGCGTATATATGTGCTTCTACAGCTTTGATAAATATTCGACGGGAACAGTATCAAGTAGGTAGGTATGCAGTGGTGCGTTATAGTTTTAATGAAATCCAGGTCATGAGTCAGGCTCTTGATTTCTATAAGTCAACAAAGCCATTATTGCTGCAATACCAATTACGCAAGGGTTAAGTCAACATTATTATGTATATTAAGCAAATTCCTTGTTAAGGTTGTTAAATAATTTAAATCCTATGACATAAATCTATGAATAATTAATATAATGTTTAATATATGTAAAAAGTTTGACTGTAAATTTAGTATGTTTTTTTTAAATGTATCTTTAACTATTAAATTGCAATGCCTAAACAGGCAACTAACTTCTAAGAACCTACCCTTTGTTAAGATCTAAATTACTTACACTTAGTTAGCAATAAAGAATTTGACTTTGACTTTAAAATCTAACACTGATTCAGGCGGCAGCTAGAAACTGCCTCATTGTCCGCCCTATATTCTAATAAAAATTGACAGCACTATGGCATCTAATACTGCTGTCGTGTCGAAGTGTAGTCAAAAGGTGAATAAGAATCACACATACGTATCCACAAATACTCGGAAGAAATGAAACCTCAATTAGATCACAGACGAGAAAGAGAATTTAAAGAAAATGACAAAGAAGAACTGCTTGAAAAAAAACAGGGTTGTTTTCCCAACTCGCGCGGTCGCCTACCAGTTCTGATGGAATTTATCTAGTTCGTTCCGCTATCTCGTTCGTAGCTGCTACGACTCTGCCTGTGTCTCTGGGTCTGGTACCCAGTGCCAACTGTTTGTCAGGCAGACACATCCTGCGCAGTCGTATTTCTTTTGAATCACGTGAACCATATTTGTTTTGGAGCGTAGTATTGTGTTACGAACACGGAATTTTTATTATAGTCTCGGATTTTCAATATCTTTGATTGTTAATATTACGATAGCAATACTTAAACGCAGTTTGAGAGAGACATTATGTTTAGCTTTGGTCTGTGAAATTCTGAGTTGAGATCTAAGCTGTTTCGACTTCTTTTCGGCCAGCGTTAACTACTTTCTGAAGAGGAAATGGGTCAAATTATTATGGCAATCGTCTTCTGGGTCTATTTAATGTTATTTGACATTCCGTAGAATCTTTTCTGCATTTTCTTCACGTGAATGATTTTTGTCTAGCATTATCAATTTCTGCGTTAGCAGTGTGGGCATTTTGATAGTGATTCCAGTTTGATTAATTGTTTGTTTATCTAAAACGTTCCTACTTGTTTACCCAGAAGACGAATGAGAGTGTTATTTGTTTCTTGGTGTTTTGATCTATTCGAGTGGATAATAAGATTCTTTCCTTGTTTATTAACTTTTTTTCATTGTTTTACTAAATCTTGCGAATTGAATGTTGTTTTTTAATGTGTAAAACCTGAAATTCTAAAAAAAACCCATTACCTAGCTGTGTTGCCTAATATTAGGTGGTAAATTTTTAAAAAAAAGTATTAAAATAACTATAAAATATAAATATTCCATATTCCAGATCGTAAACTGCACGGAAAATGGAGAAATATAAGGGACTCATTCGTGCGTCACCGTAAAAGGAAATACGGGAAAAAGGGCTATGTTTACGCGAAACATTTGTCGTTTCTATCCGACTTGTATAATAATAAGAACAGTCAATCGGGAAGTGATGTGGAATGCGAAAACGATGACCAAAGCGAGGAAGAAGATTCTAAACTGAAAAAAATAGGTGTTAGAACGAGGAAATTCGATTTGTTAAATGACTCGAGCATCTGGGGTAGCGATCCGGAAGATTCTCCATCCACTATAGAGAATTTAAAAAGAAAAAGGTCCAGCAAGCAGGAAACAGACATAGAATATGTAGATACACCATTCCCAGACGCTTCAGTTAGTTTTAATACTCCTACCGAGGATGAGGACAGATCGTTCTTCGAATCCTTATTACCAGCAGTTAGGGAGTTTAATATGGACCAAAAACTAGAATTTAGAAGTGAAGTGCTGTGCTTAATTAAAGGTTTAAGGTCTACCAATGGGAAACGAAACTATATAAAATTGGACCCAACTACAGGTGATTTCTCTTAACTGACGTTCTGTTCCTTTATCATTCCATTTTTTATAATAAATAAAAGTTAACATTTGCAAAGACTGTTGTATTCATTGACGGAGATGACGATATGAGATAAGACTTTTTTTAAATATCAAATAAAGCCTTACTACCTTAGTGTCTTCTAATAGAGAGCAATGGGGAGGCATAGTCAGTATATTATAGTACGACATTGCAGACTTACATACTATTTCATCGATATCATCTTCATCATCATCATCTCCTCCTCTCCCTGAATCCTTTCCTTATTAAAAATTCCTTAGCGCAGCATTTGTGTTTTTATGCTTCTCTTTTTGCAGCCATCATCTAATTCATCTGTTTTACTTACAATATTTCTCTTACATATACTCCTTGGTGCCATATCAAAGATTTACTTATTAGGTTTAAACAATTAACACAGTATTCGATTTGATTATGAATAATAGATGATTTATGGATATTTCCGACATGGAAACACAAATTGACTCAAGGAAAACCACCCAGTAAAGTTGAAACAACCAGGTACACATAGACACACCATCTGTATATGTAAGTATAGTCCAATACGAAAGTATAAAGATGAATGAAACGAGTTTATAAACATCAGAATATAAATAGAGCACTGACGAAACCTAAATATTTAGAGCAAGTGAAACAACGTTGCCGTTAGTCGTTCTATCGCTGAAAAGCTACACAGATCCATGTAATAAACAAAATAAAACGAAAACGTCTAGGACTAGGAGAAATGTATTTTAAACTTAAACTCAGACGAGCAAAAAACAAGGCTAAGATGGAGGCTAGCTCACAAAGTATAGCTAATTTGAACATGGTAAACATCCCAGGGATGCCAGGCCTAGATCTAACTTAGGATTACAGAGAGGAGCGCCGGCAACGGGCAACAAGTAATGATACACCAGTCAGTCTTGTTACAATAATCTGTCTAAATAGTAACCGCGAGCTGGCAACGTCGCGGGGAAAGTTGCGGGGCGGCAACGTGGCGCGATCGATAGAACGCGGGGGAGCGGCGCAGCGCGGGGCGGCTGACCCTTCCGACAGCCACATACATTATACCTACTTCGTATATCATTGAGCGTAGGTACTGAAGCACGTGTTTTGTTGACATCGAACGTGCAGCCAACGGGTTATCATGGAGGCGGAATGAGACATCTCGAAAATGCTGACTATTTTTTCTTTACAAATAAATAAACCTACGCTTTTATCGTCACTGTTGTGAAGATTTTTCTGAAGTAGTATCTGGTAACGTGCAAGATTCTACTGAGTCCTTTAGATTAAATAAAGTCGAAGACTTTCTCATCAGACTATAGCTATATTTTTAAAAATTGCAGTTTGTTGATCGCCGCCGAGCCGCAGGCATAATGAAATCGTCAATAGACTAGACTAGAGTGTGTACAGGCTTTTGAAACAAAAAACTTACTGCTTAGGTAGCAAATGATCCCAATGTTCTCAAAACACACAGTTTTTTTCGTCAATAAGATGGAAAATTTAGAGACAAATATTAAGAAATGTTAGAGTAAAGAACTTTAGTAATAGCATGGCTGATATTGGTTGAATTATAGAAGAATCTCTAAACAAAAAAATAATTAGTTTCGTACAGCACCTGACGAAGTGTTTTATTTTTGCCTGTTTAATTTACTTTCATCTCGTAGAGGTAATGAAAGGCATATCGTGCAGAATTTTGGAAATGTCCCAACGTTTTTCTTAAAGTTAAGGTTTTACTAAAATCCACATCACCACCAGTTCACCGCTTCGTATCATTTCATGTACACCATCATTTTTACTTACTATAACTTCACTTTCCGCTTCAACACGACAAAACATCCTTATAATGTCCATTACTAATTAGGCAAAGCCCTTGATTTCTGGAATTAAAATCGTTTGATGGAACGTGTCTTTCCACGAATCACAGACATTAGACCCTCATTAACGTTTAATGAATGAGAGACGAAAATATCCCTCTTAGTAACAAATGACGAGGCAATTCAGAAGATAATTATGAAAGTACTTGGGGATTATTTCTTGTTTACAGACCAGATACATGTTCTATGGAACAAATAGTTAGTTGGAACTTTAACTAATTACTAATCAGATTAAGAGCTGCTAATGAATTGCTCAACTAATGCGTTTTAGCAGCAATCAGTTCAATTAAAGCCAGCTAGCTGTTTTGCGTAATTCTGGAAAATTTTAGCACTAAACACACGCAGAAGATTGTTGCTATGATCCCTTTGTTTATAAAAAGGTCGTGTGACATAAACATACATTACTCTAGCCTAAATGACGCGAAGGCCTTTACGAGACAGGCGGCACGGCCTCGCCTCTATTGCAGTGCCAAAGAACCCTATGTAGTCCATGAGTCACATAAAAGTTGATGTCAGTATCGCGTGAGAGTTCTCAATCAATAAGGTTGCTTATAATAAAGCCTTTTCCCGTGAAACATTGCACCGCACAGCTGATTACACCGTACGTGCTTTAACGGGTTCAGCAATTATAAGATTGCGCAGGTGTTTTCAAAAGTTAATAAATAATTCTTGGATTTTTTTCGCTGCAACCGGCCGGCAAATTGTAGACTGGCAAATTAAGTAACAGCTGGTATTAAAGGTTCATAGATGTAACTGATGTAAGTAAACAGGTACTGTAGAAATCGTTTAGAACAGAAATGTAAGCTAAAATCGAGCTCCAGAAACTCGTTCATGGATATGTACGCAGCCGCAAGCGAGGTACAAGTAATGGCGATACAAACTGGGTGTGCCTGGAATAGATCTCGGGCGAGGCAGAAAATCTATAATGTTTAATAGCGCACTGAGCTCGGCGTCCATCACCCTCCGAGGACACAACAGTACCTGCCACTTAGCGCTTTGTTTGCCTCAGAAAAGGCAGACTGAGAGGCAGGGTGTTCAGCGCAGCTGCGTAATAAGTAGGATGTATTTTTTGTTCGGAGATCGCCCTAGAGTTTTTGTGCTCAATGGGCGTGGAACATCCGGTTTTAGAGCCCAGCGATAAAACGTTGCAAACAGGTGAAGACTTTACAGTTGCCAGAATTCCTAATGGACGGTGGATTAAGGATCACGCTACAAGCTACAATGCAGTGTAATTTAGCAGGTAAACGTGATAATGCATCCATTAATGTAATCCTATAGGCTAGGAAATTAGTCGGCTTAAAACTTTTGGCAGCTTTTAGTGGGAATCCATTATAGATTATCCTTCTAATGATTCTCTTGACCTTGAAAATGGTAATATTGTCAAATCATTACTTTTAAATCAACTACTATTAAAATTTCTGGGAACACTTATTATTATGAATGCTGTTAAAGATGTTGATCGCCACATATCCCACAAAAATATAAATATTGTCAAAACAGCAGACAAACACTCACAAACAAGGCCATTTTTGCATAATATTTAGTATTTTGATTGGCGTGTCAAGTTTTTTCCATTCATGTATTCAAAGTAGCTGATTAGTTCTACGTCTGAAGTTAAATTTTAAACCATTTGTGAACTGAATAATTTAGGAAGCAAATGTCGATAGAACAATGTCCCATTTTCATTCCAGTCTGTGCTTTGATTCTGTTATATCGATAGTATACGTCGCAATGATGATGCTTGTAGAAATGCTGCATTAAAAAGATTAGGTTTTATTAAAATTTATCAAGAAATGAGCCGTCAGCACTAACTAGAAGCTTGCAATCGCTCGAAATTAGTCAGACTTTCTGTCGCTACAAACCATCTAGCACAAATTGGAGCATCTTCATTCGCTGCAAATAAGATCGTAATTTATTTCGGAATGGTTTTCATCGTTAATTTCTTTTGGCAACCCCTTTTGGAGTCTTACTGATCATGCAAATCGAAAGATCGGACATAGCGGTTTATAACTACTGTTGATGGTGGTTTTTATCTAACCACAATGGAATCTCCAACCACATTTCATTAGTAATAATCTCATGTCTGCTACTGTTCTACATAAGCCAATAACTACGAAGTTAAAAACATGTCAAAGTTCGTTCGAGTCTTCTATTTTTTCTTCTCAGATATTTTTCTTACTAAGAGTATTAGTAGGGCATGACGCCAATCCCGGAATACAAGTCCACAAAGAACTGCTTCTAAGCTCTCTGATATTAATTTAAATGAAGGTCAACATTAACCACTATGCCGACGTCTTCTGATTTATATACCCGGCTGTGCCAGTGATGTAACTGTGATTATTATTAATTACCAATCAACCGTTGAGATCATTTGTAACACAATAACCTTCTAGCATTTTCTCTAATCAAAATCTCCAGTACGGTTTGCGTTTCATTAAAATTCTTTACCGAGAAAACAGTACTATCAAAGCCCCGGTTTTTATTAAATGAAAAAAGGAGCGAATGAAGAAAAACAAGTGTTGTATTTTGTAGACCTAAAACAACAAGATCAAACCAGTTTATATCTGTTAAAAATCTATCTGCGCCGACTGCTACCGAATAGAGATTAATGGACGAAGACTAAGCGAGGGAGGCATGCAAGGTCACACCGAATTGCCGTGTTTGTCTCTTTTAACAAAGACAGACTGTCGAATTCCGAGAAAATATGATGATGTAAGTGTTAAAGTTATACGAGATGTGCACATTGAAAATTGAGATTTTGAAGGAAGTAATAATGAAACCTTCTTCAATTTTGAGAGATCCAGTTCCAATGTTACAATTCATTGGGGCTGCGGTGTATTCTCAGTTCTCACACACAAACTGTTCTCCTTTTGAAAGCAGGTAAAATTCTATTGTATAAGGTGCCTGTTGTTGCCAACTGCTGCTACTATTATTCTTACTTGTGTCCGACTTGTAAAACTTGTTTATCTCGATGATTCGATATGATTCGCAAATGGAATCTTAATTCATTCGACGTCTTACTCATGACGATGTCTAGGAATTTCTGGTTTTTTCTAGAGCCTTTATTATTATTAGAGCATATTCTAGATTCCTTCACTCATGCTTGATTAGATTGCATTCTGAGGTGGTAGCACCCGTGTTAAGTGACTTGAATTTAAATCCACTATTTCGCGTAGTTTTATCTCCAGAAATAATAACCTTCGTTCAAGGTTGCATCTTGAATGAAAATCTGTTCCGATCTTGGATGCTCAAGTGTTGTGTGTGTTTTGCGCAACATTCCAACAACAGAAAGATTTAGAGAGGGCTCAAAACAGACTTAGATCACTAAATTACAGATAAAGACAAAACAGTCAGATCGACAATATCACATATTTTATTATTCACCACAACATTATGTTTAATATTGCAATTCGAAAGCAAATAATTCACTAAAGTGGGACTGATTGAAAAAAATTAAAGCAAAATTTCAAATAACGCACAACAATTTTCGTTAGACTAAAGTGAAAGTTTCAATTGAATGTTTTTCATCTTTGTTGACAACTTGGAAATATGACAAGCTGCAAATGAAAACGTTTAGCAAACTTCCTTTCTTTCGTTCATAGCTGCTTGTCGAAACAAAAAAGTTCTGGATTTTCTAGGACGGGTAAACGTCGCCGTCGTCTGGTATTTAAACTTTTGTTTCTAACAGATCTAGGTCGCAACGAACTGAGTCATGGCTAACATTTGCTGTAGGGACTACCCCTTCAAGACGTACATCTATAAGCTCTCCATCATCCTCTTTTCTGAAGATACTGGCATGAAACACTCGAGTCCGGGCAATGCACGAGTGACGCAAGCCGTGCAGCGGCGGCGCGTAACATAATAAATAATAATAGGCGCGCGGAGCGGCAACCAACGCGCAGTGGTGGCTGAGCGGCAACGTCGCCGATCGATGCCGAGCCACGTTTATCGGCTGGCTCCAACTTTGTTTTGTCGGCCGGCCCGGCTTCAGCCTCGCCCGACTGCGAATTGCGAATACTATCACACGCTCCAGCTTCCATTTCATGTTTAGAAGAAATATCTTTATGGTTGGAAGAAAATAGAGTAAGTCAAAATACACAACGGTTTCGAGAAAGTAAGCTATTTTTGCTTGAATGCTGAAGTCGATTGTAGATCAGAGCAGTTTTATTGCAGTCCACTTTTATGACTTTAGACTGGCACTAACACTACTTTTGCTCTACCGTTCTATTTTTAATTTCTAAAGGCATCCTTATACCCAAATAGATTTTTATAGCGTATAGTATATATAGCTACTACGTCACCTAGACACGTTACTTAGTTCTCTTGTTTTTTTGTTTCGTTATTCGTTAAAATGATTTCAAGTTCCATGTTGAACTTGTCCTTTCTATTTCTAAACCTGGTGAGACCCAAGTTTCAATTCAGTTGTACTAAACTAACTTTCAAAATCAATACTAAGCTCTTAGGATTCAAGACTCACACACTAAAAAGGTAATTATTTGCATAGCCAAAAATATCTTGACATCTCTATATCATAGAATTCATGGATGAGGAGAGTATTTGTGCCGCAGCTTCGATAGTATAGGTGTGCATGATAAGTATGCACAGTCGTGGGTTGGCCTTGGACGTTCTCCTGGAATTCATCAGTCATTCGTACATTTACCTGGTAGACACTGAGTGAAGACTATGTCTGATAGGTTACGTTGGATATGTACCTATGTGATACTTACAAAGAGGCAGGTAATTCGTTTATCTAGCTTAAAAAACAAAGTTAAGATTTGGTGATTATTTATGAACGAAAACGGCGATTATGATAGCAATTGGCAAGCTGACATGAATGTGAAGTGACGACTCCAAGTAACATAGGATGAGAACAAGGAGAGGATGGTATTGGACTATGGGATATTAATAAGTATCAAACACATTTTAATTTGCTTGGAATTTTTAAGTGGCGTAAGGTTGACTTGAGAATGCCTTGAGACATAGAGACCGCCTATGTAACAAGTAACAGCTTAGTTTTTTCGTGATTAGGAGCAGCATCATTGTCGTGCATATGAAATTGTAGTTTGTGGAAGAGCATAAAGACAAATATTTTAGCCCCAAAACATTCGTCAATAATTTCAATTTTATTAGTTTCCTTTCCTAAATCACTTAAAGGGAAAGGTCGGGGTGTTTATAGTGCTTAAGTAGGTACAAATATTTGACCTTAGATACCAACTTAACAAGCCCAAAGTCACGATTAATAGCAGCTGCTTTTAACCACGTGACCACATTGTTATTGTTAATAACAAATTGACAACAACCTTGTTTAACAGACTTCTGCGTACTTTCTAAACTGATTAGTCACCACGCCGAAGGTCGTTCAAAGGACCTATTTTACGAATAATTTAGAAAATGATATGTATAGTCACTTTTAAAATTGTAGCTTCTAAAAAGACCATGGAATTCAAGTGATTTTAAAATAGTTTTTGTATCTAGGTGTTTGTAAAACTGAAATCAATGGCTGTGTAAATTACAAGGCGCCAAGTCTTAGTAGAAGGCCACAACGACGACGTAGTCTAAAAGTTCAAACGTTAGGTTTGCTCAAGAGCCTTAAATTAAACAAACAGGATTCTAATGTATAAAGGAGATTCTGCAAGTTTACTCACTAACCATATCGACTGTTTTAGGTCGAAATTTTAAAAATAAGAAGTTGAAGTGGTTCCCAGTCGTCGTGCAGAGTTGACTTGCCATAAAATTATCCATCACCATAATAAGAATCTCGCATTTTAAGCCCTGAAAGTACCGAATCCTTAACCAAACTTACAAAAGATACTGCAATCGAGTATAAAAAAACCTCATTAAAACGCATTCACGTCCGATGTTTTTCTCTTTATCGTCCAATTAACAAACGCCCAAAATTAAAACCAGTTTCGGCCCATTTAATTGGCAAGGAACCGTTATTGCATACCTACTTATTATACATTTATACAATACTTACACCAGTTTGCACGTTATCCAATTCGCAATGCCATCCAAGTTCGAATTTCGAATATTTACTTGTGTGGTGTGCGGAGCGGCAACGACGCGCGTCGGGCGCACGGTCTGGCAACGCCGCACGGCGCTATTTCGCTACCCGTCTCGGAATGATGGGGCGAGATCAGCTGTACCTTGCGTCTGTGTGAGTGTTTACTATACAGCGGGCGTACAAGTTTATGTTGTTTGTGTGCGTTGGAACTGGTTTCTGTTTTGTGGGATTCTGCACGGGGATTCGGGGTAGGTAGAGAGGGTGCGTAACGTGAGTGGGAGATTAATGTTTTCGTTTTAAAAGCTTTGGTGGCTGAAAACCTTATGAAGGAGTTAACAGACAAAATAGTATTTTTTTCGGATAATAATAATGATATGGGTGAGCTTAAAAATCTTCATAAAAACGCCTACTAACAGAAACATTTACTAATATCTGTATAAAATTTATCTAATCCCTTTCATTAGAATAAGTTTTTATGTTAAGGACATATTTAATAAAATGCTTTTTACGTTTCGAGCGAGGAAATCAAACAGAATATTCGAATGGCCATTTGGAACCATTTTGAAGCCTACGCAGCGCAAACCAACATTTTCTGGCATTTCCTAACAACCGCAAATTATTTCCCAAACGAAATTGTTGAAAATGTTCTGCACGAAGGAAATTAAATGAAATTTTTCCGTACTTATGTGTTTTGTGTGCACATACATAATCCGGTAAAACTTGGAGCAGGCAGGTGACGAAATAAATAAAGGTACTTAATGTAGAACGCAAAGGTATCAGTCAAATAGGTTTTATTGAAGGAAATGGTAAAATTTTAAACAAAACGATCAGATTCCGTTAATACGATGATTCACAACTATAGGTAAGACTAGCATTGTTTAGAGAATATAAAGAGCAACGCGTTTAAATTCTTATGGAACATATTTATTAATACGGCTTGAGTTTACACCATCAATAACTTCAGAACAATTCTTTAATGAGTCGTGGTACACTCATCATGGCAGGCATCTTCGCTATAATCCTGCTATCTGGTAAAATACCACATACATTAGGTAAACTACGACCCACGCACGGGTAGGTATAAGATTATTCTCTTTAACATAGTTCATGCACACGGCGACACATCCAGCAATACATTTCCAGTAGAACATAGCCTCGCTTTGTATAGATTCAACGTACAATAAGAGATCTATATAAACTGGTTATAAATTGCTAGATTGGATGTTGTGCGTACATATTTAAGTGAAAAAATTCTAGGCATCCATAAAAACTAAAAGGTTAATAAAACTAAAAACGTAATAAACTAAAAATGTATTTGAGGTTGTCTGTATTAACTTAAAAACTAAATTAGGTTAAATGCTACAGCTACTTTATTTCCTCTTTCACAATATCTATCGCTTCGCTTAGTTCATAATCTTGAAAAACATAATTTTCCGCTTCATCACTTTCCATTTTGATAAAATTCACTGCACTTTGTGTTTCCTCCATTTCTCTTCTGGCTATTTCATCGATAGTGTCTGTAGGTAATGGACAACTAGTGGACGATTCTTGTGCACCATTATCAAGGTCTATGTCATACCAGGAAGGTCCTGCTTTAGGGATTGATACAGCAGTCTGGTCTTCTACAGCTTCTTTTACATTGATAGATGTGTCCAGAGTCAATTGCTCCATTTTAGCATGGTAAATGACATCAGAGATAAGTTTTTCAGCGATACATCTCTGCATTTTGGACAGGTGGTGTAACTGAGCTCCTACTGATCTGCCAAATGCTGCTGCTGATGCGTCTACCGTTGTCAGAGATTCTTCTTTGTCCCTTTCAGACTCTTCCTCTTGGTCAGTTGATGTTGGTTGCGTGTTTTGACCACGTGGAAGTTGCACGTATACAGTTTCCTGAAATTTTAAAAAGGGTTAACATTTGGAGAGAAGCAAGCGCGACAAAGGTATGTTATTGTAGTAAGTAGTTATGATAGTAAGAAGAATTATTAGGGTCTTTATTTAGGCTTTGGTTTATGGAGCGGTCTTTCAACAGACCGACATTTCACTAATGACAGTATAACCAGATAGGTATGGGATAGGGAGGTTGGCAAAGGTGTACAAATTGTACATCCACAAGAAAATTTACTATTTCTGTATGTATTCAATTGAGTCTTTACTAAAAATTGTTAGACAAAACAGGGATATTTTAATGCTGACTATGTTATCAGTCGAAGTCGTAGTTGTAGTGCCATGCTCACTAACTATAACATAGACGTTTTAGGTGCTAGGTGGTCAAGGCAAATGTCAAATTATGTATTATTATTTTGAGTTTATTGGCACCATACAAACAGCACATTTTAGCGTTCAAGGGTGTCAGGTATCATCATAGACTGACAGCTCTGGAACGCATATATTCTCACTTCAAACAACTGATTTGTTCGGACGAGAAATAACAAAAAATATATGAACTAAATTTGACATATTGATGCACTTTTTTTAACAAGCAGCGCCACCTAGAACTGCTAACTTCAATTAGTAATTATATTGTATAACGCTACTTACATCATTGACGTCAGAATCCGAATCTTCGGAGTCAGTTTCCTTTTTGCCTGACAAGAAGTTCAAATGCTTATAGTACCATAGTGTTGGTGTGTAGTTAATGGAAGCACCAGCACTGGATTCAACCTAAAAAGAGGAATACAATCAGTATCCTATACTGGATGAGCCCACGGGTACGCACCAAACCTATCGGGGATAAAGTAGCGTATCTAGTTCTTATTAATCCGTAACCACAATATTTTTATTATTCTATTTAATTATAATTATTCGTAACTAGCCTGTTTTATTGCTGCTGACCCAACTTTTCTTAAATACCTATTCCTATATCTGTTACTCTTATTTCCTTTAGTGTGTTTTAGTTCGAAAATATGATTATTTAAAGTTCCGAAAGGCGAATTTGAAAACGATGGTATTCAAATGATGGCCGGGAAATATACGTGTCGAAATTACCTTCAAAGACTAATGTTTATAAACAAACAGCACTTGAAATAATTTAAGCTTTCTTCAAATATTTTATCAACAATATAAACAACTGACTAGTGATGATTAAAAAAGATTCCAGCATACGTGTATCTTTGTAATTGCTTTCTTTTAAATTCTGCTATTTTTTTACATTTGATAACATGTAGTTGTAAACACTCACTTTTTTCCTTTCTCTTCGATACATTGAGCGTAAACCCTGAATTTTAAGTTTTAGTTCTTGTAGTGTAATAGGCTCATATTTATTCCATATATTTAATAAAACCAAGAGAGCGTCTTCCTTTGCGTCTTTATTGTAATAGTACATATTTTCAGTATTCCACAAGCATTGTGATTTTTTGAACTGTTTAAGGAATTTATTTAGAAGTTCACGTTTTTGAGTTTTGTTTAACATATCGATTGGGTGGTGCGCAAAGAGACTGCGCGGCGCGGCGCTCGACACGTCTAACCGAGGAGGGCGCGGACGCTCAACTAGCGAGTTGGGTGACATGGCGGACTCGAAAGCGAACCTCGCGAATTCGCCATGTTCACAGCTACAGCTCATGCAATGACCGGGATTTTTGGAGAAGTTACATCTCTTTGGTCTTATGATGATGTATGATTTATAATCTATTAGGGACGAACTCTGCTTTTTGAGCTACATCTAAGTTAAATATTAATGTACACAATCATTCCGGCATAAATTTTTTAACTGTAGCGTATCAAACTTTTGTACTGAATACAGAGACATATTTTTTACGTCCTTTATTTACTTTGCCTCTCACTTTTACATTTTTTAAATATTTCTTACTAAAACATTTAAAAATATAAACATAAGTAGTTGTGGTTAGGGCTCCAGAGGCAGGAACCTCCTCAGAATACGGGCCGTATCGAGGAGCCTTCTGAATCACGCCCTTGATCCAGCCGCCAATGGAGATCTTCGACAGATGGACGTCGAGGCTCTTGGCTATCAGGCCATTGGCCGTTACGACAACCGGCACAATGATAGTCGAGCTCATATTCCACATATCGACAACCTCGTCTGCCAAGTTGAGATATTTTATTTATTTCAGAGACAGTTAGACAGATTATTTATATGGTAAGCCTCTTTACACTAGAAATTGTAGAAGATATGAATTAGAAGAATATTGGGTTGGAAGTTACGACAGCATTTGGCTTTGTTGGTTTAGCTCTTGGCTTGAGTGCGAGGCTGTTTGGGGTTCGTTGCTAGACGATTCAGCAGCTGCTTCCAACGTTGGAAGCGTTCGAACGTTTACGCTTGCGAGCACGTAAATCAACGTAATATATCCTCTTTTCAGTTTGTCGCTGCACTCGTTTCTCTAGCAGGCATTTCCTTCCAGTGTTCTCTTACAAGTACGAGGGGTAGTTCTCAGGAGAGAGCTTTGTATTAGTGAAAAAAGTTTTGCAATCACTTTTGTAATATCGGAAATAACCTTGTACAAATACACATACTACCATTTTTATAATTTACATATTTAAAAACGTCCTATGTGTTATTCCAGACTATAATCTACCTCTGTGCCAAATTTAATCTCTATTTTTATTTAATTAATATCTTTAACAAACATCCATACATCCTCACAAACATTCGCATAGCGATTTTGTTTAGTACAATAAAATCTATTTATGTATTACTACACATTTGATTCTCAGCGCACGCGGATAGAATAAACTAATCCTGTTAAATAAAATTAAATTGCCTGCTGGTAATATTAAAATTTAGTTTTTACTTAAAATTTAATTTTATGATATCAAGAAATTATATATATACTTACTGATAGTTATAAAAAAACACGTTAAGTATTTTAATTTCTATCTACTTTAGCTTGTTCCGGCTTATCTCTGAAACGGCTGGAGTTATTTTGACGGGACTTTACTAGCAGATAGCTTATGTTATAAGTCAAAACTTTATTACCATAAGTTCTATTTTAAAAACAACGTAAAAAATAAAAAACTACGCCCGCAAGCACCGTGCAAGTTATGCGTATAATTAAAACCTTAAATAACTGGCGGAATGTAGGAGTGTATTGTCACATCATGTAATTTTGTCTGTGTGTGTTGACCTCTACCTAACCCGGGGAATTTGGGCGCATGCGTGAAAATGCTTTTAATATACGAATCTGTATATTTGTATTTAATAATCTCTGACAATACTGATACGAATACGAAAATAATTTCATTGAAAGATAGCACTTTCACTAAAAAATATTTATAGGGATGATCTTTAGGTCAGTATGTCGTACACTTCAAATTCAGTCTTATTCTATTTTATGTCTCGTTTAAGATACTGGTTATGTCCTCCAGGTCAAATTGTTATAAAATGAATACTCTACTGAATAGTTTGATTGGTTGAACGCGCTAATTTACTCAGATTAGTACTGGTTCGAATTGAAAAAATATTTGTGTTGGTGGCCATTTATCGAGAAAGGCTGTTTAACGTGACGCTAGATTCTTAGGAGCAGCGGCTGCAGCTGGGCGTAAATAATACGGGAGGTTTAGTGTGAGATACGGGGAGAGAGAGCACATCAAATAAATACAATTATTTTACGTTAAAATAATTAGAACAGTGGGGCGGACTTTTTGGGAAGCATTTTTTGATTTCTGTACTTGATTAGGTCTTATACCCACAATCGTTAAATTTACGTTTCAGTATCGGTTGGTAACTTAAAAAAACGATAACGTTGACTTCCTCTGTTTATTAAAACGCCCGTATACACAACAATTGCAGTTTTACTGTTACATTTTGGTGCCATAACGAGGTGTGGACAGAATAAATAATTATCATTTTCCCGCCCTTGTCCCTTTCTATTTGGGATCGGTGCAACACGTTTTCTTCTCCCATTCTTCCTTATTAGACGTCACGGCATCAGTTACTCTTTTCTGCTTCATATCATTCCTTACACAATCCATCCATCTTTTCTTTGGCCTTCCTCTCGCTCTCCGTCCATCAACATTCAGATCCATCACTCTTTTAGTCACATGTACTTCATCCCTCCTCATTACGTGTCAGACAGGACAGAATAAGAAATCTTATCAACTCAGCTGTACCTTTACCTTCGTTTTCTAATTAAAATCTAGTGAAATACCAAAACGCAATTTGTATAAATTACTTAATTCGGCAAGCTTCCCGCTCTGACGACAAAGAAGAATGACCGCGTTATTATACGATTCACTACATTATACTATTTTGTGCACCTTGAGATGGAATCAAAACGAAAACGAAACACTAACAGTTGTCGTATGGATGGATGATAAAAATAAGCAGAAGAACTCAAACTTATCCTATTATACTACTAATGTTATAAATCCGAAAGTTTGTGAGTATGGATGTATGTTTGATCCTCTTTCACGAAAAAACTACTGAACGGATCTTGATGAAATTTGGCACAGAGGTAGATTATAGTCTGGAATAACACATAGGATACTTTATTTTTCGACCATCACGTGGGCGAAGCCGGGGGCGCTAGCTGTAGCTAATCCTTCATGTTACCAAGCCATTGTGATACGTACGTTCACAAATCGAGGTTGTCACGAGTCGCGAGCTGTCTAACTTATCTGTACCAGCGCAAGAAGGGCGCCCGCTATACGGCACACAACTACACACGAAATAGCCAGGGTCTGAATGTTTTTCGCACTATTTCGTAAATAACGTTACTTACGGTTACACTTTTCATTAAGACAACAGGGGCCTTAGTCTGCTATTACAATAGTGTCAGAATGGTCGATCACTGATCGCATAATGGTTGATTTTGACATCTACTACATACTAAACTTGTCAAAATCAACCATTATGCGATCAGTGATCGACCATTCTGACACCATTGTAATAGCAGACTAAGGCCCCTGGAGTCTAGGTCAGGGACTGCGAGGAATCTGAAAAATAGGTATTCGAAGAAAGTATTGCCATCGCGCTGCTCCTGACGAGTGCGAAAGAGACAGCGATTATATCACAAGATATGTGCTAGGTGCTGTTGTGCTCACATTTCATTTTCTAGTCTGATACTATACATGAGGACTTGTATTTTTTTGTTTTGTACCAGATATATTTGTGTACGCAAAAAGATCTTAAACCTACTTTTTTTTATTAATTAGAAAATTACAAAGACGTGCAGTTAACTGCATTGTCTTCCAAACTAAACATGAATGCAAAATTTTATCTCTTTTTTTAAGATTGTTACCTACAAATAATAAATATAGTATATAGTCAAGCTAATTAATGCTTGTTAAAAACTAAGATGAACATAAACAAGAAATGTGACTTGTTTATTACACTATAATCTATTTATATCTAACCGTTGGGTCAGCCGTATGCTTACCGATAACAATTTTATTAAAGATATTTTTTCATAAATATTACCCTACATTTTAAAACTAAGTATTTCTCGTGTTTCATGGGTAAATTTACTAACATTTTAACTCTCTGTAAGCCATACAAATAATTAATTATGATTGTATTTGTTCCGTGCGGGGATTACAACCTGCGACACGCAGCACAGCAGCCACTCGGTCAGCCACTGCGTCAATCGTGCCGCCAATTCCTTATAAGACTCGATTTTTACTACATTAACATTTAATGTTGTTCTTAGTAATTATACCTATGTCATTCGTTAATAGTGTAGCTAACTACACTACTACTATTATTTAAATAGTATACGGATCAGTACCTACTTTAAGGGATTATCAAATACAAACACATACTCTTATTATTACTCATAAACACCCGAATAAATAACAAAACATCCATCACGCATACTCCTCAAGGGTTTAGGTAGAGGTGTACCTATCTTTAGATAGTAGTACACACGACGACACATCAACCTATACTAAACCAGTTTATGCTGATCTTTCAACTACGAATCGTACACCGTAGATTTCCCGTACGACGAGATATCCGCTTAAACTGGTTTTGTATAGGTTGATCTGTCGTCGTGTGTACATCTACATTTCGTTAGTTGTTGTTATAATACTCATATAAAAGTAATTCAACCTTAACAAAAATATCTCTTTAATCATTCTGTTAACGTTAGTAATTGTCTCTGGTTTCATGTGGATTCATCGTTAAGCATACCTACCCAATTGACGAAATATACTTTAGGTGCTCACAGCTCTGCTTGTCCCTGTGACGAATATGGGTATTATAAAAACATACGTTCGTTGTAAGTTTTCAGTTCTTACTTTTTATATTCTTAAAATAGATACTACATACATAATAATAATGTGTTTTTTTTTAAATAAATAGATTTATTTTTAATCAAAATCTTAGGTGTAAAAAGGTTTAACTTACTTTTTTTCTCTGCCGCGTATAATTAGTCCGCATATGAAATATTTTAATTTTTACATCGTGCATTGTAGCTCGCGGTTGGCATTTTCGCCATGTTTGTAACAACATTTCCCAAGCGGCATTTTTCATTGCTTTATTATGGTAATATTTATGTGAGGTGTCCCACAGACAAGGATTCCTTTTATACAATTTTAACACTTTCAATATGATGCCATTCTCTAATCCTAAGCAAAACTTTCTTAATTTAGGAATGGGAGTGGGCGGCATGGTGTGAGCGGCGAAGAAATACGTGCAACCGCTTCGAGCTCGCGGTCGATACTGCCGGGCAGTGGTCTCGAACGTCATAGAGCGAGATCGGTAGAATTGCCAGCTAAAATCGGTATATTTGTACCCAAAATCGGTATTTGACAAAAAAATACAATATTCAATAAAATTCGTTTATTTATTAAAAAAAAAAACTTGCAGACTAATTTTTTAATTTTTTATACCAATATTCTTTGGCCATAGCCGCAGTCATCTTCGAATTAATTTCAAAATCGTAACAATTAGCTGTAGTAGAGTCGTTTTGAATGTCATATACCAGTGATTGATTTAGTAGACAGCCTATTTCGCTGCTTTGTTTTGAAAAGATTAATATGTGAAAATATGCGTTCAACGTTAGCGGATGAATGGGGAAGTGATAAAATATTTAAGATGAAATTAGACAACAATGGAAACATTTGAGTTTCATCGCCACGCTTTAGTAAACTTACTTCATCCCAAAATAGTTCTACATCTCTTCTTTCGGTTAGGTAATCACTCTTCAAAGTTAAGAAAATTAATGAAAAAATAAAACCAAATTCCTGTATATAAATACTAGACAGGTAAATTCCCGAGCGGGAAGCCCCTTATAACATCGAATTGTAGGACACAAGGGTGTCAAGGGTATTCCCCAAAATATATGAACTACATTCTGCACTAGGTCCATACTATTGAGGGCTTTCCCGTAACATTAAACATAAATGAAAAGGGTTGCCAACTTAAAAGTGTAAAATCGGTAGAAAAATCGGGAGAATTTCCATGTATACTGTGAAATCGTAGAAAAATCGTTATATTTCGGTATTTCGGTAGAACAGAGCCCGTATCGGTAGAAATACCGAAAAATCGGTAGGTTCGAGACCACTGCTGCCGGGTGCCGTTGAGTTTGTGTGGCGGTTTCAGGCATCTCACCGACGGACGGCCGACGCGCGACGACACGATCGTGCTTTCGCATCGGGCCACAAAACAGATTGACACAGAAGACTGACTCCAATCAACAAGGAAAGGGCTCATGCACACGCCATGCATTTTACTCCTACTCTCAATTTCTCCTTGTTTGTTTGTTTGAGATATAATTGTTCTGTACGAACACGAAGAGTCCATACGTCTGTTAATTTGCTCATTGACCTTTTGTACTTTTATCTGTTTTGTGGCATGGCGAAATAATTATCAGAATTATTTTTTGTGCGAAAAGTGGTGTGCCTCATATTTCTTTATTGAATTACAACATTAAACGGGCGCGCAAGTGCGAGCTGTACCATTATGCATAAAAAGGGCAAAAAAATTATGGTTGTTGTATGGGAGCCTCTTAAATATTTTGTTGTTTTTTTTTTGTTATAGCGACATAACAGAAACACATCAAGCGTGAAATTTTCAACCGTCTAATCGACTTTGTGATAGACGGACAGGCGGACGGTCAGCGGAGTCTTAGTATTAGGGTCCCTAATAAAATAAAATATATTTATTTCAGACCCAGAAGAATCCATAATTTGTTAGTGAATTAGTAACACAATATGCTTGTTAGTGAATTAGTAGCACAATATGCTTATGGCTAACTTCACCCAGTGCCCTTGAATGGGACAGTCGGGCCTACCAGCAATAATTTTCAGGGTTTTAACCCTTTGGGTACAGAACCCTAAAAACCGTCATTTTAAATGACGACCTAGCCTGAAAGCCCCAAAGTTACTACCTGTAGTTTTTGCCGCCCTTTTCTTCCCTCTTTCTCCCTCATATCCCACTTTTTTTTAAAATAAAATAGCCTATTTCCGTCTCCTGGGTCCCAGCTATTTCTGTACCAAAATTCATCAAAATCGGTTTAGCTATTAAGGCGTAAAGAGGTAACAAACAAACCAACTCACTTTCGCTTTAATAATATTAGTAAGGATTATGATTGAAGCCGCCACTGTTCCGCAATCATATTGTCATAGAACTGTATTTTATCTTTTGTTAAAATTAAACAAGTTTTTTTTTATATTTTTTAATTTTTAACCGTTTTTTTGGTAAAAACTTATGGAGTTAGGAATTTATAGGACTTTTGGATTTGAGGAACTAAAAGTGGCGTCATATTTTTAAAACCTCCTTAGGTATAAAAACGTACCTAACAAAAAATCGAAAAAATCGGTCGGTGAGCCTGTTTTATAAACGTAAAAATCCTTGAGTCAGACTTGGGGATTTTTCTAATTGGGGCACCCAAATAGAGGATAAGAGGGCCTACGTCACTGTACCGAAAATATCTGATTTCCAAAACTCGGTTTAATGTTAGACCGTTCTATTTTACGATTGCACACTGCGACCAATCAAGCTGTACAAAACCAGTTTATTCAGGTCTCTCATTTTTCTAGTAGTCTATAGAAAGCGAGAGGCCATGTTACACTGGAAATATATAGCTTGATGTGTCGCCGTGTGTATGCTGCGACTAAAGCCGGCAGCAGCCCAGCTTATTTTAATTCAAAATCGATAGCCATTCTGTTGGTCGTACATAAATACTGTGACCTGACACATAGGCTAGACAAGACTCGTTTATTTCTATAAATGCATATTTTGCTTTTGCTGTTTATGTATACCTAGTACCTATTGGCCTTTTACGTTTGGTATTTACTAATTTAGATCTACAGTAAATACAGTGCGACAAGGATCTTTTTGGTGCTTGTAGACTTCGTCGGTCCTTGTCAACGGGCTTGTCGACGGGCCTGTTGGTCTAGTGGTTAATGGCCCTGACTGCTGAACCGGAGGTCGTGGGTTCGATTCCCACCCAGGACAAACTTTGTGTGATGAGCATGATTGTTTGTTCTGTGTCTGGGTGTGATTTATCTATAATATGATGTATTCATAAATTATATAAGTATGTGTATCAGTTGTCTGGTTACCATAACACAAGCTCTGCTTAGCTTGGGATCAGATAGCCGTGTGTGAGATGGCAATTTTAAACAAGTAGAAAAAGTAAAGTTATCTATGTTGTCTCCCTGTTGAGCAAAGGTCTCCCCCACATCCTTACACTGTTCTCTATGCGGATCTCTCCGGCCAATCTTCGACAAATGCCTCTAAACGAATACCTATTAAAAATAATGATTCAAAATGGTGGCCGGACTGTTCACCACATTGTATAACGTAACATTCACGTCTGTATTGGCCGATAGGTTAGGCAGAGGGGTACACTCACATTTTGCCAGATGTACACTGTTGGAAAAAATTAAGGGTAAGTACAAAAAAAAAATCGGCTAAATCACACCAACTTCCGTAGTGTCAATCTGATAAACAAATTATTTCACTGGTACAAAATCCTTATAGGATCACTCGTTGTCCGTCAAGATCCTTTATCGCGGAAACGATCGATATCGAGTTGAAATTAAAACCATACACTAAAGTCTGTAGTCCTTAGAGCTGTGAAAAAAGCAACCATCCAAGTCTACGCAGTCAAAAGATATTGGCATTTAGGTCTTAAGTTTGTACGGAACCCTCGGTGCGCGAATCCGACTCACACTTGGCAGTATTTTTAGTATCCGTGAAGTCACAGACGGTCTTAATATGAAAACAGTATTTATATTTGAAGAAATAGAAATAAGGGCAGTTCAACGTTCTACATATCACAGAAATAGTTGCAGACTTTACTTAGATCGATGACGGGTGTATTTCGAGCCGTTGACCGCATTTCACATAATGAAAAATCAATGGCTGGGTACATATTTGATCCGAGATCGACAGTGGTAGAATATTGTTGTTGAAACGTTGTGAGGATGGATGGATGTTTGTTACTCTTTCACGCAAAAACTATTTAATAGATTTGGATGAAATTGGCACACAGATAGGTAAAATACCTATAAAAATACATAGGTTAATTTTTATCCCGGTCAACGCAGGTGAAACCACGGGGCGCAGCTAGGTGTGGAATAAGGAAATAACATCCAAACATGATCTAAATTCTAAGTCTTAAGACCCGTACATCACGCATCGCTTCTTACATAAAGCTCAATTCAATTAATCAAATGTAATCTTTATAATACGGGCCTTAGTGTCATAGACGAAATTCAAAGAGAGCTACTAAAAATACGCTTCATCTAAGAGGAAGTACGTACAAAAATCATCAAAGAAATCTAACCACATAAATATAGCAAGTCGGAATCTGTCACTCAAATGTAGTTAGCTAAATAAGTCATTTGATATGAACACGTAGCGCCTGGCGTTGGCATGACGACACGCGGTTGGGCGTCCGCGTCATGCCATAGACACGACACGCGAAGCACAATAAAAACAATTTTGTGTCTGTGATCACTCGGCAAATGTCACGAGTTCAAATTGAACTATACCATTTTTATTTATAAAGCTAATTCTAGACAATAAGAATATTTAAGACAACGGACTGTAACGTGCGGTTGATGTTTGGAATATTACCTGTGGTGTACTAAAGGTTTCTTCTAGTACTTGCTCAGATGGATACGTACTTTTATCAATAACTTGGTTATTCTGTGATGCCACAGTTTCCAATCTAAAATAACAAAAACCGGCCAAGAGCGTGTCGGGCCACGCTCAGTGCAGGGTTCCGTAGTTTCCCGTCCGTCACAATAAGTGTTCCCACTTATGAGTTTAAAGGTGGAGGAGCGTGCAACATTGCACGCTCCACGGCAGGCGCTCCGACTTGTGACGGTTTTTTAGCGCGAACACAAAGGGGAGCGCAGTGTGTCAAAGGGGAGTGCATGTAGAAGTGCGCGCGACGTATCCATTGGAGCAGTTGCAGGAGCGCGGAGCGCTGCTGGAGCGCGAACATAGTGGTAACCCAACTTAAAAAAGGCTATTTGTTACGGAACTCTAATAATTACGGGACACTAAAAACGGGCCCATTGTACTTAATTGTATTTTATTATTATCCAAGTATGCGAATAGTGCCTTAACATAAACGTGCTGCGAATGACTTAAACTATCATAGACCCGTAATATTCCATTGATGTAATAAATGCAAATCCAATGCCCCACAAACCCGACTTCTCCGCCATATATAATTTGTAAATGAGACTCGTTTTGAGGCACAGGCTCTATTAGTTCCGGGTAAAGAAAAAGAGACACTTCTCTAGGCCGAAACGATATGTGTTCAGTGTGTTGGGCTAACAAATCAAGATCGCGCACAGCGTCGTCCTCAACATGATTATCACTGTTCAAAATATACGAGAACATTTTAATATCGGACAAATCACAATCAAACCTCGACGACTAATTATATTATGCATTCATAAATAAAATTACGAATATATTTAAGTGCAACTTACTTTACCACGGTAGGTCATGAAAGCACGGAAAATCTTAACATCGACTTTTAAAAAAATGACGTCATTACGCAACGCCATCTATCGAACCATTTATGAACTGGTTTTTACCTTAACATTTTGATGGTGTTAAAAAAATGAATTTTAGTTTTGTTCTAAATTGCCTTAGCATGTTCTTGATAGAAGTTTTATGTAGTTATAAGATACCGCCAATGCCAAGGAGAGACCAACCGAACAATTTGGTAATACCCGATCCAATGTAATAAGTACCTACAGCGCCATCTCTCGGGGAATTGGGTTACTAATTAATACAAAGACGTGCAAGAAGTTTTCGGTGGTAATTTTGGATTGCGAGAACCGATTTCAATAATTCTTTTTTGTTTGAAAAAAGATACGTTCAGGATAATAAAATATGTAAACGAAGTTAAAAAAAATGCTTGCATAAACGATTATACTACAAACTTAGTCCAGAAATTATTTTGTACAACTTTTTGCCTTTTTTGTACAAAAACTGTTGTGTCAATCAAGTTCAAAATGATTTTCATAGAAAGTCCTTATAAAGTTCTACTTTTCAGATTTTTTTCATATTTTCTAAACTTATGGTTCAAAAGTTAGAGGGGGGGGGACACATTGTTTTTTACTTTTGGAGCGATTATTTCGGAAATTATTGACATTATCAAAAAAATATTATAGTAAACCCATATTCATTTTTAAATACCTTTCCAACAATATATCACACGTTAGGGTTGAAATTAAAAAAAAAAACACTTCCCACTTTACATATAGGGTGGCTACCCTAATAAAACATTTTTTTCCAATTTTTATTTTACCACTTTGTCGGCGTGAATGATATACATATTGGTACCAAATTTCAGCTTTCTAGTGCTAACGGTCACAGAGATTAAGCGAGGACGGACGGACGGACGGACGGACAGACAGACATGGCGAAACTATAAGGGTTCCTAGTTGACTACGGAACCCTAAAAAACTATGTGGTAATGCTGGCCTTTTTTTTTTTTTCGGGTGGGAAATCATCCTATGACTTCCCCCGCTCTGGGTGGAGCGGGGGGGCATGTCAGACTTGTACTGACTAAAACCCACCCATGTTCCTTCTATTGCCCTTTACGTTCCGGGGCCGCGGTATCTCTTTCGAACAACCCGCAACCCCGGCAGGCGGAGGCTCTGGCAAGCCCCTCTGCTTTGCTGACTCTCTTTGAGGCGCGCGTGAAACACGAACGCGCCGTCGACACGGCCTGTCGTCAATAGACGGACGGACGGTGAGCTACCCATTGCTCACCGTCCACAGGCCCGCATCTACGGTGGCCGGAAGTCGTCTCGCGGCGCCCGGCGCCCTGGGCGTCTCCCGCGGCGGCTGGGTTGGCCTGATGTTCTCTCCCTCAAACACCCGGCCACCTCCTTTGCTAGCATTACTGCTTCGCAGAAGGTGGTGACCGCTTCCCATTCCCTCTCGCTCCGGACCATGGCCTGAACCAGGGCCGGACGCGAGAGATCGCCGCCGCCGATCGCCTCCACGAGGGCACGGCGGTGCTCCGCCCAAGCTGGGCAGACCGCCACTGTGTGCTCCACCGTGTCCTCCGGGCGATCGTCACAATGGTGACACCCAGGCGCTTCCTCCCGCCCGATGATGTGCAGGAACCTCCCGAAACTTCCGTGTCCGGTGAGGACCTGCGTCAGGCGGTAGGTGAGGACGCCATGACGCCTCTCCAGCCACTCCTCAAAGAGGGGACTTACCGCCGCTATTGTGGTAATGCTGGCCTTACAACTAAAACGGTACATTATTTACCATATTTATTATAAAATTTGTTTCGAGTTTCGATTATGAAATAGCTGAAAACAGCCGAAAAAAAATTGCGAGAGCAAATACTACAGTTCATCCGTGAGCATAGTGCTTGCAACAAAGGCAAAATATATTAGTAAAAAAAATTGGTTGCCTGTAAAGTCGGTATACGGGCGAAAGTTTTACGTGACAACGACTTTGAGTGGTTTATGTCTGTCTCTCTCGCTCTTAGGCGGGCTAACCATGCCCGAGTGGAAGGGACGCGTGCCTCTTCACTCGCTCTCATTGTGAGCGCATAACGTGAGCGGAGCGTAACGCAGTTTCTTGAAGTGTCACCCGGCAAACCAATTTATCAGACGTTGTCACGTCAATATTCCGTTTTAACAGGGTGTTAATAGTGACCATGTTTCAAAAGTAATGCGCGGAAATGTCAATTCTAAATTTTCAAGTTCTGTGGTTCACAAGTTGGTACATTTTGGATTTCGTTTTCTTTTTTCGTATTTCATTTCATAAAATTGTTAAGCTACAAATAAAAGATTGGGTAACTAACATTGATACATACCTACCTAATTCTCCTACTTAGTATTAGGTATATACATTTGATAATAATAAGCAACATCAGAATTTTCAGATCAATCTGATACATTTTTGTCATGCTCATCAGTGCTCATATCAATAAACCACGGTCTTAAAACAAAATGTTTATTTTTTATTATAGCCTGTATAATCTGTCAATACTTACTCATTGAAAATAACTTTTGCGTCGGCATTTTCGACTTTCTTTCTCCTATAAAAAAATGTAAATGTTAAAGAGGCTTATTCGTCAACTCGCGCCTCATAAACTCGCGACTGGGCGCGAGTTAGCACCTTCCGATTTTACCTATTTTTGTTGTAGTCAACTCGCGACCGAGTGAAAACTGTTATGCTCATCTACAAAAGTGTTTTAATAAATTTAATATAGGAACCAACTTTATATGTATTGGGCACTGTACAGTTTAAAATAAAAGAAAATGTAGTTGTTGAGATAGATGTCTCTATAATATAAAACACGTGGCATAAATCTAAAATTGCTTATTTTTCTAATGATTATCATCAATATCACAAATCAACATTATCACAATGACTCAAGATTTTGGTTAATTACCTAGTATGTAAATTGACTAAAAACAAAACAAATATAACAAAATAAAATCAATAATATCAAAATACGAGTATGTGTAATAAAATAATCAACAAGTAAACGATTTGGTTAATTATTACTTACTAATATAATCAACAATAGTCGTCTTAGGAACTATAAAATCTCAGGTCTGGGTTTGTTGTAAATGATTTTTATAACAAACGTTAATATATTACTTCCTAATAAAAACAATCACAGGCTTAGGGGCTTAGGACTATAAAAGTAAATTATTTTTTATTGCAAACTTTTATAATAATTATTGCTTATTTTTCTAATGATTATCATCAATATCACAAATCAACATTATCACAATGACTCAAGATTTTGGTTAATTACCTAGTATGTAAATTGACTAAAAACAAAACAAATATAACAAAATAAAATCAATAATATCAAAATACGAGTATGTGTAATAAAATAATCAACAAGTAAACGATTTGGTTAATTATTACTTACTAATATAATCAACAATAGTCGTCTTAGGAACTATAAAATCTCAGGTCTGGGTTTATTAAAGTATTAGACACTAATGATCGCAAGGAAGTATGGCAGAGCAAGGAGCTTCATGGACGCTTTTACCGGGCCCTTCATGGGCCCGATGTAGATTTCTCAGCGTCCGTATCCTGGCTACGCTTTGGTAATCTCTTCGGGGAAACCGAAGGTTTTGTTTGTGCAATAATGGACGAAGTTATGATGACGAACAACTACCGGAAATACATTGTGAAGGATGGCACGGTTGACATATGTCGGGCATGTTGCCGTCCCGGAGAATCGATCCGTCACATTATCTCTGGGTGTTCTCGTCTGGCTAACGGAGAGTACTTGCATAGACACAACCTAGTTGCCAGGATTATCCACCAGCAACTTGCTTTGAAGTACAACCTTGTGGAATCAGAAGTGCCGTACTATAAGTATGTGCCCGACCCAGTTCTTGAAGATGGTAATATCTCGTTGTATTGGGATCGATCTATCGTCACTGACAGGACTATTGTTGCCAATAAGCCTGATATTGTGGTGATAGATCGATTGGAGCGTCGCGCAATGATTGTTGATATAACGGTTCCGCATGACGAGAACCTCGTGAAGGCAGAGAAAGATAAACAATTCAAGTATCTAGATCTGGCTCGCGAGGTTGTCGACATGTGGCACGTAAATACAGCAGTCATTGTGCCGATAGTCGTGTCGGCCAATGGCTTAATAGCCAATAGCCTTGACCAACATCTGAGGAGGCTATCGCTTGGCAGCTGGATCAAGGGCTTGATTCAGAAAGCAGTACTTCTGGACACGGCCCGTATTGTTAGGAGGTTCCTCTCTCAAGAGTCCTGACCACCGGTAGCTCGGACCCTGTTCCCAATGCTGGTGGACTACTATTTTTTATATTTTTAAATGTTTTTATGTTGTTTTTTTTATAAGAATATGTAAAAATATAAAAAGTATGTATAGAAATGAATAAACGGATAATTACTTATTAATAAAATCTATGATAATTATAAGATTATCATTAACTATAAAATCGCAGATCAGGGTTTCTTGTAAATGATTTTTATAACTGCTATATAATATGTAATAATCACAATATTAGAAGTTCCAAAGATAAACCGATACTTATAATAGCGCCGTGCATAAATTCGTTAATGGTAAATGTAACGTGTTCATCAATAGTGCACGTTTCCTTTAACTTTACTGTTCTCATGCCCGAAGTAGTATTGACTTTCCTCGCAGGGATGTAATTATTTCATGCCGTTTCATTAGTAGATGAACCTGCTTGTGGTACTCAAGCTTTAAATCCAATAGCAATACTTTGATAACCTTAGATTTCTTTCTTTACACTTTGTCCCCCCAAATTGTAATTGGCAAAATGCACGTTTCATTTATTTTAATAATATGCTGAGCGTCCGTAGCCTGGCTACGTTCCGGGGATCTCTTTGGAGAAACCGAAGGTTTTGTCTGTGCAATTATGGATGAAGTTTTGATGATGAATAACTACCGGAGATTTATTGTGAAGGACGGCACGGTTGACATATGTCGGGCATGTCACCGTCCGGGTGAATCAATACGACACATTATCTGAGGTTGTTCTCGTCTAGCTAACGGAGAATACTTGCATAGACACAACCTTGTAGCCAGGATTATCCATCAGCAACTTGCTCTAAAATACAACCTTGTGGAATCGGAAGTGCCATACTTCAGGTATGTTCTTGAACATGGCAATATCACATTGTACTGGGATCGCTCCATCATCACTAACAGGACTATTGTTGCCAACAAGCCTGATATAGTGGTGGTGGATCGATCAGAGCGGCGCGCAATGATTATTGACATAACAGTCCCGCATGATGAGAACCTCGTGAAAGCCGAGAAAGATAAACAAATCAAGTATATTGACTTGGCTCGCGAGGTTGTCGACATGTGGGATATGGACTCAGCGATCATTGTGCTGATAGTCGTATCTGCCATGAGCCTCGACCAATACCTGAGGAGGCTCTCGTTAGGCAGCTGGATCAAGGGCTTGATACAGAAAGCGGTACTCCAGGACACGGCTCGTATTGTTAGGAGGTTCCTTTCTCTGAAGCCCTGACCGCCGGTAGCTTGGACCCTGTTCCCGATACCGGAAGGCTACTATTTTTATATTTTTAAATGATTTTTTTTATGTTTTTAAGAAATATTTAGAAATTTAATGATATGTGGAGAAAGCAATAAGTGAACGAAAAATGCTGATTTAAATAAAGCAAAAAAAAATAAAAACAACTCCGTCTCTAAGACGAACTCCTTACCCTCAAATCGTATAGTGTCTTAGAAATGTAAAGTAGGTTCTTGATATTAAATTTATCAAAACACTTTTGTAGATGACTGTACATACGTCAGATTTTTACTCGGTCGCGAGTTGACTACAACAAAAATAGGTAAAATCGAAAAGTGCTAACTCGCGCCCAGTCGCGAGTTTATGAGGCGCGAGTTGACGAATAAGCCGTTAAAGAATAACTTTTGTAAAAGAATTTACAAAATATCTAAATATGTATAATATTTTAGTAGTAGTAAAGTACTTTTAATAGCCAATTCCCATTCTCTACCGAACACGCTGATAGAACAATGGAATTACGGATTGAACTAACTGACCGTATTCGTAATGAAATAAACTGACTGAGACGGTTTTAAATAATTATATAAAAACTTTAGTAATATTTAGTAATCTAAAATACTCTTTCTTACCTTATAACATCGTTCATATGTACGGCGTTTGATTTATATGAACGTTTTTTAGTCCTTTTGACTGGTTTCACTTTATTTCCCATATTTATAAAATAGAATTGATAATATCCAAGTAAGGTACTTTGATATCAATTCTATTACGCTAATCTAACCTAAAGTATTTTGTATTTACAAGAAGATTATTTATAGAGAGGTGATATAAAACAATGAATTTACAAATAAAATAATGAATTTATAGACGAAAGTTTAGAAAAACTACAAACAATTCTGTGACAAAATAAATTGGCGAGAAGAGCGACACGTCCGTATAGCAACAGGCGTTGGCCGGCACTATCGGTTCGGTACACAGGCGTTTACGCATTATATTGCGAAATAAGTAAACGCGATTTACAGAAAATCTATTGATTGAATTAAAAAAATAAAACAGTATTACGTTAGTATGTTGTTGGTTGAATGATTTGTCAAAAAATCAGAACGATCGTATGTATTTTAATATGGTTTTTAATCGTTAAAAGATTTTTTTAGAGGTATCTTTGTGATTATTTTTCTATCGATTAAAATTAGTTTTATTATGTTTTGAGCACACTACATAACTAGATTATATCCTGAAGAATAACCATATATCTTTTTTGATTGTGTTAACTGCAGTGAATCATAATATACTTTTAAGCATTATAAAACTCGCGTTTAGCTCTTGTAGTCCCCTTAAATGTAATACCTAAAGCTTTATTAGAGCAGGAAATGATAAATGGCGACGAAGATATAATTTGTGAAGGCTGAAATTGTGCATAGAACACAGGTAGACGTCCTATCTTCTGTGGTTTAATTTTGATGGAAACGGTTTTAGAATTCTTGTTTTAATTACCAGATCAGAAGCTAGATTCAAACTTTAGACGTTCGATACCTCCAGAGAGGTCTATTTAAAAGAAGGGAATAGGCATTGGTTCATTTTGATTCCGATAACGTCACCCGTGACGCTCAGAAACATGTTTAGAATTTATAATAACGCAATCGTAAGCGCCACGCCGCGGCTACGACGGGCGTCGAACATTTTGTCGCGCTCTCGGAGACGACTCTGCTAAGGTTTCCTCGACGAAAGTTCATAAAAAGATCTTAATAAGTTGTGCAATCTCGCTCGAAACTCGTTCCTCGCTTCTTAATTAGCAATTTCAGATTCAGCAAAACACAAACATTCATTCTTCATAATCAACTTCCAGCACGTTTCAATAAGAATTTCCAGGAAAAGTAACTACCAAGCTTAAACAAATCACGTGTTATAAACTTGAATCTTAGTAAAAGTTTCAATGAGTGAAACCTTGACAGTCGTCCGGAGTCACGGCCAGGCGCGCTGCTCAATAGAAATCGCTGTTGTGTAACTGATAATAAACATTTATGTATTATTTCGTTCGTAAAATTAGTCTAGACTATATTTTAAACGCGGCTTCGTTGTAGCTGGCATGGAAACTTTTTACTTCACATTCTCCGAACATTTCTGAGTTTTCTCATGCAACTGCGTATTACCGATATAGCTAGCTATAGCGAGCGAGGGGACGTTTACCGTGGCAGCCGTAACGATGTCAAGGTATTTCAATTTCCTTTTACAGTATTTTCGTGACATACTTTCAAAAGCACTTGAGTTATATTTTTGGATTACACGCATCGCCGTAAAAAAACTTACTTTACAAAAAGTTTTTATTGCAAAAAACTGATTCGTGCACCGAAAAAACGACGTTTTTAAAGTAAAAAATATTAAGGTAATTTTTTCTTCAGTGTACGCATTCATGTGTTATTTTTCGTAGGGATACACGCCAAGAATTTGGCTGAGGCTACGAGCGAATCAAAATGTTTATTCACAAAGCCGAGCAATCGTGGGTTATGCTTCAGACAATGCAGTTATTATAATTATCGTCCGAGTACCTGGCGACTTACTGATGTCATAACTTCCTGAGCAATATTACAGTTCAAAGAACTGACTCTCACACAAGGATCAGAAATTTAAAACGTGTCGAGTGTCTTAATGCATACAACGGTTCGTAAAACGAATCATAATTATTTTAACCCTAGGAATCTATGGTCGAAAAAAGATTAAGTAGTGTTATTTTTTTTAAATATATTTATTGTTAAAAATACTTTGAAACTAGATTTTCAGTCTAAAATATTATAAAAAGGTAAATCGGAAAACAAATATACGTATTGACACTTACTTTTAGTAGAGAGATTAATTACACACTTAAGTAAACTTTTAATTCTATCTTAAAAATAACAAAGAACATTTTCGTAGTAATGTGAATCCGATTTTCTACAGAAAAGGCATTTTTATTTGTAAACGACTTATTTAATGAGATTGTTAAATAGAGTACTTATTAATAAATAATAATCACGTAGCTCAAAGCGTAGCGTAAAAACTAACAGTATGTATAACAACATTTTAGAATTATTTCACTGGCTTAGAACCACGCCGTTTGCGTTTAGACGAACTCATCTCCAAGATATCATCGCTGAATTCTTCAGCTATATCTAATTCACCTCTTTCAGGATATTCTCTTTTAATAATGATGGGTAAACTTTCTGTAGCTTCTACCGTAGATTGCTCTGCACCATCCAATAGCTGCAGTTCTGCGTTCGCAAATATTTTCGCCAGTTCCAACTTCATCAAGGTTTGTTGTCTCGCTGGAAACTTCTTGAATGTTGCAGAGTAACTCAGGAAAAGAAGGTCAGTAGCGTCAATTTCCCTATATTTTGCTATAGTATCTTCTACATTAATTCGTAAATCTTGATTAGATTGAAATGATGCGGAGCTAACCTCCGTCGTAGTTAACGATCCCAACGGCGTTAGAGGCGGCGGAGAAGACGACATTTCATACCGTAATTCATCCCGAACCTGTATTTCTGCTTCAGCTTTTCGCTTACCAACGGTGTCATAAAAACTTCTTCGATTAACATTGTGGTTATCTAAGAATTTCAAATTGCTACTCCAAATGTAGTCGATCTCTTTTGTGCCATCAGAATTTTTTAACAGTCGCTTGTACTTGATATAACTGTCTCTGACAGTCTTCCATTTAAGTCTACAAATGTCACCTGCAAAGATACGGTAAACATGAGATGATGTTCGTTGTGAGAGTTGTGATCAATTCAAAACAAGTAGAGGTTCAATAACTAAAACCTGACTATGAAAATATCGCGCTCACAAAAGTATCTAAAAAAAAGTTTCAACTTAACTATAATCTAAGTAGCCCAACGTTGAGCCTTTTAAATATTTAATTTTTCAATTTATGACTTTGTCCTCTAGAAGGATTTAGTATGACGTCACATAACCTAACCAAAACAGTCAAGACAGTTGTAGAACTATGATAAGAAGTTTCAGAGAGGAAGCCGACTCCAATATAGTTGGAAAGAGGCTAAGCAGATGATGATGATCATAAAATTTTAGAAGTTATGCGGAAACAGATATACAATACATACGGGCAGAATCAAAACACTCCGTGGAAGTCGAGTAAATAGACGGATAATTAAAATAACGACAATTCTATATTATACCTGAGTAATACTGAGCATTGTAACTTATAATATGTTATGACATGAGATATTAATTTTAGAAAAAGTGCACTTACTTGTTCCATCCACTTCTTTTGCTATCAATTCCCATGTCGTTATTTTGAGGCTAGGGTTCTTATAATCTTTATGGCTTATATCGTATAAAAACTCGTGTTTTTTGACAAGTTCAATTAGTCTTTCTATATCAATCATTTTCGGCGGGAAATCGTAATTATTGTAATGTTACTCGCCACACGACGCACGTATCCCGCAATCTACAAGCTTACTGGGCCGCTCACGCTAGCGTCCCGCCCCGCTCCGCCCCGCCGCGTCGCGTGGCGCTACAAGCGCCAGCGGCCGCCAGTCGTATTCAAGGCTTCGGGTAACTTCGTCTACGTTCGGTACAAAGCGATGTTGCCAGATCGTCATAGGGACGATTTGCTTTGACGGCGGATATTTGTTGCAGTCTGTAAGCACGGTCATATTATTTATGTAGTTCACTTTCACTCAACCTTGTCGTTTATTATTTAAAGAAGTGTGTAAGAGCAGGTTATTTTAAAATGTATTTGGTACTTGCTTCAATTGATTTCCCATTTAGATGATACAATATTTTATGGATTTCTGAGTTCGTTTGATTACCTAAATACCTACTGATCATTCATTTATCGTTGAACTGAACATTGATGTTCATTAGGAACCTAATTAAGGAAAAAAATACCTAACAATGCTGATTACATTTTCGGTACGGTCGGTCAAAGTAAGCCAGAGCGCACACATCGTCCGTTGGTAACACGAAACGGCTACTCTTCCGTTTTACGAACAGCAGATTTTTATGACGTACTACTTCATACAGAATGCGTCACAGGGCCTATCTGAAGCCCCGTTTCAAGCCACGTGCTTAACGAAATCCTTTCAAACAGATAACTGTCAGATGCATTGTCTATGGACCTGTTTGACAGCGTCAGCTAATCAGTCCTTTTATTGTTATTTTATGTCTAATTTTGCAGTAATGTGTCCCTTATTGTCGTTGAAATAAGGTTTATTATGTCAGAGGTAAAATAAAAATGAGAAAGGAGTGTTACTTTGAGGGGAAGTTTTTTGTTGATCGTGTATGTGTGTATGGGCCTCAGACAGGGGTCAATGTACTATACGGGTGTAAAATCTGCTGTTTGCGTGTAAAATAAAAATAGGGAACAAATCAATGTTTATTCAATGTCACAGCAAATCGATTTCAACGTAATTTTTAATCAATTAAACACAAATAAATAAATAATAATAATAAATATCTTGGGACAACTCACACACGGCTATCTGATCCCAAGCTAAGCAGAGCTTGTGTTATGGTAACCAGACAACTGATATACATACTTATATAATTTATAAATACATACATATTATAGATAAATCACACCCAGACACAGAACAAACAATCATGCTCATCACACAAAGTTTGTCCTGGGTGGGAATCGAACCCACGACCTCCGGCTCAGCAGTCAGGGCCACTAACCACTAGACCAACAGGCCCGTCAATTATTATTCAATGTAATTCTGAAAACTTTGTTCGGATATTAAGTGACACCGCCGCCTACTAACGAGAAACAGTTGAGCACCGTTCCAATTTCTGCGCGAAACGAATAAAATGAATGGTGGTTAATAATTCAACGGTGGATTTGTTGGTATCACTCGACAGTCGACAAGAACCGTTGCCCGGACGGTTTTCCTCTGATAAAATGGTAAATAGGAATATACAGCATGTATTATTGGCAACTGCATTCAGTGGTAAAATCTGAAAAAAAAAATCCTTAAAAAATTGACTATGAACCAAAATATTTCGTAAATTCACAGCATGGCGCATAACATAATATATAACAAATCAAATTGACGCGGTGTGTCAAGCTGCTCAAAAAGTATTTTTCTTGACTGTACTTACATCAATTAATCCCTGTCAGTTATTCATTAAGTATGACAATGTCTTAAAACAAAGCATTACTTCGACAATATAATAATATCAATATTGGCATAAACTCAAAACACAAAATGTTTTACTTACCGCAGACTTGACCAGCAAAAAGTTAAATATTAAGGTTAAACTAAATCCAAGATGGCGGTGGCACGTGCGACCATATGTCGTCATGTCACAAAGGGTCAACGAACGAATGTATCCCCTAAAACCAACGTGGCTGGCCAGACATGGTGTAGTGTTTACAAAATATGAGATAAAAGTGTTGCGTTACATCTCAAATTGCATCTATTTTTAAATAGTGACGAAATAAGTCCCCCCTCCCTCATTGAATGTAAGACGATAAAAAACTTACTTAAAAGCCTGGCAGGTGTATGCCTAAACATCTGATGGAATTTTCAGCCAGTCTTGCTGATCACAACACAATATAGGTTAGTTGCCGCTACCTAAAAAGTGTATTAGAGAAGATCAGAAGACCAATTTACAACGTAGGTCCGTGATGCATCTGTGACTTTTTTTTGTAACAATCCCTGGGTTCCTTTATTTCTCACAGATCCTAATTAAGTGTTTTTCTTTCTAAATGTTGTTCGATCTTCGAAAACTCCATAGCTATAAATTCGTCTATGGGTTTTAAAGATATGAAGTCATTTGAATTTAGAATTCGCACAATTCCTTGTTTCCCCTGATTGCTTAAAGAATATAACTAAATAAAGATTACTTAATCACTGAAAGTAAGTGGGTCGAAATGTTTGTTATTGCAACAAAATTAATTAACTTCCATTAGTAAGTATTTATCTGCTCGTATTAATTAAACGCAGAAACGTGGTCAACGCAATGTAGAGAAATGTGGCATAATGTGTGAATCAAAACAAATCATTATCATAGTGAATAATCGTAAGTTATTTAGAGAATGAAACATGGTTTTTAATAAACGTATTCATTACAAATGTCATCTGGATTATAATCATAGTTAATACAAAATAATATTGTTTCGGAAATCAATAGACCATAATAAATGCGTCATAGTTATGGAGGATCTTAACAACTTTGACCTAGCAATTTTAGTCTTACATTTACAGCCCAAAATTTATAGTTTATCAATTTGGCAATACGAAAACTTGCCGTGCACCGAAACGTGTATAATATTTAAAAACTGTCAAAGAATAACTGACAATTCTTTTCGAATAAACAGGCAATTTAACGTGAAAGTGGATTTGCTAAACAATTAAATTACCTTACAAAATACCGCATAATAAGGCGAGTGAAACAAATGTTGAAAACATACTTACAGAACTTTTTTATTTAACACCTCCCAACGTAATTCGTATCGATTTAATGGCGTGTGTCGTAGTAATGAAAAGCGAATAGTACTACTAACAACCGGTGATGACGTAACGAGCCATCTGCCATTTACGACGTCAGTTTGTATTCGCCAACTAAATTATAATGAAGACATTAAAATATTGCGTGCCACTTTTATTGCTACGCCATCATAATTGACAGCTGCTGGAAAACAATGGATGACCAACACCTCAGAACTCAGAACCCTTACTCGTGAAATTAGCTCTCTAAACCAATTGCATTAAAATAATCATAAATAAATATATTATTTACGTACATAAAGTACCGTCTGTACAAAAAGTCAAAGAAAAAACTTTCATGTTGTGTTTAATTTATAATTATATAAATACATTTATGTTTTATTTTAAATAATGGATGTCTGGGACAACGTGCAGCGAGACTCAAAAAATGAATAAAACAAAAATGTTCCAAAATTTTACTTCGTTAGTTCAGCTTTTTCTTGTTCACACTATTGCGTAAAATTCTACAAAAAATGTAGAACAGTTAATAAAACCTTCATAGCATTCATCAAAGTTCTTGGGATGGGAATCTTCAGGATTTCATGATCTGGAATACAAAGGACCGGGATAAGGACATGAAACGCAATCAAAACGTTTTGGCATGCTGCAAAAACGGCAGCATGTCCCGTTTACTTTTCAAGGAGAAAATATATCACGTTGGCAATTACGAGTGCACTTGGATGAACGGTTAGCTACAAAAGATTCCAGTTTTAAAAGAGAATCCAATAATTAGAGGGTCTTGAAACTACGACGCGGCGGGGCATGGGTGCGGCACTTGTGTTGCATGTCCGCAACAATGTCGGCTCAACGCACCGGTTTTACAGTTCTTTCCAATACCTGTCTAGCAGTAAAACTGAGATGTACAGATGAACCAACCAACGAGAACATTATTGTTTAATTGAAATTCAATATGGCATGCCAGTTAACTCTGCACGTCAACCGTTATTAATCTCCTAGTGCAGTAATGATTAACACAAAGAATTTTCTAGATGCCGATGAAAAGTCACGTATGTCCGATTATTCAGCTATTCTGAGCTTTTCGTTTTAAAAGAATGTATTCAAAGGAATACTATTAACCGTACTTACACGTGGAGATAATATGAAAATGGACCCAATTTTCAACGGAGCAAAATTGAACGGAACCAATTTTCGTTCGATTCGATCGAACCGTGGCTGTGCTTAACGTCATACATGTAGGTGCTAAAGTAAAATATATGTTTCTGAATACATTTAAAGTGGTTTCGTTTATATTTTCTGCAACATCAGAAAATGCCTGGTATACATATATAAAAAAACAGGTTTGAAGTCGACCTAAAGAAGAGAAAAAATATCCTTTACAACAAACATCGTGTTACAGGTCTAACTTAAACGTAAAGATAATGACTGAGGTGCCTGTGGGCTCCAGTCTTATGTTAAAACTTTCACTGCCAGTTTTAGTACTAGCTCCACAATCTACAACTATGTACCTGTGCATTGGCTGTGTCCGTTGCGAGTACTGCGCCATGTCTCGTGTTGCACAGCAGGCATGGCTAGGCGGCGCGCATGCCGCGGCAGGCGCGGCTCGCTAGCTACGCGCCATGCCGGCGCTACTTCGCACAACACACACAAACACGTATGCACACGACACACCACTACACACGACCGACGACACTGCACCGATAACCTGCCGACAAAACATAAGAGTCAGAAAACAAAAATCAAAAGAAAATTTTTCATCCGCAGAAACATTAATACGTATTTTAATCCCACTTCAATACACGGGCCTAACAGCATTTTATCATAGTACGATACCGAATATCACCAAAAGCCGAAAGAGTTTTAAAAGCATCAAAAATAATGAAGGGCAATTTTGATCCCAAAAATCGATACAAGAATCCTTTCAGAACCATTTATATGGTACACGGCGTGACTTTAAATCCCTTCAGCACAGTACCCAAATGCATACTACACCAGGTCGATCCATCTTCACTTAAACAGAAGATCATTATTTAAAAAGGAAACGTAAATTTTACTTCCCCCGCACGGTTTAAGGTCCTTTCTATCCCAATTATGACACACGAGGTGGCACTTAAGCCCTCAGCACAGTGCGAAACAACCCAAACGCTCGATACATCTTTCCTAAATCAATTACACCTGGGGATGGAACTCAGGAGTTCAGTTTGACAGCCAAACATCGATCACTAGACTGATGAGGCGGTGCCATGTCAAAAACTTTTCAGTGGGATGTCTACAGTGACTTATGAGGGCCTTACGTGGGCTTAATAAACTAAATAAAAGGTCTCACATTAGTACAAGGACCTGAAATATAAATAATAAACCTAGAACAACTCGTGGGTTTTACAAGCATAGCTAGGAAGCTGGTCTGTGTGAGTAAGGATCTTTAAATACCAGGAATAGTAACTACTGCAATGCAATTAGATTTAATAAAAGATTTACTTTTCTGCAGAACAGTTTAAACGTGTCTACTGATTACTTAAGACGATACTGTCTATAGAGAGAAGTCTAGCGTTAAAATCCCATTTAAAACTATTATTGAAGATGTTCCTGCATTTCGCTTGGATGGCTCTTACTAAATTGGTATGATATTTTTAGATGACACCTGAATGTCGAAGACGAGACGCTTCCAACTTCTAACAACCAGGTTTGAAAGGCAAAAAAAAGCCTAAAAAAAAACTGACAGTTTTTTTGCCGTGCAATCAAGGCATGGGAATTTAAGGACCCGAATTACGGGCGTACTCCGGAAGGGTTTCGGGATATGTGTTCATATCTTCTCAAAATGGGAATCTTATCTTTTCTTTCGTACAAATATTATAAATTCCGCCGTTAGTTCAGTATGATAAACCTTTTCCCCCTTATCTATATTATTAATACCAACAGTGTCGATAGACGCAAAAACAACGTAAAGGCAGGTGGGGGAGAGAATAGATAGGACGCAGTTGGCTCGAGTATTTTTAGTATTAGAACCACGTGATAACATAACGGTAAAATAACTGTTGTCTTGTATCACCTTGGTGGCCAAAACGTTACTTCTTGCCTCGACATTCGTGAACCAATAAAATACAGATGAGGATGGATGATGATAAGAACGTAGGTAGTAAGCTTACACCAATTAACGAATATGTTGATGATGCCATCTAGCCGATTTCGGCTACAGCGATTGCTTTTTAAGGGGCTTGTCGAGACCTTTGCTGTACTGCATTTTCATGAATTCACGAATATACTAGAAAGTTTAGTCAAAACTCAGGATTAGCTTCCATGCTTTATTTCTTAAACGACGTGAGCCACATGTCGAGTACTAGGGTACGTATGCATTGCTGCGACACTGACATTCCGCAAGGCTAAACTTTGACAATCCAATTACACAAACCAGTGGTGTCGCATGTCCAGTTGTCCACGTGTTTGCAGGTCATTTAGCTGCTGTCGAGTTTGTGTCGCCCATTACACAGAAAGGTGAGTGTACGTGTTTTATACTAATGGTTGTCTGCTGACGTGCCCTCGGGTGTTTGAAATTATAAACGGAGTCATTACGACTGGAAACATGGATTGCGGTGACCCATACGATTAATCATAGGTATTGCTTTCGAATGGTCTCGTAATCAGGATTAAAATCAGTAAGGTTAGGAGCATCATATTCACATAATGATAGTCATCCAAAACGTTATTCTTGTTTGTCCAGAAACTTCTGCTACACGTTCAAGGTTTTTTGTTAACACTTTGTCATGGTCAGTCTGAGAACCTGTCCTACTGTCATTACCAGAAGAGTCTGACGAAGACCAAAATCTATTGCAGAAACGCTTAATAAAGAACCCAATCAAAAATAAATTCGGTATTAAATAACATAGTGGTTAACAGTTTATAGCAAATCAATATTGATATAGCTACCTGGATATAAAATATAGGACTTGCAGACGAAAACTAGGTCACGCGGCGCCGACAAACTTTATTTTTATTCGTAACCAGGTAATTGGGGAAATGGATCACGTATCTACACGCTCGTTTTCCCTTTATGGGGTAGACGGTTCCAAGCTTACAATTACGGAGTTACACAATTGCTCATTTGGATAAGTAAGTTTTCTACTCAATTCTCTTAGGACCTCCCGTAAAACTATATAAAACTGGTAGAAGTGGCGCACCAGAAATTCTTTAGATTAAAAGTCTTAAGAGCCGTCGATGAGAAGTTTGATATTGCAACCAGTGAACATCTCGATCATCCTGATTAAACATTTATTTTTGCAACTACTACATTGTCTGGCAGTAGCACTGCTTCTGCACTGTTTTTATTGTTTCTTAGACATTTTTACCAATGATGAGCATTAAAAAGTGACAAATTAATTCTTTCCAACAAAGTAACAATCCTCTAGCATATTCAGGTAGTACTTCCATAAACTTTTGGGAGGTAAGGAGTTCATGCAAATGTTCATGCAAAACACATTACATGAACCAGTAGTCTGTCAGCTGAACAAACACAAGCCCGGCCGTTTATGGCTGCAGAGGGAGACAGGGTCTGTATGATAATGTAGGCATAAACCTCGCCAGGGAACCGTGACGAACTGCGTAAGTACTCCAGCATTGAAGCCCAAGACAGTCGTAGAACACCCGTGTGGTTTTAGTCAGTATGAGTCTGACCTTCGTCCACCCCAGGGCGGAGGATATCCTCTAGAAAAACTACGTGGAGTATAGCCAAACTGTCCTTTAAATCAAGCTCTATCAACATCTATTATCTAATCTTATTTGATTACAGAGTTGTATAGTTCAATAGATTGCAATCACTCGGTGAATCTCAGAGGATATAATTAATTTAGTATTACATAAAGCAATGATGTAATCTCTAGAGGGCAAGGCAGAACTGCATTATCAACTGGCTTTTGTCCGCGGTGTCGCTTGTGTGGATGTTGGAAATTATCTCAAAGGAATCAAGTATTGGAAACTAGAAAGAACAATTATCATCATCATTCTTTTATTATACCTTAGGAGGGGACCGGACTGCTTTTCCGTAACACAGGAGAGCAGTTCTCACCCACACGTTTGTAGAAATATGTAGTACTTATTTTGCAAAACTGTATTTTACGTGTACTACATTGTTTTTGAGTAAATAAATATTTCAGCAAATTTACACAAAACTATAATGAACTATACGCCTAAATCTTCCTCTTCCTGTGTCAATTGGTGAAACCTGTATGAAAAACCGTTCAGTAATTTTTGACTTTACCGCGTTCAGATAGACAGAAAGACGAGGCGGGGTTTTTTCTTTATAAATAATAATATTAACTAACTATTACCCGCGACCTTCGCCAGAGTGTAATTATTATAAAATTATTACTTGCCTATTAGAATCGGATTTCGTAAGCAATTTTATTGCACTAAACCCTAATCCTTTTCCTATAATAAAACTAGCCTACTCACTACACCTTATTATAACAGCTATGATATTTGCCAGTGAACTTTCACCAAAATCGGTTCAGCTCTTTCGGAAATTAGCTGTAACAGTCGTTTTATAACGTTTTTTTTTGTACCCTAAATAAAACACATTCATATGTATTCAGTAAAAAGCTGTTATTTTTTAATAACAAACACACTTAAAATGTATGTTTTTGCATTTATATCAAACTAGCTTTTGCCCGCGGCTTCGCTCGCGTTAAATTCGGTATAACATAGTACCTGCAGTTTTTGCCCGTGCGCCTTATTGATTTGTAATAGCAACGCTAAGTTTTCCGTCCGTCTCCTGGTTCCCAACTATCTGTGTACCAAAATTCATCAAAATCGGTTCAGCCATTAAAGCGTAACAAACTCACTTTCGCTTTTATAATATTAGTAAGGATAGTAAGGATCCCTGTCTCTTCATTGAGGGGAGAATAAGACAGGTATTAGAAAAGCGATTACTAAATTTAATGTAATGTAGTGGAATTATATTAGTTGGTTTTCCATACTGTTCTCCGAACAGTTCCTCACCGTCCCTCCAAGAGTCTTAACAGAGGTAGAACTACAGATATCTCCATCATCGTGCCAGCGGATCTACCTCGTTGGTCTAGGGGCCAAAAGTGCGACTGCTGGTCCTAATTCTGTCGGTCAAAGACTTATTGGGGTTTTCCAACAGAAATTTCTCACTAACACCCACGGCGTCTGGATTTGTGCCTGACGATAATAGACTACTATTACGTGGGATTTCAACACTAAACGTACATGGGTGTACTGTAAAGGTCACCTCTGGCTAAACCTTAAAGGCTTTTTTTTGGGGTGGGAAATCATCAAACAACTTCCCCCGCTCTGGGCGGAACGGGGGGGCGTGTCAGACTTTTACTGACTAAAATCCACCCATGTTCCTTCTATTGCCCTTTACGTTCCGGGGCCGCGGTATCTCTTTCGAACAACCCGCAACCCCGGCAGGAACCTTAAAGGCTTGGTGTTATTTATCGTGTAGGTACTAGCCTGCAAACAAACCTGGGTCACCCATAGTTATCAGAAACTGTCGTAAGCTGATTTCGTAACCACTGCGCTTGGCAGCTGCGCGTTGGTAAATGTATTACGTCTATATTTTCATAACATTTTTAGTGGTCAAGCATGGCATAGGCATACAAACTATTTCAGTAATACCGTGGCGCATTATATGCGGTTATTTTTGCCTTGGCAATATCAGGGGGACTTTGTGGAGAATTGCGGGATTAACAATTCGATACAGACTGCAGTGCAACGGTTGATGATGATGAATTGACGCTGGACACATTAAATTCAGCTTATTAACATTATAAAAGATGGCCGAATGGTAACAGAGGGGGTTAGCTACAATTATTGTAACAAATGTACTAAGACTTTCAATTCTACGAGGATACTGAATTCCTAGTTCTTTGCCGTCTTTGAGATGGTTGACTATTGCTTACGTCATTTCTTTACCCAAATTTTAGACAAGGGGAAAATTTAGAACAACAAAATAACAAAAGCAGTTTGGGTAACAACTAGACGGATTGAAATTAATACTGCGCAATACGGTAGGTATCTAACTACCTACGTAGTTTGTTATGTAGGTTGCTATCGGTATTATATATACTTTATATATAAATTACGTGCAATCTTTAGTCACAGGTTACCATCGACAAAAGTTATGAGAATATGTTCAGATTGCATAATTAAGTTTTACCTACTCATTTTGTACAGTTTATGGCGGTATCATTCATTGTTAAAAAAAAATATTAAACAATTGTCTATGGAATTTTGAATTGTTGGTTGCACATTGAACTTTTTATGTTCCGTTTTGCAGTGTTATAAGTTAAAACTTCCAAACAATTTTGATTAGGGAACATAAAGAAATAACTTTACGAATAATATACCAGCGACCTACCTACATTTGCAATTCAAGGAAGTCTATCTAGGTATAGGTATAACCTTGACTTAATAATAATTAAATTTTGGTTGGAAATGAATGTTTTACTTACTAGGAACCTAGATAGATTTTTTTGTTTGTCTTGATCAAAGTGGTTTGTATCGACTGAATCACGTGACAATTGAGGTAAATTTACTAAGAGACACTGGCAACTGGCCACAGACAATCGCCCGTTTCACAGAAAATGTAAAAAAACGATTTTATATTACTAATACGGAATTGTATTGAGGTAATCGTGTTGGTTTAGGTAGACTTCGTACCTACACGAATTCGCTAGCGTGGTGAATCTGGTGATTGCCTATAAGAGAAGTCTGTGTCTAACTTAGTACCTACCTACCTACTGTGATAGGTATTGTGTCGACACTATAGGTACCTTAGTATTACTGCTATGCGGATGGGTGACCGACAGTGAGGCGAGGTCGCGATACCAGTACCTATATCTGTATCAGGCGACGATAAGCCGTCTTTACTTGATATTCACGAGATAGCACTTTTAGCCACGTCACTTTTTATACGAATTCTATTTACGAGTACCTATCACTTGCACTAAAAAGAAAGGGGGTTTTGAGCCACCGAACATATCTCACAGTAATTTACGCATGAACCAAAATAACCTGGCATGATCTTGACAACACTGGCTGTTTTATGAGTGGGAGTGTTGTGTTTAGAAACTACTTTTCTCAACCTATTTTCATGTCAGACAGTTACTTTGTTTTCTTTTCACTTTTTTTTCACTGGCCAGCCAATTTAGTAGCGTAGTTCGAGGACTCACTGCAGGTTTATATTAGGAACGGGCAAGTGCTAGCAGGTCGTTAGTCGGTTGGCGTTGGCGCCGCGACTTCGCGAGCCCTGAACCGATATAGGCCTACTCAGCGGTCGAGGCTGGCCGTTCACACCACAACCCAATTACACACGAACCACTGATCGATACATGGTGCTGGTGTCCGATGCACAGCTATTTTAATGTTTGGCCAAAGGGCATTCCAAGATAAAAATAACGATGCGCGACAACCGTCGGCTGCCGCCACTACTTATCTTGAGCTTATCATGGCTTACATAAGCTGGTGCCAGCACGTGCACCACCATGGCACCACGCTATTCCTCACGCATTTACATAACTACACTATACAAGAGAAAACCTGACGCCGCGTTTATTTGCGCAGTTACCTAGAAACTTGATTTCGACGACGGAATAGTAAAAGTAGGGGGAACTAGGTATTGAAATGGTTTTCACCAGGTTTTATCACGTCTAACAGTCACTGTACATGAATCCTAAGCTGTGCATAAGAAATATAACGTTCTAGTACTCACCTTAGAGCCGAAAACAGACGTGTTAGCTCCCAACGGGACTTTGTTCACGGATTACAAGCACGGACACGCAACTCACACTCAAATATCACAAGATAGAAACTAAACAGACGGTCACACACCACTCCCTACAATAATCTATGTAACACAGGACTTTTTACGTAAAATGACACGTTTAGAGTTTTCGAAAAGTCCATTGAACTGTTTCGGTTGAAATTTACGTCCAGCGAAATTATAGGTACGGAATGGCAACGCTGCTCTATAGAGGACGGTTCTTCGCGGCGCGGCCGCTACGCGGCGCTGCGGTCGGAGGGGGGCGGAGCCGAGCGGGACGCGGCGGGCGCGCGAGCGAGACACCGCTACGCACCACGACGCCACGTCGCAACAATATTTTTTTCACGGTGTACTTAAGGGATTCTATGTCGAAACTGCAACTGTTTAGATGGCGAAGACATTAGCGGATGGTGGCGAGTGGAGTGGCGACTGGTGACCTTTTCAGCGTATCGCGTCACCGCGGGCGATAACGCGAGGTCGTCGGTCGAGCGCGCGACGTTGCCAACTCGCTGCGGCATTCGAGCCCACGTTTCCACAGATTACGAAAGTCGGCGAAATCCCCGTGGCCCTTTGATACCTGCCTAACGAACCTAGCCCTAGACACGCGAAGCCATGCGCTAACCTACATATAGACAAGCAAACGGTCGGCGTTACACAACACGCAACCACTTCGAGTTTATATTGTAACTTCCATGCGAATGGTGCAAAATGAGAGTTATTACGATGGCTTACCCCCTATGGCGCCGTTCCAGGTTTCACAATTTTTGCGAAATAGGACACCCCAGGGAGGAATTAGGTAGCTTCAATGCAGCAGTCTGTGCTTAGTGAGCCGGGTTAGGTAGGTACCTAAAGAAGTCCCTATGTGCTATTGCGCCGTACCTAGCCATTAACGTCACCGCGCCGTACTACGTAGGTATATTTATAGATGTTTTAACAGCAACTCACGAATAACTTGTGTATGGAACGTGCTCTGTTAGCTTTAAATCAGTTGGTAATATTTTATGAGCATAATGGTTCGATCTAGAGAGCTGTTGGCGAAGACGGCATTCCACAATGTACCTTCTAAAGGTAGGTAGGCTACTGTGGGTAGATGGGTCATACTTCGAACTGCACAAGAGCTCTCATAACGTATTATATCGACCATAGCCACAGATGTGATCATTGAATATAGTTATGTGGAGTCACCTACATCTAGCCAGGTACACGTTGAACGTAGGTACACCTGTAATATCAGACAAAAGCAGATAACTAAGTCACCACAAGCGTATCAGTAGATACGACTGTACTAGTAACTATAGTAATCGTTGAGATAACAAGAGAAATATGCAATAACAGATGACGTAATGTATTGACAGATAAAATATGATTTCTCTATGATAAATTAAAAACTGAATTGAAATCAAGCTGCACATGTGAACTTCGGCAGGAAACGAGCAATGTCGATCATCTTTCTTTGAAAAAAGGATGAGTCAAAGAGTTATACTTATGTTTACATACTTTTCCCTATTTAAAAGATTCACAGTAAGAAAAATTTTGAGTATCAATGTGGATCGGTATAAGAGTATAGGAAGAACCAAGAAAGGATGCATGGATTGTGTGAAGGTTGATAATTATGGCCAGAAAGGAGGTGTCTGCTGAGATCACGAGTAATAGAGGAGTTTGGAAGACAATAACATAGGTACTGCGCCGATCTCAAATCAATTGGGATAAGGGCAAGAGAATGACGACAATCAGTTATCGAAGGTACGGAGAAGACACGAAGGTTTTTCGGGTTCCGTACCTCACAAGGAAAAAACGGAAACTTTGTTTGTACGCCTGTGTGTCAAGACTCTTATTCTCGGGATCGCGTGGATATATCGAGTTGGAATTAAAACCAAATAATCAAATCTGTGGTCCTTGGTTGGAACTGTGAAAAAATCAAATCCTCTAAGTCTACGGAGTCAAAAGATATGGTCGTTTATGTTAGTTAGTTTGTACCCCTTTTGGAAACCTTGGTGCGTGAGTCCGACTCGTATTTGGCCGTTTTTTGTACTTTCTGTACTCACTATTGGTTGCGTACGGTAGGCGGTTTATTTCAGTAAATGCATGACAGCAACGCTGACACTAAAAGTGTCAGGATGGCTATTCTCGTGTGAGGAGCAGACCACACACGAGTTTCGCAGAAAAGCTGGCACCAGCTGAGTCGTTAAACCAAAGATCAACCATGGACACATTGTAGTAGAGTATATTTGTGAGGTCCGTTTAAAGTTAATTTACCTCATACAGTTGCAATACAACATCAACCTTAAAGACCCAAAATTATGGATATTTTGTGGCTAGCTAGCTAGCTTTTGCCCGCGGCTTCGCTCGAGTTAAATTCGGGGTAACACAGTTCCCCTTTCCTGATTTACAAGTACCTCGGATTTAGAAACTTCAAGAGGCTTGACAGTTAAAACTATCTATTTTAAATGGAATATTCCATAAAATGACGCATCAGGTCAGCCTATTATTACAGTAAAGCCTTTTCTGACTGTAAGAGGGTGGGTACTGGGTAGGTACACATACCATTTATTAAAACAAAAAAATATTAAATTAAACGTGAGCATTTTTCTCGTCCGTTTTGACTTTTGAGTAGGGTAACCACGAGACAGGCCGGTACCGGATTTGACGGACATACCGCGTTCTGCCAGACAGTGCCGTTTAAACTGACGATCAAAGCGTTTCGATTTCCTTCTTGCATGCATTCTGTCGTGTGAAATGTATGCCTATTTAAATATAAAATGTTTACTTAATATAGGGCTAGTAAATTAGATAAAAATGTCAAAACATTGCGCAATACGTAGTATATTTTGTTACGTAAGTTAGATAATAGTGATTTTAGACTTAGTTGTGAGTATTTATGGACCTGATATTGTAACAATAATGTAGTAACCGATGTATATTTCAACGGTAAAATTATTATAAGAAGAAAAAATACATTTAGAATTTAAATAGTGAGCATTTTCCCAGATCTGATAAGTACCATAGAGTTGAGCCTAGAAATTCAACTTTGGCCATCATAAAAAAAAACAAAAAAACGTGCCAGACCGACTAGCGCCATCTATTGGCACAAACATCCCGATTATTCATCGTGACAAAATATTGCGTACCATTTCTACGACTGATATTAATTATAATGTTGCAATAAAACCATATCTAATACAATTCAAACAAGTTGGCTTGTATCCAGAGCGTTATGTCCCTATCTGTATACACAAATAAATAAGGTTGTGCTATCTGTTTGTGATCTCAGAATCTCAGTACGGCTTGTGTTAAAGCGCAAAAACTAGATAGTGCCAGTAATTATTTTATAGCGGCTGCCTAGAATGGCTTAGCTTGTCGACAAGACTTTGATGGAGTTGCTGTGAGCCATTAGCGAGGAACATTAGAGCTTATACGTAACTAAGTAAACCGGTAAACTAAATCTTTAACAGAACTACAGAAAACGGACAAAACATGAGAAAGTTTAGAAGCCTATCATTAGTTAAAATCAGCAACATGCTTTATCTAAACTCTCAAAAACCGGTCTAACGTAGCCAGAACCACGTTTTAACATGGCTAGCCTTATTTAACTTCTTCTTATCTAAAACCTTCGTTAGGGGAACAAAACGCGGGCAAAGTCAAAGGAACAGCCAGCATGCCGTAAATATATTACTTACTCCTTTGTTTACTTTCGACCAAGAGAACGGTGTTCGTCATCCATGCTGTTTATAGACATACATACAATCGTGTTTTATTGTTATATCAAAACAGAAGCTGGAAATACAAATAGAGACATCGGTAGCTTGTATGACTTGTATCTTATATTACTACTAATAATAAAATATGTCGCTGTTGTATAACTGGGGTGCGACCGTGTGAGGATAGAGGATGCCTCGCATTTTATTCTTTTTTTATATGCAGCAGTAAAAGGAAAATAAAGTAATGGTGTCACTGTAGCTATGTCCAATGTCGGGTTAAAGAAATGGGTCTGGAATAACGTCTTGCTTTTCTCGTGGTTCTCAACGGGGAAGATGAATCAATAAAATATCTAAAGATAACAAGGTAAATTTGGCTTGGTTCAAGTTGGTTGTGTTGAGTTTGGTGTGAATGTGTGATTTTAATTATTCATTACCATTGTTGGTAATTTCGTCTTCTTGAATGCGTTTAACATTTATGGCAGTGAATCCTTTTGGCAATATTACCTCTCTATTGTTTTCGTAGCTCTTTTTTCTATTATAGTCTCCAGACCACACCCATTCAATGCCAGCTCTGTCTTCCCACTATGTTATCCACTTATCTTCACTTCACTTGTTTTTGGCATCCTCAACGATTAGATTCTTGGCTCTTACGTTGGCTTTCATGGTGTTTTGTTCCTGCCAACTATGAAGGTTTTTTGATCTTCTAGCCTTCAGTTGCCTAGATTTCCGAAGGATGTAGGTCGGCTCAAGTGACTATTATACTATATATAAAACATAAATTCATACATAATGAGCAGACCGTCTGTCGCTGGAAACTCGTCTCTACACTCTATTTACATAAATAATTACAAACACGGTCCGAACGTCATACCTTACATAGTTGCATGTTGCCATAGAAACTAACCACAAAGTATGCATAATTGTCTATGCTAAACCAGCACTCCTTTCAATCCCACCCATATGTGTATATTTAAAAGTAAGTACGGCTTATAAGTCGTTGAGTCTAGAAACTGCTGAACATAATAAAGCACGTATAGTTAATTGTATGTAACTGCAAGACCAATTAGGTGTACGGAAACGTTATCACATCTTCACGCTGAGTTGGATGCGGTATCGTGTATTCAATTACATACATGTATACCACACATACATACTGGCCAGTGTGTGTAAGTAGCCTGTTTAAAAAACTGAGATTTTATCGTACGTACAACGGACAAGCAGTTTTATTTATTCATCAAGCAGCCTGTTTATTTACCTTTGTTATACGTTTGAACAGTGTGCTTGATCCAACTTCCCTACAAGGCTACTTTTCGCTTGGCCACGAATGCTGTTCTCTTTGGTAAGATTCCAACCATTTACTATTGTAGCGAAGCCATAGGCAAACTCATGCCAAGCTTAAACAAGTTTACTTAATTCTTTTAATTGGAAATGGCAGCGTATCGACCTCATGTTTTCGCAACGGTCACATAAAATATGTTGCATTAATAACACCAGATTTTTCATTCTCAATTTCACCAGCGAGGATGGAAGTTGCGAAATCATAACCAGGATTTATTGTAAAAACAATTCACGTGTAAATTCTACCAGCTGTTTTTCTTATTCTTTAACAAAGATCAACAGGGCACGAGGCGTGACCGTAAAAGTAGTACGTGTCACGCGCGTTGGCGGGTGAAAATCAATGTAGCCCAAAGAAAATTGAGTTGGAGGGCTGTTGAGGCCGTTTCAGTAATTACAGCTGCGAGTAGGACTTCCGCGAAGGTCGTCACCCCGGGCCGCCCCACACCAGCGCCCAGCCCGGCGCCCACCCCGCATCGCCCCTCTTTCACCCCCATACCACACTAGAATCACCAATATTCACGTATACGTTAAGACTAACATGGCACGTGGATTTGCGCCGTGTTATAAGTCTGAAACATTGAAGGGGGAGTTTTGAAGGTTTTACCTAGCGATTTGGTTGTGTCATAATTTATGTTTGTTTCAATACTGTTATTTTTAAATGGACTTATTAATATATAAGTTGTTGTAATCACTTTATGCACATTTCATGCCATAGCAACACTTATTCCAGTACCTATTTGTACTATGCAATTCTGCGAAAACCTAGAAAGTCCGCAGAAAAACAGTAACATGGTGACATCATCCGAGCCCGGGGTGTGGAAACTGGAAGGTGCTTTTATTTCTAAAATAAACAAACGAATAGCTGTCCTTTAGAATTTACGCAACCCGTTCGTGATGGAGAACTTTTTAAAGTTTTTTTACAAAAGTGTCTTGGGTACTTTTCCCAGAAAACGGGTGTCGCGTGTCGGTCGTTTCATAACGGTACATTCTCAAAAACGGGTAGGTAGTGTAGTAACCCATCTAACAGTTTAATGACGCGGCCGGTTTCATAAAATTTGTCGTGGTACCTAACTATCACTAACCTAACCATAGAAACGAGCTTCCACCTTCGACCTTCTACGGCATGACTTTTTATAGTTTCTCAAGACCATAGATCCAGTTTTATAGTAACTTCCTAAGTTTATACTGAAAATGTCGATATCATACCGGCCAAGTTATTCAAGCAAGCGAGCAAGAGCAGAGACCTATAACTAGCAGCGGGGCGGGTGGATACAGGTTGATTAAATAGCGAAGGGGATCACTGGGATGAAAAGGGGTAGAACATTCTCGATTCGCCGAGGGGCTTTCTACTATGATATGAAACGAAAATACAGCCTCAAATTAAAACATTTTCAAAGAAAAATCTTTTATAACACGTTTGGGTTTTCGGTTGTAATTTTTGGCAAAGCTTTCGAAATACCTACATAGAAAGAACTGCGTTTTATACAAAGCCAGCATAAAAACAACTTCCTGTTTTTTTAACCCGTCAATAGGGGAGAAATTTAACGTCGTTTTTAAATGACATAATTAGATATCATAATTGAGCCCTTTTATTGCATGTAGGTACACGCGGCACGCGTTTCGCTGTGAAAAGTGAAATGTGTGCAACGTAGCGAGCGAACGAAGGCAGCAGGAGAGGCGTGTTCCAATTTCAAAGCACAGACAGGTGCGCCATTTTGGAAATAAATTCTGGTGACGACGCCATGCTAGGAGTAAGTGCGGCGAACCGTAAAATGATTGAAGAAACTGTTTACGTTTAGTAGGTATACTTTCGTATTTAATCGTTACTTTTGTTTAGTAAATCTTAGCTGAAAATGTTTTTCTTTATTCGGTTTTTTGTTTTCCTAGTTTCGTGGCGAGGTTAGGTACCTATGTTTAGAATTTTCAATTGATGATTTATTCCCTTATTGAATAAAATATGTAAACAACTCTATTCAAGCGTGCCTTAATATAAAGATCTACCCGAGCATCAGTTATAATTAAGTCACAACCTGCCCCGTCCCGCTGTCACCTTGACATCTGCTGTCTACAAATTGTTCTGCTTTTCTCCAGCAGTAGACCATAGGCTGAGTTGGTTCATAACATCTTCTGCTTTTTGAGTTCCTTTATTATCTCCAAGAGTCAAGAGACTAACACTGAATCGGCATCCTAGACGACTACTCTTTAATTATTCTGAAGGGTATACTTCTCTACCTTCAGTACTGCCTACGTAATTCTACAAGATCGTAAGTCATCGCCCTGATGTCCTCTACCTCCTCCTATGGCTTTGTAGGAAGTCAAACAACAAGTGCATCCGATCTTCATCTCAATGTATCTATATTTATGTTCGTGCTAGTATTGCCCTTTATATAGCTCTTTTTTATATTATCATCTTCTATTTCCGGATGTTTTACATTAAAGCGGGGTCACCCACCCTAAAAAGATCAACAAAAAAAGACGCAAAACGAAATCAGGGGCCGTTAATTTTTCAATTGATCATAATTTTTCTTTATGGTATATTTTTCATAAAACGTGTTATATTTTAGTCATTGACGTTTTTATAAAATTTCCATGTATGACTAAGTAGGTATAGTTACAAAGGTACCTAAATGAACACCAAAAAAAACAAGTAAGTATCCACAAATTCTCTATAATAAATAATGGCCGGAACCAAGCGGCCATTTACATTTTTTTAATTGAGGATGGCTAATGGGAAATCATCAAATAACTTCCCTTGCTCTGGGCAGAGCGAGGAGGGGTTGGGGGGTGTTCAGACTTCTACAGACTAAAACCCATCCATGTTCCTTTTTTTGCCCTTTGTGTTCCGGGTTCCGGGGCCGCGGTATCTCTTTCGAACAACCCACGACTCCGACAGGCGGTGGTCCCAGCAGGCCTGTCTGCAAGACTCTGTGGCCGCTACTGAGAAATTCCTGATGGAAAAACCCAACAACACTTTGCCCAACCCGGGGATCGAACCCAGGACCTTATGCTCAGCAGTCAGCAGTCGCTAGGTTTGGGACCACTTGACCTAAGATGCAGTAATTTTAAATAAAATCAAAAACGTTGCTGCACACTAGGAATTTCTCCTCCTCACATACACAAACAGCCAGACCCAAAACAACTGTAGGTCATACAAATATTTGTTCCGTGCAGGAATCGAACCCGTCGAACATCGAACCCGAACCCACACCTTCATTTGATATCTAATCTATATCCACTACACTCAGGCTCAGGTAGAACATTTTCATTACCGCGCCTAGAACTACCACAGAACTTAGCTAGCCACCGGGGACATAGATAGACAACAAAACTATATCAATACGTAGTACTTATATTTTAGGTCTGACAGCAGCGACCCAACAACAGCTTAATCGTAATGAGAAAAAGGTCACTATTAGCACTTAGGGATGATGCCCAATCAGAAAAAAATTGGTTGTTTGTAAAGTAGGTTTACGATCGAGATGTTTACGTGATAACGTCTTATTGGTGATATAAGTTATCACCAGTAGTGACATCTAAAATGAAATTAAGTACTAATTTAAAGTTTTTTTTTCGAGCCAAGTAACAGATGGCGCTACCATCTTTATGAAATGTCGCTTGTGAGGTTTTGGTGTGACACAAGTTTCTGAACATGTCACCCGACTAAAACGATTTTAAAGACGTTTTCACGTCAAAAAAACTCTGAAAGAACTGTATTACGATCATGCGCAAAAAAGTGGCATCGGTGAGACGCAGGGTGAGAGGTAGCAGCAATAGCGTTCTGAAGGTGTTTGCAGAAAGGTTAGAAGGGCCTACCAAGCTGCATGTCAGAAATGGGACTTGATAAATGTTCCTGGCTGTTTTTTTCACTCATACATATGTGTTACTACTAACAAAGTTTTTTAATATTTTTTTTATGTTTTGTATGTACTAACACGCTATGGGCCGTCGACGCCTAAAAATAAACGATTTTTATTTATTTACTAGCTGTGCCCTGTGCCCGGCATGCGTTGTAATGCAATTTTTCTATCTGTCTACCTACCTACCCTACCTACCTAAACTACACAAAAACCTATACTGCCTTTAGCTTTTTTTTTCTCGCCGTAAGAACCATCCTTGGACTTCAACGAATATTTAAAAAAAGAATTAGCGAAATCGGTCCAGCCGTTCACGCGTGGTGCTGTGACCAAGGCAAACAGGGATTCATTTTATAAAATATAGATTTATTAGGTACGCAAGACGGACGACTTATCAAGCTTTACAAAACAAGTTTATGGGTATCATCTCTCGTTGTACGGAAAATCTATACACAAGGCCATGGAATAGCTAACGTGTGTAATTCAGACACAACCAAGCCTCTACAGGTTGATATACGTATAGTTAGTGGCCATAACGCATCCAGTTTATTGATTTCAGACTGCCTACACCGCGCAGTGTCCCATTTGAGTTGACTCCAGCGGTTTATGTTCCCTAGTGGTAGTACAGTTCGGTTTTATTTTCTGATCAGTTTGTTAGTACACCATTTAAAAGACTACTCGTTAAGTTAGATTAGTATTTTTTACCTTTTTGTGGTAGGTAGGAAAGTGAGAAAAAAGGTAGGCAGGATACAAACTAAATGAGAATGGAAGTAGAAAACGTGTTTCGCCGACCCCAAATAGAATGGAACAAGGGCAGGAAAATGATGATGAGGATACAAACAGAATTAATTTTAAAAAGACCGGCCAAGTGCGAGACTCACGCACCGAAGGTTCCGTACAAACTTGTTACAAAAAAAGCCATATCTTTTGACAGCATGAACTAAAAGGATTGATTTTGACCACAGACTTCAGTATATGGTTTTATTTCAACTCAATCTCTCAACGCTTCCGGGGTTGCGGGTTGTTCGAAAGAGATACCGCGGCCCCGGAAGCGTATTGCCATTGTGTATATCAGTACAGACACCCATAGTCTGTACTAGATCACTTTGTGCTCTTAAAAATAACAAATACTCTAAAGCAAACTACGTATTACTACAGAGCAGTCTGTATAAGTATACAGTTTGCTTGCATATTTTTAAAGCAAACTACGTATGACTACAGACCTGTCTGTATAAGTATACGGTTTGTTCGCATATGTCTAAAGCAAAATGTGCTCTCACTGATTACTACCTATCAAAGTGGCTCGACGGAGCCCCGCTTCGCGGGGCTCCTACCTCTGCATTCAAGGTTTAAAGTAACCTAACACGAAGGGGATGGCGGGGTCTTTCAGACCCCGCCATCCCCTTCGAACCTAACCTGTCCATGTCGGGGTGCCCCAAGTCCCGAGCTCTCACTGATTACTACCTATCAAAGTGGCTCGACGGAGCCCCGCTTCGCGGGGCTCCTACCTCTGCATTCAAGGTTTAAAGTAACCTAACACGAAGGGGATGGCGGGGTCTTTCAGACCCCGCCATCCCCTTCGAACCTAACCTGTCCATGTCGGGGTGCCCCAAGTCCCGAGCTCTCACTGATTACTACCTATCAAAGTGGCTCGACGGAGCCCCGCTTCGCGGGGCTCCTACCTCTGCATTCAAGGTTTAAAGTAACCTAACACGAAGGGGATGGCGGGGTCTTTCAGACCCCGCCATCCCCTTCGAACCTAACCTGTCCATGTCGGGGTGCCTACTACGGCAGCCAAATTGTCTGTACTCGTATGTGTTTTGCTCTCACGAATTAGAGCAAAGTGTATTTTATTTCAGTCTGTCTCTGTACTGATATGCAGTATGCTCTCTAGCTACAAGAGCATATTGCGTGCGATTACAGAGCAACCCCTGTCTGTGCTAGTATACATTATGGCAATACGCGCCCCGGAACGTAAAGGGCAATAGAAGGAACTGGGGTGGGTTTTAGTCAGTAAAAGGTCTGACAATCCCCCCCCCCGCTCCGCCCAGAGCGGGGGTAGTTAATTGATGGTTTCCCACCCCAACAAAAAAATGCCTTTACGCTTTCTTGAGATAAAGGGTCTTGACAGACAGACAGATGGACAACAAAGTGATCCCATAGGGGTCCGCTTTTTCTACACGGAGCCCTAAAAGGACAGCAACCATCAATATCAACATTATCAACTTCATTTGGTAGTCCATGACCAGGAACACAGATCTATAGCTCCTACTCGTACAATAGTTACTATTATAAATAAGCTACCGACCTATGCAAAACACATTTCGATTATTGCACACAAGCTGGCGCCCGCAGCTTCGCCTGCGTGATTTCGAAAAAAAAACCTATGTGTTATTCCAGACTATAATCTACCTCTGTGCCAAATTTCATTAAGATCCCTTCAGCCGTTTTGACGTGAAAGAGTCACAAACATCCGTATGGATGTTTGTACTTACATGCGAAATTAAAAAAAACGCGAATATTTGTGATTATTTTTCCGACCCAAATATCGACCAATAGAATTGCACCATTCGACGTCACGTGGTACAACCTACATGGTATTATACTGAAAATTTTTTGAAAATTTTCTCTGGTCGTTGTTATGCATAAAAAACAAAACATCAATGCAATCAATGCAATTCTATTGGCCGACATTTGGGACGGAAAAATAATCCCCCGAATACCACACGAGCTTCAAAATTATCTGGCATTTCCCGATAGGTTCCCTGCAAACAAATAAAATCGTCAAGTTTTTCAGGAAAAATCACTCGCGCTTCGCGCTTGTGATTTTTTAACCTGAAAAGAAAAACTTGACTCCTTCATTTGTTTGCAACGAACCTATCGGAAAATACCCGATAATTTTGAAGCTCTTGTGGTACCTATTATATGTGAATATCCATCCTCACAAATATTCGCATTTAAGTATAATATTAGCAGGATCGCGAAACTGCCTAAAGAGAACCGCATGGACATTATAACAGCAGACAGAATCACACCAGGCATTTTGACAATGGTAACACAGTCCTCAGACTTCTCTATCGAGAATTTTCGAGAACCTTGAGCAGTAGGTAGGTACTGTCTCACTTAGGTACCAACTAGACTATTAGTAGTGGCCTTTCAAAGTTCCAACTTTGTAGCTAATTAATTTATTAAACTTTTTTTTTAAGACATCGTGATATTCGTGACTCGTGAATGCTTAATTTGTTCTAATTTAAGAGCAAAAGATAACTCGCCATTTGTTTATAAGTTTATGCTTCACAGTTTTTTTTATTCACTCTATTGTCTCTGGAAAGCAAAGTTTACGTTAGCTCTTTGTACTAAAAATAAACTAAAGAGCTCGGATATGTAATGAATTACCTATATCCCATATTCCCATCCCACGGTATATTTTAATGTGTGATTGAAAACAATGCAAGCACCTGATTTTAAATAATCAGTGTAGACATCAGAGAACGATACTGCTGACAAACCAACGCTAAAATACATTATAGAAATCATACACCTTCATCACGAATCATGTTTCAGTGTAAAGCTGTTTATCGTAAAAAAATACGCGACTAAAATCGTGTCGTGAAACGAAGCAAGCATACGCGCTGCTACATCTAGGCCCGAGCGCCGAGTGCTGGTCGAGCCGACCGACCGAACTCGGCACAAGAATGTGGGGGCTGCCAGCTCTAGATAATTTTTCCCTAAATTGATAAAAACATAAACAAATCGTATTTTTTGTTATTTGCACTGATACATTAAAAAAAAACATAACTTTCAAATTGCTGCAACTACTGCGACAAACCAAATAAAATGATGGAAATGTATGAACCAAATGGTGTGAAATTAAGCTTTTCTCCTACATCTGCCACTATTTAGTTCGTTGAGGTTTCAAAGGTCTCAAACCCCTATTTCCTAAACCATTCTAGCTCTGCTCTCTTCCATTTTCTTTTCATATCCACTATTTTTTCAGAATAATGGCACAGCCTAAATGGAGTAAGTAAACCTATAACTCTCATATACCCAAAATGAATCCCAATACTCTTAAGTAAATAGATTATGTATTTACAAGATAGATACCTATATCCCTATTCTAATATATTCTTTCACTAGACAATACCTATTATACAAACGCCTACAAATTCTAAGTTCGTTTTCTCTCAAAATGGGCAAGTTCTCCGAGCTAGCAATAATACCGGTCCACGTTCGAAATTCAAAGTGCTCGCCAGCGGTTGCGAGCTGGCAACGTCGCGGCGACCGACACAACGCGGTATAAATAGGTGGGTGGTTCATAACTGCCAAGATAATCTTCGGCCTGACAAGACGCTTTTCATTTTTTACATTTATGTAGGTACTGGCTGACGCCTGGGTTGGACTGCCTTCTAAACTATTCATATCCCTCAACCGGATTTATTTGCTTAAATCAATATAAATGAGTCCATTCATGAAAACAGAAATTGCTGCTGGTCGTGTAGGAGTTAGAACTTCTCATAGGTACATTAATAAACATCTGTTTTCATCATTCACAGTCTTTAGAATTTGTTCACATAGCTCATCCATCCATCATATCGCTGCATACCCGCGAAGTCGTGTCTCATCGCAATTACCCCTTATCTCCATACAATCTATATGATAGTGTCCATGGTTCGGCGTTAAAGTATCATATTATGCAGATATGCACTGCGTCATATATAAGTAAATTTGATATTCTGGCATCTGTTATTGATATTGAATAAATAGTACCAGAAGAAAAAATGTGTCAACTGCGTCAACTGCATCACTTGTCGTTTTAAATAACAAAAGCCCGAATCTGGATCCGTCACAATTAACGCCCAAATAGTTCCAACTAGGATACCGTGTACATTTGGGACACTTCATCTCGTGTTAAACTGTTATTTCGTCAACAAATGGTCTTTCTTTGTTTCTCACTTCAAAAGCAATTTGTGATCAGTAGAAGGCAGTCGATGAGTCCTCTCCTAATGTTATATTTATACCACTGCATAGAAGAAACACTTATTTGTGTGATCTTTGTCATTTTGGAAGAAATATTTAAAGCGTTAGATTAGACTCATTAATTCTCCGTTTGACGTCACAGGTAGTGTGAATGGAAACAATGCTTTTTAATTATAGTATTCTTTTGCTAATAATGTCTGTTTATTTCGTTCTACTAACTGCAGAGATTCGTAACTTTCACCTAACCGCTTCCCACTGAAGTTGCAACCAGTTGTTAGTGCAAAAGGCGATGTGGGCGCGTAACAAGCCACGTTAGCTATCGTCGATCGGCAACATGGGCTACCGTTTTGTTACTAACACAAGACTTTAGATCTGTCTCAGGTAGAGAAGGGAACAACGCTTGCCTCTGTCCTTGCGGCTTGCATACCTCCTTTCGTTATGCACATTTGTTGATCTCCTCATGCTTGCTTCGGTTGGAGGTCATGAAATTATTTATGTACCTAACTCGGACATATTGCAGTCTTATGCTTTATTGATTTAAGTATTATAGAACCTGAGTTTCTATCAAACATTTCTTTAAATTTCTTCCTGGTTGGTTTCGAATGCAGCGGCAGAATGCGAATGCCGAGGTAGTGTTAGTTTAATCTCTAATTTATAGCAAGATAATAAGCTGTCTTTTATGGGTATAATATCAGCTTGTGCCTTGCAAGAATTGCATCTGAATCTAATTGATGAATTAGAATTGGTGCTTATCGAAAGTGTACACCATACAATGTCTGCCTTCAAAATTTACATTGCAATAGAAAATTGAAGTCATTGAAAAATTATTACCGAGCAATTCATGCTATACGACATTTTCTTGATAACGACATATTTTTTTTTCACATCCAGTAATTGAATGAACCGTCTTTAACGTGGGCGAGTTATTTATCTACGACAGAATAATGAATGACGAATTTCTTCGACGTCGACGGCACATTATAAAGTTGTTATGTGCGCCATTTAATCCCAGTGAAACATTTTGTGAATCGGGCAGTATTTTTAAATTTTCCCTGGAGTTAATTTCATCCAGGCTGTCCAATGAATTAAAAGAATGAAGAAATTATAACAAAATGTTATTGTTCTTTAGTGTTCATTTTAGGAGTGAATGAATGGAATTTACCTACTTAAGTACTTGATAGGATGATGAAGCTACCTATTGAATTCATAAATTAGAGATATGGTCGAGTAGGTACTTTTGTATCTTTAGTAAGTAGGTATACGTAAGTACTTACTAATCAACAGTCATCGAGCTCACAGTTAGAATATAAGTACCTAGAACCTAGGCACTTGATGTGTTTCTTTCTATGACTGCGATTAAAAAACTCCTCTGTTTCTCCTCTACGTCTCATCAATTAAATGTTTTTCAACTAACTTCGAACTTGTACAGAATTTCTGAGAAATGTTTTCTCAACAAATAAGTAGGTATTTACGTAACACTCAACGAAAGAAGTCTGATTGTAAAGAAACTCCGAGTGTATTTCTCGTACGGGGAAACTCCTGTTGGCCTTAAACGCGGCGTCGATCGATCGTGCGACGTTGCCGCTCTGTGGCCGGGCCCGCCGCCGCCCGCTCCGCAACACTTAAGGTCTCTGCACACAGCCGGCGTGGCGTGGCGGGGCGCGGCGTGGCGGGGCGGCGACGCTGCGCTGGCGCGGCGGCATCGGTCACACTGCGGGCGCGATCACGTCCCGTCCCGCCGCGCCCATTCATTTTTAAGAACAGTGTTTTTATACTGCCTATGGCCCAAATCGTACAAACATACGTGAGCACGAACACATTCGACTAATTTTTCGACATCCATTTTTGTAAAACGATACAAAATCACATTCACGCTCCGTACCGTCCGACGCGACGTGCTCACGCCCCGCCGGCACGGCAGTGTGACTACTACATACGTAAACCAAACAACACAAAGCGTCGCGTCCCGCCGCGCCCGTCCCCGCCGCTTCTGACTTGTATTCCCGCTCGGCGCGGCGGCGGCGTGGCGCGACGTTTACCGTCGCGTCGAGCGGGACGGCTCTGTGTGGCGTCGTCCGTAATATCTAGTACATTACAACTGCTCAGTGTCGCGTCGCCGTCCCGTCCCGCCGCGCCGCGCCCGCTGTGTGCAGAGACCTTTAAGGTCTCTGCACACAGCCGGCGTGGCGTGGCGGGGCGCGGCGTGGCGGGGCGCGGCGTGGCGGGGCGGCGACGCGGCGACGCTGCGCTGGCGCGGCGGCATCGTTCACACTGCGGGCGCGATCACGTCCCGTCCCGCCGCGCCCATTCACGCCGACCGTATACCGTTTTTATACGGACTATGGCCCAAATCGTACAAACATACGTGAGCACGATCACATTCGACTAATTTTTCGACATCCTTTTTTGTAAAACGATACCAAATCACATTCTCGCTCCGTACCGTCCGACGCGACGTGCTCACGCCCCGCCGGCAGTGTGACTACTACATACGTAAACCAAACAACACAAAGCATCGGCGTCCTGAGGGCGCTGCGCTCGCGTCCCGCCGCGCCCGTCCCCGCCGCTTCTGACTTGTATTCCCGCTCGGCGCGGCGGCGGCGTGGCGCGACGGTTACCGTCGCGTCGAGCGGGACGGCTCTGTGTGGCGTCGTCCGTAATATCTAGTACATTACAACTGCTCAGTGTCGCGTCGCCGTCCCGTGCCGTCGCGCCGCGCCCGCTGTGTGCAGAGACCTTTACTGTTTATTTTTATTGTTGCCAATCAATTATTATGAAGGAATAATGACGCCTGCCCACTTACATAGTAACCTCTTTGCTCTCAATAAGATCAACAGAATAAACATTGTTAGGTATGCTACTATTAATTTTAGATTTTAAGATATTTTCTTTGCAGTCAAACTAAACTGAGGATGAGTCGACCAGACTCCGCTGCAAGGCTGCAACCAATTATTTTCTTTGTCATTTTGGGATCGCAAAACTCTGTGACATTTAAGACGGTTTATGAAGATGAAATAGTTGTAAGTGGACTAGGCATGTGGTAGGTAGGTAGCCCAGACTGGCGACAAAGTCACGATTTGCTTGCCTAAACCCTTGAACGAGTAAATAACATCACGTCATCACAAAAGGCAGGCCAGGCAGGCTGGTAAGGTACGCCCTAATAGTTCAACTACATATCCCCAGTTATGTGGAAGACCCAGAATTAAGTAAAACGGGGCAAACCTATAATAACCATCAACCGGGCATAAATCCTAGCTCTGTGGCTGCACCTAAGAAATCCCTGATAGAATACCTAACACTTTGCTTGATCTAGTGATCGAACCCAGGACTTCATGCTCGGGATGTTAACACTTTTTTTTTCGGATGGGAAATCATCATAATTATGACTTTCTTCCGCTCTGGGTTATTGAATTCGATGGTAACAATGGCGGTCGCTATCGCGGATAGCGATATCTTTCAGTAAATTTTTGGATGGTTCGGATGTTGGTTGGAGGTAGTGAATTCCAATCTAATATAATCTGTATTTATAACCGTAACACACGTACGACAATACACAATTACGAAAAAGAAATTATTAAATAGGAATATTTTCACTAGTTGAGTTAGAGACGCCAAAAATAATTTAAAATTGTTTGACGTGTCCTGAAATACTTTTTAGTATTTCCTACTAAAGAAAATCATCAATAAAGAATAGATAGGTAAACCAACATGTCAAACTTATAAATTACTAGCTTTTGCCCGCGGCTTCGCTCGCGTTAAATTCGGGGTAACACAGTTCCCCTTGCGCCTTATTGATTTGTATTAGCAATGCTAAGTTTTCCCTTTTCTTCCCTCTTTCTCCCTAACATCCCACTTTAAAAAAAATAGCCTATGTCCGTCGCGCGTCGCCTGGTTCCCAACTATCTCTGTACTACCAAAATTCATCAAAATCGGTTTAGCCATTAAAGCGTGAAGAGGTACCTAACAAACAAACAAACAAACTCACTTTCGCTTTTATAATATTAGTAAGGATTAAATTAAGTAGGTAACTTACTACATACCTACTTCCTTAATTTTCTTTTACCACTTCTATATTTAAATTTTTGACGATGCGTTTCTTTTTCACAATAATTATTTATTTTTCATCCTTAATTATTATCCTATTAGAGTTGAACATTGAATTAAAAACTAATGAACAACTATTTTTGATAAACTGTATCAGATCAATAAAGAATGTGAAACAGTAAAAACATAGGAAAATGCAAATTCTGCTATTAATTCCTTTACCTACATAAATAAACTCGTCTCGCTGCACTTGTGTGTCTATGAGTAAAATCACGCACACATTCACAACTCTTCGTTTACACAGACTTTAGCGGGGGGAAACCAGTTGTGGCCGGAACTTTGCTTGCTGTGAACGTACGGCAGCCAGTATTGAAATGGCGAAAAAAGTTTGTTCTGTGTTTGGTTGCAGCAATACAAATGTCAACAAACCCAAGATATCGTTCTTTTCGCTGCCTTCAGAAGACGACAGGTAATAGAAGTTGAGTACAGTGATACAGGGATCTCTTGGCACAGGAATGTCGTTGAGAGATTGCGTTGTGCGTGAAATTATATTGAAAAAATACAAAAAGGCGGCGTTACTTCCGATTTTCACCACGCACCAAAAGATCTATGTAACACCATTGCATCGCTTTTAACAAATTGGTTTATGAAAATTGCTTGGGACTGTAGGTAGGTACCTATTTCAGAAAGTGACAGAAATAATAGTCAGCTGCCCTATACCTGTGTTCATACTGTCCATAAATTTGGATTGAGACCTAAATTGCTCTTTTGTATGGGCAACAACTGATAATGTTTGCTCCCATAGACAAATTTCAGTTTGAATTTCCAATTTGTAAACAATTAGCAACTTTTAAAAGTGAAATTCTCCTAATTAAAATTTCGTGTTCGTTCGAACATAGTATTTTGAAATTCATATTCTTATAAAATAGATCGTGTCTCAAAGTTGCAATCGTTATTTCTCGCGCAAAATCACTTCCAAATTTAGGAAAGTGTAAATATATTGACTCTTGTGACTGTACCCTTTAAATTTTATTATGTAAGCGCTTTATAGAACGAGCATTGTGTATGTGATAATGCCGGACATATACAGAATGCGTCCCGAGTCCCGAGTAGCGGGTGTAGGCCGGAGGACTCGCGTCACTCGCGTTAGGCCGCGCGGCCGCGGGACGCGCCAGCCATTTTGCCGTTTAAAGTATACGCAATACTAAACTAATCATGTATATGATAGAAAACAATATGTTGCACAATGCTGCACCGGTTTTAGGTTTCTGAATCAACAATGTCCTTATCACGTAGTAGGTAGGTACTTATAACGCAAGTATCGGTGCCATGTTACTGTATAAAGCTCTTCATGAATGAGATCGTCCTGTAGATACATTTGAAACAGCATGCCGGAAATAGCAGGCGGATTTATTGATTTCTACTGGAACTAATCGAAAGGGCTTATAAAGTAAGGATTATTTACCTTAGTACCACGCCACGATAGATTCGATTTTTTTATTAAGCGATAAAAATTACTAACACATACTGCGAGCTTATGGGAGATGGCTTGGTTATGTGCGGCTTCCTAATAAACAAATATCTTACATCGAAATTCAAAAAAGTGTTTAAAATTTTGTTAGATTTTTCACTTTAAGTTGATTGAGACAGAATTTCAGCTACGTAAAGATCACTTGGTCCGTGGCCAAAAACGAAATTAAAGTCGCCATTTTGTATTCTTTGTTTCAAAAACAATTGCCAATGCCAATGCAGCCTGTCAAAAGATTGCCATAGAACGTCAAAAAATCCTTCTAGTGTTGTACCTACTGCGATCAATAAGGATGAAATCTTTTTAACAAACTTCATAAATTAAATGAAAGGAATACGGGACAAGTCCCCAACTGCAGAAATTCTGCCGGGCGCGGGGTGTTGCATTGACGATGGCCGCTAGGCGACTGAGTTGTTCGGTCCATTGGCAGCCTCCCTACCACCCCCACGCTATATGTCTGCTTTCATTAATTACGATTACATCACAGGGAGAATCCGAAGAATTATAGACCTCTTACGCAAAATAGTTTAAGGATATCGTAGCATCGATGTTTCATCATATCATTTATTATTGTGTGTATCATTTATTGTTGAATGGAAAACCGCGCTCTAATTATTTTTTTTTTCAAAATATTGATAGCTTCTTCCATTTTTTTAAATTTTACCTTTGCTAGTGGCAACACAATTAATGAAGTTGACTTTACTGCCGAAACTTGATCATCTACGGATTATACGTTAGTCAATATTCGAAAACACATAAGAACTACTTGAGTTAAACTAATTTTATTTATTTCCAGACGTGCCATATGGTTGCACTTAATCTCAAGGGAAGAGTTGCAGGACAAGCAAGCTCACAGCTATGTCGTTTGCGAAGAACACTTCGACCCCGGCAGTATTCAGGGGACCCCTGAACGAAAGAGATTGAGGAGATTCTCTGTACCTTCACTCCAACTACCAGCCAAACGTTCCGAGGTAAAGCAAACACAAACTGAGATAAAGGAAACACTCAACAAATTCGCACAGACAGATTTTTATGTATTGAAAATTGAAAAAGGATCCCAGACAGCAAATTTTCTTACAACATCACTCCCATCTGTTAAAAAACTGAAGGAAGAACTTATTACGTGCAAAAAACAAATGAAGTCGGCGGCAGCCAGCAGTCTTACCAAAGACACGTTTCACAAGCTCTGCGACAAATTCTTAACAAAACCCTTGGCAGAAATTGTAAAAGCACAGACTAAATTGAAATTTCACGGTAAAGGGAATAGGTACTCGCCGAAATATAAACAATTTTGTATTAATTTATACTATACGAGTCCACAAGCGTACAAATTACTGGAACAAGCTCTATGCCTCCCCAACGCTACAACATTAGCCAGACACTCTTTACCGATCAGCACAGAAGTTAATGAGCATCTGATGACAACGCTGAAAGTGAAAGTCAATAACATGACGAATTCCGAAAAAGTTTGCTCTGTCGTGGTTGATGCTATAAGTTTAAAAACTAGTCTATTCTATAACATAAACTTGGATAAAATTATCGGACTACAAGAGGTAAACGGACTTCAAACTCCGGTCACGGCGAAAAAAGCTTTAGTAGTTATAATAAGAGGCATATTTGGAAACTGGCAACAACCTATTGGTTTTGCACTCCTTGGGGAATCCAAAAACAGCGGTGATATATCAAACTGGATCGAACAATTACTAGAAAAACTTATTGATGTTGGACTAGATATAAGAACATTCGTTTCTGATCTCGGCTCGGATCTGTTAGGAGAAGAAAAAAGAAATATGATTTCAACGGAAGCACCTTACTTTTTCATTAAAAACAGAAAAATATTCTACATAATTGACGCACTGCACTTGATTAAATCATTACGAAACAATCTGATGTCGAATGATTTCTATTTTCATGGATCAGTTGCAAAGTACGAACATATTTTACAATTTTATGAAAGTGAGAAGAACAAAACTTTAAGACTTGCTCCAAAATTAACAGAGATTCACATCAAACCCTCAATTTTTGAGAAAATTCAAGTGCAGTATGCTGTTGAGCTTATAAGTCATACCGTTGCTACAGCTATTTCATGCTACATAGATTTTCAGGCTATACATGAATCCGCCAAAGAAACTGTGAAGTTCATCAAACTGATAAATGACTTATTCGACATTTTAAATTCTTCATCCGTCCATTCGACATGTGAATACCAGCAGGCGTTCTGTGGAAGTGTTACACAAATAACATTTATGAACGAAATGCTTCATTTTTTTAAATCGTTGAGACTAATTAATGTAACGACGGGGCGCGACGTGACGTCCACTGCTAAGTTCATCACAGGGTATCAAATTACGATAACATCTATCCTGCTTTTGTTTGATGACCTCAGGGTAGAAGGTTATAACAATCTCCTCACCAGAAGGTTAAATCAAGACGTTACCGATATTTTCTTTGGACAAGTTCGCAGTAAGAGGAAAAAGCCTACCACTAGACAATTTGTGTCAGCATTTAGGAAAATTTTCTTTTCCAACATAATAAAACCAGGCAAACAAGGAAAAGGGTCAGGGGATCTGACACAATTACTTGTTAATACAGAAAAATTAGGGTTCATGTTGAGCTCTGACGCAGAAGAAAATTTACGGATGGAAGAAGATTGTAATGAAACAATCGTAGAACCCAACACTCCTTCAATCTCAAGTTCAGATTATTGTAAAATTGAATTACCTGAAGATAATAGATTGAGATACGTTAGTAGTTACTTGTTCAACAAATGTGCGAACGTACACGACTGTCAACAGTTGAAAACCAATTTATTTCCTGATGATAAAATGAAAATTGTTAATGTGGATGGTCAGGCGAATAATGAAGCTTACGATCTACGATATATACCACCTGAAGATTTCGTATATTTTGTAGAAGAGATGGAAAGATACTATCAGATCTTCTTTAATAACTTCTATATTAATACTAAGATTGCCAAGTCTCTTTTTGAAGGCATGAATCAAATAAAATACTCTCCTCCGTGTGTATGTTTTCCAATTAACTACGCCAAGAAACTTTTTGTTAGGATAAGAATTTTCATCACAGTCAAAAATAACAATGAGGAGTTTAGCAAACATCGATCCGCAAAAAAATATTTTTCTGTTGCTAACTTGTAACTTTTCGAAACTAAAACATACTTGTCATTTGTATTAATGTGATTTTTTGAACACCTGAATCAACTGATTGGCCCAAATCTAGTTTTTAGTGACTCTTTACGTAACCAGTGGGCTTCAGCATCAGCATTACCATCCAACGTGGCAATGCTGCCAGCAACACTTTTCCAATTGACAGCGATGTGACCGAACTTTTTGACGCCCTGTAATTCTTTTGCCAATTTGAAACTTGTACATATTTTTAAATTATTATTTGTAGTTTGTAAATAATGTACAACATAAATATTAAAACAAGAAGTACTAAAAATTATGTTACGAATCAATGCACATTGGGTTTTCTTTCTGTAATTATATTCTCTTTAATCTATTTGCTTAGCGTGGTAATGAGTATGGTGGCCATTGGTCATCGCTTATTAGTTTAGGAAGCCTTACCTTATACGCCTTCATTATGCATTTTTCTTATTGGTCAAAGTTGTGATTTCGCTCTTTTATTTATGGTTTGTGATGTTTTTAAATTAGGCTACTAAGTTCTGATGATTTGGAATCTGCAGATGGTTGGCTTGAAAAACTAATTTAAAAAATAGAGAAAATGTTTCCTATGGCTGATTGTAGAGAATTGGCACTGTAATTCGACTAAATCAGTAGATATTAGAAATGAAACAGAATGGACCATGCCTTTATAAATACTACCCGCTTTGATTTTTATTGTAGTTATGCCGTCGTGTTCTAAAATCTCTCGTGGTCCTCGACGGCCTATCGGTACCTACCTAGCCTGCCAGGGCAGGTGATCGTAGGCGTATTCGCTGTAAAAACCTAAGCTATGAAAAATAGTCAAACCCGTCTCATTTTCAATAAGTTTCATCAAGAAAATTTCCTCCTAAAATAACTTCGTTTCCTATCTACCAGAAATCGATTAAACCTTGCATCCTCAAGATAAACGTTGAAAAAGCACCCAGACCGAGATCGATAAACTATTCCTAGCATTTATCTAGTTCGCCTAGGCTTTAGGTTATTCTTGTCACATGACCGTTTTCACTAACACAATAATGCAAGTTCAATCATTATATTTTAAGCATTTATTTAAGTGTTTGTGATAGTAAATACGGGCAGCATTACCTTGGTCCATTCAACATCTAACGATTATTTGAAAATGGAATCACTAACATTCATTTTTAATCGGCCATTTTATACTTAACCTTAATTCTTTCAAACTTTTTACAGCTGTTTTCCCATAGTTTTAAATTCCAGGAATGTTATTTCAAGTTCTTCAAAGTTTTAAAAGTAACGAGACTTAGATTTTAATTTCAGGCTATAAAAAGTTTGGTAGATAAAATAGAAACTTTATACACCATTCTGTTGAAGAAAGTAAAGTTACAAAAACAATTTATTTGGTACATGCCACAAGTGCACAGAATATAAAAAAACCGGGCAAGTGCGAGTCGGACTCGCGCACCGAGGCGAGGGTTCCGTACAAACTTGCGACATACGCCCTTTTTACCCGACTGCGCACCGCAAAGGAGGGTTATGTGTTCATCAGTCTATGTATGTATGTATGTATGTATGTATGTATGTATGTTTGTTCCTTTGAAGCACTATACAGACTAAACGCCTGGGCCGATTTTGATGATTCACACGTCAATCGATTCCTCTTAGTCCTGCGAGTGTCACTAAAGATATGAAATTAATAAAAAAACAAAATGGCGACCATGAGACACCATATTGTGAAAATGAAAAAAATTAAAACCAACAAAATATGTCAAATGGGGTATCGTTGAATAGGTATTTAAAAATCATTAATAGTTTTCTTACATCACTTTTCGATTCAAGTGACTATTTATTTATAAATAATTAAAATGTAGGCCGTCATGTATTTACATATGTATTTAAACAATACAGCATTAATTTTTATCCAATTAAGTACCTTAAATACATTGTCTATTTAATATAGATCAATATGGCCCTTTACAGCATATAATTTAAATGAATATTTCCGAAGATATTACAGTTTAAAAATGCAGGGACATATTGATGCGGCCGGCCGCAGCGGTGTCCGGGCGGCGCGGCGCATGTATCTTATATACCTATTCTTTCGGCATCATAAACTGGACCAAAACAGACTTAAAAAAACCTACGTTTTTTTTGGTCATGGTAATGACCAAATTCCGCAAGCATCACCCAAGATCGTGTGTGCAAAGGTTACCCGTTACCCGGAACTGAACTATTAAGATTAGGATAATTACTTATTAAATAAAATGATGAAATTTATGTCTAGAGATGATTCTGACTTACAAAATTATGAGTTTTGAATGTATGATAAATGAGTGTCTGCCAAACAGTTTTCTGTAAACGTTGTTATGCAAAATAAAATTATGACATAAAAAGTTCTGCTATAAAGGGGGGATCCAAAAATAATAATCTCATAAATAATGAATACCTAATAGATACTCATAACTAAAAAGTCAAAAATAAAAAAAATATTTTAAAAAATCAAAAACCCGACTGCGTAAAAAGTGAAACAAACTACACACCTAATAAAAATAAAACTGAAAAGAAATAAACAAGTACTGTAATCTGGAACTATGAAGAACAGTCGGGACCCATTAAAATCTGGAACGGCTCACACTCCAATAATGGGTCCCGACTGTTCTTCATAGTTCCAGATTACAGTACTTGTTTATTTCTTTTCAGTTTTATTTTTATTAGGTGTGTAGTTTGTTTCACTTTTTACGCAGTCGGGTTTTTGATTTTTTAAAATATTTTTTTATTTTTTTCTTTTGTCTGCGTAGACTTAGAGAGTTCTTTTCACAGCTCCAAGGAACCACAGACTTAAATATATATTTTTACCCTAAAAACGAATAAGGAAATAAAATATGTGAGTGCTATGTAGGTACTGTCATTGATTTGACCTGGAGTAGTGAGGTACTACGATCTCTGGATATTCAAGAAAAACCGTGATTAACCTTTAGATCGTGATTATTTTAAAAGTGTCACATAGTAAAAAAAGTAGTAAAGTAAGTAGTAAAGGTAAGTAAACGAAGAATTATGAACTGTGTGACTGTGTGATCTCATGAATGTGAATGACTTTGAGAACAGCTATGCTATTCTGAAACGTTACTTTGCGATCTCACTTCTGAATCCGCAGTGAGCACATGAGAAATCAACGTTTCGAATTCTGAAATTGAGTGAATTCGACACTAGCGCCACCGAGTGATAACGTAAGTGAGAGGAATTACAACGGGTGAGTATTTTGACGTTTGTCAATAGGATTTCATATTCTCACACACGTTTTACTCGCTATCTCGAAAGTCATCTCGCATGTCATACACGAATTCATCTGTCAAATGAAAAGTTACTATTTCTTGAGTGAAAACAAGTGTGTTGATTAAATTAATTAATCAAATAAGCTCCAAAAGAAAGGAACAATTAACATAATATATTATTGATTGTCTTGCAGAGAAATTTAAACGGTTAGTATGAACTATGAACTAATATACCGACCATAAAAAACTTCATAACCTCAGTATTTTCATCTATTTCTAACTTTTGTAGATGTCTCCTTCTTTTTTGATACTGAGTTTGCTGAAAGAAACTGATAGTTTAGACGTTGCCGCAAGCCGCCGCCAAGCCTAGAATAATAGAAATTTTTTTTTGAGCCGTGGTCAAACCTATGCATGTGTACAGACTAACATTACATAGGAGCTTATAGAAATTTAGAACAAGAGCGAAGACCTCTATTACCTGTGACTGCAAAAAAGGGAAGAGGTCTGACCAATAGAGTTAAGGTATATAAATGATTTATTATTTACTTTAAAGTTTAAAAAATACTTAAAACCTGTGTGACTCATTTTCCCATTATGCTACAGACCTACCTATCACTGCACCATTTGAATTTCTTTAAGGACATAAAAGTACTTAATGTGTTTAAAAAAAGGTTTTTTTTTCAGTTACTCTCTACTCTGTCGTTTCTGGAACTAACGCCAATGGAAACTATCAAAAAATATTAAGTAAAACTGAAAATACTTTTCTCTCGCAAGCTTCAATATCATGCAGCCTATATCAATGGTGGTTTAATGTATTAAACCACCCTATAATGGCAAAAAATTCATAGGTTTCCACAAAATGCAGCTTAAAAACAAACATTAAAGGAACAGTAAGTATGTTTAATGTTCTATTAGATTCTTCTTTAAAATAATATGATTTGAGATTATAGGCGGCCTAGGTACAAATCACCACTTTAGAGCACCTTTGATCAGTATGTATGGCCTATTGTGCTGACCCAGTATCATTTGGTTTACATGTATTTTTAGTCACTGGTCTCCTTCTCCTTTGCCAGTAAAATAAAAAAAATAATAATTGAAAGCCATTATTTAGATGTACTAGTACTTATTTAAAATATAATTTTATAGGTTTCATATGAAAACTAACATACCCGGTGTTATAGAATGTATAGATAGCACATTGGTTGCTATGATAAGACCTAAGGAGAATGAAGGAAGATATTACTGGCAAAGGATATCATGCAAGAAATGTTCTATTGGTAAGTTCAGTGAAAGAAACACATGCTTAATTTTTTATCTGTTTATTTGGATATCAAACTGTATAATATCAAATTACATAAGTACATTTAAAAACATCATTTATGTTATATTAAGATACCAGCACCAAAATAAACCAATTTATTATTTTACTTTAAACAAAGTGTAAGTAATAAGTATTTATTTACTCTAATTGCAGATAACAGATGCAGATTTAAATATAATACATGTGGATGCTTCATAAGGTGGATCATGTCACGATAAGCAGCCTGGCACATCAATTAAATATTCATCAATATCCTGAAACAATTAATTTTTAATGTCAAAACTTACACAGTATTAAACCAATATAAATCATTGAGCTTGTTGTATTTGTCAGTTTAACCTTTTGAACGCCAGAGCATAAACCTACGCGCGTGCCCTCCACGCCGAGAAACTAATTTTACGTATATTTTTGTCACGTATTTGTGTCATTGGCGTCCAGGGCACGCGCTTCCTTGTCATATATATGTGACAATGGCGCTCAAAAGGTTAAGCACCTCCTGAAGCTCCCTGTGCATGGGAGTGTATGTATATAATGTAAACACATTATGTAAGTCATTGAACTCAGCTGTTGTTAGAAGATGACAATAATTAAGCAAAGTCAATGGGCTGCAGCCCGCTTGAAAACACTGGCCTCTGCCTAGCAAGAAGCAGCATGATGAAATAAGCTTGAAGACTTGATATTTTTATAATACTTAGGTATAAATATACAAATGACTCACTAGTGTATTTGTGCAAGTGCCAAATACCTGAACGTACCTGATAAGTTTTTTTTTTATAAATAATTAACTTAAAAGAAAGACTGGGTCAGTAGATTCCAAAAAATGATAATGAGTTAGTAACAGAATGGGCTTATTAACTACCTTTATAAATAACATACATTAAATGGCATAAATGGTTGTATTTGTAAATGTGTGTCGCCTGTAGCAAAACCTTCACCTCCCATTAACATTACTATGCGTTCTTCTATATTTGATAGCTTTGGTATGCCACCATCCACTATTCCTAAACCTGTGGTATATCCAAAAGCTGCGCGTGTAGTTTCTTTTTCACTGCACTTTTTTTGCCAGACCAATACTGTAATGAGAAATACAGAAATAATAATTACTTCACACTGCATGATTAGCAAAGACGCAAATAGCACAACACACAATGAAATAAATGAAGTATGCTTTGTAAATAAGATAACTGAAATTACCAACTAACCTTAATTCATTTTTTTTGCAGTCTTCACCGTACCTCCACCCATACTGTATAGTTTTACAGTTATTTGATCCCAATCCTTATTAGCAGCTAGCTTGGCGCTTTGATTTTTGGAAAATCCGTTTGCCAAGCTAGGTTTTCGACTCCACTCGGGCCGCAGATAGATGGGAAGTACGCTTGGCACAGTCGGCACTGAAGTAGAGAATTAATAATTAAATATGAATTATACCGATACCGGCTGTTACTAATTACCTAAGAAATCGTACTTACTTCATTTTTTTAAACTCTTCACTGAGCAAACTTGAGGAAATAAAAATAATACTTTGCTTGTAAACAAAGAACACTTAAGACGATCGCGATTGACATTAATGACATCACGTGATGAGTTTTTTTTTTAATACACAGGCTTCTCATCGGACCACGAAGCAACGGCAACACCGCATTCAGCCTAGTTATTTTATTCTCGATTTCAAATAAGACTTGTAAAGGAGGTGTTTTTTTTTCGGCCATGACTGTACCGAGGTACAAATTGCTATTAAAACTCCTACCAATAATTTGTATTTTTAGCAGTATTTAAAATCCTAAAATACTAGATAGAAAAAGAAATAAAAGTAAATGAAAAAACCCTACCTCGCAACGTAACTGCGTTCAAAGAAACGTTTATGACATCATTGACGGCTGTCAATCTGTTTCATCTGTCAAAATCACGTCAAAATATTCATAACATCGGTGTTCAATAAAAACCTTAAATACATGATAAAAACGGGTTATAATGAATAAAAATATATATGAAGAAAGATATAACTGGCAAAGGATATCATGCAAGAAATGTTCTATTTGTAAGTTCAGTGAAAGAAACACATGCTTAATTTTTTATCTGTTTATTTGGATATCAAACTGTATAATATCAAATTACAGAAGTACATTTAAAAACATCATTTATGTTATATTTATGTGATACCAGCACCATTTATTATTTTACTTTAAACAAAGTGTAAGTAATAAGTATTTATTTACTCTAATTGCAGATAACAGATGCAGATTTAAATATAATAAATGTGGATGCTTCATAAGGTGGATCATGTCACGATAAGCAGCCTGGCACATCAATTAAATATTCATCAATATCCTGAAACAATTAATTTTTAATGTCAAAACTTACACAGTATTAAACCAATATATCATTGAGCTTGTTGTCTTTGTCAGTTTAAGCCCTTCCTGAAGCTCCCTGTGCATGGGAGTGTATGTATATATAATGTAAACACATTATGTAAGTCATTGATCTCAGCTGTTGTTAGAAGATGACAATAATTAAGCAAAGTCAATAGGCTGCAGCCCGTTTGAAAACACTGGCCTCTGCCTAGCCAGAAGCAGCATGATGAAGTAAGCTTGAAGACTTGATATTTTTATAATACTTAGGTATATATATACAAATGACTCACTAGTGTATTTGTGCAAGTGCCAAATACCTGAACGTACCTGATAAGATTTTTTTTTTATAAATAATTAACTTAAAAGAAAGACTGGGTCAGTAGATTCCAAAAAATGATAATGAGTTTGTAACAGAATGGGCTTATTAACTACCTTTATAAATAACATACATTAAATGGTTGTATTTTAAATGTGTGTCGCCTGTAGCAAAACCTTCACCTCCCATTAACATTACTATGCGCTCTTCTATATTTGATAGCTTTGGTATGCCACCTTCCACTATTCCTAATCCTGTGGTATTTCCAAAAGCAGCGCGTGTAGTTTCTTTTTCACTGCACTTTTTTTGCCAGACCAATACTGTATTGAGAAATACAGAAATAATAATTATTTCACACTGCATGATTAGCAAAGACGCAAATAGCACAACACACAATGAAATAAATGAAGTATGCTTTGTAAATAAGATAACTGAAATTACCAACTAACCTTAATTCATTTTTTTGCAATCTTCACCGTACCTCCACCCATACTGTATAGTTTTACAGTTATTTGATCTCAATCCTTATTAGCAGCCTGCTTGGCGCTTTGATTTTTGGAAAATCCGTTTGCCAAGCTAGGTTTTCGACTCCACTTGGGCCGCAGATAGATGGGAAGTACAGTCGGCACTGAAGTAGAGAATTAATAATTAAATATGAATTATACCGATACCGGCTGTTACTAATTACCTAAGAAATCGTACTTACTTCATTTTTTTAAACTCTTCACTGAGAAAACTTGAGGAAATAAAAATAATACTTTGTAAACAAAGAACACTTAAGACGATCGCGATTGACATTAATGACATTACGTGATGAGTTTTTTTTTTAATACACAGGCCACGAAGCAACGGCAACACCGCATTCAGCCTAGTTGTTTAATTCTTGATCTCAAATAAGACTTGTAAATATTAAAATGTACAAAATAATGCATTAACATTGCATTTAAGGCCAGAATAAACTATAAACTATTAATGTAGAGCGCATATTCTGCTAATTTAGTGTGTCGATATAAATTTTAGTAAGACACAATTCAGCGTCACTCCCTATTACCATAGAGAAATCTCACTTAAGTTTTCGGAAGTCACTTCACTTCACTTGACCGTGATCTATATTTGTGAATCCGAAAACTTTTACAGGTGATGCGAGATGTGAAGGGAGTGTGACTTTCGAGATGGCTTGCGAAGGGAGTTCTAAAAGTGAATCACTTTTACAGAATAGCACTGTACCTTCGCCGCTATTACATAGTCTGTTTTTTTTTTGGCAAGAAATCAAACTACATGTATTGCATACATTTCATTTCGTTGGATTTATTCAGAAATACAAATAAAGTAAGACAGACAGATAGGGCACACAGAAGTAAGGTAGGTTATTACGCTGAAATGCTTAAATACTAAACAGTAGCAACAGCAACAGTAGAAATTATGTAGGTACATCAACTGAGACTTTTTAAGGGGAAGCTTCTGGACTCTAACCTGTGAATTGCAAGAACTTAAGGAATTTGAATTTCGCAAGGTACCACACCACGGGATTTTTTTGCGGATAGGAAACCATCCAATAACTTCCCCTGCTCTAGGCGAAGCGGGGGCGAGTGTCAGACTTTTATGACTATAACCCACCCATGTTCTGTGTACGTTCTCTTTCGAACAACCTCAACAACCCGCAACACCAGCAGGCAGGTTTCCACTATAACTAAGAAGGTAATCTGCACGATCATGTTAAAAGTAACTACCTACTCTCTAATTAATAATAATATTAAATTCAACGATTTATTAATACTTACACAAGTACCCTAAAGACCTACCCTAGATTATATTTCTCTACTTAGGTACACATTAATTCCAACACAATAATGTTTTAATCATAATAGAAAGACACTCACGCAGGAAAAACTATTTTTCTTTAGGCACGTCAGATACTCTTGACATTTTCTTAAAAACCCATGAATGTTTTTGAATATATAGTTAAGTTTTTCTGATAAAGAACAAACGGTTTCTACGAAACAATCGACGTAGTAAATCTGATGAGCCTGGTTATTAAGCTAGTTTGCGGATTGTACATGATTGCACATAAACTTTCTCGAAAAAATTACAGGTAGGTAAATAAAGCGAATGCAAGAATTTTACAATATAAAATTACATTTTCCGAACGCAAGTTTACAGTCCGTTCCCATTTATAGTCGGGAAACCCCACCCCATTAATTTTGAACGCAGGTATCTGTGTCTACTAGTGTCTAGGTAACTAGGATGTAAATTGATAACCTAGATACAGTACAGTGATCTCAAATTATAAAATCAATGTTATGTTCCGTGGCAGACAAATGTTCAAAGAAAAAAAAAACGACATAATTATATATTTTTATGAACGCCAAAAAAACTAATGATATAATCGATGTTGAGCTAAGAGCCTTTTAGCTACCATTTATTAAAGTGTAGCGTTAATTAAAAAATAAACGAATATGTCAAAGACTAGCCTGAAAATACTATTTTGTTTTCATTCACTATTGTTTTCCTACGTGCGAGCGATCTCACTGGTGTTGACATTGTTGCGCGGTATATTCGTGGGCCTGTTTATGTAGACCGTGGGGTTGTCGTGCGGGGGTCGCTGGAGGCGGCCGGGCCGCGGCGGCGGTGGGGGCTGCCTCCCTTGCTCTATTCTGATCGGCTGTGGCTGGGCTACGATGTCCTGCCGAGGCGCCATCGCTGGAAATCGATTGATGAACTAGTTAGTAAAAGAAAAAAACCCTACGTTGTTCACAAAGATAAATGAAGCTTTGACGATTTTGACACAGTCCTTATTACAGAAAATGGCTGAACGGAGGTGTAAACAGCTCCTGTTTTTAGCTGTGATATTTGTCTCTATCGTAACTAAAACTATTTATTCGCGTTATCGATTTGCATATTATGATACATGATAATTTTATCCGATAAGAAGGGTCGTCCTTGTACGACGAACGTTGCTTTATTCTGTATGAAAGTTACTGAAGCGTAAAATAGTTATTGTTATTTATTTGATTTATGTTTTGTTATCGAAGCAATATCTGGTTTTTACATAACGGTGCCGAATATGCACTATCGTGTATGATACAAGGATAGAATAGATTTTATTTGCTTAAACTGTAGGTGCATAAACATAATATTATGATGTTTAACAAGTATTGGAGATCGTTATACAGTTTATCTTAATTAGGTAGCCTATGCAAAACTTTATGTCAATTAAAAATAATCTTAATCAATATAACTATCACAATAGAAGTTAAATGTGTGAGGAATTAAATATCATTACAGCCTGGGGTTCTTCATAGCGGGCCGTATGTACGTTTTAGATCAATGGGTAAAAGCGAAATCATGGAAATGTAGGTGGAGTAATAGACCCAAAATCCTATTGATTGGTCTAGAAATATATTGATAGTCCACATAATGTAGGTATTCAGATGTGTGTGATAAATATCCCAGGTAACATTTTCTTTTAGATCACGAGGAAATGTTTTGATGATAGTAAAAAATCTAAAATAAGCATCGTATCATGTTGGTCTTATCAATCACGGCGATAACTACGCTGTTATTTTACATTTTCGTTGATATAATTGTGTTTATTATACATTAGGTTCCAACGAATTCTAATTCGTACTGCCAGAGCTATATACATACATTGTTTGTGGTTTTTTAAACTATGGTTTTAATTAGTATACATATACCTACGTCACACATAAAATAAAAACGCGTCGATTTGAGTAGATCCGTCGTCGGAAAATGGAGGCTTTAATGTCCGATTAAAATAGGTAGGTACTTATCAAATCATCAACAATACTTTAACAAACTAGTGTCACACAGTTTTTTTTTGTAAACTTTTATTTGTCCATGTATATTCCATAAAAATGTTCAGGCGGACATAGAGACAAAGACTCAGTAAGTTACCGTAGTCGGAAAAATATAAAAAAACATGATTGAACATGATCATTATGTATTACTTACCTCTTTGTGATAATAACTTTATTCAACTCTTATTAATTTTGTCCAACTTCTAGTTTGATAAACTAATTATAAATGCAGTACAAAAAAACACTCCACACGTTATCAAATTGCACTAAAAAAGAAATAATTTAAAATGGTAATTTGGAAAACAATAAGGTGTTCCGTGGGATCTCCTGCTGCGTGGGATGTTATTGTGAAAACATGTTACTTCGCTTAAGCATTATCTTTGTGATAACTTATCTTCACTGAAGTGATATTTATCTAGGCAGCAAATAATCCAAGTATTTTATTATCATAGTAACAAAACGACTTTCAATAACCTGAGCTGAGAGTTGAGATAGAGTTTATGCAAGATCATGTCTTATCTTCGCCCCTGCTTCTTTTTACGGCAAAACGGAAATGATATGTCTTTATTGACGGGCCTGTTGGTCTAGTGGTTAGTGGCCCTGACTGCTGAGCCGGAGGTCGTGGGTTCGATTCCCACCCAGGACAAACTTTGTGTGATGAGCATGATTGTTTGTTCTGTGTCTGGGTGTGATTTATCTATAATATGTATGTATTTATAAATTATATAAGTATGTATATCAGTTGTCTGGTTACCATAACACAAGCTCTGCTTAGCTTGGGATCAGATAGCCGTGTGTGAGTTGTCCCAAGATATTTATTTATTGATATATAAAGTAAGTTTGACAGAAATTTCGGTTATGAGTTCTCTTTAGATGATAGTGAAAACCCCTCAGCAACGAAAACCGCATCAATATTCGTTGCATAGTACGTATATTTAGTTTAGCAAAAAAGCGGTCACAGATAGACACAAATAATGGCTATGTTATGCCAAGTCATGGAGAGAGCTGGGCTTCACCTAGACACGTAAAGGTCCCTCTTTACGTGTCTAGGTGAAGCCCAGCTCTCTCCATTCACACTGGACAATAAATTAAATTAATTGGCAAAATGTATGACGTTAATATCTATTCATGGAGGAAAATTCTGTCAGTGGATCTATCCTTAGAAGTCATGCTATTGCGAAGACCGTATAGTTCCGCATGATGATGATGAGCTTCTGGGTTCAACACCTGGTTCGTGCAAATAAAAAAAATGTATTTTCCATTAGGAATTCCTCAGTAGCAGACGTGGAGTCTGGTTATTTAGCAATAGGCTCGCTCCCTATTACTTGGGACTTTAATGGGTGTACTACATAGAGTATAGTTACCTATGGTGTACTATACCACTGCCTAACAAATGGGGACTGCAGTCGTGATGTTACATTACTATATTTATGTTCGGGCTACTCACTGGTATTAAGCAAGGTAAGTCCCGTAGCCGTAGCCGTACCGTACCGTACCGACACAATTAAGATACTATTTTTTTCTCAGAACATATACCTAAAAGTTAGCTGGCTAGTGTTCTGAATTCTCAAGGTAAAATCATATTTATTTCCGAAAAATGTGTGTAAATAAAACAAAATATTTACGGCCAAAATACCATGTTCTGTACTGGATACAACTGTCACCGAGAATAAAAAATCATCAGCAAACGTCATCATTGTCAGTTTTGACAGTAAGTGTTACTACTTTATTGAACTCTTCCTTAAACATCGGTCTTTAAAGTATTCTGAGGATTTTTTATAACAAAATAACATTTGCGTGATGCGTATTGCTTATGGATTTTCACACCCTGGACAGTAAAAAGTCCCCTCACTATTAATTTAAACTTAGAATCTTTGGATGATTTTTAAGAGTGTCTAAAGGGTCAGTGGGTAGTCTTAAAGGCATAGATTATTGTAATACAAATAATAATGAACCTTTTTTTGTTGCTATATAATCGATTTTAAAATTAAAGTGAAAAGGATCGGTACAGGATTTTCTGAAGATGCTAGGGAAAATCCAAAATCAGAGGGTAGCATTATAGAGGTGTGTCATTGACGGTTTTATGGTTAACGTAATTTAACTGTTAATCATCAATGGTCAACAGGTTGAAAAAACTGTTAAATTGTTAACTGTTAAATATTAAATCAATATTATTAATGTTATGCCATTCCATGAGTTAACGTAACGTTTTGTTGTAAACAGTTTATTGAAGAATATTAGGATAGGACTATTAAATTAAAATTTATTGGTAGAAGATTTTTAAAGTTGACGACGTTAACGTTGATTGACGTTCATTAGAGAATGTCAACGTTTTCGATCAATAACAATTTTGTTGCAAGTAATATTGAAGATTATTGATTTGATAAGAATTAAGATTATTTAATTTCTATTTTGAACTGGTATGATCTTTCCTTCGTACTTATTCCAGGCTTAGGAATTCAATAGTCAATAGATAATATTTTGTTAAGTATTTATTCTGTTATATTAAAATCCACACAACAAATATTATACCTATCTAATTCAAATCAAAACTCGTCCTGCACGCGTAATGAAAACAAACAATTGCAACGAATTTTGGCCTTGACTGACAGACAATACAATACTCACGAGTCACGACGGATTCTTTTCATACACTAAGTAAATACAAAATCATAACAAACAACAAATTGAACTTCTTTTGTCGTTCGGCAAATCGCAGTGTTCGGTATCCTTCGGAAGTATTCGTTATTTCGTTCCGCACTTCCACACACTACGAAATTCACAGTTCAGAAATTAATAAATAAAACTATATTTAGCTAATTTTGAGTACGTTGAGCCGTTGACGCAGCTTATATTTTCAACCAGTTTTTTCGGAAACGAATAAAGTAATGTGTTTAAGACGTGTTGACTGTTGACGTTTCAGTTTTTTCGGAAATGAATAAAGTAATGTGTAAAGACATGTTGACGTAAATTAACAGCTAATATTTTCAACCTGTTATTTCATTGATGAATAACAGTTAACTCGTTGACGAATGAAAAGTCGTTAAAAAAAACAGTTTGTTGATTCAACGCCCACCTCTAAGCAACATTGTTGACAGACTGTCATTTCATTTTGACGTTAGATCAATGTGGTAATCTGCGTTAGGTTCTCGATATTTCATCATTTTTCCAGAAGTTTAGTATCGTAGTGATTCATAATCACCTTGAATAAAAGCATTGTGCAGGGTTCCCAACTTAGGGGTTTTCCCCCCAGATTTAGGGGGTAAAAAAGTGTGATGGGTTTTTTTTAGGGGTCTGAAATGTTTAGGGGTATTTTCAGGGATATATTTGACTCTTTAATATTTTCAAATTGATAATATTAATATTTATTTCTTGACCTAGCGACTAACACATGTGTGATAACATGTATGATTTCAAAAAAGCAGAACTTTCAGATAAAGACTATATAGTTTTATAGATTAAATAACTTCTAACAAAAAAACTTTTGAAACATATTACAGCATATTATTTCTTTATCATTATGAATTTATATCTTTAAATTTTTTAGGGGGAAAACTCAATAATTAAGGCGATTTTAGGGTATTTTGACATAAATTTAGGGATAAATATTTTTGAGAGTTGGTAACACTGGCATTGTGCACTGTGTACATTGTTAGTAGAGTAACATTAATCTATTGAGACACTTGTCATCAGTTAGTGTTAAAGTGAAGTTCAACTCGTGTTGATAACAAATTTTGATTAATCATAATGGGTTCAAATAACCCCCCAAGAATAAATAATGCGGTTGCCATTCCTGCTAATAGTCAGGATAATGGGCAACCAAGGCAGAGCATTGCTGGAGCATTGAGTTTGGCTGCCGGCAATAATCAACAAAATTCTCAAGCTAACTCACCCACTGGCAGTCAAAGTTCACGGCGACCACCAAAAAATTTACAGGTAAGTAATTGAATAGCAAATAAAAGGGCTTGAGCTTGAATTACGCTAGGAGAATTACTTCTGACGTCCTGCCTACCCCTATGGAAAACTGCTGTGAGCCTGTATGTGTGCAAACTTCCATAAAAACGGCTATTAAAAAGTGTAGTTTAAAAAAAACTAAATAATAAATCATCTTTTTTTAAACCCTCAGTGCTTACATAATGACATATCCTATGTGGTTACAGAGTCTGCTGAAGTTTGCTATGGAAGCTACCCAGGCAGAGGATGCTCCAGGAAATACAGATATAGCCCCACTTGATGATCAGGTATGTACCATAACCATAAACATAATCATTATAAAATTGGAAGGGAGTTGTTTGTCTTAGTATGGACATGTAATGAGGAGGGATGAAGCGCATGTGACTAGGAGAGTGATAGACATGAATGTTGATGGATGGAGAGGGAGAGGAAAGCCAAAGAAAAGATGGCTAGATTGTCTAAGGAATGATATGAAGGAGAAAAGAGTGAATCATGCCATGTTGTCTGACAGGGGATATGGAGGAAGAAAATGTGTTGCGCCAACCCCAAATAGAATAGGACAGCTGCAGGAAAATGATGATGATTATTATTCTCCTACCCTTATGTCAATCTATTTGGTGTTGGTGCAGCATATCTTCTTTTTCCACACTTCTCTATTTCTCATCATGTCATCAGACACCACATGTACCATAACTTTGATATTAATCAAAATTTTGCATTTAGCAATTGGCTTGTAAAACATAGTATATTCATTTTTAAAAAAATCCTTGAACTTTTGCTCATTATAAATCTCCAATAGATTTAATTTGAATTTAATATTGAAAAAAATAAGTGACTAATAAAACTTTAGTAGTATTATTTTTGATATGACAAGACTTTTTTTTCTCACCTGTCATCTCCCACTGTTAGGCAAAGCTTTGTCATTGTCATATTCCAAATCAAATCAAATCATCATTGTCATGTTCCCTTACCCCAATTTATTTGTGCCAACATGCCTTCTTATACCAAGTATGTATTAATATTAATTATGGCACCTATTTTGTTTTTTAAATATTTCATCCCTATGTTACAGAGGCGGAGATTCCTTGAGGATGCCCTCAGGAGTTTAACCGTGAATGTATCGGAAGTATTGTTTACTGCCATCAAAGTGTTGACCAACAGGGAACTGTTGTCCAATATAAACGCAGGGGATCAGTTGCCTGATGAAGTGAGGAATTCATTCACTGTCCTACTGGATCATGTTGACGACCTAGATGTGGCCAATGGTAAGCTGTTGATTTATTTAGTATACACATAAATGAATATTATACATACAAACTATCCTCTTGAATCACTCTTTCTTTGTTGAAAATTGCATTAAAATGCATTGATTCAACACCATGTTTTTGTCAAATAAATTACTTTGACTTTGAGTAGTTTAAAAGACCTAAGTGAACAGACACCAGAAGCCACTTCATTTTATTTTATATAAAAAAAGATTTTAATTCCTTGTAAATTAGTTTAAGTAGGTTATAGTGCTAATTGGATGAGATTATGAGGAGCTTATGGTTAAATAATAACAGCCGCTCAGGTCAATCATCAGGTCAAGCCATGCTTGTCTAGCTTGGTCCATGGATGTTTGACCATTAATCACATAAAGAGTTTCCACCATGCCTCGGTAAGCATGTTAAGCGGTTCTGGCTGTCATTTGTAGACCCTTGACAGTCATGACAGATAGTCTACATTCCAAAAGTGAGAATCAGTCTCACCAAAGACTATTGTATAACCCAGTACTAACTGGGTTGTGGAGGTTAAATAAGCAGTCCCTCCATATAAAATACTGGTATTCAGCTGCATCCGGTTAGACTGGAAGCCAATGCCAACTAGTTAGGAAGAGGCCAGGCAGATAATGATGATTGAAACAATATGAGATAATTTTATTACACACACAACCTGTATTGAAAAGTTTTGCAATGTCATTGCCTGATTCATAATTACAAATTCCATCTAACTTGAGTTTTCGACATAAACAGCTGTAGATCTGCCAGGCAGTATGTTATACAGATTACACGTTTTCCGACTTCAATTTAGTGAGAAATTTTATGTCATAAATTCAGTAATCTGTGACAGTCAACGGATCAAAGCCAAAAATACCACAGCATTCTTAAAAAAACAAACAGTTTCTGGTTGACTTCATTTGATCAACCATAGGGCTTTATTAATAACCTAGCAGTATGGACAACATCAACATCTACATAGTCTTTTCCCACCTATATTTGAGTTGGCTCCCAGCTTCATAGTATGATGCAACTGTATTTCCGTATGAGCAGCGTAAAATAACCATAGTAAAAATAATATTTAAAAATTGTAAAAAAAATATTATTATATTTTTGAATTTATAAATTAATATTTTATTTTTATAATTAATATTAACTTATATTTTTAAATGTTTTATTTTTTTATATACAAAAATGAATAAACGAAAATAATATTTAATAAAAAATTCTCTTTAAACTGCTAAATCTAAAATTTTACATTACAGACTTCTACAAAATGGGCGGGTTCGCTATGTTCCCGATATGCTACAGCAGTCAGAATGAAGAACTACGGGCCCGCGCCAGCTCAGTATTGGGTACGTTGTGTCAGAACAACCCGTTCTGCCAGGAGAGGGCCCTGAGCAGTGGGCTGCTGCCCGTGCTGCTTAGCCTGGTACGGACAGAGCAGGGGACTGCACTTGCCAAGTGCCTTTACGCTTTATCATGTAAGTAATGTAGCAGTGAAGTTGGTTTTTGTAATTCCTTATATCTTGAGAATTTAATAAAAAAGTTACAGGTAAACCATTATAATGATGACTTTTAGGATTTTTTAGGATTACCGTACCTCAATAGGAAAAAACGGGAACCTTATAGGATCACTTTGTTGTCCGTCTGTCTGTCTAGACCCTTTATTTTGGGAATGCGTCTAGGTGTCGAAATTAAAACTATATATTTAAATCTGTGGTTCCTTGGAGCTGTGAAAAAATCGACAGTTGGGACCCTGGAGACGGAAATAGGCATTTTTTTTTTTAAAGTAACAAATTAGTGAGAAAGTGGGAAGAAAAGGGAAAACTTAGCTTTGCTATTACAATAAATAAGGCGCAAGGGCAAAAACTACAGGTAGCAGGTGCAAATCAGGAAAGGGGAACTGTGTTACACTGTGAATTTAATGCGAGCGAAGCCGCTGGCAAAAGCTAGTCATGAATAAATTCAGTTTATTTCAAACATGACACTTAACTGACTTCGATATCAGTTTCATCATTTTCCTGCCCTTGTCCTATTCTATTTCGGGGCGGCGCAACACGTTTTCTACTTCCAATCTCCCCTTTCAAACGTCATTTACTCCTTTCTCCTTCATATCATTCCTTACACAATCCATTTAACTTTTCTTTAGCTTTCCTCTCTCTCTATCCATCAACATTCATATCCATCACTAACTTCGAAATTTGATATATTTTTAAGTATATAAATAACTTTCCTTGCAGGTATGTCTCGCGGGTACGACCCGACTTCCCTGGAGCTGATCAAGCAGGGTGGATGTCCAGTCCTCGTGGAACTACTGAACTCCCCCGAACCAGCTGCCAAAACAAAGGCGGCATTCCTCATCAGGCACTTTTGTCAGAATTACGGTGACTCTATAAGTAAGATCATAATGTTTATTATCATTTAAGAACTGGAAATTATTGTAGTTCTAAATATCCTCGCTCCCATTACTTATGACTTTACGATATGAAGATATACATTCTGCCTATCCCTTGGGGGTAACAAGCATTTACCAATGGAACGGAGAAGTCCAAAACATTTCTAAAAACACTTTTGTTATATTTCCAGAACAATTCATCAACCAAAACATCATAAAGGTTTTGGCAGCAGAGATTCAAATGTCGAGAAACGAGAGCACGGAGCATTTATTAAGCATATTAGAAGTCTTAGTCAGTACCAATGATCCGGTCATCTTAAAACTTTGTAAAGACCACAGATATAACCTAAAAAAAATCCTTCAAGACCACCTGAAGAGACCAGAACTAAGTGATGATAGATTTATAGAAGAGAAGGAATATTGCCAAAATTTGTTACAGACCATTTTTTTTAATTCAGTGGATGGGCAAGGTAATGTGGAGCAAGCAGATAGATAGTGAACAAATAGTGTGTTATACAGTGGGATCTCTTTTCTAAGGGTACTGAATTATATTGATTATTTGGAATATTACAATGTATAAGAGAAGTGACATTAGTTCTGTATGGAGTTAAAGATTATTTACGTCTAACATAAGCAACTTGGGGCTAGTAGCAGCATTGTATTTGAATTTAACTGCTCTAGAGGTTCTTGTTGAAAACTTTACCGCTAGATGGCGCTAAGTGTTTTATCTTGTTGCTGGTTTGTCGCTCGCTTATTCAAGATTATTTTGACAAGTAACTAACACTCAGCGCCATCTCGCGGCCAAGTTTCTAGCAATACTCCAACGAATGATATTAATCTCTAGAGCCCCAGCAGCACAAAAACGTGCCAGTAAACAAGTATTACCGTTAAACCCCGCTGACACAAATTTGTGTCACCAAACTCCGACCGATTTACAATGTATTTGTAGTAAAGATAAGTCTTAAAATCAGATTACGCTTACGATAAAAGCCCACCCGGCGGTGCTTGACGGATAGTTGACGTAAATAATGGCGGTCCTTGAGAGGTTAAATGTCCAAGAATTGCAAGCTTAACCAACAATAAAATGATTTACTGTCTTTACTGAACCATTGCAATAATTCTTGTATCTACATAATTTAATTTAGTTATAGGGAAGAGAGCATTTGCTTTATTTGTAAATACATTTATGCAGGTGTAAATGATCTTAGATAAACAATGTAAAATAATGCTAGCGTTTTCAACTGTCGAATTTCGGCTATGAGAATATTTCATACGGCGACGTTTACGCGCGGGATACGCGTGCATTACGCTACAATAATGCGCGGCAAACGTTGATGGAACCGCAGCTAGCTATAGTTCCTGTGTCGAGCTTAGCCACGTACAGTCAGCTTAAGAGATAAATTTATTCTCGTTCATTTATTGATTAATTTACATATTATTTACATTTTTAAATATTTCTTACTAAAAAAAACACGAAAAAACATTTAAAAATATAAAAATAGTAGCCCACCGGTATCGGAAACAGGGTCCAAGCTACCGGCGGTCAGGGCTACAGAGAAAGGAACCTCCTAACAATACGAGCCGTGTCCAGGAGTACCGCTTTCTGTATCAAGCCCTTGATCCAGCTGCCTAACGAGAGCCTCCTCAGGTATTGGTCGAGGTTCTTGGCAATTAAGCCATTGGCAGATACGACTATCGGCACAATGATCGCTGAGTCCACATCCCACATGCCGACAACCTCGCGAGCCAAGTCAATATACTTGATTTGCTTATCTTTCTCGGCTTTCACGAGGTTCTCATCATGCGGGACTGTTATGTCAACAATCATTGCGCGCCGCTCTGATCGATCCACCACCACTATATCAGGCTTGTTGGCAACAATAGTCCTGTCAGTGATGATGGATCGATCCCAGTACAATGTGATATTGCCATGTTCGAGAACTGGGTCGGGCTCATACCTGTAGTACGGCACTTCCGATTCCACAAGGTTATATTTTAAAGCAAGTTGCTGATGGATAATCCTGTCTACAAGGTTGTGTCTATGCAACTACTCTCCGTTAGCTAGACGAGAACAACCGGAGATGTTATTATTATGTTATTTTGAATAATGTTAACCCATCCATCGTACATTTTTGGGCTATTTTCAAAAGTAACTTTATTATTTGAATTAACATAACATAATAAACAATTTTATTTTTTAATTTGACCTAGTTTGTGTCTTGTTGGGTTAAATAAATTCTCGGTGAATTGACTTATGACTTAAGAGTGTAAATGTTTTATTATGTTATGCTCTATTCAAATAATCATTTTATTTTTATTGGCTGGCAAAAATAATTAGCCAACAAAAAATGTAGTAGTATTAAGTTAATCATTATTTTTTCAAGCCACCAAAAAAATGGCCCAATTTGGTTGATGGCCTTTGTTTCGAAAAAACATTGAGTAAATACGCCCATTGGTTTCTAAGTAAAATTGAACTATATCTAACGATCCTGGTAACTTATCTCTATTGCTGACTGTACATACGCTGTCGATGAGGATACGATAGAAAATTCTCGTGTGTGCAGGCCCACGGAAGATGGAGATTAACGGCTTGTCAGCATTTCATAAAACTCAAGTGCGTTATTACTTACTTAAGTACGTACATAAAAACGGACTCGTGCTTATCACTCATCACCGTCTTGACTTACTGCCAGTGCACCGATTTCGTGCTCAATACCTTTTACCATTCTCTCTTTCTATCTCTCTTGTGGATATAATTGTCTGTGTCTTTTTTCGACATGTAATACCCATCCCGTCCCTTGCTAGAGCCAGCCCGCGCTGCTGAGCCAGTAAGTTTAAACCAGTCCCAAATTAATATCACTCAGATCCAGCCTGTCCCTTGCTGTCCTCCCTCAGCGACGCCCTCGGCCGAGGCTCGTACCCCACAGGGTGCCCTTAGCGTGTAGTCGCTTAGTTTGTAAATTCTTACCCTGGCTGGAGGTCTTAATTTTTGAGGCATCCACAGGATGCGCCCGGTTAGGCAGATGACAACCTCCTAGGTTCAACTGCGAGATGCCATTCATAAAAAAAAAATCGGCATGTGATAAGCAAATGGTATACGACTAGATATGGTTGGTCGCCAGGCTGGACAACCGATGGTGAATTGTCCCTAGAGTGTGGTTTTTATTGTGGGTACTTGGGCAGTGAAAATTTGAAGTTCAAATGTCCTGACTATGGTTCTTTAATGATTAGGGGTAAACCCTGCAAGGGATATTTTTATCAAAAAACCAAGAGCAACTTTATTTTGATCTAAAAAAATCAAGTAAAAAATCCTTGTTACTGAAAAAAACAGATTCTAAAACTATCTGATATATTTTCTATAATAAAAAAATTACACATGATACTTGGAGAGGGGAGGGTACCCTAAAATCTCGCGATGTCTTAAGGGGAGAGTCAGATAACATTTTAAGATCTGTAAGTAATTTCAAATTACCGTCATCAACTAATTGATAAGATAAAATAATTGAAAATGGTGATAACGATTTAATAATATGGACTTACATTAAGATACGAACATGCAGTTTGTATACATTTTGTAAACAAGATACAATATGTTTGCCTACAATTAGTACATGTATTTATGAAAGAACGTGTTATTGTTAATGTGGGTGTAACATAATAATAAATATTCTGTTAACAAAGCTTATGCTAACATTACGTGAAGTGCTTTTAACTGCATTTATAAGTACCTGTTAACTTTTTTTTCGTGTATCAGTATGTAGAAATTTATTTCAGTCAGATTAACCATATTAAGGCCTTCTTGCAACTTCATAATTCACACAGTACGGTTAGCGCAGTGGCTGAGCCGCTGTATGTCGCGGGTTCAATCCCCGCAAGCATCAAATATTTGTATGACATACAGGTATTTGTTCTGGGTATGGCTGTTAGTTTATGTGAGCTTAAATGTTTGTAAAACGCACCCACTTTATAGGAGAAATTCCTAGTGTGGTGTAGTGGACAAGGCTTTTTAAGTATTTACGTTGTAAGTTCATAACACATAGATTTCTGTATCTTCAAACGATTGTTAGAACCGCAAATATATTTTGAACTGGTTATTTATTCCTTTCACATTAAAACAATTATTAAATAATATACTAAGTTATACCTCCGGATGTTTCTATTTTACACTAGATGTGCTCCTATACAAAAACCTGTACTGCCTTTATCTTTTTTTTTCTCCGTATAAACCATCCTTGGACTTCAACGAATATTAAAAAAAAAAGAATTGGTAAAATTGGTCCAGGTTGTTGAGTTATGCGCTTACCAACACATTTTGCGATTCATTTTTATATTATAGAAGATATAACATGATGATGGTACGCTCCTACCCTCCAAAACATTTACAATTCAGGGTTTTTACCACTCTTGTCAAGTCCACATACAGGGTAGACTTGTCTGTAGATTTGTCTGTTGTTGGAGAATGTACCCCCCGAAGTGCGTGAAACCATGTGGCTTCAAAACGACGGCTGCCCTGCACATTATGCGGTAAGAGTACGACAGCATCTTAACGAAACCTATCCAGAGAGGTGGATAGGACGTCTAGGGCCAATACTGTGGCCACCTCGCTCGCCAGATCTAAACCCATTAGACTTTTTTTTACTGGGGCTGCTTAAAAGAGAAGGTTTATAAAGAAGAAATCACTTCAATTGAACAGTTGCGGCAACGCATACATTCGGCTGCTGACGAAATATCGTCGGCAGGATTTACGCGCCGATTGAAACGGTCCTTTATAAGAAGATGTAGAGCGTGCATAGCAGCTGAAGGAACGCATTTCGAACATCTTGTATGATTTTTTTGCAATAAATTTGATTAATCACTTTTGTCTTTTATTGTGTCAAGAAACCTCAAATTCTTATTTTAAAGAAATTCTCATTCTCTGAGTCTAAAATTAGTTACAGCAGTGTTAAAAGTAATTTAATTTGTATAAAAAATCTCTATTAAGCTTCGAACAGCAATAACTTTGTACTTTACCAAGATACTGGTTACTATTATACCATTTTAGAATCTGCATTAAATAGGTATTTTTTTAAATAGTGTTGTAAATTTTTTATGTTACAGGGGCTCAAAGTTGCATAACTCCTTAGAAAAAAAATAAAAAATTGAGAATAAGTATTTTTTGCTATGTTATCTTAGATTTTAATAATAAATCTTGCTACTGGTCTGATAATACAACTATTCAGGGGTGCCAAAAAAAAAAACAGAACGAGAAAAAGTTACATATTGTAGAAATGGCAGCTGATTTACTATGAGTAAGTACGATTTTTATTTAAAATATCAATAATATCAATAATTTGATTATCCATGGGCATATGGTGATGTAAGTGGGGTAAATGATAGATGTTAGTCTGGCCAATCGACAGTTTCAGGGTTATCCATTATTTACGCCACACCCTGTATAAAATTCTCGTGTCACAATGTTCGTTCCTATAGTCCTCCGAAACGGCTCGACCGATTTTTATGATATTTTTATGCATATTCAGTAAGTCTGAGAATCCTTACTTACTAATATAATAAAAGGGAAAGTGAGTTCGTTTGTTTGTTTGTTACGTGTTCAAGCCAAATGGCTAAACCGATTTTGATGAATTTTGAACATAGGCTATTCTTTTTTTTAAAGATTGAGACATGAGGGAGAAAGAGGGAAGAAAAGGGAAAACTTAGCATTGCTATTACAATAAATAAGGCCCAAGGGCAAAAACTACAGGTAGCAGGTACCTGTAAATCAGAAAAGGGGAACTGTGTTACCCCAAATGTAACGCGAGCGAAGCCGCGGGCAAAAGCTAGTCGGTTATAACCGATCTTTCAAACCCCTAACTGGTAATGGTGGTCTGAACAGCGGGTGAAACCGCTGGGCGCAGCTAGTAACTATATAAATGTTAGTCCGCAAAATACCACCCCGCCTAGAAGATTCGCGGATTAATCAAAATGAACAATTTTTTTAGTTAATAAACAATTTTTATTTTCTTCTGGCTCTCAAGAATTCACATACAGTTTCATGCAGACTCTGGCTCGGGATAGTCGGGATTGGCGTCATCGCTCTCCCGGTCAAAGTTAATGCCGGTCACCTCTGTAAACCAGCCGTGGTAGTGGCCGGGGCGGACGTAACCTGAGGAAGGTTGACACATTGAGTATTACGTCATGAAATTAGCTAGCGAAACTGAACTAAAAAAAAAGTTTTACTCTACGACCGCATTGAAAAATATATTCATAGAAAAAGAAAGGTTTGTAGTGTTGCAATTTGTCAGTACCACAGAGACTGAATTTATACTCGGTTGATGCAATATTCTCGCCATCTATCACTTGGGACTTAAAACATAATTGGGAAAATGTGGGTGGTACTGTAAGGTCTCTACTCTATCTACCTAACTCGCCCGGGATGTTATTTGTATTGAGAGTCATACCGGTATGAAAGAAGATGTTATGCAATTGTAACTCACCAGATGGCCATGGGCTGTTGCATCCACGGGATGATCCGAAGCTCACAATACCGACTTGGGTGCGTTGGCCGTCTACGTCTACGAAGGTCAGGGGACCACCGCTGTCACCCTGGTGGTTTCAACAAAATCATGTATTTGGTGGTGCTGATGCAGGTCAATCGGATACCGGGAAATGGCTCGAACTATTAGTATTTATTGTCTGGATGATTGTTATATATTAGGTCTTAATTTTTACCTGGCAAGAGGACTGCGAGGGGTTGTCGAAGTATCCTGCGCAGATAGTCTCTTCCTTTATGACCGTGCTGGTGGGGTACCAGGCGCTCAGGCATTCCTCGTTGGAAACTCCTCGCTGCCATGTCCACAGGAGGATCTCGGAGGCAGCACCACCTGTTGTATTGGTAGGTACAATATTACAGTACGATAAAAACCGCCGTATTTTGTTTCCACTGTCCTTAGAGGCGGATTTCACCAATGGAACTAGATGCGATCAAGATATCTAAACCGCATTAAGGGGCTGTTAGTGTCAATATAGGTACCATGGCATTTATGACAACTGTTAAACACAATTTAGAAGTGCTGATCTTGACAAGTTTCATTAGCAAAATTCGCCCTTATTAATCATCCTGCATTCGAACATGTTAATAAACAAGGAATCGTGTGCGAGAATTATAAATAAATATCTTAATAAATAATAGTACTTTATCTATAGAACCACCAACGAAATCGAGAAATAAAAATCAGCTGTCCACTGCAAAACTTTAATACCTATTCGACCCAAATGTATAGGACAGCTGATATTGTCATGGTGGTCATATGGACAAAGGAATTCTGGTAGAATAAGGAGTAATAGGATTGCTAAAATAATCTCCAAACTTAATGGCTGGGCTGAAAATAACCGCGAGCCGGTGCGCAAAATGCATAACAAACAATGTGTGTCATTCATAAGCTTATCTTTAGGTATTCGCGGAGGTGAGGCTGGCTGCAGACAGGGCATGGTCTGACACAAGTATACGACAGTAGTGCACCGAAATAATTGAAATAAGGTCGAAAATAGTTCGGCGTTTGATTTTATTTAAATATCATGTTCGCCAAAATGTAAGTCATTTTGCAGTTTTAATTGAATATTTAAAAAAATACAATTCCGAGTTTTTAAAAGTTTTAGAATGTCTTTGGTCTATGAAGTTTCCTTTGTTATAGATATAAAGAATATGATGGTTGCCACTGAGAAAATTTAGAATTTCGAGACGTAATTTTTTTTATCGTTGTCTTTTTAACCCTCGGTATGCCTGGTGGCGAGAAGTGACGCGGTATGCCTGGTGGGTCTGTCAGACCCAGTTTTGGATCACTATTTCATAAACATATTGCAGTAAATAAATAAAAATATTTGTTTTATAATGAAATTACATACTAATATTAGGATTAGACATAAAAATCGTTTTACAAATCAACGATCTTTATTTTTTAAATTTTAAATGAAAATTTGTTCGTTTTAAACATAAAATTAAGCTTTGAGCTTTTTGTTAACAATTATTACGAATTACAAGTAGAGAGAGCACTTTAAACAAGTCTTTTCGTTGTAGGGACGCGTCCCGGAGTGAGGTAGCGGGCGGAAAGCATTGAGTAGTTCGTAATGGCCAGCTACAGCTTGCGGGTGTGCTCAGAATTCAAATTTGAATAAAATACAACGGTTTTTCTGCCGTGGTGGGTCTGACAGACCCTACCAGGCATGCCGAGGGTTAAACATTTTTTTTCGTAGTACCTGACAACTTTTGAAAACTGTCTTTGTTTAAGTATTTGACTATCTATACACTGTATTTTTTTGACTTGTGGTATGTACAGATACGGCTAACTTTGCAACGAAAATCTAGACGTTTTGCAAAGTGTTTGCGCCTTAAATTGACGAACTTTGATCTAATACTCAGAGCATTTGGGTTCGATTGCACCATGCGCCAGATGACAGTTGCGTTAATTTCAGGGCGTCCAATAAGCTTGCAAAGTACTGTACAAGATACTGACCGTTCCAGAGATCATCAGTACGTCCAAATCCGCTCACAATCATGGTGACTCCATCGAAGTTGATGTTCTTCTGAGCACTGCTCATGAGACGGGACGGCTGCACGTTATCTGTTCGAAAACAAAGATTGAAAAAATGAAGCTTGCAGTAGAAATGTGCGTCCGTGTTGTGGCGCGGTATCAATGGATCAGAGCAGATTTTCTTCAGAAGAATCTTGAGCAGGGTGGCTTTTAAAACCACTTACCTAAACAACAAGTCTTTGTAGTTAATTTGATGAAACATGGTGGGGATAGATCACAGGGCCGTGTAAATTACAGACTAGTAGACTGAAATAGAATTCGATGGGTAGTCAGACTAATTGAGCAATTAAGATGTCATCAAGGTCCTAAGGGATTGCTTCACTTTCAAAATATGTTGCAGATTTTTTGTCCACCAGGTAAGTTCACCTGCTCAGAACAAAAAAATATCGTAAAACCATACTAACCGGAGTATTGGATTTCCTGGTCAAGTCCAACCAAGGCAAGGTCAGCGGTTTGGACTCCAGCCCTGATTTCATCGTACTCGGGGTGGATGTACTTGTTGGAAGACTCCACGAGTACCTCGGGACGAGTCAGGTTGGTCAGACCGAACCGGACGACGAATGTGATGCGGCTGTGAACAAAAAGTAGATTTAAATTTACCGGTTTAAAAATAATATTTAAAAAGCTTAAAGGAATGTTTGATTTTATTGTAAATCAGGACATGGACAAACCGAATGGATTGAACAGCAGCTTATACAGGGGTTGATGATATGGCTGGCGGATCTGGATGTTTGGATTGGTTCCCTATCTATTTGCATAAAATTGTAAGACATAATATAAATTGGCATAACAGATTTCAGCATAATGATCGTTACGCATATCATTATTTTACGCATAACAGTTTACGCAACTTTTTTACGCATACTTTCTTTATTTATAATAATGTTTAAGCAAAAATTTTAAAAGCGAAATTTAGTACCTACCTAGGCATTTTGATATAGTGCCCCGCTGTGAGCTTCGTGTCGAGGCCCCAAGAATCGAAGTCGCTACGTTCGTTTTTAAAGAGTTTTTGTTGTTTCATTAATTCTTATTGTCAGTTACCTACCTATCATTAGTTCATAAAAAATATTTTTACGAACATTCCAGCCTAACTAGCCGGCGGACATTACTTGGGACTGTGCTCCTGTACGACCTCTGTAGGAACACGTATGACTTCAGATATTTATTTATTTATTTATTTATTTAATATTAGGCTTCTCAACAATGAGTACGCTATTACATTGTAATTTACACATTGCCAACTTAAGTCTAAGCGCCTCATTACTTATAGAAAAGCACAGCATGCACTACATTTTGCGCGGATAATAACATAAATTGATTTATTAAAACAATTACTGTTTATACAGATATTAGAGAAAAAAAAAACAATACTATGAATACTTTAAAAACAACTATTAAATGTCAAATTGATTACAATAAATTAGATTAAATTAAAATAAATTACTAAACTTAATTACAATAAAGAACACATTTTAAATTACATTAGATAAAATTTTAATAATACAATTAAGTTAGAATAGAATTACTTAAATTAAATGAGAAATGATTTTGTTGCTTATAATATAAGAATGAGCAAATATTTGATAATAAAACAATTAAAACAGGGATGACAATTTAACTAGCAAGCACGGCTTTTTTAACAGCTGGAACTGATGAGTTAAAGAGGTCAATGACCTCTTCGTGCTCTTTGTATGTACTATACATTCTAGACAGTGGACAGTAATGCCTCAAGTTGGTATGACATCTAGGCATGCATAAAAGTCTCCTATTCGAACTTCTTGGCAGACTACGTGGCACATGGAATGAGACCCTACTGAGCAAATCGGGACAATCTAGAGAGCCCGTTAGTAGCTTCTTAAGGAAAACCAAATCCAGCATGTTCCTACGTTTCTCCAACGACTCCATCTTAAAATACTTAAGTCGCTGTTGATACGACTTGAGCTTATTGCCCATATTATTGGTGTATGTAAGATGCCATACGAACCGCTTTTGTAACCGTTCAATGCGCTTGATGTGAACTTTATAGTTAGGTGACCAGACTACACTGCAATACTCGAGATGGCTTCTTACTAGCGAGTTGTACATAATTTTTTTAATGTTGGGTTTTTTAAAGTTTTTGCATTCCCTCATAACAAAGCCAAGCATCTTTGATGATTTTAATATGGCTTTATCAATGTGTTCGACAAAACTTAACTTTTTGTCAAACTGGACGCCTAGGTCACGTATAGTTTCGACTTCCTCGAGCCGCTCACCATTCAATCTGTAAACTGACTGCATTACATTCTGTTTTTTTGTGAATTTGATATGATGGCACTTTTTTACATTCAAAGACATTTTGTTGTGCTTACACCAATTAGCCAGCCGATCCAAGTCGCTTTGGAATAGTAATGAGTCTTTAGGATTAAATATAGACTTTATGGCTTTGAGGTCATCAGCGAATAGAAATATATTCGAATTCGGGAAGCATTTGTAGATATCATTTATGAAAAGCGTGAACATCGGCGGACCCAAATGAGATCCCTGAGGTATTCCCGACGTTGCAATGTATGAATCAGAAGAGCAGCCATTTGCCACTACCCTGAGAGTCCGTCCAGACAAATATGATTGGAACCAACTTAAGAGGGGGTCCGAAATGCCATACATTTTGAGCTTATTGACGAGTAAGTCATGGTCTACCATGTCAAAAGCCTTGCTGAAGTCGGTGTAGACAGCATCAACCTGCACACGGGCATCGACCGCTTCAACAAGGCTTTCAACATAGGTCACCAAATTGGTAGCTGTCGATTTTCCTTTCATAAACCCATATTGGCTGTCTATTATTAGCTGTGATAAATGTCTAGCTAGCACAGGGCATATAAGGGCCTCAAATACTTTTGCAAGGATAGATAGAATAGCAATGGGCCTATAATTGCTAACATCGGCCTGATCTCCGTTTTTAAATATAGGCATTATTTTGGTTTCTTTCCAGATGGTTGGAAAAGAACCCCGCAACACAGAATGATTAAATATAATACTTAATGGAAGTGATAGTACATCTGCCAGCTTATTTAAAAACAAAGCAGGTATATTATCAGGGCCAGCTCCTTTGTAGACATCTATTTTTTTTAGTTCATTGCGGATCTGATCCCTGGATATAGTTATTTGGCCTAACATACAATTGCTTATGCAGCTATTCATGTCAACTGCGCCCGAATATACACTAGTTCTATCACTATTATACACTTTAGAGAAATGGGATGCGAAATAGTTGCAAATGACATTAATATTATCAGAGGTGTTTATACCATCTGTCATGGAACTGGGGAATTTACTGGTACCACCTCGTTTAATTTTTAAGTAACTCCAGAAATATTTAGGGTTTGAAATGATTTTTTCTTCTACATCAGCAATGTAAGTATTATAGCAAGTTGTAGCTAGATGGTCGCATCTTTTCCCAAGTAAATCCAATGCAATTTTGTCCAGAGGATTATTATACTTTTTAACTCGAAGTCGTAGGCGGTTCTTCTCGTTTAGTCTTTTGATGAGCTGTCTAGAGAACCAGTACGGATATTTAGTATCCTTAATTGGTACTTGTGGAACATGGGACTTAATTAACCCATACAATATGTCATAAAAATATTCAACCATCTCATCTATAGTCATGCAAGGATCAAGCTCTGATGACCAATCAATCTGTCCCAGTGCTGCATTTATTGCCGCGTAATCTGCCTTAAAATAGTTTAGCCTAGTTCTATTACTACAATTATGTGATTTTTTTAAACGGGTAAACAAGAGCTCACATAGTACAGGTGGATGGTGCACATCTATTTTAGAAAGTACATCTGCTGGTGCATTTACTACAACACAATCCAAGTTAGTTAGAACCAAGTCAAGAATTCTGTTGTTTTGATTACATAAATAATTACATTGTCTTAAGTTGTTAACCAAGACAAAATCCCAAAAAGTCTGTTCTAAGCCTGTGCAAGTATTTTGAGGAGCTCTTATCACGTCGCCACCCGTTCCAAGCCAGTTAATAGTTTTCATATTAAAGTCACCAACAATCAAGCATTCATTGGTATGTTCCAAGACGTTGTTAGTATTTTTAACAAAGTGTTCCAGTACTCTTGGCTGTAACGGCGACGGTAAATATACAGTACAAATATAAATAACTTTAGACTTTTTACCCTCTTTAATTGATAACTTGACCCAGAGATCATCGCATGAACTTTCAAATTTGATCACTCTCTGCGATTCAACTTTTGCAGATACAGCAATAAGAACACCGCCACCGTCAGTTTTATTATTCAAAATATTATTAGACCTGTCTCGCCTATAAATTACGTAGCGCCCATCCATGATCTCTGAGTCAAAGATACCATCCAGTAGCCAAGTTTCGGTAAACATTATAACATCGTATGAACAGCATGCAACTTTTTGATAGATGTCACTGAGCTTTGACCTAATACCCCTGACATTTTGATAATATATTTTTAACTGATCGAATTTAAAGAATTGACAATCTAATACCTTATTCTATACAATTTGTTGTTTATAGAAGTTTGTCCAACGAGCTGGCATCCCTTATATATTTATAGTCCGCGCCATCAAATTTTCTTACAAAAATCTTACCGCCACGGACCCACACATATTTATAGCCCAAACTCTTTGCTTTAATCCTGGTCGCAGCATGAAGCGCCTTGTTTGTTGGTGATAAATGTTCGACTATATAGACATTTTCCTTTTTCCCGCCAATCCCAAGAACAGCGGTGTTGAGCTTCTCATCAGATGTTTTATTTTTATTAAATTTGATAGAAGCCGCCAGAAAGTGGTCGCGTACCCGAGGACTGCTGAATTGAACAACGATAGACTTCGGACGGTTACTAGTTGGGGTTTGCTTCGCAATTCTTGTAACATGATGTATGTTATTCTCAGTTATGTCGCCGGATATCACCTTACTAATATTCAATACAGTCGATACAAGATTTTCGTTGTTGTGTTCAGGCAGACATTGAATCTCCACATTCGTGGAGCGTGCTTGTTGTTCTATCTGAGTTAGCCTCACACTTAGGTCATTGACGGTAGTTTTGAGCTGCTCGTTTTCCTTTCTAAGATCATTGACGAATTTGGTGTTTACGGAAAACTCAGTCTTCATTTTCTCAAACGTTTCATTCATAAATTCCATTGATGTAGTTAGCCCTTCTAATTTAGCTGTAATCGCCTTCATTTGCGTGTTCACATAGTTCGCCAAAGTTTGGTTGAGGTGCCGCATAAGTTCGTCTATCTGGTTCTTCATGATACGAGAAACTTCACTTGACGTAACAGGAGCTTCATGGTTGGGGATTGTTACCGAAGACTCTTTCTTTCTGTGTGTTACATTAGTATCAGTCGCCTGACTTTTGCGCACAGGGGTATTATCTGCGTTTCGATTCTTCGGTTTGCAGGTTGGACATAACCAATTCTGTAACTCGGTTACGTGAAAGTCACAACCCAGCTGCGTGAGGCAGGAATGGTGGTAGGAACTTTGGCACGATGAGCATTTAATTACAGCACTTCCCTCGGCTATAACTTCAGAGCAACAGTTACAATTCATAATTGAACGACTTTGTTTTGGATTCACACAAAGTTTAATAACAAGAATCGTGTGTACACCAATAAAAAGCACGCCAATAAAGGCCCACGGTGAAGTGTCGATGCGTAAGTCGGCGAGAAGAACGACGTAAGCGCCGTGGATATCGTGTCACTTACGCGTTGCGCTCATTAAGTTGGTTCTCACAGTTTATTAAAGTTACTGACGGTATATTGAATTCACTTGATCATTGTTTTTAGTCTTAACTTAATTATTATCAGTATTTATCACAAAATAAATAACGTTGCACGTATATTAGAGTTAATGCTACGAAACTTTATAAGAGTCAGTACACGGCACTCACTATTTAGCTGTTTTTTTTAATTATTTAGACGGAACAAATTAACGCAGGTATTACTCGCGCACCGCACTCGGAATTATTGCAACAGAATTTGTTATTTAGTTCCTAGAAGAACACACTTGCGGGCAGTGCGTAAGAAACCGTTGTTTGCAATGAGAGCATGTCGTACAAAAGCCGCCAACTTTTGTTCGAGCACCGTTGCGACGTCTTGTTTTTTAATTATAATAAACTAAACAATAAATTGATAATTATAGTGAACACTTTCTTGACATCGATTCATTCTGTTCAACACGGAATTAGACATCCTATCCTTTTCTCCTTAAATTATTGTGGGTTAATGTGGGTATCTTATCTATTCTATAATATAAAAATAAATCGCAAAATGTGTTGGTAAGCGCATAACTCAACAACGGGTGCTCCAATTTTACCAATTCTTTTTTTTATATTCGTTGAAGTCCAAGGATGGTTTTTACGGCGAGAAAAAAAGCTGCGGTATAGGTTTTATGTAGGTAGGGTACAAAAATTGCATTGCAACGCATGGCACAGCTAGTATTTATAGAAAATCGATGCACTTATTTTAAAATAGCCGTATTCTCATTTATTTCTTTGTAACTTTTAACTTGTCTTTGAAGCGAGTTATTATTACTTTGCAAGTCTTGTATGCTGTGAATAACGCTGTTGATTAAATAATTGTTAATTAAAGTTTTGTTTATCTTAAGATTAGGTTTATTATGAAATTGTTTGTTGTTACAAATATTAATAAAAAAAAACATTAATTGCACCATTGTTTCAAGGACGCTTGCTTTATGCATGCAACGTGCAAGCAAGCATGCAGCATGCAAACAAGCAAGCAGTATGCAGCGTGCAAACAAACATGTAACATGCAGCAAGCATATTCAGTCATAGGTCCGGTGCCGACTAAGCACCACGCGAGCTTATCGTCGCAGATGGTTTTGCAGCGATTCGTTTCTGTCACTAAATATTGTTGCACAATAAATTAACTTATTACGACACAATTTTTTTTTTGGAACACAAATTTAAAAATATGTGTAAAAATAACTTATTTGTTTCCGTTATTCCTGTTGATTTTCATGCTTAAATACTATTAGGCTAATAGTCTATTATAAAACAAATTAGCCTAAAAGAAAATTATGGCAACATAATCAATACGACAAAAACAATTAAGTACAGCAAAGTACCTATTATTATGCCAAAAATATATGCCTAAACAAGTATGCGAAAGTATATAAGGAGAAAAAATATTATGCAAAAAGAAGGGAACCCGTTTGGATTTGACGTACCTAACACTTTAAAACTCAATTAAAGTTTGATAAGTCTTGCACTTCGGGTTTCAGTTTAACCTGCAATAACACAAAGGCTAAGCGGCGGGTTAAGACTAGTTTAGTTTTACTTACTTGGCCAGACAGTGGGCAGCCGTGAGCACCCACTTGTTGTGGATCAGCGAGCAACCACAGGAGCTGACACCACCAGCGGCGTTCACCATACGCAGAGAGCCTTGGTATGGGATCTGGCCAAGAGTTGCGGGGAGGCCAGCTACGATCCTCGAGGCTTGGTAGTTAGCTATGGGCGGAAGGTCGAAGATAGAAGGTAGAAGATCAAAAGTACGTTTTTTTTAAGGGAATAACCCCAGTTTTTTTAACATTGCCTCACACTCGGAATTTCTCTTGTATATTGGGTGCGTTTTACAAGCATTTAAAGTAACATACACAAGCAACAAGATCTGGAACAACACCAGTAGTCTATACAAAAATTTGTTACGTACGAGGATCAATCCCGCGATACACAGCGCAGCAGCTAGTAGGTCAGCCACTTAGTCAACCGTGCCGTCAAACACTTAATGATACGGGATCGATTTGGATGACTTCTATGATCTTTTTCTACTCTTATACCAATCCATAATAATCAAGACTTTCTTCACGACATTTTCCTCCGCATTGCTTACCAATAGGCGGCGCCACCTTCAGTTTATGTACTGGTTTCATACTTCATCCGTTTGCGTAACACAAAACCCCCTTAGCATTATCATCTTATTCACGCGCAAATGCCTTTCATTCATCCTTTTTGTGGCCCAACATTCTGATTCTGATCCATACAAGAACTGAACAATATTAATTTGTGATCACGTAGTATCGTAGCGCTACGCCGCCGCCGTAGCAAGTGACACGTTCAAAAAGCCGTTTCCTGAAGCACAGTGCGCTACGAGGCCATGCCGTAGCAGTTTAAAAATTACCCTTTTATTTATTTTCTACACTCATTTATTTTTCCCGTTCTTTATGTTTCATTTATTTATAAATTTATTCACTTACGCAAGTCTTCGATGATCGCCGGCTCGGAGTTGAAGACACCACCCTAAATTAACGAAATTAATTTAAGTGTGATTAAAATAAAGTTTAAATAAATAGATATAATAATATAAAAGGACGTAGCGCATAAATACACCATGAAAATTAATCTCTATCTTTTGCAGTTCGCGCTTGCGACCATTAAACCAACACGGGATTTTTTAATAATGTTTAATTAAATGGTTTTGTTTAATAAATATTTTGAAAATCTTGCCTGCACATAGCCCAAAATGAAAAAAAGCCCCAACAGGTACGTTGCCGCCATCTTGTACGGTCACCTCGCGAGTGCGGACTTGTACCGCAATTAATACTAATCTGTCTGTATCGAACATTAGAATTAATTGATAATATTCGTCATTATCTCGGATTATGATAGCAATAATTAATTAGGATTTTTATAGTAGGTAGGTTTGGTTGGGGATTTTAGCATTTGTAGGGTTACCAAACTGCGTGAAGAGTTTTACAGTTTCATATACTTTTTGTTCTGTTATTTAATTTCTTCGTAAGAGTATTGAAAAACGTCGTTTGATTCACTTGAAAATTTGTCACTGCTGTTCTCGGCTCTATAACACCCTCGCCTAAAAAATAAGATACACTAAATATTTGCGAAATTAGATACACTTTTATTTAGTTGTCCATCATCATGTTACCAACCATTTTATGCTACGGAACCCTGTCTGTGGACGGTTTTAAAAGTCTCATAAACAGGAATAGACCTTAAACATCCAAGAGCATGGTGTCCCTACACTATGACATTGTGTTATTTTGATGAACTCAATAATCCTATTTATAGTATCAATGGACACGGTTTTACCCAACTTAACACGTCTGTTCTGTAGAAAAACAAGGGTTGTGTTTTTTCCGACTAGCTATCTACCTTTTTACTACCTAGGTACTTCACTGGATATTCTTATCTGTATTTTTATATTGGTTTATTCCCGCTGTCCCCGTACACCGTGTCCCCGTCCTACGGGGACAGCGGTACTTCAATTAAATATTTAAAAATACTTCCCGTTGTCCCCGTACACTGTCCCCGTCCTACGGGGACAGCGGTACTTCAATTAAATATTTAAAAATACTTCCCGTTGTCCCCTCCCGAAATTGAGAATTGTCATATCGCAGAAAGTTTATAGTTAGAATCATCTTTGTCGTTATTTGTTGTCATTTATTTTAATTATTTAAATCTTCAAAATAATGTCATTTATTTTAGTTATTATTTAATTGAATTTGAAATAATGTCATTTAATACAATAAGTAATTATACTAATCTAAATAGTTCAGTTCCGTGTAACCTACTAAAAACAATCTCTTTTTTCTATTAATGCAAGTCGTTTCTAGAGGAGTAGGAGACGTAGGAGGTCACAGTTTTAACCTAACCTAACCTAGTCATTACTGCCATCTGCATAGTATGCCAAGTGAAATAATAATCGCTCTAAATGAACATTATGCTAAACGAAGAGGACAACGACTCGTGAAAAGTTTACTTCCCGTTGTCCCCGTTAGCCGAATGTACGTTACGGGGACAATTGGAAATAAATTTAATCACGTCCCGCTGTCCCCGTGACGGGGATATGGCATACGGGGACAACGGGAATAAACTTTTATATTAGGTTCATTTCACTTATTTATTTAATAGCGTTTGTGGAAAAAGACACCAGAATATTGCCACTATCACGTAGTTACTATGGTAGACCATCAAATGCCGGAGATTATATCAGTAACTAGCTGTGCTCAGCGGTTTCACCCGCTGCTCAGGCCACCCTATCACTTAAGGGTTTGAAAGATAGAATGATAGTAGCCGATTCTCAATCTCAGACTTACTGAATATGCATAAAAATTTCATAAGAATCGGTCGAGCTATTTATATAATGCCCTTTGGCATAAGTGTAGATAAGTAAAAAGACTTCAATTAATAATAAAGAAGCTTCATTGTCCTAATGACAATTTAGAAAAGTAAATTGAAAAATATGTACTACTTTGTACCAATTATTTAAAATATATGTATTTGTTTCATATTTTGAGCACTAGTGCATATTTCGTAGATTTTAAGTTGCATATAATCGGGTCTCTAGTAATAATAACAAGGCTAGGTTCACATAAGTAGGACCGACAGTATTGCCATTACGCGACCGCAGGGCTTTTTTTTGCGGATCATGTGTAATCTTAAATAACTTTTCCCGCTCTGGGCGGAGCGGGGGGGAGTGTCAGACTTTTATTAACTAAAACCCACCCATGTTCCTTCTGTTGCCCTTTATGTTCCGAGGCCGCGGTATCTCTTTCGAACAACCCGTAACCCCGGCAGTCAATAGCCCTGACTTCTCTGCTTTGCTGACATCTCTTTGAGGCGAGCGTGGAACACGAACGCCCCATCGACACGGCCTGTCACTAGACGGACGGACTGTAAGCTACCCATTGCTCACCGTCCACAATTCCAAATTCCAATCTACATTGGCCGGGAGTCGTTTCGCGGCGCCCGACACCCGGAGCGTCTCCCGCGGCAGCTGGGTTGGTTTGAGGTTCTCTCCCTCAAACGTTCGGCGACCTCCTTCGATAGCATGACTGCTTCGCAGAAGGAGGTGACCGCTTTTCATTCCCCTCGCTCCTGCCTGTGTGGACCGTTTATATCCCGTATACACGCATACTCGTGGCCATCAAAATGAAACAAGGTTTTGGAACGAAGTCCCTTATCGCGCGTTGTGAAAAGGGGCTAGACGGGAAAAATTAAGACCAAAAGTTGTACACTGTTTGCTATAGTTGTAAGCCGTGGTGCGTGCGCGTGTTTCTCTGTCTGTCTCTCTCTCATAAAAAGCAAGCCAGTTATTTTCGTTTCGTCTTTCTATTTCGCATTGACAGTGTGGTGTCGCGACAATTATTTTTATTGATGTATACAGGTTTTTTGTACATAATAAATAATAAGTTCGTTCCATCCAGGTGTCTCTTTTTTGTTGTACAACGGATATTTTATAACATTTTTTTTCTACATGTATACTTACTTTTATCTCACTCGCGCTGTCACCCTCTCTATAAACTTGCTGACTAGGCATAACCTTCTCCATAAACAATGAAGAAAGTTTAGAAAAACCATTGTTATGTTGTGTTATCGTTAAAGTAAATAAGTAATCATCTCCATGCAGCAGAATAAAATGATTGTTATAATTGCACATAATGGCGAAGTCATTAATCTTGTAGATTAGCTCCATATTATCTTTAACTTATCATAATCCTGAATATTTAGGCTAGATAAGTAACAAATTGAGTGACCGAAACCAAATTTTGGATATTTAGCACTTTTTAAATTTTGATGATATTTTTTTTTGCATATCCTAACTGTTTGTGAGATGAACTGGAGGAAGAGCCCTGCAGTTAGTTAATCGTAATCCTAACTTAATATTATGAATGCTGTATGTTTGTCTTTGCACGCCTATACCTCTGAACCAATCATCTTGATATTTTGCATATACGTTCTCAGGTGTGCAGAAACGGACGTACGGTACGTTTCATCCCGAAAAAATACTGTTCCCGAGGGAGACAACAATAACGTTCTTATAATATTAAATGGCGCCACCTGTCTTTCGAATCATGACGAGTACAACCCGAATTGATTTATCAAGAAACACATTACAAACACGTTCTTAAGAATAAGAACGTGTTTCTAAAATGAAGATGACATCCTAATTGTAACCAACCTTGAATTTAATATGGCCTAATCTCCCGTGTCTTGAAACTCAAAGGAATATCAGAAAAAATACATACAGAAAAAAGTTTTACATTCTTTATTCAAAATTATTGATTTGGGCAAAATGTGAATAGGAACATTCACCTCCGTCTGTCCTGATTACAGGAGCGATATTTTGATATATCTTATCATGGACAGTCTTGCCTTATGCCACTACATCTTCTGTCTTGGTTTCCAAATCCTCGACATTCCAGTCGAAGTTGATGCCCGTCTGCTCCTGGATCCAGGCTTGGTAGTAGTCGGGACGGACGAACCCTGAAAACATACGTATGTAAAACTAACTAAGCACTTGTTCCCCCGTCACTGTTATCATTTTTTTCTAGACCATACCTGGAAACCTTTTAGTTACGGAGATATTAGGGGTCAAAGTAACAAGTAAAAAGTTTTCTTTTTAATTCTACTTTTTATAACTTTTCTTAAAACTCCTTTCGGACCCCTGTAATATTCAATGCATCCATTATTAGTAGGTACAAATGTTTTAAGTGCATAAAATTGACTTCTACGATAGAATTGTTCAATTGTCGGGCCTACGCTGTCCTCTCATACTTAACGCTGTAACAACAACATTGTTAAACCAAATTATTTTAAAAGAGTAACCATGGAGTTTATTGCCGGTTCTTCTCCATAGGAAACGACCAACCCGAACCGTGCACCTTTTGTCGACGTTTTATAAGTGCCCATGTAGGCCTATGTGAAATAAATATATTTTGATTTTAGAACTCGATAAAAACACACAACATTAACGTGATTATTCACTCCAAACAAAGTTGTTTCCTAGCATTTTTTTGCATTGAGTAACTTTCAAAGGTTCGTTTATATACCCAGTATTTTAGTGGTCTTGTGAGCCTTATATGGTTATTAAAGTTTCTATCTGCCGTTCTGGTTTGTTCAGTTTGTGTAAGGAATTGTATGAAGGAAAAAGGAGTAAATGATGCCATGGCGTATGACAGGGGAGAATGGAAGAAGAAAACGTGTTGCACCAACCCAAAATATAATGTGACAAGAGGGCAGGAAATTATGATTCTGGTTTGTTCAGTTGATGCAAGAGCATGTGACCGAGGTTTCAATCCCCAGGCAGGGAAAAATGCTTGGTTTTCACATAAGCAAATTATCATTAGTTTATTAGTAAACGCCTGAAGATTAGCAAACGCTGAAGTCTAGGATGACCCTCTAGTATATGAGACGACCTACATCATTATTGTGTGTATTTTGAATCTATTGGCTCTTTGGGAGATCAAGCGCATTGTTTTTGTTTAATGGTTAACCGTAGGTTAAAATAATTTAGCTTTATTAACCATCATAGACTTATTGTCTTTGTTTTCCTATATGTTTACATTTAAAGATGGCGGGAGTTCTTACCTTGTGGGTTGGGTGTGTTACAACCACGCTGTGATCCGAAGCTCATGATGCCGACCTGCGTGACCTTGCCGTCAATGTCCACAAGGGTCAGGGGACCGCCGCTGTCACCCTAGAAGAGATATAGAAATATTGTTTGTGATGTTAATAACAAAAGATAAATAAATATTACAGTTTAAAAAAACAAACAAAAACATCACGCATATGTAAATGGTATAGAAATTTATTATGCTGGTAACCCTATTTCAAAGGCAATGTCAGTTTGATTGACATAGATGTACGTCGTTATTTGCGAAAAAATAAACAATGTGTTTTGTTTTGTGCCAACACTTTTTGTGTACACATTATTTACAATAAATAGATTAGAATGACATAACCTAGACAACCGTGCATTGTTTTCCAAACTAGACATGTAGGTATGCAAAAGGAGACTATGGAAAACAAACTATGGCAAACTTCTATGGACTGTGGTCCAAGAAGGTTTGTTGATTCTGCGATTTTCAAATCAGTTGTTGTATTTTTTGTTACAATAACACTAAATAGGTTTTCCTCGCTTTATCTGGATAATCTACCCATATCAGACTAGACTATGCTGTTATAAAAATAAGTATGGTGTGATTTATCACACATCATCTGCCTACCCCTTTCCCAACTATGTTGGGGTCGGCTTTTAGTTTATCCGGATGCAGCTGAATACATGGAGCGAATGCCTCTGATCTTCACAACTCAGTACTTTAGTTCACAAAAATGTAACTAAGGGATGAAAGAGGATTTCTGCAATGTGTTGCAAATTTATTAATCTGCGCTAGAATTTAGTGTCATCAAGTTAGTAGTTTTAACATCCGTGCTTCATCAAGGCTTTAAAGAAATAACTCACCCGCATGTGGCTATTAATAATATAAAAGTAATAACAGATTACTATGTAGAATTTTTCTATCATTCGTTTTAAAATTGCACGTTAGCTTTACCTACGTTAAGGTACCTAGGCTTACATTAATGTAATTTATTTTAGTTCATATAGGATTTCCTTTACTTAATTAATTGCTGTTTAAAAAAAATATTAGTAGACCAAATAAATAAATCAATATCTGTATGCTTGTCACCACAGATAGTCGATGGACTGAGTCGCGTTAGTATTTTTGCGAATGACGATCACGACTGCATTGAATTGTGCAATGATCTTGTTACTTAACTGCTTCGTTGGTCTCGTGGTCCCTAGCGCAATGCTGACCATGTGGTCCCGGGGTCGAATCCCGGGTCGAGCAAAAAGTGTTATTAGATGACCTGGCTGTTACAGCTCTCCTGCTGTATCTTGCTGCCTTAGTACCTCCAGTACACTAAGTACTGTGTAAGTATGTCAGTGGAATCCTCACCGTGCAAGGGTTCTGACTGGGCTCGTCGTAGTACTGCGAGCATATGGTCTGCACATTGATGACCTGGCTGTTGGGGTACCAGGTGCGGCACTCCTGCTGGGTCATACCCCGCTGGTATGTCCAGTAAAGAATGTCAGGGACGATTCCACCTAGGGAAAGGAATAAGCATATCGTAAGCATAGGCGGTGCTGCGTGGGCGACGTGGGCCACCGCCTACGGCTTTGCGGTTCGAGGAGCCTCTTAATGAGTTAAAGCTGCAATTTTTGGTCCGAGAGGGAATGGAAGGGAGAGCGAGAGGGAATGGAAAGCGGTCACCTCTTTATGCGAAGCAGTTTATCTACCAAAGGAGCTAGCCGGATTTTTAAGGGAGGAAGGGAGAGAACCTCAATCCAGCTGACGTGGGAGACGCTCCTGGCGTCGGGTGCCGCGAGACCACTAAAAGTTGTAACTGCGTTTTGTACTGAACAAAATCTGAATCAACAGTCATTTATTCAAACTAGGCTGATGATCAGCACTTTTTGAACGTCATTACACCAGACAGTTCCCTAAAACATCCACCCTTCGCCACTTCCTAGTATTTTAGCTGGGAAGAAGAACTGGCGGAACAAGCTCCCCAAAAACAAGATAACCTTCTACATAAGCCTGTAATAGGTAGTAAATACGTACCGGCCCACCAGTCGTCGGTACGTCCGTAACCGCTGATAGTCAGTCGAACATCGCCGTATTCCTCGTTCACGCGTTGGCTGCTCTGGATTCTGATTGGCTGAATGGAGTCTGAAAACAAAACAGAGGACCATAAAGAAAATGCTTGTTAACACCACTTATTTCATGAATGTAAAAGTGCCCTTAACGGTCCAAAAGGCGAATCATTTTACCCCCATTTCGATTTATCTAGACCGTTTCTGGGAATTTTCTAGTTTCGGAAAAATTAGGGTCAAAGTTCCAAATTTGGTACCAGGTTTATATTTTACAAACAAATAAACAAACCTTGCAATGTTTAAAAAAAAACTCCGCACTGATCTGTATAATATGCACAGCCATACCTCCAAATGGAATGTAATGGTCCAATTTCAAAACCCCGATGTCCTCAGTCTGGACGCCGGTGCTCTCCTGGTTGTAGCCCTCATGGATGTAGCGCTCTGAAGCCTCCACCATGTAGCCAGGCCTAGTGATGTCGGTCTGGCCCAGGCGGACTACGTATGTGTAGCGTCTGGAGGAGAGGTGGTACGGAAGTTCAATAGAGAGCTCTTATATGGGCACGTTAATAAGCTGGATGCGTGTAGCCGGAGATCGGGCTAAGTGGTGGAACCTTGGGAGAGGCCTACGTCCAGCAGTGCAATGACTGATAATGATGATGATGGTGCGTGAATTGCTCTGGACTGGATTTACACTGATATTTGTCATGTCGGGTATGAAGTGTAGGTGTATCCTAAAAATCTGCCTAGGTACGGTAGTTATGATAGGCAGAGTAAGCATGGTAGGCAGGGTAGGTTGAATACAGGTTATCTGCGAAATGCTCCTTGCGAAATACACTTTTAAATCAAAAATTTACATTTGTGGGAACCGCAAGGTCTACCTCTCTTCTTCCCTTTTGTCACTGTACTAATCTGATATTATTGTACGTCACAAACCTGGCAAGACAATGCGCAGCAGTGAGGATCCATTCATTGCTGAGAATGGAGCCTGTACATGCGCCCACGCCGCCTGCGCCCCCAACCATACGGATACTGACGGTGTAAGGGAACTGGTTGTCTTCAGCCTCCCATCCTCCGACGATCCTCTGACCTCCGACTGGAATGAACGGCAAGATGTTCTCATAGTAACAAGATAGATAACAAGATAGATAGTCTCATGGTAACAAACTGAAAGCATTTAACAGTTGGCGATTAATTAATGAAAAGTTGAGAGCGCGAACGTGTTTACTTGTGGAATAATTATTTTTTTTAAGTGATTGAAATAGTAACTTAAATGGATAAGAAATGTAACGGCTGTGATGATGCCATTAAAGACGTTTTACATATGGAGTGTTCAGGGGACAAGTGTAAAAAACTGTATCATCTGAATTGTCTTGCCTTATCAGAGTCTCAGTTCGGGGCATTCACACCGGAGTACAAGAAAAGATGGATATGTCCAGAATGCACATGCACTCTACCGAAGAAAGGTAATTCTGAAACACCAGTCCGAGGAAACACAGTGGTAGACCAAACTTTTACACCAAGTTACGTTAACACTGAGCGTGGTAGTCGTCGCAATCCAAAGGAAGTCACTGTGATTGATAGCGGGAACCAAGTGCTTCATGAACTACGGGAGTTTCGCTTAGAGATGAAGACTCGTCTGGATGAACAAAAGAAGAAATTCATACTACTGCAGAATAAATTAGTTAGCACAGAGACAGAGTTAAAAGATTTAAAAAGCATACTGAAGGTAGTTCAAGAAAAAGCAAATAAAGTAGACGTTCTGGAGACTACAATTAAAGTGCTTTTAGATAAAAATGAACACTTAGAGAGCAGTCTTACTGCTAGCAATGGCATGAGAAAAAGTGAGACTGAAGAAAAATCTAAAAGAGTAGCAGTCTCATTTGCGAACATTGTTAAAGAAAGACAAACGGAGGTAGGAAGTAAATTTGTACCAACTAAGGAATGTGAGGCCACGAAATCGGTGAACATAGTAATAACCGGAAAAAATCAAGAAACAAATAATGAGAGAAGTTTAAATAGATCAGTTAATGTTGTCGAAAAAGGAAATGAAAATCTAGGAAAACAAGAAAATTGGACATTGGTTAATAGAAAAAGAAACAGATATCCAAATTGTGAAGTGAAGAAAGGAGGAAGCGCTGGTTCAACAGAAATTCAGGGAACTGAGCGGAAGAAATATTTGCATGTATGGCGTCTACAAAAAGAAACTACTGTAGAAAATTTAGAAAAACACGTGAAGACGCTATATGGACAGGCTATACCGATTAAAATTGAGAAAATAAAACACAAAACAGAAAGAGACTATGCTTCCTTCATTATTGGAGTGCCGGAAAGCAAGTATGAAGTATTGTGTCAACCTGAAAGCTGGGCGGTGAACATTGAGTTCTGCGAATGGGTGTGGTTTCGGAGATACACCAATAAACAAAAACCCCCGGAGTAAGTTAGTGGATATATTTTATCAAAATGTAAGGGGTCTTCGCACCAAGTTGGAAGACTTTTATGTGGGAGTTTTGTCTTCAACCGCAAAATTGTTTGCCATAACAGAAACTGGCTGCAATGAATCTATAAATGACGCAGAATTAGTTCCACCTGGTTACTCCATAATAAGATGTGACCGAGCAGATGGGCGAAAACAAGGAGGCGCGTTTCTCGTGGCCACACCGAGTTTCGAACTGCGGCGAGTGTCGCTACCCGGTGATGTAAACATCGATCAGCAGGTATTTGAACTGGTTTGTGCGTCAGTGTACCAGCGGAATAGATTATTGTTTTTGTTATGTGTTGTTTATATCCCGCCTAATAGTAACGAAACCGAATACATGATCCTCTTTAGAATTATAGAACAATTGTGTAAATGTTATAACGATATGATTGTAGTAGGTGACTTCAACTTGCATTCATGTCCTGTAAATGTTCTCAATTATTTCCAATGTTTTGTAACATATTGTGGATTCGCTCAGAGTAACAAAGTAGATAATTGTAATGGTCGACAACTAGATTTAGTGTTGAGTTCACTCGCGGAGGAAGGGAGTGTGAACGTGCGCGCGGCTGAGGCGCCTCTCGTGCCGGTGGATGCGTTTCACCCGCCGCTCGAAGTTTCGGTTAGCATGCGCGTGCGCCGAAACTTGCGCGCGGGCTCATCGGTACCAGCTGAGGATACTCATGAACCTGTAGGCTGGAATTTTAATAAAGCCGACTTTTTCGTATTGTACTCATCATTAGCGTCGGTAGATTGGACTCCAATGTATGAGTTAGATTTACAAATGAGTTTAAACTATTTCTACACTATTATTAATTCAATTTTAGATGACTGCGTTCCAAAGAAAAAGCGAAGTCGTGTAAATTCAAGGTATATATACCCTGAGTGGTACACTGCTGAAATAATTCGCGACATAAAATTAAAGGCTGTTCTACATAAACGATACAAAACAAGTGGGCTGAGTTGTGATTACGAAGCGTTTGCTCAGTGTAGAACTAAAGTTAAAAATTTAATATTAGTTGCTCGGGAACAGTATGAACACCGTGTTCAATATCAAATGCTGGAAGACCCAAAGTCGTTCTGGAATTACGCAAAATCTAGAAGAGGTAGTAGAAGTCCGCAAAAGATTTTAAAGAACGGCGAGCCGTTGACTGAGGAACAGTGCGCTCAGGAGTTTGCAGAGTACTTTTATTCGGTGTATAGTACGGAACAACCCGAGTTAAATGTAAGTGCAGCTATGGCGGAAGCGGGAGGGGAGAACGGAGCGGCGCGGGTACATCTTGATTTCTTGCAACTGTCGGACGTATATTGCGCGCTGCAACAGCTAAAATCAAAAAGATCTTCGGGACCGGATGGTATCCCGCCTTACATCTTCAAGGATTGTCGAATGGTGCTAGCCAAACCATTGCAATTTATTTATAATAAATGCTTAAATGGTGCTGTGTTTCCCGAGACGTGGAAGATTACCCGCGTTGTTCCAGTACCCAAGGGAGGCTCTGCGATGACGGTGGATGGTTACAGGCCTGTCGCAGTGCTGTCGACCCCAGCTAAGGTTTTTGAAGCTGCTATTCATAGGGTCATTTTTCCACAAATCCGCAGCCAGTTATCAGACGCCCAGCATGGATTCCAACCGGGAAGAAGCACTACTAGCAATCTCCTGAGCCATATGATTAGTCTTGTGCCATCAGTGGACAATGGGGGGCAAACTGATGCTGCTTACTTCGACTTTAGGAAAGCTTTTGATTTAGTCAATAATGATATTTTGCTTAAAAAGTTAGCAGCATTTGGTTTTACTCCACATCTACTTAAGTTTTTTGCGAGTTACTTAAACGGAAGGCAACAGTATGTAGAATATGCGGGGCATAAGTCAGAGCCATATTTTACCAGGTCTGGAGTGAATCAGGGCAGCAACCTAGGGCCTTTGCAGTTCATTCTAGTGATTAACGACCTACCAAAAGTTGTAAAAGACGCCAAGTGTTTACTGTTTGCTGATGACCTCAAGCTGTCGCTACAGATAGATAGTGTAGGTGATTGCGAGAGACTTCAAAGGGACATAGACAGAGTGGCGACCTGGAGCAAGGACAACCTCTTGCAGTTCAATACCTTAAAGTGTTTAACTATCACCTTCTCTCGCGCACGGGCTCCTATCCTGTATAATTATAGTCTAGACGGGACGCCAATGCTAAGAGCTACTGAAGTTAAAGACTTAGGGGTGAAATTCCACACGGGTCTAACCTTTCGTAATCACATCATAAGCTGCTGCAAAAAAGCTTATCGTAATTTGGGTTTTGTGCTGCGTATGGTACGTCAGTTCACAAACCTAAAAGCGGTTATAGCTTTATATAATGCATTGGTTAGGAGTCAATTAGAATGTAACGCAATTATCTGGGCTCCGCATGAATCTAAATATAGATCCATGCTGGAGAAAGTACAAAATAAATTTGTTCGGTTTTTATATTGGAAATTGTATGGTGTATACCCATTTTATCCGCTTATGTACCCAACCTTATTTATTTTGGGTATGGTTGGGTATAACGAGTTGAGGGTCAGGAGAGATCTCACACTCACCTCGTACATATTCAAGATACTGAGGGGGAAAGTACATAATGCGGATATTTTACAGCAGATAGGGTTATGTGTTCCAGACAGGTACGTAGGGCGACGTCGACAGCCACGCTTGCTGGCGGTGCCGCGCGCGCGTACCAATCTGTTAGGGGAGGCTCCAATGACGCGCGCAATTCGTACGCTCAACCACATAGCGAGTGACATTGATATGTTCTTTGTTCTTTGAATGAGTTCACAAAAGTTGCATTATTTGTAATTAGTTACAAGGTATAATTTAACCGTTATTGTTATTGTGTACACTATCGCATTAGGTAACCCTGTAAAGATAGTCGTAAGATAGAGAAATAAATAAATAAATAAATAAATTTATTTCAATTAGACCATTACAGGTACTTTTGAATGTGAAGAAACAAAATTATGACACTACAGTCCCAGTCACAACGCATAGTAACTTGTCAAAGAACCTACTATAGTGGCCCATTCCGAAACGTTGATCTCTATAGAAAAGAATGGGCAAGAAACTCCATGGATACTATTTTAAATCATAACATTTTTACAAGATCATGGATACATCATTCATGTTGAGATTATTCAATTATGTGAGAATGATGTAGAAAACCTTGAACATTGAGCGTCCAATAAATTAAAATGAACCGTGGCAGCTAAGAGATGACTAGTCCCAGCTGACAACGCACGAAAATGACGCACGGATCAATCCCATTCTACCCAACCATTTTGAACAGTCTTTTCACAGTTACTTTACTTTAACAACATTAGCCCAATGGCTTTTACAGATAAGAGAATAATATTACATTAATTTTATAGACTTATCTGCAGCAGCAAACTTTTTTGGAGCGATTAAAAATATTTGTGATATCTCGGTTATTTATTCACCAAATTCGGATTGATTTTAGAGAAAATACTAAAGAAATATTTGAAACCCTTACCAAAACGTGTGTCTTCAATATATGCGAGGTCAGAGTCGACAGGCCCACCCTGGAATTAAAAGGAAAACATTAAAACTTTAAGGATCGGTAACGCAAGAATTATGGATTTTAGTAAACGGTGATTATAGTTATACCGATGGCTCATACTCATCTAAGGAATACATTCAGTCACCGCGGTCTTTAAGGATACCGAAAGACGTGTCAAGTATCGGTTCGGGTGCATGGCATAATAATTTTCGTTTGTACTGCATATTTGCCGGTGCTACATTTTGTATTCAAGCCTAGATCTTTTCCCCGGAATCAATATCTACTAAATATTTTGACATTTAATGACATGGATTTCTGCAAATAACTTACGTTTTATTATTGTTCTCTTATCCTTTTCCCAATCTGTTTGGGGTCGGTGCAGCAAGTCTTGTTTTTCCATACTTTTATATAACTCGTCATCTCATCAGAGCAGTCTCCTCCTTTACTATCTTATATCACACTTCTCACAGTCCATCCATCGATTTTTTGGTCTTCCTCTACTCTTAATCTACATCCACATTCATACTCAAAGTTTTCGTCATTCTGTTTTATATCCTTACTAATATTATAAAAGCGAAAGTGTGTTTGTTCGTTTGTTACGTCTTCACGCCTAAATGGTTAAAACGATTTTGATGAATTTTGGTACAGAGAAGAGTTGAGAACCTGGAGACGGACATAGGCAATTTTTTTTTAAATTGAGAAATGAGGAGAAAAGGGGAGGAAAAGGGAAAACTTAGCTTTGCTATTACAATAAATAAGGCGCAAGGTACCTGCTAGGTACCTGCTACCTGCAAAACAGGAAAGGAGAACTGTGTTACCCCGAATTTAACGCGAGCGAAACCTCGGGCAAAAGCTAGTATATTATAAACTAATTAATTACCTGTACGAATCCAATCAGGAGTACCAAACCTAACAAGTATAAGCCAGCCATGTTGCTCACACAACTTGCAAGAGATCGTGACACCGACTATTTAAGTGGCTGCTAATCCTTGCCCCCTCGTTGCCATCAGCTTAGCAGATAATACGATGTTATCATTAATCTCTAGCTCGTTCCTTATTTTTTTAACTTCACGCTTAATTTCATGTACGTTTTTAATGGATATCTGAGCTGCTTATCTGTCAGGTTGCGTTTGAATGCGCTTATATGCTGTTACCTATTCTACAATTTGGAAAGGTAATTAATTGATTGACTGTTTCGGTAGTTCAGGAATTGCTTGACGAGGGTTGATAGTTTTGATTTCCAGGTCTTTTAGTGTTTTATTAGGGGCTAGATTTCTGTTTAGGTTTTGGTTAAACCCTTTTACAGCAAAGCTAACCGAGGTCAACACATTAATATCGAAAAATAGGCGTGATTTTTAATAATAAAGCATGGTAAAATATATTCTCTGATTGAGGATTGAGGAGCTCGTGGCTAAATAATAGCAGCCGCTCGGGTCGATCTTTAGGTTAAGCCGCGCTTGCTTTGGTTGGTCAGTGGATGGGTGACCACCCGTTACAATCGCCCGTCAGTGTTCCGAAATCTGACAACCAGTCTTACCAAGGGGTATCGCATTACCCAGTACTAACTGGGTTGTGGAGGTCAGATAGGCAGTCTCTTCATGTAAAATACTGATATTCAGCTGCATCCGGTTAGACTGGAAACCGACCCCAACATAGTTGGGAAAAGGCTAGGCAGATGATGATGATGGTAAAATATATTCTCTCAACATTCTGTATTGTATAGCCGTTTATAAATCACTTACCAGTTAGGTAAGTGATTTATAAACGGCACTTACCAGTTAGGTAAGTGATTGACCATACCTATGTATTTTATTGCATCGGAATCGTTTTGTAGCACCCTTATTACGCGATCAGCCGAGAAGTGGGATTCCCTGCCTGCGTCTCGAGTTCAAATAATCTGGACACGAGTTAAAAGGCATTTTTTTGGATTAGCTCGTTCCATCGTCGACCTGATCTCTACGACCTGGTCTTTTCGAATTTTCAAGATTGAGATCTCTCTAATATTCAAAAAATTAAGAAAAACTCTGACACCAGGTAAGGCCTTATTTTTTTTTGGTGTGGGAAATCATCAAATAACTTCCCCCGGTCTGGGCGGAGCGGGGGGGAGTGTCAGACTTGTACTGACTAAAACCCACCCATGTTCCTTCTATTGCCCTTTACGTTCCGGAGCCGCGGTATCTCTTTCGAACAACCCGCAACCCCAGCAGGCGGAGGCCCTGGCCCCTCTGCACCAGGTAAGGCCTGAGGCTCAATTCACCACACGACACAGATTATATAAGCAAGTCTACCTAATCTAATGTTAACTTGTATTCATTTGCAATCGACCGAAACACTACAAAAATATCTTAATATCAAAATGTTATCAGAGCTTATCTGTTTGTAGTGGACTTTAATTGATATCTGCTTATGAATTGAGCCGTGAATGGCATGCTCAATTAGATTTCTAGTTTATCTATTACCACGACCGGTATTCGTGGAGTCTAGGTAACAGATTATTTAAAAAAATGGTGGAGCCCGTTGCTAAATTAAAGCAGCCGTTCTGGCCGATTTTTAGCTTGCCTAGGTTGGTCTGTGGATGGGTGACCATCCTGTTATATACTGAGGTTTCGCCGTGCTTCGGAAATCACATTAGTAGATAGTCTTTGACAGTCGTTACAGATAGTCATTGTTCCGAAAGTCTGACAACCGGTCTTTCCAAGGGGTAACGAATTACCCAGTAGGTACTAACTGGATTGTGGAGGTAAGATAAACAGTCGCTCCATGTAAAATATTAGTATTCAACAAGACTGGAAGCCGACCGACCCCATCGTAAAATGCTAGGCAGATAATGTAGGTTCGAGACATGTATTCAGAGAAATTTATTGAAGCAATTCTGATTCACTTGTTTCAGTACAAATCGGATCTTGGATTTCATACAGTACAGTACAGGCAAGGGAACGCTGTGGGGACCTTATCGTAACTGGGATAAGCATTAAAATTAAACAAAATGTAAAATATATCCAACATTATATTTTAATATTCTAAGTACATTCTGTACAATCGCATTACGTACTAAATATCACAACAGATTTAGAAATAAATACATTTACTTGCAAAAAAACTGCACACACATGCTTGAGTGTAAAATATAATAATATTACCCCTGCTTCGTGCGTAGGTCTAGTGGTCGCTAGCTCTACCGCTAACCATGAGGTTCTAGGTTCGATTTGATTGTTGGGCAAACTGTTTTTGGGTTTTTCATCAGGAATTTCTATAGAGGTGTACAGTCACGACCAAAATTCAAGAAATATTTTGGAAGCCATACTTTACGAAATAAGTTTTATCTCGAGGAAAACACAGTTTTTCAGATTTCTTTCTTTTTCACAAAACAAACGGTTTTTTATTTAATGTTCGGGCTTAAACATAAGTGGCGTAAGATAAATAAGGTTATAGTATCCTTCAATTTCGCCAGTTCAGATCTCGCCCTCTATTATAATTTATTAATATTTCGGGGACCACATGTCTATCATAGTGTATTCAGTAAAAAACGGTTTTAAAAGTATCTTTAGAGCCCCCGCAGACCACAAACTTTTTATCGGCCGATAGTTTGGTCGGGCTCTTAATCAGTACGCAGATGTAAGCAAGTGCGCACACTATGACGATTTGGTATCGGCCGATAAACAAGTTTGATGGGCTTCCCGATTCAATTCAAACTAAACTGTCGGCAAACTATCGGCCGACCGTATAATCAGTATTGGCTCCCTACCACACGCGCACACACGACGATTTTTTAGTCGGCCGACTAAGCCGAAAGTTCAGTTCGCTCCGAGCTTTGACAGCGAATGGTCGGCCGCGCGTGTTTTGTAAAATGGCGTCGCCCAATTCTCAGTCGCTTATTTCGGAATCTTCGATCGTAACTTTGATCGAGGAAGTCGAAAAACGCCCTGCACTTTATAAGAAAAACTTAAAAGAGTACTCTGACGTAAAAATTTTTCGGGTAATCGAGTAATTTGGAATGCATAGTGTAAAATTTTCCATTTAATAATCTATCACTAAAGATAGGATGCACCCAATACTCTCCGGGCTCTCTTTTTAATTTTCCTCCTCCGGTGTATGAGAGCAATAATAACAATTCTATACAATGTTTTATTAATTTTCATTGTGCTAGAAACTAGCAAATAGAGAATAGTCGGCAGACTGTTGGATAGTTTGCGCACTCATCACCGACTGAACTGTTTAGTTGGCTCGGTGTGCGTACTAGCAGGCCAACCCGACTAAACTATCGGCCGATAAAAAGTCGGTGGTCTGCGTGGGCCCTTAACGAAACCGGGACTTCCCAGTCAGCCCGACCATTTCTAGGGTTCCGTACCTCAAAAGGAAAAAAACAGAACCCTTATTAGATCAATTCGTTATTCGTCTACCCTTTATCTCGGGAACACGTGGAGGTATCTAGTTGAAATTAAAATCATAATCTTAACTCTGTGGTCTCTATGAGCTATGAAAAAAAAACTTCCCTCTAAGTCTATGCAGTCAAAAGATATGGCTGTTTATGTAGCTAGTTTGTACGGAACCTTCCGTGAGCGAGTCTCACTTGATCTTGGCCGGTTTTTGGTCTAGCTAGACTATATATGTAGATCACAAAAGTCGTTTTCCAGTAATAATGGTGTGTATAGTTACGTTGTTTGATGTACATAATGCATGCTTGACGGGTTCATGAAGGGTTTGTTTACACCCTGTATATTTACAAAAGAAATAGGTACATATACAATGTGTCCGGTCATGGACTAGCGATATTCTAGATACTAATGTAACAAGTTATTATATACTATTACGATACACACTTGGGTCTAATTCACTTCCCCGCTTTTTAGCAGCCATTTTGAGATATACTCTATGCGTGTGAAAATATTCATATCCCTTAAAGTAGGTATTGGTCTTACTGATACAAAAAATAGGTTTATTCAGAGGTCAACAATATTGGCAGTTTGAGTACTATAAGCGACCTACACAAATGTCCTTTTTTTTGGTATTGTTCGTCGTGTCGTTGAGCTCCTTGGGTTATGAGTTGAGCTACACGATAACTGACAAATGCTTGCACTGACTGGACAGGTCCACTCAATCTGTGTGGTGCTTTCTTAAAAAGACCATTTCAGACACTATCTGCATAGTCCTCATGTAAGTTGACCAAGATTATTTTGTCTGGACCTTAAAAGAGACTATGACCTCTGAGTTTGTTTCGGCTGTTTCTTCTCAGAGTAGTCGGGTACGAAACACCGGCCTCATCTAGTTTTAAAAAAAAATGACGTGTAAAAGTGTTTGTGAAAACCTACTTGCAAAATAAACATTATTTATCATTTATCATTGTCTATCGTTTAAATTAAGAAATGATGAGCTTACATTTTCGTCACTTTAGAAAACAAAATTAAAGTCCAAAAAATATGCAATTAACGAAAGTTTTGTAAAGTTTTTTGTGAAAAAAAAATGGTAGTTTATTTTTAAATCAATAAATTTGAGTACTAGCATGTTTGTTATATAAGTACATAGATTATTGCTAGTCTGTGACCGGACACACTGTATATATATTTTTTTTAAATATCATTTCATTTAAGTACAGGTACTATTGCATAATATCATTTACGTATTACATTCTGTATTTCAGGCAAAAAGACATACAATACATACAAGTACAATAAAGCAGCTATATTTATTATTGTGTAAACCCAGACTGATTGAAAAAAAGTAAATAATTCAGTAAACACTGTGTACAACTTATCGCAAGTAATTTTAGGATTATAATAAAATTATGACACTAAAAAATTGTACAATAAAATTAATAATAGGACTGTTTTACAATAGCAACAAAATATTGATCAAATGAGCTTTCCTTAAATAATTACCTAAAATCTTTAAAGCGATTAAGTACTTTTAAGTACTTGATATTTTACTAAACTATTTAATAAAAAAAATATATTAAAATATGGGGCTCAGAATTATATGTAGGTACATATAAAATAAAAAATAAAAGTCATCTAATGCCTTAATATCACTGTCAAATCAACTTTGATACATTTTATCTTTATAAGATAAAAATAATTGTAATAAGGAATGCCGTTATAAACTAATTGTAGATGGCGCTACCATAGGTAGGTCTCAATCTGACCAACGAGCTCAAGTTATTTTGAAATTTAAATGACATTAACCAATGAAGATGTTTAGAACCAGCTATGCTAACGCCATTAGATTCACAGTTGCATCCCCATTGCACATAACACAATATTATTAGGCTAACCCAAGTTCAGTTAACTTTACATAATTATAAAGATTTGTTTTGTGTGATACATTTTATTTTTATATTTACCCTGCATATCTCTTATTTTCTTTTTTCAACGCCACAGACTACCAAGGAACTTATATTATAAGTGAAATTGAAATCCATGGCGGAAAAAGTAAAAAAAAAAATGTAAAAACGTTATTTGATATAACGAGAAACTGCTGGGATAAACTTAACGAATACTTTACAAAAAGTAATCTTTTAAAAATTAATCTAAAATCAACGAAAGAAGAAAAGATGTAAAACGTGTTACTTACGGTAGCACGCAAAACCCAATATTTGAACCATTCTTCAGACGTCTTATAAATAATCCTATAATGCGACGTCGGTGTATAAAGAGAAAAACTTAGGTCAGAAAAGAAAGTAGAAGATGATTGAGCTAAACAAACTTACATTACTAAGGCTTTCTTGGTATTTGGTTTTCTCCGGTCTCACGAAGTTACGGTGACCACATGTTTCTTAGATTCTAAATATTTGTAGTACACAACTGCGTCGTGGACTGTGGGGAACGAGTCCATCCGCAGTTGATCATTATCTGCTTCTAAGGAGTTGTACCTCTCTATCATTTCTAGAACTGGACCTATAAAAGAGAAAAGCAAAAAAATATTAAAATGGAAAAACAAAAAGAAGTTCCCTTTACGAACATTGATTTATTTCGACGAGTGAAAAATGTAACGTACAAAATCATCACCGCCATTTTGTTGTTTTAATGCATTTTATACAAACAAATTCTAAGAAAATATAGAAAACTAGATATGGCCCGCGGCTTCGCTCGCGTTAAATTCGGTGTAACACAGTTCCCCTTGCGCCATTGATTTGTAATAGCAACGCTAAGTTTTCCCTTTTCTTCCCCCTTTTTTCCTCACATCCCACTTTTTAAAAAAAGCCTATGTCCGTCTCCTGGTTCCCAACTATCTCTGTACCAAAATTCATCAACATCGGTGTAGCCATTAAAGCGTGAAGAGGTAACAAACAAACAAACAAACTCACTTTCGCTTTTATAATATTAGTAAGGATAATAATCAATACAGAAAACTGCACGAAAAGCGAGTGTCCGCGTCTCTTGTTTTAATACATTAGCTTTTATTGCACTAAGATTAGGTTAAACATGCAATGTATTTCACACGCGTTCTTTCTTCTCATTTATGGTGGCTTTATTTATTTTTCTGATTTCACCACAGATAAGTAATAAACAGTTCAAATCTCTATAAGTAGTCGAGAGGTGATTTATTTTTTCAGCAAGGAGTCGCGTGACTTTAATGAACATTGAAATTGTGTTTATCAACAGATATTTATAAAATAAATTACCTAAAACAACAAATTGACTCAATAAAAAAATCTATTTTTAATATGAGGCTGTTTAACGGCTAAATACCTTTACTTCTTGCTCCTGCAACCTTAAAAAGAGGAGAATATACGAAAAAACGTGTAGCACCGACCCCAGCACACATGGGACAAGGGCAGGAATATGATGATAAGGCACTCACCGTTGGCTCCCGCCAGGAGTACAGTGATTTGGCTGCCGTTCAAATCCTTCTTCATGGCGACTAAGCTCTTGATACCCGGCGCATCGACGTACGACAGAGCCGTCATATCTATTATCACACATTGTACCTGGTAACAAGAGAAATAATAAGTTCAGCTTTAAAATTAAGTTAAATATTTAATGCACCAGTTCCTCATTCAACTAGGTATACGCGACGGCATGTCAACCTATACTAAACTATTATAACCGGATCTCTCTACTACGGATCGCTCACCCTAGTAAAGAGATCTGGTTAAAATGTTTTGTGTAGGTTGACATGCCGTCGTGTGTACATGAACTGGGAAATTTGAACTTCGGTGCCATCTTGCACAAAAATGCCACCGAACTGACAGTCTTCGAATCAGCGTCTGAGAAAATCAAACAAAAGAGCAGCTAATAAAGCTTATAAGTGACGTCGATGTCGAGACTGCCTATCTGACCTCCACAATCTCCCATTAGCCCGTTGAATATCGTTAAGTTCCTACGGGGGAACGTAAGAAAAAATGCCACAAGTGTCTTAAGTACCCACGGGGGAACTTTATACGGTGTAGCTATCGGTTTAACGGTAAAATCTTCGGTTTTCTGAAGGCCTACCTCGCTAAAACGTTACTCATAAATTCGTCGAATTTTCGCGCGTTTTTTGCGATATTCAACAGGTTAATACTCCAGACTTTCCACTGTCTAAGATCTACAAATGTGCACCTGAGACCAATGGCTTAACGTGCTTTCTGAGGCACGGAGGAAACACGGTTTGTGATAGCTGGTTACCCATCGACCAAAGCAAGAAAAAAATAACAACCTAAGCAAACGCTGCTTAACCTAAAGATCGATCTGAGCGGCAGGTACTCACTCTATTACTAATATTGGGGTCCCATTCGAAGGACTCATTCTTGGTGAGATTGTTGTCCTCGTCATGGGCGGCTACATCAGCTGGCTTCAGGTATCCGATCTTACGGAACAGCTTGGTTCTAAACAGATTCTTAGTGGCAAAGTTCAGGCCGCCGCAGTAGTGGAATATTTTGATGCCTGGGAGCTCTTCGGCCTGAAAATAAAAAATAAATAAATATATAGTATTTGAACATAAATTCAAGATGTTTCGAATCAAAATATTATGTAGTACTTTGAAAAGTAAATTAAAGTGGCTATTCAAGTCAGAGGTTAAAATAGACATTTTTTTAAATCTCTTCTTGTATATTTTAAAATTTCGTGCTAGTTATCACCGTCTTCCTGGGATCCATTTGGATATTCAATTAAAACTCAATTCATTCTAACACATTTATGTTTATAAAACCTCCAAATAAATACATTCCCTTCCCAGGTATAATACCATTTTTAACCAACTTTGTAAAATGAGCAGGTTCTCAATTCGTCGAAACCTGTTTTTTATGTATGTTCACCGATTACTCAAAGACGCCTGGACCAATTTGCAAAATTCTTTTTTTGTTTGATAGGGGTATACTTTGCAGGTGATCCACTATCAATTTTATTATATTGCTTTGGTAGTTTACGAGTTATCGTCTATAACACATATTTTTTTATCTATGTCTATATGGATGATCTGCTCGTCTTTTAGTAACAATGGAAAATGAATACTTGATAAAAATTACGCGATATATCATTATACCGTAACTAAAAATGCTGAATTAAAAAACTTTTTTGTGAAAATAAAACCGACATTACAAAAAAGTTTTATAATTTAAATACATTCCGAACAATATTCACCTAACAAAAACTCATTGAACAGTGTCATTCCTTTTCTACACAATTTCCAACCGTAATTTTAAAACGAATATAACCAATCATTTTCGTTTTAAAATTCAAAACCATAAACAAGATAATGGAATTCTAACCAGTAACATACGACACGATTGGGTTTAAAACCTCATTGTATTATTATTTTGAAGTAAGGAACGAATGCAAAGCCGTTTAAAATCTCAAAAAAAGTTACCACCAAAACCAAAAACAAATTTGCATCCGAAAAAATAAACTGTACGTCAAACAAAAGATCTGTCAGTTAAATACAAATGTCTCGGAAAACGAAAGTAAACTCAAGTTGAATCTACAAAACTAAGGAAAATGGTGCTCACCCCTTCATTACCCCTTCTTTCAATATAAAAGGGATTAAAATGAAACTTTGTACAACAAATAAGTTGTACCCGTACGCAACGACCTACGACATCGGGATATGCGACTTTATAAAATGGATCCTATTCACGATAATCTATATAATGGTCATGTCATTCGCTCAGTTCGTCATCTTAGCTATCTACAACCAAAATGAAATGGATATGACCACACACGGAATGGTGTCCAGTGTCAATTAACGACCATGTATTATTATTGTTGGGTGTGTGCAGAGCTGGGCCTGACAAGTGATTACATTTATCAGCAGCAGTCTTGTTATTTGAAATAATGTGTACACAATATAGTTCTGAATTAAATAAAAAGTACCATAATGTATTTGCTCTTGTTATTTTTTTAACACTGAAACCTATGATTTATATATCTTCCAGAAATAGGAGTTTAGTCAATGCTTTTGTAAACCTCAATTTGCTAATCCTAATCCCCCACTGCTAAAACTCAAATCTATTTTTAGCGGGAAGAGCACGCTTTCTCTATGCCATTTTGTTATCTACAACATTGCCGGAGTATTGGGTAAGCCTTAGGGTGGAAGCGCTGGGGTAGCCCGCGAAATTTGAAATTTCTTATGCCTTTTGCAATTTGCAGGTTAGTGCCAGGCCAGATTAATCCTACTTAATATTTTAAATGCGAAAGTTTGTGATTATGGATGTGTGTTTGATCTTCTTTCACAAAAAAACTACTGAACGGATCTTGATGAAATTTAGCACACAGTAAGATTATAGTCTGGAATAGGATACTTTTTTTTCGATCATCACGCGAGCGAAGCCGCGGACACCAGCTAGTTAAAATATAAATTGCGACCGTAACAAAAACATTTACAACCATATTTGTTTATTTTACCCTAATAAATGACTATTTCGTAAAAAACTCAATGGGGTTAAATGAACTTAAAGGGTTGTACTGTTGATTAAAATGATTATAGTTCAGTAAACCCATATTTTAAACGGTCGGAATTATACTCAAGTCTGTGGTCCCTTGGACCTGTTAAAAAGTCAATCCTCTAAGTCTACACAATCAAAAGATATGCCCGGTTTTTATTATTTTCATGCACCTGCGTGCAGAAGTAAAAACTTGGGAGGTGTCAAGGGACACCCGGATGGAACGAAGTTATTATTTATTATGTATAAAAAACCTGTATACACTCAACAAAAATAATCGTCGCAACACCACACTGTTCAATGCATGAAATAGAAAGACGAAACGAAAATAACTGGCTTGCTTTGTAAGAGAAAGACAGAGAGAGAAACACGCGCACGCCGCACGACTTACAACTAAAGCAAAAAGTGTCGTTACAACTTTTAATCTTTTCTTTTTTTCCGTCTAGCCCCTTTTCGCAACGCGCGATAAAGAACTTCGTTCCAAAACATCGTTCCAAAAGTAGGAGAAAGTACTTACAGCTCTGTATCTTTTGGTGTCGAGGTAGATGTCAGTATCCAACACTTTCCCCAGCAAGCACACGTAGGGGTTCTGTGAGCGAAAGAACAGCGCGCCCAAGCTGGCCAGCAGTCCTGCGCCAAGTCTGGAAAGACAAGAAATGATTTTAATTAGATCTACCTCTCATGGAAACAATATCTTTTCTATTAGTTTATTTTATTTGTATCTGTAAAAGTATTTAAGTTCTCTATTTGTACCCACTACCTCAAAGATTCAAAATTTAAATCTATTTTGAGATAATGGGGCAAATCTAAACAAGATGTTGATATTTACCCCCGTTTACGTAATTTGTTGAAACTTTAGCGTATTTTCTGGCAGAAGGGCTTAACAGGGCCACCGCCTGCCGGGGTTGCGGGTTTTTCGAAAGAGATACCGCGGCCCCGGAACGTAAAGGGCAATAGAAGGAACGTGGGTGGGTTTAAGTCAGTACAAGTCTACCACTCCCCCCGCTCCATCCAGGGCGGGGAAAGTTATTTAAAGATTTCCTATCCGAAAAAAAAAGCGTAATTTCTGCGCGTATTTGGAATTGCATCGCGTCTTGTGGCACACATTGTACTTACGTCTCTGTATTGTCAATTATACCATTTATATAATATCGTCTCGCTCATTCATTTAAAATCATGCGAAGTTTTGTGGGACTTAAGTTTAAGTCTCTTTTTAGGTAAAACTTACCCAATATCAATGTTGATCAACATAGTGACCAAGAAGGTCACAAGCCACACCATCGCGTCTAGTTTACTCAGCTTCCAGAATCTGAAACAATTTTCACGTTTAGAATATTATCTGATATTTCGTTCATTCTTTTTTTTTACATATCAAGGGATAAGGGATGAAATTTAGGATTGATTAAAAAAAAAAATCATGTTTCTAATTCCACCGGTTATGGCGGTGCGAGTAAATGAATGAATTTATAATATTTTGGATGTACTAACTTGCTAAGTTCCTTGACTTGCATGAACATGCCCTTGAGCGACACGACGATGATGGAGGCCAGCACACAGCGCGGCAGCACCTCGAAGAACGGCCCGATCCACAGCAGCACGCACAAGATCAGTATTGCACTCACCACGGAGGTTAAACCAGTCTTGGCGCCTGCCTGAAATACACCAAGAAACGTTGAGACTTCACTGCTACAAAGACCTTCTGGGGCTTTAGTTTTTAGCGAATGGGAAATCATCAAATAACTTCCCCCGCTCTGTGCGGACTGTGAGCGAAAGTGAGTTTGTTTGTTTGTTACGTCTTCACGCCTAAATGGCTAAACTGATTTCGATGAATTTTGGTACAGACATAGTTGAGACCATGGAGATGGACATACGCTATTTGTTTTTAAAGTGAGAAATGAGGGAGAAAGAGGTAAGTAAAGGGAAAACTTTGCTTTGCTATTACAATAAATAAGGCGCAAGGGCAAAAACTACAGGTAGGTACCTACCTGCTAATGAAGAAAGGGGAACTGTGTTATTCCGAATTTAACGCAAGCGAAGCCGCGGGCAAAAGCTAGTAATTTATACTACTGTTCACAATGATAATTTTCTAGAAGTTTAATTGTTTTTTCTACGGTGGTAAATTATCAAATAACTTCCCCCGCTCTGTGCGGATTGGGGGGGAGTTTCAGACTTGTACTGACTAAAACCCACCCATGTTCATTCTTGTGCCTGTTCCTTTATGTTCCTAGGCCGCGGTATCTCTTTCGAACAACCCGCAACCCATCTTCTGGGGCTTCAATGGTATTGACACCAACGTCGATGGAACACTTTTGTGTGTTTAATAAAACTGTTTTTAACAGTGGGGAATATTTTGTGATCGTATTTAACCGAATAGTTTTGTACACACGCCATGTTTTGTATACATGCATTTCTAGAATAACATGGCCTCTCTTCACGAAGGTTTCCCGTACAATGAGACATTCGCATCAACTGGTTTTGTATAGCTTTTTTTTTGTTTATTTTTTAGGGATGGGATATCGACTACAACGAACTAGAACAACACGCAATTCCGGCAGAAAGTGGCTCTGGCAGGCTTTCCTTTGCTAGTATTTCTAATGAAGCCAAGTGGCTTCGTCTCCCCATCATGGTGATATTTTTTTTAGAGTAGCGCTGTGGGTTATTATTTTTGTGAAATATAAAAAATAAACAATATGGCGGCGTTAGGTAAATGGGAACTAGCAAAAAAGACTTCATGCAGCTATACATTAAATGTATTTGAGCACTCACCTGATACTGGATGTAGGACCTTGACAAACTAGCGCAGAAAGGCGCGCAGCAGAAGAATGAACCAAAAATATTGCTGGCACCCTGCAATAAAGAGATTTTGTTATGGTTGAGTGCTTTGTATGAATAACAATTTTAGATATAAATAAGTGGGTATAGTGAAACCTTTTTATAGGTAGTATAACAATTCAATTAATTAAAAAGCTAACAATTTTTTCATCAAATTGAGTATAGTTGACCTAACAATTACTTTACGTAGGAGATAAAACAAAAATCGTCAAAAGTGGCAAATCAATTGAGATGAAATTCTAAATTATCCAGCCTGCACGCATTTCTAAACTAATATTTTCAAACGGTAATTTTGCAAGTTTGTATAAAGGGGTTAATTTACATTTACGCACCGAAATTAAAGGCAGAATAAGAGATCAAACTTGTTCGTTTTGTTAACCTTCTACTGCCTTATTACGCAAATAAATGATTTTTGAATTTTCAGAACTACTTATCCGATTGCAAAAATTACTTCATTAATTTCGAAGCTACACTACCCTTCGAGTGTCTATGTTCTATATTTAAAGTTCGCGTGGCATAACGCGAGCAAAGGGCTTACATGTCCAGAGATCGTACAGGCTAGACGTATGAGCAAGAGTTAGGGGAGTACTTTGCCTTTTACTTTAGCAGTGGGACACAATATAGGCTAGTTATAAAATTAATTAAAAAAATAAACCTCTAAAAATATGCGGGGAAGAGGTGATAAATAAAACAGTCAATATTTGCATAATACAAGAAGAGCAACTCACCAACGCCAAGAGCTCTTGATTCGCCTCAATCTCGTACTTATCCTTGGACGCGAAGATGAGAGCCATTGACATGGAGATGGTGTACGTTACCATGGTGATGGTGAATGCGTCTACCGCGATGTCTGGCAGGAGGTTCACGGGAGGCAACGTTGGTTCGGGAAGGCTGGACACAAAATGTTATCAAAATTATTCTTATAAAGAGGATTTCTTTTGGTTGTTTGTCTGTACCGAACAAACTTCGAAACTACTGGTCCGATTTTAACTAATTTTTCGATAGTAGAAAGCTAAATTATTAGGAAGTAACATAGGCTATATAACATCTTGCTATGACACTGGGGAGCTGAGCAGTGTGTGAAACCGCTGCACACAAATAGTATCAAATAAAAGATTTTTTAACCGACTTCAAAAAAAGGAGAAGGTTCTCAATTCGACTGTATGCTTTTTGTGTTTGTCACCTCATAACTTTTGACTGGGTGAACCGATTTTTATAATTCTTTTTTATTAGAAAGCTGTCGCTTCCCATGTGGTTACATTTCAATTTAATTTTTTGTCTCGTTTCGTCACGATTTGGGATAAAAGACACGGAGGTCTACAACAATATTGACCAGTTCGCGAGTTGTGGGCATTCGGGAAATAAATATACGTCGTATTGCTGACTGCTCCCACAAATATACGGAAGCAGTCAGACTGATTTTGGCTAAACAACGAAACGAATCGTAGTGAACAAGTCGATCTAAGTGCTTGGTGATCAGACGTGAATTCGTGATTGATTTTAATGAACTTCAGATCAGAAAAAATAATACCTCTAGCTGGTTATACAATTTATACTTTATTACAATGACATAAGAGTCACATGATGCAGTACTCACCCGGTAGGTATTTCCCCGACCAGGCTGATGCCAAACGTTTCATGCAGCTCGCCGAATCTGGAGGCAAGTGTGCCAATAACAATGGCCAGCAACTCTATGGGAACTGGTACACGAGATCTCTTGCTCACCCAAGGCTGGAAAAGAAAAATACTTTTATTACTTTACTATAATACTATTATAAATGCGAGTGTTTGTGAGGATGGATGGATGTCTGGATTTTTGTTACTCTTTCACGTCAAAACGGCTGAACAGATCTTAATGAAATTTGGCACAGAGGTAGATTATTGTCTGTAATAACACATAGGATACTTTTTTTTCGATGCAGGCGAAGCCGCGGGCGCCAGCTAGTTTATTATAAATGTTTTATGGAATAAAGTCGCGTTATTTACCTAAAATTCTGACTTAATCCTACCTAATCATATTTTTATAGATTCAAACCATTTTAAATCATTGTTCGTAAGTTAATTTTTAATATTAGTGTCAAAATTTTAGAATTAAGTGTTTTAGTTACACTGTTAACTTATATTACGTTTTAAATAAATAAATTAGCTTGAAACTCCATTAAAGTTATCGACATTAATTTTTAAACAAGATAAAACCACGAAATATTGGTTTTTTAGGCTTCCGTACCTCAAAAGGAAAAAATAGAACCATTGTAAAATCACTATGTTGTCCGTCTTTCAAGACCCTATATCTCAGGAACGCGTGGAGGTATCGGGTTGAAATTAAAACCATAATTATACTCAACTCTGTTGTCTCTTGGAGCTGTGAAAAAGTCTACGCAGTCAAAAGATATCTATGGCCTTTTATGTCGCAAGGTAAGGAACGATCTTGCCCGGTTTTTTTTGAAGTCATAAATACATTGTATTTTGAACCTAATTCTAGTGCAAAAGGAGCCAGTATTCGAAGAAGTGGATTGAAATTGTCCTTACCTTAAGCCTTTCGTTGTTCAGTGCAATGATGAGACAGGTGATGAAGGATATCGTGAAGGCGCCCCAGTTGGTAGCCGGCAGGTTCTTACACACCTCTATGAACGTCTGGAGCAAAACAATAACGATTTAAATGCTGGATAGTGATCTGCTGATCTTGCATCACTGTGCATCTTAAAGTGAACTGTATTTCATTAACTATAAGGTTTCTATTCGGGTTAACAAGCAAGTGACACGGTAGCAGGGCCCTGTAGGGTTACCGTGACTGACGTCTTAAAGAAGCATTGTTTTGATGTCATTCCAATGAGGGAAAGGGACAGTGCTATGCAGGGTGTCTAGCGCCATCTCTTTCCCACACTAGAAGGAGATTAAATTAATTCTTCTTTATGACGGTTTATAGTCTACCATGTCATGTTAGTTAGTAACGAAGCGAAGGTGTTTTACAGCGTTTCGCAAAACTGGTACCCGTTAAAAATCTAAAGAACAAGGAGTATCTTAGTCACGTAACACGATTACTAGCATAACGCGAAGGAAATTCCTTATTAAATCATTGATGATTGACGACAAAAACAGGATGAAGGAAAATGAAATATATTGCAATTGCCAGAAGTACACACAGCGGCTTGGCTAGGGGCTAACAATACGGCAAGTCCATAAAGGTTCCTACACACAGTGCCGGCGGCAATGCCGCCGGGTTTATGCCGAGCGAGTATGCCGCTAGCAATACAAGCCACCGGCACAAGCCGCGCAAAGCTGCCAAGCATCATTCCGGTTGTGACAATCACATAAAACGCTAGCTACAAACCGCACACCACTACCGCTCGAATGCCAGGAACAAGCCGAGTTACCCGCCGGCACACCCCGGTGGCCATGCCGGCGACTTTTTTTTGTAGCAAAGCCGGCGGGTGCGCGGCGGCCTAGCCGGCGGCTTGCTGTGTGACTAGCAGACTGTTCAGAAACCCTAACATCTTGAAAATATCAATGGAGGTTACAAGAGCAAGCCAAGCTTTTAGGCTTGTAGGAAAGTAATGCCGCAAAGTACGCATATGGAAGAACAAAAAAAAACATCATCATCTTCTTGCCCATCTCCCATTCATTTGGCGTCGGCGCAATATGTTTTCTTCTTCTTCCATTCTCCCCTATCAGACGTCACGGCATCATTTACTCCTTTCTCCTTCATATCATTCCTTAGACAATCCTACCATCTTTTCGTTTGCCTTCTTCTACCTCTCCATCCATCAATATTCATCAAAACAAGAAAGATAATAATGTTTGTCTCAGTACGCCAAATCCGCAACCATCAGCGCTTGGCGACAGCGAACAGTTCGTAGTAGACAATTGTATGGATTAAAACTTACATATACAACTTTAAAGTTCCCCGACAACTTGACTATCTTGATGCCGAACAGATCCTTAAGTTGGGAAGCCAACACGTGGAAGGAGGCTGCAGTCGTGAACCCTGACACCAGGGGCTCGGAGAGTAGCGTGGACACCGCGCCGAGGCGGAGGATCCACATTAATACCTGGTGGAATAATAATATCGTAAGTACGATTGGTGGCATTATATCCTATTGGCTTTGCAATTTTTCGGTCAATACTTGCTGGGGAGGTTGTTCCGTCACTTCTTCTTTCCAGCTATAACACTAGGAAGTGGCGAAGGGCGTTAAGGAGACTATCTCTTGTAATGTTGACGATCACAAAGTGCTGATTAATAGCCTACTTTGAATTGATGATTCAAAATAACATTTAGCGTCCGATCTGAAGCACAGAAGAGCTCGCAGCGATGTTTAAGTTAAGCCGCGCTTGCCTAGGTTTGTTGTGGATGAGTGATCACCCATTAAAAACTGAATTTCCTTCTTGCCTCGGAAAGCACAAGCACGTTAAGAGTTTTTTTATTCAGATGCATCTGGTTAGACTAGAAGCCAAGCCAAGGGAAAAGACTAGAAAGCTAGCTAAAAGTAATTTATAATTAGTTGTAACTTTTACTAAAGTGTTTAAAGTGTTATTGAGATAATATCAATAATTTCTTTAAGTAGATACATGAAATACAGAGGAAGTTTTTAATTATAATATAACTAGCTTTTGCCCGCGGCTTCGCTCGCGTTATATTCGGGGTAACACAGTTCCCATTTCCTAATTTGCAGGTACCTGCTACCTGTAATTTTTGCCCTTGCGCCTTATTTATTGTAATAGCAATGCTAAGTTTTCCCATTTCTTTCCTCTTTCTCCCACAAAAATCACTTTAAAAAGAATATGTTATGTCCGTCTCCAGGGTCCCAGCTATCTCTGTATCAAAATTCATCAAAATCGATTGGGCCATTTAAGCATGAAGACGTAACAAACTCACTTTCGCTTTTATAATATTAGATTTTTTTTTAAAGATTAGATTTATAAATTTATTTATGTACACACAAAACACAATATAATGGAAAAAATAATACATACAGACAAAAGAGCACAAAGGTACTGCTTATTTCATAAAGAAATCTCTTCCAGCAGACCTGCGATAGGACAGTTGATGTAAGATGCATTAGTAAGGATGTCATACTATAGTTACCTGAAATAATCCGACGCACAAGCATACTGCACTAAGAACTTGTAATGGTGTATATGCCTGAATAGGTTCCGCTCCTAACAACGTTATTACTGTAAACAAAGAAATAACCTATTTAAGGAAACATACTTATTATCAGATCAATAACTCTTGCCTAAGTTGGTCCTTGGATGGGTCAAGGTCACCCATTACAAGTTTCCTATGTACCTCGGAGAGCACGGTAACCTGTTAGTCCCTGCTGTCATTTGTGGATTTTTGACAGTTGTTACAGGTAGTCAGTGACTTGAAAGTTTGACAACCAGTCTTACCATATATAGTTATGGTATATTGATATTCACATAATTTTTATCGAGTATTCATTTTCCATTGTTACCATAAAAGATAAGCAAATCATCCATTTAGACAGAGAAAGAGATTATAGGCGATAACTCATAAACTACTTAAGCAATATATATAAAATTGATATATGGGACCACCTGGAAAGTATACCCTTTCAAACAAAAAAATAAATTTGCAAATCGGTCCAGGCATCTTTGAGTAATCGGGGTACATACATAAAAAAAGATTCTGAAGAATTGAGAACGTCGTCCTTTTTTGAAATCGGTTACTTGCTATTGAAGACGAAACGCATAATGTGACTGAAATAGTGATTGTTATGAATGTTGATGGATGGAGACGGAGGCAGAATAAAGAAAAGATGGATGGGTTGTGTAAGGAATGATATGAAGGAGACAGGATTAAATGATGCCATGACGTCTGACAGAGGAAAACGGAAGATGAAAACGTGTTGCGCGGACCCCAAATAGAATGGGACAAGGGCAGTAAAATGATAATCTTACAAACAATTTTTAAGCAGTTCCGCTCGCGAACACATTTCATGGAATCTAGATTCTACCGGTAACTTAATAAGGTTACTTACAATTTGACAACTGCGTATGGTTACTGCCGGTAATGTTCACTAGTATAGGCGGCGGTAATCCTGGTGGCGCCGAGTGCTGTGTTACCACCTGTGAATAATATATAATTTAGTTTTAATTCTGCGAAATTCCAGGTTTGGATGCAGGACGCAACACTCGCATTTAAGAAAAACCCAAAGGCTGACTGGTAGATAATGCTTTATGGAGTTTATGGCATTAAGTCCGCCTATGTACCACTATTGTACATGAAGTTTAAATAAATAAATACTACCTAATTTTTTTATAGAAACGTTTCACTGCACTAGGAATTTCCCCTATTTTGTGGGTGCGTTTACAAACATTTAAACTCACATACACAAACAGCCAGACCCGGAACAACTACCTGTAGGTCATACAAATATTTGTTCCGTGCGGGGATCGATCTTTTTGCTTCTCCACATCCAAATGAAGAGTCATGACATTTACCTTTCCAGCCATGAGGCAAGCCACCGCAAAGGTGCCCATGGACACGTGAGGAGAAGTTCCAAGGATAACGTACATTAGGACCGGGAAGAATGCCATGTACAGCCCCACTATCGGCGGGACTTCTGCCAAGAGTGCGTACGCCATACCTGGAAACAATTTGTCGTTGATGAATATTATGGAAGGCAAGCGTGTGCCCCATAATTATTACTTTAATATCAAATTAAAAAATAAATGTAATTTGGGCGAGGTTATTGCCATCAACCGGGCACAATTTTAGTCTCCATGGGTGCTACTGAAAAAATGCTAATGGAAAAACGCAATAACAATTTGCTTGACCCGGGAATTGAACCCAGAACCTCATGTTAATATAAATTTTATACCCGAAAGAAGTCTTGTTCATTTGTATGAACAAACCGATTTTATTTTCTTTAATTGTTTAAAGAAAATAAAATCGGCTCATTTCGATACGGGCGATGCAGCTCGTTAGAGTAGGGCATTACATGGGAATAATAACATACTTGGTCGATAAAGCCGATTTCATGTCGATATCTGACTTCACTATGGTCATTAGAACTTCGATCATCCCTTACCTTGTGGTATATGCATGATGGCCGTGGTAGCGCCAGCCACCAGGTCGCCAATCAGATGTTTCTGAAAACTGTACTTGGGCAGCCATCTCACCAGAGGGATCGAATTCAGCAGGCACTCGCCAAAACCACAAGATCTCACTACTTTTTTGCACCGCTGGGTCACTGAAAAATTTATGAAAAAAGTGAGACAGCAATTCTCGACGACCAGAAAGAAATTAAGCGCAGGATCAACGGTTTTTACATGCTTTCCGAGGAATTGGAGTGTCACACCGCCAACTTCTTGAGTGGCTACATTAATGTCAAGTACTACCGTGAACTGCAGGGGCTTTTCGAAATCAGAAACAAGTATGTTTTTCTGGGTAGCGCTGCCTGGCAGCGTGGACAGCCAACCGTGTTACCTACTGACTGGCTTATTATTTTACTATGCACCAATCACCACAACATTTCGCAGTTTACAGCTAGATATGGGCTCCTCTAAAGCGCTAGAATACCACCGCACCATTCCAACCACCGTTTTAAAATGCATCTAGTTGGCGGTGTACAACGCTGCGCTTGCAGAAACGCGGTCTCCAGGACAGCATAAATCGTCGTTGCCCGGACAACTCTACCGGTCCACTGTCATTTCAGCTTGATTATTTTGCAAGCTATGTTAATAACTCCAGTTCTTTTGCGGATAATTTTACTATATTTCTGGATCATGTATGGCTTTGACGATACGAGGAGAAAATAAATGGTTAATGGAACCTAGTCCGCCCGTTTTGGGCCCAATTCGAGTGTGGATCCACACTCGAAACAACACAGGATATGCAATTTTTTTTCGATGTGTACATCTTTTTGCACACTTACACCCTACTGCTGGTCGGTTAAACCAGGAATGAAGAAGAAGAATAATGGAACTTACGCGGGACTTCAGGTAATTTATAGTCAGCATCTTTATTGAGGGTATCTTGGTGATACACGCGTCTGACTATGTTGAGTTGCTGTATACTTGTCCTGGGCGCAGGCTGGGCCCTGGGAACAAACACGATATTCAAGGTTATTCAGGAGTCTTCCAGAATTAAGCACAGGCTGCAGACCATAGTGGCACTGGAATTGCGATCTAGGTTGCGATGTAGGTAGACTTAATGTTCATAAATCTAAGATTTTATTCATATAATATGCATATCATGCGGGATCTTGACTGAATTCGCACTTGAATCGAGTTCATGATAAATTTGGAATTGGCATATTAACGTAAGCTTTGTTGTAAAGGGTCTTAGTCAAAATGAGAGTACCTAAGCCCAATAGAAAAGTATATCAAATCAGTTCACAATATATGTTCTCCAATTCTTGTTATTGCAACAAATACGAAAGTCGAGCTACGGCCAATTTCCTGTCTTTGATGAGTTGGAGGAGTGAAGTCCTAGTATGGATTGTACAGGTTGAAGTAATGGAATGGTTGTTAATCTTAGTGTATTACTATTTTGCCCAAATGCTAAAAGCAAAATATTTTAAGTAGCTCTCTCTATTCGTGCCCTCCTGCAACTTAGGACCTTGTTGGTTTAGAATGAATTGAAAGTTAATTTTTTTTTTAGCTACTATTTGAAATAAATTTCAATTCTGTTGGTCTTACTCCCGGAGTTCAAAGAAAAATACCCATAGTCCTTTATACTACAGAAAACGTCTTCTAAACATTTATATTTGCAATTTGAATAATTAGATTAACTCCTCTGCAATGACGAAGGTAGATCATTCTGTTTGAAGTTCGATATATCGATAATTGTTTACGTAAGAGCGATGTATTCTAATCTAAATGAGTGTATATCATTACCGGCTATTCCAATTTGTAAGTTTAGCACATTGTAGCATTCGCACATTATATACAAAGTAATAATTTGTAGGCGTATGTATAGCGTAGTTCTATATCTGGACGATTGCATCTACCTATGATTCATTATTGAGAAGAATAAAAGAATTAAATGATGAAGATGTTATTTAGGTTAGCAAAAACGGTAACCTTATAGGATCACTTGGTTGGCCGTTTGTCTGTCTGTCAAGACTCTTTTAAGTGTTATAACTTATCACACAATGACAATTTCCTAGAAGATTCATTTTTATTTCTCTATGTTTGGTAAATCATCAAATAACTTCCCCCGCTCTGGGCGAAGCGGACGGGAGTGTCCGAATTTTACTGACTAAAACGCACCCATGTTCCTTCTTCTGCCCTTTATGTTCCGAGGCCGCGGTATCTCTTTCAAACAACCCGCAGCCCTTGTAGAAGTTTCCTTTAGTTTAACTTTATATCATGATACTAAAGGGTCTAATGATACCTACTACATTGATCTCAAGATAAAACTCTCCTGATACAAGATCATTCGGTTTTGGAAGTACATTCAACTGGTTGGAGGAATGCACTCTATCTAGATTTTGTTGTCTGAGAAGTCTGGAACGTAAGCAATAACTACTATTTATTAAAAATAACAATAAGACAACGATCCATTAAGACTAGGAAATACAATAAAATACCTTACCAATTAATTAGAATGTCTAAACTGTAAAAAAAGGATACCACAAAAAAATCTACGGACGCTCAACTATTTTGGGTTAAAAACTAAGAGAAATTTACTTAAACCCTTTTTTAAAAGTCAAAATACTTTGTCTAGTATTGTTTTCAGTCTAAATAACTAGTTAATTAATTCATAAATTTGTACTAACATGCAATTTCTTTATTGTTTACAAGGACTCATGCCACGGCAGTATGGTGTTGACTTGACAGTTATTGCGCCACAGATTATCTCAGAACATAGCGACGTTATTATATTCAGATTTGTTGATTATATAAGGACTGTTTTGTATTTACAAAATATGTTATAACCTACGGGCTACGGAACATCCTAGGACAAGACAATGACAGATGAAATACACAATATATTTAGACTGTGAGCCAGACGAAAGCGTTATCATCTGCCTAGCCTTTTCTCAACCTATATTGGTATGCTTCCAGTGAATACCAGTATTCCATATGCTGACTATCTGACGCCCACAACCCAGTTAGCAATTGGTAAGACTGGTTGTCAGACTTTCGGGGACACTGACTATCTGTAATGACTGTAAAACATCTACAAATGACAACCGGTACTATCACCTAGCCACGAATTCCTTTAAACTGGATAAGGGCAGCCACGCGTGCCTCAAAGAGATGTCAACAAAGCAGAAGGGGCTGCCAGGGCCACTGCCTCCCGGGTCTGCGGGTTGTTCGAAAGAGATACCGCGGCACCGAAATACAAAGGGCAAAAGAAGGAAGATGGATGGGTTTTGGTCTGTAAAATACTGTGCGGCGACTCCTTCCCGCTCCGCCCAGAGCAGGAGACGTTGGTTGGTTAGTGATGGTTTCCTATCCGAAAAAAACCTTCCTTTCTATGCAAACTGGACTGTTCAGAGACACTAAATTCAAACAAAAAAAAATTATAAATGAGTGCAGTGGACAGTCCTTTCCGCCTCTCGCCAGTAACTTGTTGCTGTGACAAAAGATGATTAGGGTCTATCCCTATCTCCTATAGATCCTGAGTTATTATCTGCCTAGACATAAGGCCACTTTAGCCATGAAACCCGGTTTCATCCGCTTAAGATAATTTTAGCCGGCGCGGCGATTGCGATTTTTGCAACAGTCCACGCTTAGTTAGGGCTATTACAGACACTCACTCAAGCAGAACATGATGTTTATTTATCTATGTTTTAAGTATTTATCTATTTTCATGATCTGTTATTGTGTCATTCGACCTTTAGATCTACGAAGATTTTAAGGTTTAATTACCTCAGAAACCTTATTGGATCACTTTGTTGTTAGTCCGTTTGTCTATCTGTCCCTTTATCTCGGGAACGCGTGAAGGTATCAAGTTAAAATTTAAAATATATTTTCAAGAATGTGGCCACTTGAAGATGTGATAAAATCAACCCTCAAGTTTACGCAGTCAAAAAATATGGCCGTTTATTGATTGATTTGTTAGATGCCGTCTTCTTAACGTCAATAAAGAATACATCTGTCTGCTACCTGACCGGTTCCTGGCGTTTTTATGGTCATTGGGAGAACCTTTTTTTTGCGTGTGCAAAACCATCAAAAAACTTCCCCCACTCTGGGCGGAGTGGGGGGACTATCAGACTTTTACTGACTGAAACCCACCAATGTTCTTTAAGTTCCGGAGCCGCACCCGATATGCCCACAACATTTCATAAGAATCGGTCGAGCCGTTTCGGAGGAGTATGGGAACGAACATTGTGACACGAGAATTTTATATTATATTAGATAGACAACGACAAGCTCATCCCATTCCATATTTCTTTAAGTAGGTTTTATGTTCCCAAGTATTTTTATACAGTCTTAAGTTTTTAGTGATCGTTACCCATTAGAGAAAATTCCCGTCTGTAGGTTTGAAAGGAGAAAGGGAAAACCTTCGCCCAGCAGTAAATAATTCAAAGTAAAACTTGCCAGTTATCATTAATATCGTCGTCATCATCATGTAACAGTGGTTCCTGTTCATCATTATTTTCAAAATCACTCTCGTATATTAAAAACGTCTTTTTCATACGCATTTTTGTAACTCACTCAGAAAATACCATGAGATGTGTATGGAACATATAATTTATAATTTTGAAACTCGTAGGTAGGATTAATTTAATGAATCATTAGAATGTTACACTTAACACGATTATTTTTCAAATATTAAAGTTATCAACAAGTTATAACTCCACAAAAATCAACAGGAAACTTAACTAACAAACACCACTTGTTATTTAACAAAAACTGTTTATAACTTAACGAAAACTATGTATATGAAAATATATCATCCAAAAAAAAACTTGCACAATTTTTTCAGTCACTTTCCGACGTCCCTTTACAAATTAACACAATACAAAAGTTTAATTCAAATTATTGTAATGTTTTCTTTTTTAATACTGTAATAACTTAACGGACGTTTAGTAAGCCAATCGGTTAGTTCAGAACTGAGTCTAGTTGGTTCTGATAACGCAAGGCGACATGGCTGGTCGCTCAATGATTGAGTACTTTTTAGAGAAATTCATTTTAAAATGACCTTGCACTGATGAAATAAAAAACTGTAGTCGAAGTTTCAGAATAGTCTAAGAAACCTTATGATCAGTGTTTTTAATACACATACAAGAACACGTTATTTTTTGTAGGTGGGAATTCATTAAATAACTTCTCCCCCCGAGCCCCACGGAGGGAGTGTCACACTTTTACCGACTAAAACCCATCCATGTTCGTTTTTTTGCCCTTTGTGTTCTGGGGCCGCGGTATTTCTTTCGAACCAACCCACAAACCTTTTATAAAAAGGGTAACTTATAAAACAGTATCTAGTATAAAATTAAAGTTTGTAAAAATGTAGTTAATTTTTATTACATCTACCTTCGTTTGTAAATGAAATTACGACATCAAAGACATGTATTTTATGAATGTGCCTTAATATGTAGTTAGAACTTTTAGTTTTATTTTAAATACAGTATATAGCTGTTGTAATGTCGTTGTGCTCTAGTTTTTATTGCGTGATTGAAAACAATTTAAACCAAGTCTTTTTTATGATAAAAAAATATCTTGCTTTCGTACGTCGAAGTTCCTAAGACTTTGGAATACTCGATATGTAAGTATAATTGGAAACCATAAACCAATTTGTAGGCAAAGAGATCTACTATGTATATCTTGAAAGAATATCCTATCAATAAGATAAAAGCGAATGTTTGTGAGGATGTTTGTTGCTCTTTCACGCAAAAAATACTGATTGAAATTTTATGAAACTCCACAATAATATAATTTCTACACAATAACACATAGGCTAGAATTCATAAAGATATCCTTACTTAATATTATAAAAGCGAAAGTGAGTTTGTATATTTGTTTGTTTCGTCTTTACACTTAAATGGCTAAACCGATTTTGATGAATTTTGGTACAGAGATAGTGGAGACGGATAGGCCTATCCTGGAGACGGATAGGCTTATTATATTTTTTTAAAGTGAGAAATGAGGGAAGAAAAGGGAAAAATTAGCTTTACTATTACAATAAATAAGGCGCAAGGGCAAATACTACAGGTAGCAGTTACCTGCAAATCAGGAAAGGGGAACTGTGTTACCCCGAATTAGACGCGAGCGGGCATTAGAAATATTGATCACAAATAAAATATCGCTGTTACAAAATGTTACAATTAGAATAAAATGCGTACGATCGTGTAGCACCGGGGTCCGGTATCCCTGACCCCTTATCACTTACTTCTGGATGGTCATGTGATGTCGGTAGATATCGGAATTTATTTATTTATAGTGTAATGACCCCAAAACATTTTTATTGCTTCTATTTATAAGGTTCTGTACCTCAACAGGATAAAACGTTTAAGCTTTTAGCGATAAGACCGCCCATTGTGTCACTCCATGTATAAGATGTATATTGTATGACGGGCCTGTTGGTCTAGTGGTTAGTGGCCCTGACTGCTGAGCCGGAGGTCGTGGGTTCGATTCCCACCCAGGACAAACTTTGTGTGATGAGCATGATTGTTTGTTCTGTGTCTGGGTGTGATTTATCTATAATATGTATGTATTTATGAATTATATAAGTATGTATATCAGTTGTCTGGTTACCATAACACAAGCTCTGCTTAGCTTGGGATCAGATAGCCGTGTGTGAGTTGTCCCAAGATATTTTTTTAATTTTTTTATTTATTTATTGTTATACTAGGAATTTGTATGGTGTACATAATAAAGAATATTCTATAATTATATTTATCTAAAACGGAACCCTTATTAGATCACTTCGTTGTCCGTCTGTGTCTGTCTGTCAGTCAAGAACCTTTATCTGGGGAACGTGTGGAGGTATCGAGTTGAAATAAAAACCATATACACTCTGTGGTCTCTTTGTCCTGTGAAAAAATCAACTCTCTAAGTCAAAAGATATCACTGTTTATGTCGCAAGTTTGTACGGAACTCTCGGTGCGCGGGTCTGACTCGCTTTTGGCCGGTTTTTTTTGTGACATAAGGAATTTCTCCTGTATCGTGGGTGATTTTGAGTTTAAATGTTTGTAAACGTACAAACATTTAAACTCAAAATACACAAACAGCCAGACCCGGAACAACAAATATCTGTTCTGTACGGGGATCGAACCCGCGACACCTAGCGCAGTCGATCACACAGCCACTGCGCCAACCGTGTCGTCAATTGATTGGAATTGAACAGCAAGTTTCATTCTAATAAAAAAGTTCTAATACAGTTTCAATATTAGGCCTTGAACACCTGAAGATACATTACATTTTGCCTTTAACGTAACAGGCAGCGTCCAAGGCTTATTTTTTCATGGATCACTCGAGGGTTTTGTTTGTTGATTAGAATATAATGCAACTTATTATAGCCTTAGCTATAATCATTATCACCTATTTGTAAAGCTGCCGATAATGAGCTAAACATGCTTATGGCCGTTGTAATTATATATTTAGGTGACATTGGCCCTACTCGTGTATTAGAAAAACCTTGTATGTCATAGTGAGAGTGACCATCAAGTTTGTTTTTTTTTAAATCGTTGCCCCACACTAGGAATTTCTCCTGTATCGTGGGTGCGTTTACAAAAATTTAAATACACATACACAAACAGCCAGACCCGATACAACTACCTGTAGGCCATACAAATATTTGTTGCGTGCGGGAATCGAACCCGCGACACGCAACGCAGCAGTCAATCGCTCAGCCACTCCGCCAACCGTGTCGTCAGATACATTATGGATTCATCTTGGCATCAATTTACCTGTGAAGTTTCTATGGACGTTGGACCAGAAAAGAGATGAATGATGGTGGTAGCACGACCAGGGCCTTTAATAGTTTTAATGACTTCAAAAACTAGGGGGATGTTTTCTATTCGACTGTTTTTAGGGTTTCATACCTCAAAAGGAAAAAACGGAACCCTTATAGAATCACTTTGTTGTCCGTCTGTATGTCAAGACCCTTTATCTCGGAAACGCCTGGAGGTATCGAGTTGAAATTAAAACCATATAATAAAATTTGAGAGGTGTCAAGGGACACCCGGATAAAACGAAGTTATTATTTATTATGTACATAAAACCTGTATACACTCAACAAAAATAATCGTCGCGACACCACACTGTTCAATGCAAAATAGATAGATGAAACGAAAATAACTGGCTTGCTTTCTATGAGAGAGAGAGAGAGACAAAGAAATACACGCACGCCGCACGGTTTACAACTATAGCAAAAAGAGTCGTTACAACTTTTGGTCTTAATTTTTCCGTGTAGCCCCCTTTCGCAACGCGCGATAAGGAACTCCGTTCCAATAAGTCTGTGGTCACGTATAGATGTAAAAAAACAACCCTCTCTAAGACTACGCAGTCAATATGGCCGTTTATGTAGCATGTTTGTACGGAACCTTCGGCGGGCGAGTCCGACTCGCACTTAACCGTTTTTCTTTGTTTTGTATGTTTGTTACGATTTTCAAAAAGTCTCTTTTCAAATGTTTTCTAAAAGAGTGGCCAACTTTGCCCTATTTTCCTAAACAAAGGGTACCCAGGTTCAGCGTCCAATGCATCAAATAAGATTCGAACGGGAAGTCCACTGCAATAACCCACTGACATTATTTGATACCGCGTCTATAGATAATGGATCACATGATCGAATAACTATGTAAAGTTTGTACTGTTATCAGTTAATAATTATGACGTCGTTATTCATGATTTATGTCGAAATGAGAGCTTTCACGTGATGTGTACATTTTACGTTTGGACTACGAACAAAACGGACTCCTTACTAATATTATAAAAGCGAAAGTGAGTTTGTTGGTTTGTTTGTTACGTTTTCACGCCTAAATGGCTTAACCGATTTTAATGAATTTTGGTACAGAGATAGTTGGGACCCTGGAGACGAAACATAAGCTATTTAAAAAAAAACAACTGAGAAATGAGTGAGAAAGAGGGAGAAAAAGGAAAACTTAGCATTGCTATTACAATAAGCAAGGCAAAAACTACAGGTACCTGCAAACCAGGAAAGAGTAACTGTCTTATCCCGAATTTAACGCGGGCGAAAGCTAGTTTAATATTATAAATGCGAATGTTTGTGAGGATGTATGGATGTTGGTTACTCTTTCACGTCAAAACGGCTGAACTGATAGTTCATAATAATTTATAATCATTATGAATTATCCGTTTAGCTTTGGGTCTTGATGAAATTTGGCACAGAGGTAGATTATAGTCTGAAATAACACAAAGAATTTTTTTTTGGACATCACGCGGGCGTTGCCGCGGGCGCCAGATAGTTACGAAATAATTCTCATCGTAAAGTAGAAACCGTTTTAGGGTTCCGTACCCCTAAAGTAAAAAGCGGAACCCTTATTGGATCACTTTGTTGTCTGTCAGTCTGTCAAGACCCTTTATCACGGGAACGCGTGAAAATCATATACCTACTCAAGTCTGTAGTCCCTTGAATTTGTGATCACTCTATGTCAACGCAGTCAAAAGATATTGCCGTTTACGTCGCAAGTTTGTACAAAACCCCCGTTGCACTAGTCCAACTTGAACTTGGCCGGTTTTTCTTTGATATACTGAAAGGAATTGAAAATCTCACACAATTCTACGATCGTTTCCTTTGTCTTCCTTAAACATTACACACACATATTTTTTTTCAATCATATTTGTGTAATCTCAAGGTCAACATATATGTTGTAACCATGATCTGCGCGCTGCACGGCGCCGGCGGTAGACAGTAAATAACTTTCATTATCAATTACCCTCTTATTTCATACTAATTGTTAAGGCTACAATCTTCTGCTACTCCTGGACAACAAACATGTTTATGTTATACTTTAGTATTTATTTCTGTACAAGTGATTTGTGATATTTAGAAATAAATGAATTCAAACCGTATCTTGTAAAATTATTATGATTTAAAAGTTTGTTCATGGAGTTTCTTGCCCATTCTTCTCCATAGAAATCATCACCTTGGAATGGGCAACTACAGTAGGTACTTTCACAAGTTATTTTGCATTGTGTCTGGGACTGTAGCTTATTTTTTATTGTTTCTGGACAAAAGTGCCTGTAATTAAAAAAATACTTTGCGTTTGAGTTTTACATAAATGCGCCTGCATTTACTTTGAAGGCAATGTTTGACACTTAACTTCCACATTGCTATAATAATTTGATCAGGCGTGAAAAATGTCTGCATTTTGCGTTGCTGTGATATTTATATCAGGCGGACTGGCTGACAAACTTGTTTCTGTGATAGAAGATGATTTGCAATTTTCATGTAAAGACGGTTTATTGAATTTTAGTTCGTTATTCACTTTTACACATGTTTTTTTTAGATTTTTATAAAGCTTCGTCACATTTGGAGATTTGCGGTTCCTACCAATCTTAGGCCGTACGTTCGGGATTTTTGGCACAACTCCGGACGTCGAGATAATTCCACCACAAAAAGGATTTATTTTCGTTGGATCCCAGTTTTTGATCCCATTTTATAGGTATTAACGATGGGTCCCATTTGATATTACCATTGAATCCCATTTTATGACAACATGTGTACATTTCAGAAGAAAAGTGATTTACTTTTATTAAATATTTCAAAAACACCGTGTGTATTTTGGATTTTTTAGGATTGTTGCCACTGGGGAACAAACAAGCGCCTCTTAGCTCAAAAAAAAAAATACTGCCGTCATGATTTTTCCATATTTTTTTTTTTATATAATGTGGCCGTTTCTGGCACACAGGTCACAGTTTTAACGTAACCTTTTTTTGTAAATAAGTAATTATCCTAATCTAAATAGTTCAGTTCCGGGTAACCAACTAAAAACAATCTCTTTTTTCTATAAATGCAGGTCGTTTGTGGCACTCGCCGGCCGCTGCCGCGGCACCGCTCGCTCCGCTCGCTCGGCTCGTGCGTAGGAGGTCACAGTTTTAACCTAACCTAACCTAGTTCCCGGTTCCTATAATTTGTTTGCGTGATGAAATTTTGTCAAAATCTTTTCGGAAAAACGGCAGGCACCCGTTATTCTAACATAACCTATCCACATACCCAAATTTCATCCAAATCAGTCTAGAAGTTTGAGCGTGTTGGAATAACAAACATACATACAAAGTTTCGCCTTAAAATATTATTGTGATTTTGTTGTTGGATGTACCCGCATTCAGATGTTTTTAAACATCTGGGATCCAACGGAAATAGTTTTTGGGATTCAATGGCAATAAAACGTATTTTTTTAGTATTTTTCAAATTTGGGATTCAACGGAAATATATAATAATGTTTTGTGGGATCCAACGCCAAAAATATTAAAGTGGGATCAAAAACTGGGATCCAACGAAAATAAACGACAAAAAGTGTCCTTTTCCAGTAATATATATTTTGTGTTTAGAGTTACTTCGTATAAAGCGTGCTTGTTTATGGCCTTCGTGATGGATCGGTTTTTGTATAATACGGAATAATTTAAAAGAAAAAAGACCTGAATATTGATCACTTGTCCGAAGGTTTTTCCGGAAAACAGTTTCTGCAATAAACCCTTTTATTTTTTTATTATTATTAAAAATCATAGACCTGGGCTGAGTTTGTGTATGAACGTAGTGCTTTTACGACTGAGAGTATCTATAAATTTAAAAAAAAACTGTACGTGTTTTAAACAGAATAAACTCATTTGTTCTGGACATTTTTATCTAGGAAATCTGGATTCCTAATAAAAAAGTCGAGTCACCTCATTGCCAAGTGTGTAACCAAGTCGAGCATGTCTAACATTTGCTGGTGGAATGTGAATAGAACAGGACAGAGAGAGAGAGAGAGAGAGTTAGTGATGCCAAAGTTTTTCTTTTTGTTTCTGGTTGAAAATTCATCAAATAATTTTCTTCGCTCTGTGCGGAGCGGGGACAGTGTCAGACTTGTACTGTCTAAAACCCACTCATGTTCCTTCTTTTGCCCTTTATGTTCTGGGGCCGCGGTATCTCTTTCGAACAACCCGCAACCCCGGCAGGCGATGGCCCCGCCAGGCCCCTCTGCTTTGCTGACAACACTTTGAGGCGCACGTGGAACCCTAAAGCCGAACGCGACGTCGACAGGGCCTGTTGTCACTACAGTGACGGGCGGTGAGTTACCTATTGTTCACTGTCCACAGACCTGCATCTACGGTGGCCTGGAGTTGTCTTGCCCGGAGCGTCTCCAGCGGCGGCTGGGTTGGTTTGAGGTTTATCTCCCTCGCTTAGGCAATAATGTAATATTTAATTAAGGTTAATTTAAATAGGTGTAATAGTTAATGGATTAGGGTATGATGACGCTGACATACCTTCGTAAAGCAAAAGCCTCTAAATAAAAAAAAGTGAATCTCATTTATTCTACAGCTGCAGGTACTCGTCGGATTTAGATGTAAAACACAAGTTTATCTACAGGCGGATATCAATGACATCCACTTACTAAACTCTCTGATAAAAGACATATATTGATTATATTTAATGTTTAATCTTTATCGCGTACTTATGTATTGGTGCGAATAGGTACTTTTATTCAATTTGTTTTAGGCTTGATTGTTCTTTTTTTGACTTTGATCTTCTGAAGTTGGTGTTGGTTTTTCTTCGCACTACTGGGGTGATTGTGTCCCCACACCGCAACCAGAATCGAAGAAACATCGTGTGGTTTTAGTCAGTAGGAGTCTGATAAAGCCCTCAGCCGCTCCATGGCGGAGGACATACATCGAGGACTTCCACACGAAACAAAAAAGCCGGCCCAAAACGAGTCAGACTCGCGCATCGAGGGCTCCGTACAAAGGGACATAAACAGCCATATCTTTTGACTGCGTTGACTTAGGAGGTTGATTTTTTCACAGCACAAAGGGACTATAGACTTGAGTGTATGGTTTTAATTTCAAACCGATACCTCCACGCGTTCCTGAGATAAAGGGTCTTGACAGACAGACATACGGACAACAAGGTGATGATGACGTGTCGTGCCACGTGCTGTCCTGGCTGTCGTAACACTTTAATAGCGTAACTCATTAACAATCATAATGTTGTTCCTATTGACAATACAATCAGACAGACTCGACATAGGTAATTCACATCGCTTCATGTTTGAAGAATTAACTTAGATTAAACAATTACCAACAATATTCGGGGAGACCCTCGTTAGGCAGCTGGATAAGTACCCCTGGATACGACTCGTACTGTTAGAATGTTCATCTCTCTGGAGCCCTGCCTAGACCCTGTTCCAGATACCGGTGGGCTAGTGGTGAGTTTGTTTGTTACGTCTTCACGTCTAAATGGCCAAACCGATTTTGATGAATTTTGGTACAGAGATAGTTGGAACCCTGGAGAAGGACTTAGGCTAAAAAAGTGAGAAAAGGGAGAGAAAGAGGAAAGAAAAGGGGAGAGAAAGAGATTTTTACGATCATCACGCGCTTTAAAGTTAGCGTTAGCCCAAAGTACTTACTTATGCCACGCGGACAAAGTCGCGAGTGGAAGCTAGTATTCTTATAAATTTGTAATGTTTTGTTTGCTTGTCACAAAGTGTATAGTGGCATGCAAATAATTGCATTGTACTACAACAATGTTGTTGTTTTGTTATTGCATTTGTAACAATTGTCACTATTGTGTACTGTCCACCGTCTGTGACATGCAAATTGCAAATGTTAATTACTTTATACTACTCTGTCAAGAAAGTACCGGGAAAAGATCAATAATACACAAAATGTCTGTTTTTCATCCAAATTTATTTTATCACCTTCAAAGTGTGCTCCTTTAGAAACGATACACTTGCGCCAACGAATAATCCATTCATCAAAAAAAATTTTAAACGCTGCTTCCGGATTTGAGTTCAGTTCTCGCCGCGAATTCTCCTTTATGTCTTCTATCGATTGAAAACGGGTGCCACGAAGTGGTAATTTGAGTTTAGGAAAAAGAAAAAAGTCAGCAGGAGCCATATCTGGTGAATATGGTGGTTGCTGGATGGTATTTGTTGAGTGTTTGGTCAAAAATTCGTTCACAATGATAGCCTTGTGCGAAGGCGCATTGTCGTGGTGCAAAATCCAAGAATTTTCTTTTCACAAATCTGGCCTTTTTCGTCGATTTTGCTCTCTTAAACGCCGCATAACGCTCAAATAATATTCTTTATTTACCGTTAGACCTTCCGGTAAGAATTCAGAGTGCACAACACCGCGATAGTCAAAGAAAACAGTCAACATGACTTTGACTTTTGATCGACTTTGGCGTGGTTTTTTCGGTTTCGGTTCAGTTGGAAGGCGCCACTCCGAAGCTTGTTGACTAGTTTGCATGTCAAACTCGTAAACCCACGTCTCGTCACCAGTAACAATGCGTTTCATGAATGTTGGGTCCGAACTGACTCGTTCTAGCATGTCCTCAGCGACTTTCATGCGATTGAGTTTTTGGAGAAAATTCAGATCTTTTGGGACTAGCCGAGCAGCAACATGTTTCATACCCAAATGATTAGTTACAATGGTACGGATCGACTCGTGAGATACAGAAAGTTCGGCGGCTATCTCTCTTAGAGTTGAATGGGGATTTTCAGTCACTATTTTCTTCACTTTTGCGATGTTAACTTCAGTTGCAGACGTTGACGGCCTACCAGAGCGAGGCAAATCTTCCATCACATCTCGACCGCTTTTGAACGCTTTGAACCACTCATAAGCACGAGTTTTTGATAAAGTCGATTCACCGTAAGCCTTCTGTAACATTTTCAGTGACTCCGAACACGAAATTCCATTGGCGATGCAAAATTTAAGACAAACTCTTTGTTCGATATTTTTGTCCATTATGAAATTCGCAATACACACTATATATGATATTACTAAAACCAGCACTGTATTTAATATAAATAACAGATGCAACTCAAACTCCGCGCCAAAATGGAAAACAGTTGTGCCAATCTAACAACTACAAAAAAAACAAAAAAAATTATTTGGAACCATAAACAAATCATCCATTCCCGATACTTTTTTGACTGAATGTACATTACTAGCACTACTACATTAGCTTCTATGGCTTTTTTTGTGTGAACTTAAGAATTGAGTCCCCTGAGAAACCATTATACCATTGATGCCATTTACTGGGGTAAATACTAGATTATGCACCGAGGGTACAAAGCAGTCTCTTACGTCACGGGCACTATTTGAATCTCGAACGCAGCAAGGGATACTTGTGCTCCCGAGCGGAGCGAAGGAGCTTTGAGTTAACTCTTGAGCAAAGCGAGAGTTGAGACTAGAATCCTGAGAGAAGTGAGGGATTTAAGCAAGATAAAAACACCTTTATACCCGAGGAGTGTACTTACTATACTTTTCATACATACCTACAGGAAAAAAAGTCAATTTGTTTTGCAAAACATGGCGTTGCATTACAATCCTTACTTAATATTATATAAGAGCGACAGTGAGTTTGTTTGTTTGTTTCGTCTTCACGCCTAAATGGTGAATTCGATTTTGATGAATTTTGGTACAGAGATAGTTGGGACCCTGGATACGGATATAGGGTAAAGAGGAAGAAGAGGGCAGAAAAGTGAAAAGATATTTTTTTTTCGATCATCACGCGGGTTAAAGTTAGCGTTAGCCCAAAGTAACGTCGCGGGCGGAAGCTAATATCCTATAATTTAGGAAAGCAAGAGACATTCTAAACTAAATATCCTAATTGGTAACTTGTAAATAACTTGCGTATTATAAGCCGATTGAAGGATCTAGTGCGTAAATAAGCCCGTTCGAATATAGATATAACTTTTTAAGCTGATATAGTCAGTCACATTATTTGTAACGGAATATTTACTATGTTTATGTTTAAATTTATCTTCGCGGACAGTGTTGACTCTGTTCGAAACATCAGACTATTAATAAGTAGGTATTATCTCAGACAGACTGCACGTGCAAGTACATGCTAACTACAAATATAACCGTGCATGTGTTTCCAAACAGGTCCAGTCTATTCCGATTTCAGAAAAAGGACGAGGTTCTCACGTCGGCGTTTTAGGAACGAAGTTCCATACGCGCGTTGCGAACGGGGGCTAGACGGAAAAAATTAAGACCAAAAGTTTTAACGACACTTTTTGCTATAGTTGTAAGCCGTGCGGCGTGCGCGTGTTTCTCCGTCTGTCTCTCTCTCTCTCTTTCATAGAAAGCAGTTATTTTCGTTTCGTCTTTATATTTCGCATTGAACAGTGTGGTGTCGCGACGATTATTTTTGTTGAGTGTTGTATACAGGTTTTTTGTACTAAATAAATAATAGCTTCGTTCCATCCGGGTGTCCCTTGACACCTCTCAAGTTTTTTTTTGTGTTTCTCACGATATTTTTCCGTTAATTGTGACCCGATTTTCAAAATATTTTATGAGTTATCTTATATAGTACCTACATATTTTTCTTTTAATGTAAGTATATGGATGATGTGTGAGATACCATCCTGCTACAACTAAAAAAGTAATAAAAAACATGTTTGCAAAAAAAAACACTTCCTATCATCATTTTCCTGCCCTTGTACCATTCTATCTACTTGATCAATTTCGTCAAACCATATTATTATCTAGATAATTATATCATTTCATTTGTTTAGCAATAGTTTGGCTGGGCAATTTCACACCTGAGCGTAGCATTAATGGCTGTTAGTCAAATAACTAACTCATCATCATTTTCCTGCCCTTGTCCCATTCTATTTGGGGTCGGCGCAACACGTTTTCTTCTTCCATTCTCCCCTTTCAGACGTCACGGCATTATTTACTACTTTTTCCGGCATATCACTAATTACGAGATTAAAAATATAGACGTAACTAGGGTCGGCAGACTAAACCACACAAGTCAAAACTTATGTTGTTTATAATCAAATCAAAATCATTTATTTCAAGTAGGCCAGTTACAGGCACTTTTGAACTGTCGAAACATTGACAACAATAAAAATGAAGCTACAGTCCCATTCCCAAGGCATAATAACTGTGAAAGTACTGTAGTTGCCCATTCCAAAGCGTTGATCTCTATGGAGAAGAATGGGCAAGGAACTCCATGAAAACTCTTTTAAATCATATTTTTACAAAACCATCCGCCATGGATAGGTTATCAGAAAAACGAGCATTTTAAGAGCGTCCAGAGTAAAAGCAAAAACAAGAGTTTAATAGAAAAATTAATTAATTAAAACAAACCGAAAGTTAAGATAAAGCAAAGTTAACTACTTCGAAGTTTAATAAAAAATTATAGACAGAAACGTCAAATAATGTTTAAAGCATGAAAATCTATTTAAAAAATTCGTGAAAATAAACGTTTATCTTTTAATAGCTACGTCCTTTTTTTTACTTTTTTTTTCTTATTTATTCAAATATCTTGATAATTTGCTTAAAAAAAAACAGAAGACTGCCAATCTCGAAATTGGCGAGATCTCGCAGTATTGATATTCATAATCTCGCGAGATTTGCATTCCCTAGTCGTGATGACAAGATGACGTGATCGCTTGATAAACATTTCGTTGTTGATTTAAATATCAATGGTTTCTAAGTACCTATTCATTTTAGTCACAGACTGAGATGCTGAGTGCTTTACATATGAATGTTAATCCTGTTCAGTTAGGCAGCGCAGTCGCACGGATGGTTTTTTTATTTGCTTTGAGAAACAGCACTTTTTAAATGTAAAAAAAGACATAAGACAGGCCTCTAAAATGTTCGACCTTTGCTAATCATATCGTTTCTACTGTCACATACTAAACTAAAAGAACTCTAAAAATCACAAAAAAAAATGTGTACATTTCTGTCAAACGACGTTTCCTCTTCTGAAATTGATTAAAGTGACACAACTTAACCAATATATAGTTTGACAGCATTCATGAAAGTGTAGTACTCAATTGTGAGAAAATGAAATCTCGCTATTCTGAAATTGGCGTTTTTCGTTAAAAATAGATTGTCATGCTAAATTGAGCTATCTTTATTCGCAACTAAAATGGTGTGGAATAACATTAAATGTGATGAGGTAGGTACGTCGTTTTAATCTTAGTCAAGTTTAAGCCGGTGGTTCGTCAGAATAGGCACCACTGTCACAGATTACTAAATAGCTACTACGTACCCACTGTCTACTAGATTAGTTCTCAGATCATACATCTAAACAGTTCTGTTGTACTGGGTCGTTTACCCTAATTCGATTGCAATAATAGGTAGATTCCTATAATTCGGACAAAGGAGCGTTAAAGTGTAAAAGAATGGGGTGTAGTAAAGGGGGCTCGACCCCATTCTCTTTGGGCAATCTTATACGGTTCCATTGTTGGATTTCAAACTACTAATAAATGCATCGGATGCCTGGATATGGGTTAACGACCAAAATATCGTCATAAGAAAAGCTGTCTTAAATTAAGGCGCTGTACAAAGCAAACACTTCGTAAAACGTCTAGATTTTCGTCGCAAAGTTAGCCGTATCGGTACATGCCACTAGCCAAAAAAAATACCGTGTATAGTACAATACATAAAGTAAGGACTTAAACAAAATCTGTTTACAAAAGTGGTCTAGTACTACGAAAAAAAAAATATTTAAAAAGACCACAAAAAAAAATTTTTCGTCTCAAAATTCTCAATTTTTTCAGCGACAACCATCATATATTTTATATCTATAACAAAGGAAATGTTATAGACTAAAGAGATATCTAAAAATTTTCAAACACGGAACTGTATTTTTTTTTTATATTCAATTAAAACTGCAAAATGACCTACATTTTGGCGGACATGATATTCAAATAAAATCAAACACCGAAATATTTTCGACCTTATTTCTTTTCTTTGGATGCAATACTGTCGTGTACTTGTGTCAGAGCATGCCCAGTATGCAGCTAGCCTCACTTCCGCGAATACCTAAAGATTAGCTTGTTACCGCGCCTTAAGCGTATTAGGAACGTTCTAAGGAAAGACTCAAGTTATGGCAAGAAGTGATTGGACTCGAGTTACCATGGGTGACCTGGAAGTCACTAAATAGACACCAGACACTGGCCGAATCAAGGAAAAAATGTACAAGTGGAGACTGCCCTTTTTTTTTGGTGTCAGACTTGTACTGACTAAAACCCACCCATGTTCCTTCTATTGCGTTCCGGGGCCGCGGTATCTCTTTCGAACAACCCGCAACCCCGGCAGGCGGAGGCCCTGGCAGGCCCCTCTGCAGTGGAGACTGCCCTGAAGTGTAAATGTAGTATTGTTTTCCTAAACGATGGGACGTTTGACATTTGTTCTGCCAGTCCTGCTACCCTACCATGACGTCTTAAAACAGAACTTATTCTAGTGAGGGAAAGAGACAGAGCTATACAGGGTGTCTAGCACCATCTCTTTCTCACACAGGAATAAGGACTGCTATAAGATGTCATGGTAACCCTACTGTTGCTTCTGCACTACAGTCTGATGGACGATACTGAAAGTGCCAAACTCGTATCCAAATTTTTGCCTAATCCAATCTAGACCGCCATCGGCAAGAAAAATGAAGCTTATTCTATAAAACTTACCATCCGTTTGGATCCAGTTTCTCCTTCTCCCAATCCGCAGCTTTATCACCGTTCCTCATGTTTTTATCACTTATTTATTATTCCTCACTAAAAGTTCACTCCATTGTCACACTGAACGCTTAAAATATTTACTTTTGAAGTAAACAGTGACTAACTCATAAAATCATCGTTTTGGTCATCTACAATAAGTTTATGTAAGTATAAAAATAAATAACTCTGTTGTTTTGTGTTAGATATTTAAGCAGTTGACTGGCTTACCCCCGAATACTGAAACGTCACTCAAAATTTGAGGGCTGCTTAACATTTGAGCAGCTCTTAAACTTTAGATTTTGTATTGTCAAACGTCACTTTTGAGTATCTGTTAAATTTAAGTGGTACTTAAATTTTGAGTGACGTTTCAGTATTCGGGGGTTAGACACATAAATTACATCATCTGTCATGCTCTTGCCACCGACGACGGGGCGTCCGCGTCAGCTGTTTTAGAATCAACTGCTTAGCAATCGACATCGACAACTGGTAGGACAAACCATGATAGAAGTTGAGTCGTCATTATTATTTTAAATATGTATGGTTAGTAAATCTTGACGTAGAATAAAATTAAGTCGCTTCCGCTTTCTGTCCACTGAGATCTTTTTAACTTTTCAACAGATTTTAATGCAGTTTACCGCAATACGGTGGTCCAAGAGGAAGGTTTATATGTGTAATATATCAGTCTATGTGGGTGGAACCGCGGGGTTTAGCTAGTAAAGTATATTTACAAAATAAAATAACTGAACTTAAGGCAGTGTAGATCTATGTTGAAATGAGTAAAGCCAAAGTTTGTACAAAATAAGCCAATTTTGGTTGAAATGCGCAGAAATTCTATTCAAAATCATAACCCTCTTTTCACTTTACCGAAGTAGAATAAAAACTTTTTTTTTAGGTTTAATTGTTACGGTTTACGGTAGATCTCATATAAGTTTTATGGCAACACAGAAAATATAATACAAGAATGTTTGTTCGTAAGTTGTCAATTTAGTCGTAAATTGAAAAGTGTCTCGAATTTTGGAAATCACAGACTTTTAAAACCACGATAAGGAAAACATTTTATCACTACCAAGTTTGTTCTTACAAAGGCTTTATTTTGGCAACTTGTTTAGTTGTATTAATTGACGTCATCAATTACATAATTTTTCATGTAAAAAGTAAGTCCCGCCTACGCACGTTTGCGTCGTTTTAGCAATTTAGGCAAACACTCGTTGGTAATTTAAGTTAGAACAAATTTTGATACCATCCATACGTATCTTTATCTATACGATATATCGCATGACTTAGTATTTAATTTTCTTTGTAATAAAATCAATATTTATTGGACATACTAAAACCTTAAAAACTTACAAAATAAACATAATTTATCATAGTTCAACAAAAAAAGTAACAAACTCCAAAAAAGAACAAAAAAACAGACGGACGGACAGCGGAGTCTTAGTAATAGGGCTGTTTCACCCTTTGGGTACGGAACTCTTAAAATTAACTCGTAGTTTTCATGAGTCAATAAGTATGGTCGTTTTTTCCATGCAACACAAAATGGAGAATAACATCTTTTGCCTATGTTTGAAGACATGCCATTTACGTCTTATTTTCATTTAACTATTTTGACGCACTGTTTTTTTATACACAATTTTAAGTTAAATTCGTTAACACGTCGTCACACTACACAAACCATATACAATTCGTCCACAAATAATTAAATAAACTGTGTTTTTTTTTCTGTGTTCACATTATTATGCAAATTTCATATATTATTCTTGACGCTAAGAAAACCGAAACAATATTTAGTAACAAAACAAGTTATTTCATTATAAACGCTGCACACCGCGTGACAGCGGGGCATGACTGCGTGAATAAGTCGCGTCACTAATTTCTTTGTTCAGCAACACTGGCTGGATAAAAGGTAATGACACTGAATTACGGTACACATTATCTTTTGTACAAATACTTGAGAAATGCAAATATAAGAAAAAGATAAGCCCTCTAGAGCTTGTTTCAAAACAACTGTAGACGCATTGTAAACACTGAAGTGATTTGTAAATATTACACAGTTTTTTTCTCACCGTAATGTCACGTGATTGTTTCATACAAAAGACAACTTCTTTTTTTTAATGTTTGTTTCTTTATTTAAAAAAAAAACTGTATATCTGAAATATATGAAATCTGTTATCCATATTAAACTGATGCTTTGTGCCTTCATTGTGCAATGATTTAATTAAAATAAAATTTAAAATAAAGTAATTTTTAGGGTTTCGTACCCATAGGGTAACACGGGACCCTATTACTAAGACTGTGCTGTCCGTCCGTCTAGGCGTATGTCTGTCTGTCACCAAGCTGTATCCCATGAACAAATTAATCATGAAATTTTCACAAATGATGTAGGTATTTCTGTTGTCGATAACAACAAATACAAAATCAGAATAAAATAATTATTTAAGTAGGCTCCCATACAACAAACATGATTTTATTGCCGTTTTATAGAGAAGTAGCTGTGCCCAGCGGTTTCACCCGCTGCTCAGGTCCCCCTTATGACTTAGGGGTATGAAAGTAGATACTAGCCGATTCTCAGACTTACTGAATATGCATAAAAAAAATCATAAGAATCAGTCGAGCCGTTTCGGAGGAGTATGGGAACGAACATAGTGACACGAGAATTTTATATATTAGACTAGCTGTTTTTGCATGCGTCGCAATGCAATTTTTTTACCCTACCTACCATACCTTCCCTGCCTACTCTAGCTACCCTACCTACCCAAACTACACAAAAACCTATACTGCCTTAAGCTTTTTTGGACTACAACGAATATTAAAAAAAAAGAATTAGCGAAATTGGTCCAAGCGTGATGCCGTGACCAAGAGATATAGGGATTCATTTTTATATATATAGATAGATGTTACGGAACCTTCGTGCGCAAGTCCGACTCGCACTGGGTCCGTATTTTAAAAATGTAAAAAAAAAAACTAAAATAATTCTTACAAGAAGCTGACTAAAATTCTCTCTGGAAAGTGAACTTAATTTAATCTTTTGTAGAGTTCAAAATTATTTACTGAGCTTTTAACCTGCTTTTCCACTTCCAAGGATAAAAAAGATAGCGGTATCGTGTATGCAATCGACAATCGAAAAGTTCATTCAACTTTAATTTGTTTTCGGCTCAATTACTAACATAAGCTCAGAATAAAATTAAATACTTAGACTTATGTGCTATTTATTGTCATTTTATAAACCGATATATACTTTTGCGAATGTTTTTTTTTATTTTAATTTCAAATTAGTGTTCAGCGACAAACAATTTTCAGTAGCACCATGTGCGTACAATAATTAGTTATTATGTATATTTTTACTTGGTTTATATTAATCCCAACACTATCCTGCAATCGACATCTACCCGGGCAGACAGTCTGCTAATGTGGGTGCTAATGAATCGCTCTCAAACTGTTCTAATTATTAAGTACTAACATAGGCTAAGTCATATTGCTACTAACACACTGGAGCTCTTTGTAATCTATTAAACACCTAAATAATTAATTGTTATTGCCACAAATTTCATGATAATACAGTTAAAATGAGACCTAGATTAATTAGAACACATGAACAGAGTGATTTGCACGCAATCTACGAATAGGTTAAGATCATTTACATTCTATATGCTTTCTTTTCAAGATTATCAGATTCGGAGATCATAGGTGATAAAGTAAAGATTCTAGTCTAACACTTTCAGTTGAACGGTTTAGAGAGGTCACGAATCCTACTGTACTAATATTATAAATGTGAATGTTTGTGAGGATGTTTGGATGTTTGTTACTCTTTCACGTCAAAACTGCTGAACGGGTCTGGGTGAAATTTGACACAGAGGTAGATTATAGTCTGGAATAACACATAGGATACTTTATTTTTCGATATCACGCGGGCGGGGCGGCGGGCGCCAGCTAGTCTCCGATAAAACGTACCAAATGCGTCGATTAAAGCGGAAAGAGTTGCCTGCGAAATTGCATTTTTTGCAGTCTTAGGCTGTATGCTAAAGTAAAGTATGATTACCAACCGTAACACAAACGTATTTACAAAATTAATAGTTAAAATCACTAATACAATCTTTTAATTTCATTTAATACTATTGTATTGGAATAAGTTTTTCATGAAATATTAATAAAACTTTTACAAACATATGGAATTCATTCCATAATAATTTAGGGTAACTAACTAACTAACTTAATTATGTACAAGTCCCAAAAAGAGAACACAAATTATAGGACATCATGAAATTCATCTACATCGCTTGGCAACGCTGATTCTTTGGCCAAATAAAGGCCAGCCCTCTAGCCACGTGAAGCTCGAATATTTAAATATTCATCCACAAATTGCAAAAAAAAAAACAAAAGAAATTTTGTATTTCGCGTGCAGTTCCATAAACAATTATCACAAAAAGGATTCTAAATCCCTATAGAGATACCTAGAATATCAGAAGGGACGTACCTGACAGCACAGGATATAATACTTTGAAGTTTATCCATGGTCTTCACTGATTAAACTGTGTTAAAGAACTATTATGGCGTAGGTAAACGAATAAAATGATAGAAAATTCTTACCTACGTTATTAATATGTGCATAAAAGTTGATAAATAATATAAAGGAGAGGGTTAAAAGGAATTTGTAACAATAGTTAAGTAGTACCTGTTTGTGTTAGATTTTCCTATGTTAGTTTAGAAATTCTTGTTAATTTTCCCATCACTATTCACGCTTGCATTCGTCGAACCGAGAATTCGTTTGTCTAACTCTATACCTTTTTTTTTAATGGCATCTCGCAGGTCAACCTATGAGGTCGTTAGCTGCTCAACTGGACTATCTTGTGGGTGCCTTGTGCCTCCAGCCAGGGGCAAAAACTTATATAATAAGCGACTACACGATGAGGGCACCTCCTGTGGGGTACGAGCCTCGGCTTAAGTCGTCGCTGGGCGAGGACAGCAAAGGGACAGGCTGGATCTGAGTTCCATTTTTTGGGGGACTAACTTTATACCAGCGTTTCCTAACCTTTTATAGCCACGGACCCCTATGAAATCAAGCAGAAAATTTAATAAAAAAGGTAATACATTTTGGACCATTTATTTAAACAGGTAAGTACTACAAACAAAAACAAATACATTCGATTCCGAAAATTCTTTCACTCTTAAAAAAATACGCGCGTCGCGCGTGTACCGAAAACCAGAGGTACAACAGTAAGAGGTTATTTTATTCAATAACAAGATGAACTATAAAGCACTGTTGCAAAACTAGGGTGGATATCTGTTTTTTTTGGGCCAATTTCAACCGCAACAGAATAAGTATCAAAATAAACCATTCTTTGCATTAAAAGATTTTTTGTAACAGTTTTGAACTTTCTAGCTTGATTTTATTCTACTAATATTATAAATGTTTATGAGGATTGATGTTTATTACTCTTTCACGTCAAAACGGCTTAGTTATTCAGTCAGTTTACTAATTACCACATTTTATTTATAAATCAGGATCAGAATACTGTCGTCTCAAGGTACGTGTGGGGTAACTATGACGTACTAAAACAGAGATGGCGGACATATGGCACGTATGCCGTTGGTGTCTCGCGTGCCATTAGTGGCACGTGACACAATGTTTTGGCACGCTGATCCAAAAAGGTTCGTGACCTATGCCCTGCAACATCTAAACTAGTCTGCGATAGAAATGCTACACATCCTCTAGCTGGGTCTCTTTTCTACATTGGAATCCTTACTAATAAAATAAAAGCGAAAGTGAGTTTGTTTGTTACCTCTTCACGCTTTAATGGCTAAACCGATTTTGATGAATTTTGGTACAGAGATAGTTGGGAACCAGGAGACGGACATAAGCTAACTTTTTTTAAAAAAAAGTGGGATGTGAGGGAGAAAGAGGTAAGAAAAGGGAAAACTTAGCGTTGCTATTACAAATCAATAAGGCGCAAGGGGAACTGTGTTACCCCGAATTGAACGCGAGTGAAGCCGCGGGCAAAAGCTAGTATTTTATAAATTAAAATCTTAATCTGTATGTCAGTATGACAAGACATAAGTAGTAAGAACAAACTTTACTTAGAACATCCTATTAATGTAGCTACCTATGTCTTACAAATGATTAAGATTATGAAAGAATGATGAAACAATTCTGCTTTATGGTGATGGTAGCCCTCCAGAAATTGTTACTTAAACAATGCATCTTATGCAGCTTGCGTCCCAGACAATCACGCCATCAGTTAACGAACAAAATCATTTTCTTGATGAATTTTGTCTGGCATCGAAAGATCAACTTTTACTTGTAATTGTTTAATTGTTTACTTGGAGCGATTTTTTTTTCTTTTAAAAAAATATCGACTTTTTATCATAGCAATACCTCCCATCACTAAACGAACAACTTTTTATTGCGCCATGTTACACGCATTACGTTTTGTTTCATTTTCTATTCAATTTCATTTTATTTTCAGACAAAAACTTTTGTATAGTTTAATTTATATTAATTTAACTGCAGTCATTACTGATTTCGTACTTTACGACATCATGATTGTAAATCGTGGTTACATTTAAGATTAAAAAAGATAAAGAATCTAATGTCACCTAAACGATTCTACAGCTAAAACAGAATAGCTGAATTCGGTAAGACTGGAAGCCGTCCCAATATCGTGGGGTAAAGGCTAGGCAGATGATTGAAAAACTAACGCTCGCTGTCCTCTCATTCTTAAGTACTAACATTGTAAAACCAAATGATTTTAAAAGAGTAACCATGGAGTTTCTTGCCGGTTCTTCCATATAGGAAACGAACCGTGCACCTTTTCTCGACGTTTTGTAAGTGCCCATGTAGGCCTATTGTGAAATAAAAATATTTTGATATTAACTTTTACTATGAAATACAATAACTTTTCTTTCACCGCCCACAATACCTGTTATAGTTGATTTTATTAATTTCTTGATCACGTCTTTTATCACTAGGACACTGTATTTGTAAGCACTATAATCTAGGTTTAAATATTACGATTAATATAGCGAAAACAATGCGCGGGAAAATGCAGATAATTTTCGGTGTCGGCAGACATTCGCGGCGCGTCGACTTAAATCAATAGCTGATCGATTACTAACCATTCTGCTAGCGAAGGTCGGATTTCTGACATTGATAAGCGCATGATATGTTTATAATAAACTAGGTGTTACCCGCGACTTCGTACACGTTACGTATTAAATAAGTTTTTTAGTTGATTATTCATTTCTTACAAATATGGCTCACCCTCTTAGTTATAAGCGTGTCTTAGTTCTTCCTCACATTGAAATCTATCTGCTTGCCAATTTCATTACGATCTGATCGGCCATTTAGTAGTGAAAAGGGAACATACATAAAAAAAACCGGCCAAGAGCGTGTCAGGCCACGCTCAGTGTAGGGTTCCGTAGTTTCCCGTCCGTCACAATAAGTGTTCTTTACCACGGTAGGTCATGAAAGCACGGAAAATCTTAACATCGACTTTTAAAAAAATGACGTCATTACGCAACGCCATCTATCGAACCATTTATGAACTGGTCTTTACCTTAACATTTTGATGGTGTTAAAAAAATGAATTTTAGTTTTGTTCTAAATTGCCTTAGCATGTTCTTGATAGAAGTTTTATGTAGTTATAAGATACCGCCAATGCCAAGGAGAGACCAACCGAACAACACGGTAATACCCGATCCAATGTAATAAGTACCTACAGCGCCATCTCTCGGGGAATTGGTTTACTAATTTTATTAATACAAAGACGTGCAAGAAGTTTTCGATGGTAATTTTGGATTGCGAGAACCGATTTCAATAATTCTTTTTTTGTTTGAAAAAAGATACGTTCAGGATAATAAAATATGTAAACGAAGTTAAAAAAAATGGTTGCATATACGATTATACTACAAACTTAGTCCAGAAATTATTTTGTACAACTTTTTGTCTTTTTTGTACAAACACTGTTGTGTCAATCAAGTTCAAAATAATTTTCCTAGAAAGTCCTTATAAAGTTCTACTTTTCAGATTTTTTTCATATTTTCTAAACTTATGGTTCAAAAGTTAGAGGGGGGGGGGGGACACATTGTTTTTTACTTTTGGAGCGATTATTTCCGAAATTATTGACATTATCAAAAAATGATTTTAGTAAACCCCTATTCATTTTTAAATACCTTTCCAACAATATATCACAAGTTAGGGTTGAAATTAAAAAAAAAACACTTCCCACTTTACATATAGGGTGGCTACCCTAATAAAACATTTTTTTCCAATTTTTATTTTACCACTTTGTCGGCGTGATTGATATACATATTGGTACCAAATTTCAGCTTTCTAGTGCTAACGGTCACAGAGATTAAGCGAGGACGGACGGACGGACGGACGGACGGACGGACAGACAGACAGACATGGCGAAACTATAAGGGTTCCTAGTTGACTACGGAACCCTAACAAACAGAGAAGAGAGAACATTTATGTATTAGTGTGGATTATCGTGTAGATAAAAAGCAATTTTGAATGAGAAACGTGCTGTAAATGCTGTAATGGTACAGAGTATTTTTTTTACTGAATAGCTTCACCTCAGGCGAATTGCGGCCAAATGCAATTCGCCTAATGTAAGGAGATGATGCGGCCTAAGGTATATGTAAGATAAGGCAATCGTGCTCTAAAAGCTTGCCTAGAAGAAAACGATTCACACGAACTTTTAATATACATATATATTATGTATCTATATAATAATATTATCTAGTACTAATGTAACATAACAAGAAGTGCAAGTTATAAATCTGTGCGCTTCCTGATTAATCCTGATCGTCACACGCTTTGCACGCTTGGTTTTTGTAGGCCTGAATTCCCATGGATCAAAACGTGACCGAGTTTTAGCTTGACTATTTTTAAAACAATATCCGGACAACCCGCACCTCCTTTAAACTACGACATGTCCGGGAAAACCCGGTCGGATGGTTACCCTATCTGTACCCTAAGGCTTACAAAGTCTTTCGGGTAAGTTTAGTTAAGTAATAAAAGTAAGGAAATAATGTTTTTGAACCTTTTTAAGGTCCTGTACCTCAAAAAGAAAATACGGAACCCTTATTCTGTTGTCAAACTTTAATATTTATTGAAAAAAACTTAAGACTAATTTAATTTAATTTATTTACAAACTATAAATAGACATAAACTAATAATTAAAATATGTACAAGTATAAAAATGCTTAAATAAATAAAGGGTATCAAAAAATTCGTCCGCATCGCAGTCAACAGGAATAGTGCCCAGAAGGCTGGCAGCTTTGGATGGCAATGCTAATTTTTTGTTCAAAAAACAGGCCAGCCCTCTGGTCAAACCTTATTGGATCACTTTGTTGTCCGTCTGTCAACCCTTTATCTCGGGAACGCGTGGAGGTATCAAGTTGAAAAAACTAAACCATATATTCAAGTCTGTAGCCCTTTTGCTCTGTGAAAAAACTAACCTCTAAGTCTACGCAACCAAAAGATTAGTAGTTACTAGAGTTCGACGCCACAAAAAATCCTTACTAATCCTTACTAATATTATAAAAGCGAAAGTGAGTTTGTTTGTTTGTTTGTTTGTTACCTCTTCACGCTTTAATGGCTACACCGATTTTGATGAATTTTGGTACAGAGATAGTTGGGAACCAGGAGACGGACATAGGCTAACTTTTATTTTAAAAAACTGGGATGTGAGGGAGAAAGAGGGAAGAAAAGAGAAAACTTAGCGTTGCTATTACAAATCAATAAGGCGCAAGGGGAACTGTGTTACCTCGAATTTAACGCGAGCGAAGCCGCGGGCAAAAGCTAGTATCTTAATATTTTCCTTACTCATAACATGTCGTGACTTTTGACGTCAACGCGGGATATAAACGTGAGATGTGATAACACGTAACACGACCGTCACGTGTCAAATGATTTGACTTTGTCGGGATAACGATCATCTGATAGCATAATCATTCCTAATGCTGATAATTTCATTTGGATATCTTGGGTGAACTGTCAAAAGTGACGTAACATGACTGTATCAAGACTTCCTCATTTTAATAAATTAACAAGTTGTCGTAATGTTTGTTGTATGATGTATCTTTGTAGTGCGAAATATGTATTTTTGTATGTGTCAAACAAATAATTTATGTAGGTATAGACTCATAGACATTGTGTTACTTAAAAATTTCCTGATACATACAAAGACTCCTATAGAAGCGCCAGGCTAGCCCACGAAATTCAAATTACGTTTTTAGGCTTTCGTAACTCAAAAGGAAATATAGGATCACTGTGTTGTCCGTCTGTCTGTCTGTCTGTCAACACCATTTATTTCGGGAACGTGTGAAGGTATCGAGTTGAAATTAGCAAGCTTGTACAGACGCCTGCACATCAAGCTACTACAATCTGTCAGATTTCTTTGATAGATTTTCGACTTTATTTCTAAAGTATTAGGTTCAAGGTTCATTGGGAAAAATTTACAGTTTCGGGTAGCTTGACCTGCTGGCGTCTGTACGATGCACGATTCTGACTTGCACTTGGCCGGTTTTGTTAAACTAAACTAACCAAAAAAATAACTGTAAAGGCGGACTTAATGACTTAACACAGTAGGTGCAATAACAGAAAAAAAGGATACTAGAAAAAATATAAGAAAAATACTTAAAATACAGGTACATAAAACAAAATTGTATAAAGTTAAGAGACCGTCACAAAAAAACAACAACAACGTAATTCTGAGAAGAATCTGGAAACTTCTTGTAAATTTATATGTTCACGAGCTTTCTTTTTGAAAGTAAACCGACTGGTAACCGTCCTCATATTCTGACGAAGCGCATACCGGAGGAAGACCGCCTGGACAAAGGTAGATTTGATAAAACCAGAGCGGTGAGAAGGATATCGTAGTTGATTGATTATTGGCGGAACGAAGTTTCTTTTTTCATTATAGTTTTTGACTATCTTTAGCCATTACTGTAATATTTACTTAAAATAAAACAATTTTTTCTCCGTGGTGCTGTCTTTCAATTTGGATGAATTAACAAACAAAAGTTAGAACTGTGTTTAACCAAATTCCTCCCATACAATTAAATATACGCAGACATTAAATTATATATTAATAAATTTCTGCAACTATTCAATCTTAGAGAAGGAATTGGTTGAACCGTGCATGCAATGTTCAACCATTGATATTGTTTTATGGTCTACTAGCTTCCGCCCGCGACTTCGTCCGCGTGGCATAGTTACTTTGGGCTAACGCTAACATTAACTCAATTAAAAATATTTTTCTCTCCCCCTATCTTCCCTCTTTCTCCCCCTTTTCTCACTTTTTTTAGCCTCTGAACAAAAATTTATCAAAATCGGTTTGACCATTTAGGCGTAGACGTAACAAACAAACAAACTCACTTTCGCTTTTATAATATTAGTAAGACTTAAAATTGCTGAACAACAAGGTCGAATCATCATAATCTCTTGCCTAGCCTTATCCCAAACTGTAGGTCAGCTTCCAGTCTAACCGGTTGCAGCTGAAATATCAGTATTACATTGACCAACTGCCTATCTGCCCCACAACCTAGTAACTAGGTATTGTTTATATATTGTTTTCCTTTATTTAATTTATGAAGGTTGTTAAAGAGATTTCATCCTTATTGACCCTAACGATCGATGCAATAAAAGAACAGGGTGCAACTTTTACAGATTTTAGTCGGTTCGATTACCGTGTCGGCAAGCGAATTTTTAAAAAAATTTGAATGCCGTTTTCTTTCTTTTCAAAAATAAAGGATTGTTTTCTTTGAGTATAATTTTCTATCTAAAGTATTAAGAGTACATCCCCTTCAGGTGAAATTACTAAATTCCACCCTGTATATATATTTAAATGTTATCTTTGAGAAAAAGTGTTATGATAATGTAGATAAGTTATCAATTTATCGTATCAATACGTTATCTAGATGATTATTTGATGGTTACTCTGAAGCGATAGTCTTAGTTATATAAGTAGGAATTAAAGGTCATATTGCATGGTAACATTTTCACATTCAGGTATCAAACATATATTTTGAATACACTTCCGCGAAAACTGGGTCTTGTTGCAGTATGATTAGGTTGAGCTTGCAATGTATTAGTATTTCACACGCGAGTTTTTTTTCTCGTCTATCACGATGGCTTTTTTTTGGATTTGCCACAGATAACAATAAAAAACTGTTCAATTCTCTAGATCTAGACGGAACCGATTTATTTTTCGAGCAAAGGGGCCCATGTTTGCATGATAATTTACAAAACCTTTTTTCGTAATGTTGACAAATAAATATTTAAAAATGTGTCTTAAATTCGAATATATTTCTTATTTTTAAAATTTGGCTGTTTTTAGGCAGCCTAAAAACAGCCAAATTTTAAAAATAAGAAGGCTTAGGCTTAGGCTGCATACTTGTGCTTCTTCAGCCTGCGAAGGCAAAGCGCGGGGAATAAAGTAAATTAATTCATAGTTTGTGACTCGTATGGAAATTTGTCACTGCAATTCTCGGCTCCATACTTCTATGGCTCGGCTTTGAATTCCGCCTCAACAACAAAAGTCCTCTTGAAACAAAACGTAGGTACAATTTTACGGGTCAACAAATCTTTTTAGGTTAATGGTAAAAACTGAACCCTATTTATTACGGAAGCCTTTAGAAGCTGGTTACATCTCAGTGTCACGCGCGCAATCGTATGTAACATAAAGATCAACACGTGGCTCTGAGCAATCAATAAAATGATAATTAACATACAGTGGGTTGCCCGCGCGCATAGCTGTCACGACAACCCTGACTTCTGTGGACAGACTCACTCATTATGATGTAGACAGTTTTAATTTACCTGTCTGTTAATTTCTAGCATTATTTTATATCTCAGTAACCATTGACTTCAGAAATAAAGTATTTAAGGAAACTTGTTTTTTTTAAGAGCTCCGTTTTTGCCATTTGGTGGGTCAAAAAACATGCTGTATGTGTATGGTATCCTGCTAATTTATAATTGCGAAAGTTGGTGAGTATGGATGTATGTTTGATCCTCTTTCACGAAAAAACTACTGAACGGATCTTTATGAAATTTGGCACAGAGGTAGATTATAGTCTGGAATAACACATAGAATACTTTCTTTATAATAACGCGGGCGAAGCCGCGGGGCGCAGCTAGTTTTAAATAATTAGAAGGTAAAATTACCTGTTTATATTTTTGGGAAGTGACTAAATCTTCGCACGGGAAAATACGTCGAACATATTCGTCGTTATTTGAATAGTTTGTTAGTACGGTACATTTACATATACCAAACTGAATGTTCGGCCACTGGCGCACACTGGTCCGGTTTTAAAAAATCAGGGACATAGAGTTCGAAGTTCGAAAGCTTGGATTTTGTTGGATTTTTCTTTAATCTTTAATTATTGTTTTGAGACTATATGTGTGTTAAATTAAAATCCAAGTACTTGATTTAAGTCGTCTTAAAACTTATCTATAGTTTGTAACGTATTAAAAAAACGTCTCGTAGGAAACCACTACAAATACCCTGACAAGCTTTAATGTCTGAACCCTAAAAAGGCGACAATTTAAGGAAAAGCTTTCATGGTCAAAATCGAGTGTAATGGCAGTTACTGTCGTCATTCCTCCCTATTTTTTTAAAGGAAAATCGTTGGGTACAGGATTACAGCAAATGGAAAGATTTTGTAAAAGATTACAACGGATACTTACTTAGTTTTTCTAATTGCACCCTTTTTGGAATAATTGTAAAAGAATAACAAAACGAAATCATTTTTAGCAGAATTTGATTGAAACAAATGAAGAACAATTTAATCAAACGAACAAGATAATTTTAAAAAAGAACCTTGTAAACCCTTGAGTGAAGTTTATAGTGTTGGGACACAGATTAAAATGAATTGTTATCGACATTTTCCTTGTGCCCTTTTGTTTGAGGTTATTTCACTCTTGAAACAGGGTCAATGTTGTTAAAGTCATTCAGTAGGTGACACAGTTCAGAAGGTAAAATTAACTTTGTTTCTTTTAGTGGTTGCTGAATGTTTCAAATTAAAAAAAAAGTGGAAGTGCGAGTCGGACACACCTAGGGTTCCGTACAAACTTGTAACATTAATAGCCATAGCTTTTGACTGTTTCTTTTTTTGCGGATGGGAAATGCGTAGACTTAGAGATATGATTTTTCCACAACTCCAAGAGACCACTGAGTAAGTAAGTGATTTAAATTTTAACTTGATACTATCACGCATTCCCGAGATAAAGGGTCTTGACAGACAACAAAGAGGTTCAATAAGGGTTCCGTTTTTTATTTCAAGGTACAGAACCCTACAAAGATGAGCGTTATTTGGCGCTAGGAATCAATGGAAACCTCGTTTACGAATAGGTAAAGTAAAGGTATCTAATCTTCCCATAATTAAGGGAACCATAACATTTATCTAGTGGTTAAAAGTACAAAATTGATATAAAAAACCATAGTAATTTTCATAAAATAAATGTGAAAGTTTTCTATTTGTTTGTTTGTTACCTTTTCACTACTAAACGGCTGATCGGGTCGTAATGAAATTTGGCAAGGAGATAGAAATTATCTTGGGGGAGGACATAAGTTTTATGTTATCACGCTAATACCTTAGGGGGATGAGCAATATTGTATAGTGTTATATTATTCAACTTTTAGACAACTGACAACTGTCTTGACATAAATTTGAGTAAAACGGCTATAAGGCAAGACAAAACGCGAACCTAACACGTAAGAAGTCACGGGTAACAGCTACACATTTTATTCTTTTAACATACGCGATTCAATAAAATCCTCATAATCTGGACTTTGATCATAACTCCAAGATTTATTGACGGACCAAAAAACCCAAAAGCCATTTGTTACGCGAATAGTTTATTTCTTTTAAATGTTTGCATATAAATTTATAATTTTTATATAAATACCTACCTAGTCTCGGCGTTCCGTTTAACTAACGCGTCTTTTATGAATAGTGCTAATTAGTGTTCTTAGCGAATATTTCACATGAAATCGTGTTCTAATAACTGCGTTAAGATTTTATGTATTACTAGTTTTGCCCAGCGGTTTCATTCGCTGCTCAAGTGCTTAGTATCGTAGCGTGTACTTACGAGATAATTAGGATATCCAACACTATAATCATTTTCCAATTTCACCAGTAGTTAGTTTCTTAGATTAGCGCGTTTAACTATACAAATGAACTCTTCAGCTTTATTATACTTGTTTAGATTAGCTTATGCCTGATACGCTTTGCTCGCCTTATGCTTGGGAAATCCCAAGGAAAAATTAAAAATAGGTATTTCCTTAATCGGGAATAATGAAGAATAAGTGAAGGAATTTACGAAACCGGATCAGGGGGTCTAAAATAGGCACTTTAGCAGAATCATAATAGGATAATGAATTACATAGAAACTCTCAAAATGGTCACAGACGCAATTAATATTGTGACTTTGTGACCATTTTACGAATCATTCGTAAACGCCAATTTTCGGTCCCAGTAGTTTCAAAGGTTACCTCCTCATCCAAATGTACAAATTTACCTCTTTGTTATATTGTTGTAGAAGTACTAGCGACCTTCTTTCTTCGCTTTCTCGATCTTTTTACACATGGTCAAAACATCTACATTTTTTAATTATACGATCGGCTTAACCGAAAGATCCGAGCGGCAGCTATTATTTAGCTACGACTTCTCGAGTTCCTCCATAAGGAAAAATATATTCTCATATATGTAATTCAATGGTTTTTTACGCCTATCCAAAGAATACATACTCATAAAAACTGCTTTTGCTTGGTTTTTCCATTACTTACTTGTTGACCTTGCTTTGAGACTGGGGTATCTACATATTAAATTATATGAACCTAGGATGAAGAGTAAAAAGTCTCATCTACGTGTTTTTGTAGACAAGTGGTGAAGAAGTTATTCTTAGAAACGAAACAAAAAAACGGTGAATGGACTGTGTGAAGGCTAGAAAAGACTTATGATTTGAAGACTTATAATAGGGAAGTATGGTAGAAAAAGACATATCGCGCCGTCCCCACATCAATTTGTTTAACGGTAGGAGTATAATGATGACAATATGATTTTTGCACCATAACCAGTTTTGACGTAGTAGTAACCTTTAAACTGGCCTAGTGTATTATGGAATTTAAAACATTATAACGGGTCAGCTCATACTGATTTTGTTGCCACTGGCGTCAATTGAGATAACTTAAGGAAGAAAACAGCTTATTACTTATTTTTTATGGAATGTGTTATACACAATACACATATCTAACCTACCATAATTAATTATGAGAAAAAGCAAACAAGTAACCACCTTGTAGTAGCTAAACCTATAAACTATATGATTTTAACCTACTTGTAATATAACACTTATGTATCTTATACTTTTCTTATCTTTACTTTGTATCTTAGAGCTGACATTCATGAGCTACATGAAATGAGGAAAGGAATGTTTTCATCTGCAACTGCTTCCGTTTGCAACATGTAGTTCCCCGATAAAATCTTGTATCTACTTAATGATGAACATCGCAAAGAGCTCTCAATGTGTTGGAGCTAGTGATGTGCGGAGGTATATCGATTTGTTCCTTCAGTCATTAGCAAAAGCGGTGTTGTATATTAATATCTACTCCGGCAAACAGAAAGTAATTTCTTATTGTACGAAAACACTCATCCCAACACAAAATAAACAGCACTTTAAACATAATTGGCGAAAGATGGATGTACTTTGCCTGACATTTCGGGCACTACAAGAGTGGTTTTACGTAAGGAGGAGGTTATCAAGTTACTGTCGAAGATCTGTAAATGACAACTGGGACCCACGATGGTCTAACTCTGACTCCCAAAATGATCAACAACAAAAAGGTTAAATTACTTCTTTGACGCCGCGAATAATGCAATCCTACAAACTTTATTGTACATACTTTCCATTCTCAGAACACGCATACACTGCCTATTGTCTGTCTGTATGTGAGGACAAAACAACATACAAACAGACATATGGCTGGTCTAGATCCAGGAAACATAAGTTCATTCATCGAGTTATTCATCAACGATATTATTTAGCACGCTGCGCATGAATTACTGGCATTTAGTATTGTTAATTATTATTTACATCACAAAACAATAAAGGTCTTTGGAATTTTACACTTTAATTAAATAATACAGATTTTTGAGCCATGAATAGATGGCGAGTTAATGGCTATTATTTAAAAAAAAAAGCAAAAGGAGGATTTAAAACATGTGAATTCTTTATAATATAGATATTATGTGTGTAAAATATGATAACGACCAAGGAGAATGAAGGTAAAAAGACGTTTAAAGGTACACTTATAATACGTAATTAATGAAAGTTACTACTTCCGCACTTCAAATAAAATTAGGCTATCTGCAAGACTGCAAGAGGATTATTCAGGTGGTATTTAGAGACGATGGAGGAGTTAAAGTCGTACTCGTAACCTTTAATTGCTAACATTTATCAACGCACTGTGTGGTAATTAGCAACAACGGAACAACCGTTTTTTTATGTAAATGTATGGTAAATTCGACCTAGTCTTTTGGTATAACTCAGCGAATATTGCATTAATGTATTTTATCGTACGTTAGAAATAGAACTCCCCTGCCCACCAGAGTCTGTGTTTCCCTAATTTCTGATAGCTCTAACTTAGTTATATGAATGTATTGAACTATAGGCTACAGTCTAGGTTAGCAACAGCCAGAGTTCTAGTTGATCTCATCAAGCAAGATAGGTGTTAAAATTAGGAGGGTATCGCTCTATTATAAGGCAATTTTCATGAAACACATAATAAACGGATATGGCTGGGGGAAAACACAAAGAAAGCCAAAGACGAGTTGGATGCATATAATATTTCAAAACTAAAAATACAAGTAACGATGATAGTTGCAATAATTTGAAAGTGTGGTGCAGCTATTATCGCCCACTTCCAGAAACATAAGAACAGAAGTAGTTTCAGAAACAGATTATTAACTCTAAAAATAATGATAGAAATAAAGACAAACAGACAGTGTGTATGTGCCGATAGTCATATCTACCAATGGCTTAATTGCCAAGGGTCTCGACCAATACCTAAGGGGGCTCTTGTTAGGCAGCTGAATCAAGGGCTTGATACAGAAAACGCTACTTTTGGTCACGGTTCGTATTGTTAGGAAGTTCCTTTCTTTCTCGGAGGGCACGAGCAAGTACCACCTTTTCCCGATGCCAGTGGGCTACTATTTTTTGTTATTATTTTCTATAAATATGTATTAAAATGAATAAACGAATATAAATAAATGAAAAGAAACTAACTAATCTATACTGCGGTCAATAACGTGGTAATTGTGCGTAGCAGTGTTTATGTAGTGGGGGTGTCGAGTGAGGCGGAGTGTAAGGGTGTGCGTAGAGGTTAGTGCAAGTACCTATGTGATATTCTGTTTCAAGAAGTTTTCCAGTTTTATCATAAGTCTTTGATTTATGTAAGGAATATTTTGAAAGAAAAGGTAGTGATTGACACAGAGGCGGTTGACAGGGAGAACGGAAAAATACATAAGATATTTAGATAGGAATATGATGATAGGTTACCGAGTGTTGATCAAAGCTGAAAGTAGGATTGCCGGTGGTGTACGTGTTGAGGCGAGATGAGCCGACGACATTGTTGCCATTTCGTGACAGGTATATTGGGCTTGGACGAGAGCCGTACAGGAGTGTGGAGATGGGCACAACAAGCAAAGAAAGGCCAGTGGCTGAAGTCGGTTTGCATGACAATAAAGACAGTAATGAAAACAAATTCAACAACATCAAGTAACGTATGAATTAATTTAGTAGTAGTAGTAGTAATCGAACAAGTTTTTGAATACCTATTAAATTTTCTGTTGAGTTGAGCATTAGTACTTGAGAAAAATAGGTTATTTAAGACCTATGATGAATAGATACGTACGTAATTTATTGAATGGGCAGAAAATAATGTATCGGCTTCATTTAAATTGACTAGCTGTTTTCGAGGACGCGGGTTTTTAAGGTAAGTTTATACGTGCGAAATAACTATTGAATTTATAAATAAAACGTTCTATTGCGTCACGTTTTTCAATGGTTAATTTAATAATAGGCACACGGTAGAGCTACTGAGTTTTTATCTTGCCTGCTATTAAATAGTACCTACATAACATCCTTATTATTCAACTTCAATATTCTATAAAAATCAATGATTTGTAGGAAAAATATTCTTGCCAATATTTAAAAAAATACAGTCAAATAGAAATATTGTGCGTACAAAATATTAATCGACATTTCATCAGTCGTCAATGTCACATCACTAGGTACTGAAGGTTAATTTCGTCAATTGTATTTTTGCAATTATTATTTTCAGAGTCAAAACATCAGAGTTATTTATTACCCACCTAAATGTTTCTTGTTAGCAACAGCAAACAGCACATGAAATTGGAAAAATTTGGACGGTAATTACGTGAAAACACAATTTTAGGTACACGACACTATTAATGTCCCTTGATCACTTCCAACTTTCTTCAATTTGCGTACATTTCACCATAGAATAATGCGTCTAACACAGTTCTGTTTGTTGCTATTGACAAAGCTAAATATAACCTAAATACACGTCCTACTTCACTCGTTGTGAGTGAACAGCTGATTCTGAAGTATTTGAAGTAAGCGAGCGCCTCACGTAACTTTGCGCTGTCTACATTTCTGCACGACTGTACATTGACATTACTTTGCCAATAAATTAGCGAATTAACGATGAACGATCTTGACATAGAAAACGTGTAGTAAATACAATTTGAAAGTAAATAGACTCAACCAAATAATTAACATACTATGAGGCTTTTTACTCAATCAATGGTTAATTTAAAGGGACTTATTTAATATATATTATTATGTTTGGCATTGTTGATTATCTTAAATTGCGAATATGTAAAACTGTGTCGTACGGTAATACGGTTGCAACATTTTTGTTCTTAGCGAATTTGTAGCTTTCGAAAAAATGAGTTAAAACTCATTTTTTTTGTAGGATAGATTAATTAGGTAGACAGTCAAAACTGTAAGGTTTAATACTTTTATTTAACCATTAAATTAACCGTTGTATTTCATTACCGATGTTTTATCAATTGAAAGAAATAAAAAATATCTTTGAAGCTTTATTTAATAAATAAATTAATAATCCACAGAACCCATATTAATAACCCTGCACAGAATAATCCTAAATATTGAGCTACTGTTTATTTTGAGTTGTTTTTATTTTAGAAATAGCCATTTGGAAAAAGGGTTTTTTTTTATTTTACTGATAGCAATATAAAAATATTTGCATTTATGGCAACTTTGTGCAAATTTTGTGTTATTTCGTTATTATGTTAGTTTTACCCAGTAATTGGGGAGTTTTCGAATAATATTGTATTACACAGCTGAGAGAATGTGTTTGGACTAAAGTGTATTTACCTGCATATTTTTTTTTTTATTAAAACTTTATGCACAAGTAAAAACTGTACAAAGGTGGACTTAATGCCTTAGGCATTTTCTACCAGTCTACCTTAGGGTGATGCAGAGATAAAACACAGTAGGTGCGATAGCAGAAGTAAAGGATATTAGAAAATAAATATGAAAAATAAGAATATATACATATATGAATAACTATAAATACTTATATACAATATGTTGATTTGCATCCTCGTCAAAATTTAGGAGGTGCTAGTAAAAGTCATAAATAATCAATGAAAATTACGGTACCTGATCAATAATAATATACGGCGCTTTTATGATCTGTCTCTGTGTGTTTAAATTTAACAGTATTACAGAATATTTCACTTCAAAAGTAGAGAATCACCTACAGAACACACAGAACAGTGTGCGTGAGTGTCGGCGCATACGTATCATACAGCGGCATGCACGCACCTGTGTGCACTTACCGATTTCGGAAAATACGAAAAAAGTAAAAAAAAAAACCCTGTTTATTTTATTATCGATTCGGGTCGAGAATCATTAGCATAGTTACGTCCTTGAATTTGACGAGGATGCAAAACAACACGCTGTATATACATACAACAAAATTATATAAAGTTAAGAGACCGTAAGAAGACAACAACCACAACTTAATCACGAGACGAATCTACCAGCTTCTTGCAAATGTATTCGCGAACTTTCCTATTAAAAGTAAACGGATTGGTTACCATCCTAATATTCTGAGGAAGCTCATTCCAAAGGAAGACAGCCTGGACGAAGAAAGCAGATTTAATAAAACCAGAGCGGTGAGAAGGATATAAAAGACGATTATTGGCGGAACGAAGATTCTTGCTGTGCGCAGAGCATAAATATTGACAATGAGAAGATAGATAGGAAGGTGAAGTGGCATATTGTGTGTTAAACTTCAGAGCAGACTACCGAGTGAGTTATTAGTAATGTCGTTGTGAAACAAAAATAGGAATTCGAATTGGAAATTTCGGATGGGAAATCATCAAATGACTTATCCCACTCTAGGCGGATCGGAAGGGAGTGTCAGACTTGTATAACTGACCATAGCCATGGTATCTCTTTCGAACAACTGGCTGCGAACATTTACAGGCAACGGACCTGATGGGTCCTGCCGGGTCCTCGTCTGACATTTCTTGGGTGCGTGCGTGGAACATGAACGCGTTGTGAACACGGTCTGTCGGTAATAAATGGACATTCGGTGAGCTACCCAATCCTCACTGTCAGCACAACAACAGCGCCCACGTAGGCCGTGAGTCATCTCTTAGCTCCAGACTCCCAGAGCGTCTCTCACGAAAGCTAGGTTGTTTTTAGGTTATCTCCCATAAACGTAAGCATTACTGCTTCGCAGAAAGAGGTGCCTGCTTCCCATTCCGTCTCACTCCGGACCATGGGTTGAACCAGGGCCGGACCGGCCGTAAATTTAGACACAACCGAAAATGGCAAACCTATTTTCATTGAAAATTTTTCATACATACTACAAACCTTTCTTTTTAATTAATTTATTTTTTTCCTTCCCTATAGAAATTCGATACACACATAACTTTTACGGGTTTAGACGCAAATATCTCATCAACCATTGACTTCCTGCCGGGGTTGCGGGTTGTTCGAAAGAGATACCGCGGCCCCAGAACGTAAAGGGCAATAGAAGGAACATGAGTAGGTTTTAGTCAGTACAAGTCTAACACTCCCCCCGGCGGAGCGGGGGAAGTTATTTGATGATTTCCCACCCCAAAAAACAAAACCATTGACTTAAGAAAAAAGTGTTTTAGGAAGAAACCTTGTTTTATTTTTTAAAGAACTGTCGATACATTGATACCCGTACCGCACACATTGATTTTTTCAGCCCCCAAATACATAATGTAGAGTCATCCCTATTTCAATTTTTTTTTCATAACATCATTTCATTTTTGTATAACGGTTCATATGAGACATCTCCTTTTCAAATTTCAAATTTGTGGCGAACAGTCTCTGAGTAAAATAAGTGTAACATACGGACAAACAGAGGGACAGAGCGAATCTACAAGGATTCCGTTTAAGCCATATTTTTTTGCATTGTTCATTCCTGAAAATTGCAGTTATTTATTGACAGTCGTGGGAGTTCTTTAGTCTATATGCTGGCAGCCCTAAACGATGCTGTCACTCTAATGTCAGTTTTAATTGTCAATGTCATGTCATAATAATTCTAACTGGTTGTTCGATCGAAGTGTTGTGAGTTTAATTCAGTGTTTTTCACACAATTTAAATCAAAGAGGCACATTTCTTGTTGTTATAATGGTACGAAGGCATAGAAACAGTTAATTTTATCAGATTGCAACTTCTATAAAACATTCCATTTATTTTGCTCTAAGATTTGCCTCCCTGATATTGTTACCTAATAGTTATCTAAAGGGTATATTACTAATACTTCCGTATTTCCAATGAGCGAAAAGTGGATTTAACGTAAAAAGCCATAGTCTTATGTATTTAAACGGGCTATTTTGATTGTTAGAACTTTTAATTCCTATTACTGCGATGAAATAAATTGTTTTGTGTCAGATAATTCAGTAAAACGATTATGACTAAACCAATTGAAAGGGATATCTGGAGGGACACATGGCTGAGATACCTAGGTAAATATAATAGTTCTATGTTTTTAATTGTCCAAGAACAATTTTTGAATTAAAAATAAAAATTTTGGCCCATTTTTGAGTTATATCATGCCACAAAAAGTTTTTAAAGGTAAGGAATTAAAGCAGTTTAAACAATAAAGTGATGGCCTAGTAATCAGTTGGAAACTAGGTGTAGTATAACAGCACAAATTAAATAGAACAATTTTCAAGGGCACCAATATTATACTTGTTCTCTTTCATCAGATTGTTTGTTTCCACTATCTAATATTATATACTCTGAAGTACTGTAACTCCATCATTAGACTATTTGATATCTTTCTTAAGAAATGGTAGTAACAATAAAAAAAAAAGATTTCCCCTTGTCCAGCAGTGGTACAAGGGGACAGTTTAATATAATAATGATTTTTTTGACGGGCCTGTTGGTCTAGTGGTTAGTGGCCCTGACTGCTGAGCCGGAGGTCGTGGGTTCGATTCCCACCCAGGACAAACTTTGTGTGATGAGCATGATTGTTTGTTCTGTGTCTGGGTGTGATTTATCTATAATATGTATGTATTTATAAATTATATAAGTATGTATATCAGTTGTCTGGTTACCATAACACAAGCTCTGCTTAGCTTGGGATCAGATAGCCGTGTGTGAGTTGTCCCAAGATATTTATTTATTTATATTTTAATGATATAAGCAGTATTTCTAAACATTTTTAATGAAAGGAGGTTCCTCTCTCAAAAGCCCCTAACTACTGGTAGCCCAGACATTGTTGAACTAATAAAATATAATCCATAACATGAATTCTACTCACCCTTCATCCCTCGTAATGTATCGGTCACTAAACAGGTTCATCTTTCAGGGTACGCGAATGAGGTGGGGGAATCCTTCCGCCCAATTGTTGCCAGAAAATATGTGCAGGCGTCCTATGCAGTGTCTATTGGGTATACGCTTGCTGATACTGTGGACAAAAGTTACAAATCATATACTGTACGTACAAAAATATTATCTTAGGTTCTATTAATATAACCATCTCATTCTTTTCTTTTGTATGATACACAATAGTTCTGGGGTCTAAAATGACTATAAATAAAATAATAATAAATAAATAATATATCTTAATAATATTTATTATGTAATTACATTACCATTCGTAAAATGGGTCACAAAGTGACAATTTGCAATATTAACTGCGTCTGTGACCATTTTTAGAATTTTAACATAATTCTAATTATTATCCTATTAGTATTCTGCTATAGGGGCAATGTTAGACACCCTGGTATAAATGCAACTTGTGCAAAATATTAAATATTTTATTTTCACAATCTGCCATCAATATGAACAAACAAAAGCCAAAATCCCCTAAAATGGCGGAAAACCGCCAAACAATTCCAACCCTTTTGGTGTTTCAAGTTCCAGCGGTTTTAAGATTTATTGACGACATGGTTGGTGTAGTGGCTGAGCGATCGACTGCTGCGCTGCGTGCTGCGGGTTCGATCCCCGCACTGAACAAGTATTTTTATGACCTATTATTATAGGTAGTTGTTTCAGGTCCGGCTGTTTGTGTATGCGAGTTTAAATGTTTGTAAACGCACCCATTCTACAGAAGTAATTCCTAGTGGGGGCAATGCTTAAAAAAGTAATATCATAGGTATATTTATACGTAAAATATTGATAATTAATTACTTAAACATGTTGAATACAGAGGGATGGGCGAACACACAAGGTCATGATAGAAATGGGAGACGCGCTGATATGGCAGTCGTTGGCATCTGTCATCATACCCGGATTTGTTATTAACAGGTTAGTACATAGCACTTTCAAAGAAAACCAGCTATAATGGTACAGTAGTTCGCAATATTAATACTAAATAACCACAACTTAATCTTAACCTTTCGAATGCCAGTGTCTGTCTGTCAAGAACCTATATCTCGGGAACGCGTGGAGGTATCAAGTTGAAATTAAAACCATAATATACAGTAATTCCCCGACTTACGCTACCCCGTTTTACGCGAATTCGGAGATACGCGGTTTTTCTTTTTGATTGCCGTGCGCGTCGGCTCTCTCACTCCGCCCTCTCAGTGTTCAGTTTGCTACAGGTTTAAGCGTGTTCCGCGTGGAATTGTTTTACGTGCGCAGTGCGTTTTACTTATAATCTCTAATTATGTCATCTAAAATAACGAAAAATGAGTCATTTGAGCCCAACAAGAAAAGAAAAACACATGTGTTTATATGCAAAGTTGAACCCCGACTTACGCGAATTCGACTTACGCGGCAATCGCTCGGACCCACCTACCGCGTATGTCCGGGGTATTACTGTACTCAAGTCTAGTCTCCAGAAGCTGTGAAAAAATGATCTCTACGTTTACGCAGTCAAAATATATGGGCGTTTATGTCGCAAGTTTGTACGGAATCCTCGCTGCTCGAGTCCGACTCGCATATGGCCGGTATTTTTTTGGCGAGAGATCGCTGCCGCCGTTCGCCTTTACGAGGACACAGCGGTGTTCCGCCCAAGCCGGGCAAACCGCCACGGTGTGGTATACCGTAATGTTTTCACCCTTAATCAAAAATAGAGTAGTTTCCAGGGTCAAAGTAATTACATTCTATTTAGTCTGTCTTTTAAATTATTCAAAAATAAGGGACACGTTTTTTTATGACGTCACTTGTTGCGAAGAAATACAGCAACGCGTGACGTTTCACGTAACTTTAATGGGCTATATCTTTGTCAGTTTTGGTCTAATTTACAAATAAAAAAAATACGTGTCCGTCACTTTCGAATAATTTAAAAGACGGACTAATTACATTTTTTTTGGAAATTAGCCTATTGTATCAACCTATTTTCACGTGCATTTCAGACTGTGCTACTACTCCACGGAAGTTTTAAGGAAGTACACTAAGACGCCCAGGATGACCAGAAACTGGATAGCTGTGGGAGTGGGCTTGGTTTCCATCCCATTCATAGTTAAACCCATAGACGATACTTGCACGAGGATAATGGATGAAACGTACCGAAAATTGTTCAAGGAGTGAACAGTCTATTTTAGGCTTTAATATATTTTTTAATGCTAACACCTGCCGCACATGCTCACACTGGTCATCTTGTGGTACGTGCGAGTGACGGCACAGAAAACCTCTCACGTGATAACGCAGGCACGTACAATCAACAAAAAATATATGTATAAAATAATGTAATATATAGTTGAAAAAACTAAGAGACACGCTTTTAGCACGCACTAAAAATTACAAATGAAAATCCGCCATCTTGGATGTCCGCCATGTTGGATTTTAGTCACGTGACTATTTTTTTCGTATTCCTGACAGCAAACCCTTTCATTTGATACCCATGTCATGGGGATGCATTTCAAATAGCCTGTCCGCCATCTTGGGGATGCCGCCATATTGGATTTGTAATGACGTTTCTTAGCTCGTAGTCATGTATTGTCTTTAGAACTCAGAGCGTGTGCAAAATTACATCCTAATCGAAGACCGGGAAGTGGGTCAAATTAATATTCCAAGATTTTCTAACATTATGCATGTTAGAAAATTATGTATGTTACAAGTGAAGCTAATACAAGCGTGTTAAAAAAAAAGTATAGTGTATTTGCGGTAGCAATCGTGCAGGTGATATTAGAGAAACCGTTCCTTTTCAATTCTGAAGGTTAAATATTTTAGCTGAACTATGAATATTGTAGTCGTAAAATATGGAATCAGTAATAACTGTAGTAAAAATAAATTTTACCACCCAAACGTTTTTGTCTAAAAATAAAATAAAATTGAATGGAAAATGAAGCAAATCATAATGCGTACCTATAACAAAAAATATGGAGAAATGTTTAGTGATGGCATATTATGTTACAATGGATTGTCGATAATTTTCATAGAAAAGCATTTTACGTTAAGTTTTTCGTATTTGTTTTAGTCATCTCTAGCCTTAAATGAAACAACAGAACTAATATAACGATTTAATTTTATTGAAGTGATCTTTGAATGTGCCTAAACAGAGTCAGGACCATCAGAATCGTTTATTTTTTCTAAACTTCTGTTCGTATCTGTGTTATTTAAGCTATGTATTTTAAAATTATAGTGAAGTAAAGAAAACTAGAATTTTGCCTTGAGAATTATTAAGGATATATTTAAATGCTTACTTAATTTATTCTAATTCTATAAAAATATCGACTATGCATTTTATCGATACATCCCTAAAAATGTCTTGTCATTTGAAGTCACGAAATGTAACCCGCGCGATGCCACAGTGAAAATAGTATACAATGTGTCTGGTCACGGACTAGCGATATTCTATATACTTATTATCTAACATTCTAGTACACACGGCGACACATCAACCTATACAAAACCAGTTTATGCTGATCTCTCAACTACGAATCGTACGCCGCAGATTTCCCGTACGACGAGATATCCGCATAAACTGGTTTTGTATAGGTTGATGTGTCGTCGTGTGTACCTACTCAAATTTATTGATTTTCAAATCGTTGATTTCCATATGTTTTTGGACTTTAATTTTGTTTTGTAAAGTTAAATTAAACGATAGACAATATTGTTGCCCTCTGAATAAACCTATTTTCGTCTCAGTAAGACCAAAACTTTGAGAGATATGATTATTTTTGTACACGCATAGGGAATATCTCAAAATGGCTGCCAAAAAGCGGGAAAGTGAATTAGACCCAAGTGTACATCGTAATAGTATATTAAAACATTCGTTACATAAGTATCTAGAATATCGCTAGTCCATGACCGGACACATTGTATATCTGACGAGCGTCGTCACTAATCACTGTTGCTCGTAGTTCATCCTATTCGAGATAATATTTTGACTAACAGTGGCAGATTCGGAACCTTAATCTATGGTCTCTATGTTGGTTCGTATCACCAATGTCACTCATGTACGACTCGTGTGAGCATGTCCAGCAGACGTTACTAGTTCCACCAATGGATCAGAAAGTTTGTGACCTTCCATAAAGATATTTAGCTAATTTTGTGCCATATAAACGATATAAATGTTCAAGTAAAGCTCAGCAAGAATACTGGCTATTTACCGCGTACCAACAATAGCCTAGTTTCCAAAAACAAAAAAAAAATTAGTCCGTCTTTTATATTATTCAAAAATATGAGACACGTATTTTTTTTTAAAATTAGACCAAAAATGACAAAGATATAGCCCATTAAAGTTCCGTGTGACGTCACTCGTTGCGGAAAAATGCAGCAACGCGTGACTTTTCACGTAAAAGACGGACTAAATGGAATGTAATTATTTTGACCCTGGAAACTACCCTATTCTTTAAGAAGTACTTTTTATTTATTTTTCTATATAATCTTCCATTAATGCTAGTGATTTAATCATGTTTTCCAGCAGTTAATATTATTACTAATAGGTATCGCTTCCTATTGGCACATAGTGCTAGAATTCCAGATATATAATGTAAGCTAACTCATTTAGTTATTTCATGTATGTAGTCCACAATACATTAATGACATGTCTAAAATTATGCTTACTGTGGTTGATCTGTGGATGGGTAACCATTAATTTTATACTAAAATCTCAAATAAAAGCACAAAGGTGACAGGCCATTTCGACGGCGCGTTCATGTTCCCACGCGCCTTATAGAGATGTCAGCAAAGCAGAGGGGCCTGCCAGGGCCACCGCCTGCCGGGGTTGCGGGTTTCTCGAAAGAGATACCGCGGCCATTAAGGGCAAAAGAAGGAACATGCGGGTTTTAGTCAGTAAAAGTCTGACACTCCCCCCCGCTCCGCCCAGAGCGGGAAAAGTTATGTAATGATTGCCTATCCGCAAAAAAGCGGTTGTTTCTATGTACAGCCAGCATAAGAATATAATATTATGAATCTGTTAATAAGATCTGGAAAAGTTAAGTGTAGTTTCTCACAAGTCATGTCCTAACGTGCTAATTAACTTATTTGTTCGCCTCAAAAAAGGGAAGCCAAACGATTTTTTTTGTACGCGTCCTTGAAAACTAGCTCTTAACTCACTACTGTTAGGTTGAATATGCAATGTATGCATGAATTCCGCCTCGGCTACAAAGACAAAACTTCCCCACTTGTTTCAAAATGCATGTACTATTTTCGAGTATTCTTTTTTATTTCTATTGGACTTGCAGATTTCGTGAATTGTGTTGGTATATAATTTCCGTATTATCGTTTAATTATTATTGACAAAAAGAACGGTTATTTGTTAAATAATTAGATAGCACTTCTGGGGGCCTAAAAAGCCGCTTATTCAAATTCGTAATAAATTTCGAATTGTGATAGTATACATTACGTTGCAATACGCAAAATAAAATAGTCACAAAGTGACAGTTTGGTTTTAGCGTTGCGTTGGAAGGTTGCGTGTTGATTAAAATATATATAAAGCAACATTTGTAATGGTTTTCAATAAGATAAATGTTGATGCAAATTATGAATTTAGAATATAATATTTATAACTACATGTGTATGTGTTAGAAGTACACAAGACACCAAAAAATTACACCAAATATAATTATATCATTTGAAAAAGGAAATGGATTTCATTAGTGAGTATATTTTTTTTGGATTGCAACACTGGTGAAATCGAGATCCTTTGTATTAAAAAAGCGTACAATCTTTTATGAATTAATACTTACACATTATAAAGTCAATTTTATAGAACTGTTTTTAGTATTATAATGTTACAAAGACGTATAATAATATTATAATAATGTTGGCAGTATTATTAGACCTAAAGAATATACTGGAACAACTATAGCAACACTAGCAAAGCTTTGCAATGGTGTTTTGAAAGAGGATCTGTAAAGTGTCCTTATATTAAGTGAAATGTTTAAGTTTTAAGTATGTTTGAAGAGCAGTTGAAAATAAATTGGATTTGTATTGTCTTTGACATGTCGAGTGTGAAAAGGACATTGTTCTGCGCCCATACATTGTTGGCCCTGGAGCCAAGAGCATCGGAAAATTATGTATTGTATTCTCTATCATTATGAAACTCCTTTATGATCTTATTTTTATAACGGACTAGCTACAGAATAGATATATTTTAAAAAAATGTACTAGATTTTGAGGTTATAATCGAACTATAACAACGAATATTAGGTATGATTTTTCTTCTTTTTTATACCGAAAAATGATATCATAATACATTTAGTCATTTTTAATACCTACTTAGACAATTAGTAGGTACCTATGCGTTTTTTATTTTAACGTCATAAAAACTAATATGATGTATTAAAACTATTCATATAAGTACATAATTATAATATACCATAGGTACCTGTATTCTTAACATGAGGCGAAGATGGTGGCGGATGTTATTAGTCGCGTAAAATACTATAAAATGTACATTTTGGCATACAGCTAGTCCGTGTTACAGAAGTTACGTACTTACTACTCATTACACATAATAAACGTACTTACTACTTACATAATAAGAAAGACAATTAATTATCGTGTATTCCGATACTCTTTATTGTACAGGGCCATTTTGGACATTGTCCTTGGTTGACTTGAATGACGTAAGAGATATAATTTTTTTTTTGTCAATATGCACTATTTACTGTGCAGTATTTGCAGATTTTCTGTGTTGGTTGCTTCTCAATGTTTAATAATGATATGTAGGTAAATAAAAAGAATGACAGCATGCTTTAAAAAGGCGGCCAAATAACAGCAAAAAAAAGTGCTGTTCTTTTTTTAAATTTCTTTGCTTAGTTTGGTTAGATACGTTTCTATACTCTGTGATATATAATTCCAAAGTATTTATTTATGGTAAAACCGCCAGGGTTCCTAAATTATATTTTTTTTATTTTTTTGCCGTTTCGGGTCAGTTGTACTTTGATTAGAATGTGATTCGCAGAATATGATTGACACAATTATAATAATTGAAATCATCAATACAATTCTCTGACTTATTTTAATCCCATTCTTATTTCAAAGTATATCAAGATACAACTTGACGCTGACTTGCAAATTGCAATAAAGACGAAAGCAAAACTGAATTTCGTTGGTTACCCTGGCACTTCCCCCTCAATAGTGAATCTTCATATAGTAATTTATTTTAATGAAACCAAAGTTTAATTTTTTGTTGGTATTTAGTGCCTAATTTTTTTGTTCATTGGAATAGTAAGTTAATGAATGTTGTTAATTATTGTTTATAGTTGTTAACTGTTAAATAAAATCTGAATGATGTGCAAATTGTGTTTTTTTTCGTGTTACATATTCGCTACAACGCATCATGGATTCATGCCATGATTGAAAAAGGACTTCTCATTTTCATTTGAAATTCGCCCTTAATTTATTTTTTTTAATTTGTTACTAGGAATTTCTCCTGTATCGTAGGTGCGTTAACAAACCTTTAAACTCACACAAAAAAAAACGAGACCCGAAACAACTATCTGTAGGCCATACAAATAATTGTTCCGTGCGGGAATCGAACCAGCGACACGCGCCCGCCGCAACAGTCGATCGCTCAGCCACTGTGCCAACCGTGCTGTCATTAAGATTATACACCAACTATTTGATTACATAATTAGAAAAAGGCACAATAATACCACATTAGCGGAAAGCGACCTCTCGTGTAAAGATCTAGAACCATTTTTACTAATAGCGATAGCGCAGCGGCAATTTTATAACTGTTTGGAGTTTAAAGATTCGCTTTCAATTTTTTTAATGGCTTGTCTCATTTCAACCTATGAGGTTGTCGTCTGCTTAACCGGACGAATCCTGTGCTAAAGCCAGGGCTAAAGCAAAATCTTAAAAACTAAGCGACTACTCGCTAAGGGCACCCCATGTGGGGTATGAGCCTCGGCTTAGAGCGTCGCTGGGAAAGGATAGCAAAAGGACAGGCTAGATCTAACTGAATACTTTTAAAACCTTTCAAATCAGTTTTTATAATAGCACGACTGGAGCAAATAAAAGTGTTGGTTGTCATTTCACTACGCAAAAAGTTTGAAGCAAAAACATTTCTACCAACTTAAAGCTATTAACATAATGTTAGGCGTTACGTTAATTTTATATAAAATTTAGCATATCAAAATATTTTCTATATTTGGATCAAAGTTAAAGCAATGCAAGATACATAAACTGCAAGTTTTAGAACATATCTTTAGAGTTGTTCTTGTTGACGTTTTCACCAGACCTGTATTTAGCGATTCTGGTATGCTGTTTCCGAGCTCTCAAAATATCCTGTCATTTGTCATTATAGTCCGGTCAAATTAGACCAAAAAATAAGAGTTAAGTTACATAAATTCCCACCTAGCTGCAAATCGGTAAGATTGTTTAAAATATCATTAAAAACAAAATTTGAAAGTTCCCCATCTTTCCCCTGTAAGGAAAAAAAAATATTCAAGGTCAAAGGTAAAAAAAATGAGTTTTTCGCGATTTTCAGCAAAACGGTAAGTTTTATCATAAAAATACTTCAGACAAAAATTGTAGATCATAAAATTATATACAAAAAATTAATTAATACTTTTTTTCTACGAGCCACCGTTTTTGAGATATAACGATTCTAAAAGTTGTAATCGTCTTAATCGAGCCTCGGCTTAGGGCGTCGCTGAGGGACAACAAGGGACAGGCTGGATCTGAGTGATATTACTTTAGGACTGGTTTAGACTTACTGGCTCAGCATCGCGGGCTGGCTCTTGCAATGGACGGGTGGGGCAATTACCGGGACGTCGCGACGGGCCTCGTCAGCGAGGACGGAATGACGGCGCTTTGCGTCTGACTTTTCGAAGGGTACTCGTCTCCCTGCTGCTCTCCTGAAGCAGGGTTATAGCATCGTCAGGAGTGACGAGGGTATGTCGGGGACGACGAATTTTACTTATTCGCGAGGGATCGTATCGAGCGGCCGATGCGATAAGGGGGTTGCGATGTTTTAACGCGGAGTCAATAAAGCGTTTGGAAAGGCGCTTCATGAATTGAACGACGGTGGGGATTCTTAAGTCTAAGTGAAGACTATCGTTACGGACGTAAAAAGGGGCTCCCGTGATTTTACGAAGGAATCGGTTTAGCAAGGTCTGCATCTTATGAAGGAAATGAGGGTTGGGATGGGCAAACACGACACATGCGTATGTCATGAATCATGATGTGACGGATGACCGCGGTGTATAAACGCAATTTGCACTTAAGTGACAGTTTGCTTTTTGCCTGAATTAAAAAGTGAAGCCTACCCATAGCAAAGGCAGCGCGCGAACGAGCCGCTTTGATATGTGCCGCGAAGGACAAGTGGCTGTCGAGAATGACACCTAAGTATTTGGCTTGCTTCTCCCAGGGGATAGGCTTGCCGTACATAGTGATCGGACTGGACCAACTGGCGTTCAAGACTAACAGTATTTCATTTATTATAGCAGGTATAAGACCTAGCCACGCACACAATTGAACAGGGGACAGATGTTTTCTCAAGGTTACGATGGCGTATAAATTAATTGACTGGTTTTCATTTTACCTGATATTCTTATAGTTATAACTTATGTATATTTTATATAAGTAGTGTAAGTTACAATGACCGATAGAAAAATATTTAAACATATATTACAACTATAGATATATACGTGGCGTACTCATGCATATTATGACGATTACAACTTTTAGAATCGTTATATCTCAAAAACGGTGGCTCGTAGGAAAAAAGTATTTATTAATTTTTTGTAGATAATTTTATGATCTACAGTTTTTGTCTGAGGTATTTTTATGATAAAACTTACTGTTTTGCTGAAAATCGCGAAAGACCTATTTTTTTTACCTTTGAACTTGAACATTTTTTTTTCCTTACAGGGGAAAGATGGGGAACTTTCAAATTTTGTTTTTAATGATATTTTAAACAATCTTACCGATTTGCAGCTAGGTGGGAATTTAGGTAACTTCGAATGTCTAAATTGACCGGACTAATTATTTTTAAAAAACTGACGAACTTTTAAATAATTACCCAGCAACTATTACAAAGTCATTGTTTTGACGACAATATTAAATTATTCCGCATTTATAAACGTGAGGAAGTGATATCTTCTAAAACAAAGATACACTAGTATTATGTACCAACCTATTCATTAGTCTCTTTGTTTTTTAGGAAAAGCAAAACATGTTTTGAATGACTTGGTGCTTACGACTCATACGTAAACACCTGTTCTACTATGTTTTTTTCTTTTAGGTACCTATGTACTTCCCCAGCTCTGGGCGGGGCGGGGCGAGTTTCAGACTTTTACTGACTAAAACTCATCCATGTTCATTATTTTGCCCTTTGTGTTCCGGGGTCGCGGTATCTTTTTCGAACTACCCGCAACCCCAGTGGCCCTGGTAGGCTTCTCTGCTTTACTCACATCTCATTCAGACGCGTGTGTATACAAACGCGCCGTCGACACGGCAATATACGGGCGGAAACTTTTACGGTTTTAGAAGCAAATATCTGGTCAACCATTGAAAAAAAGTGTTTATGGAAGGAACCAGATTCTGGCTAAATAATAACAGCCGCTCGTACCATTCATGTCAAGCCGCGCTTGTTGAGAATGGTCTGTGAATGGGTGAGTACCGTATACTGAGTTTCCTACGTGCCTCTGAAAGCGCGCAAAGCCGTTAGTCTCGACTATATTTGAAGATTTACACGCGAGTGGAACCGCGCGGTGCAACTAGTAGGGTAATAATATCAAAACCATAAAATTTCTCAAAAAGGCTCACATTCGCAAATAATAATATGAATTGTCACTTTGTGACCATTTAAAGTTAAAACGTTATTCATATAATTGTCCTAAGGTTCTGCTTAGTAATTCTGAGGCTATTTTGGCACCCCTGGTCATACAGGCACGCACGTTACGTTTCTCGATCCAGGAGTTAAACCCAGGACAGATTTCTTAGCACTTGCTCTTTAGACGTAAGTAGCTTAAGATTATCTTACTAAGTACTTCCTACATCCGGTTCAATCGGATGCACTCATAGGCAATCTTACGATCAGTTCATCATCCATGAAACACTATCTTAAAAGCGATTAGAGCAGATTTCACTGCTCTTTTTAATGGATTTTTTACGGATAAGGTTAAGTTTTATATATTAATTTATTTAATACTTCAAGCATAGACTACAGATGTGGATTGAATGCCATAGACCCTTTGGAATTGGCAATAGGGCCGTAAGCATACTTAACTGATTACTATTCATGTATTATTACGTGGCTCAGACACAATTTGCATTCTGAGATTAAGAAAAGATACAAACTAGATACCTATCTTAGTTCACATCTAGTTTCTGTAGATCAACTCAAATTCTTATGTGATCGTTTGCTGATAACCACCACTAGAGTCTTCATGTTGAATTTTTATGTGTTCAAGTTTTTAATACAAAATGTCGAATTTAAAAGAGATTATGAAATTATTTTTTTTACTAACCAGTAAGGTTCTTATTTATTTAACAATTTATTAACACACCGATTAAAGATAGAAACAGAAAATAGTACAAAGGCAATGCTTATTTCTAAAGAAATCTTTTCCAACATACCTGCAAAAGGAGAGTAAATAGAATACTAAATACAATATAAGAATTTACTTAAATATCTCCATCCACTCCATAATATCAAATACTTATAAGTAGATAATAAATACCCATGCAACTACTAATGACAGGTGGAAGCGAATTCCACAACCGCACAGCGTGTAGGTACTGTACTGTACTGTACCTACAGTAAAGTAGTAGGAATTTAAATGTGGTGTAGAGGTGAGGGGTGGGGTTCTTTTACTTTTAGAGCTTATTTTAACGATATGTCTCATTACCAAAACTGTATGTTTAGGTGAACAAAACCGCAAGAGTTACTAACTATTGGGAAGTTCCGGTCTGTATGTCGAATCTCCTGTTACGCGCTGCAGCTGCGCACACGCGGCCAAGGGATCTAAAATGACCATGAAAATATTCTCATTCTTCTATTCACTAGGAACTGGCAAAGGGCGGGCGTTTTTGTGGGACTGTCTCTTGTAATGTGACGTTCAAAAAGTGCTGATAATCAGCCAAAGAATAAATGACTTTTGATTTTAGTCACAGACGCAGTTAGTATTGTGAATTGTCACTTTGTTACCATTTTACGAATGGTAACGTAATTTTTTTTTTTAAAAAGCGTTGCCCCACTCTAGGAAATTCTCCTGTATCGTGGGTGAGTTTACGAACATTTAAACTCACATACACAAACAGCCCGACCTGAAACAACTACCTGTAGGTTTTACAAATATTTGTTCCGTGCGGGGATTGAGTCGATCGCTCAGCCACTGCGCCAACCGTGCCGTCCAAATTATTATTATGATTCTGCTAAAGCGTCTATTCTAGACCCCCAGTTTAGTACTTTTAAAGGTATGAAGAACAGGGTGTAACGTTCTCCAACCTCTATGGAAAAGGGAGGATCCTCCGACCAGACGGGTGTCGTGTCCTCATTTTATATATATTAGTCCAGCCATACTCAAAGTGTGTTCCGCGGAACCCTAGGGTTCCGCGAAACTTCTGTAGGGGTTCCGCAAGAATCCATTTGGCGAGGAAATTTTTAATAAAATAGATAAATTTTTTGAGGAAAAATAATCTTAGACGCATCGATTGCATTGACATTTGTACAGATGGAGCCAAGGCGATGACGGGTAATACTGCAGGACTAGTGTGACTAAAAAAAATAAGCACGACAAGCACTTTCCATGAAGCTGTAAAAATAATTAATTTTATCAAATCACGACCACTACAATCCCGAAACATACAAAAAAAAAAAAAAAAAAAACAGTTTTATACCTCCCATTAGTTAGATTTTATTCTTTTTTGATATCATTAATTTCTATTATTCATTTTATTATTAATTTTTTATATTTTTAGATATTTCAAATAAAAAAAAAACATTTAAAAATACAAAAAATAGTAGCCCACCGGTATCGGGAACAGGGTCCAAGCTACCGGCAGTCAGAGCTCGAGAGAGAGGAACCTCCTAACAATACGAGCCGTCTCCAGAAGTACCACTCTCTGAATCAAGCCCTTAATCCAGCCGTATAACGAAAGCCTCCTCAGATGTTGGTCGAGGCTCTTGACAATTAAGCCAGTGGCAGATAAGACTATCGGCACAATCATCGCTGAGTCCACATCCCACATGTCGACAACCTCGCAAACCAAGTCAATATACTTGATTTGTTTATCTTTCTCGACTTTCACGAGGTCCTCGTCATGGGGAACCGTTATGTCAACAATCATTGTGCGCCGCTCTGATCGATCCACCACCACTATATCAGGCTTATTGGCAACAATAGTCCTGTCAGTGATGATGGATCGATCCCAGTACAATGTAATATTGCCATGTTCGAGAACTGGGTCGGGCTCATACCTGTAGTACGGCACTTCCGATTCCACAAGGTTATATTTTAGAGCAAGTTGCTGATGGATAATCCTAGCTACAAGGTTGTGTCTATGCAAGTACTCTCCGTTAGCAAGGCGAGAACAACCAGAGATAATGTGACGAATTGATCGCCTCGACCACCACAACTCTGAATATACAGTCTCATAACCGGAAAACGTGGGTGATGCATTCGATATGCTGTCAACAGTGTATGGACCTTCCTATCCAGGGCATCTAGTTCCGTTTGATTCCATTTGACTATGCCGAAAAATTACATCTAAAACCGGCATGACCCAACCGTTGAATTGAAATAGTATTTTATCAGGCGGAAACAAGGTTGCACGTACCTTGTTTCCTATTTTTTTTACTATTAAATACTTTTCTCTGGCGGCCAAAGAAGCGCTCCTTCAACAATTGCTTCATGTCAGCAACATTGATGCCCAGCGCTTCCGACATACCCAAATACTTGTAGGTTTCGGTTGCTGAGATGGATCTAAAGTTTATGTAATCGGAGAGCTGGGTACCCACAGATTTCACAATCTCTCCTCGCTTTACATGCATGACCGCACATTTGTCCTCACAAATTCTATCCTGATGGCCCTACTGAAAGTTTCAGTAACCTTCAGTAGCTCAATCAGTTGCAAATCTTTGGGGGCAGAGTTTCAGGTCATCCATGTGAAGGAGGTGAGATATAACCTGACCACCTCTCCTCAATCGATAGCCCAGACTTGAATCCTCCAGCAAAGTACTTAGGGGATTCAAGGCTAAGCAGAACCAAAGTGGACTCAAACAATCTTTTATTAATATACTTGATATGTAAGTAAGTAATAAGTAATTGTTACATTGTACTTTTATTATGCTTATTAATCAAGAATACACTTTTAAAAACTTGTTTTATGTAAGGGTTCCGTCAAGTATTTCGCTTTCCAAAAGGGTTCCGTCACCAAAAAAGATTGAGAACCGCTGTATTAGTCTATGGTCGTGTCTGGTGGGCCACTGCCCGACAGTTGCTTGTCGGGTGCTCGTTTATATGCTAACTTCGCGCACAACTTTGCTTGCGCGATGTAGGAATCTTGCCGTTTAGTTCTTCAGTGGCTGGATAGATGGCGCTGTAGTACTTTGTGCCACTTGCATCTTTGTGTCGCTACATACTTTACCGCAACTGTCATGTATGATAGCCCAGAGACTTACAATTCGAGAGATAATCTATTGCGGTCGGCAGAAATGTGCATGGGAATCGCGTATCTATACTATCTATACTTATATACTTATATTATATATTTATATATATATATTATATATTTATATATTTTTATATATTTTATATATTATATTATAAAGCTGAAGAGTTTGTTTGTTTGTTTGTTTGAACGCGCTAATCTCAGGAACTACTGGTTCGAATTGAAAAATTCTTTTTGTGTTGAATAGACCATTTATCGAGGAAGGCTTTAGGCTATATAACATCACGCTGCGACTAATAGGAGCGAAGAAACAATGGAAAATGTGGAAAAAACGGGGAATATTATTCATCTTTGAGGGCTTCCGTTGCGTGCGCTGCGAAAACGGTTCAAGATACCAAAAAAATATGTACGAAAGAATTATTCCTCTTGAAATGATCTAAAAAAATGTCCGTGACGGTATATGTCTATCTTTTAAGATTAACTCACTAGAACCGTTTTTATGGGAATCAAATTTGGTCGAAATTAATGCATGATTATTTGTTAGAGTTGTATCAACATAATAATATTAATCTTTATCCAAATAAATGTGTTGTTGATTAACAGTATTTAATTGTGAACAAAATTGTCTTTGACATCACTTAATTTCAATGAACATCTTAGAAGATATTACAATTTTAAAATAACTCCGATATAAAATTCACACGCGCCGCATGATGTGCAAAACATGACGCTGCGCCTGGCCGGCGCGGCGACGCGGAGGCGGGGTGTAGCTCTACGATTGTTTTATGGATTTTATTTTGGTTGTTATTAGTTTGGTAAAAAAAAAAATGTTGTAGATAATACCTGTAAATAGGTGTCATCTACATAATTATTCTTAGGGCTGTTTATTCAATAGTCAGATAACTTTTATCTGAGGAATAAAAATGGCGGTTTGACAGCTCATCTATAGAAAATATGTCAAACTCCTATTTTTATTCCTCAGATAAAAGTTATCTGACTATTGAAAAATCAGCCCTTATTAGGTTAGGTTTTAGTTTAAGCACACAGTTAGTTTACCTTATGTTTTACGTGAGTACCAAATACAGGTAAAAATAATTAGGATCATAATTATTAACCTTACGTTTGTTTTTCTTGATTATGAGTTACGGTTTGGTTAAGTTTTCATTTCCTATTTTCTTTCTTCGTCACTATAATGCCTAGAAAAAGAACTCAGCTTTCTCGGCAGACTGCTACCGCAAAGCGGCTGCGAGCTTTGCGCAGCAATGAAACAGAGGATGAAAATATGCATAGGTTGGCTACTCAACGAGGAATCAGTGAACAAATCGTGCTAATGAATCGATCGTTGAACGTTCGCAGTGTCTAGCCTCACTAAATTTCCGAACTTCGGCAAACCGTCAACGGGAATCAAGCGCTGAACGTTTATCCTTACAAAATTCCCGAACTTTGATAAACCGAGAACGGGAATCAAGCGCTGAACGTTCTCAACGTTTAGCCTCACAGAGTTCTCGAACTTTGGTGAACCGACTACGGGAATCAAGCGCTGAACGTTCTCAACGTTTAGCCTCACAGAGTTCCGGAACTTGGGCTAAGACGCGGACAAAGTCGTGGGTAACAGTTATAATTTATACAGCTGAGGAGGTTGTTTGCAAAAATAAATATGATGCCCAAAATACTATTCCACGCGGACGAAGTCGCGGGCACAGCTAGTTATTAGATAAAATTCATTGTCCAGTCTATTTGCGAGCACAGTCCGACTTGCTGTCGTCCCGATTGATATAAATAAACATGAATACCTGTACATCGGATATTTTTCGAACAGACAGGATTGTTAACTATTTATCTATTATGTCTGTATTTGATTTTGATTCTGAGTTCTGACTGCTGGACGTGTGTAAATCACCGAAGTCTTCACATTCTTTTTACCTAGTGCAGGAGGTTTCGGAAACTAGTTTAAAGTTTAATTCTTAGCACTTTCTTAAAACAATCAAATCAAAATATTTTTATTTCGTATGGATACTTATAAAACGTCTAGAAAAGGTTCGGTTCGGGTTAGTCGTTCACTATGCAGAAGAAACGGAATGAAACTCCATGGGTGGGTTATGCTTTAAAAACCATTTGGTTTCACAATGTTGTTGTTAACTTAACTTAACTTTTATTTTTTTCTATTTCGTGTGGTTTCAGCCCAACCTGGTGTCAGGGTTTTTATTCTGCCCATTTATTTATTTAAGTAGGTACCATATATATATACCTATTATACGAAAGAGTTACAATTTAGAACCAAACGAATCACAAATGCTAACCTACATTTGTATGATATTGATCAGTAATTCTCTACTTATTTCATAAGAATCTTATACGTATTCATGTACTCCTGGCACCAATCTACCAGACTGCTTATAAATATTCACATGAGCTAATTTTAAACTTAATTAAGGTAAGCAACACGCAACTTGCAAAGATTTTGTAGCAAAACAAGCTTTTCTCTGTTGTTTTTGAATATCTTTGTTTATTAATTAATGCCATTAAAATTATTATAATCACTATAAAACTATTTGGTCAGGATCAGATTACGAAACCGGTGTGATTTTTAGGGTTCCGATGGCAAATGGAAAAAACGGAAACCTTGTTGTATGTCACAACCTTGTGTAATCACAATTTGTGAAAAATAGTAAAAAAAATTGTTTTGAATGAGATAAGATATTTCTTTTTTTATATTTGATTTTTTTCGTTAAACTGAAGCACTTCTTGTTCATTACCATATTATGAAAATCATATTTAGTTTTTTTGCTGATGAGTGTAAATTAACATATCAATGAGCGTTAATAGACCAATCCACAAATCCGCAATACTCCTGCTATTTGTCTAATGTTAACATCCCACCTTTTCTTCTTCTTACCTCTTTGTTTTCTATACGGTACCACCGTATCACAATTTGGCTCCATTCATCTGGTTCTCTCATTATGCGCCCTGCCCATAGCAATTTGAGCACTCTGATTTAGAGCCTCCGCCTGCCGGGGTTGCGGGTTGTTAAGAGATACCGCGGCCCCGGAATGTAAAGGGCAATAGAAGGAACATGGGTGGGTTTTAGTCAGTAAAAGTCTGACACTTCCCCCCGCTCCGCCCAGAGCAGGGGAAGGTATTTGATGATTTGCCATCCGCAAAAAAAAGCACTCTGATTTTGTATGATATGTCCAGTCTATGACTTTTATCTGATTTCTGATAACACAATTCTTCAATCTGTCTGACTTTTTCACATTTGAAATACCTTTCTCCCTTCATTTTTATTGCGTACTGGCAGGTAGTGATTTTGCTATGTATTGTGTTTGGCTGCCATACATAAGGACATGAAGTATATACTATACCTAGTCCTCATGACCGTTTTCAGACACGATAGCCAATTTCAGCTGAGATTAGCCATCGGTGCGGGAGATATGATAGTGCACAAGTGTGTGCGCAGGCTCAGGTGCACTTTCTGTTCCATCTCTCTCATAGTCCGATGGAACGGCAATCCGACACGACCTGGACAGATCAGGCGCAGGACCAACCTGCTATCCGAGGCACGGGCAGGAAGTACGCATGTGTCAAATAACTTATTTTTACATTTATGTTAGGTTTTTAATCTTACATAGCCTCCCTTAAGCCCCAATATTATCTCCGCCTCCCATTTAGTAACTAATGATGTTTTTATTATTGAGAGCTTTTCGACAAATTCTTTGGAATAAATTAAACTTTTGTTGCTGTGTGTAGATACTAACCATAACTCATTGATTATAAAACTAAACAGCTGTTACACTGTCGTGCTGCGCTCTAAAGAGGCAACTCAAAAACACATTTCAAGGTGATTTTAATGGTATTGGATAGCTTAAATAAATACGACTCTAAAGTCTAATGAACCAGCCAAATAGCAATAGGTTTCTGTTTAGAAATATTAAAAAAACACATAATAAAAATCGGCTTCGAGAAAAATCTTTCCTTAAAGTGAAAAATCAAACTATTTTTACTCAAACTCAGAGCATTTATTTCAATTAGACCGTTACAGGCACTTGTGATATAAATATGATTTTTTATAAAATAATTTGCTAATACGCTTTTTTTTGCGGATGGCAAATCACCAAATAACTTCCCCCGCTCTGGGCGGAGCGGGGGGGAGTGTGAGATTTGTACTGACTAAAACCCACCCATGTTCCTTCTATTGCCCTTTACGTTCCGGGGCCGCGGTATCTCTTTCGAACAACCCGCAGTCCCGGCAGGCGGAGGCCCTGGTAGGCCCATCTGCTTTGGCGCGCGTGAAACACTAATGCGCCGTCGACACGGCCTGTCGTCATTAGACGGACGGACGGTGAGCTACCCATTGCTCACCGTCCACAGGCCCGCATCCACGGTGGCCGGGAGTCGTCTCGCGGCGCCCGGCGCCCGGGGCGTCTCCCGTGGCGGCTGGGTTGGTTTGAGGTTCTCTCCCTCAAACGCCCGGCCATCTCCTTTGCTTATATGCTTGGCCGGCTTTATTTTTAATATCAGGCTAATGACAGAACTTTTATGTAGCTGAAGATAGTTTTCGAATCAATGATAAAGTTATTGTAAAACTTAATATTTTGTGGTTTTAGAGCAAAAAACCTAGATATTCCGCTGATAAACGATAGTACAAACAATGAATAACCAATATAAGTACATAATTGTATGTAAATGGCCTAAGTAGGTAGTCATATAGGTAAATAGTCTGGTGATAATATCAACGGTTAACGAACTTTCGAACCAATGGATTGTGTAATCATTTCCAATTAACAAGATCGACCTGAGCGGCGGTGAATATTTAGCCACGAACTGTCCATCCCTGCTAAAGCATAACCCGAGATTTTCTGCACCAACATGACCATTTTGCCAATTATCTAGATAGGATTGGAATGGATTTTATTATGCAAGCTTTATATTTTTTTTTTTAAAACCTTGACACTAGGAATTTCTCCTGTATCGTGGGTGCGTTTACAAACATTTAAACTCACATACACAAACACCCAGACCCGAAACAACGATCTGCAGGTCATACAAATATTTTTTCCGTTCGGGAATCGAACCCGCGACACGCAGCGCAGCAGTCGATCGCTCAGCCATTGCGCCAACCGTGCCGTCAAATTTACAGTCGCATTAATATTCTATCTGATATATATTGTCATAAAACGTTATTATACCTCGTTGGTCTTGGTCTAGTAGTTTTCAGACAAGCATCAGATTATTTTTGTTAGGGTTACCATCAAATTGCTTCTCCGGCTCTGAGCGGATCGGAAGAGAGTGTTACTAACCAAAACCCATCCATGTTCCTTCTTTTGCCCTTTGTGTTCCGGGTCACGGTATCTCTTCCGAACGACCCGCAACCCTAGCAGGCAGTGGCTCTGGGAGGCTACTCTGCTTTGCTGACATGTCTTTGAGGCGCCCGTTTCCACGTGCCGTCGACACGAGTTAGCTCCCATTTGGAGTCTGCATGTAAGCCCGGTAGATGGCAATATGCGATCAGCGGGGTATGCAGGTGATGTAACGCATGCTTACAATAAGCATGCGTGCTCCTAGGCCTCATCATCGCTATACATCGGGCGAGTTGTGACCAAATGCAAGCCTACTTAGTGTAAAAAACCAGTCAAGTGCGAGTCGGATTCCTGGGCTGAGTGTTCCATACAAACATGCGACATAAACGGCCATATCTTTTGACTGCGTAGACTTAGAAGGTTGATTTTTTCACAGCTCCAAGGGACCAGAGACTTAAATATATGGTTTTAATTTCAACTTGATACATCTACGCGTTTCCTATAAGATAAAGGGTATTGCCAGACGGACAGGTAGATGGACAACAAACTGATCCTATAAGGGTTTTGTTTCCCTTTTGAGGTACAGAACCCAAAAACAAAATGCATGTATACATGGTGCAATATAATAAACGCAAGATCTCCCGTGTGGTTTCTGTTGTAGCGACACAAATATGATAAATGATGTTTATTTTGCAAGTAGGTTTTCACAAACACTTTTACACGTCTTTTTTTTTAAACTAGATGAGGCCGGTGTTCGTACCCGACTACTCTGAGAAGAAACAGCCGAAACGAACTCAGAGGTCATAGTCTCTTTTAAGGTCCAGACAAAAATATCTTGGCCAATTTACGTGAGGACTATGCAGATAGTGTCTGTCTGTCTTTTTTAAAAAGCACCACACAGATTGAGTGGACCTGTCCAGTCAGTGCAAGCCTTTGACAGTTATCGTGTAGTTCAAGTCATAACCCAAAGAATGAACGTGGCAAAAAGTACTACAACGCTACCTATGCGACCACTGAAGAACTAATTGCAAATTCCTACATCTCGCAAACAGAGTTATCCGCGAGTTAATCATTTACACGAGTACCCGACAAACAACTACAACAAACAGCTGTCGGGCAGTGCCCCACCAGACACTACACCCGTCTAGTAGGAAGATCCTTCCTTTTCCATAGGGGACGAAGAGCTGTTTTAACCTGAATAAGTATACATATTCTTGATGTTTGTTTTTCTAGTAATAAAATTCTGAAACCTATTCCAATAATTATACTTATTAAAAAAAAACTCCGACACTAACAAAGACGATCTGGTTTGATAATAATATGTATTCAGTTGGTTGGTCCTAATTTGCATTGACACATAATTTACTTAATTAATTGGACATTAATTAATTAATTAAAACAATATTTGTATTTCGAGTAGAATTTAGTGATGAGCAGCAGCTACTAAATAAGTGGAATTTGATCAAGTTCAATTTGGTCATAGTAGGATGTAAATATAATTTTCAATACACTTCCTCGAAAACTGGCTCTTATTTTGCACTACGATTAGGTTCAACATGCAATGTATTTTACGCGCGTGCTTTTTTCTTCTTTATCACAACAAATCATATTTTTGTTTCATCACGGATAACAATAAACAACTGCTCAAATCCCTATAGCAGGCAGTATTTTTTTAGAGCAATGATTGTTGTTTTGTTTTTAAGGCGTTCATATTTATTTAAAAAAAAAGACGTTGTCATCAATCAGTTTGAATAAAAACTCATTTTTAGGGTTCCGTACCTCAAAAGGAAAAAAAACGGATCACTTTGTTCAAATCAAATCAAACCATTTATTTGCATAACACAGGTTTGAGAGATGTTACATACCTAGTTTTTTTTTAATTACACTGTATTACAATTTTGTTGTCTGTCTTTCTGTCTCTCAAGACCATTAGCTCGGGAACTCGTGGAGGTATCGAGTTGAAATTAAAACCATATACTCCATTCAACCCTCTAAGTGTACGCAGTCAAAAGATATGGCTTTTATGGCGTAAGTTTGTACGGAACCTTCAGTGCGCGAGTCTGTCTTGCTTTTGGGCAGATTTTTTTTTACTTACCTGTGCCCTTTTATTTAATGCGAGGGTACACACGCAAGTGCTGCTCTTGCAACTGAGAACAGAGTAAGTAATTGAAAATGCTAAGCTACTTTGTTTTCAATAACATACGTTTATAAGGACGAAGAAGTTTGTCTTGGTATGGACATGTAATGAAGAAAAGAAGGGATGAAGGACATGTAACTAAAAGAGTGATGGATCTGAATGTTGATGGACGGAGAGCGAGAGGAAGGCCAAAGAAAAGATGGATGGATTGTGTAAGGAATGATATGAAGGAGAAAGGAGTAAATGATGCCGTGACGTCTGATAGGGGAGAATGGAAGAAGAAAACGTGTTGCGCCGTCCCGAAATAGAATGGGACAAGGGCAGGAAAATGATGATAAGGACGAAGAAGAAAAGAACATTCAGCCATGAAAAATCAAATATGTGACTATGTACTATATGTACACGCGACGACAGGTCAACCTATTCTAAACTTTTATATATTTAGGGTTACCATGACATCTTATAGCAGTTCTTATTCCTGTGAGAGAAAGAGATGGTGCTAGACACCCTGTACAGCTCTGTCTCTTTCCCTTACTGGAATAAGTTCTGTTTTAAGACGTAATGGTAGGGTAGCTGATCTCTTTACTACGGATCGCACACCGTAGTAGAGAGATTAGGTTAAAATGGTTTTAGTATAGGTTGATGTGCCGTCATGTGTACATACATTTAGGTGCAAAACATGTATATTTAATTAAAGTAATTATGCACTATGATACAAAACATAATTCCTATGATATATGGGTATTTACTTTGTGTTAAACAATCACAAACATTCTGTTATGGAAAGAATATAAAGTTCATTCACCTTGAGGACCTTAGCACAGATGTCATTGCATGATATTAATTGAATTTCTATATCAACGATTTTTGTAGAAATTGCAATTTATAGCCCCTTTATAATGAGCTAAGGAATTATTTAAGCATTTTGTTAATTTTATACATTTATTTTGTAAGTGGAAACTTGTAATTGGCCTTCGTCTTCATATTGTATCTGACTACTTAACTGTATTAGCTGTAAGTTTTCTTAAAATTAATAAAATAAAAATCGTATTTGAGTGATGAATATCTATTAGATAGATTTTTGTAGAAGGCGTCTAGCAGGTGCAAGCGCGATTTTCTTTAAAATAAAATGTTCTACCATGGTTGGTATTTGTAGGCTGTTGACTGATATCCAGCATCTTTTTTTTAATGGGTGGGAAGCCATCTAATAACTCCTCCGGCTCTGGGCGGAGCCCCCCGCTCCGCCCAGAGCCGGGGAAGTTGCAGTAAGAAGGGAGGAGTGCCAGACTTTTAATGGCTCAAGCCCACCCATGTTCCTTCTTTTGCCCTTTTGATTCCGGGCCGCGGTATCTCTTTTGAACAACCCGCATACCCGGCAGACAGTGGCCCTGGCAGGCCCCTCTGCAATGTCTAGCATCCTTTCTGCGAAACACACTAGCTATCACAATCCGCAAGTTTGTTTTTGGAAATCATCATCGTCATCACTTGGTGCATACTTCATCATAACCATTCTTTTATCTTTATCACAATTTATTTGGGGCTGGTGCAGCATGATTTTTTCCATACTTCCCTAGAACTCATCATGTCATCAGATACCTCCTACCTGTCATATCATTCTTCACACATCCATCAACAGGTTTCAGTTAGTTGTTGCATACTTATTGGATAAAAACACATCTTCCGACGGGGAATGTACCTAAATAACTCATCGAATGTTATCGTATTGTGAATATAGATGTCATTTTCCAATTTCCATCAGTCGTAGTATATAGATACGATCTACTACCCCACCATGACGTCTTAAAGCAGAACTTATTCCAGTGAGGAATAGAGACAGAGCTATACAGGGTGTCTAGCACCATCTCTTTCTCACACAGGAATAAGAACTGCTATGAGATGTCATGGTAACCCTTTTACTGGTAATATATTGTTAACTCAACTTTGAGGCATGTAACCATCGGTTAGTTTGTATGATATCTTGCTATGCTAGTACTACAGTGATGAATGTACAAGATGTCAAGGGAATCGCACATTCTCGAATCTCGAGGCTACAACCGTACCTAATTCCGATTAGCGAATAACGAATTACGAACAGTTTGTTTGCCCAACAATTAATTTTGTTATTATTTTCAAGTTCACAGCGCCCTTCTAATCATACTAAAGATGCGCAGAATGTGCCTAATTTGAGGACCATCACGCAACCGGCTACGCCTTCTGTACATTAAACTTAGTTACTGCAAGCCAAAATATTATCAATACTCTTCCTCTAAAACTGGGTCTTATTACACTACGATTAGGTTTAACATGCAATGTATTTTTACTGCTGTTCTCGGCTCTATAACACCCTCGCCTGGCAAGCGAGCAGTTCGTGAGCTAAATTCACCTCGGCCGCAATGTTTCCTCATTTGAATTAAAATGTACTATTATAAAACAAGTGACATTAAGCTTTTGCATTTTTACTGCGGCTTTCAACAGATTTGACATTCAACTTTTCGATAGCTTAATATTATGTCTATCCAATAGATTTTTGACTTTTACATCATCGCAGATGAAAAAAACGACGAAGGACTGTTTGAAAGATGATGCGGAGGAATGAGGAAACCGTAGCGACGAAAACTTTAACTATAAATGTGGATAACTATAAGGGTAGGGGAAAACCAAAGAGACGATGAATGGATTGTGTGAGGAATGGAAGATGATATGCCAAGAAAAATGGTGTCCGATGAGATGACGAGTAATGAATATATAATAAGTATGGAAGGAGAAAACATGCTGCACCGAACCCAAATAAATTGAGATCAGGATAGCAGAATGGTTATGATGAAGTATACACAAGTGATGACGATGATGAATTCCAAAAACAAACATTCGGATTGTGATAGCAAGTGTGTTTCACAAAAAGGGTACTGGACATTGCAGAGGGGTTTGCCAGGGCTACTGCCTGCCTTACGGGTTGTTCGAATGAGATACCGCGGCCCAGAACAAAAAGGGCAAAAGAAGGAACATAGGTGGGTTTTAGTCAGTAAAACTCTTACACTCCGCTCCGCTCAGGGCGGTGGAAGTTAGAAGCAGACATGTTGCGGTGTGCTGTCCCCAAATAAATTGGGATAAAATTGAGAATGGTGATGATGTTGGCAATCGCAGATAGACTGTCACCTATACAATCTGTGATTGAAAATGGCGGGAAGCACATGTGACCTTCAGCTTACTTTTCTTACTACAGGTTGTTGGTAAGAGAGTGACAATAACATAAACATAATGTTATTGTTGATGAAACACGATTTACCCTATTAGCGAACTAACGCATGGCGAATCATTAAAAGACATGGTATTGAATGCCTATCCATACTACGTATGCAATACAAGACTGCACGTGCGTCAAATAGTATAAACATCTAGTTCTAGGTAAACTTGTAACAATTACCTAATATGTCAACAATCTATTCTTCGTAACTTTATTTGATTATTCACCACTTGTGTTATTAGTGTACTTTGAGAATCATTAGTCCATGGATAAAAAAAAGGGCCAACTGCGGGTGGGACCCCCACACCTGACCGCATTGAGGGTTCCTTACAAACTTGCGACTAACGGCCATATCTTGTGAATGCGTAGACTTAGAGAGTTGATTTTTACACACTTCCAAGGGACCACTGACTTGAGTATATGGTTTTAATTTGAACTCGATACCTCCACGCGATTTCGTGATAAAGGGTCTTGATAGACAGACGGACAATAATGCGATCCTATAAGGGTTCTGTTTTTTTCATTTGAGGTAACCCCCAAGAATGTGAACATATTAGGGACCCTTGGGGAACGCCACATCGTTTTATCAAAAGCTTTTGACACTGTGTAGCATCATCCACTGACTTTTTTAAGGCTATTCAAGTAAAAAAAACTATTTAGACAAAATACATAGACAGCAATATTTTCAACGACAAAACTTCACTATGCCTGATTTAAAACAATGTTTGTTATATTTATGCTTCCTTTTTTGTTATGATAATGTTCATGTTCTACAGTCAAGGTTATTGCAAGTACTGACATTACTCTCCTAGATAATAGATGATTAATTTTAGCATTAACAACAAACAAGAAAATCTTATATTTCTCATAAATTGCAAAAACATCCCTGCAAAGATATGGGATTATTTATCTTATTCACCGGAATTGGCAGTTCGTATCAGTAATAAAGTTTATTTTTCTTGTTTCACTAGAACTTCAATTACCTTAAAATCATTGAATTTGTTTAGTAGCACGTAGGTATGCAAAGTTGGAAGTCTCCTGGATCTACCCTATAATATAAAGTAGATAGGTAGATATGTAACTATATTTAAGTTGTCCTGAAACTGGACTGAGAAAGACGACCGGTTTCGCAATCTTTATCAACGTAGGTAATCACACATAAAAATAGTACCATAAAAGAAAAACCTAATACAATTTTCTACAAGCACTTAATATTCGTAAATACTGAAATCTATAAAATAATGTGCGTGGGCGATTTTGTCAATCTACCGTTTTATTGACAGAGGTACTCTACGAAGCGGGAATTCATTAGTACTTAATTTAAAATTAACAAACCTGTTTTAATTTATTTATGTAACTTAGTATCACTTCACTAAAACAAAATAGTCATTTTAACAGAGAATACTTCGCGTGTTGTTTAAATAGTGGTTTATATAAGGTCGGCGCGTGCGTACACCCCTGTTGCGATTCATTACTGCGCGGGCGCCGATGTGTGGCAACCGGGTGCTGTGATAGGTGATAGCACTTGGCGCAAGGTATAAGCGGAGCGATTTCTAGTACCATGCTTAATTAAACTATGAAGTACATCGATATAGTTGTTTATTTTGGGTAGGATTCTAATTTGGAGGTGGAATCCACATCTATTACCATTATTATCTTAAACCATTAAGGCCGTACCCTACGCAAATAACCTTGAGTATTCGCTTCCCTCTTTTCCGCGCAGGAGTGAGTGAGTGAGAGCAGTAGTGAATAATGCCAATTTTTCGGAATAAAATCTATATAAAATTAAGTATTGGGTTTTTGGAAAAAATATTTCTACCAAAATGTTCATTATAGAATTGTGTATCCATTAGTGTCAGTAGCAAAATTAAACAATGTTTACTTTACGAGGAGATGCATTTTATTGATATTTTTTCTCATTTCGGGGGCTTTGTTGTAAGGAGATTTACTAAATAATGACTCAATAAAAATAAAAACTAAATCTACAATAATGGAATTAAGATTATAAAGAAATTTAATGTATTTTTTTTGTTACTTAGTTCGTTTTAAATAACAAGTAGATAGCTCTAGAAAACTGTACAAAAACGGCTTGCGCGGCGTTTTGGTCGGGGTGGCGCCTTAATAGAAAACTATCCATCGTCGCTGTACGTACGAAAACTACCTACACATATGCTGAAATAAACTTAAATTAATTTACCGTTTCTCGTTAATTCCACGATAGTTTGAATACATTTATTTTTATGGCAACAAGAGACCGGTCATTAACGCAATGGTAAATTACCTAGACAGGCATCTGCCTATTTGTATCGGTGATTAAGGATGTACGGTAGCTAAGCGTTAAAATAATATAATTTTCAATTAAAGGTAGGACAATTAAGGTCCATCTAAATATATCAGACCCGTGTCAGAGACGTGATAAAGCCTTAGCCGTGCTTACACCGTGCAATTTCTGTTTATGTACGTCAGGGATGTGACTGGGCGTCTGGGCTGTGGAAAGGCCGCGACTCTTGCCCCTCAGTTACCATTTTGTTTTCCTACCACAGTAATTTGGGTGAGATAAATGGGACAAAACGTTATAATTATATGCGTATAGCCATTATTAACAACTGGTCATTCATCGTTCAACGTGCAAGAATAATATCGGTAAACCCGCGCGCGTTTTGCGTGGCGTTTGCCACAGTTATATCGCTGGACCGGGCATCAACGACTGTAAATGATTTCACAAATATTTGTACACATATACCGATGATTGTGAGCCCGTGACGTAGTAGGGTCCGTTCTATTCCTGTCCTATTGAAATTTGTAGACCTTTAGGCGATTTATACACGACACCACCCGTTCGGGCGGACGAGCGTTGTCTGTGATAACCGGATTCATAATATCGCTCGCTGTAATAGTTCTTTTGCACCCCACCCTAAGATCCGTTACATAAAATGGCCTAGTGCAAGGGTTTAGCAAGTTCACTGCAACTACCTTCACCGCGGTAGGAACGAGCATTTCTAATATTGGGTGCATTAACGAAATAATTCATTTTTTCGTTAGCAACACAGGGGTATTGACGGCCATATAATACCGGTTGGGCTCAAAGATTATATTGCTCTAATGACCGTTTTATTCTCGTTCTATGATTGGGGTTTAATTCTTCAGTGCCTTCGGTTTAGATGCCTGGGTGTCTGTCTAAATCTGGATTTGTTTTGGAATCTTGTATTTTTAGCCTCAATAGAAACAGGAACAGCCGTATTTTTTCTTGATCTTTTTTGAAGAGTACTGTACTAGAAGAACTGTTACTATGTGTGTCATATTTCAGATCCCTTCAGATCTTTCAGATGCATAAGTTCTTTCAGCCTGTGTCTCATTTTGAATTAGGGTTGGCAAAAAATAATTTGTTACCTTTTTGTTCTAGTGAGCTGTTACATAATCATTCTTATCATTTTCATTAATATCAAGTAACTTAATACGCCTGCAATCTCCAAAGGCCTAGGCAGAGATGTACCTAAGAGCTGATCGACCCACATTTAGCGAGTTAATAACCTGGTCACATTATTAATCCGCCTTTTCTTTGACTTCCTTCTATCGTTCCATCCATCAACATTGTGTAGATTTTATCATGGGTACAGTCACTAGATAAGTGACTAGGTTTTTCAGAAACAGTTGAAATTTCACTTAAAAATCTATTATTATTTCGAATAAAGCTAAATTTATTTGAAAAAAAAAACAAACAATTAAAAAAATAAATAATTTGAATAGAAGACACTAATCGGTTTCTAAGGAAAAAACGATTGTACCTGACGTGCTTGGCTACTTATCTCTGTTGCTGAGTATACATCGTGTACATTCCTAATCTTTGCAATCCTTGTAGGCCAAATCAGAGTTCGCAGAGCAGTTTATTTATAAGTAGTTGAAGGCAAGATAGTCTGCCTATATCACACACGCAATAGGTTGAAAGTACTGGAATATTTTTAGATGAAGACAATCACAGCTATATTATCGTTTTAAAATCTTATCATCTAAAACGGAAGAGTTAGGTTGATACTTGTCGGCTATACATTGATTGATATTGTTAGACGCGACAATCATAAACTTTCCTTGCATAGAACCAAGGCTACCCTTATGTGGAAAAGCATGTTCTCTATGGTGCCAAAAATCTATGGTAAAGTACCAATTAGTTTGCCGGGGTTGTGGGTTGTTCGAAAGAGATACCGCTACCCCGGAACATAAAAGGCAAAAGAAGGAACATGGATGGGTTTTAGTCATTAAAGTCTGACACTCTTACCTGCTCCGCCCAGTGCGGGGGAAGTTATAAGTATGATGATTTCCCATCCGCAAAAAAAGTTACTATTCCTACTATCCTACTACATAATATTATAAATGTTTGTAACATCCATACATCCTAAGGATGTTTGTAACTCTATCACGTCAAAACGGCTGAACGGATCTTGATGAAGTTTGGCACAGGAGTTATAAAACTTTCAATGAGTAGTTATAAAACTTTCAATGTAAAGTTTTAAAAATAAATTAAAAGTAATGCTCTGTACAAAATTAAAAAAAAATGTGTGACATAATTTTAAATAAGTATTACATTGATAGTGTTGTTCTGTTTAGTAAATTAATATAACTTGTACGCCTATTATGGCAAGGCATGTTGGTACTTTATATTTCGTTTTAACGACATGTTTCACTTGTGTTTTATACAACTAATCTTTCTTTCTGTACCGCCTGTGTATATGCACTGTGTTTTGCTTTTTAATACTACTCTGTCAAGAAAGTACCGGGAAAAGATCAATAATACACAAAATGTCTGTTATTCATCCAAATTTATTTTATCACCTTCAAAGTATGCTCCTTTAGAAATGATACACTTGCGCCAACGAATAATCCATTCATCAAAACATTTTTTAAACGCTGCTTTCGGAATTGAGTTCAGTTCTCGCCGCGAATTCTCCTTTATGTCTTCTATCGATTGAAAACGGGTGCCACGAAGTGGTAATTTGAGTTTAGGAAAAAGAAAAAAGTCAGCAGGAGCCATATCTGGTGAATATGGTGGTTGCTGGATGGTATTTATTGAGTGTTTGGTCAAAAATTCGTTCACAATGATAGCCTTGTGCGAAGGCGCATTGTCGTGGTGCAAAATCCAAGAATTTTCTTTCCACAGATCTGGCCTTTTTCGTCGAATTTGCTCTCTTAAACGCCGCATAACGCTCAAATAATATTCTTTATTTACCGTTAGACCTTTTTTTTTTTTTTTTTTTTTTTCGGGTGGGAAATCATCCAATGACTTCCCCCGCTCTGGGTGGAGCGGGGGGGCATGTCAGACTTGTACTGACTAAAACCCATAACCGCATAACGCTCAAATAATATTCTTTATTTACCGTTAGACCTTCCGGTAAGAATTCAGAGTGCACAACACCGCGATAGTCAAAGAAAACAGGCAACATGACCTTGACTTTTGATCGACTTTGGCGTGGTTTTTTTGGTTTCAGTTCAGTTGGAAGGCGCCACTCCGAAGCTTGTTGACTAGTTTGCATGTCAAACTCGTAAACCCGCGTCTCGTCACCAGTAACAATGCGTTTCATGAATGTTGGGTCCGAACTGACTCGTTCTAGCATGTCCTCAGCGACTTTCATGCGATTGAGTTTTTGGAGAAAATTCAGATCTTTTGGGACTAGCCGAGCAGCAACATGTTTCATACCTAAATGATTAGTTACAATGGTACGGATCGACTCGTGAGATACAGAAAGTTCGGCGGCTATCTCTCTCAGAGTTGAATGGGGATTTTCAGTCACTATTTTCTTCACTTTTGCGATGTTAACTTCAGTTGCAGACGTTGACGGCCTACCAGAGCGAGGCAAATCTTCCATCACATCTCGACCGCTTTTGAACGCTTTGAACCACTCATAAGCACGAGTTTTTGATAAAGTCGATTCACCGTAAGCCTTCTGTAACATTTTCAGTGACTCCGAACACGAAATTCCATTGGCGATGCAAAATTTAAGACAAACTCTTTGTTCGATATTTTTGTCCATTATGAAATTCGCAATACACACTATATATGATATTACTAAAACCAGCACTGTATTTAATATAAATAACAGATGCAACTCAAACTCCGCGCCAAAATGGAAAACAGTTGTGCCAATCTATTACAAAAAAAACAAAAATTTTAATTTGGAACCATAAACAAATCATCCATTCCCGATACTTTTTTGACTGAATGTATAACTAAAAAAGTGAACTAATCATTTTAGTGAAGTTATAGATGTAAAAATATACGCGTCGACTTGATAATTTCCCTTTTTTCAGCCATTGTGAACCTGACTGTTTTTTAAGAGAATGTGCTTTCGTATTTAGTATAGAAAGCGATGTTTTTTACTCCCGAAACGATGGTTGCCGTTTCTTCTGTAGTTAGTCAAAGGAAAGATGTTGGTGTGTCGGCCCTGGATATAGTTGTGCTGGCGACAGCAGAGGAAGACAAACAATTCAGGTATTTGACGGCCCGGTTGGCGCAATGGCTTACCGATCGACTGCTGCGCTGCGTGTCGCGGGTTCGATCCCCGCACGAAACAAATATTTGTATAGCCTACAAGTAGTTGTTTCAGATCTAGCTGTTTGTGTATGCGAATTTTAATGTTTGTAAACGCACCCAAGATACAGGAGAATTTCATAGTGTGAGGCAAAGTTTAAATAAAAAACTAGATCTGGGTGGTATTGTTGACAGGTGTCACGTGGGTCCAACAGTGGTTTTGTTTTGTGTTTTCGTATTAAAAAAATTACAATAACAAAATTAAAAAAAAACAATAACTGATGACACATTATTAGTACACACGTATAATATAGGTATAGTTAAGAGTACTGAAAAATAGTAATCATCACTTTGGGGCGCCTTACCTTAAACCTTAGTTATTGACTTAATGAAAAAATGTTCTGTAAAAGTTGTTCTTCAAAAAACGATCTACAAAAATGGTCTGATATTATTTTTTCGTAAAATGACAAAAAAAAGTTATTTCGAAAAATTGAATATTTTTTCTCGAATTTGTGAATATTTTCGCTTATAACTTTTTTTTTTATAGTTCTACGACAAAAAGTTACTGGACCAAAGTTGTAGAGAATTTAATTTGCAACAAAAAATGTTAACAATTTTTTTGTCAAATAAATAGTTTAAGACATAATTATATCGTAAAAAACAATTCAACCCCTATTTTCAAGATGGCGGCCGTGGGACAAGGGTGGCGACCCCACAAACTTGGTTTTAGCTTTACACTGATCCCCCCTACACATCAAAAAAATAAAATTGCGTCCTCTGAAAAATGCAACCCCAAATGTAACTTTTCAATGGACTACAATGATTTAATACCTACAAATCTCGACCAACAACTGAAGAAGCTCTCGTTAGTGGGTCAAGGGTTTGATTCAAAAAGGCTTCTGGGCAAGGTGGCGGAATCATCGGGGGTAATACATTACAAAAAAATACGGTCAAACATAGAACCTCCTCCATTTTTGAAGTTGGTTAAAAACAGAAGGCCATGTTTGGTACGTACAATAAAATGATCTGTCTCTTAAGACTGTTTACTGTGTGTCTACTGTATACAACTCTACTTTATATGTGAATTTTGATAAGATGTGAAGCTTGTAAATCTGAGTGACGTGTTGGCAATGAATTGTCACGGTTTTCCTTAATATACGTTTTATGTAATGTTTGGCGGTTCTTGTTTGTTGATTCATGTCGTAATTCCTCTTGGAGATGGTTTGGCGGTTGAGTTATCAGAGTATGATAAGCTGTGAGTCGGCTTTCCGACCTGTATTTTTGTAAATAATAATCCATTATGAATCCTGAGAGTCTGAAATTAGAGCCAACAGCGCAACTTGGCAATCTTTTAATTGTTTTGCATACAGGGTGTATTAGGAAATAAGGATGAAATTCAATAAGACAGCGACAAGGTCATTTCTAATCTAATAACCCTGAGGAGGCCGGGAAAATTATGTACCTACGGTTAAAAAGTTATTACCAATTATTGTTTGTTTGCAAAAGTTTACCGAAAATATATATTTTTTATGAGAAAGTCGGGGAAAATATTTGCGGTGAATTTTTACCTTTTTTTGTTTGTTTTAAAATCATTTACATATTTTTTTGAATATATACTCAAATTTAATCAAAGTATATTTTCGGTAAACTTTTCTATTTCCCCTTGTCACAGTCTCTTGTAATGTTAACACAATATTCTATAAAATATTGCTTAAGATTAAAATTACCAATACTTCATTATTTTAATCGCTTTAAAAAAACATGTCGCTCCACACAACTTTTAACATTAGGTATAACAATATACCTAAAGTACCTACCTAACCTACGTGTCCTTAATAAGGCCCAAAAAAGAGAAAATATTTTTGTTCTACATTGATTTTCAACAAAAATTGGTCGGTTAAATCTTGCGATGTGTTTACGGTTCATCTTTGTGAATACTCCGTAATTTATGTTTGTTGGCCATGTGTATTAGTTTACGCGTTATATTTTTTGTAAAAAGATCACTTCTTAGGAAGTAGAGTGACGTGCTTATTTATCTAGACAGCGTCAAACACGTAAGACAATAGTTTTATCTTCAGTTTTTTTGACAGACGTAAGACTGACGTAAGTAAACTACCTAAACACATGTTGAATATAATGATTGATGTAAATACAACCATGAATTTTGCACATGGTGAAGAGAAGGCCTTGTTGGTTGTTGAGCAAAGGGTCTTCGGTTTGAATCCCGGGTTGCTTAAAGTGTTATATTGGGTTGTTCCGAAAGAAATTTCTCAGATGGCTATTTATTTAATTATTTTATATTAGGCTTCTCAACAATGAGTACGCTATTACATTTTAATTTGTACATTGCTGACTTAAGTCTAAACGCCTCTTTACTTATAGAGAAGCACAGCATGCAATAGGGGTATTCCGTGGGACTTAAACAAACTTAAAACTTTAGGTGTACTGTTATACTTCTGCCAAACCTTTGGGTATTACAGGCGTTATGTTATATTAGGTATTTCATAACTGGCGAAACTGGAAGTCATGTACACACGACGGCACATCAACCTACACCAAACCATTATAACCTGATCTCTCTACTACGGTGTGCGATCAGATCAGGTTATAATAGTTTAGAATAGGTTGACCCGCCTTCGTGTGTACAATCATGACGATCAAACTTTTGTGCGTAGCTAGAAATACACATTTCGAGAGGTTTACAATTTTCTTTAATATGTTCTAGTCTCGTGTCTTAGTTCTCTCTGTATGCGAACGACTTCTTATAGGTACTTGTTTTGTGGCAATATTCCGTTATTGTTGAGAAACCCCTTCGATTCTTTCACACACACAAAGAAATGACACGAGAGTGAAGACTCTCGTGTCATTTTTCTTAATTCTCCGCTAAATCCGAATGCTTACAGTAAACCCGAAAGATCTGGGTTTTTAGTCTTTTCTACTCCTAGCTCTGACCCCCGCTTCCCTAGTTTGCATTCTCCGCTCAAGAACATGACTACTCCAGATGGTTATCGGTTTTACAGTTGATAAGGCCGGTTGTGCGTATAATATTGCCGGTACTACGGGTAATACGGCCGGTACTAAGCCTAATATGGCTAGCTCTACGGCTTATATGGCCGGTTCTGCGTCTAATATAGCTGGTACTATGGCTAACACGGCCGGTACTACGCCTAATATGGCTTGCTCTGCGGCTAATATGGCCGGTACTACGCTAATATGGCCGGTTCTGCGTCTAATATAGCTGGTACTATAGCTAACGCGGTCGGTACTACGCCTAATATGGCTTGCTCAGCTCGGCTTATATGGCCGATACTACGCTAATATGGCCGGTACTACGGCTAATACGGCTGTTACTTCGGCTAATATAGCCATCTCTATGGCTAATATGACCGGTTCTTGTGATCTATGGCATTATTACTCAACCTTGTTTCCCAATATTTATAAACAAGTGAAGCCAACTTAAACGATAATGCGTCATTATGTGTGTATGTTTTGAAGCGTGCATTATAAAAACAAGGAATTCCTTATACTAACTGAAAAGAAAGCAATTATAACTGCAGTTACGTAGAGTCAGTAAAGGAGAGAAGTACCAAGCTCGTTGCATAAAAATCCGTGAATGTTTTTGAATGAAATTACATTTATATTTTGTTCATTAAATAAACGTTTAATTACAGCTCAAGTTCATTCGACAAAATACTCTCAAAAGATTGATCTCGATCAAGATGAGATAAAAAGTAATCACAGCATATTTGTTTGCAGAGGGGCCTGCCAGGGCCACCGCCTGCCGGGGTTGCGGGTTGTCTGAAAGAGATACCACGGCCCCGAAACATAAAGGGCAATAGAAGGCACATGGGTGGGTATTAGTCAGTACAAGTGACACACACGTGGGTCCCCTTTTAGCCTTTGGGTGTGGAACCCTAAAAACCAACATAATAAAGTCTTACAAGTATAAAGAACTAGCTTTCGCCCGCGACTTCGTCCGCGTGGCATAGTTACTTTGGCCTAGCGCTAACTTTAACCCGTGTGATGATCGAAAAATTATATATATTTCTCTCCCCTTTTCTCACTTTTTTTTTTATAAAAAATATACGCCTATGTCCGTCTCCAGGGTCCCAACTATCTCTGTACCAAAATTCATCAAAATCGGTTTGGCCATTTAACCGTCAAGACGTAACAAACAAACAAACTCACTTTCGCTTTTATAATATTAGTAAGGATTTAAGACCTATCTATGTATTTAGGCTGCGGTAATTGTAGGTATATTCAAAACCCATAATGTTGTCTTATGATTTGGTCAGATTATTTTTAAATGGCGCAACAATTCCATAGTCAAAACGCATATAAATACAAGCTCACACTTACGGAAAAATAAACAGACGGACGACTTTGTCAGATGTCCGGCAGTTTAATAGCAGCAGTCACTAATTAAGATATTTATAGAAATATAATACGTATTTTAGTTAAATTAATTAGTTTAAAGTAATTCATTTAATAACAGTTTAAATCAATAACATGTTAAGTTTTAAACATAAAAAATATGTTGTAAAAGCAATATAAACAAACAGCTTCTCTTGTAATCTGTTATTTTCTCTTGCTAGGCAGAAATGTCTCATGATACTAACCATTTACCACCACTAAAATCCAGCTAATTAGTGTAATTTTAGAAATATAAATACCATATTCTGATGAATATGGTAACTCTGTTGCTGCGGTTATAGTTTCTACGTTTAGATATTGCAAACGCAAGATACGTTTAGTTGTTCAGATTTAGTACAAAAATGAGTTTTTTTATTGTATTGGGCTGACTGAAAAAATTAAAGGAAAAGACCCATAGATGCTACATAATTATAATGTTGTACTTACTTTAATATTGATTAACGTTTCTGAAATTAAGATGGGTCTGCAATCGCCAACCTCCTTTGAATTGAACACTTCCATAGGTTCCTAAAACAAAAACAACTGTATCTAACTAGCCAGGTTACTTATCTATTTTACTGACTGTACTTCGGTACAAGTTCACATCAGAAAGATGTGGTCATGAAACATCGTGTAATCTTTGATTGATTTTTTCCCGCGATTTGATTGTGGTATTACCCACAACTAAATATTTTATAGGAAGGTTTCTTAAGAGGCTGCCATCAGTCCGGGGTTGCGGTGCTCGAAAGAAATACCGCGGCCTCAGAACATAAAAGGCAAAAAAAGGAACATGAGTGGGTTTTAGTAAGAACGGTGAAGTAATTTATGATTTTTCATACGCAAAAAAAGGTTGATCAGTTGTTCAATGAGAAATGAAAAATACAAATAAACCGGCCAAGTACGAGTCGGACAGTAACAAACATTGCTCTAACGGAAAGTGAGGGACAAACTTAACTTTGCCGTTGGAAAACTGATGTCCTCATACATCAACATAGTTACTTTACCAACTGCAATTAAGTTAATTTTTTTTTAAAGTGATGCATCTACAAATTTTCGGTTCCGAAATTTTCCCTAGCAATATCATAGAGCACTTGTTTATAAATATTGCTTCTTAATAAATTTCGTTTTTTTACGTCAACGAAAATGCCCTATAGGTTGATTCCCTTTGCCAGTTTATGGGAAATGCGACATGAACGGCCATGTCTTTTCACAGCTCCACGGGAGCACAGACTTCAGTATTGACGGGCCTGTTGGTCTAGTAGTTAGTGGCCCTGACTGCTGAGCCGGAGGTCGTGGGTTCGATTCCCACCCAGGACAAACTTTGTGTGATGAGCATGATTGTTTGTTCTGTGTCTGGGTGTGATTTATCTATAATATGTATGTATTTATAAATTATATAAGTATGTATATCAGTTGTCTGGTTACCATAACACAAGCTCTGCTTAGCTTGGGATCAGATAGCCGTGTGTGAGTTGTCCCAAGATATTTATTTATTTATTTGGTATTCATTTCAACACGAAATCTCTACGCGTTCCCGAGACAAAGGCTTTTGACAGAAAGACAGACGGATATCCTGTAAGGGTTCTGTTTTTTCATTTTGAGGTTCAGAACCGTAAAAATAAAATACACCTTAGTAATCTTAATAACTCACGAAGCAAATTTATCATGGGAATAAGTACAAAGGATATCGATATAGGAGGCTATTCATCATTTTTCTGCCCTTGTCCCATTCTATTTGGGGTCGGCGTAACACGTTTTCTTCTTCCATTCTCCCCTATCAGACGTCACGGCATCATTTACTCCTTTCTCCTGCATATCATTCCTTACACAAACCATCCATCTTTTCTTTGGCCTTCCTCTCGCTCTCCGTCCATCAACATTCAGATACATCACTCTTTTAGTCACATGTGCTTCTAGGCTACTTTGTAACATAATATTTAATTATTCCTGGTTGGATAAATCAGCGAAAAAATGCTGTTAATTGATGCCAGGGACACGACTAAGCGTGTTAATGTATCGTTTTGTGAATTAATTACGTGCCTGAATGGAATAATGAACAACTATGCGCGTTTTCTGTCTTTGTTGAAAATTACAGAGTTAACACTAGTTACAAATTAGTTATAAGTAGACGGTGTATATGTCGTAGGATAATTTGATACTTCGAATCTTCGCGGAAATCCTAGGGGTTTTGCGAAAACGCGGATAATTAGACATAGGCGAAAAATTATCAAATCTTACTGGACAAAGTCAGGATTTTTGCGAAAATACTCGTTATTATAGCAATATTGCGAAACGAAACGCTGGCTGTTATGAAATAAGAACGCTGATTGGTCGGTCAGCGCGTTCAATAAGAGATCGTCTCTGATTGGTTGACGTCTGTCGTAGGATAATTTGATACTTCGAATCTTCGCGGAAATCCTAGGGGTTTTGCGAAAACGCGGATAATACCCTAAAATTGGATCATTTTTTTTTACTACGACTGAGATCTCCTATTGTCTGTAGAAAACAACATACATACTAAAATTTTCAATAAAAAGTTTATAAAAATCAATTTAGTGATTTTCCTTTCTCACCTTTTCTAAACCTTCATAACTCTATGATACAATACTTGAAGTTAATCATCGGCAAACTAGGAACCAATTAGAAGTCAGCCAGCAAAATTGTAGCCAATCAGTGTTGAGCACATCAAATCTTACTATAGTAACGAGTATTTTCGCAAAAATCCTGACTTTGTCCAGTAAGATTTGATAATTTTTCGCCTATGTCTAATTATCCGCGTTTTCGCAAAACCCCTAGGATTTCCGCGAAGATTCGAAGTATCAAATTATCCTACGACATATACACGATATTACAGACATTCAAGTCCGAGTTTCCTCTGTGCCGCTGTGCCGTTAAGTCATTGATCCCGGCTACCATTTGGATATCTTTGACAGTAGTTACAAGTATTCAGTGTCCCGAAAGTCTGACAACCAGTCTTACCAAAGTGTATCATATTACCCAGTATTAACTGGGCTGTAGAGGTAAGCTAGGCAGTCGCTCCATGTAAAATACTGATATTCAGTTAGACTGGAAGCTGGGACTCAAAACTTTTTGACGTGCAGGTTTTGCAATTTTGTGTGAACCATAGATGTTAAAAATATTTTTTTTTTGTTTTTAATATTTGTATGGTGTGAACAGTTGTTCGTTTTGACGCTGGGGGCCTAGAATCATAGAGCTGATATAGAGCTGAGATAGAGCTGAATTCGTGGTCACCACCGATGTGTCTTGAAAATGTACAAATATACATGTTATTAAAGTTTAATGAATTAATTAACCGTTAAGACAACAACAAAAACAAATAGTTTAACCTGTAGAATGTCGCAAAAAGTTCGCGAATATCGACGAATTTATGAGTAACGTTTTACTCGTTACTCATAAATTCGTCAATCATCAGAAAAATGAAGATTTAACCGTTAAACCGATTGCTACACGGTATAAAGTTCCCCCGTGAGTACTTAAGACACTTGTGGCAGTTTGTACCCCCGTAGGAACTTAACGACAGGAAACATTAAACAGGTTAAGGGTAGGTTTCAAAACTGCAAATTCATTTAGGGATATTTATTTATACCAATGAAAAACTTAGAATCGTGTCGGATGTTTTATTCTGTACTAAAGTAATTGACTAAAATTCACTAACAAACGAAATGATAAGGATACAGCGTAGGTACAGTCTGCCCGACATGGCCCTTAATATAATTATGAATATTTTTATTTTCGCATTAGCTAAAACAATTTCCGCTAAGGTCACCAAACAATGTATATGATATAATTATTTTCTTTGATCTTTAAAGATTACTTAAATTAATTATCTCCTTAATTTGTTTGATTTAAAAAATATTTTACGTAATACTAATGATAAGATTAAAATTTGACAAATAATATTTTTTATTCTATGCGATCGATATCGATCACTTAGCCATTGTAAATAAATAATTATTTAATAAATGATTATTACACATAGTCGAAGCAAATTCACAAAACTTTTTAGCATTCATTTATTTAATTACTTAACTAACTAATGTGACCAGTTGTAAAAAATATTTAAAGTGACTCTAATTCTTTGCTATACTTTTTTTTTTACTATAAGTAGGCTTTGTCAATGGCCAAGGTCAACATTAGCTTTAGCTGAACATTTCGAGAAAGTTCTAAATTTCAATGTTATAATAACCTGAGATTTACCAATCTCAGGTTACATTCTATATATTTATATGCGAAAATAAAAATACCAATATATTTTTATGAACAATTTAACAGTTAACATTGAGAGGGTTTAGCAACAAGACGTTGTTTTTCGAGAAATTATGTAACATAGAAGTTATTGATGTCATGAATTCAATCTGTTGAAGGAGTTTTATATGTAAAGATTAAATTCAAGGTTCTCTCCCAAGGCAATTGATGCAAATCTCCGAGATAGTAATATTGTCTTGAATCTCATTGTTCATCTAGCTTGCACGTTTTAGGCATTTGTTTTTACAGATCACTAAATGTTCGCTATTTTCTAACAACGAGCCGAATACTTAACCTTTTTTGGCAGTGTATTTATTTATTTATATAGGATCTCCAACAAATGATTAACATATGGTATGAAAAATAATTTTCGACGATAATACTATCACATAGATAGGTATACTCCTTCTCTTACATACAGATGTAATCAAGGCTCGTGGGTCAATTTCGACCAACCAGGCTTTTAGTTAAAAATATACCCTGGCATTCTATTAATTGTTAAAATGTCCACATAAAACTATTCAATAAAATAAGCGTACACAACGTCTATCTCATTCCAGCTTCGAAAGCTAAAATCACACAACAAATTGTAGTCTTTTAACACTTTCTCTTTAACACATCTGATATTAGATTTGTACCATTACTTTTGGAAAACTAAATGTTAAATGATATGAAATGCTTAAAGCCAAGAGGAAATGTCTCGATGACGCATACGGATATCATAGACAATATTGTTAAGATGATCTTAAATAAAACTGACGTTACGTACTATTCTAAACGTAAGATTAAGGAACTTAATTCTAATAAAGCAATGGATAGAAGTGTATAATATGATAGCTGTATGGTAGAGAAATAATTTTAGCGGAAAATATTTCACTGAAATTATGGTAATATTTACTCAATTTAACACGTTTCCGTTTGAAGAAAACGGTTCGTTATCTTAAACATATTTGTTTTCTCTCGCTATCAAATTAATATATTACATGATAAATAACCCTATAAAATGACAAAACATGATATGACTAGGTACTTCCTCTTTTAGGTAAATGAGTGGACACTTGTTGTTTTTATTAAGATAATGAGAGGTTTGTTTTTAGATCCATGACTAAACACAGTTGAATGTTTATTGAAAAACAAAGTTATCATGATTAGAACAATATTCATTCCTCTGGCTTAAGCAAATAATAATTTGTCTATGATCATTAACGATTTATAACAAAGAGGATTTCTAACAATCTTTCTATAGCTGTCATTTTATTGTCTGTGGAAATCTTATTTGACATTTCAAGGCGCGAAAATAGTAGATACAACTTTTTTTTGTCACCAAATGAATAGTAGCTAACGTATAGAACAATAAATCGATAAAAATGTAGAATTTGATTAAAAATAACTGATACAAAAGCGATCTTAACCTAATACTGATATTAACCCTAAAATGTTTAACCTACTAACTGTTATATTAAACTCATTCCTTGGAGTAACGTTTGTCCGAACATTTAAAAGTCCCTTCTTTATACTATAACAGAATATTAAAATAGCTATAAGTATTCGTTAGCAAAGAGATTGTTATAGCTGGGTATCATAAATAATTTTGCAATGGATTTGAAGGAAACTGTGCGCGTTAGTAGATGGAGGTTTTATTTGAGTAGGTATACTACGTTCTAGACAATCAATCTAAGTTGTGGTTGTTCAAGAAAAATAGTAGGTGTTTTGCCTTGTTACTGTTTATTTTATTCTTCGTCGCATTCAAATTGTTGCACAAAGCTTGCGGAATCAATATGAAACATCAAGTTTTTTTTGGAAATTTGTTTTTCATTGTCGAAGTGTGTTCGATCCGTTTTACTTGAACATATCTGGCGAAATGTGGGTGTACTATGAAGAGCACCTCTATTAAACCATCAGGTGGTCACAGGCTTTACGTTATGGGTTACTAGCTTCCGCCCGCGACTTCGCCCGCGTGGCATAGTTATTTTGGACTAACGCTAACTTTAACCCGCGTGATGATTGAAAATAAAATATCTTTCTCTCCCCTTTTCTTCCCTCTTTCTCCCCATTTTCTAATTTTTTTTAGCTTATGTCCGTCTCCAGGGTCCCAACTATCTCTGTACCAAAATTCATCAAAATCGGTTTGACCATTTAGGCGTGAAGACGTAACAAACAAACAAACTCACTTTCGCTTTTATAATATTAGTAACGATTAATAACAATTTAAGCCCCCTGCCATAACAGTCTCTTAACAGCGCTACAGTAATCTTCCACCCGACACGGCGAATGTAATCGAAACTGATCATAATATACTTTATAGTCCGTATTACTTTAAGACTAGGTTTTTAGACAACTTGTCAACAATCGCAGTATAATATATGTATTATACGTAGTTTCGACATTATGCAACATGGCAACATATATGAAATTGTAAAATTCTATAAATTAATCTAACATTTTATGTTTACATCATTCTGTATTTGGTTTTGTAACGTTGACTTTTTAAGTCACTACCCTGGCGATTATTAAGATCAATAATTAATATGGAAACGGTGTTGCTAATGTTGGTAATAGATTTTAATTTGTCAGGGAAATGACCCGGATTGTCAGATCATAACAATTCTTAGGTATATAGGTAATATAAAAATGACGGACTTATTACAAGGTCACAAATTCACTCTACCTATCTCTTCTACGATGTAGGCAACACTACTTATATTTAAGTTGTTTTTACACACAACTGACAGTGTTAAGTCGAAACTTTTTTTCTATCCAAATACAAAATGAGGCACACAGTGTTGCCGACTAGAAAATCAATCACAAAAGTTCCTTCTAAAACTAAAAATCACATATTTTGTTGTTAAGATTTAAACTTTCACGTAGGGTTTCACAGCAATATGTTCTTAGGCACTGTTAGACCGTATGCAGTGAATGATTTTATACTATTTAAGGTCGTAAGCATTGTGTTTGTCAATCTAAACAATCTGAGTAAAGAATTAGAGAAACGCAACTGTGGGATCCAGTTTCGTTTCTCTAATTCTTTTGCTCAAAAATACATACTACAAATAAATTCTGTCACAATTCTAAAAGGCAGAATTGGATTACAAATGTAGTATTACCACAGTTGAGGCTGAATGTAAATACTTTGAACGTACACACGACGGCACTTCAACCTACAAAAAACCATTTTAACCTGATCGCACACCGTAGTGGAGAGATCTCTCTACTACGGTGTGCGATCCATAGTAGAGAGATCAGGTTATATTAGTTTAGAATTGACCTGCCGTTGTGTGTACCTAAGTGTTTTTTTAATATTAATGTTTAAATTGTCCATTATCATATCGGGTCCAGTTAGACCTATTCAAATTTAGGCAGGTTATTTTTAAAATAATTTGTTTGTAGTTCCAAAAAAATATTTAATTTTTGCAAAAGTTTTGAATAACGAACACAAAACACACGTACCGCGTACCTAATACAATATAAAACTGACTAATAAACGTATCAAATCATTATAAAACGTCACACAGTCAACATGTCCTATGTCTACACACCTAGATAATATTCTCTCATCGACCGGAAATATTACAAAGCTTGTAGCCGAGACCATACTTATTGGAAACTTTTGCAGTTTTGTCGTCACCTTAAATTTCTCCAGGGGAAAAATAATTTCCCCTGTCCAAATATTATAGCGAAATTACTAATAAGTTTCTCATTGGTGCTGGGTTCGATTCCAATGTCGGCCAATGTGTTATTGGGTTTTTCAAGACGTTTTTTTTATCTACGGATTCTGGCTGTGTGCTTAGGTATACCTCTGCTTAGCCTTTCGTGGATTACAACCCGTATATTATTTTATATCATAGTGTAATTATAATCTGAAAGATACTTGATCCTGACTGATAGAAATAAAGCCCCATGGTCAACGAAACTGAACGCGATGATTAAATAACATTGAATTGATGACAGTGTCTTCATTTCTATGGATTTAAAGTTGTAAATACGAAAAGCAGTCTTGTGGTACTTTCACATGGGCTTTGATTGTTAGTTTGATCTTAAAACCCACTACTCTTCAAGTTTAGGGTTTCATAACTTTTGCCTTGTGTTTTCCGCATTGTAGAGCAATGCCACAAAAGTTTCCAATAGGTCTTCCGGCTTTAAACAAAATTCAACTAAATTAACTACACAATATTGTAATATCAGAAGCGATTCTTATTTTACATTTTCTTTTCAAAAAAGCACAAAATAGGTACTTCACTGTTTTGACTTGGCCGTCCTTCACAACCAAAAATGCTTTAGCATTAATGTTTTTCTAGGTTACGTACTAGCTGCCATATTTAGGAGAACATTATAACATTGTAACAGTCAACAAGTCAAAAATATATCTTTGATATACTTAGCGCAATACGTTGATAAACTAAACTAGCTAGGGGAACGAGATTTATATTTAAACTCAACAACATTTTTGCTTGTCAAAGATTTGTAATAGCAACTCGCAAAACATCAAGCTATACGTTTTTTTTTCAAACTCTTTTTTTTTTTCTCTTCTTCCCAAGTGTAGCGAAGTCAGAACAGTGACGTAATACTTACAATACTATTAACGGTTTAATGTTCTTGGTCTGATGAATCAACGTTCTCAGTTTGTGCGAATTTCAGGAACACTTGCTCCAATGTCGTTTGACTGAAGCTGTACTCTACTATGTTTAGTTTTTCTTTCGCTGTAAACAAAGGAATTCATCAAAACTCAAAGTTGTATAGTACCTAATTGATAAAAAAAAAAACTGGTAAAACCATCCCCACAAAAAATGAATGCAGCCCAGCATAATCAAAGCCACCATGGAAGACTTGACTTGTCTATGAGGATTTTTGCTAACTTTCTTTTTTTATGCCTGTAGACCAACTAGACTAGAGCTTAATATTTTCTGGATCTTAATAGAATGAAGGGACCGAAGTTGGCGCCCAACATGGGGCCACAAAAATATTTTTTCGAAATTTTGTGCTACAAGAATTACTTGCTTGCTGCTAATCAACTAGAACGAAATTGTAACTGTTGCTTGATATGAGATCTGTACTCCATCCTTTACTACTTTTGCATATTTCACAAATTTTATTGGCGCCCAACATGGGATCAGAATAAAAACTTACCGTCCTCAATCTGCTGGAAACACCTGGCGAGGCTGGACACAGCAGACTGCGGCACGGAGAACACGAGTCTCTCCGCAAAGCTCTCTTCGAGGACTGCCGCCGGGAATATATGCCCAACTAATGCTATAACCGCTTCGGAATTTGCGCCACCTCCACCGGACTCCGTCCTATGAAAAAAAGTTTTATAAATCCTTACTAATATTATAAAAGCGAAAGTGAGTTAGTTTGTTTGTTGCGTCTTTACGCCTTAATGGCTAAACCGATTTTGATGAATTTTGGTACAGGGATAGTTGGGACCCTGGAGACGAACAAAGGTTATTTTTTTTTAAAGTGGGTAATGAGGAAGAAAGAGGGTATAAAAAAAGGGAAAACTTAGCTTTGTTATTACAATTAATAAGGCGCAAGGGCAAAAACTACGGGTAGCAGGTACCTGCAAATCAGGAAAGGGGAACTCTGTTACCCCGAATTTAACGCGAGCGAAGCCGCGGACAAAAGCTAGTTTTTATATAAAATATAAATTATTTTTTAGGCCTGTAAATAGTAAATGCTAAAAGTATATCTTAATTTTTGCATAATACAACATATCTTATCATGTCGATATTCACCGAAAGATTAGGAGGTGTAGTCATATGACATAATATATGGCATAGTTACCGGTGATGCTGCAGTCTGGGCGGCGGCGGCGTGCCGGCCACCAGCGGCGTGTGTATGCTGGCGTCCACCGCTTCCGCCTCCCGGTCCGCCTCCGCGCACGCTGACCCCGCGCCCGACCCACCTGCCGACAGAACGAGCCATGGTGTTACTGAAATGAGGTCTACTGGTACATAGGCACCTACTGTTACATTGTTAGCCTTTAGAGCTAATTGGTAAAACCGCAATAAGGAGAGCTGATCAAATTCATTTAATCAATAATCTCATAATCATCTGATTTATGGGTTTGTTGATTTATTAATTTGATTTTTTATTATAAATGTAAATAAAAAAACACAAAGCCGTTTTTTTTTTCTTTATTAATTTTGGGACAAAGCCGTTTTTCACGCATTCAGCATTTTGTACGTCAAACTAAATAGCTGTACCTACGCATAATATAATACTGGGAAACAACATACTTGGTCTTATTTCAAAAAACTTTGCCACACACTAGGATTTTTCCTGTATCGTGGGTGCGTTTACAAACATTTAAACTCACATACACAAACAGCTAGACCCGGAACAACTGTAACAACTGTAGGCCATACAAATATTTCGACGGTCCCTACGTACATAAAAACATGTTGAAAATGGCATTTTTTTAATTGTAATATTGGCTTTAGATTATCTATGCGCACATGCTGACATACGATTTTTATTTTTATTTAATTTATTTACCTTGTTTTAGAAATTGTTTAAGAGAACAAGTCTTATAAATACAACGAATAAGTGTCGTAGAAACGGTCATCTCTCAGTTTTTCTAAGAAAACGTGAAAAAATTAAATATTTATGTGTAAATGGCATCATAAAGCTCTTAAAACTGTTAAAATATTGTAGAAAGAAAATATTTATTATTGCTCATAGAATTATTTCTAGGGCGTGTTGAACACAAATAAACCTTGGTTTTTGACTTAAACTTAGGTACGTAGGGACCGTTGATTTGTTCCGTGTTGAGATCAAATCCGCGACACGGAGCGCAGCAGTCGATTGCTCAGCCAGTCTTTTAAAGACATTATTTTGTGTAGAAATAGTAACTCACCCTCATCTGCTTCTCCTAGTGATGGCGAATTTTCATTCGATCTGAGCGGTGATGGTGACAGCGATTCTGACTCCAACGTCTGATCACAAATAAAGGTTGCTTTACAAATTCAAAAGGGTATTGGCTACACTGTTATTAGCGAAAAGTTAAATTATTACAGTGTCGAAGAATATTTAGAGGATAACTCGTTCGTAACATAAATATATATATCCTTTATAAAACCATATCCAATAAATACCTATTCAATATCAATCAATATTATTACTGTAACAATAGAATTTCAACAAATAAATTTCATTCACTAATACATGATTAGGTAGGTACTAATAGTTTAATAATATAAGCCTTGATTTTAATTTTATGGAAACATTTGTACATGACAGGATATGCTGGAACTAATGTTGTAACATCTATTGTACATTATTCTTACAAATAAACATTTTTGATTTGTAATAAAAATTTAGCATTAATTGACAACCCCATCCTACTTACATAAGTTGGACTTGCACACCCTCCAATTCAGAATGATAAAATTAAAATTGATTGAATTCTTTATGATATATCATGTGTGAATATGTTATATACAGTATTTATTGCAAAAATGTAAAATAAACACTCTGCTAAGGCCCCAGTATGGGCGCCATTACGCATCTACCTGTAAAAACATGTTTTATGTTATTTACCTGCTTTTGATTACTTTGCCCAATCTTCATCTCCAGCGTGTATCCCGCACCGTACAAATTCTTCAAGTGTTGTGTTGAGCCGATACATCTGAACAAAGAAAAAAAAACAAGAGATATGTTAAGTTGTTTTACAATAATAAAACCTCACAAATAGAATCAAATGTTTGTTATTTTCACCTCAGGCCACCTTTGACCATAATACCGACTCTGGAACATAAAGCATCAGCCTCTTCCATGGAATGTGTCGTTAGTATAGCACCTTTTTTGCCCTGTAACAATAAATCAATTTGTTTATCATACAAATTGTTTAGCCGTTGACAATTTCTGTTAGAAAAGAACTTGATAGTGCTAAAAACACAACGTATACGAAAAATCTGTTTCATTTCAGTTGATAGAAGAAAAATACCGGCCAAGTGCGAGTTGCGCACCGAGGGTTCAGCCAAAAAGCCATTTTGACTGCGAAGACTTAGAGGGTTGATTTTTTCACAGCACAAAGAGACCACAAATTTGGGGACCAGATAAAAGGTCTTTTCAGAGAGATAAATGTATACCAGAGTACTTCAATAAGGGTTCAGTTTTTTCCTTTTGAGGCACAGAACCCTAAACAACATAATAAAAATACTCGAAAACAGGCATCACTGATGTCAGCGATAAATCTGTGAGGTTAAAAAGGGATTAGGTCACGCCCACAGGATGCAAGAAGGAGGAGAGATGAACCAGGATCGTCACATAATGGATGTAATAACCCTTACCTGGAAGCTCGCCAGGATGGTGTCCCACAGGAACCTCTTGCTCCGCGGGTCCATGCCGGTGGACGGCTCGTCCAGCAGCACGACGCGCGGGCTGCCCACCATGGCGAGCGCGAACGACAGCTTGCGCCGCGTGCCGCCCGAACACTCGTCCGCGTTCTTGCTCGCGTGCTCCATTATCTGGAGACCATTCAGGTACGCGTCTACTATTCTGTAACAGAGATGGATAGTTGGTTAACTGAAAAAATGGACAAGTCGGTAATGATTCTTGCATGTAAATGACTAAAAATTACTGAGCTAAAAATGGAAGGTATGGATCATAGTTGACGTAAATAAAGGTGTGATGGTAAATTGTAGCCGCTATGCACGGAAACATATCCATAACTTTACACAGAAACCAGTCGTTATTGTCTATCATAGCGATTGGGTGGCGTCGCCGTTATGGTTTGTGCTTGCGGTCCGTGCGGAATTGTATTTCAAGGGTATGTTTTACCTAGTTCTGGGGAAGCAGTTAAATGCTAGCGAAATAAGTTGGGACTTTGAGACATTCAGGGCGTTGAGTGCTGCGAGACTACTCCCAGTCAACGTAGATGCGGGTCTGTAGACGGTGAGCAATGGGTAACTCACCCTCCATCCGTCTAAAGAAGACAGGCAGTGTCTTGTTAGAAATGTCGGCAAAGCAGAGGTGCCTGCACTACATCCTGGGGTTGCGTAGTAAAAGTCTAAGAGTCCTCCCGCTCCATCCAAAAGATAAATTATTTGGTGATTTCCCGTCCGAATTAGGATATTTTCTTCGAGATTTGATCAAAAATCAATTACTGGCGAAAATGGGAAACTTAAATCCTGAAACATGATAACAAGATCCGTCATAAGAACCTATTCCACCTACCGAGGCGTATCCGCCTTGCTGACGCCCCGGATGGCGGCGTAGCACTCGATGTGCTCACGAATGGTGACGTTCTTCCAGAGTGCGTCGTGCTGTGGGCAGTATCCCAGCATCATGAACGCGGACGTCTGCGAATCGTCGATGTTTTGACTGCCCAGCATCACCTATAGAAACCAGATGAGCTATAAATGATTTCAAATCTTAGGAAAAAACAGCTGCTTACCGAATGAAAATACTCAAAACAGATTTAAACAATGAAGCGAACTTCTGCTTACCAAAGATAATGCATCGAGGAGACAAAGCAGTGTCTTACACTATTTATTATTATGAATATCACGGGCGCTATTTTATTGGCTCCCAAGTACAACGACGGAGCTCTGAGTTAACTCCTGAGCATAGTGAGGGAATTAAGACTAGAATCTTTACAGCAGTGAGAGAGGTAAACTCGCCCAGACGAAAACACCTATCGCGATGAAATCATCTTGGTGTACCATATTTTAAGAATATATTGTTATCACACTAACTAGGGAAATAAAAAGGATTTCTACTGATAGGAACAAGATTCAACTCACACTGCCATGCGTGGGCCTCTCCTCGGCAGTGATGATCTTCATTGTGGTGGTCTTCCCGGCCCCGTTGTGTCCGAGCAGGCCGAACACCTCCCCTCCTTCCACGGCCAGGCTGAGCCTCTGCAACCCCACGAAGCGCGAGCGCACCCGGGAAGCTGTTTCCTCTTGATGTGACCAGCATGACCCACCACTGCCCGTGCCTCGCACTTTGTATTCTTTGCGCAAATTCTGCAAACAAAAACCCATGCTTTAAAAAATATTTGTATGGATAAAAATGAAGAAAAAATGTTAAAGAACAGAGTCCGGTCATCAGTATTCTTGCAGGGAAACCAGGAAGGGTGTGTGCTTCGGTGATCTTTCTACACTGTGAGTTTATATGTTTTTTTTTCTGTTTCTTGTGTTAACAGTTACAGATCTCCGTCTGTCATAACAGTTCTTAAGGTAGCCTAGACGCCTAGGCTAGAGAAACCGAACACGAGCGGACTACGAGCTGAGCGTCGTCAAATTTGGACGACGTACAGCGAACCTACAACGATCACTATCCTCGAACGTAATTTTTCGCAATGTGCTTTAGGCAAATTTAATTGCATGATCTATTCTATCTTATTTCAAAATTTATTTCATCAAAGCTATAATTAAACTAAAATGATTATCTAAACTAAACTTATAAATAAATTAAAAAAATAGCGTCAAAAAATTCGTCCTCAACGCTGTCCGTTGGCAATGTCCCCAAGAGACTGGCCGCGTTGCCACGTGGTATGGCAACTCTAAGCCTCTGGCCAAAGTAAAAGCCAGCCCTTGGGTCACGGGAAGTGTCAACCAAACGTTTAGATATTTTCTTAAAAAAGCTGTGAGATATAATACAGTGTATTGCTAGGGAGTTTGCTCGGCCACTTTTTCTTCCCAGCTAAAACCCTAGGAAGTGGCGAAGGATGGGCGTTTTGGGAAACTATCTTGTGTAATGACGTTCAAGAAGTACTAATCACCAGCCTAGTTTAAATAAATTACTGTTGATTTTTATTATTTTTCTATCAAAAAACCCATCTTATCAATATATATTATGTATCACTAAAAATGTCTTGTCATCTAATGTCACCTGCACGATACTACAGCGAAAATAGTACAGATCTAATCTTAGCGCAAACGTATTTCCAGACCGCATAATTTTCCTTAAAGAACTGTAGGTAACACAGAATTGGAAAACCACACATGACATAAATTGCCACTTCGGTAGTTGATGCAAAACGATATTCTGTCCAACATACATGCACGACTAAAGGCGGCGCGCTGTGCGAGGGCTGCTGCAGTATAGTGTGCACGCGGCGTCGCTCGCGCCTCACGTCTTCGTCCTCGCATGCTTCGCCGCCCACATCCTGCTCTGCGTCTCCACTACTCTCTGAAGTACTTTTCTTACGCTGGGTAAAAGGAAAATAAAGATTTAGGGTTTATTTCACAAGCTCCAAACTCCCTCCACGTATATCTAACCCATTAATGTTCTCTATGCTGGGATACAGCCTGCACTTAATGAGAGAACGTGAGCTACCACCACAGTCCTTGTGCGGGCTGTGTATGTCAAAACATCCTCTTAAGTTGAGCCAAAGTTATCAACTGTATGGTGAAAACAAATTAAACTAAAAGGCCGAGAAATGACTGACAAAATGATGAAACCAAAAGGTGACCAACCAATTTTACTCTATCATTTAAATTTGTTTTTTATTTCTGGCAATAAACTATCCTTCGGATATATCAGACTCCCAGATCACCATCTAAAATGTGACCGACCACACGGCGTGCCACTCACCGGACATATCCGGCCACCTGACTTGAGTCGGTCGGCAGCCAGCAGCGCGGCGCCCGACACCGGCACGTGGAACAACATGGCGGCCACCAGCACCCACACCTCCGCCGTGAAGTAGCTGCTGAGGGGCGGCGTAGTGCACAGGTCGCGGAGGTTGCAGGTTAGGTACACCCTGAGGACAATACAAGAGTCATAACATATTTATAATGTTTCCTGTGCTGGTCTTCCCCTGTGAGTTTGTGCCATAATCCATCACATGGGCCCAGTGTGGGTTATAATTATCAGTTGCTTCGGTAAGGATACTAGCATGCCTAAGAGGTATTTCTCAATGACAAGCCAAGTCAGAGGCTCACGGAAGGTATAAAGACTCTGACACCAGGTTAGGAACTGACCTCACAATAAAAAAGAAGAAGTGTGGGATGGTAAATGTCTCATGTCATCTTTTGAGTTCTAGGACTCCACATATTGTTTTTTTCTGATCAGAGTGATGAAAGTACTCGTAATGTGCCAACGTGGGTTTGCGCCTATGGCACACATACAGCTCGTAAGTCGCGGCATTACCACTGTGGCACCAACGCTTAACTATTTTACTAACATTGATGGATTTTTTATAAGCTTAAGGTACAGATAATGATCAGTAGTTTCTAACACGCATAAAAGAAAGATACCTACCTATCAACGTAGTAAATAATCGCGTAGGGTATGTACATCACATCCAGGAAACTGAACGCCAGGTGCAAGTAGAACGCGATGTCACTACCTGAAAATACAAAGTTTGCATATTAACTAATTTGACTTTGAAGTAGGTAGTACGGTATGAGGCTGTACAAGTCCCAAGGTAGGTTTAAGGTAAACAAGCTGGTGATTTTGGACAGGTAGATTGCCCCTTAAGACTTTTTGTTACATAAGAAACTTCAGTTTATTTTAAATCTGGTTAAGCAATAGATTTTTCAACCTTTTATCCGCTTAAAACTTAGCCATAACCTAAACAAGAAAAAGGGTGATCTCTTAATGAAATCTACAAGGGATTTCAAAAATGATAATTTCCTATTTAAAACATACCCCACTTAAAAGTATCCAGAACAGCAACCAATATGAAGGGTATAACTCCGACCCAAGTGGTTATGTTTGGCATGATACTCTGCGCGGAGTCCATCTTGTCGAAGATATAGGAGAGGCACGTGTTGAACAAGATGGCGGACGGGCTGTAGAGCAGGAGCAGGCCGGAAAGCATCGTGATCGCTGAGCCGTTGGTGAGGCTGGGGATGTCGTTGAGGATGACCTGTGATGGATGGAGAAATTTATTTGTTGGTTGCAGAAGCAGTTGTTAATTAATCTTTTGTTTTTACGTCTACATTCTATTTTGTTTTACCATCTGTTTTGCAACAGAACTAAACACCTCTCAACATACTGGATTTATCAAAAAAGTTAGATCATACTAAATCAGTACTATCAAACCGATTGCAAAAAAAATATTATTTGCCAATAACACTTACCACACTTTTCTGAAACACGCTGTACTCGAATACTCAATTTTGCGGTCATCTATCTATAGCATCCCCGAATGTTATAGGAAGAAACGGATCGACCATCCAGTAGACAGTTATTTATCACAGAGCAAGGAAGTGGAAACAGCAATTCTGACATTAAACCTTAATCAGAATCTATTAAATTCAACACTCACCAAGACGAGCACTCCTATGCTGGTGAGCACCATGATGAAGATCAGCACAGTGAAGTACGTCAGGAAGTACATGCTCATTGATAGCCCATTCACTCGCAACTGGTTTTTCGCTTTTATCTAAAAGTATTCATTGACATAACATGTACAGCTTAGTCGAGCTAGATTTTCAGTCGTTCGCGAATATAATTTGAAAGCAGTATACTTCAGAGTATCTGTCTAGAAGCGTTTAGATAGGCAATACAATTAATTTGACTGATTCGAATTTGAACGAAAATACGAAGTATTTACTGTAGTAATCAAATTTATCAGACTACAATATAACAGTGTTCATTTTGTGATAATTCTTTAATTTGTAAACCAATTCAGATCATGCTACCATTTCTTGTTTATACAATGATAGAGACTTCAGTGACATTCAGTCATTTATTGAAATTTCCTCTAATCTCACCTCTCGATCATAGACGATATCTACAGCCAAAGTAACGGGCACCAGTGCGAAGATCATGCCCATGAAAATAGCACAGACCACATTGCCCAGGTTGAACTCCTCCTGTTGTTCTGTCTGCTGGAACGGGTGAGCTAACACCTCGATAGGCTTGAAGCTTTCTATTAGACCTGATGCTGTCATTAGGACCCTGGTGGAGGATATGGAATTAGTCAAAGGTTATGATTTTTTAAGTTAAATGACATGGAAGTAGGATTTAAATGCAAAGATGAATACTTTATTGGAGAAGTCGTATATAAATTATGGAAGACCACCAACTAAGAATTACGCACCCATTGGATGCAAGCCATCTTCTATAAAAGCATTGCTTAGATACTGATACGGTAATCAATAATTAAGTTCCAACTTATACAAGTTTTAAATAATCTGATGTTGTTTAGTAAACTCACCTATAAACACTATTATCCAACAAATTAACTATGATAGGCAAACTGTGCGTATAAGTACTGTTGTAGTAGGCCATAAACTTTCCATACGGTATCAAACTATCTCTCAGGCTGTATGCTCCAAAATTCTCCATGTTTAGAAGACTGGAGAAGTTTCCATCAAAGTCTACAATAGGAAATGCTCCCAAAGACTCGAGAGAGTCCCTTAGGTCTGTTATTTCTTTGATATTGTCCTGTTCACTGTACACGGCTATTGGGGTCTTGTTGAAGTATGCATTGGGGTCCAGTTTGAGTGGCTGCATCCGAAAGAACACGATCTGTCGGGATTTCATATAGAGACCCAAGGCACAGGATACTGAAAATAATAGATAAAATTGTTGAAACTGTTTTCGAAGACTGCAAACTCTGGAAGGTAAATGGAAATCTATTGCAGGCAACGAAGTGAGCGGGACAAAGGGTACTTACTTATAGGCATCAAGATCATGACCCACAGCTTATAAGGGTCCCTGATCATGCGCACCATTCTGATGTAGACCAGTGCGCAGAAGGTTCTCCAACAAGACGGGTTGGTCTTCACCGTTTCGCCTAACGCGTCTACTGATATCGGTACTTCGGGAGCAACCTGAAAATAGAAACTGTTTTAAAGGCCTTCTTAAGTTGGGAAAATTAGGATGAAATCTATATCTAGTCTAAAAATACTATTAAAGTAGGTTAGTTTTCGTGTCTCTCTCTGTGTGCAGTTAGTGTCTAAACTACACTATGAATTTTGATTCTCTTTTTTCACCACCGTCTAGAGAAATCCAGAAGGTCAGAAACCTCGATGTTTTGACATGCCACCCACCATATTAGTAAATCGCATCCGTACGAAGCAAGGGCATCTAGTATGAATATTATACAATGACCGCTGGACAGGAATCTCTACACAATGATAATGAAGATGGTAGGTGCCGTTAAGGCTTTCCCAGAAAAAGGTGAAGAGTAGCAACCCCAGAATCTGGTTCCAGGCGGCGCGTGTAATGAGTACCTGGAAGGGCTTGGAGGTCTTTGCCCAGCACTGGGTCAGCAAAGGCTAGAGAGAAAAATAATAAATGTACTTAAATCATATATAAATAAATACAGTAAAATAAATAATTAAAGAAAAAAGCGTTCTCCTTTTTTAATTCGTTTATTTCAACATATTCAATTACCTTGACATGTTCAATGCCGTGGGTGGTAGAATGCAGTGCATGTGACGCCGGTGGGGTCGGTAGAGATGTCGCCTTCTGACCATCCTTGTCGTTTAGCTCCTAGAAAGACAGTAAAACCAGCTGGAAAACCATAAAAAAACGCGCCGCTCTGTTGCACCCAAGTTAAGTATCTATTCCATTCATCAGTAGACGAGCCTATTGCATACATAGGAATGTCTGTCGCGGCCACTTTTATACATTAGAAACTATAATTAAAGTTTTTTTTTCTTCTTCTTTATCGTCTGATGTCAGTGTCTATGCCATAGTCCTCTGATTTGGCTTAACATGTCCTCGAGAAATATCTCACAGACATGCTGGTTTCTTTACGATGTTTTCCTTTTCCGAAGCAAGTGACAATTATACAATACGCAAATGAATCCGGAGTATCAAAGGATCAGTTTTGAAAGCCCAATTACACTACCTACTAGCTGCCTTTATCTCCGTACAACTGCTAAGTAAAAACCTGTAAGTACTTAGACTACACGAGCCTACACTCCACAGTAGTAGTTGCAACTTTTCGCTTATATACTAGAATACATGGTAATTTTTTGTAATGGTAAATTACCTGGTAACTCAAGGTCTTGCTCTGTAACGACAAACTCCTGGAGAGTGCTCGCGCCCTCACCAGCTTCACTGAGGATACACCCTCTACTGCCTCCGTCTCTTCGGCGTTCTCTCCTTCTAAACTGAGGAACACCTCCTCCAAAGTTGTCATTGATACACCATAGCTTGTGATACCTGGAGGAAATTGATCAAATTAAAAATAAATTATAATTAAGAGTGTTTACATAATTGCAGTCACATTATTAGCCTTTTTTTTTACCTTTGCACCACACTATAAATTACTCCTTTATCGGGGCCCGTGGGTGCATTTACAAACATTTTTTTTTGCATTTTAACACACACACAAAAACCTGTAGACCATACAATTATTTTTTCCGTGTGGAAATCCAAACCGCCTACGGTATCGTCGCGATCTAAGTCGCGTCTAAAAATCTAGCCAACAAAACTCTTTGGATTCTAAGCAAACTACATTCACCAGCCACCTTCTCAGTTCTTTAAGAGTGCAAACGAATCTTCCTTTCTCACGCTTGTAAGTTGGCAGAACACCTCAATGTGAGCAGGCGAATGGTCCTGTCCTTGACCTCGTATACTCGTGCATATGCGAAGAGCGGTGGGAACAAATGCTCGGCTTAGTATGACAGGATGTAATATAGGTCTCTACCGCCTGTAGTCTTGAACTGAGCCATTATTAAGTACTCACCAGATCTGTTTGTCTTATAAATAATTAACTTCATGTTCTCTATCGCGTTAAGGAGCGGCGGGAACAAATACAGTGCAGCAGAATGTAGGACTCTCTGCCAACGACGCGACTTCTATGGCTCCAGACCAAGCAGCTTACTTACCCAGCCTGTTGGTCTTTTCTTTAACCTCTTGTTCAATCGCGTTGAAGAGCGGCGGGAACAGATGCACGGCGTAGTGCGGTAGGATGTAGGACAGCTCTCTGCCGTGACGACGTGCCTTCTCCGCGCGAGGTACGTGACCTCTGACCAAGCGGGTTATTTGGTGCTCGCGACATACTCCTAAGGAATGACATTAGGTTCCCTGATTAGTAGAGTTCTATAAGTGTCTCTGAACATCGAGGTACCTGAGTTCCTCAGGAACTAAGCAGTGAATTTAGCCATCGAAATAATGCTGACGATATGAGTTAACTGATATCTAGGTCGTGGCGATATGATCAAATCCACAGGTCAGACCTAAACATATGAACTAGTTTGTCTGATAAATCAGTTTATACGAACACGGTGATTTGCTCTGCTAAATGTCATGCAAAAATGCTCACCGTCCAGCACCAAAGTCAGATGGTATCCGATTCCGAATTTGTTTTTCAAGAACAATGACGTGCCAGCACAGCGGACCTGTAAAACGACGATACCATCAAGACTTAATCAGCACACATTTAACTATGTTGTTTTAAAATTAAGAGTCGTAACATTAACAGTAACATTTTCGTTTCAGTCGGTTTTTTTGCAGAATATTATAGAGTTTTATGCCTGTGTGTTTGTTTTTGAGCGTATGGCACTCGTGGGCTGCTGCTGAAAATCAGCGTAAGGAGACGGCCTTGTGTCACCCTCTGTCATTATGCTGTGCAGAGGCCCTTTTGGCTTATCATTTTATTTATATTAATTTAAAATAATGCTGAATAAACGCAATTTTCTTTGTTTTCTTTCACACATAAGCATCTTCCTGCCCATAACCCTTGTTATATAAGTGTATGGGTCGGTGTAACACGGTTCTCTGTGTAATACTTTCTTACTCACTCTGCCTTTACTGATGACAGCTTTCCTATCCCCCAGTATGTCAGCCTCGTCCATGAAGTGCGTCGTCAGCAGTAACACCTTGCCATGTCGAGCTCGCTGTAAGATCCGCCATGTTTGTCTCCGGGACACTGGGTCCACGCCCGCTGTGGGCTCATCCAGGATTATAATCTGGAGGTAGGAAATATGGTTATGATATTGTAATAAAGGCAACAAATGGCAAAATAATGAATGAGAGATTATCCGAGGATTGGATTTTGATTCTATTATAAGTCTTTTAACTGACATGGTCAGTAACATTATTATTAACTCTTGAAACGGATTTACCATGTTTGTTATTTGTTTGTTCATCCGTGAGCATGGCGTTTGCAACATCGCCGAAATCAGAAATCAGAAACTCCAAACAAATAATGTGTTAAACATTTGATTCTATTGTTGTAAAAAAACTTGGTTAATTGTTAGAAACTTTGGTCTTTTGTCTTGTGAAGATCAGAAAACTAGCGGTTACGTTATAGAAGAAGGTTGTGGATATGTTGAAGACTTAAGCTAAGAGGCTTACCTTTGGGTCTCCAATAAACGCGATGGCAATGCTAAGTTTCCTTTTCTGCCCTCCGGACAGATGTTTGGCAAACACATTCGTTTGGTCGAGTAGACCGACATCAGAAAGGGCTTTGTGAATCTCTTCCGGTAGCCTTTTTCGGGGAATACCCTGTCAAAAATAAAATTATACATATAAAATATGCTATTATATGGTTTATGTTTCAGGTATTAAGTAACATCTGGAGGTCAACCCAGCGAAGCAGGCACTGTATTTGTTAACACACCATGATACATATGAATACACTAACCTTAACAGCAGCGAAGAACTGCAGATGCTCCTTGACGGAGAGCAGATCGAAGAGAACGTCTTGTTGAGGACACACGCCGATCATTTGGCGGATCTCGTGCATATCGTTGGGGTCCCTGCATTGTGAACACGTTGTCAACATATTTTAAAGTAATATGGATGGACATTAGAGAATGTTTTCGTGAAGATATAAGGGGGTGGAACCTTTTTTCAAACGATCGTAAGTTCAACGGAGCAATTAACATCAAAGCTTTAAAATTTGTGTTGTCAACTGCTATATTGGTGTCGATTTTGCTGTCTCAAACCAAACTAAAACTACTCTAAAAATTACTGAAATATAGTTTATTTCTGTCAAGTGACGATCCCTCTTTTGAAATTGATTAAACCGATTTATTAATGATAGTTAATTTACTTAATTTAGAGAAAATGAGTAGTTGTCAAGCTATTGACTAAAATAGTGTGGAATAAAATTAGATGTGATTATGTACGTGATTTTAATGTTAGTCTAGTTTGATCCGGTCCTTTTTTTTACCTTTGCTTGACGATAATACAAACAATCAAGTTACTCACCTAACATCAAGACCATAAACATAGGCAGTCCCATTAGTGGGAGCCGTCAGTCCAGTCAGGATGTTGAAGAGCGTCGACTTGCCAGCGCCATTGTGGCCCAGCACGGCTGTAATCTGACCTTCATAGATGCTCAGGTCTATGTTGTCGATGGCTTTAATTTCTGGTTTGCGACAGTGCCGGAAGCTTTTCTGTAGGCCAACGATCCTAATGGCTTCTTTATCTTGAAGCTCCCTGGTGAAAAAGTTGTGTTTGGATTTTGTGATTCTTTAAAAAAAATCATTTAGAAGTAATGGAAGATTTTACTGGTAAGAAAATTTGATTGGCATTACTGGTGTATTTTTTTTTATTTCTTATAATGCAAAGATTATTTATTTTTCGAGATATTTTTCCAATTGAAAAATAAATTAAAACAACTAAAGCAGATAAACTTACATATAAATTAGAAAATAACGTCGAAAAATTCGGTCTGTACAGACTGCATTGACAAAAATAAACACAAACTATTTTTTTATCCATTTGACATGCGAATCTTTTTACTTTACATTTTTTTACAAAGTACTCTTAATTGAAAATGGACTTCAATACACTTAAAATCGTGCAAGAGGAAAAAATCGCATACTATTCTCGGAGATCGGACTAGTAAATTAATTGTATCTAATCATAGAAGATGTACTACGAGTCATTTAATGGCGCTTTGGCATTTAGCTGGTATAATCTATGGCGCTTCAACGATTTGGCAGTAGCTCAATCAACAGCATCTACAGCTGATGCATTTGCACATGCAATTGATTGTAAATACGATGACGATGTTTTTGTTTTGATTTCCACTCGTTAAGAGCATGCTTCGTCTTGTCGTGTGCAAACATAATAGAAAATCGACGACTATATTTTCTGAAGGCAAAAGTATGTACGTATTAAGAATCAGCCACATTTAGCTATATAGCCCTTTGTTATAGGTCTGTAAATGGTCAGTAATGAGTAGTTCACCATCAGTCTGTCTCGTAACGACAGTGCGTTCGTGTCCCACGCGCGCCTCAAAGAGATGTCAGCGAAGCAGATGGGCCTGCCAGGGCACTGCGTACCTACTGGGGTTGTTGGTTGTTCGAAAAAGATACCGCGGCCACGGAACACAAAGAGTAAGACCAAACATGGATGGGTTTTAGTCCCTCTGCTCCGTCCAGAGCGGGGGAGTTATTTGATGAATTCCCATACGCAAAAAAGGCTGTTATTGATATTATTATAAAATAATTAACGCAAAATCATTTAACTTGGCAGAGCCATTAAATTTAAATCATTTATTTCAGGTAATACACCCATAATTAAAATAACGGCTTTAAAGAATGTAGTTTTATCTAATTTCTTAAAGAGAAAGATTAAAACAATACTACTTTAAGCCACAATGCGTGGTCCACCAGTAGCTGATAGTTTGACATGTAGACCTACGACGTATTGTTGTAATTAAATATTATCTATGATCAACAGAACTAGGGCGAATAGCGCCGTCCTGTGGTAACAGTGATAAAGGAACATTCTGTTACTCAGTCTGTCTAGGCATGTGTCCTAAGATTTTTAATAAACTACCAAAAACGTTAAAAAGTATAACCACAACAACGCACTTTAAATCTAATCTAAAAAAACTTACATTGAAAAAGCATACTATTCTATTAATGAATTATTATATATTATTTTTAGAGGATAAAAACATAAAATAAAACTGTCCGATTTATTATGTGTTATTCTATTTTGTATTTGAAACGGTTTTACCCTACTACTACCTATCATGTTATTTCTTGTTATTAATTTGTACGCCTTGCAAGGCAAAACATAGTGAAACAACACAATTTTTTATACTAGGTATACCTATACCTTAATTACCTATGTTTCACAAATAAATAACTTTGACTTTGTTTTGAAATTTTTGTATTCTGGCTTCGTGAACATACCTGGGCACTGGTTCAATATCCTTGTTATGAGCAGCTGCCTCGCCGTTGGAATGAAAATGAACTGCGGACACCCGGCCTCGTCTGCTGCCGATCCAGAAGGATGGCATTAGACAGAACCACGGTTTCTGTTTGATTCCGTACTCGCCTAGAAAGATGATGATTGTAGTTATCATTTCATTCGACAAAATACTGGAAGATATCGTTGAAAAGTCAGTAATTATTATTAGACATTTATGCATAACTAGCTTTTGCCCGCGGCTTTGCTCGCGTTAAATTCGTTTAACACAGTTCCCCTTTCCTGATTTGCAGGTACCTGCTACCTGTAGTTTAAAGCTAAGTTTTCCCTTTTCTTCCCCCGTTCTTCCTCATTTTTACTTAAAAAAACCTCCCAGGGTCCAGGGTCTCAATTATCTCTGTGCCAAAATTCATCAAAATCGGTTTAGCCATTAAGGCGTAAAAACGTAACAAATAAACAAACTCACTTTCGCTTTTATAATATTAGTAAGGATTCCTGACTCACTGGGTATGACAGCATCCAGCCAATACGCAGCCAGCCCGTACAGCACCGTGTCTATGGCCATCATGATGAGGCTGCCTCCGAAAGGAACTCCAGGACCGCTCCACAGGTTGTCCCACGTGACGCCGACACCAGCCATGTCCAGGACTAAAGCCTGTGGATAGGGCATGTTAGATAAGTGGATTTATTACTTGACCGCGCTGTTTAAGTCAGAAAGGGAGCCTATGGTCATCAACCGGACAAAGGTCCTGAATCCGTGGCTGGTACTCAATAAAAATGTGCCTGAAACGGGAATCGAACCTAGGACCTCATGGTTAGCACTCGTGATTCCAACCACTGCACCAACGAGGCAGTGGAAATACCTTACCTTATCCATAGCGAGTGCGTAACAGCTGGAACTGATGAGGGACACGAACCAGAAGGCGAGTGAGTCTGCGTTGGAGACGAACACTTGGATGAAGTACAGCCCACTCATCAAATTCACCGCGAAGCTGCCCAGAATGCCGGCCGTCTGGTGGAGAAGAAATATGAACAAGAAATTATAAAAGTGCAGACACTGTTCTGCCGATCGTGAAAGTGTTATGTCATAGTCATAGCTTTAAAGAAAGAAAGAAAACATTTTAAATGGAATTTGCCACAAGTGCACACAACAGAAAATATAAAAAATTAAAATCTAAAAAAAAAAAAATTGTGTGTTTCATGGTTGCGCACAGTTCAGCAAACTGCCGAGCAGCTAGTGCCCCACGCTGGTTAACTTAAACTGGAGTTAACGCTATGAGAGGCCGGGGTTGCGGGTTGTTCGAAAGAGATACCGCGGCCTCGGAACGTAAAGGGCAATAGAAGGAACATGGGTGGGTTTTATTCAGTACAAGTCTGACATGCTCCCCCGCTCCGCCCAGAGCGGGAAGTCATTGGATGATTTCCCACCCGAAAAAAAAAAACGCTATAAGAGTTCAAATATGACTCTTTTTTTTTGTCAAACCAATATCCATAACATCACGCCTGTAATTCTTGAAGGGGTGTACCTAATGGTATGCCCACACTCCACCTGTTATATATATTATAAGCTGTATTGCCGGGTACAAATCCAGGTTCTCAGGCAGCTACTGAACACATTCTTGGGGAAAACACAATTACACTGTACCCGACCCGGGTACAGACTCTAGGACCTCATGCTCTGCAGACCATTCGACCAATGAGGCAGTACTCATTAATAAATCATTGGTGAAAAGTGGAGTGAGTACACACGGCGATACACCAAAATTTACATTTCCAATTTAAATGTCAGCGTAACTTTGTATAGATTTCCCATAGAATGAGAGTTTCGCATAAACTGGTTTTGAATAGGAAGCTGGATTGGTTGCCGTGCGTACAATGCCATTGGTTTTGTATTGAGAATTCAATTACGATTGTCTACGCTCCTGTTTGTATATCCTCCTTAACAACATGTACCGTGACTTTTTTATCTGGTAAGGAAACATGGATTACAACAAAATAATATTTAATGCGTTTTTCTTACCCTGGCTCTATCGAAGAACGGAGTCAACATGAAAGCGAAGGTGATAATCGTGAAACCAAACAACAGCATCAGCAAGAATATTAGAATGTAAGATGAATGCTGAAACACCTGAAAACAATGAAAATGTTTAATTAGTAACGTAATACCGAGCCATTAATACTTAGTGTAAACTGTGTTTTTGTAGTGATAAATAGCCTTTAAAACTTTTTTTTTCGTTTTGTCATTTATTTGAACTTTATGTTTGTATTAAAGGCATTCAACCTTTGCATTAAATATAACAAAACCTTTAGAAACATTGGACTTCATAAGATATCTTTTGGACAATTTTTTTGTCAAAAAAATGTACTAGAAAATAACATTTTTTTTACCTTCAGGGTGAAAAGTAGGACTGTGCTGACGATGGACAAAATTGTAACGAAGACCGCGTAAATTAGGAACCAGGAGCCCCTGACAACAAAAACAAAATATAAATAAGAAGTCTATTGACGTGATAACGTCTTTAAAATCGTTTTAGTCGGGTGACATGTTCAGAAACTTGTGTCACACCAAAACCTCACGAGCGCGATCGCAGGTATAACGAGAGAGAGACGGACCGATCTCCCGTCTCATCTCGAGCGCTGCCAGTCATTCCGAGACGTTATCACGTAAACATCTCGATCGTAAACCTACTTTACAAACAACCAATTTTTTTTAAAGACTAGGAATTTACCCCAAGAATTGTCGATTGAAGCCTTAAAGCCAGTAAGTAGCCTTTAAAGCATTGTCAACCCTAAAAGGTCTCTAGTTCTCTACTAACCAGTACACCGATTCCTTCAACCCCATTATCCTCATTCCCTCTCTGATCTTCTTCTCCTTCTCCCCCACGACGAACATGAGCAGGTAGGTGATGAACTGCGACAGCGTCATCACCATGTACATGGGCATAATCACCCGGAAGATGACCAGCCAATCACCGGTGTGTTGGCGCTTCGGAAACTGTCGGAGGTCTATTCGGGGAGGAGGGATTGCTGCGTCGGTGTCAAACTGTAAGAAATTATAAAATTTAAAGTCATTCTTTTAAATTAGGTGGATAATCAGCACTTCTTGAAAGTCAGAATTACAGATGACAGTACCCCAAAAACGCCTGCCCTTGGTCACGAATGGAGTGTCTTTGGCAGGGGGGGGACAGTGCCTAACAAATGACAGTTCTAAAAGATGGTAGCTCCATCTGAAACTTGGCACCCGCAACTAAAATTTTCATTAGTACTCAAAAATTGTACAGATGGCGCTGCATTCGTAAATTATTTTTTCCTCACATATTTTATGTATTCAAAGTATGTTTAATAAAGCATTATATTTAAGAAAAAACTTACTTTACTTATTAAACATAATAAATAAATATATCATACATATAAATATTCTAATTTGTAACACTGTGAAAAACATTGCCACACCACTTCTCACAAAAAGTTGCCCAACATGGCGGCTACTTCTTGCGAGTGCGCACGTTTTAATCTTTTTTTTATTTTATACTACGTTTCCCTCTCCTTTCTTCATTCCAGTTAAATTTCTTAGGTCGTATGTTGTGCAAAATCAAATTTAAAACTATTACAACATCTATTCACAATAAATTGTGTGGGTTGGTTTTGCTACAACATGAAGAAGTCGCTAACAATCGTCAATACTTTACTTTCACGGAAGGGATCCAATCCACACAGTGGTAGTTATGAGAATTTAATCTCTAGTCCGACTAGAGATTAAATTCTCCTATCTGTGTGGATTAGATCCCTTCCGTGAAGTGAAACTATGGACAATATTATAAAAATATATAGGTATATATACGTAGATATGTATACTATGATTAGTTTTGCCTCCAAAATCCAGATGGAGCTCGTGTTCAAACAGGATTGCCTTAAAAAGCCTGAAGAGGGCTCTCTTTACCCGATTATATTATTATTATACTCTTTGGTCTTTGGGTTACCAAAGTCATACGGACACAAGTTACTGTGTCTATGACTAGCAGACAAAACGACATTTAAAAAGAAAAAACAAACGTTTTGATTTTCAAATGGCTTACCGAATAAAACACAATCAATGTTATGGAAAATATTTCGAATTTCTTGCGAATGTATAAAATAAGGAATGGGTTGATCGGTAATCGTGTTGGTTGGTAATCGTGGTATTGACATGTAATGCCGAGGAATGAGGAAAATGTAGCGAGGAAAGGTTTGGAGTATGAATGAATAGAGAAAGACCAAAGAAACGATAGATGGACTGTGAGAAGGATGATATGGCTAGAAAGAAGGTGTTTGTTGATAAGACGAGTGTGGAAGAAAAAGATATGCTACGCGGACCTCAAATAAATTGGAATAATAGCAGGACAATAATGATGATGATATTTGGCATTTCTATGGCTTATAAATTGCTTCTGCTCTTCCTATTGGTTTTATGAACTCTACGAAAGTTAGTTTTGTCAACTCTTATTTCATTTACAATGCAAAACCTTACCTTAATCTTAATATAATCGATGAGCGTCTGTAAAGCCAGGAACCCTGAGTAATAATACTGCAGCACAGGACACGTGTCTTCCCCGTGCATCTCCGACAGTGGAATGAGCTGCCCTCCTCTCGACCAGTCGGAAGACCAGTCTTTGGAGGCACTTCTCTCTCGGCATTTGGCTGGGGAGGTCGTGAGAGTTCGGGTGGACGGTGTGCCTATATGCGATGGGTTGGTCCGGATGGTGTACCTGAGAAAAATAAACATTCTGATTAGAAATCGTTAACCAGTTAAAAGATGACAGACCTTTTTTGCTGAAGTGTAACTTAATAACGCATTAAGACATTAAGTGCGCCTTTGTACTCACGACATATCAACCTACACAAAACCATTTTAACCTGATCTCTTTACTACGGTGTGCGATCCGTAGTAGAAAGAATCAGGTTATAATAGTTTAGAATAGGTTGACCTGCCGTCGTGTGTACAGTTTTTACTTGTGCATTAAGTTTTAATAAATAACGGTCACTACGACATATTACCAGAAATGAAATATGTATAAACATTTGCCCGTAGTTTCACCCGCATGTCGGATGAGCAATGGGCAAAAATAATCAATCAGCGGATAGCAAAGGGCAAGAAACGACAAAGGGATGAGGAGGAGATGGCGGAATGAAAATTTAATAGAATATACTTTAGTGCACACCAAAATAACGAGCTGCACTGTTTTTTACAGAATTGGCCGACAATCGCAACACACAAGTTAAGGAAGGGTGAAACCAAATAGACTTATAATAATAATTTACCGTTGTGGAGCTCGGAAATTACTCTATGAGTACATACTACCAAGGAAAAAGTATATAACCTAAAACATAGTCACGCATCAAAATTAGTTCTACCAGACAACCAGACTGACAGAATGATTTTCGATTATAGATTTTGTAGGGTGTTTACTATGACGTGTCATCTACATCATCTGAAAACAGCTTTCTTGGCATAACATTATCCATTCCAGCGCTAATGGGTTTCATGTTCGTCCTACGCTCTTTACCCGCGGTATTACATTTACATTAATAAAGTGGTAACATTAGTAAAATAATCTATATCTATAGCTACTAATATCCCATAGACACACGCCGCGCAGCGTCGATGCTGCCGCGTGCGATAGCCCTCCAACCCGCTGATGAAAAACTTCTGATGAAATGAGAAGTATCGGCCATGAGATAGATGCCTGCAATTTGGCTTTTAAAAACTTCCCTTACCTAAGAGCTTCAGTATTGGAGGTAGGATCAGTATGAAAGATGACAGCGATGGGGAAGTTCTTGGCGTCGTTGTGATACGCGTCGTTTAGCTCCGAGTTGTTGTTGTATTTTATCCAGCGGATAGGATGCTGATGGGACTCCGCCAGCAACGAGTTTATCTCCTCCAGGAAACCCTGCAATAGAATTAAGAAGTAGAGGATTCATTAATTAATGATTTATAGATATTGTTTGATCGGTATCAGTAGTAATTTGCTTTGGAAATTAGCCAAAACGGTATCGAAGCATGTACGATTGCATTAAGACATGATGAGATACATGGTAGGTCAAACTAATGAGGAATATTTAAAGTCTTCCATTCCTAAAGAAAACATGCAGAAAAAATATAAAATGTTACCCACAAAACATATTTCTTCTTCATAATCAAGACCATTATGTTCTAAAATCAGATCAATAGAAATTGAAGTGAATAAACAAGAACACATTATAAATCATACCATAGTCCCGTTGGCATTGAGCCAATCTGCGACAACAGCCACAGAATGATTCTCTGGGAAGGCGTCGTGGTGTATCCTCAGCAGCCGGCCTGGCTTCCGTACCTCGGGGAAGTTGGGGTTCGGCACCAACATCTTCAGGAAGATCAGCACCCCCAGGGAGTACAGTGGAACCAGAACCTCCTGGTAAAAGAACGAATAAAATTTGTTAAAACTGTTATCAGCTGCGGTTTTGACGTTGATGTAGTTGTAAGAATTTGTAGACTTCCATCCTATTCCATGATGTCTCCGTGACTTTTTATAATGATGGACAGTAATCACACGAGGTGAACACATTAATAAATTAGGTGCCTTAAAGGTGACAACTGCACCCAACGAGCTCAATGACGTCTACATTGCTTTTATAACGATAAAACAAGTTTGGTATCTTAGATGAGTTAATACATTAAATAAGTTATAATAGAATACTAACCGCAAGAGTCTTCCTGGTATCCCGTTTCTTGAGTAGGAGGTTCCTGACGACGGTGGCCCATAACTGAGGCCAGAACTTAGCTGGGCGACGGGTCCCCATCGCGCCGCGCAGCCTGCTACCTATAGCCACGCAGTCGCTCACCTCCTTCTCTCCGCATTTCCTGAAGAAGGAAGAATCTGGATAGAAGTAGCGGATCTTACGTCGCGTAGACTTGTAGTTGTATGACATCAGTTGATATTTAACAACATCACTGTACAACGGGGCCGAGTTGAAGGGCGTGATGCGTTGCGGTGAATCGACGTGCATACTATTTGCGCGTTGACTCACGTGCATACGAATTCCCAGATTTGTTATAGTTTTTTTTTCTCCGTGGACATAACGATTTCGACCTTTTTTTTTGCGGATGGGAAATCATTAAATAACTTCCCCCGCTCTGGGCAGAGCGGGAGGGGGGGTGTTAGACTTGTACTGACTAAAACCCACCCATGTTCCTTCTATTGCTCTTTACGTTCTGGGGCCGCGGTATCTCTTTCGAACCGCGTCGCAATCGATCCCGTAACACAATCTTGACCTTGAAGGATAATCTAACAAGTCATCTAAAAAGTGCTAAGAAGTTAACAATTAAACAAAAGAATGCATTTGCGGTGCGCAGCTGTCGATACTAACTAGGTAAAGTCTAGACTAGCATTGAGTACAGTTTGTATACTATAGGCAGGTATTAGCCATTTGGTCAAACAATGCTTGAATGTTGATTGTATTTGCAAGAAATTGTTGAAGAAGGCGAAGAAAATCAAGTTGAGAAATAGAAAGCTAGCGACATCTATTGTGCAAGATGTGAACTTAAAATCCTGCATCGCACAATCATCGTTAACGCAAGAAAAGGATGTAATTATAGAACAACGAATGGGTAGTAGCCCCGGCATACACAACACTTAAGTCGGAGAATCTTGTCCTTTTAATAGGAAATGGAGGAACTTTACTCTCTATTCCTTATACCCCAAATGTGTTTTTGCAAAATAAGGGACCTTAAGAAATTACCCTCAAAAAGTTGAGCACTTCGACAAAAATATTAATCAGGTCATCGAGATTGCTTTTACTCTGGACGCTCTCTGTGCTCGTTTTTCTACATCGTTCTCACATGTATGTATAATCTCAACATAAATGATGTCTCCATGATTTTGTAAAAATATGTATTATGATTTAAAATAGTGTCCATTTAGTTTCCTGCCCATTCTCCTACATACAGATCTACGCTTTGGAATGGGCATCTACAGTACTTTAGCAAGTTATTATGTCTTGTGATTGGGACTGTTGCAGCATTTTTTTTGTTTTCATGACATTCAAAAGTGCCTGTACTCGTCTAATTGAAATAAATGCTATAAGTTTGAGTTTGAAACAATTTCGACGAAATAAAAATACAGTAATAAAAGCACAAAATCTTAATTGGAATCAGACTGTTATGCGCCACGGAGTTGGCCAATCTTACAGCCCACAAGAGCTGTGTAATGAAAGGCAAATATTGTTTTAAGATGATAAACTACTGCTACAGATAGCGCTACCAGGCGTCCGGATAAAGCCGGACATAGTTAGGTTTTTGATTGCGTGTCCGGGCAAAATAAACGGTGTCTGGTTTGTCCGGATTTTGTTAGACAGTATTTGAATGATTAATAATAAAGCACCTAACTTGCATAGACACAACCTTGTAGCCAAGATTATCCATCAGCAACTTGCTCTAAAGTACAGCCTTGTGGAATCGGAATTGCCGTACTAAACGAGATAGGTATGTGCCCGACCCAGTTCTCGAACATGGCAGTATCACATGTACTCCATCATCACTAATAGGACTATCGTTGCCAACAAGCCTGATATAGTGGTTGTGGATCGATCAGAGCGGCGTTCAATGATTGTTGACATAACAGTCCCGCATGACGAGAACCTCGTGAAAGCCGAGAAAAATAAGCAAATCAAGTTTGGCTCGCGAGGTTGTCGATAAGTGGGATGTGGAATTTGCGATCATTGTGCCGATAGTCGTATCTGCCAATGCCAAGAGAGACCAATACCTAAGGCGGCTGTCGTTAGGCAGCTGGATCAAGGACTTGATACAGAAAGCGGTACTCTTGGACACGGCTCGTATTGTTAGGAGGTTCTTTTATCTGGAGCCCTGACCGCCGGTAGCTTGGACCCTGATCCCGATACCGGTGGGATACAATTTTGGTATTTTTAAATTTTTACGTTTATGTTTTATGTATATTTTAATAAGGAATATGTATAAATACAAAAAAAAGACTAGAAATGAATAAACGGAATAATAAGTACTTAGACAGATTGCCATTCGATTTTTATTTATATTACTTTCGATTTAACAAGATTTATAGTAATAATGAAAAAGGCTAAATTTTGCATGTCGTTCCTATTAATAAGACAGAAAATCCTCAATAATACATGGAGTTCGACGTTTTTAATCAATGGTCCGGGCAAACTGGCTCGTTTATGTTTGCAACCTGGCAACCATGTCCAACCTATTATCTCCTGTATAGGTATATTATTTTACTCTGTGCTGGCAACCCTAGCTACAGAACTGCTGAATTTGTTCAGTTCAAAAAGGCTACAATTACTAATCAGCTGACGTCACACAACGTCATTAATTAATATAGACGTACTGAACTTTGAACTTGGTGAAACGGACAGCTGTTTTCATAAAGTTAACAGTGAAATGTTAGCTTTTCGTTTCATCTGACGTAAGAGTTTGAAAGAATCAACTGGGTGGAATGTCCTGGCGATGATTCATTTTTAACCGACTTCAATAAAGGTGGAGTTCTCCAATTCGATTGTATTTGTGTTTTTTTGTATGTTAATGTTACGCGATTTCTTCGATTGCCACTCCCGCTGATCCCCCATTTCAATTTTATCTATTGTTTTGTTAGTTTATAAGTTAACTTCTATAATATCTATTTTGGTTCTAATGTCATCATCATCTGCCTAGCCTTTTCCCAATTATGTTGGGGTCGGCTTCCAGTCTAACCGGATGCAGCTGAATATCAGTATTTTACATGGAGCGACTGCCTATCTGACCTCCACAACCCAGTTCATCATCATCTGCCTAGCCTTTCCCCAACTATGTTGGGGTCGGCGTCCAGTCTAACCGGATGCAGCTGAATATCAGTATTTTACATGGAGCGACTGCCTATCTGACCTCCACAACCCAGTTACTACTGGGTAATACGATACCCCTTGGTAAGACTGGTTGGCAGACTTTCGGAACACTGACTACCTGCAACGACTGTCAAAGATCTACAAATGACAGCCGGGACCAACGGCTTAACGTGCTTTCCGAGGCACGGAGGAAACTCGGTATGTAACGGGTGGTCACCCATCCACAGACCAACCTAGGCAAGCGCGGCTTAACCTAAAGATCGACCCAAGCGGCTACTATTTATTTAGCCACGAGCTACTCTAATTATTCTCTATTTTTGTTGTAATGTCTATGGACGAAAACCTTTTTTTTTAATAGCCATGGATAATCAATGCTCGATAAGAATTTGTGTGAGATACCATCATACCATAGCTAAAAAAGCTTGAAATGAAAAACAACCGATGTCGGATTTTTTGTGCTTTTTTGGACATCCAAAGTCTGATCAAACAAAAGAAACGACTTCCGGAAGTAAACTTACTTTCTAAGTGTTATTTTCGCAGTCGGCTTTTTTTGTTAAAAAGTTTATACTTCACTTAACATTAAGCGAAGTTACGCACACATACAGCTACAAAACATTTTTTTCCCGTTGGGAACAGTAGAAACTGTGGAGCACGACCCTGCTGCACTCCTTTTTTTTCGGCTGGGATATCATTAAATAACTTGCCCCACTCTGGGCGGAGCGGGGGGGGGGGGGGTGTAAGACTTTTACTGACTAAAACCCACCCATGTTCCTTCTTATGCCCTTTACGTTCTGGGGCCGCGGTGTCTCTTTCGAACAACCCGCAACACCCTGCTGCATTCCTTACATACTTATGGGATTGTAGTACTTAGCCATAGGCTGCACTGCAATGTTTCTTGTGTCTATAGAAGTATACCCAGCTACTTCCCTTAACATTCATTTATTTTTATGTATGCACATACAAAATACATGTCAGGATATAACATTAAGACAGAAGAGCACAAAGGTACCTACGGCTTATTTCTTAAGAAATTTCTTAGAGCAGACTTGCGAGAGGAAAGTTGGATGAGATTTGTAGACATTTTAAGAGATGTAGATTAAAAATTATCAGCCGCAAACAGGATGTTCTTCCAACCCGCAGCCCATTTTGAAAATGACAGTCCACTCCCTCTCGTAGGAGACTGTGTCCCACAAATGGAAACAATAAAGGTCTATTAAACTTATGCTTGTCTTAAAGTGTCAAAATGCATTGTGTTTAGTTTAGTAAGTTTTAGTAAGTAAAATTGGTCATCTCTTGACTACCAAGTTGTCAGTTATTCATCTTTATTTCGTACGAGCTTAACTGGCACGGATTTATACAACGTTCTCACATTATATTTAATCTCTATGAATGATGTGACCAAGATTGAAAAACACTGTCTCTTAAGTCACAGGTGAAAACCTAGTTTGGGAGCCAGGGGACATATCCGTTAACAATGTCTGTACGATAAATAATAAGATGTCTGTAACAATGTTCACTGTACTGAAATAAAGAATTAATTTATTTAGTTACTGTTACTGCTTGCTCGTATTTTAATCGTTCTGTTTAGTGCATCCGCCCGCTTCTCAGGTAGCAGTCGCGAGTTAAAGATTAAAATGTTCGAGAACAAAATGTTTGTATTAAAATATTCCGAATGTCCGACGTTCAGACTATCAATTGAGTTTCTTGCCCATTCTTCTATTCTCCATAGAGATCTCCCCTTTGGGACGGGCTAGTACAGTACCTACTTTCACAAATATTATGCCTTGTGACTAAGATATGTCAGTGAGCCACACACTAACCAGCGCTTGTGTCTTGTGGATCGGGAAATTGTATCTTGGATCTTCATTTCTTAATGGTCTAACTGAGATAAATGAGTTTGTTTTTAAATAAGTAGAACAAAACATTAATGTCTTGCAACAGCTTCTAATTCTTAGAATATAAGTCATCTACAGTAATGGCTAAAAGATTAAAGATCACATACAAATAGACGAAACAATTAAGCGTCGATGTCAGAATCATATGGTCAGTGGGAGTAATGACCAAACACATAACATAATGGGAGCAAAAACTACAAATCATTGGCAACATTTTTAGAAAAGTTTTGATGCCAGCTGTGTTTTAGAAGTAACGCGTCAAGCGATATGTTGACCGTGTCGTCATTTTCAGAACAGCTGTTCGTCTATTTCAAGCTTCAGTTTAACGACACGTTTGCTGACGTAGACGGAGAGACATACTAAATTTGGACTGACAGTGAGTAAATCATTTTATGATTTTATAATCTTTGCTTTAATTGAAACGATTCAATGGAAGCTGAAAAATATACTACTGTTTAATAACGGTATTGATTCTGTTGTCATAAACTAAACTAAAACTACTCTAAAAATCATTAAAATTTATTTTATTCCTGTCAAACGACGTTTCCTATTCTGAAATTGATTGAAGAGACACAAGTTGTGTCTCTTCAATCAATTTCAACTAACTAATTTAAACTAGTCCTACTAATATTATAAATGCGAATGTGGCATAGAGGTAGATTATGGTCTGGAATAACACACAAGATACTTTTTTTTCGATATGATGTGGGCGAAGCTTCGGACGCCAGTAGTAGTAGTAGTTTGATAGCATTAATGATAGTTTTGTTACTAAATTTAGAGAAAATCGCAGTCTCACTGTTCTGAATTTGAAGTTTTTTCATCGAAAATAGTTTGGTAGTTGTCAAGCTAAATAGGACTGTACTTGCCCATTCCAAAGCGTTGATCTCTATGGAGAAGAATGGACAAAAAACCCCATGGACACTCTTTTGAATTATAATATTATTACAAAATCGTATTTACATCATTCATGTTGAGATTATACAAATATGTGAGAACGATGCAGATAGACGTGTACAGTAAGAGCGTCCACAGATCGTCTACTTATCGGACCTCCACATCCTAGTAGAACTAAGTCCGGGGTTGCGGGTTGTTCGAAAGAGATACCGCTACTCAGGAACACAAAGGGCAGAAGAGGTAACATGTTGGTATAGGTTTTAGTCAGTAAAGATCTGACAGTCCATCCCGCTCCATCTAGAGCGGGAGAAGTTTGGTAATTTACTCAACCACGAGGTCAAACTCATATGAACCCGTTAAATATAAGAATTATTTGAATTCATGAATTCTTTAACAATCCTAAGCTAGATTCCTTCGCTTAGCTTATAGCTTGCGTGTCGACGCATAAATGAACATTTTTCAATCTCTTTTCAGTGTTCATAACTTTAAAAATATAGCGCTTGAAAATACAGCTTGTATTTTTAAGCTGTATACGTTATGGCTTAGGTTTTCCTTTCTCGGTCCGAGGCTAAACGTAAAGCAGTTTACTTAATTGTTTTATCGCGTTAATAATTCATTTTATATGCCGTTGCTTCGTACATTATTCAAGCTTATAAACAGGAAAATTCTGATGGAATATTGTTTAATCTCTCCCTGCTCAGAATCCTTTGAAACTTTCTACAGCATTACTTACTAAATATGTTGACTGTGAATTTTCAAATACAACATAATCAATATTCGAATATTCTGGTAATCTATATACCTATCCTTAATAATATTATAAAAGCGAAAGTGAGTTTGTTTGTTACGTCTTCACGCGTAAATGGCCAAACAGATTTTGAGGCTTTTTTAGGCCATTTAAAAAAAATGTGATATAGGGGGAAGTAAAGGGGAGAGAAAGATAATTTTTTTTCGATCATCACGCGGGTTAAAGTTAGCGTTATAAACATGCCACGCGGTCGAAGTATATATAAATGAAACTCGTGTTAGTAACACTACTCATTTATTATTCAAGAGAAATATATATTAATTGTTATAGATTTCTGCCTTGCAATTACGAAATTAAGTAAACTGCGTTTATTTAGTGTCAGACTAGTACTGACTAAAACCCATTCATATTCCTTGTCTTGCCCTTTGGGAAAATTCGTCTGTCTTGTACGCTTAGTGGCTAAATATTTCGTAAGACGTCTATAATCTATAAGATCTATAGAAACTTCTCCGATCCGTGGCGGTATTATTCGGTAGTGAGATTTGGCTTTATTTGTGTTTTTTTTTTGGGTTACTAAGAAAACTAAGTATCCCAATACAAAGGGATTAAAATTACGAACCTTACATGGCAACACAGGCGCGCGGGCGGCGACATACCGGTACCTTTTTGGGGCAAACTAGTGACGTCATAAAAAAACAATCGACTATCGAAAAACAATGCCGAAGATGGTGTTAACACGTTTTAATTTGTTAGAATTAGGAAATGGTGGTAATTTGGGACAAAAATAATGTACTTCAAAATTTACTAATATGTTTAATTGCATATTAGTGTACGTACAGGGCCTTTTTAGATCAGTCAGGTTTTTTCGAACATATTTACATTATATGTAGTATAGGTACTGTATAAAACAAAGAGGCTTCGGCTGTCTGTTCGGTTGGATCTTTTAAACTACGCAACAGATTTTAATTCGGTTTTCAGCAATAGATAGAGTGATTCAAGAGGAGAGGATTTTTATGTAGGTATAACTAGCTTTTACCCGCGGCTTCGCTCGCGTTAAATTCGGTATAACATAGTACCTGCTACCTGCAGTTTTTGCCCTTGCGCCTTATTGTTTTGTAATAGCAACGCTAAGTTTTCCCTTATCTTCCCTCGTTCTCCCTCATATCCCACTTTAAAAAAAAAAAAAAATTAGCCTATGTCCGTCTCCTGGTTCCCAACTATATGTACAGAGGTAGATTATAGTCTGGAATATAGGATAGTTAGAAGTTCTTAGACATAGACATAGGATAGGTAGTTTTTTTTCGATATCACGCAGGTTGAGCCGCGGGCGCCAGCTAGTACCTAGATATTTATAAAAAATATCTTCCTTCTGTCGCACGCATCACAATTTGGGTTTCAGTTTCGTCGGATTCAATTTGAATGTTTTCTCCGTACAAAAATCGGAAGAAATATAACCGTATCTACTTAATAAATTTGTTTATTTTTTACCGTGTTCAAATTTCATCGGAAATGGCTGATCGATGGCAGGGTAGGGCCGCTAGCGAAACGAAGGGGTGTTCTATGGCGCCCGGAAGTCGCTGCATATTGTATTGCATTAAAAGGGTTCTTGTAGGGGCTGCTTTAAAAGTGTTGCCATGCACTACCCCTTGGTTATTGATTTGTCTATTTGTTCCGATTGGGCAGAAATTGGTGGAACACGTATTGTGGGGTTTCAAATCAGTCATTTGTAGGCATTACAGCTGCATTATTTTAAAAGCAGAGTATTTATGATACTCATAGGATCAGTCAAAATATATATTGTAATTTTATTTTCATCGAAAGGTTTCTGTTAAAGGACAACTAACTAGGTGGGTGATACCACCGACCTAAAAAAAAACCAGCCAAATGTGATCGGTCCCGTAAAAACTTGCGACAATCTTTTAACTTCATAGACTTAGAGTTGAGTTTTTTACAAGTATTATGAACCACAGACTTGAGTATTTGGTTTTATTTTAATTTCAACTCGATACCTTTACGTGTTCCTAAGATAAAAGGCCTTGACAGACAGATGGACAACAACCTGATCCCATTAGGGAAACGATTTTTTCTTTTTGTGGCACAGAACCCTAAAAGATTACCTGTACCTACGTATCTAAAGGATTTTACTTGGTTTTAACAGGAAGAATAGTTAGCAAAAGAGAAAGTAACCGTTGTTTTTTTTTAAACCTGATGGATGGCTTCAACACAAATTATATAGTTAACTAGCTGCGCCCCACGATTTCACTCGCGTGAGTTAGAATCCTTACTTCCTTACTAATATTATAAAAGCGAAAGTGAGTTTGTTTGTTTGTTTGTTTGTTTGTTTGTTACCTCTTCACGCTTTAATGGCTTAACCGATCTTGATGAATTTTGGTACAGAGATAGTTGGGAACCAGGAGACGGACATAGGCTAATATTTTTTTTTAAAAAGTGGGATGTGAGGGAGAAAGAGGGAAGAAAAGGGAAAACTTAGCGTTGCTATTACAAATCAGTAAGGCGCTAGGGGAACTGTGTTACCCCGAATTTAACGCGAGCGAAGCCGCGGGCAAAAGCTAGTATACAATAAATCTTTCTGAACAGCCTATGTGGTATTCTGATGAATAAACTATATTATTGTAATGTTTCATTAAAATCCATTCAGTAGTTTTTGCGTGAAAGAGTAACAAACATCCATACAAACTTCCGCGTTTATTATATTACTAGCTTTTGCCCGCGGCTTCGCTCGCGTTAAATTCGGTAGCGCCTTATTGATTTGTAATAGCAACGCTAAGTTCTCCCGTTTCGTCTCTCATATCCCACTCTTTTTTTAAAAAAACATTGCCTATGTCCGTCTCCTGGTTCCCAACTATCTCTGTACTAAAACTTATCAAAATCGGTTTAGTCATTAAAGCGTGAAGAGTTAACAAACAAACGAAATCACTTTCGCTTTTATATTATTATTAAGTAAGGATAGTAAGGATATATAAGTAAATAGTAAATCCTTTTCTTTCTAATGTTATAAAAGCGAAAGTGAGTTTGTTTGTTTGTTTGTTACGTCTTCACGCCTAAGTGGCTAAACCAATTTTGTTGAATTTTGGTACAGAGATAGTTGAGACCCTAAAGACGGACATAGGCTAATTAAATAAAATGAGGGAGAAAGAAGGGAAAGCTTTGCTATTACAATAACGAAAGGCGCAAGGGCAAAAACTACAGCTAGCAGGTACCTGTAAATCAAGAAAGGGGAACTGTGTTACCCCGAATTTAACGCGAGGGAAGCCGCGGACAAAAGCTAGTTAGTAATAAGTAGGATGTACTGTTTGTTTCAAATCCAATAAAACTAACACAAAACATCATGCCTGTGATACACAAAGGGTACCTAACCAGAGGTGTACCTAATAGTTCACCCTCATTTCGGCAGTTCTGTTGAAAACCGGTGTAATAGGGAGCGAGCCTATTGCCATCAATTGGACACAAATCCGTGACTGCTACTGAGAAAATCCCGAGGATACATTTTTTCTTATTTAGAATTAAAATAAAATTTTGCTTTTTATTTACTCTGGACGCTCTTACTGTGCACGTCTTTCTACATCGTTCTCACATATGTATTTGTATAATCTCAACATGAATGATGTAAATACGATTTTGTAAAAATATTATAATTTAAAAGAGTGTCCATGGAGTTTCTTGCCCATTCTTCTCCATAGAGATCAACGCTTTGGAATGGGCAACTACAGTACTTTCACAAGTTATTATGCCTTGTGACCGGGACTGTAGATTCATTTTGTTTCTTGACATTCAAAAGTGCCTGTAATGGTCTAATTGAAATAAATGATTTGATTTGATTTCTTAAAATTTAATTTCATTCGAAAACATCACATCATTCGAAAACAATCTACTGTACTAACGGGACTGGTAAATTATTTATTTATTTAAACTTTATGTACAATAGTGGTAGGTACATAGGCGGACTTAATGCAATAGGGCATTCTCTACCAGTCAATTTGGGTAAAATACGACAACAATGTGATTGAGTACAAAATTTATATAAAATATATATGTATAAAAGTTATCTCAAAATCTCTCTGGTAAAATTATCACTTTTGCTGGATGTATGTACGAATCAAGGTAGTCGGTATCCAATTCACTTTGTTAAAATCCAACGCTCACCGCAAATCACTACAGAATTCGGCCTCGAATCGAATAGACCTATTCGCCAATGTCTGGGTAAAGGTAATTGGAATCAGTCCTAAGTGAACACTAATAGACCGTTAAAAATTCAATACCCGAGGAGATGTTCCGCCGGCTTGTAATTTGATTCTCAGGGAGACTACTTTTTACAAACTTTGATAGAAACTTCGAATTTAATTAAGGCAAAAAGGTTTTTTATTAGCTGCTTTAAAAAAAAAGAATATAGTAGACAACGATATACATATAGGGTTGCCAACTTTTTTTAGCAGAAATAAAGTATATCTGATTTTAAAGGAGGTAAATAAAGAGTATGCACTTATAAAAAAGAGTATCATTTATTTTTATCTTTTAAAAAGGTATTTTTTAGTACTTCTAGCGGCACATAACAAATTTTCATTATTTTTAAAGGTATTGAATGAGTCTAAACATTCTAACTCTAAATTTATAAATTTCAAGAGCTCATTTTTGATTAAATTCAATGAAGCTCTGTTTCTCTCTTCTCGCCACTTCACATTCATGACCGAAAAGACTCTTTCTGTAAATGCTGAAGTGGCGGGAACAGAGAGTATATAGCTAATAATTTTTTTTAAACAATCAAATTCTTGAGGATATTGTTTAAAAATATATTGCCACTTTTCAGCGGTGCATTTTTGTATAAAGTCAGCGTTATTAAACAATTCGGCTTGGAGCAATTTTAAAATTGTTACTTCTGAATATAAAGTATCCATGTCTATGTTTAGTCTTTTTAAATTAAGTTTTCCTTCTATAATTTGTTCTAAATGATTAAATTCAACAGTAGTCTTTAAAGATATTGTATTTAGTGAATACAGCCAGTTATCATTACTAAAATCAAACCATTTTTGTAAATAAGTCAAACATTTGTTTATACACAATGAAAAATTAGTGTTAATTTTATTATACAAGTCAGGTGATGATTTTTCAAGAGGTTTTAATTTCAATAACAGTAAATAGTGGACTTTTTTATTCTGATTAAGGTTTTTGCGTATTATTACAGACGTGCACTAAACATTTTATAAAAAAGAGTATTTTAGCGTACTTTATTAGTGTTATAGATTATAGAGCACGACCACATGATATAGAGGACAATACTCTATTTTAGAGTACGGTTGGCAACCCTATATACATAGTAAGAAAACAAATTGAATTTTTTGGTCATTCTTAGCAAAAACACTCGCTAGTATCAGTTTTAGGGTTACGTAGCTCAAAAGGAAAATGGAACCCTTATTGGATCATTTTGTTGTCCGTCCGTCTGCCAAGACCCTTTATCTGGGGAACGCGTTGAGGTATCGAGTTAAAATTAAAACCATGTACACAACTCTGAAGTCCCTTAGAGCTGTGAAAAATCAACCCTGTAAGCTTACCCAGTCAAAAAATATGGCCGTTTATGTCGGTTTTTTCTCTTAACCATAGATAATTCCAATTTTAATTTTGTTTTCTTTACCACAGACTTAACATGTTACAGTATAATTTAGTAACAATAGTTTTAGTTTAATAACAGACCATACTTATCATACTGTTCCTTGGTCTCTACAATAACCAAGAAAATCCTAATTTATGCCATAGACACGAAGGCCGCTGACCTTTCATATTCCGAAAACTACTCGTCATCATTTGAGCTATAGCTTTTAGAGCACACCATATATTATATATGTATGCCTCACCCAAAAATGGTAAAAGCTTATTTACGTTCTAATTAACGACAATACAAATGAGTTTGACTGATATATAGCGGAATCAAAGGCTCCCTTCGTTTCGGGGAGTTAGTTACACGACGCACCCCGCCAGTCTTTCTTAATGGGAATTAAAGTGACACGCCATGACCTGGTGAACCTCCTTCTCCATGTTTTAATGCTTGATCGTACCAACTTGTAGTAGTGAGTTTATACTTGTGGAAGTGAGTGGATTTTTAAGGGGCAATTATATGATTTTTGATGATATTAAATCCAACATTACATCAAAACGGCTGGTCCATTTGTGAAACTAGACTACTTTCATAATAATCTGATATACGAATAACTTATTTATTTGTTTGTAAAACATTGTGTTATTTATTTTGAAAGTAGTTTAACACGGCCAATAAAACGATGATCAGGCAAATGTGTGTATTTTTATGAAACTTTCACAATCTACAAGATAATTTAATTGCCAATCTTTATATGACGACTTTTATTCGTATTGTTTTTGATACATTAAGTTGACGCCAGCTCCTCATAAATCAAGGTCGCTGGTATTTTGGTGTCGCCTTAATACTGCAACTACATACTCCAAGCTTTAACAGGCCTTTATTAGCTTCCTCTGAACTTCGGTCTTAAAAAAAATATAAAAATTTCACCCATTTCCCGGTTTTCAATTGAGCTGGTATTTAAAATACACTTATGTTTTTAAACTGCGCAAAAAGATGTCAGAGGGTGGATCGTTTTGTCTTCATTTTAAAATCATTTGCAATAGGTAACTTCAGTTTATCCGTGATCATGGCGTTTGCAACACTTTGAATTATGAACGCATCTAAAATAAACATGTCATGTTTGTCGTTCTAAATCAAATATGGCGGACACCCGAAGATGGCGAACTAGAAATTTTGATGCATTTCCATGATATGGGTACCGAAGTAATTGAATTTAGAATATCCTCCGCTAATACTAATTTTAATATTCTTTTTTGGTTTCCAACTTTATTAGTAAATTCAGGCGTTATATATAGGTATAGAAGCCGAAAATAGGCGAATGACCCGAAAGCCAAAAGTGTAATAAAAACGTAAAATCGTCGCGTTTGATACAGAAGTATAAATAGGTGGATACGATTCATAGCAAAGCAACGTCTGACTTCAAAGATCGATTTACATAGTTTGTTATTATCAGATAATTCTCATAAAGGATGTTTCATCATCGTACATAACACATGTTTACGATGGAAGTTAAAAGTAGCTCGTGCACAAGATGATACTCTAATTGCATCCTGACTTCTGACAAATGAATGTCGTGTCTCCTTCATTTAATGCGTAGTAAAGTGAGTAGTGGGTAGCTTTCCGACAGTGGATCATAGAAAATAATAGAGTGAAGATTCCTGGCTATCACTTTAGTTCTATTGCGTCACATGATATATTGGCTCTATTCACTTGTTTATCAAAAACATGTCTTTTTTTTTATTTTTTTTGATTGTCTATTTTAACATAGTTTTAAGTGCATTGTTACTAATAATTTATGGTCCTGGACTGAAATAAATGTTTAATAATAATAATAATAAAGTCTAATCTGCACACTGATTTTTGTATATAACTGTAGAAAGGTAGCATACTACTTGAGGCAAGAGCGAAATAAATGTGTTTTCTTTCTTTTAATGATTAGTCATTTAATTGGCGACTTTTACGAAAGATTGCATGAGATATAAACCATCTCTTAATATATATATTTTTTAAAGCGTTGCCTCACACTAGTATTTCCCCTTTTCCTCCTGTATCGTGGGTGCGTTTACAAACATTTAAACTCACATACACAAACAGTCAGTTCCGAAACAACTATCAACCCCAACACGAACCCCACCCAAAACGAACCCGCGACACGCAGCGCAGCAGTCGATCCCTCAGCCACTGCGCCAACCGTGCCGTCAATCGACAGGATTTTTTCAGTAGCAGTAGAATGCAGTGCATTTGTGTCCGGTTCAATGGCAATAGGATCGCCCTCAACATACGAGTTAAACATATCTGGCGAAATGAGTGTGAACTATAACGTAGACCTCTGCCCAAACCCTTCGGTGATCGGAGACTGATGTTACGTTATGTTATTAATTAATATACATATTTATCTCCTAAACTAAACTCCAGATTTGCTATAAACAACACGGTCTGCCTCAAGTCTAGCGCAGGTATATAATTATGGTGGGCGTTTTATTGGTTCGTTCCGGGTAAATGGTGCGCAGTCTGGCATAGTTTCCGAGGGAGACACGATCTAGACAATCATGTACCAGACTTTGCTGGTTAACCTATATTCACATCGTGGATTCTGTCTACCTGTAGATACGTACGTACGAAAATAAAATCTACAAGGGCTCCAGCAAAGAAAATTTCGAAAATCGGCTCATGCAACTGTTATAATTTAGCCAAGTTTTTGTTAAAATAAATAGTGAAATAGCTATAATACTGTCTATGAATTTAAATTCAAAAAGGGTTTATTAGTTTTACATAGTCAAAGTAAGTATAAGTACATAGAGCTATAAATCAAATAAAATGTTTCAGTATGTGTCGCTTTGCAATGCGTACGAATATTTTTACATAATAATATAAAGTAATGCAGGTTGCAGTTTATACGAGTGTAAAAACTACTGTTATTAAAGTCTACTCAAATAAAATATACCTACATCAATCAAAAAAAAAATCAAAGTAAGTAAACAATTACAGTATCTTATTAATTAAATTCGCTAATAACTGGTGTTCAAATAATATTTATGAGTGAATTCTTGATAATATACTTCCAAAAACAAGGACTTTTTTTAGCTTGACTGAAAACGGTCAAACTGTAGGAATTACGAGGTTCTAAAAGGGTTTTAAAAGACCCTGAAATGACACGTGCCGCCTGAAATAACACAGTACAATAAATTACGGATGTGCATATAAGTAGTTTCCTATTTTCAGTCTATCAGAAGTTATTATCTTTATAACTACCACTTTAATAACAGTAAGGTTATTTATAAAATATATATTTTTTAAACCTGTTTGATCCGTAAGGTTAGTTTTACTTATCAAGACTAGATTATATTTATGTAATAGTGTTTGACAAAAATCCCCGACAAAGTGTAGGTACTAAACTGAGGAAATATTTATGGCAACACAGTGGCGCGAGCGGCGACACTGGGGTAATGACTTTATACTTGAACATTTGACAGTCGAACATACCTACAACGGTGCTGTCAGATTTTAAAATTTTGTTAGAATTTAGGGAAATGGTGGTAATTTGGGACAACTATGCATTTCAAAATTCATTAATATACTTTTCACGAATATTTCGTCTATAATTTTATTTGGTCATTGGGGTACCTATCGGATTGGAAAGGGTTCTCTAAATATTTATTACAACATAACATCACGCGTAACATAAGGCAGAGGCCCTATAGAACACCTAAATTTCGTCAGTTATTTTATTTATTTATTATTAACCAACTCGAATTAACACTTTAACAAATAAAAACAAACGAGTTACAGGTCAGTAAACATTTGAGAAAAAACAAAACATGAATACAGTATTAAAATTAGAAACTAGACATAGATAACAAAATTAGAATTAGAAATTAATTACAAAGTAAATATTAGTGTCAATTATATAAATTGAATGTTACATACAATAAAATAAAATAGCCTGCGATCACAATTGCTTTCTTTGACTTCAATCTACTAGTCCAAGGAGATTGTAGTCGGAGTAGCAACTTTTATTTATATTTATGTTTAGGTCCCGTGGGGGCAAGTCTATAGACTGGACCTGCAGATAAATTTACCCTAGGAACCTAACTAACCTACGAACTACAGATCACCAGCTACAATCTGTAGACAGATTATTTCGATGCATGTACGAAAATGTTTTTCTTTACGAAACGAAAATGAGATTTAAAGCGAAAGTTGTACAGCATGACGGTTAGAATCACGTTCACACGGCAGCACATCAAGCTATACTTTTTCAGTATAACATGGCCTCACTTTGTGCCGATTTGCCGTACAAAACAGATCCACATAAACTGGTTTTATAGGTTGTTTGGGCGTCGTACGTACTCCTTTCACTTGGTACATGTTCATACAGGTTATTTCTGTAAAAGCATTCGATTCTATTGACTACCTTCACTATCTAGCTCGCAGAGGTTTCATCGTATTGCATCGACACCGTTGAAAATGTAATAAGCTGAGAGCTATTCGCTCTTCGATTCTGTGTGAGATCCCCAAGTATTATCTTCAAGTGTGCGACCAAGCTACGTCACAGCGCGTAGTTCATTGGACAAAATGCAATCCTTGTAATTGGTTCATAATTCGTTTAAATAATTATAGCCAATAGGAAACGTTAGTACTAGTTTGGGTTAAGGTTTTTGATTTGTTAGTAAGTTGTAGCCAATAAGATACTGTTTTTTTTATTCTTAACTTTTTGTATTGTATTGTATAACGGGCTGGTTTCCGCAACTCCACGTCTGAGGCGCGTATTTTGCGTAAGGTATTCTTAACTTTATATAATTAAGCTTTTGTAAATAAATTCAATTAACTTTCTGGTCTGGAGTCTTCCTTATTTCTCTTCTACAATAGCCCTGCAAGCTTCTTTCGGAATTCTTGATATTGAACTAGTATTTCTTACAATACAGAAATACTAGTTCAATATCAATAATTCCCAAAAAGCTTGTATCGTAAAATAAGCTTTTCATCATCATCGTCATCATCATATCAGCCTGGTATCATGCACTGCTGGGTGTAGGCTTCCGCTTTCTTTAGCCACACTTCCAAAATATTACCTACTAGCTAGCGCCCGCGGCTTCACCCGGATGATATCGAAAAAAAGTACGCTATGTGCTATGTTATTCCAGACTATAATCTACCTCTGTGCCGAATTTCATCAAAATCCGTTTATCCGTTTTGACGTGAAAGAGTAACAAACATCTATACATGCATACATCCACACAAACATTCGCATTTATAATATTAATAATAAAGTAGGATAGCAGGATTTTTATTACTATAATAAAGTTAAGCATTATTAGGATTTTCTAATTGCTAATTCAGAACGCAAGTGGCATTTATCTGAAGCCAGAGGTTCCACCTAAACGTACCTCTTCAATGCTGAGCAAACACGCCAGAAATAATCCACAAATATCTCTGAAAACTGATAGAATGTCAAGTAGTGCTGGATTTTTCCAAATATCTACGCAAATTACTCACAGGGTGAGTGCTTTGTAGGTGTATCAGTTAGGTATAGTGACCACTTCACTTTTATTGTGGGCAATAAAGATTAGGCTTTTTATCTATCTATCAATACTGCGGACACAGAAATGAGCCTCCTCTGTACCCTCCTCTCAAAACAAACAACATCGTAATCTACACTACAGGAAAAAATAAGTGATAAAAATTTTTTTTTGTACATTTGCAACAGGCCGTATCTACGAGAGAAATGGTCGTACGGTAGATGTATCAACCTGAATAAAAAAGAAATTGAAGCTAAATAAACGAAGTATCTGATCCATATAGTGGTTAAGCTAAAAAAAATAATTTCCACGCCAGAAGACCAAAAAAATAAACTAGCAGAAAAAAGGTTTTTTTTTGTTGCTGTTTATTCTAAGATTACTCAAAAACCGCGAAGGCTACAACATTTTAAAGTTCTAATCCAAAAACCAGACACGTGGAGCTACAATTTTCTTTTTTTTTTCGCACAATCATTTCTCTCGAAGTTACAGCCTGTTGAAAATTTACCAAAAAAATTTATATTTTTTTGATCCCTTAATTTTATCCAGTAGCTTATTTGCCAAAACCAATTTTCAATAGTCAATATTTTTATATAACTTTAACAAAAGTGTTAAAAGACCCGTATTTAATTTTGGTCACTTTTACCTTTAAAAAAGCGCGCGCCTACTTTTTCTTTGGAAACAAAAGAATAATGCCACTTAAAACTGTTCTAATCAAGTTAATAATTGCTAAAATTTACTAAATATTTTTAGATTAAATAACACCACAGTTTTCTACAAAAAAGTTCTTTAAAGATATCAAAAGGTAATTTTAGACTTTAAATACGGTTTTATTCTACGTCAAATTAAAATGAAGACCCACAGTGGGCGCCAATAGTTACTTTAAATTAATTAAAAACAGATATTATTAGCCAACTTCAGCTACATCTTTTTACAGCCTATTTCAGTATTTATAGGAAACAGCAGTGTTTTTCTTAACTACCTATGAAAAAGTCTTATGTAAAATTCTTAAGTCGAAATGATGTAGGTACATATAATATACCTACTGAAAACGTAGTAAGCGTCTGTTCGTCAGTGACCTTTCCACCCATTATGATTGGACTATGGATATAAGGTCACTTTTATTAGTCTATGACAGTATAATCTTGTGTTTACTTGTAGTTTAAGAGATTTTAGTACCACATTTGGAACTAGATGGCGCTGTTAGCTTTCTAAATCGCGTTTTGATTTCGTTACCTAGAATACTATTAAGGTATTAAACGAAATTCTTGTGTCTTCGTAAGTAACATTCGTCTATTTTCAATTTCATTTCCGATGTTCCAACTACCCTATCCTTTTGACCAGCCCTGATGGTGAACTATTCATCAGTAATTTGGCGCTAACGCTGTATGACGCAGCGCCTTGTGGTTTTATTATAGCATTTCTATGGTCCGAACAGGGCGCGCCCGCTGCACCCTGCGGTCAAGGCTAGCGAAATGCCATCAGCCATGCTTGGAAAGTCATAAACTGTAGGTAGGTAACTAATGCAGTTGTTTTGGAGGCTATTATAGGAATTGCTACAAATATGAAGCTTTCCAGGAGCAGTGGAATGCTGGGGTAGAACTTCGCCTCACAGTGGGACAAAACAGGTGGATTTCGGAAAAAGACACTGCATTTTATCGGTAGCGACCTGACACAGTTCATTGGGTCCAAAACTATTAAAGTTTCAAGCTAAAATCAATCACCTGCACTATTTTTATTGTACACGTAATTTTGTATACCTACATATTTTTTGTAGATACAGATTTTTTGTAGCTTACCTCTTTTCTGAAATTTTGTTTGTATAAATAGATATCTTCTCTCACTTAATTGTCACCAGCATTCTCCAGCCTTTTCGTCATTTTGTTTGGAACCGTTTTATGTGGTAAAAAACCGGCCAAGTGCGAGTCAAACTCGCACTTGGCCGGGTTCCGTAGTATCAAACCATGCAATAACAAGTTTATTCGAATTAAATGACCATTTACACTTAACCTCAAAGGTAAATTTGTTCTTTCATTATATCTTTATGAAAATCAACGTAACAGCTTCAGTATGCTAAGGCGGACTTACAATCTACGCAGGATGAATTAGAAAATGTCATTCTCGAAAATGTAGAACAAAAAAAACATATTGCCCAACTATCTCAGGAAGTTGAAATTCTAAAACAGATTTGCCGAAGTCCACGAGCTACTTTACTTCAGTCAACTGTGCAGAAATATAAAGTCAAGCGTCGTCTTGCTGAGTCATTCAGGAACTCTCCGCTCAAGTTACAAAGCTCACCTAGTGATGAAAAACTTCATGATGACACTCACTCACTGGTCCAACAGGAAAAAAAACAAAACAATTTACCTACAACAGAACCGGGATGTTTTGAGCAAAGTGATACTGCATCAGTTTTTACTCCGCAAAGCAGACAATCATTCGAACACAGTATAGAGATCCCATGTGCTCAAACTTCGTCAACCCTACAAAATAAAAATGATCACCAAGGCTCGCAAAATTCAATAACATCCGGTGTTCCAAAAATTATTATTTTAGGAGACCAACAAGTACGAGGTCTTGCCAGTCAAATAAAGTTGCAGAGGGATGCCAATAAGTGGAATAACGTATATTCTGTGTCAGGAGTGTCAAAGCCAAACGCTACTAGTACACAAATATTGTATAAAATAGATGATTATATAAAAACATTGCACCATGATGACATAGTAATATTGGGCATAGGAAGCAATGACAAAAACCCGTACAAATTTCTATCAGAGTTGATTCCAACACTTCATAAGCTAAGAAATAGCCAAATATTTATTCTAAATATTATTAATAATCCCTATTTAAATTTTAATTTATTGAACCAAAATATAAAACTATTTTTGCTTAATTTTCCTAACTGTAAGTTCATTGATACAACTGAGAATATATATAGTCATAATCATTATAAATACACATTCAAGGAAATATTGTGTTATAAAATAAATATAGAAATTGATAATATTAATCTTAAGAAAAGTATGGACACAGCTTGTATATTAAAACACACGAGTACGTCAGCGAGCTTAAACATAAATAGTAATCACACAAAAGGAACAATTCCATATTATTTTAAGGTACAAATAAAGAACCCCCACCAGCCATTAAAAGCAAATAAAGCTATACCTACACCAAACCCTGATGATCCTAACAAATCCATTTTTTTTCGATGTTAAACGTAAATGTACACTATTTCATCAGAATATTGCTGGTATCTTAAATAAAACAGATTTATTACAAATAACTTTACAAGAACTGCATGCAAACGGTACAATTTTTGATATTTTATGTTTTTCTGAAACTTTCATAAAAAAAGGATCAGAGAGTAACTTAATATTAAAAAATTACAAGCTAGTCTCATCTTTCTCAAGACCTCACCAACGGCGAGGTGGAACCTGCATAATGGTTAAAAAGGACCTTGAATGTAAACATATTCCTAACTTGGTTACGCCTTTAATAAATGATTTCGAATATTGTGCAATAGAAATTATCACGCTTAAAGTCATTGTTATCTGTATTTATCGTACTCCAAACTCAAATCTAAGTGTGTTTTTAAAAAACCTAGAGGCTATCTTAAAGAAAATAACGAAACGTAATAAAAATAAAATAATACTATGTGGAGATTGGAACATTGATGCATTAAAGCGTAACAATAATTATAAAGAACTAGAATATATCTTACAGAACTATAACATCTCTAACCATATTACTAAACCAACAAGAAAATCATCATGTTTAGATCTCATCGCAAGCGACATACCTAATGTTCAGCCCCAAATACATTCCCTTGCATTATCTGATCATGAGACCGGGCAGTCCATTTGTTTCGATTCGTCTGTAGATGCGGCAAGATGCAGAAAACAATTTTGGTTTCAAAAGAGAAGAGATCTGAGTCAACAAAATATAGAAAAGTTTATATCATGCATATCGTCTCTTTCCTTTTCGGAAATATACGAGTTAGATGATACTGACATAGCATTCAATCACTTTCATGACACACTGTCCCTTTTTTATAATCTCTGTTTCCCAATTCTCAAAGTAAAAATTATAAACAAACCGCCAAAAAGTAAATGGATAACAAAAGGAATAAAAAGATGTTGTGTCAAGAAACGCAGTATGTACCTAAAACATAGACTATTAAATTCTAATAAAAATCGAAACCTAAAGACCTACCAAAATTATACAAGAATACTGAGACGATGTATATTACATGCTCAAAAAATTGATAATACCCGTTATATCCTTCAATCAAACAATAAATGTAAAGCCGCCTGGGACATTATTAAAAAGAATAGTACAGATAGCGATAATAACGCTGAAATTACGTCTATCATAGATGATCAGGGCACATACACTAATGCCGATATAATTGCCAATAAATTTAATGACTTTTTTATAAACATGACTAACAAGACTAATTTACCTAATTCTCAAAAACACATTGACTACAAACATACTATAACTGACATACCAAATACCATTTTCTTGACACCAACTGACGAAGATACTGTGTGTAAAATTATTAATTCTTTAAACTTAACAAATTCAACCGGATATGACGATATCAATACGAAAATCCTTAAACGTTGCTCTAAATATATATCCTATCCGCTCGCTCACACTATTAATCTATCATTATTTCAAGGCATATTCCCCGCTAGACTAAAATTTTCGATAGTCAAACCTTTATATAAAAAAGGAGATAAAAATGACATGAATAACTATCGACCGATTACTCTAATACCCGTAATTTCTAAGATTTTTGAAAGAATCATGTACGATAAACTGCACTCTTTTATATTAAAACACTCAATCTTAAAAGAGGAACAGTTCGGTTTCAGAAAAAATAAATCAACAACTCTTGCGTGTTTCTCTCTTGTGAAAATGATTACTTCTAGTCTAAATAAGAAAAGACCAATAGCATCGGTATTTCTTGACATGTCAAAGGCATTTGACTTCGTTGATCACAAACTGCTTCTCTTCAAACTTAATCGTTATGGTATTAGGGGAAACGCATTACAGTGGATAGAATCCTATCTTAATAATCGTCAGCAATGCGTAGAAATATCAAGACATACTTTATTAGAAAATAAAACACATAGATCAGCTTATCGTCAAAACTCATGTGGTGTTCCCCAGGGCAGTATATTGGGTCCCTTTTTATTTTTGCTCTATATCAATGATTTGCCCAACGTAACCCCATATTCTTGCATTCTGTACGCCGACGATACAACTCTTAGTATTGAACTCACCGATGACAATATCACGAAATACGAAAAAGAGATTAATGACACGTTAGACAAAATAATAGAATGGCTAAAAGACAACAATCTACACGTCAATATTAGTAAAACCAAGTTTATACAGTTCCAAACTTACAATAGCAAACGTCAACAATTAAAAATTAAATATGCAAATAACGCCGTAGAAGAGGTTGAAAGTGCCACTTTTTTGGGAATAACATTAGATAAATATTGCTCCTGGAAAGCACACATTGACAAATTATGTACTAAGCTGCAAAGATTTGTGTTCGTTTTAAACCGAATTACTCGCGTAGCTGGCATCAATGCAGCACTTTATGCCTATCATGGTTACGTAGCATCAGTTCTCCGCTACGGCATCATTATATGGGGAAATTCTGTTGATACCATTAATGCATTTCGAGCCCAAAAGAAATGTATTCGATCAATGACTAAAGCCCAACCATTACAAAGCTGTGTCCCAATATTTAAAAAATTAAGAATATTACCACTCCCATCTTTATATATATTCGAACTCTGTATCTTTGTACGTAAAAACTTAGCATTATTTCAAGTACGCAATGATGTTGTAATAAGGAAAAGTCGAGATATTCATAAATTATGTGTACCCCCACAAAGAATTAAACTATTTTCGAATAATGTTTACTGTATGGCAATTCAAATTTATAACAAATTACCTAATGTTTTTAAAAGTCTTAACATCACATCATTTAAAAACAAACTATTTAACTTTCTGTTGCAAAAGTGTTACTACTCAACGAATGAGTTTTTAAATGAAAAATTTGATTCGAAATTTAAATTAGACGACGACTTACCTCCTGATTGAATGGAATTTTAACTCTAGGACATTGTAGTGAAATCTTTATTATCTTCTTTATTGTATTTAATAATTCTTGACATTATAACTATAAACCCTGACAATGTATTTAATAATTCTTGACATAATAGTTAATAAACCCTGACATTGTATGTAATATTTAATAATTCTTGACATTATAATTAATAATCCTGGCATTGTATTTGATAGTAGTTAACGTATTCCTTATTCTTGACATTGTATGGTTCATTTGTATTAATTCTATTGTAGGTATGTCAATTTTAATGTTAAAGTGTGAATGTTAATTCTTATTCTTTATTATTAATTAATTACAATTATTCTTTAAAATATTTGTACGCTGGAAACAGCAGAATATTATGGACATCAAATTTTTTGTAACACCTAAAGCAACAATATTCTGACAAATAAATTTATTATTATTATTTCGTTTATTCAGCTAAATACATATTGATTAAATTTTTAAATATTTCTTAATAAAAACATAGAAAATAAAAAAAAGAAACATTTAAAAATACAAAAAATAGTAGCCCACCGGTATCGGGAACAGGGTCCAAGCTACCGGTGGTTAGGGTTCCAGAGACAGGAACCTCCTCACAATACGAGCCGTATTGAGGAGAACTGCCTTCTGAATCAGGCCCTTGATCCAACCGCCTAAGGAGAGCTTCGACAGATGTTCGTCGAGGCTCTTGGCAATCAAGCCATTTGCCGTTATGACAATCGGCACAATGATAGCCGAGTTCACATTCCACATGTCGACAACCTCGTGTGCCAAGTCAAGATATTTTAGTTGTTTTTCTTTCTCAGCTTTCACGAGGTTCTCGTCATGTGGGATGGTAACATCGATTATCATTACGCGGCGCGCTGATCGGTCTATCACCACTATGTCAGGCTTATTGGCGACAATAGTCCTGTCAGTAATGATAGACCGATCCCAGTACAACGTGACATGGTCTTTCTCGAGAACTGGGTCGGGCACATACTTGTAGTACGGTACCTCAGATTCAACAAGATTATATTTCAAAGCAAGTTGCTGATGAATAATCCTGGCTACTTGGTTGTGCCTATGCAAGTACTCGCCGTTAGCTAGACGAGAACAACCAGAAATAATATGTCTGATGGACTCACCCGGACGGTGGCATGCCCGACACACGTCAACCGTCCCGTCTTTCATAATATATTTCCGGTAGTTGTTCGTCAACATAACTTCGTCCATAATCGCACAGACAAAACCTTCAGTTTCCCCAAAAAGGTCACCGAATCGAAGCCAAGACACGGACGCTAGAAAATCTACATCAGGTCCATGAAGAGCCTTGTAGAAGCGCCCGTGAAGCTCCTTACCTTGCCATACTTCCTTGCGGTAATCGGTAGTAAGTACTACAGGTTTGCGCCAATTCTCTTTAGCCATGGACAGCGGGGTGAGTCCCTTGTCCACTGCGACTACATCTCGGTGCATACCCACGTCGGTTTTTAAGAAATATTCCCTGAGACTGCACACCTCTCGGTTGTGGAGGGTCTTTGCGTTTAAAAAGCCTCGACCCCCACACTTCCGTGGGATGTACAGTCTCATCACCGATGATCGTGGGTGATGCATCCGATTTGCAGTCAGCAATGTACGGACTCTCCTATCCAGGGCATCGAGCTCAGTCTGCGTCCATTTGAGTATGCCGAAAGAGTACATTAAAACCGGCATGACCCAACTGTTGAAGGCGCGCACCTTGTTCCCTCCCGAAAGAAGGCTTTTTAATACCTTCTTCAGGCGACCAAAGAAACGCTCCCTCAACAATTGCTTCATGTCAGCTACGTTAATGCCTAACGCTTCCGACATACCCAAATACTTATAGCTTTCGGATGAGGAAAGGGATCTGAGGTGTATGGAATCCGAGAGATGAATTCCCTCGGATTCCATAATCTCCCCTCGTTTCACATACATGACTGCACATTTGTCCACACCAAATTCCATCCTGATGGCGTTACTAAAAGTTTCAGTTACTTTCAGTAGCTCCATCAGTCGCAATTTGTTGGGGGCAAAGAGTTTCAGATCATCCATGTAAAAGAGGTGAGATATGACCTGACCACCTCTTCTCAACCGATAGCCTAGACCTGAATCCTCCAGCAATGTGCTTAGAGGATTCAAGGCTAGACAGAACCAAAGTGGACTCAAACTGTCGCCCTGAAATATTCCCCGTTTAATCCACACAGGCTCATCGTTCCCCTGGATTTGTCGACATCCTGGATATCGAAGGACCGTCCTCCATTGTCCCATACACGACTCAAGAAAGGTGCGTAGAGTTGTATCTATCTTGTACAACTCCAGCACCCTCTTGAGCCATGTATGTGGCACTGAGTCGTAGGCCTTCTTATAATCTATCCAACATGTCGATAAATCCTTGCGGGATCGACGAACCTGTTGGCTAATGGCCATGTCGATGAGGAGTAGCTCCTTAGTACCGCGAGACCCGTTCCTACATCCATTCTGAGAGGCAGATATAATTGAATTTTTGACAATGTGTGAATTAATTTTCGCTCTCAAAATGGACGTAAGAAGTTTATAGACCGTCGATAAACACGTGATCGGCCTATAATTCTTGGGTTCCGCGGGACTGCCTGACTTATAGAGCAGGTGGGTAACGCCTGTTGTTAGAAACTGTGGCAGAGAGCCGGACTCAAGGCAAGACTGAAATTGAGATGCCAGGCGAGTGTGTGAACTACTGAGCCACTTGAGCCAAAAGTTGTGCAGTCCATCCGGCCCTGGAGACTTCCAGTTCGGTAACGGACGAACTGCACTGGCTATGTCTAAAGATGTTATTAAAATAGGTTCCATTTCTGGAATAGTTTCACACACACGCTCAACATCACGCATCCAGCCAGCCTCAGTATGACAGACACGCACCGACCAGATGCTGTGCCAGAAAGAACTCGTGGCTACATCATCCGGGCGGCACACGTCAGTCACACTTTGTTCGGGTCGCTCCCAAGCTCTGTATACCCACCTCTCATCGCTCCGGAACATGCGATTCTGCGAATACCGATCAACCCGCCGCTTATACCGCTGAATACGGTTTGCCCATGCATAAACTTTCTGCTTCAGGAAGTCGATGCGCTCTGTGGTACGAGACATATATTCTTGAGGACTGATTCCAGTCCCCGAGAATGCCCGTCTCACAAAGCGCATCACACGTGGTCTTGTATTGCCCTCCCTGAAGCAATATAGTTTACCGATGAGTGCCCTGGCCTCGTCGATACGCCGCTCGATCCTGCACTGCCAGGCTGGTACGGATGGTTTTGGTCGAGTAGCTACGTCACAATTTGGAAATTTGACGTTAGCTAAACGACATACCGCAACAGCCCCACAGTACAGGATCGAGTGCGTATCAACGAGATCCTCGCTACTTTCGAATAAATTCTTGAGCTGCGAGTCCAGGGCACACACCAGCGCCCTATTTTTTTTATGCATGGGTAACCTTGGTAATCGGGGTCTAAGTTCGGCTGGAGTGGATCGATAGTCGCGAAGCGCATCCTCCAGTGCGCTCCTCAATCGGTCGTTGCACTGGCTACTTACCGTAGCAACCCTATCATCCTCCTCTACGACAGCGGGGTTAGACCGCGGCTGCGTCACATCAATTGCTGACGCTTGCACCGCGGTTTGTGGCGTAGTCAAGATGACACGGTTGCTCAGTACTTCTGAGCGCAGCCTATCAAGTGCAGCATCGTCCAACAAGTGATTGCGTTGGATGACCCGCACCTGATCCGACAGTCGTTGGGCCGAAACGTTGATGGTTGGTTCTAGGTCCTGGAACAGAGACAGCATCCTAACACGGTACGCAGTGAGGTTAGTACCCCCCTCTGTAGACCCATAATATGCGCGCATGACATTCGCGTTGATAAACGAAGTCCATCGCATGCGCGACACATTTCCACCGGCAGCGGGGACCCTGATCGGGGCCTGTTGGCCCCTAGATCCCAAGCCCGCTGGTGGCCGTCCTCTTCCTCGTCGTTGTCGTGTTGGTGGTGGTGGTGGTGACGACGGCGGGGAGAAAAACTCGTCGCTCGAGCTCGACGCAACTGCAGCGACCGGCGACACGGCGCTCACGCGTGTAGCGCGTCCCGGCGGCTGCGAGGCGGAGCTGAGCGACGAGCCCGGAGATGATGGGAGTGCCTGTTGTTCCTGGGCCCGGCGTCTGGTCAGCATGTTGACGTATGAACTTTCATTGTTGAATTGGTTGACATATAAGCAGCTTTATGTTTCTTTACTTTTCTTGGCTTCATTTTATTGTTTTTTTTTATTCTATTACTATTTATGTGTATATATGTTTATTTTAATTGATTTTTGTTCGGTTTGGCGTAAAATTATTAATATTAAATGAAAAAGAAAATTATTATTATTATCCCATATCCCATAAACGAAGTGTTTAACCTTGTTCAAACCAATAATTTTGCAGGTTTTTGCTCGTACTACGAACCTATATTTTTTTTAAATTTTCCGTCTCTTTGAAAATTAGAGAACAATCATCAACCATTTCCTTGAAAAAAAGGTTTATAAGACGCTCGATATCATTTTTTAAGACCTGTCGATAATTATAAACGAAGATATTTTTAAACCCTCAGTTGCATGTATGCAACCATATTTTTTTCGTGACTTTGCATCATATTTGTGGCGGGTCATAGAAGGCATCTACTTATCAAATTTCAACTATGCGGTGCATCAAAATTAGTTTCAGAGTAAAATGGCTGTGACATTCGAGTAGACAGACTCAGGGACAGAGTAAATCTTTAAGGGTTCCGTTTTTGCCGTTTGGCGAACGAAACCCTAAAAAAAAAGTTATTGCCAGTGTCTGAATTTCTTGGGGGCCCCACCGTTAGTCATTGATAATCTTGAGTAAGGTTAATGAATTATGTCTAAAGTACGACATCGTACTTTGTGTCTTGTGTTCCTTACCTTCGTCAAAATCTGCCAAGCTGTTATCGTGTAACTATTTAATTGCTGCCGAACAAAGGATCCAGAGGCCCTAACGCGAGGTCGCGGTGTTAACGTAATGAAATACGACGATTTTTGAATTGAAATTACAATTATCCTGTAGCATTTTAGTAAAATTATTTGCAACAGACACTCATAGATATGAATAATATAAATTCAAAAAATTATTACAAAATACATAAATGAAGCGCGTATTTTTAATTTTAAAACTGACGTACCTATTTCGGCGCAGTCGTTAACAGTGTACGCATTGGAAAGGGACTTAACGAAGTAAGTAACAAAAATTAAGACAACCTACGGGGTATTACAATTAAAACAATTGAGGTATTTAAAAGTTAAAAATTATAACAAACTAGCTAGCACTCGCGCCCGCGCATGATCGAAAAAAAAGTATCCTATGTGTTATTCCAGACTATAACCTACAACTGTGCCAAATTTCGTCAAGATCCGTTCAGTAGTTTTTTCGTGAAACAGGATCAAACATACTCACAAACTTTCGCATTTATAATATTACTAGCTTTTGCCCGCGGCTTCGCTCGCGTTAAATTCGGGGTAACACAGTTCCCTTTTCCTGATTTACAGGTACCTGCTACCTGTAGGTAGTTTGTCCCTAGCGCCTTATTTATTGTAATAGCAATGCTAAGTTTTCCCTTTTCTTCCCTCTTTCTCCCTCATAACTCAATCTTTTTTTATAAAAAAACCTATGTCCGTCTCCAGGATCCCAACTATCTCTGAACCAAAATTCATCAAAATCGGTTTAGCCATTTAGGCGTGAAGACGTTACAAACAAACAAACTTACTTTCGCTTTTATAATATTAGTAAGGATAGGATAAATATAGTAGGATTTTATTATAATTTAGGCAAGGGGGCGTCCGTAAATTACGTGAGGTGTTTAAGGGGGGGAGGGGGTCGAGTCAAATCTCATCTAATCTTACGTTGGAGGAAGGGGGGGTCTCGGCAAATATCACGCAATTGTTTTTCTGATTGAAACAAAAAAAAATTATACTATTTTGGTCCATTTAATCCAGATTGTTGATTTTTATTACACTTATAATTAAACTCTCAGCAATATTGATTACTAGTCTTAACTAGTCGTAAATAAAAGCACGAAGCATTTTATTTTTTTCTTTTTACAATAACAATCCAACACGTATACGTAAGAAACCCACATTTTGAAAAATCTCACGTGAAATTGGGGGATGGGGGAGGGGGTTGAATAAAATCTCACGACATCTCACCAGGGGGGGAGGGAGGGACAGAAAATTCAAAAAATCACCTCACATAATTTATGGACGCCCCCCAAGGTACCATTTAGTCCCATCGGTGTAGTGGGTAAGTATATAATACTATACGAAAGTTATATATTATGAATACAATAAAGCTATCGAAGCCGCGTTACCCGCAAAACTGATCATTAGCGTCATCGCAGGGCTCTCAAATGTTAATGTAATTAAAACGGAATATAACCATAAATATATATTGTAATAAAATTAAATAAATTTATTATAATAAATGCAATGCAAAAGTTTAATTAAGTATAGTTATTGGCATAAATAATTAGGTGGCTGAATATTAACCACCGCAGGAGACTCCCAAACACCGTAGATGCGGATTCCACGCGCTTTTTAAAGAGAACTGCCTGCCAGGGCCACCGCCTGCCGGGGTTGCGGGTTGTTTGACTGAGGTACCGCAACCCCGGAACATAAAGGGCAAAAGAAGAAACATTGGTTGGTTTTGGTCAGTAAAACTCTGACTTTTACTTTTAAAACTGACTTGTTTTGTTTCAGCAGTTAATTAATAAATTTTGCGGTCAAGAAGCCCATAAAGATTTTTAGCTTTACAAATTTTCCAAACACTGAACATTCTAACTTTGAGAAAACAACTCTCTTTAAAAATCAGTTTCTATTTGGCTGTGTTATTTTTGAATTATTACTGTTCATAGCAAGCATTAGTTATTAACTCTGGTTGAAATGAAAAAGGGTTAGTTCTAAAATGGTCTCATAAGGTATTTCCAGACTTTAATTAAAATTTATGGTACGTAATTAAGTCCCACGGTGGGCGCCAATAATGATATTGCTTATATTAAGCTGACATTGTTCGATATTATCAACGTCTATCACACTATTTTAATTAAAATAATTAAATAACTTTTTATTATTCTTTTATATTCAAATTATACCTAGAAAACCAGTCGTCTGAACATATTTTCATAACAAATATTGTAAAGGGTAGTTACAATATTTGTCGTCAGTCAGTCGTCAATAATTGCTGAAGTTGAACCAACAGACGCTACTTATTTTATACGATTGGTGGCGTTCTCTCTCCTCTCATTTTTTCTATTTTCATTAACCAGAGTCATTGCTTCCTTCTTCCATCTGTATGCCGACGATTTGCAGCTGTACCGACATTTTGTGAGGGAAGATGCTGAAGCGGCGGTATCTGCCATGAACAAGGATCTGGATTTAATTGGTGAGTGGTCGCTCTCCTTTGGACTGCTGATCAACCCTAACAAATCTCAGGCCTTGATCATCTGTGGCAGGTATATGCGGAACAGGCTCGATGTTGCGTCGCTGTCTCCACTCTGTCTGAATGGAGTTCAGATAGATTACGCAACTAAGGCTAAAAATTTGGGGGTAATTATGGACTCATATTTGTCGTGGACTTTCCAGGTTGCAGAAGTGAGTCGAAAAGTGCATTACACATTCCACTCGCTCAAATGTCTCCAGAGCCTCTGAAGACTAAAATCTCCCTTGCGCAGACTCTCATCCAGCCCATCATAGACTACGCCGATGCCTGTTATTTGGATGCCACCAAGGAGCTCTTAAATAAACTTGAGCGTTTGCAAAATATCTGTATCCGTTTTGTTTTTAACCTTAGAAAATATGATCATGTTTCCAACTTTCGCAAAATACTTAAGTGGCTCCCAATTCGACTTCGCCGGAACTCGAATATTGTGTTTGCTTTTTAACATCCTTCATAACCCTAAAACGCCATTCTATCTGCAGGAACGTATCTTTTTTCCTATTTCCGTCCTTCTGATGCTCCTTGTAGATCGCATCTTAGGAATCTCCTCAAACCCCCTCCCCACTCTACCGACTTCTACTCCTACTCCTTTACTGTTCACGCTGTGCGGTTGTGGAATTCGCTTCCGCCTGACATTAGGGACTGCCAAACTGTTTCAGTTTTTAAGAGAAGAGTAAAAGAACATTATCTTTCTATTTCACCATAGATGCATAGGTATTTATTATTATATTTTATATTGTATTTATGTTATATATTTGTCTTTGTACTTGTACGTATGTTAGTATATTCTTATATTGTATTTAGTCATTGTTTGCTTTTGTTTTTATGTATTCTTTTTACGCACTGTGTCTACATCTCTTTTTATTTACTCTCCTTTCGCAGGTATGCTGGAAGAGATTTCTATAGAAATAAGCATTACCTTTGTACCTGTTTTCTATTTCTGTCTTTTTTCTGTATTCAGTGTGTATGTACATAAATCGTTAAATAAATAAATAAGATTTTGTTTGTGACGTACGTCACGTTACCTAACTGAAAATTATCTGTAAAATTTATTAAAGACAACATTTCAATAGGTAACCAGTACCTTAAGAATAGAATATAATTATTTGTGGAAAACATGGTAACATACGGTCTTATAATTAGTCGGAACTAACATGTTTTACCATATAACATACAAAAAGCATCTTAATAGGTAGGTAACATTTTAATATGCCACATTTATACGAAATCTTTACAATAATATGAGTACCTAATAAAAAACAACATAGAATACTTGAAAAAAAAATGTTTTGGACTCGTGTTTTAAATGTATTTTTTCCTGTCTTGTCTATTGTCTATACATAAATTGTTAAATAAATAAATAAGGTATCTACATCATGACAGATAAAAAAAACTGGGGCTGACATTAGTAAGCATAAAAGCTTTAACATTTTTATCCAAAACTAGTATTATTATAACTCCTAATGTGATTTACATATATCATATTGATGTGTCTAGCCTGTTTTATTTAATGCCTTCTTTGAAAATAACATTCAAACAATAATATTAGACCCAGCTAGTAAAAAGCAAATTTGTTTTTATTAATGTTAGTTTTCACAGTGAATCTGAAAATGGTATATTTATTCAAGGTTAAACTAACTTTGTGTAATCAAACCACTGTAGGAATCATAAAATTGGATGGTCTGATTAAAAGAGCTTCTCCAAAGGTCTCCTTTATGTGCAAAATAAATCATTTCAGTTTTCGAGTGTTCATAAAACTTAAATTAGCCCTTTAACTGAGGCCACTAAAAGCTCAATATTTTACAAAATTTGAAAAATAAATTGGTCTTCAGACACGTTCGGCGCAGGTAGCTAGACTTTTTTATTTATTTAGGTAAAACGGTGGCGTGTAATGTGTTTGCTTTTGTAACATTTTATTAAACAATCTAGATAGCTTGTATTTGTCCCTTGTAGATAGTTACAAGGAAGGGATTAATACAAGTTTTCTACTCAGGCTAGTATTTCATTTTAACGGCGTTTCAAGAACACTAACTCCACTGCTGCCTCTTTTAAGTCATCAGCCGTTTTGCACTTGCCATATAAAATCTGCCCATCAGAACTTTTACCATAATTCTAGAACACGTATTATTTATAGGTACGTACAAGTTATACGTGTTATAGAAGTTGTTACGGGTGGTCAGTTAAGTAAGTGTGACAGTAACAGTTGTTACGGGTAGTCAGTTAAGTAAGTGTGATAGTTGTTACAGGTAGTCAATGGCCCAAAAGTCTGACGAACAGTCTTACCAAGGGGTTTCGTAGTACCCCGTACTAACTTGGTTGTGGAGGTCAGATAGGCAGTCGCTTCATAAAGTGGTATTCAACTATATCAGGTTAGACTGGAAATTGGCTCCAATATAGTTGGAAAACGGCTAGGTACATGATGTATGACTAATACATACATGTGTTCGAAGCCTTGAAGGCTTTTCATCATATTCATTGAATCAGAAAAATAATTGAGTGGGCACATGCTTCTTCATAGTTACGCGTGTACGCTTTATTTTCAAAGAAGCCATTGAATGAGATTGAAAAAATAATTAACCACACTTCGTCTGCTAGTAACGTCATGAATGTCGTCTATTAGCGTTATGCCAACCGCTCCTGATGACGTATGCAACGAGATTCGCCCACGGATATTATCAACCGTGTGCCGCACACTGCGTGGGCCGCCAAAAGCCCCGTATTTAGCATTTCAGTAAATTAAAATGGATGAAATGTCACAATAGGGTTGCTGGAAGCGACAGGCCCGTTTCTGGATACGATTTCCCGCTTTCAAAGTAATGGAATTACGTAGGGCCCAAATAAATGTCAATTTCTTACAGTAGGTACCTTCTCGCTGACAGAATTCGGCAGATTTGATTTTTATTTCAACTACCCGTCAATATTGATTGTTTGCTACATTATCGGGTATAAGATTTGTTCACCGAAACTGCTGAAGACCTGATGAACGCCGCGGAATGCGCTTTTTGCGAGAAACACAGAATCTCTCAGCGTGACGCATTTTATTAGGATGGGAAATCATCAGAAGGGGAAAGTGACAGACTTTTACTTACTAAAACGCATTCATGTTCCGTTTTTTATCCTTTGAGTTCTGGGGCCGCAGTATCTCTTACGTACAACCTGCAGCCCCAGCAGGCCTTGTCAGGCCTATCTGCACGTTGACACATAAGGAGACTTTTAAATATCAGTGAACGACTTTCGGCTGATATAATAATAATGAATTGTCGTAACCGCCTAATGTGTTTGAATTCCAAATATACAATTAATTAGCTGTTAATCCCGATTTCTCCATTTGCTTAAAATAAGTTTTTTCAGTTAGGTTCTTAATTTCATTATTTTGCATTCGAAACATGATGTATACATGATGTAAATATACCATCATCTGCCATACCTCATAGCCATTCCATTGTAATAGATGTCATGACAGTTGTTAGTTGTCAAACAATTGAGGAATATGGACATAATGCTATATTGGTCACTCCCCTAACCTATGAGCATCCTTACTAATATTATAAAAGCGAAAGTGAGTTTGTTTGTTACGTCTTCATGCCTAAATGGCTATACCGATTTTGATAAATTTTATATATATGGTACAGAGATAATTGGGACCCTGGAGACGGACATAGGCTATTTTTTTTTAAAAGATTGAGATATGAGGGTGAAAAGGGGAAAACTTAGCATTGCTGTTACAATAAATAAGGCGCTAGGGCAAAAACTACAGGTAGCAGGTACTTGCAAATCAGGAAAGGGGAACTGTGTTACCCCGAATTTAACGCGAGCGAAGCTGCGGTCAAAAGCTAGTAATAATATTAAACCTTTGTCGTTCCTCAGGTTCAAATCTAACTCTTTACGATCCATCAGCTGCTTAGTAGGCAAAAATTAATAAATAAACGCAGTTACTTACGCCTTCATAAAATTCGTATGGATTACTCAAACTCAAACTACCAAAGCACAAGACAACATTTAGTAAACCTAGATAAATCTTTGAAACTCTTCATGGATGCTTAAGAAGTTCCAATAATCACGGCGTCATGCTTCAGCGTAGTACACAGCGCTAAAAACACTGATATCTTTCTCCAATTCTCCCCAATTTTTATTAGACCCTGATTGTCAAGATACTGTCAAGGCAGGTCCATAAAGACGGTGATCAGTTAAAACAAGCATGGCGTTCACTTGGGGTACAAAATCGATAGCCCAAAAGGTCGCCGTGAGTCAGTGTGCGTCGCAAGTTACAAAGTGGTGCTAAAGTCAATGAGGTTTCAGTAGGTCAACTTCGTTGTAACTTTGTGGTCCTACTGGCGTAATATTCACATGACTGTTAAGTTCCTGTTTTTTTGTATTTTATTTGTATTTGTGTATAAATATATAAGTCCTCGATTACAGATAGTAAATTTTTTAGGTATAAGTTTTGTACGCTATGACAATGTTGTCGTATTTAACACAACGGTGCAGCGGTGTAGAGAATGCCTTATTTTTATTGTTTTATTATTTTTAAGTCCGCCTTTGTACCACTATTTACATGAAGTTTTAAAAATAAATTATACAGTAAGATGTATTATCGGTTACGTTTTCCCTCCCACTATCTTCCCTTTGTCTATGTTATATTATTTGAAATCACATATCTCATAGTAAAACATGTATTTACATTATATTTAAAAATAAGGTAAGTTATAAAATATTTAAATAAAATGACTCATTAGTTTCTAAAGTACATACCCCAATATATATTGATGACCTAGAATTGACGTCATAGGTCTCATTTTAAAATACTGGAAATTCTTATTTAAATAAGTATATTTACTGACCTTTTAAATCGCATTATTTTTGTGAATAAATTATCCATACATAAAAAATAATGACAGCCAACGCGGCTGTCATTATTTCTATCTAATTCCCAATGATTAGGTCTACGAAAAACTAGTCTTTGTTTTAAAAAATACAAACTAAAGCTACAATTTGCTTAGTATCACCATTCCACATCTCGGTAACCTTATCACTTTCAACTGTTTTTAGAGCACAGTTCAGTGCCTCCATTAGAATTCATTTACGTTAAAATACCTGAGGGTTAAGAATGAAAGTATTTCATTTGTAATATGCATATGCTTAGTAATTTATTAAGCAATATTTATTTAAGGGCTATTATATTTCTTATTTAATTAGCTCGTACATGACATTCTTTTGTGAATAGCTTTCCATTAATGCTAATGTGAAAAGCATTCTATGATTGCGACACATTATACACATATTTTAAGCTATTAATTAACTTACATTGTATTAGACGAAATTCTGTCATAGCATTCAATCGAAATGAACGTGTGATATTATCTAACCAACTTTATGGTCTTTTTAAAGAAAAACATTTAGACTTGATCTACTGTATGCCTTCCACTGTGATCCTGTTTATCATGCGCCGGGCGTAGCAGCTGATTACAATAAATCCAGCCAAGCGTACCTCAGCTGTGTAGTCGAAACGCGATTCCACCCCACTGGATTATTGTTTTAAACTGCCACCGATAATTGTGAAATGAGGGTAGCTACAACATTTTTGATGCATATTTTGAAGGTAGATAACATTGTAAAAGGATTTGTTCTGACAGTTCTGTTTGTGGTATTACTGGAAGCACGTTGAGAAGAAGGAGAGAGGGAAGGCTTTTGTCCGACAGTGGGTCAATAATTATTGAAAGATTAACAAAAAAAACTATTAAAAAAAAGTGCAGAAAAATATTAATTAAAATAAATACAAGGCAGCCCTATCGTAAGAATTAGGTAACAAAAGTGAGAATAGTTCAGGAGCCGGTTTTATTATAATATGCTTAGCAGCTTTGTCATAATAAATGCCAAGGTCCTCTTTTATACGAACGAGTAGGACCCTCCCCTTTGAGAGGCATTTTTGAGGGACAATGGCGACGTAGAATTTTGAGGGCTACTTGATATTAAGCACATAAAGAGAGCAAAGTAAACGTTTTTTGTTAATTATACCGGTTATTATTTAAAAAAAAAATATGTTGCGTGTTATAGAATATTACATACTCATATTTGGTATAGGTACAGCTGCTTTATAGTGTAGTTTTTGAGTTAATTTAATCTTGTGACACAATAATAACTATAACTTTTCAAAATGGCAGCCATTTTGTAATGATAAATGGCCTAAAAAATATTGTAATGCATATCCCTAACAAACCACCAAACATAACTAAGCACTTCGCCATATTAAAATGTCAAATCCCAGCTAGCCGGTCTACGTTTTGCCCTTCTTGCAAGCAAAACTTTCCTAAAACATTCCAGTGTCATAATTACTGAACTAATTAACGAGAATGTTCGCGAAACTAACAAGTTAATTGACATTTAGATGAGTGACGTTACGTTACTGAAGTCGTGAGCGAGGGTTGGGAGTAAATACCGGAGTAGGGTAGTGGGTGTTGAGCTGAATTTGGGTCTGCGGTCGGGCTGTTAAGCAAAGTAATGACGGTCGTAAAGATTGCGAGCCGTACTGATTGCTGAAAGATTTTGGAATTTGTGCTCTTTTAACGTCAAGAAATAAATACCTACAACAGGTCTTGAAGGACTGCTAGACAGTGAATTAGTTGTTTGCTGTAATGAATAAATTAGGTTCTGTAATTATTGTTAAACACGGTTATAACATCAGCCTTGGATAATGTAAGGCAACGAAATAATACCACAGTGAATTTAGTAATGACCCACACTGGGCGCCATTTGCGACTATCGGTTCTTAAATTGGTAGGAACAGAATTTAATCGTATGTTAATACCCTTACTTCATGAGCATAAAACATTTGAATTCTTCAGGTTTTGCACAAAAAAAAAAGTACCAAGAAAGCTGTTCCACGTTGGGCGCCAAAATGTCAACACAGGTCCCACAATGGGCACCAATAAGAAAATACTTCCTTATATCCTAATGAGTTACTACCGCCATTTATCCTTGAAATCGCTATAAAAGGCTTTGTTACGAGCTTTGAAGGTTCATAATTCATTTACAAGGCAAACTTTTCTTTTAACCGCTCTCAGACATGTTGGCGTCGAACAGAACGCGTGTATGAAGTATAGTAGGTCCGTTTGCTTTGGCATGTATCCCGAGTTCCCGACTCAGTAATCTAGTTCAGTTTTATTTATGTATATCTCATATGCGGATGAAATCTTTATATACCAATATTTGTGTCAACTGTAATAGCAATGACGGTAATGAATTTGTTTTATATAATTTTTCATTCAATTTGATTGATTTATCAATTTGGGAAAATTATTGATCTTCGTGTGGATTTCCGTAATTAGTTGCTGCTTTTACTCGAAGTACTTTAAATAGCGGTCATAATATAACATTTTCTATGCACGCTGATATTTGCAGGGCTTTATGGACAAAATCAATAGTTACCTAATTTATAATTCAAGCAAAGTAAATATAGAGACTTTGTTCTAGATCATGCTCGACCTACATAAGTTATAGATACCCAAATAGGAACTCGATTTTAGGCTTCGGTACCCAAAGGGTAAAACGGTGCCCCATATAGATAGGATATAGACTCCGCTGTCCATCCGTCTGTTCACCAGTCTTTATCCCATGAACGGTGATAGTTACACAGTTGAAATTTTCACAGATAATGTTTTTCAGTTACCGCTATAAAAACAAATACTAAAATGCAGAATAAAATAGGGAGCTGCCATCCATGAAAAATGTTTTATTTTTTTCGTTTTTATATGGTATGGAACCTCGCACTTGGCCGGTTTTTTTGTTTTACAGGAATAATGAGTTTAGAATAGATTTTAAAATAAACCTTCTAATAGAGTGAATAATTTTAAATGTCGTGTTTCTAAACCAGCTCATGCCCGCAGCATTTCCCGCGTGAAGTTCGAGAATTTACCCGCAGGATCGAATCGAATTACCAGGATTAAATGTATCCTATACCCATGTAATAAACTATCTTTGTGCCATATTACAATTTCAAATCGGTTAAGCCGTTTGGGCGTGGAGGAGTAACAAACACACATACAAACTTTCGCGTTTATAATATTAGTGTAATAACTAGAACACGAGGAGCTCGTGGCTAAATAATAGCAGCCGCTCGGGTCGATCTTTAGGTTAAGCCGCGCTTGCCTAGGTTGGTCTGTGGATGGGTGACCACCCGTTACATATCGAGTTTCCTCCGTGCGTCGGAAAGCACGTTAAGCTGTTGGGCCCAGCTGTCAACTGTAGATCTTTGACAGTCGTTACAGCTAGTCAGTATATCTAAAGTCTGACAACCAGTCTTATCAAGGGACGTATTACCCAGTACTAACTGGGTTGTGGAGGTCAGATAGGCAGTCTCTCCATGTAAAATACTGATATTCAGCTGCATCCGGTAAGACTGGAAGCCGACCCCAACATGGTTGGGAAAAGGCTAGGTAGATGATACTAGGATTTAGTTATCTCACTCCTAATATCACCATCACGTCAGTAGTACAACGTGGCAACATTGGAAGTCGTTTTCCCGGCTTATTTTGACGACGAGCACAAACCACCCGCCAGTCGCTCACGGTCAACTGGGATCCATTATAAATAACTTTCTCTGAACTAAAATTATACCAGTAATGTACTGAAATAAACTTATTTATATTTAGTTTCTCTCATTAACACGCTAAATATATTTATTTACAATACTAGGAAACTAGGAGGGACCGATATGTTTCAAGGACGGGGAAGTCTGAGGACTTCCCTTAACTTATCCCCTCGTTTTTCGTACCCAAAGGATAAAACAGGACCCTATTACTAAGAACCCGCTGTCCGTCCACAGGCGGACAGTGAGCTTGTGGGGCCCTGGACGAATAGTATTTGGGGGCCTCCTTAATTAACCAAGCAATTACCCTTATGTCAAAACACTGTTTTTGATAATAATATACTAGGTACATACGACGACACGTGACTCGTGCACGAAGGATTCCGTACCATCCTACTAATACCTATTACAAATGTGAATATTTGTGAGGATGGATGTATGGATGTTTGTTGCTCTTTCACGTCAAAACGGCTGAACGGATGTTGATGAAATTTGGCACAGAGGTAGATTATAGTCTGGAATAACACATAAAATTCTCTTTTTTTCGAAATCACGTGGGCGATGCCGCGGGTGCCATCTAGTCCTACTTCCTACTTATCCGACTAATATTATAAATGCGAATGTTTGTGAGGATGTATGGATGTTTGTTACTCTTTCACGTGAAAACGGCTGTATGGATCTTGGTGAAATTTGGCACAGACGTAGATGGTTTGGAATAACACATAGGATTTTTTTCAATAGCACGCGTGCGCAGCCGCGCGCGCCAGCTAGTATTTCATATTAAAAAAATATTGATAAAAATAAATTAAATTCCATTGATTGTTACAAACTAAAATAACATTATGTTAGATTTTGCGCTTCTGAAAAACTAATAATTCAACTACTTTATAGTCTAACCCAGCTGGTGCTAAAATCATCGTAAAAAAAACAAGTTCGAAACGGCCGCAAAATCGTTTTCTTTTTTGCCAAATTAAATACGGAAAGCTAATGAAAGCGCTTAGATTTAAGAAGCACTGATTTTCGAAATGAAGTAATGATTAAGAATCATTTATTTGTTTTAAACATAGGCATAACCAGGTGTTAAAATTCGTGGTTTAGGCACAAACCATATTTTGCCCGTTTAGGAAAATATAAAATATATTTTGCCATTTTTTATTCGAATTTCTAGATTCCTCCGAGAGACCAGACACAGAAATCGTTTTCCAGAAAAAAGCATAGAGTTACTTAATTTGATGTTCAGAGTGGTGTAAAAAAGCATAGAGTTCATGGTCGGTGAATTCGAGAAGGGTTGGTTTACAACCTGCATACTGGAATAGAAGAAATCGAAGATCGTCTTGGGGTCAGAAAACTCCCCAACGCTAGGAAGAGGCTGTGACCAACACAGGCAACATTATAGGCTGAATGTGCAAGTGCTATCAACAATAAAAAAAAACAGTGTAAAATCTCATGAGTATTTTATAGCTATGTATCTCTGTTAGTAGTTATCTACTCTGTACTACTGGAATCCGCCTACACGACCAAGTGTAATCATTATAATGAGCTCTTCCTCAGAGCCGAGTCTAAACACTGACTTCAAATAATGAGACTCTTATCCAATGCTTTAAAACATCAACCATAATATCATCAAAGAGGATATGCTGCAATAGGATATATATAGTTTTTGACATCATAAAAAGCCCAGCAATTTTTGCCATAAAAATGTACTAACTTTAATACTCAATGATTTCTTCAAAACAACCTAGATTTGACCTCATGTTATTGCTGTAACAAATATTGAATTACTAGCTTTTGCCCACGGCTTCGCTCGCGTTAAATTCGGGGTAACACAGTTCCCTTTTCCTGATTTACAGGTATTGTTATAGCAATGATAAGTTTTCCCTTTTCTTCCCTTTTTCTCTCTCATATCTCTATCTTTTTTTTTTAATTGGCTCTGTCCGTCTCCAGGGTTCCAACTATCTCTGTACCAAAATTCATTAACATCGGTTTAGCTATTTAGGCGTGAAGATATAACAAACAAACAAACTCACTTTCGCTTTTATAATATTATAGTAATAGTAAGGATTGGTCTTGTGCCTCATATTTCACTGAACGTACCCAATTACGAATCATTATGTATTTAAGTCTTGCATATCATCTAATTAGTGGGTTCGACGTTGACAAGATTTTCATCTAACAAAAAGAAGCTATCTAGTAGCATCTAATGTTGGGCGATGCGTTATAGATTCATGTTGCCAAATTGGCGCAAATTCAAAAAACTAGCTCTTCCGTATAAACTCTTGGATTTAAAGATAGTTAACGCTAAAAAAAACACAGTCACACACCTTGACAATTGGCATAGTATTAAAAGTCAAGCTAGACACTTCCAGATGTGGGTTTGTGGACGGTGAACAATGCGTAGCTCGCCATCTGTCCGTCCAGGGACGACAGGCCGTGTCGACGGCGCGTTAGTCTTCAAAAATGTCAGCAAAGCAGAGGGGCCTGCAAGGTCCACCGCCTGCCGGATTGTTCCAAAAGATACCGTGGCCGCGTAAGTCTTTAGTCAATACGAGTCTGTCACTCCCCCCAGAACGGGGTAAGTTATATGATGATTTTCCATCCACAAAAAAGACATTTCCAGAATTCAGAGATTTAAAAACGTTTATGGTCACAGCTACGAGTTATTATAGTTAACAACTCAAAGCAATACATAAAAGTCTTCAAGTTGACTTATTTTATGGATATACCCATATACGGTACTTATATCTGTTTGTCACAGATAGTCCCGAACTCAGTGACGCTCGAAATCTGACAACTTTACGCGTTACACAATACGTATGGATTTTTACGCAAAGATGACGTAGCCACCGTCTGAGGCGTAACCCGTCGTCTTCCTGGCAACCAGCCAACTTGACTGACACACTGGCTGAATTCGTTCGACAACAATGTTTTATGGCTACTAGTAGATGTCACGGATTGGTTAATCTTTGCGGGAAAATAATGTCCTTTGACTTGGTGTTTTTCAGGACTCAAGGACTTTTAGTTGGTGTTAATCGTTTAGGGTATTATTCTGAAGAAATTATTAAAGACGAGTTTATGCGTTCCTAGGTAGGAACATTACTTTTAAGATAGTGTAAAAGTATTAAACAAAACCGGCCAACAGCGAGTCAAACTTAAGCACCGAGGGTTCCGTACAAACATGCGACATCAACAGCCATATCTTTTGACTGCGTAGGCTTAGAGCAGTCATGTCAAAGATACGGCCCGCGGGCCGAATCCGGCCCTCGGGCCATTTCGATACGGCCCGCGATCACAATATATCACAAATAAATGAATCTTGTTTTTTAGAGATTTTAGACTGCACTCGATGCCTCTACGCAGGCTTACTTAAAAGTAATTTCAAGAGTAGCGCCTGACTAGACGAGCGAGAGAGTGTTCTGTTATGTCCTACAGCTACATAGTCAAAATGTATTATGGCACAGCAGTTAATTTTTTTCAATAACCGATGAAAAATTTCTATATATGGGGGCTCAGAATGATGCACTGAATACGTGGTAACCGTTTTCGCGTCGGTGTCCCTTCCACCCATTATATAACTAAATAAATAAAGGTGTTAAAATAATTCAGTATGTTTTAGTTTTTTAATTTGAACCTGGCCCGCCTACACATTCTTAATCTAATATATGGCCCTCTGCAAAATTGAGTTTGACAGGAAGCCAGGGGGCTTAGAGGGTTGATTTTCACAGCACAAGTGACTACAGATTTGAGTGTATGGTTTTAATTTCAACTTGATATCTCCTCGCGTTCCCGAGATAAAGGGTTTTGACAGACAGACAGACGGACGTCAAAGTGATCAAATAAGGGTTCTGTTTTTCCTTTTGAGGAACGGACCCCTAAAAATAGGATATCAAAATTTGGTAACTTCAGTCATTTTGAAAATGAATTTCGATTACGAAACAAGTTACTAGATTTTAATTGTCTTTTAAGATCAGCCTCAGGGTTTTTGATGACGAAACCACAACGACAAAAATTTCTCACACAAAGATGTAATGGGATTTCTCGGCATAAATAAGAGTACCTACACATATGAAACGTGCAGACATATCGTGACAAGTTGCTGTAGTTTGTATAGACAATCCTGTTGACAACCGGCTTTGCTTTCAACGCATCATTAGAAAGATTTCATGGGTGTACTTGTGTTAGTTATATGACAATGAGCCTAAGAATGTCTCCCTCATTGAAAATATTGAATATAAGTAGGTGCCTAATTGCATTTTAAACAGTCGCAAATCCTTACTTCCTTACTTAATATTATAAAAGCGAAAGTGAGTTTGTTTGTTACCTCTTCACGCTTTAATGGCTAAACCGATTTTGATGAATTTTGGTACAGAGATAGTTGGGAAATAGGAGACGGACATAGGCTAACATTTTTTCAAAAAAAGTGGGATGTGAGGGAGAAAGAGGGAAAAAAGGGAAAACTTAGCGTTGCTATTACAAATCAATAACGCGCAAGGAGAACTGTGTTACCCCGAATTTAACGCGAGCGAAGCTGCGGGCAAAAGCTAGTATTATATAAGTGCTTTTTTAACAATTGTTCTGAAACCAAATGAAAATAACCTACTAAGCATGCCCAAAATATATAGGTTTAATTGAATTTAATGTACAAAGTTGAAATTCAGTGGCGCATTTTACTTTCCTTTATAGTACGTCAAATATAAGGTTTGTGAGTTACTACGTGTCGTTATGCGACAAGTATTTTCATTAACTATGATCAAAACTGATTAAGAAAGGTTTCACAATGCATGAATTCTAAGTATCAGCAATAAAACTAAATATCTTTTGGTTGATTCACATCCGCAACCAAAAAAATTTCAGAATCTGATAAAATCACAACGTATTTATAAAAAATGACTTTTCCCCGAATCCTTAAAGGTGCAAACCACAGTCAACTTTTTCCACCAATTAAAAAACACACACGAGTGGTGTAGAATGTGTAGAATCACATTTGTTCCAATGAAACCCTGCCGTTAGGGGTGCGGTAAACCTTGATTATGCATAGTAGTAACTGTAACATCACAAAAGAGTTTTAACTACCGCGAATTCGATCGGGGAAGAAACTGAATGCCATAGAAATTCCGTTTGCGAAGGTTGCGATAAATATTTGATTTTCATTTAATATTCTTACGTTAGCTGTTCGGTGCTGGCAGGTGAGTCGCGTCCATCGTCCCGTGCGTCGGCCACCCCATGAGCTCCACTCATGCAATAAACAATAACTCACAGTGTACACAAAAAAATTTCACTATTCACACCCGTAGACCGGACACTATAACATTTTATCCACGAACGATTTGTAGAAATAATAATTACGTGTGGTGACGTGAGAATGAGATTACCCGGTTGTTTTATGAGACGAGGCGCGCTCCTCGAGCGTTCGCCATGTTGATTTGGAAGGGCGATTCGCGCGCGCGCCAAATGCAATCGTGTGTTGCCACTATTGGTTGTTTTCCAAATATTAGGGAAAATATTTCATTTTTTTAAGCTGTTTCTGACTCATTGTTGACAGTACTCAAAGTTAAAATTATTTTTGATGTATTTTTCTTTGGCTTATGGCTCTACAACTTTAATAATGCGTAAATCGTTCACTCATTAGCGTTTGAAAGTGGAGGCAATTTGTCAGGCCAAGCTAATTTTAAAAAACCGGTCAAGTGTGAGTCGGACTCGAACACACAGGGTTCCGTAGCAAAACAATAAAACAAGAATATTTTTAACTTAAATTAAACATTTAATTTAAATTAAACACCCAACCGCAAAACCAAATTTCTTCATAGTAGATACCATAATGAAAAATAAAATAATGGCTGCAGTATGATGAAAAAGTCTCACATCTCAAAAACTAAATAACAGACATATTTGAAGAGTCAATAGTCTCGGAGTAAAATGGGTTTAAGGACAGACAAACAGACGGATAGGGTTATTCTATTAGGATTCCATGTTTATTTGGTAACAGATTAAAAATACGAGATTTTTAATTTTGAATGGGCTCGCTCTTGATTTCAATCTGTTCCCAAAAGAAGCCTTTTTGCTCTTGACTTAAATAGATCCGGGCCATATGACTTCGGGAACACAGACGTAGGCAGGGTATTCTACTTGCAGATAATAAAGGATGACGCCAAGCGATTTGTGCGAATGTGTGGAATACCGAGAAGGTATGGGTGATAGCCTGCAGTACGTCAGGATTCCCGATGGAAGAAGGGAGATGGTGTAGTGAGCTCGTGGAGCTCTCGGGCTCACTCACCGAAGAACAGACCGACATGGGCGCAACTTGCCCCCCCCCCCCCCCCCCCAAGTTGCTAGGATTGGCCAGGTACCAGCACATCGTCACCAATGAGTCTCTTGGCTCTGCGCTCAACAGAGTCGAGTGTGGCTAGTTGGTAATTTACTGAACGATCCCAACGGTGACAGCAATACTCCATGCCGGACCGGACTTTTAACCCTGGGTATCCTGAATAAGATTAAGCGTTACATCAAGCCTGCTTTAGCTGTCAGGTAAATGCTGTGCAGGCTTGATGTAACGCTTAATCTTATTCAGGATACCCAGGGTTAAAAGTCCGGTCAAAATATGAAAATAAACAGGCCTTCAGGGCTACAATTGTTACGAATGTTGGAAAAAACATTAAAAATGAAAAATTCGTAAAATAAGATTTATAACAAAATTGGTTTCATACTTTTAAAATTGAATATTTTGTGTTTGTCGTAACAAGCACACATAACATGCCACATGATGTAGAGCATTCTCCACACCAGGTGAGTTGCGGGCAAACGCTTATTTAGTGTAAAAACATTTAGCGATTACCCCACTGTTTTTCTTTAGTTATGACTATTCCCCTAAATAACTAACTCTTCTGAAATGAAACCCTTCCACACTTCAGCAGAACTAGATTTTAAATTGCGAGAAGTTTCACACTTTCTACGAAATTAACAATACATACAGAACAACTTAACAAAAGTATCAATTCCATGGGTAAAACGATTGATCCCCTGGTAACACCATGACGCATGCGCGTTAGCTCGCCACTGCAATACGACGCTGTAGCACCATGCGCCTATTTTTATTTCCTTGCGATTTGTCGCCGCTACACGCGACCGGCGACTCACACCTGCGTTTGGCGAGTTTCCGAAACAAGAAAACCATGGAAAATTACATAAAACAATTATTTATTTTCAATTCCAACAGTTTTCTACGTAATTTCTTTATCCAATCTATCATTTACATCGTTTTGTCTGTGATAAGTCTACTTTTGTATACGGCATTCGATTCATGGAAGCCTTAGGTGTTACAATCGATTTTGTCCGGCGGGCGGCGGCGTCGGCAATTACGAGGGTAAGGTTAGGATCTCACAATGTGCCAGACACTGTATTTGTCATACAACCCCCTCCCCCCCCTCGATGAGCAGTCTAACCATGTCTAACGGTTGTCTATTGTCTTGTCTTCTATTTGTTATATTGATAACTTTGTACCCGATTACTTAAGACGTACTTCACCATCAACGAAATACGACCGGCATAATCTAAACCGCGTTCAGTAGCTGATACTAGTGATGAATTTTTTACGCCATAAACGTGTGCTGATAATGTTTCGATTTAGTGGTCCGCTTTTATAGGCTGATCAGTAGAAATGTTTGGTAAACTAAACTCATAAAGCTTATTAAACAGTTCTGCAGGAACCGGTGTTTTGTAATATAGGTCACAGTAGAGTCAAAAGAAGCAGGACAGCGAACTGCGGTGACCCAACAGCTGCGATCTTTGATCTCCAGTTGCTCGTATGCAATGCTCATCAAATGCATTTTTGGTAAAAACTTTGGGAATAAAACTGTGGAATCGAGAGATATCAAAGCTACCGTAAAGTAAGCTTTGGCGGGTTTCCGCATTTTTTTTAAGTTCATATAGTTATAGTCTAAAACGAAATAATAAATATTTTTGGGTAATTATTATCGGGGGTTGCAGGTTGTTCGAAAGAGATACCGCGGTCCCGGAACATTATAAAGGGCAATAGAAGGAACTTAGATGGGTTTTAGTCCATAGCATGACACTCCGCTCCGCTCGACCCAAAGCGGAGAAACCCGCATAAAATGAGTAATTATTATCCCAAACGGTCTACGTCTTTCTTTATTATTATTACTTATTTTAATAATTAAAGGGGTGATAAACGTAGTGTTGATATAAGTAGGGATTGATCTAGCCTAATGAATATTATGTAGCCATTACTTAGTATTAGGATCAGCCAGAGAAACCAGATGACCAGCTTTGATCCTACGATAATTTAGATTCAGGTATTGGGAGATATAAAATTAAATTAAACAAAGTTTGTAACAAATAATACTATTATTTATTAAAAAAATAAAATGTTAGCTGTTCAACATACGATTTGATTAATAAAAGAAGTTTTGATCCTTAGAATTCATCAAGATTAGTCTGAAGAATCAGAGGACGAGCTCGAAGATGAGCTTGATGATGAACTAGATGATGAGCTAGACGATGAGCTAGACGATGAGCTAGATGACGAACTGGATGATGAACTGGATGATGAGCTAGATGATGAGCTAGAATCAGAGGAGGAGCTAGAATCGGAGGAGGAGCTAGATTCGGACGACGAGCTAGATTCGGAGGAACTAGAATCAGAAGATGAGCTTGATTCGCTAGAATCAGGAGCCGGAGTGGTAACATTTACGGGAGGACTAGCAGTAGTGATGTTCACAGGGCTTGAGGTAGTAATATTGACAGGACTTGAGGTAGTGATATTGACGGGACTTGACGTAGTGATGTTGACAGGATATTCGGTTGTCACATTGGAATACACCCAATCGAAATCGACGCCGGACACGTCAGTGAACCAGTCGTGATAGAAGCCGGGACGGATGAAACCTGGAAATATAAATTATTTGCATCAATTTTTATAACACTGAACTGTTATAAAACGGGAACATATTTTATGATTTAGGAGTTGTTACAAGATACAACGCAGTTGTTTAAAATAAAAAGGATTAGTACTGTGCAAATTACCTATGATTATAAGTTAGTTACGTTCCGTACGATAGGTATTTGTAATAATTTAATTTGGAAAATTATTTTAACAAAATACGTCACTTGTTTTATATACCTTTTGGTGGTCTAACATCATAAAATATGTACTCTGCGTTTAAAAATGAGTAAAAGAATTAATTTTAAATTTTGAAAAAAAAAATACTATTATTTTCAAATGGGCCAATAGCCATGATGGAAAACTGTAAAATGTATAAAAGTATCAATCCTGTTTGCAAGTGCTTGAAGTAAAAAGATGAAAGTGATTGTCATTTGTGCCCTGATGTGGTTCCAGAAATTTAAGTTGCTTGAAATGATATTAATATATTATTATCAATTCTAAAACTATCTTAAAACTCAGTAATTCTTTGCTTACCAGCCGGGAAGTCAGTGTGGCATCCAGTGGCTGACACGAAGGAGGTGACTCCAACCTGAGTGATGGCACCGTCGATGTCGAGGATGGTCAAAGGGCCACCGCTGTCACCCTGTGGAACAAAATCTAGTTTAGTTTTATCTCTTTTGATTCTAGTTCTCATGTTCTTTTAGAATTGATGATAAAATTTCCGTCCGGCCATGTAGCTACCCTGGACCGCTCTGTCGTTGATCTCTTTTCAGTTTTGGAGTTTGCAAGTAGTACACATGCAAGAAAAGCAATAATTATTTGCAAGTCGTGCACCTTTACTCGCCAAGTGATTCACGGGCATGTGGAGGGGCGGTACTGTATCATACCTAAGCCTGGATCTACTTACCTATCACAATGTTATTGATCTGTACATATGTACTTATGTCAACAATAAAAAAATTGTAGGTAGCAAAAAAGGACAAGGTGGTTCTTCGTACCTGGCAGGTAGACTGGCTGGTGACGTTGTAGCCTCTGGCGCAGATGGTAGAAGGCTGGATGATGGAGCTGCCTCCGTAGGCGAGCAGGCACTCAAAGTTAGTGGTGATGTTCAGGTATACCCAATTCAGGTTCTCGGGAGAAGCACCTGCATTCAGAACAAGTCTTAGTAAGTATGACGTCTATCTGTGTATCTTCTACAGGTGCGTGTTGTATTAGTAGTAGTGTCCGTTAGTATGTACTGACTTCGGTTTGTTGGTTTTCAGCATGCGGTTAGCTCTTGCATTAATATTTCCATTTTTTTAGGAGAATTGCTCAAGAGTTTTCTTTTCTGTAATTTTATATGTATAAGTCATAGAAGTGAAACTTTACCATTTGTCCAGGTGCGTCCCCAGCCGCTGGCGATTGATCGGAATCCGGAGTAGTTCTCTTCTCTAGCTTCAGAGCGCTGGATTCTGATGGGCTGGATAGTGTCTACAAAACAAACGTTTAATTTTAATAGATAATCTGCAGTTAGTTTCATAATCATAACCAAACCGAAAGTTGTTCAAACGGGTCACCGTCGCGTTTGTTTTGTTCAAAAAACTTCGACGCTTTCAGGTTTTCCTAATAAATTGTGACAACCATATGAAAGCAACGATTGATCCTTAGAAGCGCTCGCTCTTATGCAACAACTACAGTACAGACTGTAACTTCATTTTTTTGTTGTCAATGTTTCGACAATTCAAAAGTGCCTGTAACTGGCTAGTGTACTGACTAGTAATAAATGCTTTTGAGTTGAAGTGACTCTGGAATTTTACATTTCAGGCAAGTGTTCGCAGTGAAGAAGCACCGTCAGACCCAGGGTTGTATTAACCAGTATAGCCAAGAACAAGCAAAATATGGCACTGCGTCGAACGCATTGCTTACACAATGAAGCCAGACCGTTTTGGAGTGACAACCTTTCTTTTGTTTTTTTTAGGTTGGGCCACTTGCAGTTCAACTCGCTAGGGTTGTTCTACTGCTTAACCGGCCTATTATACGGTGACCTGAATAAATCAAGGCCCCCAGCCATGGTTTAAAAACTAGTTATAAACTAGTTGACCGCTCGCTAACTGCGGGGGACAAACCTCGGCTTAGGGCGTCATTGAGTGAAGGCTAGCTGGCTGGGTCAATTATTTGGAGTGATAACCTTGTCATAATCTATCAGCAAAAGCTTGTTGATGACGGCAAATAATGAACACAAACTTACCACTGAACACAAGTTGCCTGCCGAACTCAATAAGACCGATGTCATTGGGCTGCACAATCGACTGCAAGGCTTCGTTGTACAGGGGATGGTTGTAGTACTTCGTGGTCTCGAAGATAGCTGAGGGCTGGGTCAGGTTGACGGTGCCAGCGCGGATGACCAGGGTGACACGACTGTGGAAGATAGAAGACAAGCTTTAAGAGCGATGCAATTTTGTGAACCCGATGAACTGGTGGCAAATGCAATCCACCTTCGACTATTATAAACAATTGCGATGTTAGGATCTGGGCGTCGTCTGATCCAGCAAGCACCGCATATATAGTAAGGTTGTGTTGCCTTCGTTGCAATGGAAATTATTGATCTCCGTAAAGATAAGCAGAGGTGTAGGTACTCCCAAATGATGCTAGTATTATGTTATCAGTCCCATACAAAGTGTTGTAACTAGAAGATGCTATTCCTATAGTTATAACAGCCACCTTGTGTGTACACTATGTACTGATACTGACACTAATCTTTAACCAAAATCAAGGGAAATAGTGTACACACAAGGAAAGGAAAGTAATAATGATGTGAAATACAAGTGAACTTCAGACTAATACAGCAGTCCACGTCATTAAAGTGAAGAAGGTTCTCATAAGAATAAAAAAATAAGAACTCTTTAGAAAGAAGAGGATGACTTACGTGGCAGTACAGTGAGCGGCAGTCAGACCCCAAGCAGCGTGGATGATGGTACCTCCGCAGGAGGATACGCCTCCAGCAGGGCTAACCATACGGATGGACAGCTGGTGAGGGAACTGCCCGTCTCTTGCCTCCCATCCTGACACGATGCGGGAAGCAGCACCTTTTGTGGACCAGTTAAAACAAAGTCAAGAAGAATAGAAAATTATTTTTAATAGAATAGTACATTTTGATTCAAGTGTGGAAACTTTGTCATTGCGTGCGAGGCGGATTTAACGCACGAGCCGCCAGACGGGAGCATTATAGAGCCGAGAACAGCAGTGACAAATTCTCACGTCAATTAAACGACGTTTTCCAATATACTTCGAAAAATTTCAATAACAACAAAAAGTTCTTTTGTCATTAATCAATATGAAACTATGATTTAGATATCCAATTGTTTCTAGAACCGTCATTCTGTTTCACCCGATAACCAAATAGCTTATAGGCTTATAGAAATTAAATAGATAGCAACTAATTAACTATATTTAAGTAGATAGTAATTACTAGACTTAGATGTGGCGGAGTTCTTCGATACCTAAGTGTCCTATAATAATGTCGTCGTTATATAAAGAGATACTTAGTTTTAAGTCTTTATTTAGTCCTTCAGGGATACTTCAAAAGAAAGGAGGTTATGGAAGTTGACTGCGTAGACTGAGAGGGGTTGATTTTTTCACAGCACAAAGAGACCACAGATTTAAGTAGGTATATGGTTTTAATTTCAACTGCATACATCAACGCGTTCTTGGAGTAAAGGAACTGACAGACAGACGGGCAAAAACGGATCCCTTATAGTATCACTTTGTAGTTCGTCTATCTGTCTGATTTTCTCTGTCAATACCTTATTTTTTTTGCGGATGGGAAATCATCACATAACTACCCCCGCTCTGGGCGGAGCGGAGGGGAGTGTCAGACTTGCACTGTCAAAAACCCACCCATGTTCCTTCTATTGGCCTTTATGTTCGCAAGTCGCGGTATATCTTTCGAACAACCCGCAACCTTGGCAGGCGGTGGCCCTGGCAGGCCCCTCTGCTTTGCTGGGATCTCTGTGAGGTGCGCTTGGAACACTAACGCGCCGTCGACACGGCCTGTTTTCAATAGACGGATGGACGTTGAGCTATCCATTGCTCACCGTCCACAGGCCCGCATCTACGGTGGCCGGGAGTCGTCTCACGGTGCCCGTCGCCCGGGGCGTCTCCCACGGCGGCTAGGTTGGATTGAGCTTCGCTCCCTCAAACGCCCGGCCACCTCTTTCGCTAGCATGACTGCTTTGCAGAAGGAGGTGACGGCTTCCCATTCCCTTTCGCTTCGGACCATAGACTGAACCAGGGCCGGACGTGAGCAAACGCTGCCGCCGATCGCCTATACGGGGACACGGCGGTGTGTCAATAGCCTTTATCTCGAGAACGCGAATAGATATTAAGTTGAAATTGAACCATATTGACGGGCCTGTTGGTCTAGTGGTTAGTGGCCCTGACTGCTGAGCCGGAGGTCGTGGGTTCGATTCCCACCCAGGACAAACTTTGTGTGATGATCATGATTGTTTGTTCTGTGTCTGGGTGTGATTTATCTATAATATGTATGTATTTATAAATTATAAAAGTATGTATATCAGTTGTCTGGTTACCATAACACAAGCTCTGCTTAGCTTGGGATCAGATAGCCGTGTGTGAGTTGTCCCAAGATATTTAAGAGCTCTGGAAAAACCAACCCTCCAAGTATACTCTATTATGGCCGTTTATAAGGAACCCTTGGTGCGCGAGACCGACACGCACTTGGCCGGTTCTTTTTGTAGTTTGTAAATATTTAGATATGAATCTATATTATAGAAATAATAGAAACTGAGTATGTTTGTTCGGCTATCTTACCTCTCGCTTCTTCAGGGAAGATTAGACTGGGATCAGCGAGGACCTGAAAAATACAATATCTATTGAACTTTGGCACATTGTTGTGGTACAAAAGTGAAAACGGACTTCTCAAGCGCCCTGTTCTTGAAAAGTCCGTTTCCACTTTTACACCGTAGCTACTGAATTCCTTTATATTCAAATATTTAACGGAATATTGAAGGCGATCAGAGGCAATTCAAGTGCAGAGGGGCCTGCCAGGGCCACTGCCTGCTGGAGTTGCGGGTTGTTCGAAAAAGATACCGTGGCCCCGGCACACAAAGGGCAAAAGGGGTTTTATCCAGTAAAAGACTGAACCCCCCATCCTTCCCCCGCTCTGGGGGTAATTATTTGATAATTTTCAACCCGATAAAAAAAAAGCCAATTCAGGTGGTACCTGCAATCTCCCAACTACCCGGTACTCTGTTCATAAACTTCGTACGAAAATCATGAGTTAACTCAATTAACTCAAATCCGAACTGCACAGCCATCACCAAAATCCATACGACCCTAAAAAATATAACGGAATTTATATTTACCGTAGTCCCAGCAACAGCCAACAAAAATACTGCACCCCAAATCGCCATGTTCTTCACAAACTAAGACAGAAGTTATTTCTGTTAGCTTATATTAATTCAGAACCGGGAATTAATTGATAAAATATTACGATTAAATGATAAAGCATTTAGTATAATCTATAATATAATCCTACGTCTGTTTTCGTAATTGATATTTTGAAGGATTTATGCAGATTATGATGCACGAGTTGATTAATTAAAGTAGTTTAATCATCCTATTCTATTCTTGTGCTATTATAATTGCGAAAGTTTGTATGTCTAAATGTTTATCACTCTTTCACGCAAAACTACTGAACGGATTTTGATGAAATGTCTCACACAGATGGTGTATAACCTGAATTAACACATAGGCTTCTTTTAATTTCGATACTATGGAATTGGCTATTGGGATAAATTTAGAGGTGCGCGAGGACAAAACCGAGGGTAATACCTAGCTGGAAATATAGGGACATCTTGATACTGCTTAAGAAGGAAGTGCGGCATTTACTTCGTAGTAATGCTCAAGTATTTCGATTCAGTCATTGTCTGTTGTTAGCCAACACAGGATAAAATAAACATCAACATTTTAATAAACTAATAAATTTTATTTATTATTAAATTAATCTTCTTTAGATGTTTGTTCGGCCTCCAGGTGTGGACGAGGCTAAATCGCTCTTTTATTCTGCAGATTCGGAGGAGGATTCGCTTGACTGGCTGCTGGAGTCCTCAGGCGCAGAAGTGTTATCCTCCTCGGGAGCAGATGTCACGTCTTCTTCGGGAGCAGATGTGACGTCATCTTCGGGAGTAGATGTGACGTCATCTTCGGGAGTAGATGTGACGTCATCTTCGGGACCGGCATCAGTGGTACCTTCTTCGTCGGGAAGGTCAGTGGTCTCAGATTCAGGTTCATATTCCCAATCGAAGTCAATACCGGTCACTTGTTCAAACCATTCGAGGTAGTGGCCGGGGCGGATAAATCCTGAAAATAGATATAAAGTATAAGTAAGCGTTTGACTGCTGCGCTACGTGTCGCGGGTTCGATCCCCGACAAATATTTGTATGTTCTACAGATAGTTGATCCGGGTCTGGCTGTTTGTGTATGTGAGTTTAAATGTTTGTAAACGCACCCACGATACAGGAGAAATTCTTAGTGTGGAGCAAGGCTTAATCAATCTTAATCATAAAACAGCCATATCTTTTGACTGCGTGGACTTAGAGGGTTGATTTTACAGCATAAAGGGACCACAGAGTTGAGTTTCTGGTTTTATTTCAACTCGATACTTCTACGCGTCCCCGAGATAGGATCTTGACAGACAGACAGACAGACCTTTTAGGGTACGCTACCCTAAAAATGAAGGTTAGACAGATGATTCGTGTTTTTTTTTGTATTTTTGTTTCTGCAGAACTTATGTAAGTAAGTAAAATTATAGTGTAATCCTGGTGATAAAGAGAATCATACATTATTTTTCTCTCTAAGAAACATGTCTCCGGACATTATAATTGCTTTGAGTCCAAAGCATATCCGAATGTTATCAATATCTGGTTAGTGATCATACTTGACTACAATTTCTATTTACCTTGTCATCTAGTTACTGTCAGTAGGACGTCCTTAGACATGAGGTCCTAGCACGACTTTACAGTCTTTCGTAACGTATATATGCCGAGATTTATGAATCGAAAGCACAAACATCTTAGAGCATTTTATTAGAATTGTTTGCAACAAGCACAACCAGTGTCAACCAGTGCCGTAACTTGGGCGGTGCCACTGGTGTCCAGGCACAAGGCAGACCCTGGGAGGCGCAGGAATGTCCAGCCCAGGACTACAAACAATAGCTATTATTTAGAGTCTGTCAATAGGATGAACGGTATGGGGTGCAGCTGCCTTCGCCCCCTCCCCCTGGCATAGCAATTTTTTTTAAGTTGTACTCTACCCTGTCTGATGACATGGAATTTATAAAAGTGCGTAATACATAATATATACAATATATTATGTAGGTATCACAAACGAAAATATTTTGGAGGCTATAAATGAGCCTCAATACACTCGTACTAGCTACCACAATAAACTTGCACATTTTCTTTGAACCAACGCGCACGGTCCGTACTGTAAACCCTGCGAAAATCTTTTATCATAGAGGCTACTTTTTAAGGCTAAAAACTACTACTACTTTTGAAGATGTAAAAAATTTCGAGCTCGTTTCTCTCGCTTAGTCGCAAGACTTTACCTAAAAGTCAAAGGGGTGAATCAATTATTTTTAACCTGCCCAAAGCAAGGTAAGGTGTCAAAAGATTTTGAGCTCGTTGTACCTCTCACCAGCGATAAGACCGCCATAGAATTAACAATTTTGTAAAACAGTAATGTTATATTTTTGGTAAGCAACTTACAGTATTACTTACTTAGAATATACTATATATTCTATTCTACCTCTTGGATCTTGACTTTATTTGTAAGTCGAAATATTTCTAACCTTGACATCTGTATTATAATTGTCGAGCTTTACTAGGAACTTTACTTCCTAAATCGTATTATTTTTAAGTTTCTAAATAGGTAGACGAAAATTAAATTTAGTTCCTAAACTTTACAACGATACGTTTACACCGCAAACTCGAATTAAAGTAGTTCATTTACTCGATATCCACCCCATAAAGCTTCATTCGTCTATAAAAATATAAGATTCCGACGAATTGTGAACTTCCTCCTTTTTTGAAGTCGGTTAAAATGATTACTATTGGAAACAAATATTCTGTATTAAAAGTATTTCAAGGCAGAGCCAATGTTTATAGTACACCTACCTGAGGGAACGCCAGCGTGGCATCCTAAGCCAGATACGAAGGAGGTCACTCCAACCTGTGTGAGGGCACCGTCATCATCAATGATGGTCAAGGGACCACCGCTGTCGCCCTGAAAATATACACACAGTTAAAAACTCTGGCTAAAACTTTTATTTCTAGTATCAAGTATAGGTCCACGACGACAGATCAAGTTATATTATACAAAACCAGTTTATGCGGACTGTACGAAAAATTTATACAAAGCGAGACCATGTTCTAAACTGCAAATGTATAGTTTGAAGTGTCTGCGTGTGTACCTAAGAATTGATAATGATGACAACACAATAAAGTGCTCCTTAAGCTGACAACGCAATTCAAAATGCTTATGTTAAAATTTTGGCTGCAGAGTTTTTCTAGATATTTTTTGTAACTGACCTGAGTAACTTCAGGAAAATTATTTGCCACTTCATGATCGCAGCACGTGTAAAATGTGGAGTCTTAGAAACAAGATGTTTTTTACTTTGATAAAAACTTCTCCAGATACTGTTTCGTTGAATTAACATTCATGCATCCTGAGTCTTACCTGGCATGTGGATTGAGTAGGGCTGGTCCATCCTCTGGTGCAGATTGTGGAGTCAACGATAATAGAGCTGCCTCCGTAGGAAGCTCTGCATTCCTCGTTGGAAACCAGCCTCAAGTAGACCCAATTAAGCACTTCAGGAGAAGATCCTGGTAAATAAGTGCAAGATAAAAACATGGGACAGAGAACACAAAATTTTGATATGCGGCAACAAACTGATTTTCTCACTATTCTAAGAGGGCCTACCTTGAGTCCAGGTATTACCCCAGCCGCTGGCGATGGCTTGCACACCGGCATAATTCTGGTCCTTGGCAGATGAACGCTGAATCCTGATTGGCTGAATAAGTTCTAGAAAATAAAGAGAATCAATAAAATCATGATTTGAATTTGGTTCAGATCCAAAAGAAGGGGTTAAATAGGTCATCCTATTTAATGATAAACTATACTCTAGAGTCTTACTAGAGCTAGTGTTTCCATTACTATACAGTGATCCTCAGGTGCTCAAAAGATGATGACAGAGGACACTAAAATTGTTTTATGAAAAGAAGTAAAAAAATATCCTAAAACAGCTATAAAATGGGTGTGGTTTACTAGGTCTTACCGCCAAAAGTGAGGGACCTGTCAAACTCCAGCAGGCCGATATCATGGGGCTGGACAATGCCAGGGATAGCCTCGTTGTACTGGGGATGGTTGTAGTACTTGGTGGTCTCGAAGATCGCAGCAGGCAGGGTCTGGTTGGTGGCACCAGCGCGGATGATGATGGTCACACGGCTGTAGAAAAAAACAGTTTCTATCTCTTTACTGATAGTAGAAATTTTCGCTTGGTATTCGTAGCACCTAGTGGCGACAGTCAGAAACAAAAATACTTCTAGCATAGCAACTGGTATTTCGTCTGAAAGATAACTTGTCAAAAAATTACACAAGAGATGGGGGTTTCTTTTTGGGTGGGAAATCATCAAAAAACTTCTCCCCGCTCGACTAAAACCCACCCATGTTCCTTCTATTGCCCTTTACATTCCAGGGCCGCGGTATCTCTTTCTAACAACCCGCAACCCCGGCAGGCGGAGGCTCTGGCAAGCCCCTTTGCTTTGCTGACATCTCTTTGAAGCGCGCATGAAACACGAACGCGCCGTCGACAGGGCCTGTCGTCAATAGACGGACGGACGGTGAGCTACCTATTGCTCACCGTCCACAGGCCCGCATCTACGGTGGCCGGGATTCGTCGCCCGGCGCCCGGGGAGAGTTGGGGGTTGGGAATCCCTTTTGGTTTACTCTCTGTGAGATTGCTAACCTAGCGTATGTTTGTAAAAGAAACTTACGCAGCGGTACAATGGGCAGCTGTAAGACCCCACACAGGGGTAAGAATGGAACCTCCGCAGCCAAAGACGCCTCCAGCGGGAGTCACCATACGAAGACCCAGCTGGTGGGGGAACTGGCCCACATCCGCATCCCATCCTGACACGATACGGGATCCCGATGCTGTTAACAATTTAGATCAGTGTTATAAAATGACTTACAAAAATATACCCCTTTGCAAAGTCGTATAAGTCGTACCAACTTTGTGGGCAAGAACTGTAGCAAACTGCATAATAATGATGATGCTTTCTGATGGTGCAACGCAGTGCATACACCGTGTCGCCCGTTTTGTAAACATATCTTGTGCGAACATTTATTACGAGACTAACGATCATTCAAGAAACCATCCTGAAATCGTCATCTGTTTACAAGCATTTTATATCACATGCCGAGCAATTTGAAGGAAAATTCACATCCATTACAATAACGCAATGGAATTCCATCCATTAAAGAAGATTTATTTTTTTAAGAATTTTTTGCTAAATTGTCGAATAAATTACCATTAGTACAAATATTATGTTCATTAAAACCTCGCACTACGAAAACAAATTGGCAACGTTTAAACTTACGGTAAGTATCCTTTGCAATAATGCTATAATTTCTATTTTAATATGTATCCTTATAATGTCGTGATGAAAGTTTTGAGCATGAATGTGGATATAAGAGTGGAGGAAGACCAAAGAAACGATGGATGTACTGTGAGAAGGATGATATGGCTAGAAAGTAGGTATCTGATGAAATGAGAAGTAATAGAGGAATATGAAAGAAGTAGACATGCTGCATCGACCACAAATTATTTGGGATAAGGATAGAAGAATGATTTTGTATCTTGTTATATTTACTTACCTCTTGCATCTTCGGGGAAGATAAACCTGGGATCGGCCAGCGCCTGAAATGTAAAACAAACAGTTTTTTGCAGTTTAAGTTAAAGACCGGGCGACATGTCTTTGTTTCCGAAGAAGGTATCAGTAGGCTTTAGTATCAGAGGGGCCTGCCAGAGCCTCCGCCTGCCGGGATTGCGGGTTGTTCGAAAGAGATAATGCGGCTCCGGAACGTAAAGGGCAATAGAAGGAACATGGGTGGGTTTTAGTCAGTACAAGTCTGACACTCCCCCCCGCTCCGCCCAGAACGGAGGAAGTTATTTGATTAAGTCCCAGGCCAAAACAATAAAAAAAAGTTTTAGTGTGGGACGCAACATGTGTAGATACTCTTGTGTCATTTCCTAGCTCTTCTTGCTCTGGCGTTGCTGCTGCGGCTGCAGAGAACCTCAAGCGGCGTAACCTTATTGGTAAAGTCTTTATTTTTGAGCCGGAGTTGACCTTTCCTTTTGCTCACAGCCTTTTAAATGATGTTTTCAAAACGATACGTTGACACTTCTCGAGGTCTGTCTCTTGGGGACACCAATTGACAGTGTTGAGGACTAATTATGTATTGACGCTATTTTTTAGTTTATTAATAAGATAGTCTCTTTATGTTATTTTAATTTATATTTGTTTAACATTATAAGTACCTACCTAAAAATTATTATATAGAATAATTAATCCTTAGAGTTGTTTAATTTTTGGTGTGCAATAAAATATATTCTATTCTATTCTTAATATACCTCTTTTTTGCTCTGAGATATAAGCAAATTTTTGTATATTAGAAATGATTCATTCAATAGCTATAACATATGTTTGTTAGAAATAATTTCTGAAAAATAAACTGATCTTTCTTTTTTTAACACAAAAGGAAAATAACCTAGTTAACGAAGGATTCCGTTATTATAGATTTAGATTCACTCTTTCTTCTCCATGTTCCTTCTTTAGTTAGGTACGATAAATTCTCGTTAAATGACACTAATCCATCTGCTTACTTGTATCAATCAAAATGGATGCAGCTGAAATCTATAATACCAAAGTGGGTAATAGGATACTCCTTTGGAAAACATGGTTGTCAAACTTTCGGCTTTTTGACCGCTCGTAACAACTGTCAAAGATATACAAATGTCAGCCTGTAGGGTTACCATCACGTCTTAAAGCAGTACTCATGCCAGTGTGGAACTGAGATGGCGCTAGACATCCTGCATAGTTCTGTCTCTTTTCCTCAATAGAATAAGTACGGCTTTGAGATGTCATGGTACCCCACCTGAACTGCTTAACGTGCTTACTAAGGCACGGAGGAAACTCGATATGTAATGATAGCCACCTATCTCGGACCAACATCAACAAGAACTTAATCTTGAAGACCCGCGCGGCTGTTATAATTTAACTACGAGCTGCTCCTTGATTGAATGATACCAACAAACATTATTCACGACTTGGCTAACACATGGTTTCTTTTACGTTAGAATTTAAAATTTAATGGTATTTACCGTCCCCGCAACAGCCAGTAAAAACACAGCACCCCACATAATTTTTCAGGCACCAAACTAATCAAAAATATTAAAAACTTGATCTTATATAATATTTTGACCAGATGTAATACGATAAATCAAATAATTAGCCGATAATTTGTTGTGATATCTGTAAAGTTGATTTTGGTTTTTACCAAATTCCGTGGTGTTAGCATTTAGCGCACGTAAAGATAAGAATAACTTTAAATTTATTTTTGTTTACCGTTTAAAAAACATAGTATTGCCTTACCTTAGCAATAGAAAAACCAAGTATAGCAAAAAAAAATTGTGTAAAAAGTAATTTAAAACCACACAAATTAGACTCGCGGTAACGTCGCTCGGATATTTGAATCCGACCTTTTCTACGGGTATATTTGTTATGTGGCCCAATCCTTAGTGACTCGAATCCACGTCTAGATGTATGTGTTCAAAAAAGGGAAGATGTTAATGCTCTAGAACTCATGACCGTGAATCCAAAATGGAGACGAAAGTTTTTTCTGCTGGAATAAAAGAATCATTTTATTCCTGCTAGGTATTAAGGTTCAATTCAATTCACTTTACAGCCCGGTCTGGCATGTAATTATAACAGATTTATATCAAACAAGTAGGCATTGTTTGTTTTGATAAGGAGCATGTTAATCTACCTTAATTAATTAGTGTTATATCTGACCATTCTCTATCTACTGATATGAGATAAAGTCTTCGAAAATAAATGATAGAAATGACGTCAAATGGCCTTTCCTAATTGATATTACATCCTTGAATGTAGGTTTTATAAACATAACAATCATTCGTGTCATCGACCATGATGGCGTTCATAATTCGACACGTTTTTCTCAAATTATTATTTAGTAGCTTTTGCCCGCGGCTTCGCTTGCGTTAAATTGGAGGTAACATACTTCCCCTTACCTGATTTGCAGGAACCTGCTACCTGTAGTTTTTGCCCTTGCGCCTGTAATAGCAAAGCTAAGTTTTCCCTTTTCCTCCCTCTTTCTCCCTCATTTCTCGCTTTAAAAAAATAGCTACCTCTGTACCAAAATTCATCAAAATCGGTTTAGCCATTTAGGGGTGAAGACGTAACAAACAAACTCACTTTCCCTTTTATAATATTAGTAAGGATGGTAACATATTTTGCCTGGCCTCTTCGCAACTGTGTTAAAGTCGACTTCCAGTCTTACCGGATACAGCTGAGTACTCAAACTCAAAGCATTTATTTCAATTAGACCATTACAGGCACTGTTGAATGTCAAGAAACAAAAAAAAATAGCTACAGTCTCAGACACTATGCAAAATAACTTGTAAAAGTACGGTAGTTGCCCATTCTAAAGTGTTCATCTCTATGGAGAAGAATGGGCAAGAAACTCCATAAACTACTATTAATTTATGTGGAACGACTGTCTATCTGACTTCCACAGTCCAAATAGTTCTAGGTAATACAATATCCCTTGGTAAGACTGGTTATCAGACTCACCCAGAACATAAAATGCAAAAAAAGGAACATGGACGGCTTTTAGTAGGGGGAAGATATTTGATGATTTAGCATCTGTCAAAGAAGACTTTAGGACATCTAACTACCTGTTACGACTGTCAAACATGTACCCCCCATACCAACTTTCCTCCCACACAGACCAACTTAGGCAAGAGCAGCTTAACCCGAAGATTGATTCAACCGTCCCTCGTGCTCTTAAATTATGGTAAGTATACTATTATACATTTGGAAATGGGACAAAATACTTTACGCCAGTTTCTGGTTCTGGGTTACAAAAATATTCGAGTCAGAAAGAAGAAAAAGTGTAATAATAAATGTTCGCAGACCTGGTGAAAGCTGAGAAATATAATACTTGATTTGCTTGTTTGCTTTGGCCAAGACAATACTTGGCTCACCAGGTTGTTGACATGTGGGATGTGGACTCAGCGATCATTGTACCGAAAGTCATATCTGCTAATGGCTTAATTGCCAAGAGCCTCGACTAATACCTGAGGAGGCCCTCGTTAGGCAGCTGGATCAAGGGCTTGATACAGAAAACGGAACTCCTGGACACGGCTCGTATTGTTAGGAGGTTCCTTTCTCTAGTAGAGCGCCGCGCCGCCCGGTAGGTTGGACCCTGTACCCGATACCGGTGGGCTACTATTTTTCAAACTCAAACTCAAACTCAAAGCATTTATTTCAATTAGACCATTACAGGCACTTTTGAATGTCATAAAAACAAGAACAAAAAAATGATGCTGCTACAGTCCCGGTCACAAGACATAATAACTTGTGAAAGTACTGTAGTTGCCCATTCCAAAGCGTTGATCTCTATGGAGAAGAATGGGCAAGAAACTCCATGGACACTCTTTTAAATTATAATATTTTAACAAAATCGTATTTACATCATTCATGTTGAGATTATACAAATATGTGAGAACGATGTAGAAAGACGTGCACAGTAAGAGCGTCCAGAGTAAATAAAAAGCAAAATTTAATTTTAAATCTAAATAAGTTTAAAAATGAACCGTGGTAGCTAAAAAATGACCAGTCCCAACTGACAGCGCCCGTTCACGAACATGACGTATGGATCAGCCCCATTCAGCTCGACCATTTTGAAGGGAGCTAAATGACCCGACACACCCGCCACCATCAGCGAGACATTTAAGTGAGCATGACACTATCAACCACCAGGGCTTCGTCAAGTCAATGATAATACACAGCACTCACACATGGGCTTAATAATTATACAATACTAGAGAATTGATTCTATACATTGCAAAGATAGTCTTACAATCTTCTGCAGCTTCCACTATAGCTTCGGATACTGAGTTTACCCCTATGCTTGTGGAGCAGGACCAGCATTGAGCCAAGCATTTTTATCATCAATATAATCCCCCAACTTATAATATGCTTGCCTACACAGTGTGCGTTTAATACAAGATTTAAATTTCGTTTCATTCAGTTGAAGAATGTGGGGAGGTATTTTATTGTAGCATTTCAAACAGTACCCCATGAAAGATGAGTCTACTTTAGCTAACCTGAAACCTGGTTGAACTAATTGGTCCCTATTTCTAGTATTATAATTGTGTCTGTCACCTCTTTTACTAAAAAGATGCAAGTTTTTCCTGACATACATGATGTTTTCATAAATATATTGACAAGGTACTGTCATGATGTTAATATCCTTAAACTGTTCCCTTAAAGAATCTCGCCTACGTAGGTTATATATGGCTCTGATGGCTCTTTTCTGCAGAATAAATATAGACTCGATGTCTGCAGCCCGTCCCCAAAGTAAAATACCGTATGACATTATACTATGAAAATAACTAAAATAGACTAGTCTCGCGGTATCTACATCAGTAAACTGACGGATTTTTCTAACAGCATATGCTGCTGAACTAAGGCGTCCTGCAAGAGATGTTATATGCGGACCCCATTGTAGCTTTGAATCGAGTGTTATTCCCAAGAAAACAGTTTTTTCGACGAATTCTAGTTTCTCTTGATTCAATACTATGTCACACTCACTGTTTTTGACATTTGGTAGAGCAAATCTTATGCATTTCGTTTTTTTCCCATTTAATACTAAATTATTAGCGGTAAACCAATTATGTACCTGCATTAGGGCATTATTTACGTCGTCAAGATTTGAGGCACGTCTGTTTATCTTAAATATTAAAGAAGTATCGTCAGCAAATAACACCATTTGTGGTTGGTTTTTAAACAAATGGGGTAGATCATTAATATATACTAAAAAGAGGAAGGGACCTAATATCGATCCTTGTGGTACACCCATTTTTAGATTTAAACCCATTGAATTGACACCATTTATTTGTACTTGCTGCTGTCTATCATTTAAATACGATTTAACTAAACTAAGGGCAAGTTTCCCTAGGGCGTAATGTTCAAGTTTTAAGAGAAGGGTTTCGTAGTTCACGCAATCAAATGCTTTTGAGAGGTCACAAAAGATCCCTATGGCATCCTGTGCTTCTTCCCACGCAGTAAATATGTGTTTTAATAGGGTGACACCGGCGTCAGTCGTACAACGTCCTTTGGTGAAACCATACTGCTTCTCATGTAAGATTTTATTGGTGTTAAAGTGGTTGAGCATTTGGTTAAGCATTACCTTTTCAAACACCTTGCTGAAAACCGGCAAAACAGATACGGGTCTATAATTATTGGTGTCTTTACTGTCCCCAGATTTGAAAAGTGGTATTACCTTGCTGTATTTCATAAGGTCCGGGAAGACTCCTTGGTCCACACACAAATTAAATATAAAGGCTAAGTACGGTGCTATAGTCTCAATGATATTTTAAAATGTTTTTTTCAATGTTTTTATTAAGATATATTTAAAAATGTAAACTATATGTAAATAAATCAATAAATGAATGAAAATGTGTTCGTAGTATGTGATAGTCGTTGTTAAAGAAAGAATTGGCCAAGTATGAGACGGACGCGCACACAACTCAAACTTGTAGGTAAGTTTCTAATGAAAGTACCGAAAGTTACTCTTACGAAAAGATAAACTGAATTGAACTTTGCCGTTAGAATTTTCTGTCTCCATATATCGACATACCTACGTCGCAGTTAGTTTACTAACTGCAATTAAGTTTGTAAATACATTTTTTTATGCATCTACAAAACGGTTATCGGTATTTTTCCTCTTATTCTTCTGCTCTCTATGGTATTGCATTTTTTCTAAATAACATGCTTCTCTTTTTTTTAAAAAAAAGTTCGATTCATTTTTGTGAATGTAAGAGAAGTACGACATAGACGGCCCTGTCTTTTGATTAGGTAAATATAGATGATTGATTTTTTCACACTCTCACTTGACACAATTCTAAGGGACTGCAAATTTCAGTATTTGGTATTAATTTTAACTACATACCTTCACAAGTTCTCGACATAAAGGGTCTTGACAGGCAGAAGAAGAAGAAGACTGACAACAAAGTGGTCCTTTATTCCTTTTTAGATACAGAACACTAATAGTGATTAAAGAAAAATTAAAAAGTTGTTTCAGAAGATTAAAATTATTTATTATTTAAGTTTTCATTATTCGATTATTCGTAAGGAGAGAAGGAATTCATTTAATTCTATTTTTAATCTAGTAGCCGTTTTTTTTTTTTTCGGGTGGGAAATTATCCAATGACTTCCCCCGCTCTGGGCGGAGCGGGGGGGCATGTCAGACTTGTACTGACTAAAACTCACCCATGTTCCTTCTATTGCCCTTTACGTTCCGAGGCCGCGGTATCTCTTTCGAACAACCCGCAACCCCGGCAGGCGGAGGCCCTGGCAAGCCCCTCTGCAACGTCTAGTAGCCGTTGATTCGCCCTCTTGAGAATAAAGATAGAGGCATCAGTCACTTTAGATTCATTCTGAAGAATCTGATTCAGGCTCTGCAGGAGCTTCAGAGGTAGAAGGTACGTCAAGATCAAGGTTCCAGTCGCAGTTAATGGAACCAGTCGTGGTAGTGGCCGGGCCGGATGAACCCTGTTATAAAAAAAGGTGTAAAGTCTAAGAGCTCACATTACTTGCTTTCAAAGTACACAGTGGCAGAAAATTTGGCACAATCTAAAAAATCAAGCTCCTTTTATAGAAAGTGAGTTTGTTTGTTAGGTCTTCACGCCTAAATGGCCAAACTGATTTTGATGAATTTTGGTACAAAGATTGTTGGGACCCTGGAAAAGGACATAACCTAAAAAAGTGAGAAAAGGAGGAAAGAAAAGTTGAGAAAAATGACGCGGGTTAAAGTTAGCGTTAGCTCAAAGTAACTATGCCACGCGGACGAAGTCGCGGGCGGAAGGTAGTATAGAAGAGCTACCAAAGTTTTATTTATATTTAAGACTAGCCTTTGCCCGTGGCTTCACTCGCGACAATTTAGTTAGTGACAATAAACTCTGCTAGTAATAATATAGTTAAACCAAGATTCAAAGGACACGTGGTGCTATCTTCTATCATAAGAACCTGTTTCTTTTTCTGTACACCTGTCAACTTATATGCAAAATTTCAAGACGATCAGTTTAACTTCAACTCTTTATTAATGGCTTTTGTGGACGAGAGATACCACAATTTTGCCAATATCACGTGTAAACTGGTAATTAACTATCAAACGCTGGAGAATATTTAGCAAGTAATAACAGGTATTTAAGAAATATAGAAACAATAAAAGTATTTCTTTGCAGAACGATCAGTTTATTAGTTTGGTTAAATGGGTGTCAGTTTTCCCATAACACGACGCTTACCTACATCTGTCAAAACACACTAGGCGTGCTATTTCTTCATATTGCAGTTGCGCTTGAAGCAATCCGCAATGCTGGGTTCGACATCTTTGACAACCCACTAAACTCATCGTATGCAACCCCTGGTGATTTCCTCTAATTCCCAAAATTAAATGAGCATTTCCGTGTAACTAAATTTTACGATGATAACACGGTAAAGGCGGCCGTAGACTAGTTTTTTCAGAGTCAAGAAGAGCTGTCACGTTAATGGCTCGATATTATATTTATTATTTATTTTTTAAAAACGTTGCCCACACTAGGAATTTCTCCTATATCGTGGGTGCGTTTACAAACATTTAATGTCACATACACAAACAGCCAGACCCGGAACAACTATCTGTAGGCCATAGAAATATTTGTTCCGTGCGGGAATCGAACCTTGTTCCGTGCGGGGATCGAACCCGCAACACGCAGCGCAGTAGTCGATCGCTCAGCCACTGCGCCAACCGTGTCGTCAAAACACCAACGGTATTGCTGTTTGCTGGCAGTAAGCCAGTTGCAAAACGAGACATATTAAGGGTTCAAATTATGCTTTTAGCTACACTAACCAGAGGGTTGTCTGGCGTGGCAACCGAAGCAGTGAGTGAAGGAGGTCACACCAACCTGGGTGAGCATGCCGTCTTCATCAATCACGGTTAATGGGCCACCACTTTCACCCTGTTACATAAGTTAGACATTAATACTTGGTCAGCCTGTTTGATAAATTATACAGTTTAAATATTTAAACTACGTGTACAATAGTGGTATATAGGCGGACTTAATGTCATAAGGCATTCGTTATTAGCCGAAGAAATACTATGGCACTAGGCTTTTCGTTTATTCGATGATTTTATTCCCTAAACCACGGCGCCCGCGTACCGTCTAGCTCCCACTATTAAATTTAAACTAAGTACTAAAAAAACAGCCTAGGTAATTTAATAATGACAAAACAAAATTTTAATGGATTATTTATGTCTTTTATGATCACCTTGTGAATTTTGACGAGGATGCAAATCTACACTTTGTATAGAAATAAAGACAAGTGATTGTTAAATACATCTGTGCAGAAGTCTAGCCAGATTTGACTTAAAGAGATATTTGAATTGGCAAGAGAAGGAACATGGGTGGGTTTTAGTCAGTAAGTCTCACACCCCCTCCTCCCGCTCCGTACAGAGCGGGGGAAGTTATTTGATGATTTCCCATCCGCAAATTAATCCGTAATCGTGTGGTTGGCCACTAATCTGGTGACAGAGTTTCAAAACCTTTAACTTGTCTAACATGCCGTCGAGAAAATATCACTCAGGCATGCTGGTTTCGTCACGATGTTTTCCTCACCGAAGAAGGTGATAATTAAGCAATACGCACATGCATACGAAAAAACAGAGAAGCATGTTTTGGGTCGAACTCGGGACCAATGACATTTCAAGGTTCACACCACTATCACTGCGCGACGGAAGCCGCAGGCAAAAGCTAGTTTCACACAAATAAGGAATAAAAAATTATAGATTGTCAGTGTTATTGTGTTACCTTAACAATTATGTTCTAACTTGTAAAGGTCAGATGAGTAGATGTTCCTAGTACTGGTATTTGCAGCATCAGGTTAAAGGACCCTTTTTTTGAGAAATCATCATATACCTCTAGTTCTCTCGTCTCGTCAGACTTGTACTGAACCCACCCATGTTCCTTCTATTGCCCTTTACGTTCCGGGGCTTCGGTAGCCCGCAACCCCGACAGGCGGTGGCCCTGCCAGGCCACTCTGCTTTGCTGACATCCCTTTGAGGCGCGCGTGGAACACTAACGCGCCGGCGACACGTCCAGTCGTCAATAGACAAACGGACAGTGAGCTACCCATTGCTCACCATGCACAGGCCCGCATCTACGGTGGCCGGGAGTCGTCACGCGGCGCCCGACGCCCGGCGTCTCCCGCGGCGGCTGAGGGGCGGGAGGGGGCTCAAACAAGTGGGGGAGGTCAAACAAGATTGGCAATTAGGAAAATCGTACAGAAACTCTCCTGATGTGAAGCGATAATGCGGCCTGAGCTGGAGCTCAATTGCCTAGATTTCTACTTTACTATTGTGTTGTATTTCAACCGCCATGCTTGTGCAGTGAAGAGAAAAATAGGGGGACGATACCCTGAGTTCTAACTTACTACAATGGCTATGAGACTGGGTTTCGAAGTTGTCCAGAAGAGAAACCGCGGCCCCGAAAGACAAAGAGCAAAAGAAGAAAAGTAGATAGGTTTAAGTTAGTAAAAGCCTGACAAAAAGAGAGAGGAAGCTATTCAATGATTCTATGAGAAAAGGACTCTATGGGAGAGAATTGTTATCACAGAGTTGTCAAACATCCTTGAATTCCTTGCACTAGGACATTGATAACAGTATGGTTTTATAAGCGATGTCGTCACAGTGTGCACCTTTATATTTATTTATTTAATAGTTTATGTACACACAAGAGAAAACACAGGAAAACATGATAAAAAACAAAGAGTACAAAGGCACAGCTTATTTCTAAAGAAATTTCTACCAGCAGGCCTGCGAGAGGAAATATGAAGAAAGAAACGTAGACAGTAGTGTGTGAGAACAGGAAGAGAATAGTAACTAAAATAAGAATGTCTTAACCTAAACATAAATACACATATAAGCATAATAATATTTAACTGTATACATACTTATCACAAAAATATATAAACAGATATGTAAATACAATATTACAAATAATCACAATTGAGAGGAAAGGTAATGCTCTTTTAATCTAATTTTAAAAATTGAAATGCTTTTCAAGTCTCTAATGCTAGGCGGTAATGTTATATTTAAGCTTCAGTGAAACCCTTGAAATCATGTGGGTGCTTTGGCGGTAAACCAAAACGGCTTAGATATTTGTTTTGAATTCTTCGACGAAATTATCCATGCTGTCTTTTTGGATATCGTAATCCAGATAATTATGAAAAACGTGATAATTTTTAAAGCAGTACGTACCTATATAACTGGTGAGACCCAGAGGTTAGCGCCTCGCCTCTCATGAAAGAAGTTAAGTTGACCAGTGTGACTTTTCAATTTATATAGGTATTAATAATTTGAGGACACGGTTTGCGCAGTGGCTGAGTGATCCACTGCTGCGATACGTGTCGCGAGTTCGATCCCTTCACGGAACAAATATTTGTATCACCTACAGAAAGTGGTTTCTGGTCTAGCTCTGCCTGTTTGTGAATGTGAGTTTAAATATTTGTAAAAGCACCAAGATTAATTCTTAAAGTAGGGCAAAGTTTCTAAAAAAAAAATAACTTTCTAAAGTGTATAGTCTAAGATATCACAGACATCGGTAAAGGAAAACATCTTGAGGAAACCTAGACCAGTAAATTATAAGTCTGACATCGCCAACCCGTCTAGAGTACCTAAGCGTGGTGATCAAAGCTCCTGCCTTCTCTATATAAAAGTCTTTGCCGAGCAGTGGGACAGTTATAAGGTGGTATTTTAATTATTATAAAATTCAGATAGACCGTGTAAATTTGTCTTTGTGAACGACCGGCTGGATTCCAGTTCCAAAAGATCCATACTTCCCGAATTGATCTCATCTCGTGCAATGTATCTGGGGTTCGAACTAAACTGGCTAACTTCACGAACTCACAAAATTAGCATTCTGTACATTTAACTAAGTAATTATTCGCAAAAAATACTACTAGTTATCCACTTCTTTTGGGGATGTGGTTACCGGTAAGACTCAATGATACGCACTCAAAACATGTGCTTATGGACACATTGAATAGTACGAGGCCCGAGAAGCTTTTAGTATGTAATGTTATGACATTAAAAAAAAGAATTTTTCAAATCGGACGTCTCAGTAAAAAGTTATGCGTGGTCATACATAAAAATATACAGGTCGAATTGAGAACCTCCTTTTTTCGTCGGTTAAAAATAAGAATAAAAAAAATGTGAGCCGTCACGGGACGCCTGGCAGATGTGAAACATCGATATTATTTTGTAAAAGTAATATGCAGAAAAGAACAGATTGTGATAGGAACTAAATATGTCATTGAAAACATCATTATTCTGTTTTATTGTGGACTTACCAAAAGGACATCGTTTTCGTGTTCATCATCGTTTATGAATTCGAGGATCGAAAGCACTTTGAATAAAACTCCATTACTGGCCCCGTGTGGTAACCCATCTATTTCCAAACCTTGGCAAGGGTTGCTTAACCTGGCCCCCTGTGGTAACCCGTCCATTTCCAAACCTTGGCTAAGGTTGCTTAGCCTGGCCCCGTGTGATAACCCATCCATTTCCAAACCTTGGCAAAGGTTGCTTAACTTGGCCCCGTGGTAACCTATCCATTTCCAAACCTTGGCAAAGGTTGCTTAACCTTTCCCCTGTGGTAACCCATCCATTTCCAAACCTTGGCAAAGGTTGCTTAACTAACCTGGCCCCGTGTGGTAACCCATCCTTTTTCAAACCTTGGCAAAGGTTGCTTAACCTGGCCCTCGTGTGGTGAATAAAAATCTGATATGCGAGAGAGATGGCTTAACGCCGGATCGAGTGGGAGAGAATCGCACAGTCGATTGCGCGTGGCGACGCATCGCTACGCCAGAAATCGGTTTTAGGTGCGGCTATAGATGTTTCACATCAAAAACATGTAAATAAGTTGGAACTTTGACCTCCAATATCTCCGTAACTAGGAGGTTCCCGTTTATGGTCTAGAACAACAATCCGACCTAATGCAATTCGGATTCGCGCACCGATGGTTCCGTACAAACTTGCGGCATAAACGGCCATATCTTTTGACTGCGTAGGCTTGGAGGATTGTTTTTTCACAGCTCTAAGGGACTACAGCTTGAAGTATATGGTTTTAATTTCAACTCGATACTTACTTCTCCTATGTGTTGCCAAGATAAAGGGTCTTGACAGAGGGAAAGAGAGAGGGACAACAAAGTGATCCTATAAGGGTCCCGTTTTATCCTTTTGAGGTAAGGAACCCTTGTAGTCCAGTCATTAAAGCCTAAATTAGGTAAGAATCACGGAATTCGAGATACCCAGCTGAAAGTCTGTAAATACTTTGTATATTGACACCCTGTACGCAACAGTATTTACAGACTTTCAGCTGGGTATCTCGAATTCCGAGGTGAACTTATTATAATGACTGTGCTATTAAGAAATGATCGCAATGAAGGAAAAACCCAGTGCATTTCGGCTTCGCTAAGGGCACTTTTACACCCTTAGTAGAATTCAGAGTCCTTATACGAACCTTCTTTCTTCGTAACAATTACAGAAAGGAGATCCCTAATTATGCTCATTAGGTTTTTCTACAATTTTAATTACGGTTTACCTTCCTTATAAATTTTAACCAGGTCTTATTAAGCCGTCCGATAAAACTATCAATTATCTACTAATCGGATAAGCCTTTTAAAATTCTCTGTATTAAAATCCCCCATTTTCATTCACTTACCTAGGTACATTTCGCGATCGTAACTTCAGTCATAAAGCCTTGGACGCAAATATCGACTAAGCTGGTTGTTTGCCATCTGCCAAGTATTTTTCCAATTGCGTTGGGGTTACCTTCCAGTCAACTGGACAGCTAAAACAAGTTTTCACGTGGAACATTGACTATCTGATCTCCAGAAGTCCACAAACTTGGGTGTGAGTTCCAAATCACAGTCAGGAAGAACGGCTTATTGAGTCTCCGTGTGCAATAGATGGTCCGACACCCACTGTCATATTGCTTTAACCGTAGCTTACCTAACAAACATATGGCACATGCGACTGTTAATGACAAAGGTTGTTAACCACTATTCTGTTGTGAGATGAAGGGCAGTAATTTCATTACCATTGATAGCAAATCTGACACTTGTAGCATCGAAGGTCGGCGGTGAGTAAGACCAGAAAATACTGGCGTAACGGTGGCGCGCGGAGGGTTAAATGGAAGGAGGGCTAGGAATTTTTTAAGCCGTGGGAAAATACAGGCAAAGGAAAAATATTAAAATAAACCATAAACAAAAAATAAACTGTTTTCTTAGGCATCAAATTCAAATTATTTTTATTTCACATAGGCCTATATGGGCACTTTAAAACGTCGAGAAAAGGTGCACGGTTCGGGTTGGTCGTTTCCTATGGAAAAGAACCGGCAAGAAACTCCATGGTAACTCTTTTAAAATAATTTGGTTTTACAATGTTGTTGTTACAGCGTTAGTACTTAAGTACATCACGCTCAACTCAAGCATATGCTGTAAGAAAAATCAGTCAATTTATAGATAACATACCGCGCGACTAATCTATTTTCTTAGTATGTCATACGATATTTTACTATGGGGAGGGGCGGCAGACATTGAGTCTATATTTATTCTGCAGAAAAAAGCCATCAGAGCCATATAAAATCTACTAGCTTTTGCCCGCGGCCTCGCTCGCGTTAAATTCGGGGTACACAGTTCTTCTTTCCTGATTTACAGGTACCTGCTACCTGTAGTTTTTGCCCTTTTTTATTTCAGTGTAAGACTTTTACTGACTAAAACCCACCCATGTTCCTTCTATTGCCCTTTACGTTCCGGGGCCGCGGTATCTCTTTCGAACAACCCGCAACCCTGGAGCTAGTTTTTGCCCTTGCGCCTTATTTATTGTAATAGCCATGCTAAGTTTTCCCTTTTCTTCCCTCTTTCTCCCTCATATCTCAAACTTTTAAAAAAAAATGCCCTATGTCCGTGTCCAGGGTCCCAACTATCTTTGTACTAATTCATTAGTCGCCATTTAGGCGTGTAGACGTAACAAACAAACTCACTTTCGCTTTTATAATATTAGTAAGGATGTCCAAAGCTTTATAAAAAATAAAACCGGCCAAGAGCGTGTCAGGCCACGCTCAATGTAGGGTTCCGTAGTGTCCCGTCCGTCACAATAAGTGTTCTTTACCACGGTAGGTCATGAAAGCACGGAAAATCTTAACATCGACTTTTAATAAAATGACGTCATTACGCAACGCCATCTATCGAACCATTTATGAACTGGTTTTTACCTTAACATTTTGATGGTGTTAAAAAAAATAATTTTAGTTTTGTTCTAAATTGCCTTAGCATGTTCTTGATAGAAGTTTTATGTAGTTATAAGATACCGCCAATGCCAAGGAGAGACCAACCGAACAATTCGGTAATACCCGATCCAATGTAATAAGTACCTACAGCGCCATCTCTCGGGGATTAATACAAAGACAGTTTTCGGTGGTAATTTTGGATTGCGAGAACCGATTTCAATAATTCTTTTTTTGTTTAAAAAAGATACGTTAAGGATAATAAAATATGTATACGAAGTTAAAAAAAATGGTTGCAAATACGATTATACTACAAACTTAGTCCAGAAATTATTTTGTACAACTTTTTGTCTTTTTTGTACAAAAACTGTTGTGTCAATCAAGTTCAAAATAATTTTCCTAGAAAGTCCTTATAAAGTTCTACTTTTCAGATTTTTTTCATATTTTCTAAACTTATGGTTCAAAAGTTAGAGGGGGGGGGGACACATTGTTTTTTACTTTTGGAGCGATTATTTCCGAAATTATTGACATTATCAAAAAATGATTTTATTAAACCCCTATTCATTTTTAAATACCTTTCCAACAATATATCACACGTGAGGGTTGAAATTAAAAAAAAATCACTTCCCACTTTACATATAGGGTGGCTACCCTAATAAAACATTTTTTCTCAATTTTTATTTACCACTTTGTCGGCGTGATTGATATACATATTGGAACCAAAGGACATTGCTCTGCGTCCATACATTGTTGGCCCTGGAGCCAAGAGCATCGGATAATTATGTATTGTATTCTCTATCATTAGTAGACTCCTAGAAGATCTTGTTGTTATAGCGGACTAGCTGCAGAAAAGATATATTTCAAAAAAAGTATTAGATTTTGAGGTTATAATCTAACCATAACAACGAATATTAAATGTATACCTCTGATTTTTCAAAACTCTGAGTAATTTTTAAGAAACTGAAAAGTAATATCTTAATACCTACCTAGATAATTAGGTACCTATGCAGTTATTTGTCTAACGTCCCGAAGGCCGAAAGTCACCAAAACACCGAACACAAGAAAAGAACACAGGAAAAGCACAGCACAGGAACTGTAGCTCTGCCAAAGTGACAATGACGACGTTCACGGCAAAACTAGGGATGTAATACGACACCAATAATCGATTTAGATTTTTCGATTAAGATTTACTGTGGTCTTAAATTATTACAAACTGTCTGTTATATCAACTTTTGTCATATAAACATTACAAGTAGGTATGACAATGGTTTATTTTACATATAACAACACTCTTCTATACTTGTAATAATAATATATAATAACATCTGTACTTACCTAGTTTGCAATATTGTTTTTTAAATAAAACATTAGGTAATTGTGATTTGTTTAGTAAAAACAAGTATTTTTTCGTTTAATGAACCCCAAAAGAAGGGTTATTTTTGTATTCATTGTCGTAAATAATGAATTACATGTTTGAATGATTGTATAGAAATAAAGAGGTTTTGATTACTGTATAATATTATTCTTACTACCTATTTAAATTGGAGTATGACTGCATTCATAAAGTATTCATATGAGGTTTTTAAAAATATACTTAAAAAAAACATTATCGATCGATTAATAATTCAATCGATCGATTATAATTGATTGGACATCCCTACTTCACTTTCGACACGACATGACATTAGGCGAAGATGGCGATCTAATGTTATTAGTCACGTTAAATTCTATTAAAAGTACATTTTGGAATACAGCTAGTCCGTGATACAGAAGTATTTGCAACTTATATATTAAAATAGGCGATTAATTATCGTATATTCTGATACTCTTTATTACACAGGGCCATTTTGGACATTGTCCTTTCAGCTTTCTAGTGCTAACGGTCACAGAGATTAAGCGAGGACGGACGGACGGACGGACGGACAGACAGACATGGCGAAACTATAAGGGTTCCTAGTTGACTACGGAACCCTAAAAATACAAACGAATGAATTTGTTCAATCGATTTCAGCTGATTCCAGCCAGATCACATCAGATAATGGTTTTGTTTTTACGTTATACGTGTTAATATACGTATTTTATAGATTACATGGCATTAAAAGATATGTCATTCCTGCGATAAAATGTTCCGATAACAATAAGTAAACAACTAACAATACTTTTTAGATTATCCCCTACAGGTATTAGGTTTTAGGCTTAATTGAGGTAACTAGTCTAAGAAATTATACTTATTTTTTTTTAATTAAATTTAATCCTTTACCTTGTTACTAGATATTAATTTATTCTTATAAATTGTACTAATATTACGTGAAGTGATTTGTACAACAATACTTTAGTCCATTGTTAAACTGTGGAGGCTTGTAAATGGCTTGTTTTTGATTACCTTTCTATTATAACCTTTGTATTTTTAGCTGTGAGCCAATCAAATAAAATAAAATAAAGTAACATTACAGACCAATCTTATTGGCCAGCCTGCAGTAAATGCAACCTCGAGCATGGTGTTGCACGACTTGCACCCACTACGAATGGAAAATAACTAACCCAAAAATGATTTTGGAGATGTTCCTTAATTTAATTTGTTCCTTAAAAATTTGCGTTTGATTCTTAATTTCGCATTCTGCGCACCGGCATAACATAAGCCCGGCAATAAGATTAGGGGCATATTTTGCGGATTTGAAATCATAAAATAACTTCTGCGCTCTGGGTGAATCGGAGGGGAGTCAGACTTGTACTGACGAAAACCCACCCATGTTCCTTCTATTGCCCTTTACGCTCCGGGCCGCGGTAACTCTTTTGAACAACCCGCAACCCCGGCAGGAAGATTAGGAGTTACTTTACCTTTTTGAATCAAGAGTCTACCGAAAATTGATGATTACTTCAAATAATATGTAGAGTTCGAAGCTAAATAGCAAGATCCGCTCAGGTCAATCTTTAGGCTAAGCCGTACCGCATCACACGCTAGCATAACTGCTTCGCAGAAGGAGGTGACTGCTTCCATCCTTCGAGAGATCGCCGCCGCCGATGGTCTATACGAGGACACAGCGGTGCTCCGCCCAAGCTGGGCAGACCGCAATTGTGTACTTCACCGTGTCCTCCGAGCGATCGTCGCAGTGGTGACACCCGGGCGTTTCTCTCCCGACCGATTATGAGCAAGAACCTCCCGAAACTGCAGTGTCCGGTGAAGACCTGCGTCAGGCGGTAGTGGAGGGGACTTACCGACTTGTCGCCACTTTTGTGGCGTGCCCTGCAGGAGTTTGCGACATTCGGTCTCTCTATACCACCATGAGATCACTCCGGAGGTCTGTCCGATAAGGGGCGGGGTTTCCCCCCGGTGTAGTACCTCTGCGTGCCACTACAACTGACGCGCGAGTTGCAATAGCGGTCCTAAGCCGGTTAACAGCAAGTTTGGATTATGGCATTGCTGAGTTCGATTCCCAAGTCTGACAAATTCTTATTGCATTATCCATCCATGTTGAGAAACACCGCATCCGTTTCAACGTCACTGAAGCGACAGGGACAATGAATCTGAAGACAGAAGTCCATCTAAAGTGGCACTTGAAGAGATAGCCCAGAACAAGTACCAACACTCACTCATTTGAAGTTTGAAGAGACAATTTTGATAGAAATCCACTTTTCAGTTTAAGTACAAAGCTATGGCGTCCATCGATCAACTTTCTTTTGTATACCATAAGATCTTTATCAGTTCCCTTGTTAGGGGTTTGCTTATTGCTACCTATCCAAGCATGCTATCTATATATCATAGTACTTACAAAACAAAGTCGCTTCGTGCTGCCTGTCTGTCCTTATGTATCTTTAGATCTTTTTGTAGAACTACGCAATGGATTTTGATGCAGTTTTTTTTTTTAAATAGATAGAGAGATTCATTTCATTCATTCAAAAAGAAAGGCTTATATGTATAATATTAGTAAATTAATATATACGTCGCACCCGTGTGAAGCCGGGCGGGTCGCTAGTATCCTTACTATACAATACTATTTAATATTATAAAAGCGAAAGTGAGTTTGTTTGTTACCTTTTCACGCCTAAATGGCTAAACCGATTTTGATTAATTTTGGTACAGAGATAGTTGGAACCCTGGAGACGGACATAAGCTATTTTTTATAATAAAAGTGACAAATGAGGGAGAAAGAGGGAAGAAAAGGGAAAACTTAGCTTTGCTATTACAATAAATCAGGCACAAGGGCAAAAACTACAGGCAGCAGGTACCTGCAAATCAGGAAAAAGGAACCGTGGTACCCCGAATTTAACGCGAGCGAAGCCGCGGGCAAAAGCTAGTATATTAATTATAAACGAGAAACCCACTCATCACAAAATCTCAAAAACTACAAGGGTCTGTCATTTTGCTTGGGAGATCTTTTTAGGAGGTAGGAGTTCACTAAGACGTACGTTATGCAAAATTCAACACCTAAGCTGGTGAAACAGGGTGGCAAAGTTTGTATGGGAGTACGCGATTCCTTGGCCAGAATGACTTAAAATACAACTAAGTTAAATGACAGAATGAAATTCGAAATATAAATATTTGAAAATCAACGTTTTTTTTTCTTCTCTTATTTTAAAACACTGTGTCTGAAATGTCTGTGCAGAAAATGGTTCATTATTTGTTTGTTATAATATTTTAAATCATTTAATCTATTTGCTGTGTTCGATTCAACAATAATAATTACTGATATAGTCTCCAGCGTTTGATTGTCTACCATAGTACCTACGTGATATTGGCAAAATTGTGGTGTCTCCTTCCACAAACGCCATTAAATAAATAAATTGATTGATTGATTGAAAATCAATGTTGAACCAAAAGGAAAGAGGTTGAGGCAACAGAGGAGGTGGAATACCCACTCTGTTACAACAACATAAGAACTACTACATTAAGAAGCTGAGCAGCGGCTGAAACTGATGGGTACAACTAGCAAATAATAAGTTTATTCAATCAAGGTTAAACTAACGATTTAGGTGCTGTCTTCACATGATGAAAATGAAACAATTCCATTCTTATTTCTCCAATTGCTTTTATTCACAATTTCACATAGCTATTGCTTGATTTGCTTGTGAAAGTGCTATCGGCACGGGTTGTACGACTTTATAAGTCTGGTCGTCATCAGCCTTCGCCGAGCGCTGGTCGAAGTTGATGCCGGTCACCTGCCGGATCCAGTCGTGGTAGTGGCCGGGCCGGGTGAAACCTGAGCACAAAACCAAAACGTTTTATCTTTAATTTAACGTTGGTCACAAGTCACAAATACATAGTGGTCTTTTTTTTGCAGATGACCTCCCCTCGCCAGAGCATAAAGGGCAATAGAAGGAACATGGGTGGGCTTTAATCAGTACAAGTCTGACACTTCCCCTCCGCTGCGCCCAGAGCGAGGGAAGTTATTTGTTATCCAAAAAAAGCACTTCCAGCATGCGGTGCAGATATGGCCAGCCCAATTCCATTTAAGCTTGACAGACGTGTGTCCTTTATCAGTTATTCGAGTTTTGGAATGCAGTAACGAATTCCTTAAAAAAAAGCTAAAAATATCTTTTATTTTATGATTTCTCTTGTCAGTCTTACCTCCAGGCATACCAACGTGGCATCCGAAGCCAGAAGCAAAGGAACCGATTCCTACTTGAGTCGGCACGCCATCAGCTTCAACTGCAGTCAGAGGCACACCGCTGTCACCCTGGAAACATAAATACAAATAGAAGGTAAGTAAGTAACACAAAGTCTAGCAAAAATTTTCCAACTTTATAATTAACACGAGTTTCCGATATTTTGTGTTCATCCGTGATCATGGTGTTTGCAACATCGGAAACTCGAAACGCAAACATGGTAAATATTAAACATATAGGGTTGGACCACATCTGGCAGCACGGAATCGCATTTGTTCCGCCTGTGCTATCACGTGCTGCAGTATGCTGCCGCATGCGGACGCGCGCTGTCGCATTTCGCAGACAAAAAAGGCGATCGCACGCGTCAGTGGCATACTGCCGCGTTCTTTCATGATCAGTTTAGTTTCAAGCGCGAGATGGATAGGACCACTGAAGAGAGAGCAGTGATTCTAGCGTGTATTTTGTGGCGGTGAAAGGATGCGTTAGCATGCTATAGCGCGCTTCAGCGTTCCGGAGTCTCCCTGCCGACCATTGCATTTTGTCCGTGATGCCGATCGCCTCGAGGATTCCGTCTCGTGCTATCGCATTATGCTTTCTGTCTCGGTTTAGCAAATGGCAGTTCTAAGCGACAGAAAGAGAAAGGGCGAAGGAAAAAGGCGATTCCGTGCTGCCAGATGTGGTCCAACCCTTATGGTAAATATATAGCAAACATGGTAAATATCCTGTTTCAAGTGTTAATTATTTAATTAGTAACCATGTCAGTTTAATGACTTATAATATTCCAACTGGTAAACATATACACCTGCAACGTCGTATCAGTTGTCTAACAGTTGATAATTATGGACATAATGCAATATTAATCACCACCAACCCATTAGCGTAATCTAATATATAAAACTAGCTTTTGCCCGCGGCTTCGCTCGCGTTGAATTCGGGGTAACACAGTTCCCCTTTCCTGATTTGCAGATATCTGTTACCTGCAGTTTTTACCCTTGCACCTTATTGATTGTAATAGCAACGCCAAGATTTCCGTTTTCTTCCCTCTTTCCCCCTTATTTCCCACTTTAAAAAAAATAGCCTGTGTCCATCTCCAGGGTCCCAACTATTTGTGTAGCAAACATCATCAAAATCGGTTTAGCCATTAAGGCGTGAAGGCGTAACAAACAAACAAACTCACTTTCGCTTTGATAATCTTAGTATGGATTATTTTTTAATGTAAATAAAATATTGATAAAGAACGTAAATATTATTCCATTGTAGAGTGTCAGGTCCCGACGCTGAACTTATCAATGTAAATCTAACATTGCACCTTTATTAAGGCAGCCAGCTAAGTTTCACTAGGTGGGAATGAAACGAGGCAATCATCTACATGTTTCTTACCGCGCATATAGACTGGCTGGTTACGTTGTAAGGTCCGGCGCAGATGGTGGTAGGTCTGACGAGGTAGTTGGAATTGTGCATTAGCAGGCACATGAAGTTCGAAATCCCCGTCAAGTGCACCCAGTTTAGGATCACCGGGGTTGGGCCTGAAAGGTTTAGAGAAGTCGTGATTATTTTAGGCATCTACTTTTTGGGTAAGGAAACATGCAAGCGGTTCCCCATCTAATGGTAGTAGGTAGCTGCCGCCTTATTAATGGAGAAAATTTGACATGTCTTAAGGGACATTCGCATGCTGTTTCATTTTCAACTTTTGGCGCTGACGTGAACATCGCAAATCTAATGCTGCCAGTTCAATGTCTTTTTATTTTTCACTGTCGCTTTGCAATATTATAGGCAACACAGATGCATGTGCCATTCAAAAAGAACAAATGGTTCTGCAATGAAGTTGCAAAGAAGGCCGTGATTTACCGGAATAACTGACGAAAGAAACGGCTCTCTACCCAAATTCTACGTCAGCTGCCATAGAATGGTGGCCAAGCGAATTTTTATGGACCTCAACATAGTCACAACTACTTTAGACAAAAACAGTTCAGGTAGCTAGAGTAATGTTCCGTCACCACTTACAGTCAAGCTCAAGGCAGGTCCAGGTGGTGCCCCAGCCGCTGGTGGTCATCACCACGCCGGTGTAGTCGCGGTCACGGTCAGCGGAGCGCTGGATCCTGATGGGTTGGATGTTGTCTGAAAATAACGATGAGCTTATTAAAGCGGTTAAGTAATTTTAGATAATGGAGATAATTTTCGGAACTACTGATGCGATTAGGAAGAGGTACATCTTCCTAATTTTCCATTCCATTTTAAATACGAAATGGATCCCTTAAATTCTTTATCCCTGACATTTAGTTGGTACACAAGTATCACTGGCACGTGGCTAGAATCGGAACTAAAATTGCCATCTGTTTTTAAAATTCCGTACGAAAAGAGTAACACGGTGACCTTATTACTAAGACTTCGCTGTCCGTCCGTCTATCACAAAAAAAAAATGTTTAACATACGCAAAAAAGGGGTCTCTCATACAAAAACCATTTTTTTTGCCGTTTCATTTTTAATGACCGTTTTTTTTTAATATAATTCACAACTTTAGCGCACAAATGCTTAAATTACGACCAGCGTTTCAATGCCATCAGCTGCAAAAGAACCTTGTACACACGACGACACATCAACCTATACAAAACCAGTTTTTGCGGATCTCTCATTGTACTTTAAATCTATGGTGTACGATCCGTTGTTGAGAGAGCAGCATAAACTGGTTTTGTATAGGTTGATGTGTCGTCGTGTGTACCACTATTCTCAAAAATCCTCTTACTGTTAAAAGTGAGATCCTGGCTGAACCTGATCAGACTGATGTCGTTAGGTTGCGTGATGGGCTGCAGGTGGTCTTCGTAGCCAGGTGGCCTGAAAGAGTCGCGGACCGTTGTGATCACGCGTGGGGTGTTGCGGTTGACACTGCCAGCGTGGACGACGATCTCGATGCGCCTGGTAACACAGAAATATTCTTATTTTGAAGTTTTAAGAGTCCAGCATTTACCTTCCTGTGGAGGTGGATAAAATTGGAGGGGTGTCAGTATTTCTATTAGGGCCACTTATTGTCTGGTCAATTTAAATCACTAAAAATAACTATGTTGAGTTTTTTGTAGTAATTCCAAATTACGTAACTACTGCAAAAACTTGCATAATCGTTTTATAGGTATATCATAAAGAAAGGCATGCACTTGTCTTCTCCTATTGTGTTGTGCTTTACGATGTCCAAATGCAATCATCAAAGTCAAAGGGTCTCTGATATGTGAAATACTACAAATACTCGCAAAATTATAAAAACTAGCTTTTGCCCGCGGCTTCGCTCGCGATAAATTCGGGGTAACACAGTTCCCCTTTCCTGATTTACATTTACCTGCAACCTATAATAGTTTTTGCCCTTGCGCCTTATTTATTGTAATAGCAAAGCTAAGTTTTCCCTTTTTTTCCTCTTTCTCCCACATTTCTGACTTTAAAAAAAAATATTAGCCTTTGTCCGTCTCCAGGGTCCCAACTATTTATGTACCAAATTTCATCAAAATCGGTTTAGCCATTTAGGCGTGAAGACGAGACGTAACAAACAAACAAACTCACTTTCGCTTTTATAAAATTATAGTAAGGATAACATACAATTATTATATTTATCGTTTCTGTGGTATTCCCCTACATTCATGCTCAGAACATTATTCACGACATTTTAGTCATTCGGTACATCCCCGGCGCACGGCGCACCCACTTCAAAGAAATAACATTATTTGATGTAGGTAGTTGTCTGATAACAATCCCCACCTACTTTTATAATGTTTATTTATATTACTCATTGCTTTGCCGATGACGAATAAACTCTGTTTCATTAGAAGTCGAGTCAGTGTTGTTGTATTAAGTGCAAGTGCAAAAACATATTTAATTCGAGGTAAGTCGGTTTTGATTTACTCAATAGAAAAGGTTTATTTATTGTTTATGTGTTGAATATGTCTCATGATGTAGTAGATTGTGTTAGGTTCCATTTTTATATTTAATTCAATTAATTTTATTATTTGTAAACATAAAAGCAAGGATCTTTAAAGCACAAGTGTGTAGTGTTAGCTCATTGTAGCATACACATAATTATTTAAATGTTTGTTCATAAATTATGGAAACTAGTTTCCATAATTTTGTCAACAAGATGAAATGATTAGGTATGTTAAAATTACGAATCACTAAAATAAAATATAGACTTGAATATGTCGTGAAATTATTATCTACAGATACATTAAATAATTTATGATGATATTCGAAAATATTGCCAGATCATGAAGCGATCAATTCTAATATCTGTAGGCCTACCATCAACTTTTAGTTAACCATTCACTTCCGATGTAATCCAGTATAAGTACCTAAACTAAATCGCGCAGATTCGTACCATGAAGTGCCTTTAGCTGACAGGAGTTTGAATCTTCACAGACTGAATGAAAGATCGAAATTTGTCTGTGGTCCGCGGTGTGAGAAAGAGATGACGCTATACAGACGTTGCATAAGTCTGTCTCTTTTACTCACACCATATGCGTTGCGTTTCGAAGCTCAATCTGTATAAATATTACAACAAAAACATTTTCAAATTACGTTTTCGAGCTTCAAATTATATACCATTACGCCATATTTAGTACTCATTAAATAATAGTAGTTTATATAATTATTTAATTAAAAAATATAAAAGGTTTGCTTAGTGTTGTTGTTAAAATAAATTGATTAAGACGAGTTAGGAACGCACCTCCACAGACTAAGTAACCTGTCGATGACAAATGACGTTCTGTTATACGTAGTTGAACAAAACGTTGATCTTACATAATTATTTTTATGACAAGAATCCGTAATAAAAATCAGTATATTAATTGATTTAATGTTGGGACGGAATAATGGCTGAAATACCTTGAATTACGTATATTATCACAATTTTTATAAAGTTATTAACAAAACGACTCATTTCACGCCAATAAATAGCAACTTTTTTTGAATTAGTTACTTTGACACATAAGCTATCCTTTTCAGGTTGATAGGTCACGTCATGGTATGAAAAATGAATGAACGAAAACAGTTTCGAAGCAATTGTCGTCTTGATTTGGCGTTGCCTAAACTGGATCATATTAAGGATATTGTGGTATGAAATAGCAAAACAGTTTATTTTAGGCCATCAATTGAATCGCAATAACAGTTGATGGTAAGCCTCCTGGCCAAGATAAATATTCATAATTCATTTACAGTGTAAATAATTAATACCTACTGTTAATAATAATAATGTTTAATACTTGTTGTTCCTGCAACGAGGCTCAAAAAAATAGGGGGTAGGTACGTTCACATGCTAATGTATACGTTATTATAATAAACTACCAAGCGATATTCAAACACTAAGCCTCAATAAATTTAAATCTTTTATAAAACGTAAGCTATGTCTGAAAGCTTACTATAATATGAATCATTACCTTGAAGATAAAAAGGCTTGGGATTAAGCTGCTCCAATTTAATTTGCTCTGTGAGTGTCAAAATTTTCCTTTGTTTCACTTATTTATTGTTTATTCCTTTATTTTATACAATTTGACATTACTTTGTTTATTTTACATTTCTTTTTATTATTATTATTTGTGACATTTTATTTTCCTTATTTTTTTTAATTTATGACATTTTATGATTTCATTATGATCTCATTAATTTAATTTTGTATTTTTTTATTTTTATTTGTTTATTGTGAATGTGAAGACCATGTGGATCATTTCTTTTATTTACTTTGTTTTTTGACGATATCGATAGTCTGGCAGTTTGAGTACTATAAGCGACCTACACAAATGTCCTTTTTTTGTTTGGTACTGTTCGTCGTGTCGTTGAGCTCCTTGGGTTATGAGTTGAGCTACACGATAACTGACAAATGCTTGCACTGACTGGACAGGTCCACTCAATCTGTGTGGTGCTTTCTTAAAAAGACCATTTCAGACACTATCTGCATAGTCCTCATGTAAGTTGACCAAGATTATTTTGTCTGGACCTTAAAAGAGACTATGACCTCTGAGTTTGATTCGGCTGTTTCTTCTCAGAGTAGTCGGGTACGAAACACCGGCCTCATCTAGTTTAAAAAAAATGACGTGTAAAAGTGTTTGTGAAAACCTACTTGCAAAATAAACATCATTTATCATTACTATTGCAATATAAAAATAACTTTTAAATTTCACTTGATTAGTTACTACAGCTACTACAGTACTGTGACGGTTTAATTAAATATTTCAATAAAATGCGCATTTAAATACTTTAAGATTATAATTTAAATCATATTTTTTAAGTTACACGTCACACTACTTGTATCAAACCTACTCTTATGATTTTTCCCATTCTAACTTTAAAACGACCTGAGTATTTGAACATTATTGTAAACTAGCCAGTATTGGTTAGGTTATAAAACCTCTTACAGTACCCATTGATAGTACTTGTACTAGTAGTACCTAGTAAGACATCTAGTAGTAGTGGCAGTTGTACTTGAGCTTACGGTAGCTATTGCACACCGAGCGTAGAAGTAGTTCAGTATTGCCACATGCCAGATATAATAGTATTTATGACCAGTTAGTAAGAAGAAAAAAAGAAGAGGAAATTACGGGGTTCTATTCTTCAAATGGAACCTTTTTTGTCTGGATTTTTTTCACGGATTCCCTCCGAGTGGGGTGCGGGTTATGTCGGACTCTAAACGACTACAAACCCACTGTACCTACTACTACCATGTTTCAATTCCAAATACATTCGCGCTCACCCTATTCAAAAATATACTCTAGCCGAGGATGGACCCAGACCAGCGTGCTAGTGCTACTAATATAAAATACTGGCTGGCGCCCGTGGCTTTGCCCACGTGATGTCGAAAAAAAAACGTATCCTATGCGTTATTCCAGACAATAATCCTCTGTGCCAAATTTTATCAAGATCTGTTTAGCCGTTTTGACTTGAAAGAGTTACATATATCTATACATCCATCCATGATCATTTAAACATTCGCCTTAATACTATTAGCAGGATTGTTAACTACTACCCCGCTCCCGTGGGTAGTAGCGTGATGTTATAAAGCCTCTGTTACTCATTGATAATGTAGCTTTCTAATGGCATAAGAATCTTTGAAACCGGTTCAATAGATTTTGAGTTAATCGTAACATACAAATTACAAATCTTTCCTATATTACTGTAGGTGCAAAAGTTGATGGATATTTGTTACGCAAAAACGGATCAGCAGATATGGATGAAATTTGGCACTCAGATAGGTAGTTTATAACCCGGTTATAATCCTTTTTTATAATACCATACTTTTTATCCCGGTCTACGCGGTTGAAACCGCGGAGCGCAACTTGTAACTCATCTATTGTCATTTGTTATGTAGCTCAAACAATTTGCACATTCACTGAGAAGCTATGCGATTGCCAAATTCTTCACCGTTTGTATATTATTATTGGGATGTTAAATTGGTACGTGAACCTACAATCAATGTAGATACATTGATTGTAGGTTCACGTATCAGATGATAGTCCCAGGAAATCCAGCAGTACGATCAAACTTGATCTTTACATCAACTAACTCGGCCACACCCAAAAAATTGACAAATAGTCTTATTATCAAAGTCAACAATTTCGGAATTTTTTGCTACAATCTTGAAAATTATCGATTGACTGATATTATTAATCTGATAATACCTATAGTACTGTATACATGTAATAAAAAAATAATGTTGACTGATAAGACTTGTGTGTGCGAAAATATTTGAAAACCCACTTGAAAGTTTTCTGACGCATTAAACGAAAACTTGGATTGATTTTTGAAATGGCCAAATAACCCCATTTCAAAATTCAACCCAAGTTTTCGTTTATTAAAACAAAAACGGCAGCAACTAATTCATCACAACATCTTTATTTTCATCATAAAACCCAAGGGCGGATCCAGCTTTGGCGCCGGGGGTGGGGGGGGGGGTTCACATAATGGTGGTCAATCCACATGAAGTCAAATCAAATAATTATAATAAAAAAAAAATTTGAATGTCATGAAAACAAAATAGATGCTGCTACAGTCCCAGTCACAAGACAAAATAACTTGTGAAAGTACTGTAGTTGCCCATCCCAAAGCGTAGATCTTTATGGAGAAGAATGGACAAGAAACTCAATGGACACTCTTTTAAAAAATAATATTTTTACAAAACCATGGATACATCTTTCATGTTGAGATTATAAATACATGTGAGAACGATGTAGAAAAACGAGCACTTAAGGACGTCCAGAATAAAAGCAAAAACAAGAATTTAATAGTTTTATTAGTTAATTAAAACAAACCGTTATAATTTAATTGTTATAATAATAGATACAAGTATAAAATAGGCATTTTACTAAGTACTAAGTATTGTACTTAAAATACCTATATGTATTTAGTCACAAGAATTTTTTTTTCGATTATCCTTACTAATATTATCAAAGCGAAAGTAAGTTTGTTTGTTTGTTACCTCTCCACGCCTAAATGGCTAAACCGATTTTGATGAATTTTGGTACAGAGGTAGTAGTTCCCTGGAGACGGACATAGGCTAATTTAAAAAATAAATAAATAAATGTTTACATATATATAAAACTCTGAGCTTTCCTATGCCTCCAACTGCATAACTCATTTGAACAATAAAATTAACTTAAATATTTTTATCTATTTCAGGTACACAAAGATTTTGAATATGTTCATTCAAGATCGCCACTGATACGTTTTCTCCAGTTCTTCAAATAACTTAATACTAAGTTAAGATGACATTTAAATAATTCACTAATTGATAGTCGAAGTTGTTGTCAAGAGCCTGAGTGACTTCAGAAATCTTCAGTGTCGTTTAAATTATTTTAGAACGAGCATAGGTACATAGCTTTTCCAACCATATCTTAATTTCCGTCCTTACAGCAAGACGGGGTAACAGTTGCGCAGATTTCTTTATTTTTCAAAGAAAATAAAAGATCATGGCTAGTAAAACCTATAAAAAACGTCCTGGAACGTCTGGTATCCGTGGACAACTATACGAAAGCAAACTTATTAGTTTGATACATTTTAGAGCGAAACATAACATCAATATTGAAAGCTTCTCTTTGGCAACAAATGTAGACAATATCGGAATATTTGATGACATATGTTTAAGATTTAAAACAAAGACGTTTGATAAGCCATTCGTTGTGTTTGTACAAGCCAAGCACAGAGAAAATGATATACTACTAAAGAATGATTTGGACACGTATTTCGAAAGCTACTTAAAAGTAAAGCAAGCTTTCAAACCAGCTAATAAAGACTTGATATTCAAAGGACAATATGATGAAGTAGAATGTTTCTTTGTACTATTTACGACCGCAAGAGGAGACTGTAACTATAAATCGTTTGGAAATAGTTTCGCCGGTACACTGGACGATATGATAGGCACAGCCCACTCTAGCCAACAGATGATAGCCAAAAATAAAGATGTGGAGTGTCTGCACAAGGTTATTGTGAAAGAACAAATCACTAAACTTGCTAAACCGGTAGCTAAGTTATTTTTTGACGAAAAAACTGATCTGCAAATGCTTATGAATGATGAGTTTATTTTAAGCTATCATGTCATTTTGGCACAGAAGTTCTGTGATGTTTCCGACGTTCAACCAGGAGGTTATCGCTTAGCACGCATTAGACAAGATTTTTTTGATACTGATGATGAATTCCTAGTACCTAATATTTAGAAGATCATTGTACAAAGAACTAATAGAAAAACGAAAGGTTGAAGAGAGTGAATTAAAAGCCTTAGTGACGATGTTCATCGATAAACCGTCGGATGTTACAGTTCTAAGTAAACTTATCGGATGTGCTATATCATATAAAAATGGTAAATTAGAGTTTGTTAATATTAAAACAATAAATGACGACTTAAAGCGCCGATTAAGCCAAGTACATGTCCCAAGTGCGATACTAGATAACGCAATAGAAATAGCTGGAAGAGAAATTATTTCTGCCAAACAAATTTTGTTTAAAGTCCCAGTTGTATTCGGGAATAAAGATTTAATTATTAATAAAGATGAAAGGCTAAAATACTTAGAATCAAAGATCATCGAATTGTTTGCTAAAGCAAACCGTAATAATATCATCACTATAGATGACACTATTGACAAAGGTCTTTTAAAGCTAAACGGAGGTTTAGCTGGTACTGTAGGTAATCTTTTAGTTTTCGATGAAAAGTCCAAAATGTTGATGTTCAATGAGAACATTCAAGAACTCGGAGATATTGCTAAACGTATGTTAACAAAATTAAAAGAAAACACAACTTTTGATTTATCAAAATATCGCTTCTATGTAAAAGTTAAAACTTTCCCTAAACTAACATTCGAATGTAGTGATCATGACAAGAATATGGCCAAGGACTTCTTTGAGCGGCTGCTGTTTTACACGAGTCAAGCTGATGAAAATCGCACTGGAAAGATACTCAGAGAAGAAATAGAAAAACACAGATCAAACCAAGTAAGCAAAAATAGTTTTCTATCACAATTGATATTTTTAAAATATCACGATGCTATACAACATTGGTGGATGTCACCTAATTTATGCGATTATCTTACAGAGAAAAATGACATATTTGAAAATGCAATGAAAACTGTTGTCAGTGAGCCTCCAATGACCGTTATGAACAGATTGTATGAGATAAAAACTAAGGAAGCTGATCTGACATTTAATGATAAAGTAATGGATTCTTTAGAGTTCAATACTGAGCCGGGATATAATATCGTCATCACCGAAAGTATCGCACTGACGCTTTATAAACTAAAACAGTATTTTCAGAACAAACAACATGATGTGATAGACTTAGAATATAGTTTGAAACTATTACCACACGAATATGAAACATTACTCAACGAATTACAAAATTCGAAGAACGACAATATATTGATCGTATTAGTAGATATAATTCTCAATACAGATAATAACTCATATAAAAAAATCGAAAAGCTTGCAAAAATAATAAAGAGCAAACTAGCAGTAATAATTACAAGCAATGAGCTACAAAAAATCGTTCTGGAAATTTTCTCGGAAGCTCTGAATGTTGTTAATGATGATAAAACCAATTTAACAGATTTGTGTGAGGACACACAGCATCGTATCCTGCAAAAGAAAATGGTCTTTCAAGGACAAGAAATTAAATTAAAATCTATTATTGACGAAGTTTCGAAGACATATGTAAAAGGAGACGTATTATGTAAAATAGTTCACAACGAAACCATCATAATAGGCGAAGCACTTCAGACTACAAGTACCCGTACTGTTAGAAATATGTATATTGGAAGACGCGTCTGTCGCAATAAGAAACGAGATTTACCAGTAGTGCGGATACAGGCTGAAGATGACACTTTGATTCGTCTAAAACGTCTGCATTATGAAACGTGTACACCACGAATTGAAGAAGCCAAATCAAGCAACAATAGCCGTAACGAACAGCAGCAGGAGTCTATTCATATCGATACGCTTCATGACTTGGACGATGACGTTATCGTTTTGACTACGAAGCCCGGGGCAGGTAAAACAACCTTTTTCGACCACTTAATTTTACAAACAAAGAAAATTGATCAAACAATGTGGATTGTGAGTACAAAATTGTTCGACTATTCGAAAGAATTCAGCCGATGGCGAAACAATAAAACAGATATCGATATTCTAGAATGTTTAAAATTCATGTCTTTAGTGATACTTGGCAATAGGGAAGGTGTAAAATTTGCTCTGCAAAAGATCAATAATGACATACATCTCGAATATTGTACTGGTGATGAATTGTCTATTTTTGAGCTCAAAATATTCCTTCATTTTTATAACAGAAAAAAAATGGTATTCTTATTCGATGGATTTGATGAAGTATATTATTTTTTTTCGAATCAGGTGCTTGCTTTAATAAGGACTCTGAAAGAATATCCTATTTTAAAACATAAAATCTGGATCACAAGCAGACCGTACTCGCATTTAAAGGAGCTTTTAGAAGACGAATTCGAGGCATCTTATGACTTAGACAACTTTTCTTGGGTTGAGCAGAATATGTTTTTATTTCTGTTTTGGATTACAAATGAGATTCTAAACAACCATGAACGGCAACTTGAAAACATATACGACTTTATCATTTTTTTGTCAGAAAATCCCACATTTGATTTGTTTTTGAAGAAACCCGAACTTTCAGAACTTATTAAGATGCCAATTATGATCATATACATTAACTTCATTTGTTTTTTAAAAGTAGAACTTAAATCTAGTCCACCACGCATAGCGAATGCTCTTACTGCACTCTATAACAAATGTCATTCATTTATAACACTTCAGAACGACTTTGTAACAAATCCTTTAGACCTCGCTCTATTAGCTGAGTTTTTTTTAAACGATATAATGTCACCTGAATTTAAACCCGTAAAAATCGAAGACCAACGAGTATTTCAAGAACTTGATATGAAATTCGATCAAATAAGAAAAGTACACGCACAACTAACGATCAGCCTATATGACATGCTTGAGCCTGACGCTCTTAGGGCGTTATTTAAAAGAACACACTTTACAAATAAAAAGTTTGAGCTGTTAGGTGCTTACGCTGTTTTCAATGAATATAAAGATACAATTTTCTGTGAGGAGGAGTTAAAACTCATTAAAGACCAGATTGAATCAACGGAACCAAACGATAGATATCTTCGTGAAAACTATTATGATGTGGTAAACGGTCACGTGGCTTTTAAAGACACACTGATGGCTGAAATATTAGCTGCAGAATATGTATGTAATGTACTCAAAGGAGAACAATTGTATAATAAAAATGAATCCATTTGTGAATTAATGGTAAACATGGTGAATGTAAACTCAAACGTCAAACAATTTTTTGATGGTCACGTACAAAGAGACAGTGATTTAAAAAATATAACAGAAAATTTAAAAAAGGAATGATGTATTGTTATTAAATGATAAATGATGTTTATTTTGCAAGTAGGTTTTCACAAACACTTTTACACGTCTTTTTTTTTAAACTAGATGAGGTCGGTGTTTGCCTTTTTATCTTCAAGGTAATGATTAATATTATAATAAGCTTTCAGAGATAGCTTACGTTTTACAAAAGATTTAAATTTATTGAGGCTTAGTGTTTGAACATCGTTTGGGAGTTTATTATAATAACGTATACATTGGCATGTGAACGTACCCCCTATTTTTTTGAGCCTCGTTGCTGGAACAACAAATTTATGTTTGTTCCTCGTATTTATGTCGTGGATATCACTGTATTTTTTAAACAATTTTATATTTTTATGCGCGTACAAAAGGTTTTCGTAAATAAACTGAGAGGGCACAGTATGTATATTAATATCTTTGAATTTTTCTCTGAGGGAGTGTCTGGGACTTAATTTATATATTGATCGAATTGCCCTATTTTGTAAAATAAAAATTGACTGAATATCGGCGGCATGGCCCCACAAGAGAATACCATACGACATCACACTGTGGAAATAACTAAAAAAACTAAACGGGCTGTCTCTTAATCAGTCAAATCACGAATTTTTCTGACTGCGTATGCTGCAGAGCTAAGTTTTTTTGACAACTTATCTATATGAGGGCCCCACTGAAGCTTAGCATCCAAAGTTAAGCCTAAGAACACTGTGTTATCTTCCGGTTTCAACTCTTCATCCTTGATAAGTACACTAGTTTCCACTTGTCTAACATGAGGTAACGTAAACTTAATGCATTTGGTCTTTTTCTCATTCAGAAGTAAATTATTAACGTTAAACCAATTAACAACCACTGCCAGAGCGCTAATAACATCGTCAGTAGCTAGCTGCTGACGTTTTAGTTTAAATAAAAGAGAAGTGTCGTCTGCAAACAACACTACATCATGATTATCCTTTATGAGGTAAGGCAAGTCGTTTATATAAATAAGAAACAAAAAAGGGCCAAGAATTGAGCCTTGTGGTACTCCCATTCTTACTACAGATCCGGGAGATCTTTTCCCGTTAACATCAACTCTTTGAATCCTACCACTCAAATATGATGTAAGAAGATTCAGAGAGGCGTTCCGGATTCCGTAGTGGTGTAGTTTCCTGATTAATGTTTTATGGAGAACGCAATCGAAAGCCTTGGACAAATCGCAAAAAATGCCCAAAGCATCGCATTTATCTTCCCAGGCATTATAAATGTGTCCTAAAAGTTCAACACCGGCCGGCATCAGTAGTTGAACGACCCTTTGTAAAACCGAACTGTTTATTATGCAATAACTTATGTTTGTTGAAAAATCTTTGCATTTGTTCCAAAATTATTTTTTCAAAAATTTTACTAAATGTTGTTAGCACAGAAATTGGTCTATAGTTAGTGGGGTCTGATGTACTACCCGATTTAAACAATGGTATTATTTTACTATTTTTCATTAGATCAGGAAACTCACCGCGCGGTCAATACAATCTATACTAATATTATAAAGCTGAAGAGTTTGTTTGTTTGTTTGTTTGTTTGAACGCGCTAATCTCAGGAACCACTGGTTCGAATTGAAAAATTCTTTTTGTGTTGAATAGACCATTTATCGAGGAAGGCTTCACTACATAGTATAAAACAAAGTCGCTTTCTCTGTCCCTATGTCCCTTTGTATGCTTAAATCTTTAAAACTACGCAACGGATTTTGATGCGGTTTTTAGTAATAGATAGAGTGACTCTTAAGGAAGGTTTTAGTATATAATTTGTTAAGTTTTTGTATTTATTTCTGTGTACATTAACTATATTTGTTGAAGATGTCGGCAAAAAGTATGATGTCTGGGAGCTTTCAACGAAAACGCTGCCTAAACCCTTTAAGATATAACAAAATAATGTATGGTGTAATTGTGTATCTTATATAGGTCCATAGAAAAGTCAGCGGTGACATATGTCTATATCTTAAGGATAACATACTATATCCATTTTAATACTTTAACAAATGGGCAATTATAAAGCGCTAACTTGGAAAGCTATTTACACAACTACAGTATTAATCCTTATCATTTTAAATAGGTTGGTTGGCATGAACATTTCATGAAGATTATTTTTTCCTTTTACATCATGCAGATTAAATAAATACTTTAGGAGATATAGCAAAATCAATATAACGCGCAACAAAATTAATTTCATGTCGCCGTGACTAGGCTGGCCCGCTCGGGCGCGGTGTAGGGAACAAGTCGCTCATCGCTGAGTGCGCGACCCGAACACGGGCAGACGCGTGAGCACAGAGTACGTTGAGTTGACACGTTCCTTACAAACTAAATTCAAATCCTTTATTTGTGAACATATAGGTACAATAAGATCTAATTACATAAAATGTAATAAAACATAGGTTTTATGAAGTTTCATAATACATACCTATTAGTTAGATTCGTACCATTACCTATGGACGGACGGACAGCGAAGACTTAGTAATAGAGTTTTTACCCATTGGGGACGTAACCTTAAAAAATGAGACGTACCTACCTAATTTTATTTATACTTCGATTTTGTTATTTTTGCTATAGGCTGCTTTTTATCAACACACCACGCGGGCGAAGCCGCGGGCGGAAGCTAGTTAGGCTATATAACATCACGCTGCGACTAATAGGAGCGAAGAAACAATGGAAAATGTGAAAAAAACGGGGAAAATTATTCATCTTTGAGGGTTTCCGTTGCGTGCGCTGCGAAAACGGTTCAAGATATCAAAAAAATATGTAGAAAAGAATTATTCCCCTTGAAATGATCTAAAAAAATGTCCGTGACGGTATATGTCTATCTTTTAAGATTAAGTCACTAGAACCGTTTTTATGGTAATCAAATTTGGTCAAAATTAATGCATGATTACCAATTATTTGTTAGAGTTGTTTCAACATAATAATATTAATCTTTATCCAAATAAATATGTTGTTGATTAACAGTATTTAATTGTGAACAAAATTGTCTTATACATCACTTAATTTCAATGAACATCTTAGAAGATATTACAATTTTAAAATAACTCCGATATAAAATTCACACGCGCCGCATGATGTGCAAAACATGACGCTGGGCATGGGCGAGGAGAGGCGTTGCTTGCGGGCGACGCGGAGGGGGGGTATAGCTCTACGATTGTCAAGGATACTAATATTTTGGTTCTAATAATTTCACATTTATTCATCATCTGCCTAGCCTTTTCCCAACTATGTTGGGGTCCAGTCTAATCGGATGCAGCTGAATATCAGTATTTTACATGGAGCGACTGCTTATCTGACCTCCACAACCAGTTAATACTGGGTAATACGATACCCCTTGGTAAGACTGGTTGTCAGACTTTTGGAACACTGATTACCTGTTAAGACTGTCAAAGATCTACAAATGACAGCCGGGACCAACGGCTTAACGTGCTTTCCGAGGCACGGAGGAAACTCGATATGTAACGGGTGGTCACTGGTCACCCATCCACAGACCAACCTAGGCAAGCGCGGCTTAACCTAAAGATCGACCCGAGCGGCTGCTATTATTTAGCCACGAGCTCCACATGAGCTATTTTTTTTTTATAAATTTCACAATTATTAAAAAAAAAAATTGTAGATAATACCTGTAAATAGGTGTCATCTACATAATTATTCTTAGGGCTGTTTATTCAATAGTCAGATAACTTTTATCTGAGGAATAAAAATGGCGGTTTGACAGCTTATCTATAGAAAGTATGTATGTCAAACTGCTATTTTTATTCCTCAGATAAAAATTATCTGACTATTAAAAAATCAGCCCTTATTAGGTTAGGTTTTAGTTTAAGTACACAGTTAGTTAACCTTATATTTTACGTAAGTACCAAATACAGGTAACAATAATTAGGATCCTAATTATTAACCTTAGGTTTGTTTTTTCTTGATTACGAGTTACGGTTTGGTTAAGTTTTCATTTCCTATTTTCTTTCTTCGTCACTATAATGCCTAGAAAAAGAACTCAGCTTTCTCGGCAGACTGTTACCGCAAAGCGGCTGCGAGCTTTGCGCAGCAGTGAAATAGAGAATGAAAATATGCATAGGTTGGCTACTCAACGAGGAATCAGTGAACAAAACCGTGCTAATGAATCGATCGTTGAACGTTCGCAGTATCTAGCCTCACAAAATTTCCGAACTTCGGCAAACCGTCAACGGGAATCAAGCGCTGAACGTTTATCCTTACAAAATTTCCGAACTTCGGCAAACCGTCAACGGGAATCAAGCGCTGAACGTTTATCCTTACAAAATTTCCGAACTTTGATAAACCGAGAACGGGAATCAAGCGCTGAACGTTCTCAACGTTTAGCCTCACAGAGTTCTCGAACATTGGTGAACCGACTACGGGAATCAAGCGCTGAACGTTCTCAACGTTTAGCCTCACAGAGTTCTCGAACTTTGGTGAACCGACTACGGGAATCAAGCGCTGAACGTTCTCAACGTTTAGCCTCACAGAGTTCTCGAACTTTGGTGAACCGACTACGGGAATCAAGCGCTGAACGTTCTCAACGTTTATCCTCACAGAATTCCGGAACTTGGGCTAAGACGCAGACAAAGTCGTGGGTAACAGTTATCACTACATAGTATAAAACAAAGTCGCTTTCTCTGTCCCTATGTCCCTTTGTATGCTTAAATCTTTGAAACTACGCAACGGATTTTTATGCGGTTTTTTTTAATAGATAGAGTGATTCAAGAGGAAGGTTTATATGTATGATGCTTTACGCTGCGACTCTTAGGAGGTGAGCAGCGGGTGAAACCGCTGGGCGGGTCACTAGTAATTTATAAAGCTGAGGAGGTTGTTTGCAAAAATAAATATGATGCCCAAAATACTATTCCACGCGGACGAAGTCGCGGGCACAGCTAGTCATTAAATATAACAGCTAGAGAAGGAGCTACAATGGTTATAATGGACTTAGCAACGTCCACAGAATGACCCCATAGATCAGCGGTCTTCTTAACATTTAACATATGAAACGTTTTAATTATATCATTACAATTGACATATTGAAAATTAAATTCGGAATCATTGAATGGAACGTTTTCCTTTAGTAAAGCATCTGCAGCAGCAGGTGACGAGTCCAGCGCTTTAGTAGTCGATACAGGAATATCCGCAAAGAAATTTTCAAAAGCTGTAGCAACTTGAGTATCTGATTTTATGATATTATCGTCGATAGCAAGGCTGTAGTCACTACTTCGCTTGCAAGACCTTCCTGCTTCGCTATTAATAATGTTCCAAGTCGTTTTAGTTACGTTACTACTATTTTTAATTTTTGAACTCAAATAATTTGACTTAGCTATAGCCCAAACTTTTTTAAAAACTTTAGAATAATTTTTAACATACAAATTAAATTCTACAGTATTAATACAAATTCGCTCTTCATACAGCTCATATAGCCGTTTTCTACTTTTATGAATACCTATGGTGGCCCAGTCTTTGAAAGAAGCGTTATTATTAACCGAGATAGTCTTAAGAACAAATGTGGTACTAAACTGTGTGCAATACATACTAAAAAAAATTGTTATACTGTTGATTGGGGTCATCATTAGTTGACAAAAGTGGTAATTTAGTCGAGAGTTTAATTTTAAAAGTTTCTAGGTGACTTTTAGTTTTTGGGTTAACAATGATATCCTTTTTAGCTACTTTTTTGTTTACATTTGGAATTGTGATCAGTTGCCCACAATGATCTGAATCTAATAAGTTAATAATTACTTTGTGGGTTGGTATAATATCTGTATAAATATTATCTAGGCAAGTGGCACTAGTCTGGGTTATTCTAGTGGGCTCCAAAAATTTGTTTTCAAGATTGTATGACTGAAACAAGCTTATAATTTTTAGTACTTAACCCAGATTTTTCTAACAAATTAATATTAAAATAATATTGGAAATGTGTACAGTACGCAGGACGACCAATCAAGTTATAAAAATCCAGTTTATGCGGATATTTTTGACGGGCCTGTTGGTCTAGTGGCCCTGACTGCTGAGCCGGAGGTCGTGGGTTCGATTCCCACCCAGGACAAACTTTGTGTGATGAGCATGATTGTTTGTTCTGTGTCTGGGTGTGATTTATCTATAATATGTATGTATTTATAAATTATATAAGTATGTATATCAGTTGTCTGGTTACCATAACACAAGCTCTGCTTAGCTTGGGATCAGATAGCCGTGTGTGAGTTGTCCCAAGATATTTATTTATTTATTTATTTATTTATATGTACAGTACAGAAAATCTATACAAAACAGGACCATGTCATGCAGGAAATGTATAGCTTGATGTGACGCAGTTTGTACAACTTAGTCGAGCATCCAAATTACTGGCCATTTGTTTGTGTATGACCATTAGAATTTATTTTTGCTTGACTTTTGGAAGTATTATACGTACGCTTACTTTTAGTTTTTTTTAGAAATCGGTTTTTTTGCAAAATGTTTTTGAATCTTTTATTAATGTAGGTACTAATAGTTATGTTCATAATAACTAGGGCTGCTACAAGGCATATTAAGTGAGTGGAACTTTCGAGGGCATGACCAACGATGTTCAACCCTGATAAGTGGCATATTAATGTCGCAGCTATTACAGATCATGTTATACATATTATAGATTTATTGGTAAAGAAATACTAACTTTTGGAATAAAAAAAATTGAACGAATTATCGAATTTTACTTTAAAATCCTTATCCTTACTAATATTATAAAAGCGAAAGTGAGTTCGTTTGTTTCTTTGTTACCTCTTCACGCTTAAGGATAAGTTCAGATGAACGCGCGGCGACGCGCGCTACCGCGCGATTCACCTGTTCAGATGGCGGCGGCTTGCGCGCGACAGTCTAGCGTGAACATTCAGTGAGAAAGGACGTGGAGGAGGCAATTTGCTTGTGGGTTTTATACCGCAAACTGCGACGTCGCCGTCGAAAGCAAAGGCGATACTGGGTGCACCCTGTTTTAAGTCAAAAACTTTCTTTAAGCCTGTTTGTGACTTTATATCCCATACTAAGACTACACGAAGAACTTCTTCAGACTCACCATGGTCAAAGAAAGTTAACACTAATTCTTCCCAAGACCTTCTTTTTATTATTCTATTTGAATAGTCCTTCGAGTTAAGATTCCAAATCGCATCTCTTTTTTCAATTTCGTCTATAAGTAAATCCAGTGATAATATATCGTCCTCCATTTTTTCGTCGCTCCTTGCGTCCGTCCGCCTCGAACCGCGCGGGTCAACTGAACAGGTCGATACAGGAATGTAGATCTTAAACCGCGCGTCACCCCGCAGTGGCGCGCGGGTCAAGATCTATCGCGCGGTGCATGGTGGTGCGCGCGGGCACGCGCGGTGACGCGCGGTCATGTATACAACAACATCCGAGCCAACCGCGCGTCGCCGCGCGTTCATCTGAACTTAGCCTTAATGGTTAAACTGATTTTGATGAATTTTGGTACAGAGATAGTTGGGATCCAGGAGACGGACATAGGATATTTTATTTTTAAAGTGGGATATGAGGGAGAAAGAGGGAAGAAAAGGGAAAACTTAGCGTTGCTATTACAAATCAATAAGGCGCTAGGGCAAAAACTGCAGGTAGCAGGTACTGTGTTATACCGAATTTGATGCGAGCGAAGCCGAAGGCAAAAGCTAGTAAGTATATAAATTCAGGTAATACTGTACTCGTAGATACCTCGGCCTAGAACATAACGGACAAAAGAAGGAATATGGGTGGCTTTTAGTCAGTTGGTAAAATTCTGACACTCCCATTTCCTACACTCCCTCTATAACTTCCCCCGCTCTGGGCGAAGTTATGTGATAATTTCCCATAGTGAAACAAAAAAAAATTACTGCGGGTGCCAAATATTCACAAATATGAAACGCAGGCCAAGCCTAACCGCTTAACGTGAAACGGCATTGAATTTGTAGATCTTTGACAGGCGTTACTGGTAATCAGTGGCTCGATAGTCTGACAACCAGCCTTACCAAGAAGTATCTATCGTACTAGTTATTAACTGGGTTGTGGAGAATAGATTGGCAATCGGTCCTAAAGAATACTGGTATTCAGCTGAATCGATCGCTCGGCCTTTTGGGTTTATTTTCTTTAGACAGGATAGAGAACATAACAAGCGAACCAACTAACCCAAAGTGCTTTCGCCCAAGCCTTTCGTTCCAACTGGGGATACACGGCTAAAACAGGAAAAGGTAGCCGAAGAAACCGTCCAACAACACATTATCAGTATTTACATATTCTCAATCATGGTAGCTCTGCAAATGAAAACTTACTGAGCAGTACATCTAGCGGAGGTCAGACCCCAGCTACGGTGTATGATGGAACCCCCGCAAGCTGTGACGTCGCCGGTCCACCTCACCGTGCGCAACCACAGCATGTATGGGAACTGGCCTTCTCGCGCCTCCCATCCTGACACTATGCGGGAGTCTAAAATAAAAAAGTTGGTTGATGTATTGTGTCAATCAGCCTTTAAAATTGCAGACATCGATAATAATACAAAATTTCTACAAAAAATACCTGTATATAAATGTCAAAATATAGGTAGGTAGGTAATATAATAATATAGCTATCCGGCGCGGTTTTACCAGCGTTTTTAGTTTTTTGCCCCTATATAATAATAATGTAATGATGAATTATTTAGATAGTGTATTAATTTTATTTCTTAATTAACATTAAAATGTCAACGGGGTCAATGGAGGAAACCCATGACCGTGAAACGTGGAAGACCATAGGGAGGCCTACAATCTTCGGAAACCGATGTATGTTTTAGTAACGTACCATAAAAAAAACCGACCAAGAGCGAGGCAGACTAGCGCACCGAGGGTTCCGTACAAAGTTGCGACATAAACTGCCATATCTTTTTTTGATAGCTTAGACTAAAAGGGTTGATTTTTTCACAGTACAAAAGAACCACAGTAGGCCTACCATGACGTCTTAAAGCAAAACTTATTCCACTGAGGGAAAGAGATGGTGCTAGGCACCCTGTATAGCTCTGTCTCTTTCCCTCAGTGGAATTAGTTCTGCTTTAAGACGTCATGGTAGGGTAGCTGGTTTAAGTAAATGGTTTCAATTTCAACTCGATACAACCTGTTGAAATTACAAAACCATATACTAAAATCTGTGGTACACTTAGAGCTGTGATGCAAACATCTACGCAGTCAAAAGATATGAACGTTTATATGTCACAATTTTGGACGGAACCTTGAATTTTAACCTAAAACCTTTACCTTCGCTGCGCGGATCCGACTGGCCGGTTTTTTTGTTCTAAAAGCACAAATAAGCATTATGTAACTACACTGTTTTTGCTGTATCATGGTACGGGTGACATTAGTAAAATGTATCATTCCTCTTCAATCTCACCTCGATTTCTGGTCATGACTCAAAGCCTTTAAGTAAGGCTTTACCCTGAATTTCATAGCCGTATAGGACTACCCACAGACAAGTTTAATGATGGGATGTATTGCTATGAAGTACTAAACATATCTTTTCATCTAATGCCAGCCGCACCATGCTACAGCGAAAATAGTATAGATAGATAACATTTGTTAGTAATAAAGGCTGTTATTATTACCATGTTGTGATACTTCAGGAGACGCTTCTGGAACATCGGCAGATGCCTGAAATGTACACGTTTAATGCATTAGTAGAAAACAAATTTGAGCAACTTAAGCAGAAGTTGTACATCATTTGTGCAACTTCTGCTTGGATAAAAAATATTTTAATAAAAAAGTAAAAATTACCGATATTCCAGCGATGATTGCAAAAACCACGACCGCACCCCACATGGCTAATTAATTTATGAACTAATCAATAATAATTAAGCGCTAATATACGTGATACCGTTGTTAATCGTGGATAGATAACAGCCTTATCTTTTCTGAATTACTATCTGCGAGTGCTATTTGACCTTAGTTGATCGAGTTTTAATTGTGTTAATAACCCACCTTCCTTTTTGTTCCTTCCTTTGCTCTTTACGTTCCGGGGCCGCGGCATCTCTTTCGAACAACCCGCAACCCCGGCAGGCCCCTCTCCTTTGCTGACATCCATTGAGGCGCGCGTGAAACTCAAACGCGGTATCGACTGTCGTCACTAGACAGACGGACATTGAGCAACCCATTGCTCACCATCCACAGACCCGCATTTACGGCTGGGAGTCGTCTCGCGGCACTGGGATGTCCGAAATCTCCCGCGGTGGCTGAGATGGTTTGAGGTTCTCTCCCTCAAACGTCCGGCCACCTCCTTCTAATAGCGTTACTACTGCGCAAAAGGCTCTTGCTCCGGACCACGGACTAACCCAGGGCCGGATTCGAGAGATCGCGGCCGCCGATCGCCTCTACAATGACACAGCGGTGCCCCACCTAAGCTAGCCCAGCTTAGGTGGGGCACCGCTGTGGCTGACCGCCACAATGTGCTCCACCGTGTCCTCCGGGCGATCGTCACAGTGGTGACACCCGATTATGAGCAGAAACCTCCCGAAACTTCTGCTATGGCTTTTACAGGCGGACAGGACAAAACTATAAGGGTTCTGTTTTTCCATTTGACAACGGAACACAGACAGACAACTGACTATTTCAAAATTTAACACAATAGCCAGAATAGCCATAAAAATATTGAAAAAAGAAATCCACGGTACTGAGAAATAAATCAGGAATATCCTGGCATCCTCAATAACTGATTTTGATGTGCCGTGCTTCTCTAAAGCTGCTTGGAAAGTCGCTTGCCCAAATACTGAAGACCCCGACCAACCATTTTCCCAGAGATAGTGGGACAGAGTATTTCAAATTAACCTACAAAATTCTGCTCCCTCTGAACGTGCGCGTTATTTCCGTCAAAGGTCTTTAATGTGGGACGCAACATGTGTCAATACTTTTGCGCTATCCCATCTTTCTAGCTCTTCGTGCTGTTCCAGCATTGCTTCTGCGGCTGCAGAGAACCTCAAGCGGCGTAAATATACCTTATTGGTAACTATATTTTCGAGCCGTTTGGCGTTGAAGATTTGGAACCGTGGGGTCCTTGTGCTCGTAGCCTTTTTATGGATGTTTCAAAAACAGTAGTTGTCACTTTCCGTGACCCAAGGCCTGGCTTTTAATTTGGCCATAGCAACTCGGTCAGAACTTGAGAACATTACCAATTGACAGCGTTGAGAACGAATTTTATGACGCTATTTTATTAGTTTATTAAGTTAGTTGACTTTAAGTTAGCACTAAAATATTGCTTTATAAAAGCCTTGTCCAAAGCATACTGGAGTATTGTAGTGTCGTATGGAGGCCACACTATGCGACTCATAAACTTCTCTTAGAAAAGGTCCAAAAGCGATTCCTATGGCACCTTGCGTTTTTCCAAGGGAAATGCAAGCAGCTGCCCTCCTATGTGTCCCGACTGCAAACTTTTAAGATGTTTTCGTTATCAACATGTAGAGAAGTAATGGATGCCTTGTTTTTATACAAACTCCTCAGAAAGCAAATTGTCTGTCCTCAGTTACTGAGTCCCCTCAAGTTTCGTGCCCCAACCCGCTATCCTCGAAACCCTATCACTCCGCTTTACCCGCCCTTGCGTAGAACTGTCCTAGGAGCCAACTCACCAATACCGCGAATATGTAAAATATTAAACAGTTGTAGTGACCTGATTGACATTCACCACGATAGCAAGAGAAAATTTTGTAAATTCATAATTGAATACTATTCGCGTAACCAAGACATAATATGAGTTGCCAATTTGTTAATTTAGAAACTAGACTAGTTGATTATTGCATAATGGAAACCAAATATTGAATTTAACTTAATTTAGTTTATTTATCTGTTATTTTATACTCAAATAATTATATTATTATTTGTAATTATTTAGATTTGTTAAGTATTAAATTGCCTAATATATATAAATCCTATTATTAAAATGTTTAATATACGCATGTGGTGTTACCCTATAAGTAATTGTTGCACTTATAAATGTATCTCGCAGTGGCGGCGTAAGGGGGGGGGGCGGTGGGGGCGGTCCGCCCCGGGTGCCAAGCATCAAGGGGTGACAACGGAATGCCAAGCCAGTCGCGCAGATTAGTAGCCACTGGCGCGTCTGCACGATAAGGTCGGCGCGGGTGGAAGGGGCAAGTTGTTGATGTGTCAATCAAAGCAATCACAGTTGACAGTTGGTCAGTCAACCAGTGTTATTGTTTCTACGATGTGATCGTTTAATTTGCAAGGGAATCATTATCTGGGTCAATTTTGAAGTACGTAGCACCTTCGGCTTCTCTGGTATCAAATATACCACAGCAAGGTGTTGAAAGTGACATTGAAACAGATGATTTACAAACCAGGAGCCAAAATGCATTGCATGAGGGGTGCCGGAAGAGAGCTTAACAATCTTGATACACAGATGAAAGGTGGAGATTAGCATCCATATATACAGAGAAAAAAATATGTATTATAGACGATTACTCATAAACTACCTAAGAAATATAAATAAAATTGATATGGGACCACCTGGAAAGCATACCCTATCTATCCAGGGTCCAGTTGTCTTTGAGTTCCGACGTTTGGCTCCCAAACTCGAGCGGGCGGGAGCTGCCGGAGTCGTGCGGTCCATGGCCCTTTACGGGGCCCGGGTATGGGCGCGTTCTTTAGGGCGGCGCGCCGCCCACTACCTGAACGCGCCCCAAATGGTGGTAGCCATTAGGCTGATCTGGGGCTACCGCAGGATCTCCGGCGAGGCAGCGAGCCTCCTTGCCGGATTGCCACCGTGGGTTCTGGAGGCAATATTCCTCGCGCGCCTGTATGAGTGGCGCGCGGAGGCACTACACCGGGGGGAAACTCCGACACCGCGGCAAATTGCCGCTCAGCGGACAGTCCTCCGGTGCGATCTCATGGTAGCATGGAGAGAGCGACTGTCGCAACCCCGTGCAGGGCACGCCACAATAGTGGCGGTAAATCCCCTCTTTGAGGAGTGGCTGGAGAGGCGTCATGACGTCCTCACCTACCGCCTGACGCAGGTCCTCACCGGACACGGAAGTTTCGGGAAGTTCTTGCATATAATCGGGCGGGAGGGCACGGTGGAGCACACAGTGGCGGTCTGCCCAGCTTGGGCGGGGCACCACCATGCCCTCGTAGAGGCGATCGGCGGCGGCGATCTCTCGCGTCCGGCCCTGGTTCAGTCCATGGTCCGGAGCGAGATGGAATGGGAAGCGGTAACCTCCTTCTGCGAAGCAGTAATGCTAGCAAATGAGGTGGCCTGGCGTTTGGTAGCTCACCGTCCGTCCGTCTATTGACAACAGGCCGTGTAGACGGCGCGTTCGTGTTTCACGCGCGCCTCAAAGAGATGTTGGCAAGGCTTTCCAGAGACTCCGCCTGCCGGGGTTGCGGGTTGTTCGAAAGAGATACCGCGGCCCCGGAACGTAAAGGGCAATACAAGGAACATGGGTGGGTTTTAGTCAGTAAAAGTCTGACACGCCCCCCCCCCCGCTCCGCCCAGAGCGGGGGAAGTTATTTGATGATTGCCCAACCAAAAAAAAGGCGTCATTGAGTAACATAACTACATAAAAAACCCTAAACCTCCAAAAACCTCCTCAATTGAAAACGATGAAGAAAAGCTGTATGACACTACTCGTTTCGATGTTGCTACATTATGTTGTTTAATACTTGACTAAAACCAATGCGTGATGATTTGAGGGATAGAATTGTTAAAGCGGGAAGTGAATCCTATTGAAGCAGAGTCGGCCCATTTGTAGATACTGTCCAAAGATCTGGATATAAAACAAAAAAAAAGTTCCAACATTTCCATTCAGAATGATTTTATTAAACGTTACCAAAAACAGAAAAAATACTAAGAAAATGGGTGATAACTCTCCAATAAAAAAATAAATGATGCTGTTTTTGACAGACGACACAGACAGAGTTTCGTCAACGGAATTAATTCATGGTGGAAACTAAATCCTTAAGTGTCTGAACATAACGAATTCTAAAGGCCTACTTTCCTGTTTTGAAAAATGGAAAATCTTAAAATGGATTGAAGCTGCAAAAATCTATCGACCATGAACAACAAAATGTTGTGACCAAGAAAAAAGAAGTGGAGTGCCATTTTGAGTCGCCTTTTAGATGTTTTTCTCTTCCTTGCACGCTAAAATCTTCCTCTTAGAGGGGATTTCATTAGACAAAAGAGAGTTTTTTTAGTTAATCTATTGTCAAAATAGTGCTAAAAGAGCACATGCAAAAGTGAACGGGTAGATTCTTTTTGTCCATTTAAAGACATTAAAAATGAGTTCAATATTTCGGAATTATTTTCGATAGTACTCCAGACATATCACATGTAGATCAGATGAGTTATCAGATATGTTCATATTGAGGGCAATTAAGTTGCAGTGAACGAATGTTTTCTAGGTTTCTTCCCTACAGCTGGAAAGACTGCAGTCAAACTTGTCGGGCACAAGGATATAATAACGCTGCAACCATGGCAAGAATTATGGTGAAAATAATGGTGCTGTACAAGCAATAATTTAAGAACAAGCTGAAAACGTTGTTTATGCTTTGTATCAATTGCTATGGTGAACTCTTCCGGGAATGTTAGTTCAAGTGTAACATATTTCGGAATAGTAGAAGCGAGATAACTCGTTCTTTTCGTCATCCACATATTGATGAGAATTTCTAATGAAAATTGCTGGTGTTTGGGGGAAAATGTCTAGTAGAGACTACATGGAGTGCTCATCACGATGCTGTTAAATCACTAAGGAATATTTTGAGAAACTTGTATAAACACTCGAAGACATGTGTGACGCCAGCAGCAGCAAAGAAAACGTTGATACAAGAGATGCAGCATCTACACAGGTTTTTTTAAGCAATTGTGTTCCAGTGGCTTCTTGTAAAAGAAGTTTCTCAAAATTTTAGTTAATAACATCTTACTTAAGATGTGCAAGGACCCAAACATGACCTACCAGTCTTTCCATATTGTCCATGGAAGAGAACCGAACAGTAAATTTTGATATTTATTTTAGCAAAATAAACTCACACAATCGCGTTTAGTATTTGTCGTTTTATTTTGAGGGTGCTCAATAGAAAGTCGCCCCGGGTGCCAACCCATGCTACGCCGCCACTGGTATCTCGTGTTATTTTAAATGAAATGTAATGAATGTGTAAACAATTGTTGGTTAACCTAAAATAAAATAGTTTTTTTTTTTTAACAATCAACTCCCATTTTCAACAAAATCCTGAAGGCTGCAGCCTGCCGTATTATTATTACCTATAATCTTTGCTGGAGCCTTTTGTTTTGGTATAAGTAGGTATATCATTGACTCTTTGGACTGAAGCCGTGCGGGAGGATGGCTAGGTGACTAGTATAGATCTACTGGGTATGACTTGCACCGTATAATGCGTTTTATTAATAACAAAAGGTGACCATATTTATCAGCTGACCATATTCGACACAGGTAGGATTTAGGAAGGTAGGTGTTCTAAGGAAGAAAACAGAGCTAACCAATTAATTTTGAAAATATTTGAACAAAATGTATTCAAAGGATTTCAAAATTATATTATGTTGGCAGTACCGTTTTACATGTCATGTCACTATACCTATTTTGTCTTGTCAAACAAAAGTCATTTCATTTGAGTTTTCTCTCATGTTTTCTGTTTGCAACCGTCGTGGCGCGCGATTTTTCTAATTCAATTCTTGTTGGACACCAATTTACTGCGTAGACATTAAAATTTTGTTACAAAAATGAGTGCGTGGCCTGAAGTTACGACTGCAAAATCGGAAAATCGCCATGAAATCAAATTGGCGGGTGCGGCGATTTCGAAACGTATTTCGGAGAGTGGTTTAGACAAAGGTATATTTCAATTAACAAATATTAACCTTCTAAATATCAGTGACACATGTCTATCAGTTATACCGGACGATATAAGTCGCCTGGTGAACCTGCAATCTTTGCTGTTATTTGGCAACAAAATAACAGATTTCAATAAAAACATAACCTCTTTGAAAAAATTGAAAGTGCTGGATTTGTCGAGAAACCAACTCAAAAGTATTCCGGAGAGTCTTAACGACATGAAAGAGTTGACAAGTATCAATTTAAGTTCCAATGAAATAGAAGAAATGCCGAAATTCACCGATTTTCCCAGTTTGCTTACTATTGATGTGTCAAATAACAAATTGGCGAGTTTTTTGGATTTGGAGAATGCTGTCCTGGCTCATTTAACGGATCTGAAGATTAAAGGAAATGCTATTGAAATGTTGCCGAGCTACATCGCCCATAGCTTGCCTTCATTGAAGAATTTTGATATCGGAGACAATCAATTGAAGACGGTTCCCGGAGAAGTGGCCAACATGGCTAAATTGAAAGGTAAGACTTCTCATATATATATATATCCTACCCTCTAATACATACTTTCAAATAATGTTTGATGCATTTTTGTTTCCCTACTTGCAATAAATTCATTTTAATTATTAGTATTTTGAAATTATGTTGTAATATTGCACCACAGTTGACACATCTTGGTATTATAGTACTACACATTGTTTTGGACCCAACCAACAATTTATTTTATTCCAGAAATCAATCTCAAAGGCAACAAATTCACTGACAAGAGATTCATGAAACTCGTAGACCAGTGTCGCACCAAGCAGATATTAGACTACATCCGCGACCACTGTCCTAAGTCGGACCAGACCCAGCCTGCAGGCAAGGGCAAAGGTAAAAAGGGCAAGAAGGAAGAACCAGCACCTGAGGAGACAGAGTGCGATCTCTGCCATTCAATGAATATTTTACATGTGGAAGATGATACTCGACGGGTAAAGATTATTGAGAACCAAGTGGCTGTGGTTCGTCCGTATATCCTGTGCTGCATCGTGAATGACCTGTGTTTTAATGAGTCAACCTTTAAAAAGTTTATACAGCTACAGACGAAACTGCATGACACAGTCTGTGATAAGAGGAATGTTGCTACAATCGCTACCCATGACTTGAATAAGATTGCACCAGGTTTGTATTTTATTGTTTATTTATTTATACTTCATGTACATTTCAATGCCAAGCAAAACAGCTGGCTATTTAAAGTATTTATTTTATAAATATTGACTTGTAGATCCCATAGCATGTTATGAACAAGATTATAGGTTTTGATTATAAAAATATATAGATAGATTTGAGTAGGATCTTCTGGGAACTACTTAATCACTATTTCAATATTCCCAGGTGACCTAGTTTACACAGCAAAAGCCCCAGGAGCCCTGAAGCTGACCCCACTGTCAAGGTTGCGACCCTACTCTGGCGAGCAGTTGTTCCAGCAGCTCACGGCAGAGGCTGAGGCTCTACGCAAGGAGAAGAAGAGGAATGTCTACTCTGGTATACACAAGTATGTAATATTCATGTCACTACATTAGTTACCAACAGCAAATGTGATATATTTATTGGTCTCCTTTGTGTAAAATATAGAAGGAGCTTGTGACTATATATAATAGCAGCCACTTGGGTTGATCTTTAGGTTAAGCAGCGCTTGCCTAGCACTAATACTAACTAGGTTGTGGAGCTCAGATAGGCAGTCCCTCCATGTAAAATACTGGTGTAAACCTGCATCCGGTAAGACTGGAAGCCGACCCCAACATAGGGAATTGGGAAAAGGCATATTATGATATAAAACATAGAAGATTGTATAATATGAAAATTGGACTCTGTTCCTTACCAGCTGAAGTCACTTTACATTACAATTTTTTGCTACAGATACTTGTACTTACTGGAAGGCAAGCCTGTGTACCCATGTCTGCAAGACGCTAGTGGAAAGGTCATCAGTTTCCCTCCAATTACCAACTCTGAGGATACTAAGGTAAATGTTTATGAGGAATTAATAACTATGTCTAAATCACAGTCGTAATAATTCTCGAGAATGGTAACATGCCCAAATATTTCTTTTTCTTTGATCGCGTATTACTCAAAGTATAATTGTCGCCTTTTTTCTAGGTTTGAATTTTTATGGAAGTCGGTATCGCCATTTTGTTTTATTTTTCTGCAAAAGCATGACGCATGATTTAATTACTATAGGGATAGTGGATAAATAAAACAAACAATGGCTTTAGGATAATTATGCAAAGATATTTGTAGGTATAGTTTTTTTTTAGCGATCTTTAACCTTTTGAACGCCAGACCATAAACGCACGCGCGTGCGCGGCACGCCGAGAAACTCATTTTACCTACATCACAGAGTATAGTAATATATATGACCTACATTATGGTGTCGTTGGCGTCCAGGGCACGCGTTTGCTTGTCATATAACATGTGACAATAGCGTTCAAAAGGTTAACTTGAAATACCTCGGCAATGCGACAAGATTTATAACGTTTATACGTCGAACTATAAACACCAATTTCGTCGTGTGCTTCAAGTTGGAAATCTTTTCTGTATCACAATTCCTTCCTGTGCTTGTTGCTAAATAATGGCAACCACACGGGTCGATCTTTAGCTTAAATTCGCGCTTACCAAGGTCGGCTTGTGGAGGGGTGATCACCCGTTCCAAAGTAAATAGAGGGGAAGTAGGTTATCTCCGGCCCAATTCACGATATAAATGCCTACTGTCATAGGGTTGTCACTTTTAGCTAAATTTTAATTCAGTAGGTACCTATAAATTGGCAAGGGTCGAGAAGTTGTATTTTTTACTTTTATTTTCTGGGTACAGGGTTTGTCAGGCCTCTCTAATTTGTACTATCACAAATTCATTAGTTTAAAGCCCAGCCCTGTCAAAGATCTCATAATAGTCAATAAAATTCTGCTGTCCGTACAAAAACACGGCCACGGAGCGGCACAAACTACGCCGCACGTAGGTACTGTCGCTTTGACCTGCCGTGACCTTGTTGCGCGCCGTATGATTTCGTATGCCTACTAAGTGTCCAACTCGTAACCTTTTATTAATATTTTTGGGACAAAATATAACACGGTGTAAAAACTATTGGAATCGATTCAGTTACTTATTCTGAACAAACTATATTCAGGTTTCGCATATACTAAAAATAATGTTGTATATAATTTAAAATTAGTCAATAACTTATTTTTAATTACGATTTCATAACTGTGGGTAGTTAGGTACTTAGTTAATATACCTACAATACTGAGAAATCGGCACAACTAAGCGTAAACAAAGCAATAGCGGTAAATCAGTTGACAGATCAAAAGTACAAACATTCTAGTGGGAAAGTAGACCTACCTACCTACCTACTTCGCGATAACTCGCGGTACTTCTTAGCGATAAGACCGCCATTGTAACCATAGATTTAACATCTTTTTGTAAAACAGTTTTGTTTCGTAGATTTTGGTGTGCAATAAAGTATATTCTATTCTACTTCCTCTGTGTGATAGAAAACTAATATGCTAATACAACAAAAAGAAGTCAGTAGGTAGGTAGGTATCTCATTATGAAGTAAAAAATTGAATTATGCTAGAATAAGTGAGTAGCTTACCTTTCCTGTTCAATAGGTAATTTGAACTGAGACAATTCTGGAATTGATGAATTATTAAGACACCCAAACACACAGCAATACTTTCTCCCGCGGTTATCAGACATTTTTTATTCGTTTAGCGGTGCCGAAAAGCCGTGACGCGCGAACCTCGTGCAGTGTTAGCCCCGACTGGCGCAGCGCGAAAGGAGCCGAGATTTTGTTTAGTGTGCGTGCGGCGACGCATAGATACTACGGCGCACACATACAAGCCGCGCGCTACGCGTTTGTATGAAGTTATCGTACTTCCCCTCTTTATACTATGCCCGTTCTATACCGAGTTTCCTCTGTGCTTCCGATAACACGTTAAACCGTTGGTCCCAACTGTAATTTTCAATATTTTCAACAATCGTAACAGGTTGTCAGTAAGTGTGTCCAGTAAGTTTGAGAACCAGTCTAACCATCTCCAAGGAGTGTCGTATTACCACCTAGATTTTGAAGGTCAGATAGGCAGTCGCTTCAAGTAAAGGACTGATATTCAGCTGCACCCGGTTAGAATGGAAGCGGACCGAAATGCCTAAGGAGATAATGATCATATTTCTTCCCTCAGATGTCTCAAGAAAGCAAGTCGATGTTGGTGGAAGTCACGTCACATACTTCACTCGGCGCCTGCAAGACTGTCATGAACAAGCTGCTGCAGGAGTGCTTACTTCTAGGCATAGGGCCCCAAGAGCCTGAAGCTGCCTTCCACACGCTGACTGTGCAGCAGGTAAGGGCATCCTAAATATTATAAAATATAATATTATAAAAGCGAAAGTTTGTGAGAATGAATGTAAGTATAACTAACACATAAGCTACCATGCTATACTAGCACCTATACTAGCTGCGCCCCGCGGCTTCGCCCGCGTGATGATAAAAAAAGCATCCTATGTGTTATTCCAGACTATAATCTACCTCTGTAGCAAATTTCATCAAGATACGTTCAGTAGTTTTTACGTGAAAGAGGATCAAACATACATTCATACTCACTATTTCGCATTTATAATATTAGTAGGTTTATAGATGCGATTTTCGGTTCTAGTGCCGTAAGAAATTAGGGGGGAGGGGTAATTATTTTAGTAAGTAGACAAAAAAAGTAGATTTGCAGAAAGTCGGACGTAATAAAGCCGCCGACTTTTATTTGTCATTGACTTTTTGCCACCGACTACGACTTCCAGAAGTAAAATTATTTTACACTTTTTTGTATTATTTCGGAACTCGGTATTTATTTTTAAGTTTCGGTGTTTTTAATATCACTAGTTTTTCTACATGTATGCATTGATTTATTTCGGCTATATTATTAATATAAGAAAAAACGTATTTTAGGAATATCACTTCTCAAAAGCCGTTGATAGACACTCAACACAATCACACACGTATTTTTGTTATTTTCCATCCTCAGTTCTGTGTATGTAAAGTCACCATATGTTTTTAACAATATTTCATGGAGCGGTTCGTGGAAGACACCTACTCTTCAAACGCGTCAATAGTAGGGTACAATCGCTGTGATAAACGGATACTAATTATGGATCTTAATGTTGCTGAAATAAATTCATTCATTAATATGGACAGACAGATGGACTCGACGAATCATTATTTTTTCCATTTGAGAAAAGCAATGACGCAAACTGAAAGAGGCGAATCTTACTTCTATTTTTAACACAAATTAATCCTTTATATATTTTTCCTCCAGGTTAAAGTGGTGGATCTAGAAGGAAATCTCAAGAACGTGTACCCATCACGAACTGACTGCGTCTTCGAAGGCACGAATATCAAGGTCCTACGTAGCAACAAGAAGTAATACTGTAACTTTACTTATACCTATACCATTGCCGAAAAATCATTGAAGGAGGATGCGAAAGAATAGTTCCATTGACTCACAGTATACGGCCGGTATTATGGTATGGCAACATCGGCCTTTAGAAGTAGTTCGGTCTTTGTACAACGTTATCTCGTTCTAAATCTGAATTTGTCTCTATGCTGCTACTGTAAGCCCTCACATAAGGGTGATAATTTGTTTTCGCGCTCTGCATTTTCAACACTCAAGTGTTGAGCCGGATGATGAAGAGTCCGACAGAGCCAATACCAATTCGTTAAAAATGGCTCGCTGTATCATTATCAACTTGGCGTCAAAAAGCGTGTAAAAAATCCAAGTGCGTAAAAGAAATTGTTGCGTTAAAAAAAACCGGCGGGAAGGCTCAATTGCCACCTCATGTTCATGATGTCAGAATCTTTCGTAATAGGAGTCAAACGGTGTCAATGGTCTTCAAAAATAAGGATCTGTCGAAATATTTCCTATGGTGTAACTCTATGTAATGGAACATTTATGTAAACAAAAAAAAGCAATACAAAATGCCTTCTTGTGATTAATTTGAAATATAACTAAATACAATATTATACCAATAAACGCACAAAAATAAATAATGGAGTTTAAAATCTGAACAGGTGATGAACCGATGAGTCCGCATACTACTTGCAACAGCCAATGGACGTCAACCAATTGATTAAATCCATTGGTCAAAATAATTGCCCGTTACACATTATGTATTCACACTTGTATGTCAGAAAATGTAATTATTACTTTTTTTTTCTTTGAATGAATGATTGAATTTAATTTTATAATTTTGATGATAGTTTTCTTTAGTTCATAATCAATGTTGTGTTTAAAATTAAAATGTGTTAGTATTCGCGCAAATTGCTTGTTTGTGTGGTTAAAGTTTTATAACTTTGTAATTCATCAACTTATAGAGGTTATATTATAAACACTTAACATGTTCTGAAAAGCTCAAACTCAAAGCATTTATTTCAATTAGACCATTACAGGCACTTTTGAATGTCATAAAAACAAGTACAAAAAAATGATGCTGCTACAATCCCGGTCACAAGGCATAATAACTTGTGAAAGTACTGTAGTTGCCCATTCCAAAGCGTTGATCTCTATGGAGAAGAATGGGCAAGAAACTCCATGGACACTCTTTTAAATTATAATATTTTTACAAAATCGTATTTACATCATTCGTGTTGAGATTATACAAATATGTGAGAACGATGTAGAAAGACGTGCACAGTAAGAGCGTCCAGAGTAAATAAAAAGCAAAATTCAATTTAAAATCTAAATAAATTAAAAAAAAAAAATGACCGTGGTAGTTAAAAAAATGACCAGTCCCAACTGACAGCGCCCGTTCACGAACATGACGTATGGATCAGCCCCATTCAGCTCGACCATTTTGAAGGGAGCTAAATGACCCGACACACCCGCCACTATCAGCGAGACATTTAAGTGAGCATGACACTATTAACCACCAGGGCCTCGTCAAGTCAATGATAATACATAGCACTCACATATGGGCTTAATAATTATACAATACTAGAGAATTGATTCTATACATTGCAAAGATAGTCTTACAATCTTCTGCAGCTTCCACTATAGCTTCGGGTACTTATCAATGAGTTTACCCCTATGCTTGAGGAGCAGGACCAGCATTGAGCCAAGCATTTTTATCATCAATATAATCCCCCAACTTATAATATGCTTGCCTACATAGTGTGCGTTTAATACAAGATTTAAATTTCGTTTCATTCAGTTGAAGAATGTGGGGAGGTATTTTATTGTAGCATTTCAAACAGTACCCCATGAAAGATGAGTCTACTTTAGCTAACCTGAAACCCGGCTGAACCAATTGGTCCCTGTTTCTAGTATTATACTTGTGTCTATCACCTCGTTTACCAAATAGATGCAAATTTTTTCTGACGTACATGATGTTTTCATAGATATATTGACAAGGTACTGTCATGATGTTAATTTCCTTAAACTGTTCTCTTAGAGAATCTCGTCTACGTAGATTATAAATGGCTCTAATGGCTCTTTTCTGCAGAATAAATACAGACTCGATGTCTGCAGCCCGTCCCCAAAGTAAAATACCGTATGACATTATACTATGAAAATAACTAAAATAGACTAGCCTCGCGGTATCTACATCAGTAAACTGACGGATTTTTCTGACAGCATATGCTGCTGAACTAAGCCGTCCTGCAAGAGATGTTATATGCGGACCCCATTGTAGCCTTGAATCGAGCGTTATCCCCAGGAAAACAGTTTTATCGACGAATTCTAGTTTCTCTTGATTCAATACTATGTCACAATCACTACTTTTGACGTTTGGCAGAGCAAATCTTATGCACTTCGTTTTTTTCCCATTTAATACCAAATTATTGGCGGTGAACCAATCATTTACCTGTAATAGGGCGTTATTTAAGTCGTCTAGATTTGTGGCACGTCTATTTATCTTAAATATTAAAGAAGTATCGTCAGCAAACAACACCATTTGTGGTTGGTTTTTAAATAAATGGGGTAGATCATTAATATATACTAAAAAGAGGAAGGGACCTAATATCGATCCTTGTGGTACACCCATCTTTACATTTAAACCCATTGAATTGACACCATTTATTTGCACTTGCTGCTGTCTATCATTTAAATATGATTTTACTAAACTAAGCGCAAGTTTTCCTAGGCCGTAATGTTCAAGTTTCAAGAGTAGGGTTTCGTGGCTAACACAATCAAACGCTTTTGAAAGGTCACAAAAAATTCCTATGGCATCCTGTGCCTCTTCCCACGCAGTAAATATGTGTTTTAACAAGGTAACACCAGCGTCAGTCGTACAACGTCCTTTGGTATAATCGCATGTCCCTATACTATTTCTCGGACTAAAAATCAGCTACTGATATTTTTAAGTAAAAAATTGTCTGTGATGAATCATGCTAGGAAAGTATTGATGTAACATATTAATACCGTGCCGATTGTAACTTAAAGAGTAAGAGAAAGTTTTTGTTAAATGTTTTCTTTTTAATACTAAGTATTTTTGTAACCTTCGTTTTGTTTTATTTCTTCGTACCCTACATACACCCTACATCTAAAAATATAAGGACACGATATGATGTCGTATTGTTAGATATAAATAAAAATCGCTGTCGTTAATCGCGGCAGTCGTGCTTGAAAAAGTTAGCCTGCCTTGTGCCTTAGATATCCCCATTTACAGAGGAAGTAAAGGCTAAAATGTTTAACGACATTTCCTTTTGAGAATAGTTTAGTAATCCAGATGGTGACCACGATAAACTGCAATTAAGTTGCTACCCAGAAAGTTCGATTGTGTAGAAGCGTGCGTTACGGTACGTTCACAGAGCAGTCCGTTTTACAGGCCTCCTTTATCGTATACCTTTTTATACGGCGATGGTGGCTGTATGACGGAGTTCACACACATAACAGTGCCGATCCGTTTTATCAGATAGAAGATATGCGAACATTGCATCCAGTAGCGACGGATCCGTTAAAACGATCCTGTAAAAGATACTACTGTGTGATCGTACCCTTATCTGGCACCTTCTACCCGGATTTAAAAAGGGTGCCAAATTCTACGCAAACTCATTTTGCTGCCAAAAATACTATAATATTTCGGTATTTTATTGCGTTGGTCCAAATGACAGTCGCTCCGTGTGCATAAAGTGTCGGAAGCCAAAGCCAATGGACTTTCATAGCTGACTGTATTATACGGATAAACTTGGTACTTTTTTGTGAATTTCATCCATCATGCAGGCAGCAACCTATGAGGTTGTCAGTGTACTTAACCGCAAGGAACATATTTACTCTAACTTAACCGACAAAAACTAAACGACTACACGCTGAGGGTACCCCCTGTAGAGTACGAGCCTCGGCGTGGGGCGTCGCTGGGGGACAAGTCAACAAAGTGACACACTTGATCTTTGTAATATCATTATTTGGGGACTGGTTTAAAGTTACTGGCTTAGCATCGCGGGTTTTATCGAGGGTCGGATCTGGACGTCGCGTCGCGACAGGCCTTGTCTGCGAGGGTGGTATGACAGCGATATTTTTGCAGCCTCCTGGGGAAGGGTGATAGCGTCATCAGCATCAGGTGTGTCGAGATTATGCCTAGGACGGCGAATCCTGCTAATTCGCGAGGGCTGATGCGATAAAGGGTTACGATGTCTTATCGCTGAGTCAAACAACCACTTGGAAAGGCATTTTATGAATTAAAGGACGGTGGAGATTGTAAAATGGGGTGATATTATATTTATGACGCGATATTACGTAAATATCTGTTCTGAAGAATCTGCATCCCATGGATATGTCGGGGGTTGGGGTGGACAAGAAATTGGAGCCTACTCATGGCAAAGGCATAAATAAATAAATAAATAAATATTTGGCTGGTATCTTCCTGGGATCACAGTAGGTAATCGCACTGAGAGTAAATTACTTTTTTTTATGAATGGCATCTCGCAGTTCAACCAAGGAGGTTGTCGTCTGCTTAACCGGGCGAATCCTGTGGGTGCCTTAAAAATTAAGACCTCCAGCCAGGGTATAAACTTATAAACTAAGCGACTACACGCTAAGGGCACCCCCTATGGGGTACGAGCCTCGGCTTAGGGCGTCGCTGAGGGACATGTAAATTACTGTGCAAACATGTTTATTTATACCGCCGCCAATCGACGAGTAGTGACGAAAGTGGGTAGAGGCCATAAGTTGCTTGTCCTGCCCAGCTATCCTTTTTTTTTTCGGTTTTAAGCGCGAGTCAAAGGAACGGCACTACGAGCGCGAACAGCCATCAGAACTGACTTGACAAACTGCGTTCTGTCAGCTGCAGCTTTGTCGTTAGCAAGTATGATGACTTATAAAGTTGTACCTATATGCAATATAATGTCACCACGCCACGCGCCAATAATGAATGATCGAATAACATATTATTATTGAAAAGTTAGCGAGGCGAATACTAGAATGTGCAGTACTGCGATGTTCGTCCGGAATAGAATAAAACTTTTCAGCAAAAAAACTGCCTTTTCAGTTGTGGAATGATCTTTTCTCACACAAATTCTTATTGAGGATACATTTTCCATAGCTACTAAGAGATATTACCATGTCGTCAATATACCATTAGGAGACATTTTTAAGACAAATGGTTTTGGTCACAACTAGACCAAATTGAAAACCACACGGGAAGCACCAGCTTCCAAATATACTAAACTAGCTTTTGCCCGCGGCTTCGCTCGCGTCAAATTCGGGCTAACACAGTTCCCCTTGCGCCTTATTGATTTGTAATAGTAACGCTAAGTTTTCCCTTTCCTTCCCTCTTTCTCCCTCACATCCCACTTTTTTCAAATTAGCCTATGTCCGTCTCCTGGTTCCCAACTATCTCTGTACCAAAATTCATCAAAATCGGTTTAACCATTAAAGCGTGAAGAGGTAACAAACAAACAAACTCACCTTCGCTTTAAGTAAGGATACTAAATAACAATCAAAAGCTTGGTTAACACAGTCGAAAGTTCTGAGGTAAAAAATACAGTCGATTGATAACCTCCTCCTTTTTTGTAATAGGTAAGCTTCTAAGTCTAGGGAAATATTCGCGGCAGCAAACAGAAGAGTGCAGTAAAGAGAGAGAGGATGCGGCATTCATCCTCTAATGATCCTCTCTCTCTCATTGTGTTTGAGGAGCAGGCAGAAATGGCATATAAATTCCACAGAAGTGTTATTTCCTCTATGAGATATTCCCGTGAATAGCCAACTTTATATCTTGAAATAAAAAATAAACACTTTTCTCCAATTTTTTTCTATAGCAACAATAAAAATTGAGTGTCAATGTCAAATTTCCTTGTGTCATTTTAATAACAAGTTCTAACAGGTGTGCGTTGTTTTGTTTAACTTCTGTATTCTAAATGGCGTAAGAAACGATTTAAAATGAGGCGCAGCTTAGCGCCGAGCCAGGTCGGCTCAAGCGACAATGTTTTTAAAAGCCCACTGCTAGAATCCAAACGAAATAAACGGCGTGAATGTACAAAGATTCCATTGACTCAGAAATCGGCTTCACAAGCATTAACTGCTTCTGAACATGAGAATTTAATCAAGCAAATACTGAACAAGCCTTTCAAGGTTCCCATACCGAACTATGTGTCCTCTTTTTGCGGCAAAAGCCTGGGCTTGAAAAGGACTCAGGTCAGACGAGCCTTACACGATCCTGATGAGCCGAATGCGTTGGTATTGTACAGGCCGCCGTACATCCCTGAACATGAGAAGATGAAAATGAGTCCTAATGACATCAGAGTGGCTGTCGTTGTGGATCCAGTGCTAGGGAACATCTTAAGACCTCATCAGAGAGAAGGAGTGAAGTTTATGTACGATTGCGTCACAGGACATCAGATAGAGAACGCCTATGGCTGCATCATGGCTGACGAAATGGGATTAGGAAAGACTTTACAGTGCATTACTCTGTTATGGACACTTTTGAGACAAGGACCAGACTGTAAGCCTACCATCTGCAAGGCAATAATTGTTTGTCCAAGTAGTTTGGTCAAGAATTGGTACAATGAGATCCATAAATGGCTGGGACAGAGAATCAATGCTCTGGCCATGGATGGAGGGTCTAAAGCTGACATAACACTGAAGCTACAGCAATACATGAACACGTTTACCACAACTCGAGTAGCCACCCCAGTCTTAATCATCTCGTATGAGACATTTAGAATTTACTCCAATATTCTCCACTCTTCTGAAGTTGGATTAGTCTTATGTGATGAGGGACATAGACTGAAAAACTCTGAGAACCAAACATACCAAGCATTAATGGGTTTGAAAGCCAAAAGAAGAATTTTGATATCAGGAACACCAATCCAGAATGATTTGACAGAATACTTTAGTTTAGTACATTTTGTCAATGAAGGAATCCTAGGAACTGCTCATGAATTCAAGAAGAGATATGAAAATCCAATTTTGAGAGGCCAAGATGCTTTAGCTACTGCTTCAGAAAGAGAAAAAGCGCAGGAATGCCTATCAACATTAACCTCCATTGTTAACAAATGTATGATACGCAGAACAAGCAGTTTGCTCACTAAATATCTACCTGTTAAGTTTGAACAAGTCATATGTGTAAAGATGACTCCCCTTCAGACCCAGTTGTATAAGAACTTCATCAACTCTGATGCAATCCGCAACAAGTTCAGCGGAACTGGAGAAAAGAACACTCTCAGTGCTCTATCAAGCATCACCACTCTTAAGAAACTCTGTAACCATCCAGATTTAGTTTATGATAAGATTCTAGAAAGATCCGAAGGTTTTGAAAAAGCCTTGAGCCTGTTACCAAGTAATTATGACATAAAAGATGTGAAACCAGAATTGTCAGGAAAGCTTATGATTTTAGATTGCATTCTTGCTAACTTGAAGACTAATACTGATGACAAAATTGTACTTGTTTCGAATTATACACAAACTTTAGATTTATTTGAGAAATTATGTAGAAAGAGATCTTATTTATATGTGAGACTGGATGGCTCTATGACTATCAAGAAGAGGGCAAAAGTAGTTGAGAGTTTCAACAATAAAGAAAACAAAGAATGGATATTTATGCTGAGTTCCAAAGCTGGTGGTTGTGGACTTAATCTTATTGGAGCAAATCGCCTTATTATGTTTGACCCTGACTGGAACCCAGCCAATGATGACCAAGCCATGGCAAGAGTCTGGCGTGATGGACAGAAGAAACCTTGCTACATATACAGGCTCCTTGCAACAGGAACCATAGAGGAGAAGATATTCCAAAGACAAGCACACAAAAAGGCTCTGAGTGACACTGTTGTTGATCAAAATGAGGAATCTCTTAGACACTTCACTTCTGATGACTTGAAAGATCTGTTTAGATTAGAAGAAAACACATTATCAGACACACATAGCAAGTTTAAATGCAAAAGATGTGTAAATAACATCCAAGTTACAATTCCACCAGAAAATTCTGATTGTACGTCAGATTTGTCAAATTGGTATCACTGTGCAGACAAGAAAAGCCTTGCAGATTTAGTTCTAAAACAATGCTGGGACTTAGCAAAGACAATTTCCTTTGTTTTCCACCACAGATCTGCACAAGTTGAAGCCGAGAAGGCTATAGAGGCAGAAAAAGAGAACATTCCAGAACCAAAAAGAAGGAAGGTAGAAATTGATGAGGATTACTCTGAACCTGATGATAGTGGTGATGAAGATTATAAGTGAATATTTAATGCTGGTCATTTATATCAGGGAGGAAATTATGTTGATTTAATGTAAATAAGTTTTTCTTTAAGTTTAAATGCCTACATTATGGAAAAAATATTTATATTGATTACAGTATTTTTTGTATTTTGCGTTTTATATGAATTATCTTTCTAGCTCTTGCTAGTTCCATACTTTGTCTTTTATTGTTTAGGTACCTTTGGTAAGGGGTAAAATAAAAGTAGAAAAATAACATAACAACATATAATAAATATTCACAAATATATTGGTACAAAAATAATATATTAAATACTAAATAATAAACCTTGTTCCTTATGCACAAACACTAAATAATACATTTTCAAACTGTTGCTTACTATACTGTTGCTAAAACAGCTACATACACAGAAACATATACGAGCGAAACAAACTAAAATCTTATAGCTATACAAATTAACCTAATCTACAAAATCAAAGAAGTATGTGCGTTAGAAAAATATAGAATAAAAGATCATTCATGGTTTGAATAACATATTTCTAGTACAAATCCATTTTGTACTAGAAATATGTAATTCAAACCATGAAGCTGAAAAATTACATGCATGGGACCATCATCGAAATGGCAAAAAAAAACAATCAAAAACCTTTTTTTCAAAACTATTATAACCTGGTCTCTACTACGGTGTGCGATCCGTAGTAGAGAGATCAGGTTAAAATGGTTTTGTGTAGGTTGATGTGCCGTCGTCTGTACATTGTCAATACTTTATCTTTAACTGGAACAACTAAGCTTAAGTCCATAGGACCAGCTGGGTGGTTGCGCTGAATATCCTCGCTTATCGGCTTCCTCGTTTACTTCATACGGATTTTTGAAGAGTTTCAGCAAAAATCGCACCTGTGAAAAAACAAACGTTTAGGAGAAAGATACAAGATATCAGTTACCATAGCTGTTTGCGGTTGGCAACCAAAAGTCCAGTCGCAAACTTACAAAGTAACAAGTTGACGTTTAGTTTGACTTAGGTACGACCTTCTATTTTCAAGCAAATAGTCGTTGTTGTCAACAAATGATTGTACCTCATAAGGTGAATTGTAGCTCGAGAGGTGGTCCCATGAAAACTTAAAATTGCGGTTAATTCTTACAGTCTTCCCAAATTATTATACGAAAACAAAACATCTAAAATAAGAGAGATGAGAAGACATTGGCTGTTGTGCTTCGTATCGCGGGTTTGATTACCGCGTAGAACAACTATGTATGTTGAGCAAGTAGTTTGTAAATGCACCCACGTCACAGTAACGATTCTTGATTGGAGCAACATTTTTTTTTTAATAAAACGAGATATAAGTACGTAGGTACCAATGTATGGAATGGAATCTTTATTGCAACATGGTAACCCCATTTCAAATTTACTGCAACACTTAAATTGTCTATGGACATTCATACCTTTTCAAAGTCATTATTCTCAGCATCCTTGATAGCTTCCTCTAGCATCCAGTTCCTTGGCACATACACTGGATTAACTTTGACCATTCTCTCTATTCGCTCTTCCTCAGACACTGTAATCATGGCAAAAATAGGATCAGCGCATTTGTAACCAACGAGGGTTTGTATGTCATGTTCTTTTATTTTGTAGGTATTAAAAGGGTTATAAAAATCGGCTTACAATTATCTTTGTTCAGTCTCTCATTGTAGACTTGCACCCACTTGCCCCAATTCGCTGCTTCGCTCAACTTACTGAGGGACCATTTCGTGTCTAGAATCGACTTATCTGTCAACATATTTGGCGCTACCTGTAAGAAATTGGACTTTTAAATTAAAATTAAGTACACTGTGCTTTCATATTTATATTACGTCTGACAGCACCAACAAAAAAGAAGAAAATCAATGAAGGATGGTTGGTGGTAGTGAAAAAAACCGGCCAACTGCCAAGAGCGAGTCACGCTTGCAAATTAAAAAAATAATTAAAAATTGAAAATTAAAACCAAAAATTGACAGCTAATGGTTCTTTGTGTTAATAACCAAATTAATCCAGTCTTATCAAGGGACATCGTATTATCCAGTACTAACTGGGTTGTGGAGGTCAGATAGGCAGTCGCTCCATGTAAAATACTGCAGCTGCATCCGGTAAGACTGGAAGCCGACCCCAACATAGTTGGGAAAAGGCTAGGCAGATGATGATGGTTCTTCGTGTTAATATTGTCTGTATTTATTGGCTTGTAGTTAGAAATAAACATAATATTATTATTATTTATACACGGCCATAACTTTTGACTGTGTGGACTTAAAGGGTTGATTTTTTTCACAGCATAAAGGGACCACAGAATTTTGCTTGTACCTACTCGATTTTGGGAATCATGTTGGCAATGGTAAATGTTATTCCAATTTCATAGTCTGAGAGGTCTACCATGAAATTTATACACTTTTGTGTTGTGACAAATGAAACGTCTTGCGTTTATTAACTCTTTATCTTTCAAGATATATCTGTCTGTAATGTGACCAATTACCTCAGCAAGTTGTCTGAAAGTAGCAGTAAAGTCCGCCATTTTGAGCTGCATCATTCCAAGTAGATCTTCCACGAGCTTTTCGTCGCCTTCTTTAATTTCTTTGAGGCCAAGCTTTAGTAGATAAGTTTCCCTAAAATTGAAAGAAAAAAATGTTTAATCCTACTAAAATATTATAAACGCGAAAGTATGGATGGATGTATGGATGATTGTAACTCTTTCACGCAAAAACTACTGAATGTATTTTAATGAAACTTTACAATAACATAGCTTATACTTCAGAATAACACATAGAACAGCGAGTGAAACCGCGGGGCGCAGATAGTTTTATATAAAGCATTCCATATTAACTATATCCAAATCAAATCAAGTGTGATTGTCGCAAGTCGTCTTACAAAATACCCTATTCTGTTGTATGCTAAGTTCATTTTACATTAGATATAATTAAACTTACAATACTTTAGTTTTGACGTAGTTTTCGAGTGTAGCTTGGATGTCTTTGATCTCTTGCTTCTGTTTCTCCGACAGAATAGGCTCCAGGGCTTGAGCTAATTTGTCCAAGTTCCATAGAAGAATCTACAATTATCATGGAAGTATTTTCTGTTATTATTTGTTCAACTGCTGTGAATTTGATTTGTCCCATATCTGATTATACAAAAGTTAATTTCATGATGCTACTGCTGATCCATATATTGTTATTGTATAATCATTATTATATCTATGCCTTAATCGCCTTTACAGACGCCATAATGAAGTTAACGCCGTTAATTGCTATGTTCACAATGTGTCGTTGTTTATTATTCTTTCCAATATTACTTATATTTAACACTTTAAAATTTTTGGCCTTAATTAATGGCTAATAGTCATGTATCTATTTATTACCAGAACTGTCGAGGGATCAGGACAAAGCTGAATACACTGTATTTGAATATTCTGGCCAATGCTTACGATATTATTATTTTTACCGAGACCTGGCTGACACCTGATATTTCCGATAACGAATTTATTGACCAACGTTATCTTGTATTTAGATGCGATCGTGACCGTATTGTGTCTCAGAAAAAAGATGGTGGTGGTGTTCTTATAGCAGTCTCTAGAGAATTAAAACCGTCTTTCCTTGCATTTTCACCCCCTTTAACATTGCCTGAGCATAAAATAATTAAAATTCCTTCTTGCCGCGATAATTATAGTTTAATATGTGCTACCTACATACCGCCAAATGCGCCAGAAGAAATATACATAAATTTTCTTACTTCTCTCTCTACACTGTTTGATGACCCTCGTGTGGACAATGTTATATTAACGGGCGACTTCAATATGCCACAACTAAACTGGGTTAAAAAAACTTCGTACATGGAATGTACTACAAATTCTCTCTCTAACGTAACTCGTCAGCTGTTAAACACGTGCTCGCAACTAGATATGAAACAATATAATCACGTAACCAATTGTAACGATCGTATTTTGGATTTGTTTTTCAGTAATGTACATTCTTTAATTTTCACCTCCGACACTCCTCTGTTGCCCATTGATACTTATCATCCTGCCTTTTACGTCCACGTACCGTTTATACAATCACCACGTATCTCGAAATGTGGAATTCCGAATCCGCTCAATTATTACAAAGCTGACTACTGCGAAATAAATAAGGATATTAGTAATGTTGATTGGAGTTCTTTACTTGAGAGATTGATACCTGAAGAAGCTGTGTCTGCTTTCTATGAAAAAATATTCGAAATAATTAGATTACACACGCCCACACGCAAAAAGAGAAACTTTAATTTTCCCATCTGGTTCACTAGTTCACTTATACGTACCTACAAAAATAAAACCAGGGCCTGGATAAAGTGGAAGAAACGTGGCAATTTAAGTGATTATGAAAAGTTTTCTGTTAGTAGAGCAAGGTTCAAAAAAGAAGCTGATAGATGCTATGGGCGATACATGACGTCAGTTGAAGATAATATATATATCCTACTTCAGCGTGTAATTTGTTCTCTTCCTTTTTCCATTCTGTGTACGAACCCTCTACATTCAACTTTGATTCATGGGTACCTCCACCTGCAAGTACTGATCATGATGTTAACCTATGTAAATTGTTCTTCCCCTTAGAAAATATTCGTAAAGAACTTAAAATGTTGGACTCGACTAAAGGTCCTGGTCCAGACGGCATACCTGCGGTATTTTTAAAAAATACCTACAGTTCAGTGTGCTATCCGTTATTTATAATATTTAACAAATGTATTTCCTGTGGAGTCTTTCCGGATATATGGAAAAGCGCTAATATAGTACCGGTACACAAAAGTGGTTCAAAAAACAATGTGGAGATGTACCGTCCAATTTCTATATTATCGGCACTATCTAAGCTCTTTGAAAAGCTTGTCCATGCTGAGATCTATCCAATTATTCGTCATGTTTTAATAAAGGAGCAACATGGTTTCGTCAAAGATAGGTCGTGTATAAGCAATCTGTTAATATTCACAACGCAACTGTTTGATAATATTGATAACCGACAACAAACAGACGCGGTTTACACGGACTTTCAAAAAGCATTCGATAAAGTGGATCATAGATTGCTGCTCAATAAAATCGCGTTCAACGGTATCAGGGGTGACCTCTTGCGCTGGTTTGTGTCCTACATAACTAATAGAACCCAGAAGGTTGTGATCAATGGTTTCGAATCTAGCTGTATTCAAGTCACATCAGGAGTGCCTCAAGGCTCAATTTTAGGACCATTATTATTTATACTGTTTATAAATGATATAAAATATTGCTTTCAAAATTCAAAATTTCTCTTATACGCTGATGATTTAAAAGTTTTCAAACAAATTTCAAAAGAACAAGACTGTGTAGAATTCCAGCGCGATCTAGATCGTTTCTCGGACTATTGTTCTTACAATAAACTATACCTTAGCTTACCTAAGTGTCATAATATAACGTTCACCAAGAAAAAAAATATCATACATTTCAACTATCAACTTGCTGATAGTGTTATTAAAAAAGTTAGTAGTGTTCGTGATCTTGGTGTGCAATTGGACTCGAAGCTTCACCTAGATATTCATGTTGAAAACATTGTCAAAAAGGCATATCAGATGTTTGGCTTTGTAATGAGAGCATCTAGAGATTTTCATCGTCCGTCCACCTTCTTGCATCTATATAAATCCATAATTAGGCCGCAATTAGAATACGCAGTGCCGATCTGGAATCCTTACTATGCGAAATACATTGAATCTATTGAATTAATCCAACGTAAGTACCTTCGTGCTATGCAATTTAGATGTTTCCGGAAGAAAAAATCATACCAATTGCTCCTTAAACAGTACGACCTGCTTACATTACAATCAAGACGCCTCCTCCTTGAGACAATGACTTTATTCAGTGTATGCCGAAACAAGTTTGATTGCCCTGACTTAGTGACTGGTTTGTGTTACCTGGTTCCTCGAACAGTGCATGGACGGGAAGTGCGCACGAGGCGACTGTTTGCTACGGGCTTTTGCAAATCCAAGGCTGGTATGCGCTCACCCTTATACCGCCTAGTCGACACTTACAATACTCGTTTTAGTGAAATAGACATATTGTTCGTGAACAGATGTAAATTTAAAAATGATTTAATTAAAATCCTAAAGGATCGGCAGTAGATTCTATAGGTTTTGCATGCTTTTTTGAATGTATAGGCTAGATTTACATGATATATTACGTACAAATATTGTTTCCTTTCTTTCTTTTTGTTTGTTATTTCTGTGAATATTGGTTATGCTTTTTTTTCTTTTAATTTGTTAACGTTAATTTAGCCCTGTTACAGTTAACGTTTGCTAACAGTTTGCATTATGTCATAGAGTAATCTGTGGAAAATGTTGTGGGTAGTATATTTGTTAATTTTAATGTTAAGTCAACACTTTTTTATGCTTAATGTACTACTGTTTGTTTTCCCAAAAAGTAATAAATAAATAAATAAATACAAAGAACAAAAACAAGTACATTTTTCTAAAAAGGTTGGTATAGGTCGTTAAGTACTGGGGACCTTTAAAGGCGGGTACAGACTGCTGTAACGTAACATGCAATGTAACACGCAATAAAAGAATTTGCCGTCCATATTGTCGCAATGTATCATGCAATGTAACTGAATTCCCTTAGTGTAGACGCCTTGCGCGCACGAACCGTGCACACTATGCGCACGAACAGAGCATTTCAACACATGAGCGCCGCGATCCGCCATTTGTCGGTTTTTTTGGCCGAACACTAAGGGGCGCGGCATGCCGGAAAAGATGCGAGTACGTACATGCTCGGTTTGTGCGCGCGCTGCGTCCACACTTATTGCTCCTTTCATATTACATTGCATGTTACGTTACAGCAGTCTGTACCCGCCTTAACTTGCAGCTGTTGGAATCTATGGAAACAAGAGCCATGGCTAGCAGTAGCTGCCAACGCTGCAGAAGTCATGGCATCGAAGGAGGCAGGAGAAAGGGAGAGGGAGATGTCTTCCACTCTGCCTATCAGCATCCGAAGACCTAGGCGTAGGAGGAGGGCCGACAATACCCTGTTCTGGCCCCCATAAAATGACCCGCTGCTTATGGAAGTCGGCAGTATCAGCAAATCGGCCCGAGCCTGCGTCACGTGGTGTTTTCGTGTGCAGAAAACACCACGTAACAAACTTGTGTAAATCTCTACTGATGAAGGTTGACAAACGACTCAGATCACAAGTGAATACGGCGTCTATCCACAGACAACGGCCCACCTTGATCTGCATGCGCTGATCCCTGCGCACTTGATGAACTTTAGGTAAAGTTCGCGGTTCAAAATTTTAGGTTAAATTGTCTATGGCTGAAAAGTGAAATGTGTACTTTTCCGTCATAGACAAGCTAAGAAGAACGGGAATTTACTTTCGCTACAGTATTAGGGTTATTAAACACAGCTTGCTCATATCTTTGGTTGAGAACTCACCTCAGGTTGTCTGCTAAACGCGTACCGGCCCAAATCATCAGAAGTATTTGGCACATAGTGCTGGGAGTAATGGTCTATGAATCCATAAGGACCGTAGTCTATAGTCAGGCCTAAGAGGCTCACGTTGTCCGTGTTTAGTACGCCGTGGGTGAAGCCTAGACCTGAGAACCAAAAAGTATGGGTAACGTTAAAAGTTAAAAAAAAACCGGCCTGGCTCGAACACCTAGGCTTCCGAACAAACTTGCGGCATAAACGGCAATATCTTTTGACTGCGTAGACTTAGAGGGTTGATTTTTCACAACTCTAAGGGACTACAGATTTGAGTATATAATTTTAACTAGATACTTTCACGATAAACTAGTGAAGTTCCTGAGATAAAGGACATATAGACAGACGGACAACAAAGTGACTCTATAAGGGTTCCATTTTTTCCCATTAGGTACTTAACTCTAAAAAGAAATATTTTGTTTTTTAAAAAAAAACGTTGCCCCACACTAGGAATTTCTCCTGTATCGTGGGTGCATTTACAAACATATAAACACACAAACAGCTATATATAAACTCTCTGCAGGTCATACAAATATTTGTTCCGTGCGGGAATCGAACCTGCAACACGCAGCGCAGCAGTCTATCGCTCAGCCACTGCGCCAACCGTGCCGTCAAAAAACGTAAGACAATTAGAATAATAGAATTGAAGGTCGAGGGCTTTAGCGCATCTTCCATAAGCTGGTTTTATTGGTATTTTTGGATGACGACTCGGTCATCCATGGCGGTCGTTGTTCAAATATATTAAATCTAATTTTCATCGAGTATTCTTTTTTCCATTGTTATTTGTTACTATAAAAGATTAGCAGATCATCCATATAGAAAAAATATGTATTATAGACAATAACTAATAAAGTACCTAAGCATTAATTAATTAATAAAATTGAAATGGGACAACCTGGGAAGTAGGGTATACTTCCCAGGTTGATCAAACAAAAAAAGAATTTTCAAATCGCTCCAGGCGTCTTTGTGTAATCGGTGAACATATATAAAAAAAGATTCCGACGAATTGAGAACCTCTTCCTTTTTTTGAAGTCTGTAATGAGAAACTGCTCCGTTTTTTGAAGTCTGTAATGAGAACCTCCTCCGTTTATTGAAGTCGGTAATGAGAACCTCCTCCGTTTATTGAAGTCTGTAATGAGAACCTCCTCCGTTTATTGAAGTCGGTAATGAGAACCTCCTCCGTTTATTGAAGTCTGTAATGAGAACCTCCTCCGTTTATTGAAGTCGGTAATGAGAACCTCCTCCGTTTATTGAAGTCGGTAATGAGAACCTTCTCCGTTTTTTGGAGTCGGTAATGAGAACCTCATCCACCACCTCACGTAATTTGCGATATGCTTGTCCCAGATTAAATGTTTAGTTTATTGATTACGATTAAACTTACCTTGCCAGGTTGCCACCATATCAAGATTCCTATGAGCCACTTCTGAATACCACTTCACATATTTGTCTTCCCCAGATTTCTCGATCTCAGGAAAATGGTGCTGTAAATAAGGCAAAAGCTTTATAATTCCTGTTATAAAGAGAAGATTTGAACTTATTAAATAACGATAACGTCCGCGTAACATGATCTATCAATACTAGTTTCACAAATGAGAAAGTAACTCTGTATGTAAGTTACCTTTTCAAGACTAAACGACTGATCTGATAGTAATGAAATTTGGCTAGAAGATTTCAACCAGGGGAATTAACGTGATATTATGAAGCCTAGACACTATGTGTATAGATGTAAAATCTACCTGTATAATAAAATCAGCTAGCATCTTCAAAGTGTGAGGTTCTTTTCGTTTGACGAGTATCTCGAGCGATCCGATGCGGTACCAAGCGTTGGCAAGGCGCATCACTACGGCCGCGCGTTCTTGTTTCGCTCGACCGCTATAGGTTTTGTCTCGCCATACTTTGTGGTCGTCACTCACTGAAATAAAAAAAAAGTTGGAAAGTCAAAATCAAAAGTCATTTATTCAAATTCGGCTGATAATCAGCATTTTTAAACGTCACATTACAAGAGACAGTCCCACAAAAACGCTCTGCCCTTCGCCAAGTCAATAAGTTGGTTGGATAAGACTTAGACTAGAATATGAGAAATACAGCATGAGGTTCTAATTCGATTCATGAGTCGGGCTGCTATTCTATTGGGTGTTTCCATCAGGAATTTCTCAGGAGCAACCACGGAGTCTAGATTTGTGCTGGCAATGGGCTCGCCCCCTATTCTAGGACTGGCGAAATTTGTGTATATATGTAGTATTATTAAGTGCACTTTTGCTCAAACCCAATGAGAATTTGTATGTCCTACAAATAGTTGTTTCGGGTCTGGCTATTTGTGTATGTGAGTTTAAATGTTTGTAAACGCACCCACGATACAGGAGAAATTCCTAGTGTGGGGCAACGTATAATAAAAAAAATAAAAAAGCTATGGGGGACGCTTTTGGCTAACATGGGGCACCAAAGGCTAACAAATAAAAATTGTAATCCACCTTACCCACCAAAGCTGCAGCCCTAGTAGTGGGCACCCCGAGGTAGTAGCAAGCTTCTGACGCGATCATCTCTCGTATTGAAGACCGCAACACCGCACGACCGTCGCCGAAGCGAGAGTACGGAGTTTCACCCGAGCCTTTTAATTGTGGCTGCCAGGATTCACCTTTGCTGTAAAGTTTTTAATGTGAAACATCTATAGCCGCACGTAAAACCGTTTTCTGGCGTGGGGACGCATGCCGTGGCGATGCGTCGCCACGTATATATGATGGTTTAATTATGTTTAAACAGTCTATATGCAGTAGTGTGTCTGTGTACGGTGTGGCAACGCGTCGCCATGCGCAGTAGACTGTGCGATTCTCTCCCACTCGATCCGGCGTTAAGCCATCTCTCTCGCATATTAGATTTTTATTCACCGCACGAGGGCCAGGTTAAGCAACCTTTGCCAAGGTTTGGAAATGGATGGGTTACCACACGGGGCCAGGTAAAGCAACCTTTGCCAAGGTTTGGAAATGGATGGGTTAGCACGGGGGGCCAGGTTAAACAACCCTTGTCAAGGTTTGGAAATGGATGGGTTACTACACGAGCGCCAGGTTAAGCAACCTTTGCCAAGGTTTGGAAATGGATGGGTTACCAACGGGGGCCAGGTTAAGCAACCCTTGCCGAGGTTTGGAAATGGATAGGTTACCACACGGAGCCAGGTTAAGCAACCCTCACCAAGGTTTGGAAATGAATGGGTTACCACAGGGGGCCAGGTTAAGCAATACTTGCCTAGGTTTGGAAATGGATGGGTTACCACAGGGGGCCAGGTTAAGCAACCCTTGCCAAGGTTTGGAAATGGATGGGTTACCACAGGGGGCCAGGTTAAGCAACCCTTGCCAAGGTTTGGAAATGGATGGGTTACCACAGGGAGCCAGGTTAAACAACCTTTGCCAAGGTTTGGAAATGGATGGGTTACCACAGGGGTCCAGGTTAAGCAACCCTTGCCAAGGTTTGGAAATGGATGCGTTACCACAGGGGGCCAGGTTAAGCAACCATTGCCAAGGTTTGGAAATGGATGGGTTACCACAGGGAGCCAGGTTAAGCAACCTTTGCCAAGGTTTGGAAATGGATGGGTTACCACAGGGGGCCAGGTTAAGCACCCCTTGCCAAGGTTTGGAAATGGATGGGTTATCACACGGGGCCAGGCTAAGCAACCTTTGCCAAGGTTTGGAAATGGATGGGTTACCACAGGGGCCAGGTTAAGCAACCTTTGCCAAGGTTTGGAAATGAATGGGTTACCACAGGGGGCCAGGTTAAGCAACCCTCACCAAGGTTTGGAAATGGATGGGTTACCACAGGGGCCAGGTTAAGCAACCTTTGCCAAGGTTTGGAAATGGATGGGTTACCACAGGGAGCCAAGTTAAGCAACCTTTGCCAAGGTTTGGAAATGGATGGGTTACCACACGGGGCCAGTAATAGAGTTTTATTCAAAGTGCCTTCGATCCTCGAATTCATAAACGATGATGAACACGAAAACGATGTCCTTTTGGTAAGTCCACAATGAAACAGAATAATGATGTTTTCAATGACATATTTATTTATTTCCTATCACAATCTGTTCTTTTCTGCATATTACTTTAACAAAATAATGTCGATGTTTCACATCTGCCAGGCGTCCCGTGACGGCTCACATTTTTTTTTTGTTTTTATAACTGGCGAAATGTGGGTGTCCTATTAGGTACACCACTCAGTGCCGGATTAGGCAAGCGTGGAGCCCGTAGCAAATTTTATCGAGGGGCCCTTGTTTTACCAGAGACTACCAGAGGCTACTTCCCACGGAGCTAACTTTTGGAATCCTTACTAATATTATAATAGCGAAAGTGAGTTTGTTACGTCTTCACGCCTAAATGGCTATTTTGGTACAGAGATAGTTGGGTGGAGACTGATGTAAGTATTTTTTTTTTAAAGTGAGAAATAAGGGAGAATTAGGGAAGAAAAGGGAAAACTTAGATTTGCCGCGGCTTCGCTGGAGTTAAATTCGGGGTAACACAGTTCCCCTTTCCTGATTTACAGGTACCTGCTATCTGTCGTTTTTGCCCTTGCGCCTTATTTATTGTAATAGCAATGCTAAGTTTTCCTTTTTCTTCCCAGCTCTTTCTCGATCATATATCAATCTTTTAAAAAAAATGCCTATGTCCGTCTCCAGGGTCCCAACTATCTCTGTAGGTACCAAAATTCATCAAAATCGGTTGGCCATTTAAGTAAGGATTACAGCAGGATTACTCGCTGCTGCATTAAATAGTCAATTTGATTACCTGTTCACATATTCTCCAAGAACATGAGCTCTTCCATCACCTAGTTGATCAGCCCACTGTCCAAATTGGTAACCACCATATCTGAAAGATAATAATATCTTTTTTGTTGTTTATTCTGAAAACTTACAGCTAGTACAGTACAAAAATAAGATTGAGTGAATGAATAATGTTAAGGCAATTAAAAGTTTACACAGGATAGACAAAATAAATGACAACAAGGTAGAAGACAGCTAATAAACAGCACTTATATGATAAAGAAAATTATGATATATTTGTATTATATTATAAATTGTGTTCTGCTAGTGATAATTATATCGAAATCGATGTCTCGGCAGGCCGCATTATACAACCTGCATTGACTTGCTCTTATCAAGTATGAATTTTCCCTATAGTTAGTCCTAGTAGTAGGAGTATATAAAAGTCAATGATTGCAAAGGTCGAAGTAACTCATAGCCCAATATTGTTCACGAGTTTGGGAATGTTTGTTGATCTATACACTATATTAGGTAACAACACCAAATCCACAATTTTCCTTCATCCAGAGAAAGTAAGTAAATGCAATTTTTTACAGCAATGATTGTGAGTAGAGTTAGCACGGAATTAAATGTGCATTGGAAAAATACATTGTTTGTGAAACCGTAAAATGATAATCATTTGGTAAGTGTAAACATGATATTTTTTGTGATTGTCCCATTTGAATGAGTTTAAAACAGGAATTTTCATGAATGTTTGTATTTTCAAAAACACTATTTTGACTGACGCAGACAATTCATTAGATAGCCGTACTGCTAGAACTGTAAAAGATTTGTCTTAGAAGCAAATAGAGTGCATTGGCATCTCTCATCTCAGGTTTTCCGATGACCTCAGATATCTATTACGTGTGTCATAAAGGATTTTGAAACAAACAATTTCCTCTGTCATACCTGTGTGAAACAGTCAGACCTCCTTCCGGAAGGTAACTGCCAGCAAGAAAGTTGATGAATTCCTCAGTCTCAGCTACAGAAGGGTCCAAGTCCAGAATGTCTATGAGAGCATCATCTGAGGCACATACCAAGTGCAGTTTTCCAGTCAGAGGCTCTGTTGGCACCTGAAAATGAGAACAGATTAAAGAAAAGCATGTCCATTGTGTTTGTTGTCTGTGTCTTCATTAAAATCTGCGTTTTGGAAAAGGCAACTAGCTTCGAGTTTCAGGCTAATAGATTGACTCCTTGATTGTTGACAAGTGCTTGTTAATGATTAAATTAAAATAAATGCTTTGAGTTTGAGAATAAAACGCAAATAGAGTGATTTTAGAGCAAAAAAAATAGGATCTTAAAATTTTTGTGGGCAAAATAGTAGAACAACAGCTGTTTGTTTACAGTCAAATTTCAAGTTAACACTCTTACCTTAGAAAACACCGCATCCTTCACAGCCATCGGCATATTATACTCAGGATTCTCATCAATAGGCAGAGCGGCGTAGCTAGGAGTGTCCCTGAACTTCCACTCTTTAAAGTTAGTCAATGCTTTCATTTTTCCAACTAAACTAGGTTCCTGTTCGTTCATAAGAGCTGCTAGCACACAGAAAGCTCGCTTCATCGAGCAATTTTTGATACTACCTTCAGAATATCCTGTTTCATGAAATTATTACGAAGTTGTAATCATATCCGTTTTATTTTGTAAACATATGTTTAACCTAATATGAGGCGTGAGTGATATTTAGCTTTAAACACTTACAAATAAAGTTGTTTTTATCAATGTCACAAGTGAAAAATGCAAAATTTTTATCTGTCATTTGCCAGTCATCATGACAACGACAAGAAATAAAATAAATTATGACATTGACATTTCGTGCGTACTGTTTACACGAGTTATTTTTCTATCTTCTTTAGATTTTTGGCGATTTTACGAACAATGTTATTCTAAGAATAAACCCTTCTCGTTTAAAGGGTGCTCCACATGCAGAAAAATATTGTGCTGCGTGAGGCCCTATTTTAAGTCCAAGGTGTACCAGTCTCGAAAAGATGATAGATAGTAAACCAACTACATAAAGTAGCAAATAAGCAGGCGGTTTTCAGCCTTTTGATCGCTAGTGGCGTGGCGACCCTCTATCTAATTCTATTTCAGCATTTATAATTTATATTGTCAACAGCACGTATCCATTCCAAAAAACTTGCACAAATATAAACGCCAAAGGCGCCTGTTATTTTTATTTCAATATTTTTCTTTTCGGCGAAGAAAATGCAATGTCAACTCGCATTTCGTGGTGGGTGCTGAAATTTTCAAGGTCACACTTAAATCTTGTTTTGAATCCTTGTGTGAATGCACAAACAAAAATCTAACGTATCCGAGGTGGACTGCAAAAAAAATCGAGCTGTTATCATAGAACTACGCCGCATCATCACTTCACACGAGGCGAGTTCCAGTCAAACGCAAGCCTATTTAGTATATAAAAAAAACTAGAACTAGAGACTAATAGTGGAAGCATACATAAGACCTCCCTGGACATAGTCCCGTGGACGCAGTTTCCTACCGCCATTCCATACCATCCAAAGGAGTGTTGTGGTTGAGGCTCGCTATCTTTGCCAACGACCTGCTTTTTTCTGGTAGGGACCCTTTTTTTGCGTTCGCGACACTTCAGCTGTGGCTGTAGTCTTCTCCTTGGTGATGTCCGAGACCGATGTCATATCACTCGAGTCACATGAGCTTGTGCAATGCGGACGGTAGATTTCCAGGTGTAGCGCTTACTGATTCTTGTTAAGATGGAAAATTCAAAATTTCTCAAGTATATATATAACCTAGAACAGCAACGAGAACACGGAGTTTCTCCAAGCATGACTTTACTCAGGCCTAGGTGAACTAAAATAAGAATGTTTGACATAATGAATGATAAAATAATATAATGAGGAACCAAAATAATTAACAAACAAATAAATATTTATTTAATAGAAGATTATTTAACTGGAGCAGCTAATCTTCAGAGCGTACGCCCATTGAGGTGGCTGTGCGGAAAAGCCGCGTTTTTCTGCCTCAGCCTGCACTTCGAATGGTTTCTTGAGCACATCCAGAAGGAAACGTACCTGAAAAGGTAGTCAGATCATGTCGAATCATAATACATGGTCGCAACAGTTCTAACTTACAAAAGCACCTTATCTGGAAATCTGTATCTATAAAAAAGAAACTCATCAAATCATCTCATAATGCTCTGCGTATCCAATATAATAATGCGTTCAGGGTATTGTTGCGACTGCCACGCTTCTGTAGTGCCTCAGCAATGTTTGCTGACGCACGCACTGTCGGTCGGTTTTGATGCGTTGTGGCGAAAAAATCTGCCTCGCTCTCCACAGGCTGCGTGGCAGTCCCAACACTATCCTGCAATCGATAGCTGACCAGGCAGACAGCCCGCTAATGTGGGCGCTAACTAATCGCACTCGATCTCTTCTAGTTATTAAGTACTAACATAGGCTAAGTCATATTGTTTCTAACACACTGGACCACATTGTAGTCTGAAAATAAATAAATAATATAAAATAAAAACTCTAGTGATGAACGGGACTAGAACAACGCAATACATTCGGGAAATAAGGCCAAATCGCTGCACAACTCAAATCTGTATACCATAAATCCTGAAGACTGTCACAGAAAAAATCCTTGTACGAAATTCACAACCTTCTGATAATCATCCTGCTCAGCATCCACAATGGCTTCATGCAGCAGCCAGTTCCTCGGCACGTAAACGGGGTTGGCGCTCGTCATGCGTCGGCGGCGCTCGTCCTCGAATAGACCTGAAGAGCTCGCGTCCACTGCAGCTACTCCACAGTCACGACTGTTCACGGGAAGAACACCTAAGGCCAAAGGAGCTGAATGAGGCCTAAGGATCTCCTGAGAAGAATCTCGCCTGGATAATTAGACTAGTTTTATGAAGTACTGTATGAGAATCTTTTCGCAAGGGAAAGCCAAATTATTTTGGTCTCGGTCTTATTTGTCTTTGACAATCGCCTATGTAGTCAAAAGACCGACAGTCTAATAAACAGACCTATCAATGCCAAAACCTATCGTATTACTCATACAAATATTAAAAACAGGTACTCCACCTAGTAAATGGGTTGTGGAGATTAAGTTATCTTAAGTTCGATGTTTCCTCACCGGCTTCTTTGTCAAGTCTCTCGCGGTACTGGTCCAACCAGCAGCCCCAAGACGCGTGAGATGACAGACGCTTCAATGACCACTTCTCCTCCAGTTTGATCTCGCTTACCATTTCACAAGGTTCCAGCTATTACATACAAAACAACAATAAGAATACAATCATTTTGTTCGAGGTTAAACTGTGTGTTTGCAGAAGATGTTTGGTGAGGGAGGGCTGTGGTGTCATTGGAGTTCAGTCATTCCCCATTGATAGGTGTCAAGACTTTTCCCGTACCGCGTAGCAACCTCAGACACAATCTTAATTTGATAAAGTTCCTTGACTGCATCACAAACCTCGCCAAGTTGTCTAAAGGTAGCAGTGAAGTCGGCGCCGGTCTGTTGCATCATGTCCAATAGCTTTTCTACCAATTGCTCGTCACCCCAACGTTCTTCTTTCAGGCCGATCTTCATTTGGAACGTTTCTCTGTAGGAATTGCGGGAAATTATTTGTAAAACCAGCATTAATAAGAGCGAAGTTCAGAATAAAAATAAAATACCAACAGTATCTTGTTCTTGCAATAAGTGTCCAAGGTTTTCAATATGTGCGACATATGAACTTGTTGCGAAGAAGACAGAAGTGGCTTCAGAGCATTTGCAAGCTGTCCTATGTTCCATACCACTACCTATAATACCATAATTTAAATTATATCCATTCTTCCTAGTTAGTAGGTTGGTTTAGATAGTTTTTTATTCAACAAATAACTTCTATTAGTAGGAGTTGAAGTAAAGAATCTCACATCAGGTTGCTTGGCAAGTGCATATCTTCCCTCTCCATCAGAGCAATTGGAAACAAATCCACCATCATATGAGTCCACGAAACCGAAAGGGCCGAAGTCCACAGTCAGGCCGAGAAGGCTCATGTTGTCAGTGTTCAAGAGCCCATGGGTGAAACCTAGACCTGTGTTGAAAATACGAGGTGTAAATTAGAAACTGCTATGAATAAGGTTCCACACTTTAGTTTGTAACTTCAGTCTGCTTGCAACCTTACAGTTAGCCAACAACTTTACTGTAAGGTTAATAGAGAGATGAAGCTTACCTTGCCACTTAGCGACGAGGTCCAATGTCTTATGAGCAATTTCCGAGAACATTCTTATGAAACGATTCTCATCAGTCAGCTGGATGTCAGGGAAATACTCCTAGAAATCATGACATAAAAGCTGTAGTATACTCCAAAACAATATAGAGACAGACTACAGAAAGTGCACACACGATCAGCCCGTATCATTCATACCTTTACGACTGCTGGGATTCAGACATTCTCTCTGTGATAGGGAGAGGACCATAATCAACTACGTCACGCGGACCCAATGCACCACATCACAGTGACTTCGTCACGAAGTCACTGTGATGTGGTGCATTGATCACTTTTTTGATCCAATACTTAATATTATTTGACGAACCTTTATGATGAAATCGGAGAGCTGTCTCAGAACAGCGATCTCACCAGTCCTAGACAAGATCTCTAAGGAACCGAAGCGGAACCAATTCGGAGCCAAGCGGAGTACGACCGCTGCCCGCTCTCGACGAGGGCACCCGTTGTAGTAAACATCCCTGACGATAGATTCGTCGCTCACTGAAATTGTATGAATGTGGTGATTAGTCGGTTTTGCGGTGATGGTAACAGTCGAGCGGTCTTCTTGGCGTGTCGATGACAAATTCGAGTTAAATATTTTTGACCCAATATTCAGTTATGCGAAGTCCGCTCGCTGATGCAGCCATAAGATCTTCAAGTGTGCCAGGAGTGTGGCGGTTAGGCCATTAGACATGTCGTTATCTAGTTTATAACGAACTTTTTTTAACAGAGTCCTTGTCATAACATTATCTTAATGACTCTGGTACTACTGACCATGATGAAACAACAGAAAAGGAAGAATAAAATTACATAAACAAAATAATATAGACCATGAACTAAAAATAGCATGTAAAGGTTTAGAAAAGCGTTCAAGATTCAACTTGCCTACGAGTCCCACTGCTCTCGTTGTAGGTATGCCTAGAAAGTAGCAAGCTTCGCTTGCAATCATCTCTCTGATAGCAGACCGCAATACGGCGCGGCCGTCATGAACTCGAGCGTACGGCGTTTGTCCAGAACCCTTCAGTTGTATCTGCCATCTTTCACCACGTCTGAAAAACCATTTTCAGACCTATAAAACAGCTAAGTAACGTCTTTTCAATCAACAAAGACCGCGCGTTGACTAGTTAACTTTCACAAACTCTCTTATTCTCTTTCAGTGCTCCGAGGCGCTCATGTTGGAACTCTCGCTAGAAACTGCTTGGCTACGTAAATATATAAATTCTCGTTTCACAATTTGTTGTTCCTCCGAAACAGCTTGACCGATTTTTATGAAATTTTATATGTATATTCGGTAGGTCCGAGAATCGGTCGTAATTTATTTATTTTAGCTGAGCAGTGGTTGTAACCGCTGCGCGCTGGGCACAGCTAGTTATTGAAGGGTAGGGTGTTTTTGAGGGACTATCTCTTGTAAGGTGACGTTCAAAAAGTGCTGATTATAAGCCTAATTTGAATAAATGACTTTTGATTTTGATTTTAATCTCTATAAATGAATCCCTATTTTTCTTGGTCATGGCATTACGCATGAAAGGCTGGACGAATCCCGCTATGAAGTATCTTACCTGTTTACGTATTCACCAAGAATATGAGCTCTACCATCTCCCAGTTGTCCCACCCACAGACCATACTGGTGTCCACCGTATCTGGAATTACATCATTATAATCTATTTGTTTCACCAGGAGACATCATATATATATGTAAATATTATTGATGGGTGTTTATGAGTCGCGATAATATACTCTGGATAATAATTTTATTTACCTATGTGCAACAGGCAAAGCTCCGTACGGCAGCTTACGTCCGGCTATGAATTCCGCGAATTCCTCGCGGTTTGCCATGTCAGGGTCCATGTCTAAGATATTGATCAAAGCATCTTGTGACGCGCAAACCAGTCGTATGTTCCGTTCCAGAGGCCGAGGAGTTACCTGAAAATCATCAATTTTAATTGGAAATAATTTTATAAATAAATTCTGAAAAGTTGAGCAACGTTCAAAAGCAAAATAGTCGAAAAAATATTTATCACCCTGGATCATGCTGATAAAATATTTACCTCGGAAAAAACAACATTCTTTATATTGGATCTAATTTGGTCATGATTTTCATCAATCGGCAACAAAATATATTTTGGATATTGACTGAATCGCCACTCGGTCAAATTTCTCTTCAGCGGGGAACTTTCACCCTCCATATTCATAGCGGATTTATTATCCTACTAATTGAGAAATAATAAAAGAAAACATAAAAAAATACATCACAAATCTGAAAACCTTTGATTAGAAATATGCTGAAAAGTTGAATTGACCGCCATTTTAGTCTATCGCATAGACAATGAAGATAACAGAGCCCATTCACTACGCCAAGTTATTTTCTTTCCCCACCCGTCACCGTCACCGCGCCGACTGCTGTGCTGCAGCCATAGAGGAAAGTAATGCTGCAGTCCGCCGCCGCCCCACTTTTCCTATTGACAGCGATCTGGGGCCTTAGTCTGCTATTACAATAGGTACAGACGCCTGCAGGTCAAGCTACCCGAAACTGTCAATTTTTCCCAATGAACCTTGAACCTTATACTTTAGAAATAAAGTCGAAAATCTATCAAAGAAATCTGACAGATTGTAGTAGCTTGATGTGCAGGCGTCTGTACAATAGTGTCAGAATGGTCGATCACTGATCGCTTATTGGTTAATTTTGACAAGTTTGGTAATCTACTACATACTAAACTTGTTAAAATCAACCATTATGCGATCAGTGATCGACCATTCTGACACTATTGTAATAGCAGACTTAGGCCCCTGAGTGAATGTTTTGACGCCAAGAATTTTTTTTTGGACTTGTACACATTTTCATTACTTGTAGTTAGTATATCATGTTTGAACTCATCGTGAATTGACGACACGGTTGGCGCAGTGGTTGAGCGATCGACTGCTGCGCAGCGTGTCGCGGGTTCGATTCCCGGATTCCCGCACGGAACAAATATTTGTATGGCCTACAGGTAGTTGTTTCGGGTCTGGCTGTTTGTGTATGTGAGTTTATATGTTTGTAAACACACCCACGATACAGGAGAAATTCCTAGTGTGGGGCAACGTATTTTTTAAAAAAAAGAAAAAAACTCATTTTACTTTTTCTGAACCTTTGTTTTTTTTTAATAAAAACCAAAGGTTCAGAAAAATCACAGCACGAATGGCGCGCTTTATAATCTTCTTTTATTTTCATGGAAGGTATTCTCGTACCCATACTGCACTGCCGCATTTTTCTCAAATTCACGACAATTTTTAAAATCAAATCTTGATTTGTATTTCTAATTAAAATCAAATGTAATATATAACAAAAAAAAGTTTGTGGAGCATTAACTCCTTATTACTTAATTTCGGTCGCTAGTCAAGCCGAAAAATATTTCGGAAATAATGTGAGTGTTATCAAATAATTCAAATACTTCGACTAAGTAGTAGTGGTCAAGGTCACGGCTAAGCTACTAATTTCAATACTCTCAGATTTTATGAACTTTGACCAGCGAATGGACATTATCTAATTTTGTAGGATTACACGCAGGGGAACTCGCCCGGTGTGAAATTCGTCAGTTCGGCGACCGCAATTTCACTTTCGTGAGGCGCTTTCTCGTTCTCGTTTTGTCACTTTCGAAAAAAATCATTACTTGTGTGAATCAAACCCGTTTCTGTTTGTAGTAAATTCCATCGAAGTGTTAAATAATTTTCGTGAACCGTGCATGGTATTTGTTTCACGTTAAATGGATTTTTATCAAAAAATATGGTGTATACAGAGGGATATTTGAAGGAGAAGCTGACCAAGGATTTGGACGCCGTTCACGTCGTAAGTAATCTGTCAAAATTTTATCGAACAACCTGTGCCGCGTTGACAAGTTTTCATGTAATTTTTCAATGAAAATAAGTGTCCGTATCGAATTAATAACCTCATAATCGGTCACAATGACGAGGAGAGCTGACCCGGATAAATTTACTGTAACTAAACAGGCTTTACTTCCCGGTTTATTATTCTCTTTGCTTGTGAGATGGTGCGTGGCTGCTTATCCGTATTCCGGATACAAAACCCCTCCGAAGTATGGCGATTACGAAGCGCAAAGACATTGGCAAGAAATAACAGTGCACACGCCTAGTAAGAAATGGTATCATAATACGACGCAAAATGATCTTCAGTACTGGGGTTTGGACTATCCACCGCTTACTGCATACCACAGTTTGCTTATGGGGTTGGTAGCGGACTGGCTCGAGCCGGAGTCGGTGCGTTTGTTTGCGTCAAGAGGTTACGAAAGCGACTCCCATAAAACCTTCATGAGGTGGACTGTCTTCTTAAGTGACATTTATTTGTATGTGACTGCAGTGCTGTGCATTTGTATAGATGCTGAAAGAGTGCTGGGGAAAGAACCTAAAGAACCAAAATGTGTTCTCAAAAGAACGGACATTTCAACTACTCTATTTTTATTGTACCCCGGTATCATATTGATTGACTATGGTCACTTTCAATACAATTGTGTGTCTCTTGGTTTCTTTTTATGGGCTACTTTCTTTATAATAGCCATTAGGAATGATACTTTAGCTACAATTTTTTTTGTTTGTGCTCTAAATTATAAGCAAATGGAACTGTACCACGCTTTGCCATTTTTCTTTTATTTATTTAGGAAGTGTTTCATAGGCATGCCACTGGGGAGAGGCAAGGTATCTCACTTTGTTCGATGTTTCAACAAACTTGCAATTGCTGTTATTGCTTGCTTTGTTATTATTTGGTATCCATTCTTAAAAGGATGGGACAACATATTCCAGGTTGTTCATCGATTGTTTCCATTGAATAGAGGAATATTTGAAGATAAAGTTTCAAATGTGTGGTGTATGGTCAATGTTTTTATCAAACTTAAGACAATATACAGTAACCAAGAAATGGCAAAAACATGCTTGTTGATCACAGCTATGGCTGCAGGGCCAGCTTGTGCAGACATCTTCTTCAGGATAAACATCAAGAAGTTTGTTCCATGTTTGATCAATGTGTCTCTGGCATTCTTCCTGTTTTCATTCCAAGTCCATGAGAAGAGTATTTTGTTAGCAGCTATACCTGTAGCGCTGCATTTCCCTGAAGATCCTTTCATGTGTTTCTGGTTCTTGTTAGTATCCACATTTAGCATGCTTCCATTGTTATTAAAAGAAGGTCTTCTCCTTCCTTTTATTGCTACCATTTTGATCTACACATCATTCTACAGCATTTGCTTGAAATTGTCTCAGCCAAATTCTGGCTATTTCTCAATTTTCAATGCTAACCGTGTGGCTAAGATTCTGCAGCCAACTAAGAAAGATTCCTCTCCATTTTTGACATTTGTGAGTCTTATTTTTGTGATATCTGTATTTGGAATGATCCTGTTGACTGTGGGCACTGTGTTTGTGAAGCCGCCTCCACAGTGGCCTGATATCTTCCCACTACTGATAGCAGCATATTCTTGTGGACATTTCCTATTCTTTTTCTGCTATTTTTATTACACACAGTTTTCTCTACCAGTGTGCTTGCCTTGTGTTGCTGTTGCTAAGCAAAAAAGAAAGTAGAATATAAAAAAACATAGCCTAAACTGCCTTAGTTAAGGGTTTTAAATCTTACCAGTTTTAAACTTACTACAATTTAAGAGTTTTTATTTTTATATTCTGTACTTTTCATACACTTTTTAATGATACATGTTATGTTACATAATTAGTGCTTAAAATTAATTGAAAACAGCTGTATACGTAAGTGACTGAAAATTTGTGTGGTTACCAGTACTGTCAGTAGTAAAATTTTATTTTAAATATCTAAATTGCATTCCAATAAAATTTTAATGAATTAGTAGATTGCATAAAACTGATTTTTTTTAATCCTTCCTTTATAAATAAACTTTATATCTAAGAGTGAACCTGTGAAACCATTCTACAAACTACGACCTACAACATGACGTCATACTACTAAAGCAGTATTAGATAATATTGCTGTATGGATTGACTACAAAATAAACAGATACCGGGAGTCGTTTGTCTTCATGTGATTAAAAGAGTGATGGATCTGAATGAACAGAGAGAGAGAGAGAGAGGAAGGCCAAACAAAAGATGGATGGTTTGTGTAAGGAATGATATGAAAGAGAAAGGAGTAAATGATGCTGTGATGTCATGTCTGATAGGGGAGAATGGAAGAAGAAAACGAGTTGCGCCGACCCCAAATAGAATGGGACAACGGCAGGAAAATGATGATGAAATGACGCAAAGTATCACTGTCAAACGGAACAGGTACTTCCTTCGCTTTAATTGGCTAAACTGGGGTGAATATCGACACAAGGTTGAATGGATACAAACATTTTAAAGACATTTTAATGTAAAATGTTATTAAATAAACATTTTTGGCAACATACCATATGAATTCAATATTAAAGCGCCTTTCAAAGCGATTTAATTGTGAAGGTAAAATACAAATTAAAGAGATTTACGATGGCTACGTGAGTCAGCTTCACAATCAGTCTTACAAAGGGGCATCATGTTCCTCAGTAACAGTAGGTTGTGGTGGTCGGATAGTCCATCACTCTCCATTGAAAATACTGGTATTCTGCTACACCCAATCCCGCAGAGACGGTGTGAGGCATCAGCTCCGTTGACGGCTTCGCGTTAAGGAGGTCCTCGCTAAAATATTTTTATTTGATTTTAGAAACGACTTTTTCAAATAAAATAAAAGGGGAAATAGCTATGACACGATCTGGAACTGAAAGAGGGCCTCGCAAAGCTGATGTCGCTAACGTCCGCGTTTGGTTTAGGGTAGGCTCTGTACATCCGGTTAGACTTCAAGCAACTTTTAGATCCGAACAATAGCTTGAAAAAGGCTTGGCACATGATGATGGAAAGGGTAGGAAAAGAAAGCCTTTGGTTGGTAAATATCATAAACATGGAGCTGAGCACATGTAAGAAGAAAAATAGCCACTGAAAACAAATAGTGAAAGGTTTGAAAAGTAATGCCGAAATTGCTTAACTTATGCTGATTTACGATAGGTCCTTCCGTGTATAATTGCCCCAATTACACTACCCGCTACCGTATTATACTACTACTGTATTCGTAATTGATAGGCAATATTGTTAATGTCGAGACTCATAACTTGTCACTACAAAGGTTAAGGTCATCATTATCATCATGATAGTAAGAAAACTGCTGATTTTATATCAGCTACAACATTTCCTGATTGTTTTACATATAATATAATTTGAAATTTTATGGTGTAAGTAAGTACATAATAAAGAATATCTATTTATAGTCATGCCTTTTTCCATGGGGGTAAGCTGAAACGACACCTGCTACAATCCTTACATACTCCTTTGAATGTTTTAATGACTGCAATTAAGGTTTAATGCTGCAGGGAATGCCCCGACTTGTTTCGCTTCCGTCTGCGCAAAAGGTTGGTAAAAGTGTTCAAGAAATTGATGATAATGTTATAAGGTAGCATTTAAGGAGATTTCCGTCTTTCACGTTAATGTGATAAAACCGTATATGGTGCGAATTGAAATGCCTTTCATTCAAGTCAAATTAATCGTATCTGATTTCCGTTGGTTATTAGTAATAGGAAGACTATTATCTGAACACTGGACTAGACAATTAATAAACTAGTTGGTTGAATTTAGTTTTGCTAATCATTCGGCCGTTAACTACCTGTTGAACTTAACTAATTCTGTTATTTTTCAAGCGAAAATCAAACACCAGTTTCAGATTTTGTAATGCAAAACGTCAAATTCATTAGGTTAAACGGCATATTCATCTATTCCTCAAATGTACGATTAAATTATTTATTATAATAAACAAGCCGAGAAAGTTTGTTGAACTCCCACTGATTAGAAGAGTAAAAATTTAATGACCGAAAATAAGGCCAAGTTCAAACAATACACTCATTATGCGAAATAAAAATAAAAGTGTGAATGAAAGTGTATGAGCAAACTAGGGTATCAGGAGTACCAACTAGGTACCTACATATAGTAGAGCAGTTTATTGTTAAACGTAGTCACGAGACTGCTACTTAAGACTTCTATTTTAGGAGCAGTAATGTGACCTGAATGACCGACTTTTTATCGTAGACTATTCAGTTTTAACCCACTCATCACAGCTGTAGTTCCCAAAGTGTTAGGCAGAGGTAGTCTTATAGTAATAATAATAATACAGATTATCAAGTAACATGGACTGATAACGTTACATTGTACCCACATTTTTCGCCTCATTTTTACTGGACGAGCTATTAGGTACCTTATGATCAGCAGAAACGCTTTCATAGATCGTGTGATTAAAAATCTACAGAATTAAGAAACGAAACCATAGACGTTGAAATACAGTTTGACTGTTCTGCCAGATTAAACATAAAGACAACAGAAATGACCCATCGTATTTTAAATGAAAGTAAAGCAATATACAGGGCACCAGGTTTTCCATTTCTACACGTAAAAGAAAGTAAGACAATGTGACCCAGATTACAATGAACATCGTATTCGTAACTCCATCAAAGATACTTCCTTCCTTTTACTAGTCGCAGTTCTGGCTGGTACTTAATTATTTTAAACCATCATTTTATACTGATTTGGCCTACTTTTCAAAATCAAGTCATTTATTCAAAATAAGCTATTAATAAGCACCTTTTGAACTTCCATTACACAAGATAGGTTCCTTAATAAAACGCCTTCCCTTTGCCTTACTAGCGCTTAGCTGGGAAGAAAAACTGGAGGACCAACTCAATACTATGGAGGACTTTTGGCCAGTATGCCACAGGGAATACTGTCACAAGTCTTAACCCACGAATGCTCGGTATGCGGTGTGCGTGCTGTTTTCACTGAGCGTTGCATAATTTGACGCATGATTTCACTGGGCATGCACGTGCGCGAACAGTGATGTGAATCGATTTACTTGCCCATTTGTCAATCGTTAGATAAGACAAAAAATTCTGCGCGAGTAATGTGATGTTATCTGGGAGACAGGACTACGTTTTGTTAAATGGCGCCGTCGCGTTCGTCTGAAATATTAAATGAAATGAGAAATACTGCTGTATCAAAGATTGTACCCACAGAGTTTAAAACCTCATTGTGGAAATCATGATTTCCGTCCTCTATTTTAGTCTCTAAGCTAAAAAAAGCTTTTCAAAAATGTTAAAGTTTATGGGCTTAGCGTGCATTTGTTATACAGTATTTATTATGAAAAGACTACTAGAAATTATGGCCAATCAATGGTATTTATGCACTGTAAAACCTAAAAAAAAGTTTTTTAGCAAAAATTGTCTGATGTATTTTCTATTGCAAAATGATCAGAAAAATAGTAACAACAACAAAAGGTTTTTTTTGAAATTATCGCCGTTTTTCACTTATAACTTTGTTATTCTTTTTCTACTACTTAAAGTTTCAGCTGAAAGTTGTAGAAAATTTTATTTGTAGATAACAAAAATGTCTGGATTTTTTTTGTGAGCCCTTATGTTGGTAAAGGAAACCATAAACCCCTTTTCCCAAGATAGCAGCCGTGGCAAAACAGTGGCAACCCACAAACTTGGATTTAACCCCTCCAAAATATCTAAAAAATAAAATTGCGACCTCTAACATACGCCAAATCAAACTTTTAAATGTACTATTTATGATTTGCTTTATGAGGGAAGGTTATGAGTTAGCACAACAATATTCTTTCAAGACGAAAGAACTAATGCCTTCGTAGTTTTTCAAAAGCATACATGCAACGCAAGGTAGGTAAACCTTGAAATCGTAGAGTTATGCTTAAATCTCCGGAAATTGTTGAAATCGAAAAAAAACTCAATGCCATAAAGCTAATTTCTTTTCAAGTGATATTTGTCATTTATTCAAGGTACACCACTGAAGCAAATTCGCATCAGTACACCGATGACGTGCGTGTGAGACTAGCCACCATAACGGCGCGCTTGCGTCGCGGCGCGTTAGTTAGGCTAATGAGGGGCGGTCATTATGAGTAAATTGGAGATATTAGGACTGACGCTACTGCGCTGTGGTTAGCTGTAGCCTTCGCTTCTTCATAATTAGGTAGAGAAATTAACTGACGGTCAGTGCTCCTACTGATCATTACCGTTTATTATCTACGTTGTTGAAAAAAAAATCCTGTTGCCGTTTATTTTTTGACTATCTTAGTTGTATAGCTATTTGATGATCTCTGCTGATGATCTTATAGGGAAAGCATATCAAAAATGGTTTGGATGGATCCTGTAGGGGATGATATGAAGAAATAATAATTATTGATAGAGTTAAAGCGGCAGCTTGGCCCCGTACCAGCATTCCCAGTAACACGGTACAACAGGGGCCTAAGTCAGGCATAATGGTTGATTTTGACAAGTTTAGTATGTAGTAGATTACCAAACTTGTCAAAATTAACCATTATGCGATCAGTGATCGACCATTCTGACACTATTGTAATAGCAGACTTAGGCCCCAGATATGTTGATGGTTGTAGGTACCTCTATCTGTTTGTATGTATGCATCACTATCGGTATCCGCATCGTTGGCGAGATTTCTTGTTTTTTGATTCGATCTGTCAGAGCAGTTTTATCGATATCGATATGTGATTCTATTTCACTGGAGCTTAAGATTAATAAGTCAAGAGGCAAAATGGCACTACCACTAAGCATGAGGCTTATTACAGACGTCTAGAAGGTAACTCTGTCGATTAGCTGAGTATAAGACCTTATTGATTCGTCCTGTACATCTGTCTGATGTTCGTCCGCATGTCAGCAATTTTAATCCGAGGCTGTTGACACAACACGTTTGAAATTTAGATGTAAAAAAATGTCTTCTATTAATCGCAAAATAAAAGTGAAATATCAGAAAGAGGTGGTGACAAGTTATTTTTTTTAAGTAACATTTTAGCATTGCGAAAGCCTGTAACTAGGAACCGACAAGAATAACGATAACTAAGATATAAATTCTACTAGTGTAGACATACACTTAATTAAATGTCACTACAGTTATCTCGAATGCTAATCTTGGTTACATTGAACTATTTCTGCATTATAAACAGATAAACAAGTACTGACTATTTGAAGCGGTGATCTAGGCAATGGAAATGAGAATCGGACGTAAACGTCATAGTACAAACATTTATAGACGCCTTATCGGAATAGATGGCTAGATTCAAATCAAACATTGAGGAAAACACAAAGGGAACATATATTACATAGGTTATTGATGTACCTACTATAGCGTGTACACACCCTAAACTACCGGCAAAATGTAGATAAATAGATTGCCAGGCATTTCACAACACCGGAAAGAAAAATAGTAACCAATACAAACCGTGGTAAAACAATATTTTTCGCATCTTTGAACTACTTCGTATTAGTCTAGTAGTTGCAAGCGCGACCGAGGTTCAGGGTTCGAATCTCAAATTGAGCAGCCATGGTTCAGACTTGGGCCCGTTTGATGGCAATAGGCTTTCCCCCTATTACCTGGGACTTAACTAGCGAAATGTGGGTCTACTAGAAGGTTTATATTTGCCCAACACTTCGAGGATTACAGTAGTGATGGTTTATTTCTGCCAACAAGCTAATGAATATCCAAAAGGAAAAAGCGAGTTCATGAATCGCAAAATCCAAGAACGAAACGGTTTAAACTGGTGTGACTCTTTTTCCCATAAGTCCAGCCAAAAAAACCACAGTACGTGATCAACATCTTAAATATCAGATGTGTCACTGCGGATCTGTTACAGTTAAAGCTAATAGTTACATCACTATACACACTTTGTCACTGTCCAAAATTTACCAAAAAACGTCCATTGAAGCGTGCCGTTACTCCGTAGTTGGACACCGCCAAACTTGCGTCACCAGGACTTACTAAGAAACAATATCGTGTGATGATCAATGATACAATGGGAATACTTTCTGGGACTCCCAGGAATGTTTGACTCACGATAGACTAATCGGCAACCCAGAACAATGGAACTAATTTGTGTGTACGTGCGTTGAGTTAAAAATAACTTCTCCTTCCTCCCTTTTCGGTAGTGTATTATAAGAAAGAGATGGCCGATGCCGATACATCAATGGCGTCGATACAAATGATCCATTTAAGTTTGAAACGATTTAAGTCTCGATACTTGAAATCTTTTGAAAGCAGTTTTATATTTTTATTGTTGCCTGTTACTGGTCCCGTTTCGTTATTCTTATTGCTCTTTTACATCTCTATAAGTGGCGTCTGCGTCATTTAAATTGTTTATGACGGAGCTACAATTTGATTGATCCAATTTGGTCCTGTATATTATCGTTGATATTTATAAAGTAGTTGGCTTCCTTGGAAGAATCTATGCCAGTATGTTAGTAGAAAAAAAAACGTTAAGAGATCGAAATGATCGTCAAATTTGGAGCGGCACTTTACGGAATTTTACGATTGTGACTCTTGTGCTGGGCAACACGTTCCACCTGTTTTGTTCCACTATATTTTTTTTTTAACAGAAACTTTAACCTTTTCAAACATGACATTCCCTTTCCATGGATGCCTTTATTGAATACTTGAACATCGGTCTTTTTAACCTTGATGAAATAATTAAATTTTGTTTCAATGTTCGTTCATGGTTTCTTGAAAGGCTATTCGACAATGACTGTGCATTAATGCTTGTACATACACAAGTACCTACATCGATCCCTATTCCAATTAGATGATTCATGAAAATTGGATTGATCAATATTGCAATATTCAAGATAGTCACGCTCAATGTTAAAACACACTTTGATGTCGAAATTGATGGTCTTGGAAAGTAACGTCATATCTATTATAAATAATTCTGAATGGTGTATGGTCCATCCGTCAAAATCTTCATATCAAGTAGTCTGATAACCCAGGTTTAAAACGGTTGCAATGAAAACAAAATTAAATATGAGTTAGGTCTGGTAATCCATAAGTATAAACATTTTGCACGTCTAAATCGAGGTACACAGTATTTTCGTCCAATCACTCAGAATTCTGAAACCAGATGTTTTCGTGTAAACATCGAACAACATTAAGACATTAATAATAAACCGAGAAACAGATATTAATGAGGTTTTTAATGAATCATTCCTTTTAATACTCGTACCTAAACCACTATTATTTAATGCAATTCTCATTAATTCCGCCTATTTGACCGCAACGCGTAATGAATGTTTGAATAGCAATATGTAACGCATTTTAAGTTACAAATGGTGGAACGAAATAAAAAGACTGACGTAATTCTATTTTAGATATTTGTGACAATACTAGGGTCGTAGCAGCAGGGCTAAGTATCGATTGGCTTTAGTTATGGTTAACCGCTCTATGTTTGGAAATCAGATTTGAAGTTTTTTCGGTAATAAACATATTGGGCCTTTTTTGAATAGGATGACTAGTAGCTCCAACATTGGACTCCTGTCTCCACTTTGCAGTTATAGCATCTTAAAACTAGGATTGTTTAAGGAATTCATACCCAAAAAGTACCAACCTAACCCTATCACTAAGGCCGTCTGTTAGTCCATCTGCCACATGGCTGTATCACTTGAACCGTAATTGCAAGATACAATTTTCACAGAGTGAATATTGCTATTGCCTTTTATGTATGTCATTAATATCTTGCACAGTTGTCTAGCACAAAACGACTTGATTTTCATTACTGCGAAAATGTGTAACGAAATCCACAAACCCATCTCTGCAACCAGTCTACAGTTTATCTTGAGACAATGACACCCATTATAATCAAATGAGAACTCCAAAGCTGACATCACCAGCTGGTCTAAATTATGCACATCAGTGCCTCATGCATGAGGCGTATCGATGTACATGAGGAAAATCTTAACATAGAGTGCTTAGCATACCGATATTCCTTGAATGTGCCAAATACTGCTACAAAAACACTGATTAGACTACGACACACTTCAATTTTGTTTTAGAGAATTCAATTTATCATCTCTAAATCAGTTCATTCCGGTGTGGACAACTTGGGGACGCGGCTCCGGATACCGGGCAGTCTTATCAGCTGAAAGATACTATACTGAAGCAGCTGCTTGTACCCGATGTCTACAGCATTTGATCCCTAATAGTTAAACTGACTAACTCGCGGAGTGTGATTCTTTCGACATTTTGATTCAAGTGATCAAATTTTGTCATTGCGGCCGAGGAGGATTTAATGCCCGAATCGCAAGGCGAGGGTGTTATAGAGCCGAGAACAGCAGTAATTCTCACGTGGACCAAAATACGTTTTCAATACACTTATGGAGAAATTAAATAAATAATTTAAATATAAAACAGAACAAAATTACTTTTGCCGTTACTCAATATGAAACTATGATTTAATTGTTTTTTTCGTCGCGTTTAGTTTTCTCAGACTGAACGAGAAACAACGATATCACAACTCAAATCAATGTCATATTTTATTACATATTTAGGCTTTAAAAAAAATCGCATACTTGCTCTAACTCTCTAACTTGCTCTTGCTTCTTTCGGGGAAGTGTATTGAAAAAAAATTGTCAGCGCTCCTTTTCTCACAACCTTTTTTTTTTTTTTTTTTCTCACAATCTGAATACATATTTTGTTTCTCATATGTATGCAGATGGGGCAATACTCAGGTGTTCCGATTACTAAGATGACATAAGATAATGAGTAAATAGCTTCCAAGAAACCTCAGTTCATTTCATTGTTCCGATGACGGATGACTAGTTACGCTCGCTCCTGAAAACTGCTAATTATTCATTCTCATAATTATAAATGTTGACTTTCCTTATTTGCTTAGGCTCTGTTTTGAGAACAAAGACGGTTTGTCTGCCTTTGATGTTGGTTGATTGGAATTCTGATGGTTTACAAAGTTTCAAAATCGTAATTTTTTTTAAAATAATCTTAAAGTGATCAAAAAGGAGTGAAAAGTAGGCCTCTGTTTGTGAAATACCGCTAAATACAGCTGTATTACCAATCCAAAAACACTGTAAAGGTTTTCTTTCGACACCGTTTTTAAGTTGACTGACTTACCGCGAAGGTCGCGGGCTTAAAAGGAACTGGTCTCTTGCAAGGTGGTCAGCTCATCGGTCATTCTCTCCGAGATCGTGACAAAATTAAGTGAAAATTTAAAAACAATCACTCAATATAACTCGCCATAGTATTTTCTTGCAAATCCTTGTGTTTTAAAATGTCTAACTTTACGACTTTATGAACCACAAGAATTTGCAATAAATTTAGACATTTGGAAATAATATGAATGTTTAACCTTGCAAAAATAATAATTTTCAGTATTTCATTTCGTAAATATGATTAATCGTAACAATTTGTTTTGTAAATCGGTTTCATAGGATTTTATATTCCTGAATATTATATTCATTCATTACAATATTCATTATTGGTGTTTTGCTAAAAGTTATTTAATTTATTGTTTACCTAATACACGTGTTTTTGATAGAAACAGAAAACGTGATGTAGACTGTAAATTGTTTAGATACATAAGTTAATTTCTGGCTCTCCTACAAAACATTCCATTTCAAAATAAACAGAAAGCGGTCTGCACTTCTTTTGCTTCCAGTTCATTATAAATGATAGATACATAGAACAATTTCTCTTTAGCTTTTACCCTACACCATTTTTCCTGAGAGAATCATCTCACATACAACTGTATTTGAAGCGACTAAGAACCGGGTTACGATACAAGCTATCAATCACAAATGTAGACCTGGTTGCTGTACGCTCCATCAAGCAACACCGGTAATCTCGCCTAGATACTTTATAAAAATCTGCTGAATCCGCAAAGAAAACTGCAGACACAATTATATGCTGCTCCACTTATGTTAACCTTCAAGAGAATTGCACATGTGCCACATGCTTGCTTCGCTCACGGTTATCCTAATGTGCACACATCTACGGCCATTACATTTGTCCAGAAACAATGGACGTCTTGCAACTAATGACGAAACAGTTTGCGGCTACCTGACGATTTAAATAAGTATTATTAATATTTTCATAACGGCTTAATGTTTTAGATGTTGTTGTACCACGTGTAATGTCAGAGCTGTAGTTGCAACATCACATCAGATTGAATGCGATTCATTGCAGTTAAAAAGTAACATGCAGTTGGAATATCTACTCGTTTGTGATGAAACTTCGCTTTTTGCAAACTGCACAAAAAGTTATAACTTGTCAACTTTGATTTATTTTTAATAAAAAATGAGTAATTTGTGAAAGAGAGCGTCTCTGACATTGACCTCAAAATTATAATGTTGGTTTTCGCAACCGTGCAATTATTACTTAAAGAAAGTTCAGCCATAAAATTTCTTCATAACAAAACCTGCAAATTATGGTAAAAAGATTTGGTCATACAGGAATTTGTGATTTTTGAGGTAATTGAAAATGATATCCATTAAAGTCAATGATGAAGTATGTCATAGTCGCTCCATGTAAAATACTGATATTCAGCTGAATCAGGTGAGACTGGAACCAGACCCCAACGTACTTGGGAAAAGGCTAGACAGATGGTGATAATGACGTATGTGTTAAATAATATATAATTAATATAAGATGACGTGAGTGCTAAAGTCATTCATTATAAATGAATAGGTAATTTATATTTGCAAAATGATCTACCTGTAAATATAATACTATATATTTGAAAAACAATGTTTTGTAAAAAAATCGAATCCTTGATGAAGTCAAAATAGAAAGAGGTGATCGACGAAACCGATTGCGCAAGCCACGCATCTCCATATCTATGACTGTCTATGTATATAAAACGTAAGGAAGTGTAAACTTTCCCTTTCAATATTCGCCAATTCTTTCTTTGAACTGTGCCAAAGTTGTCGTTGAGTTCATTGGCTTTGATATCTCTCGCTGGGCCAACCATTATCTGGGTCGTCAGTGATATCTCCAAGGTCTTTGTAACAACTTGCGATGTTGTGGTCCGTACTAACTTTCTTGTTTCGTTTCCCGCGCCCATCTTGATTTGCTAATAGCTCTCAGGCCTATCCGGTTCGTCTGATCTCAGATAAACCGAGCTAACTTAGATATCATGTAACATAGAACATTGAATTTGCCATTTGCAGTCTATCAAATTAAAATTCATTCATAGTGCGCATATTAAGTGTCTTATTTAGCTAGATCAGTCTTGTTGGCAGCCTTTGTAACCGCCTTGAATTGTAATTGAAAAATCTGGCGTTTCCTACGGTGAAGCCTGATTGAATTAGTAGCTTTGTGATTCCAATAGTTTATTTTGATTCTTTTGTATTTTGATTATGCTCTATCAGAACTGTTGGGAGCTTTGTTTTCGTTTGTTTAATTTGGCTATTGACTTGACTTTTATTATATAGTTGTCGTTGAGATATTGCATTTGTAGGAACATAAACATTGGCTACAATACTAATACAATACGTTGTAACACAGTATCATGAAATGCATCTATTCTATTTTGTTGCTTGAATAAATATCCGTGAAACAATTTCAGTACATTTTGGTAATTTATATTGTCTAGTCATTTTTGAAATAAAATATAAGCAGCAAGAAAATCCAGTCTCAAAATATCACAAATTGAATCAAGTTAAAATTAAGGACCTTCATTGGCAATGTTAAACTAGACAACAGTTCAGTAAAAATAGAAAATAAACTTTCGATTTAAATTGTTCAAATAATTAAGTAATTATAATTGTTACGTTTAAGTAGTGAGAGAGGTACTAAGATTTGCTAAAAGAATTAGTGTCTATGGAAATCACGTCATCTGCTAATAAGACGACATCACAGACAAATATTGAATACCTTTTGCACGTTTTCACATTCCCCCATACCTGTAAATTGATCTAGCAAACTTATTTGATGTTATTGAACGGGAAAACCAACTCGATGACCTGGAGGCTAAAATGGCCGCACAGACGCAGTAATTATTATGAATTGTCAATTTGTGACCAATTTACGAATTCCAACGTAATTCAAATTATTATCCTATTATGATTCTGTAAAAGCAGCCATTTAAGGTCCCCCAGCTCTCGGTCTATCAACGTCAACCATTCATTCCTTAGATTCGGGAGAGTTCAAGATATTAAAACCTTATCATGATTTATCATTCCTTTTGATGCGTTGGTGGTATCTGATAGTATCAAAAAACGTAGATATAAATAGAAAGCAAGATGTTTTTGCCATCTCGGCTACTGCTCTAAGTAGACAAAGTAATTACGCATTAAGAATTTGCCCCGAATCTCCTTTCACTGTGGAAAAAGGAGAGCGCCATACCTTGTCACTTTCACATGTTTTGATCTTTCTCTATGCATTACAAAGTCCATTCGCACAATCATAAATTAACTAAAGATATTGTTAAACACAAGGTAACGTGTAATCATTTAGTCAAGGTCAAAGATTGCAAAATTTTTGATAGAAACATAGCCTTTAGATTAGAACCGACATTTTTTGTTACAATAATATCGCTTACATCAATAAAACATATTGCACAAACTAGAAAACAGTACTTGAGAAGAACCATTGCGATCGCTGAGGGAATTATATTCTGGATTACCCGAATCAATCATCGAACGCTTACAACATGCATATATCTAGTAATAATATTTAAAACTTGTTCCGATATAATGATCATCATTGAAGTTTTTCCATTAGGAATTTTATAGAAGCAGTTGAGCCTAGCTAGACGAATCTGGTTAAACAGCAATGTGATCAACACTTATGTCATGACTCATAAGACTTTAACATAGCGGTAATAATTTAAACCTGCACGTTGTTTGAATATCATAAAAATAAAATATTAAAATTTATCTTGTCTGAAATCTTGTCATGCTTTTGTATTTTTTTATCGTTTTAATTTGCAGTGGAAAGATAATGGTCTGGATTTTAATGAACCAAGTAATTTTATAAAGAACAATAGATAATGCTAATTCCGCAACGGTAGGTATGCACTCATGTTCTCGAGGTTTGCAAGGTCTCTAAAAGTCTTATCTAAATTATTTGACGTATCATCCCAGCTGGATGTAAGAACCAAGCTTGAATCATCATTCATGCCTTTTGTTACCTTTGTTCTTCATGCTCTGCTCTTTGGTCATTCTATAAATGGCCTAATGCAAGACGATTTCAGATAGAATGACGTCATTCCTAGTCAAGTGTAGGGTCCAAGAGAATGGTCCCTGCATCACTCAAGCTTTAATGCGTTTAGTACGATTTTTGTATTGTAAATCCTAACCTCACTTAACAATGAAATTGTCTTGATAATCCATTTATGTATGTTATCTAGTTGGCCGAATTCTTGATTTGATTCTGGTATCGGTCATAAGAACTCGGCATTACGTTAACGCACCTTATCGTTCGACGTCAGTAGACCTTGAACAGCGCAGCGCGGGGGCGCGTAAAAGTTATCGTTTTATGCAACTCTTATGAGAAAATGTCTTTTTGCATTAAGGTGACGTTTGCCTGAGAAAAAAATGGGTTTTTTGACGGTTAAATCTGTGTTGGGTCATCCAAGATATACAGGGAATGATAACTGCACCTACAGCTCTCTGGAACAACCTGTTGGCAACCTGGGTTTAGCAGAAATCTTTGGCTTCAAGCCAAACACGTTGATAGTTTCGGTCCCCATTAGAACAGTAAGACCGACTAATATGAAGCTAATTCAAATATTAACAGTGATAAAAAACTACAAACAATGCCTTTTTGTAGCAGTCTTTAATGAAGTAAAATGCAGAATCCAGTTTTTCCGAATTGTAATAATGTTTAACCGCAGCTTTTACGCAATTGTTTGACAGGTTATGTTAGTTAGTTACGTTCGCTACAAAAACTTGAAATCGATCTATAAAATTAACTGGCATGTAGGTCAAGACATTAGGAATGCCTAATATAAATTTAAGTGTCCTTGTAATTTCAGCTTTACTTCGGATATGAGTTAAGCTTATTTTAATCGCTAAAGCAGATATTGGTAGTTACATGATGCAATCGTATCTGCTGTTGTAAATGACTAATATGCTAATTAGGGTAACTGAAAGTCACGTTGATACTTCGACTATGAGTCAGTACTGCATAAATTGTTTATTCTCAAACAACACATGGCTTTCTATGAAACATTATAGAAAATAAACACGTAAAAGAATGATATATCGGCACAGATGCCAATGTCACGTTTATCTGGCGTCCTAAAGCAAACAAAAGATCTAAGCAGTAGAGTCAACATCAAGTGTATGCTAAAATACGCGTCTTTGCGTTGCGCAATATCAACACCGGTATTGCGGCAAGGTCCCGGCAAATTATAACGTATTATGAAACCGCGCGACATCTTCCAAGTTAATGTGTTTGTTTTACAAATGAATTGGTTTTATGGTATGTGGTTTAACGACCATCAGGTAATAGGTGGCGAAATGTAGTGGTGCAAGAATTACTGAAACATAATTGGTTTTGTTAGTATCAACTAATTTGGTCCAGAACGAAAGGTTCCACGATTTAATACGCATCCGCTTCTTCCAAGTCATGCCTTAGTTACTAACGGTATGTTTAAAGTTCCCAGGAATCCTATTTCAAGGCTTGGTTTGCCTGCTTGGTGTCAATCAGAACAGTATTTTGAAAGCTGGTTTATGTCGAACCCTGTAATTTGCTTGAATAGGCATCCGTTATTCTGGAGATCTTAGGATTGAAACCTCTAACAGCATAAACATTATCTTACAAATCGTTTTCTAATGTGTTTGAGTTGATGTTGAACGAAACATTTGAGAGAGATCAGACAAATTGACAAGATATGAGATGAGCAAAACTCTCAGATATCGCATCATGTCTAAAAAGGTCGGTATTCAGCAATTTCGGGTTGTTTACGTAATTAAACAAATTAAAGTCTTAATACAAACTAATCTAATCGGTTTTCCTCCGTTCCACAAATGAGGATGTTTGATTATTTTCCGTGCGTGTGAGCACACTTTCCTGTCAATGGTTTTGTGTTGCGTGCGTGCTACTAATGTTGATTTTGGTTCTATATACGGTAAGTTAGTGTACTCTTTACAGAATCTACACTTTTTGTAACAAGTTTATCGATTTGCACAGTCTGGCCCTTGAGCACTGAAAGTAATAAATTGAGAACGGTACGTAGTTGTTTTCCTATTTTTGCTGGCAGAAAGAACAATGCCAGGTGTCCATAGAAACTTAGGCTCACTATTAATTTGTCACGGACAGTGAATATTCTTACGTTTTTTTGTGTTGTTTAATATCAAAAGCATTTCTGTGATTTCCATTTTTACATTGAACTTCTAAAAAAGAAGTAATTCTCATTTTTCAAATTGGAGGTTATGTATTTTACAGAGATTAAATTAAACAAAAATATACAGTTGAATAGTTTTATTCTTTTTAGCATTTTCATTCATTATAATTATCATCAATTTCAATATTACAGTTCATGAATTCCAGATTTAAATAATAAATGTTGCCAGTCTTGCTATTGTAATCGATAAATCCCAAATAATTAAAGTCCTGCCAATGTAATCGATACTCGATATTACTTTTTATTTATCACCTCATTATTGTCTTTTATTATTATTATTTTACCTAAATAATACGCTTATTGTGTTTATTTTAAATACAGTTAATATTTTTAAAGAACATATAAAAAAAAACGAAATTCAAGAAATTGATTTTCCTAATCGATGATTTAATCGCCTTGTAATAGCAACCCTGTTAGGTTACGACTTCTTAGCCTTTTACAGTTCTGTCAAAATCGCGCGCGCTTAAACTGACATTGACACATATCGTATTGTTCTCAGTGAAAAGCGTAGTTTAAACAACAAATTACTTATTAAAATGATTTTCTCTTGGAGCAGTTCTCGAAAAGCACTAAATATGTTTTTATAAGTTTGAATTTTATATTTAAATTGTTGGAGGTAAAAACTTAGTGTCCGCGTTAATTTAGTTTTAAAAGTTGTGTGGGCCGAAAGCTGGCATTGTCCTTTCAAGGTGATATAGAAGCTGCACGTGGTACCTAACCGAGAATGGAATTATTTGTTAGATTTTTTGTTAACCTAATCAATCATCATCATCTTGAATGGGCGTGCGTTGTTCAAGAGTATAAAATTAATTGAGTAAGAAAATATGACGAGATCATTACATATGGGGTCCAGTCATTCGATGCCACGTAATAACCCAAGTGGGTCCTACTCGAAAACTAGACGGCTCGTCTTCGCCGAAGCTGATGATTTACGAGCCAACAAGACGCCCACAATCACGTAGCCGGTCATTCAGCCGCATCCGCGAGTAGCGCGGGAAGTCAGTCGGTGAACGGGCCGCGGTCAGTGCACGCCACTGCACGTATCCGAACGTGTTCTAAAAAAAATAACTCGTACTATAGACAAAGTGATTCGTGATTTATGAGTGAAGTTATTTTTTATAAAGTGATAATAATTAGGTACGTGCATTTTAAGATTGTTTTACATAATTATGGTTAGCCTCAGTGTAACCTATGCTTATTTTCTTTTTCTAATTTATCGTTTATTCTACGTTCAAGGTTTATTATCAATAACATTAGTAAGGTTGTGTACAATATTTAAATTATTGGTAATTTAAATATGATTGACGGTTTATTTAGTCAACTATTAAGCAACGAAATGTTATTGAAAACCTATGACAGGAGACGGGTAACTTCAAACAATAATACATAACTTATAAAAAATAAAAACAATTACTCGATCGATAGCCATTTAACAGTTGTTTTTTTTTCACAATAAAATATACAGTTAAGACGGAGATATATACATAGTAAAGAGAATTAATAGAGTCATGAACATGCCGTTTCGCAACCGGAAACCAATATTAATAAGTAAAAGTTAGCTTTTGACAGAGAAATTATAAATAAATACCTAATAGGTAATTATTCTAAAAACTGGTGTTTGGTGATTTCTAAAGTCCGGCTTTCTCTGCGTGCACACGATCGCTGTCTGCCGTACAAACTGCTAATACTTTACATCTATGTTTACTTCGAAAGTTTATTTTCTAATGGGTAACATCCGTTTGAGTAGCTGTGACTTCATATTTAGTGACTGAAAGTCTTCCAAGGAGTTTGAGTACTGTGTCCATATAACATGGTACCTACCATTGCATGCCTAATGTGTTTACTTACTTTGAGTTATAACAATGTGGATTGTCTTTGCTCTAAATAAGCATTGAAGCGAGTATAAAAATCAGTGTAAACATTACTATGAACTGTAAATATTTTTCTTTAAGCTCACAATGTATCGTAGAGCGGTTGCACGCAAAGCAAGCCTATAACTATCCTCTCAATATTATTATACCTTTAATTTCACAGTAATGTGACCTTTAATTCTTTGATATAAGGTATGTGTGAGAGGTAAAACCCTGAAGGACAGTAGGTGTAGCTACAAGTTAAACTTGGTCGAAGAGAAAGTAAATATAAAGCTATATCCTCCTTGGTAGATGCAAATGAAATTGTTTCTTGTGTGTATCATCTTCACGTTTAGTCGGTTCGAAAGTTTACTAGGTCGACATTCGAAGCCATATAGGTTACATGTACCTCTTCCGTAGTCAGTTGTTTCATGACAGAATTTCTTCTGCTAATGCACTCGATGGATTGTTTCAATCAATCTTTGTCAGCTTTCTGGAGCACTGCGCATGATCACATTTCATACTGTTCAGCAGACTCATCGAGATAGATTCTGTATAGAAAGTTTAAGCCAGACATATTTGCAAAAGCACCTGTGTGCCGTGGTTTCACCTGCTGTTTCTAACTTTTTTCTCATTTTGCACGGCTCATAAGAAACAAGCCATCAATGAAATAAGATTTTTCTTTAATTTTGTGTGTGTCGTGTTCAAACTTAATCTTTAACTTTACTTTAATAGTACCTATATTATAATTATCTAGTTTTATCTGGTTTGATAACAATTACAGTTTTCTCAATTTCACCAACTCCAAAATTAAGATAAACAGTCTGTATGTCTTCAAGCATACCTTATTTCTTGTTTTTTCTCCGGTACCCTTTCATAAGGCACACCGTAATTATCTGTAAAATAATTTACGAGAACTGTGAGTTTAAAATAACAGCGCGTGCTTCAAGTTTCTTCTGTACCGACTAATGGGGAAATTACACGGATTTTACTTCAACTCGGGCGTACTATTTCGGGACGAATTTCTTGCGGGTTATTAAATTTCATTTACCTGGACGATATATCGATTTTACAGAAAGTAATTTTGGATTCACAAGTGATTTAATGTTGAGGATAATTAACGTTAGCATTTGCTTCTCTCCTTATTTGATTTTCTTTGTCGTGTAAAGATTGACTGGGATAAGGGGACTAATGACCAGCAACAAAATTCTTCATCAGATGTGAAATGGTGAAATTTCGAGAGTCTTCAACATTCCGACGATTTTCAGTAATCTTAAATAAAGTCCTCAGTGAAAAAGTTATTGAATTAAAAATAACACTGAAATACTTGTAGATCTGCGCAACTGTGGTGCCAACAATTCGTAATTGAAAAAGCCAATATGGAAAAGAAATAGGCCAATACCAAACCACTTCAGACACAGTTAAAATTCATACAATTTGAAGTCTACTTTCAGGACTTAAAATAGGAGCTAGAAAAGAATCTAGCAGTACAGTCTTTATCTGAGAAAATCTTTGCTTAAGTAAACACTTATAGCATTAGTATTTGATTCACGACCGAACATAATGTGAACTTAGATCCGACCTTAGCATAACCTATAAGGTATTTGAATTTTCGGCCCTCCTTTATTTTTGATCAAGAACCTAATTTATGTTTAAATTATTTTAAACTTTTAGTCCTTGCTGCCTGTATTTAGCATGACTAGTTGTCACTTGAATTAATAACAGCTTTAATCCTTATGCGGTTCATATACTGATAAATCTAAAAAAAAAACAGGAACAATAAGTATCTTTATGTGAATCCACCTCTTTTGTTATTGTTTGCATGTAAATTCTTCAAATCATAAACAAGATGATGTGAATCTCGTTAAATTGATTAAAAAACCAGTCTGCGTGATGCAAGTGTATTATTCTGATTCATTCTCCTAATTGTACGAATGGGCAGGTTTGGTAAGTAGATTCTCCATATTAGTTGAATGAGGTTGAGCACGACCTCCTTTTTGGGGTCATAATTGTTATGTTGGATGCTTATAAATGAGAGTCCGTTGGGTAAGATACTGGTTTATTGGTAAGAGACACAAGACAGGAGATACACACAAGACTACATCATGACATGAAGTGTGGCAGAGTGCCGCAGACCACAGATAATACATTTACTAGTGAAGACCATATTAGTAACATACTAAATAGTGATGTTACAACATCCCCCTTGTTGAGTTCAAATTAGACCCCTGACTGACAATTAATATAAGTGCTATGCTATTTAATTTTATACAAGACAACATGCTTAATTATACTTATAGTTACTTAAACTTTACTTATGACTCTATTTATAATTTAACTTAATCCATTTCTTCAATTAACCTTCTGGTAGGTTTTACAATACGACCTGACCTAGTTGTTACATTTGAGGATTGCTGAGATGAGGATTCTTGATGCCTAGACTCCTGTCTGTCACCTTCCTCTCCCCTTTGTGACGAGTTGGATTGCATGGGAGGGTTAGCACAATTATGAGAATATTTATGTCTTAAGTGTATTCTATTCCTCCTATACCTAACTCCATTGACATCCTCAACAACATATGATCTATTATTTGACAATCTTTGCTTAACAATAGCTTGTTCCCAGTTGCTACTTGGGTTTCTCTTAAAATAGACATGATCATTATGATGTAACATAGACATTGACTTGGCATTTTTATTGTAGTATTTTGACTTATTTTTATCATTTTTCTTGACAGACTCTTTGTAATCTTTAAATGTTACCACTTTTGGCTTCAACTTCTTATATGATGTTGGAATGTTATCTCTTAAGTTCCTAGACATGAGTAACTGTGCTGGTGATGAAAAATTATTTTTACCTGTATTTCTGTATTGTAACAATGCTATGTATGGATCTGATCCATTTTCTTTGCATTTTCTTAGCATGTTTTTTATGATTTTGACTGAACTCTCTGCTTGTCCATTAGACTGTGAATGATATGGGCTAGTTACAATATGTTCTATGTCCCATTCTTCCATAAAATTTTTAAAATCAACTGACTGAAAAGGAGGTCCGCCATCTGATACCAGTGACAATGGTATTCCATGACGAGCAAATATGGACTTTAAATGAGTTATTACATTTTTTGATGTACTGTTGTTATTTAATAATGCAATCTCTATAAATTTTGAATAATAATCAGTGACAATTAAATATACTAAACTATCGAAATGCATTAAATCAATACCGACTTGTTGCCATGGATATTTGCTTATTTCATAATTCTGTAGTGGTTCCTTTTGGTTACATGGTTTGAATTTTGCACATACTAGACATTGTTCTACTAAATTCTTAATATCACTTGACATATTTGGCCAATAAAGAGATTCTTTAGCTAAGTTTAGACATTTATTTATACCTTGGTGACCTTTGTGAATTTTTACTAACATTTCTTTATGCATTGACTGTGGTACTATTAATTTTGAGCCTTTGAATACTAAATCTCTAATTTTATGGATTTCTCCTTGTATATTCCAGAATGGTTTTATTAATGGACTGACACTATTTTTGGTTTTTGGCCAACCTTCATTATAATACTTTATTAATAGCTGCAGGGTTTCATCTTTCTTAGTTTCCTGAGCCAATTTTGTGCTATATTCATCTGTAATTGCTAAGTTAGCATACATTAGATTGACATGACAAGACATTTCTGATTCATTTTCAGGCCTATAATGTTCTTTCAAAGCTGCTCTTGACAATGTGTCTGATATGAACATTTCTTTGCCTGGGACATGTATAACTTCTAAATCATATTTTTGACAAGTTAACATCATACGCTGTAATCTAGCTGGGACATCATGTAATGGTTTTTTAAACAGATAGACTAATGGTTTATGATCAGTGTGAACTGTGACTCTGTTACCATATACATATTGGTGAAATTTTTCACAACCAAATTGAATTGCTAGCAGCTCCTTCTCTATTTGAGCATACCTTTCTTGGGTTTGAGTTAAAGTTTTGGAACTGTATGCTATAGGTTTATTTTTTTGTAAAATGACTGCACCTAACGCTGACTTTGACGAATCGACTGACAAGACTAATGGAATCTTGGGATTATAATGAGCTAAAACTGGTGAATTTGTAATTTCATCCTTCAGTTTCCTCAGACATTGACTATGATTTTCATCCCAAGTCCAGACTGCATCTTTTTTTAAAAGATTTCTTAACGTTTGTGTTTTTTCTGACAGGTTACTTATAAAAGGTCCTAGGTAGTTTATCATACCTAGTATTCTCTGTAACTCTTTGACATTTTGTGGTGTGGGCATGTTGACAATTGCTTTGACCTTCTCAAGATCTGCCCTTGCACCATCTTTACTGAAGACATAACCTAAAAAACATACTTCTGACAGTGAAAATTTACACTTTGACTTGTTAAATTTTAAATTGACTTGACGAGCTCTTTGCATGACTTTATGTAATCTTTCATTGTGAATTGACTCGTTTGGACCATACACTAAAATATCGTCAATAAAAATTAGAACTCCTTCTATATCACCAAACAAATTCATCATGACTCTTTGAAATATTTCTGATGAGGCATTTATGCCGTATGGTAATCTTAAATATTTATATCTACCAAATGGTGTTTGAAAGGTACATAATTCTGAACTATATTCATCTAAACGTAGCATCCAAAATCCTGAAAATGCATCTAAGTGAGAAAAACATACAGCCCCTTCGAGCTGAGACCTAATCTCATCAATTGACTTGAGTGGATAATGTTCCCTCATGATATTTTTATTTAAATTTCTAGGATCAAGACAAATTCGTAACTGACCTGAACTTTTCACTGTTACAACGACTGAATTAACCCACTCTGTAGGCTTTGTAACTTTCTTAACTACTTGCATTTTCTCCATGCGATCCAACTCCTCACGCAGTTTCCCTTGTAATGCGAATGGGACTTTCCTGGGCGGATCCACACATGGTACTGCATCAGGCTTGAGTTTTAGATGACAGACTGGAGGCAGACAGCCAAGACCCTGGAATACATCATTATATTGTGTATGAATTTGCTCACAAAAGTCTTGTTTTGACACTGAAAAGACACGTTTTATTATACCTAACTTTTCACAAATTGGGAGACCAAGGACATTTGGACACTCTATATCTGGTATAATAAACATTATGTTTTCAACAATGTTCTTATTGTTTAAGCAAAAATTACAACTTAAGTTGACTTTGCCTAAAATCGGAATGGATTTTCCACCAAATCCTGTGACATTTACTTGACATTTGACAAGTGACAATTTTGACAGCTTATTTTGACTTTTAACATTTTTAAATGTTTGTTTTGACATTATGTTGACATCTGCTCCTGAGTCTATGATACATTTAACCTTTGTATCACCTACCAATAAGCTAATTTCCCACGACTGCTTTGAATGATTCAAAGTATTGACGACTGATGATCCATTTTGTGACTGACTGGACGACTGTGCCTTATTGTGAAATCCCTCAGACATGTGACTGATTTCATCATTGAGACTCTGACATTTTTTCTTTTGACTATTTGACTGGACATTGGATCTCTCAGACATGACATTTTTTTCATATATGTGATATGAATTGGGACTCTGACTATTTGACTGGATAAAAAATCTATCCGACATGTAATTGTTTTCATACATGTGATATGAATTGGGACTCTGACTATTTGACTGGATAATAAATCTCTCCGACATGTCACTTTTCTCATCATAGGGATGGATGGATGGATGTGATGTCTTACTGTGTGTCTGTGTGTTCCTGTGTCTCTGACTGAGTGACTGACTGTGAGAATGACTATTATGACTTTGACTCGACGTTTGATTGTGATTATTTAGACTCAACATTTGACTTTTATGACTTTGACCATTATGACTTTGACTATTCAGCATACCTACGAAATAATCTTGACTACCATTATCTGAATTAAACGATTGCAACTGACTGACTTTTTTATTTTTGTGACAAAATTTAGCAAAATGATTGTAAGATTTACATGACCTGCATTGAACTCCTTGAGCTGGACACTTGTAGCGATGAGACTGCCCACAGCGGCTACATGTCTTCGAGCTGCCTGAAGCTGAAGGTGACTCGCGACTGCCTGAAGCTGGCTTGCGACTGCTTGACGCTGACTTGCGACTGGAAGCTCGCTGTCGACGATCTCCTCGACTACGGCTCCTCCGACTGAGATGCATGACGTTTTCACTGGCGATGCTGCTCCCTTTGACTATTTTCTCAGCATCCTGCTGTGCGACTATGAGCGTCCTCGCTAGCTCTTGCATTCTCTGATAGGTTAAGTCATGTTCTTGCAGTAACCTTTGACGCACATGTGACAAGTCCAAATTGAGGTTTGCAATAAAAATATCTTTGATGAGCGATTCCCTGAGCGTGCCAAACTCACATTCTCTGCTCTTATTCTCCAAATCCGTGAGGAATTCGTCGATGCTTTCGGATTTTTCCTGCTTACGTGTGAAGAATAGGTATCTGCACATCGTGATATTTTTTCTTGGCTCGAAATATTTGTTAAATTTTGTTTTCACCTCTTCAAGCGTGCTGCCATTGATTGTTAGGTTAAACGTGTTGAAAATGTTCAGTCCTCGCTCACCGATTGAGTGCAGCAGAATGGCGATTTTGCGTTTCTCAGTTGCTTTGTCAAGGCCTGTCGCTAATAAATATAGCTCAAATGCTTGCGACCATTTTTTCCATGATTCAGCGTTGTTATGAGCTGGATCCGACGATATATTTAACTGCTTCACACGTGTTTGAAAATTTTGCTCACCATCATGGCTGACGTCCGCTTGGTCCGGCATTTTCTTCGACGACCTCGACTTTTTCTTGAATGATTCTTCTTAAACCACTTCTGACACCATGTTATGTTGGATGCTTATAAATGAGAGTCCGTTGGGTAAGATACTGGTTTATTGGTAAGAGACACAAGACAGGAGATACACACAAGACTACATCATGACATGAAGTGTGGCAGAGTGCCGCAGACCACAGATAATACATTTACTAGTGAAGACCATATTAGTAACATACTAAATAGTGATGTTACAACAATAATTAGTATGTATGCTTGTTTTATTACTTTGTTAAATAGTTTTGGCAATAAATAACATCATCATTTGCCTAGCCTTTTCTCAACTATATTGGAGTCGGCTTCCAGCCAGATGTAGCTGAATACTAGTATTTTACATGTAGCGACAGCCTAACTGAACTTTACAACCCAGTCAGTACTGGGCAATACGAAGCCCCTTGGTAAGACTGGCTGTCAGACATTCGGGACACTGACTGTAACGACTTTCAAAGATCTACAAATGACAGCCGATACCAACAGCTTAACGTGCTTTTTCTAGGCACGAAGGAAACTCGGTATGTATTGGGTGGTCAGCCGTCGACACGCTTAACCTGAAGATATTTCTTTATCTACGGGCAATAAATAGCATTCGTCATAATTTACTAGTAGCTACTTAATGTCATTGATACAGTTATTTTTAATGATAGCTAATTTCAAAGAACTTGTTAACTAATTATCTGTGTCTTTGGTATAGTGGTCGCAATCGCGATTGCTGACCATGAGGTTCTAGGTTCGCTTATCGGAATATCGGGGCGTACAAAGGGTTACTTGATTTTATTATCTGGAATAGCGGAATGGAATGAAGTCTGGATTTGTGGCTAGTTGATAGCAATAAGCTCGCCCCCTATTACATGGGGCTTAAGAATAACTGACGAGAAATTATTGTGTACTATTATATTAACTTTTGCTTAACGTTTTGAGTGAAAACTGGCGTGGAGGATAGATAGAGTTGTCATATTAATCGCCGTGCAGGTTTTGCATACGATAATATTTAACGCACTAGTATTGTTTGCATTGCTATGTATGTAGATCTGCTGCCCTACCATGACGTCTTAAAACAGAACTTATCTCACTGAGGGAAAGAGACAGAGCTATACAGGGTGTCTAGCACCATCTCTTTCTCACACAGGAATAAGAACTGCTATTAGATGTCATGGTAACCCTACTGAACTTCATGTTACTTTTTAACGGAACCTTTTTTCCTTTTGAGTTACGGAACCCTACCTTTTTACGATTACTTTTTTACCATCTGTCGATCTGTCTACGTATCTCCAGATCTTGGGAACGTGTGGAGGTATCGAGTTGAAATTAAAACCATATACACAATTCTGTGGTCCCATATAGCCGCGAAAAATCAACTCTCGGAAGTCTACGCAGTACAAAGATATGGCCGTTTATGTCGCGAGTTTGTACGGAAGCCTTGGTGTGCGAGTCCGACTCGCACTTGGCTGGTTTTTTCAGTTACACATCGATTTGTTCCGTTCCACTTGATTCAAGCTCTGCAATATTTTCATGCAATGAATATCACGCATGCGTTTATTTACTGTGGGTCTAGGCAAAGCACTTTTATAGAATTTTAAATGTTTTGTATTTTTAAAATTATTGTTTCCATTTTATTTTTGTACTTCATATTAGTACATTTATACATTTACTATTGTTACTATGATTTCTTCATTTATAGTTTTCGCTGTTTTTGTTATGTAAAATGAGATGCTGCAAAAACTTAATCAGCATATTAGTATTCAAATATGACATAATCATTATGTCAGTTTTACAATATTAGTTTTTTATTAATCACATCTTCTCATCATCATCTGTGTACATCTTTTGTTGGAGATCCTTAATAAATAAATAAATTAATTAATTAAAGATATATCATCATTCACCTGCTTTTTCGCAATTATATAGCGATTAGCTTCTAGTCTCAGGGCATGCAGCTGAATACCACTATTTTACATGTCACATCCACAACCCAATTAGTACTGGGCAATACGATACCCCTTGGTAAGACTGGTAGTTAGATTTCGAGTCACTGACTACCTTTACCTAACGGACGTGGTCAGAGATGTAGAAGTGGCAGCAGGGACCGGATGGGAATTCATCAAATAACTTCCCCTGCTCTGGGCGAAGCGGGTCGGACTTGTAGTCACTGAAACACACTCATGTTCCTTCTATTGCCCTTTACGTTCCGGGGCCGCGGTATCTATTACGAACAACCCTCAACACGACTAAAGGCTTAACGTGGTTTTCCAGGCACAGATGAAACTAGACATGTAATGGGTTGTCTCGTATCCACGGACTAATCCAGGCAAAGGCGACTTAGACTGAAATTCGGCCTGAGCGGCTGATATTATTAAGTCAAAAATTAAATAGATAGAGTTACCAAAAAAGCTTTTATGTTAAAAAACCGACTTCCGAAAAAAAAACCAAAAAGAGGAAAATAACTTAACAAGAGTCAAGTTGTTTTCTACGTCTCTTTTGGAAGTAGTTTTATTTGCGGACGTTCATAGAAATTCCTCCTTTTTTACCCGACTGCGCACCGCAAAGGAGGGTTATGTGTTCATCAGTCTATGTATGTATGTTTGTTTTTGAAGTCTGTTAAACATATTCAATGCGTCTTGTTTATTAAGATGCGGAAGACGTCTCCTTACATGCGACGTATTCCGAAGGCTACACATACATTGTTTTGAACAATCTTTTTATCCAACAACATTCAATTTAAAGACTTCAGGTAAACATTTAAATTAAGTCTTTGCTTGAATATAAAATTGCGTGATTATGCATGATCATTTCGGTCAAGACCGCATCCGTTTAATTCAAATGTGTATCTTATTGAAATGCTACTGTAATCTTTGTTCACCTAAATATTGGTTCAAGGTTGAGTCGAAAGAACGATTAACCTTATTATTGTATGGTCAGTATGAAATAACTTCGATCGTAGTTATGAGAGCCCAATGTCACATTATGAAGGTTAGATTTTTATTTAAATTGGACCTGTCAGAAGTAAAATGTCACGTCAATTTGTTTATGGTATAACATGTATAGAGAAATAAACGACACGACGACGATTAGGGAACTACACGGTTGGCGCGGTGGTTCAGCGTTTGACTGCTATGCTACGTGTTGCGGGGTTCGCTCCCCGCGTGGAACAAATATTTGTATGACCTACAAATAGTTGTTTATGTACGATACAGGAGAAATTCGTAGTGAGGGGCAAAGTTTAAATAAAATCTTAATGATGAAGTTTGTCTTTGACTAGACAAAGTAAGCAAGTTTCTCAAAGACAACGATACGAGCAGTATTATTTTTGCAGGAACAGATTGCATGCTCGTTGATCGTTTATGATAATATTCTTAACCATAGACAATACTGAGCAGATATTTTTTTTATTGTGATCGATACGCTGACAATAGTAATGGTGAAGGTCTGATTAATAACATAACAGTACGTCTCTGATCTCCGATGGGTTAGGTAGAGTTTTGCCTAATAGTAGTTCGTCAGTTATGTTTAAAACCCAAGTTATTACATGGGACCAGGGGTTATACGCCGCGAGCCTATTGCCATCAAGGGGGTACAAGTTCAGAGTCCGTGGCTGCTGCTGACGTTCCTGAGGGACAAACCCAAAAACACTGCCCAACCTAGAAATGGAACATAGGACCTCATCTACTTGCGACCCCTAGACCAACAGCCGGTTGTCTCTGACTGCCTAATATTAAACTAGCTGGCGCTCGCGGCTTCGCCCGCGTGATGATCGAAAAAGAGTATCCTATGTTTTATTCCAGACTATAATCTACCTCTGTGCCAAATTTCATTAAGATCCGTTCAGCCGTTTTGACGTGAAAGAGTAACAAACATCCCTACATCTATTCATCCATCCATCCATCCATCTCAAACATTCGCATTTATAATATTAGTAGGATAAATTATAATTCCTGTTAATTTGGATATAATCGATGTACGTGGAATCAGTTCATAAAACCGATTCGTTTACTAGCTACTTTGGACTATATCTGTCTCAGTTGGTGTTTTAGCGTGGGAAGTCAGACATTATCTGTTTTTTTCCATTCGCACATGGGTATAGTAATCGGAATTAGTGTAAAACAAAGCGGTAAAAAATAATCGACGGGCGTACTTGCCACGTTCCCCAATGTCCACGACCTGGCCGACTACGTACTGATAAAATATTTTGTAATCTCACAGTGCGTGAGGGTATCATTTTAAAAAACTCGTATGATTACTTTTTAAACGTTATTGGTTAAACGGTTAAAGAGTGAATGCTTTCGGAAACAAGCTCAGTAATAAGATCATTTCTTGGTATGTACACTAAACGCTACGATAAAGTTTAACGAACAAATTGTCAACTTCAGATCATCAAAAAGTCGCCTTGAAAATAAACGAAGAAAATGCGATTGGCATAATCATTCTGTGGGTACCAGACTCAAAAAAAACTCGAAAAAAAAACAGTGATACCAGTCTGTGCAATTCTCTACAAACTTCTCTGTTCCCCGATCATTATTATATGGAATTCAAAGTTCGATTGAATCGGTTTCTTATAGGCAACTGTGTTTCACTGTACGTATTTTGAACACAAAAAGAAACAAAAATCTATTCCCCACCAATATTGTAGGTTCTTTGAAGGAAGCAATACTGGTAACCATAATATTCAAGTCAGTCTGCAGTGTGCAGGTTATCTGCATACGCCCAAAAGTGCGTATTACACAAAAGTTAGAACCCCTAAAACACCGGATGATAGAACGACAGATTAAGAAAAAGGTTGGTAAATCATCAATTAACTTCCCCCACGGAAAGCGACGGGTGTGTCAGACTTTCAAAACCCATTCATGCCCCTTCTTTTACCCTTTCGCTTTATCTCTTTTGAACAACCTACAACTCCGGCAGGCAGTGGCCCTGGCAGGCTTTGCTTACGTCTCTTTGAGGCACGCGTGGAACACGAACGCGCCATCGACACGGTCATCACTAGAACGGACGGACGGTCAGCTACTCAATGCTCACCGACCAAAGACTCGCGTCTACGGTGGTCGGGAGTCGCCTCATGAAGAAAGACAGATGCTGAGAATATTTCCGCCCATGCAACTACATGTAAACACAATTTGGTTCCGAAACCAGTTTGTGTTGTTTTAACAACGTTTGGATGATCATCAATCTAATCTCAAATTGTAAAATGTTATAACTTCTAACAACTATAGGTGTAAATTAGGCTTTACGTGTTAGATTTGAATGAATAATCTTGTAATAGATAAGTTATTTGATTTATGGGCGTTGAAGAGTTTATTTATGGATGTAGCAATACCTGACCATTTGTTTTGTGTTTGAGCTAAAATTGTTAAACCTTATACAAAAGTTTTGCTTTGTCAAATTATTAATGGATCTAGATTTGTCCTGTTTGAATTTGTTACTCTGGCACAAATATTGGTGCACTGTTATTGTTATTGTGGTACAATGTTTGCACTCTGTTATTTGGACTTCCCAAACAAATAATGTCAAGATATTCAATAGTTTAACACGCGATAATAGTTTAATTGCCATCCAACGCGGTAATGCTGCCAGCCTACTGGGCACTTTACCTGTTGACTGCGATACGGACGAATTTTTTGACGTCCTGAATTTTCCATTTTTTACTTGTATATATATTTTTATTATTAGTTTTTGTCTATCTATAGTTTGTATATAGTAATTAATTTAATTAAATGTGTTTTAAAAATAAAAAATAAACTGTAAATAGTTTAATTAATACGCGCACACTCCATTTCTTAACATCTTTTATTTTCGTTATAGTTTTCTCATTTTATTTTTTAAAATTATTTTACCTTAATGCCAAAATGTCTAATAGATAACATCGACAAATATATATTTTTTTAATTTAACCGTATAGTTCGGTACGGACCCCTTCGGGGGCTCGACATTCAAACCTCCGCTGGCTCGGTACTAGCCCCGAAAGGGGTCGAACATTTAAGTCATACGACCTTCTCATTATTTTTGTAAATATTTTATTTTCTGGGTAAAAAATAATATGGGTGTGCATTCATTAAGATAGTAGAATTAAAATCTCATAAGTAAACGTCATTAGAAGTTCTTTAATTATTGAGCAAGTTTCTTAATTAAGTCTTATAAAATCCAAATGCGTAAATTACGATCATAGCCATTTTGATGGCAGTGTAGGTCGACGCTAAAAATCATAAAAAAAATGGTTTTCGGAGATATAAGCTCCACATTGTTGGGCCTGATTAACGTGTCCTTTTATTACGTGCAGAAATCATTCGTAATTGAACTTAAATTAGCAGTGGTAATGATACATTTTGAAATCTAAAGTCGAAGTTTCGCGCCAATCGTGCTTGTTTACATTTTTCATTTTACATTATATCACACGGACGCGAATAGATTCTATAACAAATGAGACAAATATTATTGCAAATATTTTATAGAACATGAACATGCCCAGATCTTATCGTAATTTGCAATAATAGGACCATTAACACGTAATATTCATAACCACTACTAAATTCACTTTCGAAAATGACGTCCATTTCTTTTTTTTTATTTTGAGATGTGTAAATGCGATTATTTCAATCGATTATTTTCTTGTAAATCAATCAACTCGAATAATTAAATTAAGGAATATCAGAAATTGATAGATGAAAATAAGAATAATTTTGTAATACGTGTAAAATACTATAAATATTGATAATAATATTTTTTACGCCACTAAAACCGACTCAACAACAAACAGTAGAATCTGATCTATGGCTAAATTCGCGCCAATTTTATTTTCAGATAAAAATTCAAATAAGGAATGCGCTCGCTGTTCGAATTTATATTAAAATGTTTATTTGCTATTTTATTAATAATTTGGTTTTGTACCTACTATTTGAATGTGAATTGTAAATAGAAATAAATAAGGTTGAATATAGAATGCCCATATGATCTTGGTAGGCACAGTAAAAAAAATCAGCCAAGATAAAATATATTTGTTCGACAAAATTGTTTGTAGTATGGTTTTTTTTTTTTTTTTTTTTTTTCGGGTGGGAAATCATCCAATGACTTCCCCCGCTCTGGGTGGAGCGGGGGGGCATGTCAGACTTGTACTGACTAAAACCCACCCATGTTCCTTCTATTGCCCTTTACGTTCCGGGGCCGCGGTATCTCTTTCGAACAACCCGCAACCCCGGCAGGCGGAGGCTCTGGCAAGCCCCTCTGCTTTGCTGACTCTCTTTGAGGCGCGCGTGAAACACGAACGCGCCGCACGGTGGGCTGAAAATCGGCTTTCATAGACTTAGGGATTTCAATTTGCAAGTGCTTGTTTTTATGCCGGATATCGCTTCTATTAGTCATTATTATGTACAAAAATGACACCCGAGTTAATTCTGCTCAAAACCGAAGGAAATATAATTTTTTTACGAAAAATTTGTATGAAGCTAGTATGAAAAATCGAATTATCTCCTAAACGGCATGTTTAACCGTAATATCCTTAGAGATGGTCATAGTGCTAATTATTTATGATTTTTTGGTTAACGATTGGACAAAAATTTTAATGCCGTTTTTTTTTTAAAAATCGTCAAAATATTTTTATTTGTTTTTACGTATGAAACGATTCCTTTTGGTGTTTATGTTGAAGAACACGGACTTTTAACTACACATAACATAAAATAGCATCACTCCTATATTTCCGAAGGAGTTGGCAGAGGTTTATAGTACACCCACACGTAGCCAACTATGTTTGAGCTAGATATTTATCAACACAAAATGAGTTTTAAAACTTTTCATACAACCAAATTACCAATTGTCTTCTAATGAGTCCAAAAAGAAGTGATTAAGTAACTACACTGATTAGGTCTTCTAATGAGTCTTAATAGGTGATTTAATGATTTTCAATATCTCACGACAATGGATTATATTTAACATTTCCTGATAAGTAAGCTAATTTGTTAATTAGCAGTGCTATGAGTTCTAAGAATAGTTAGTGACAATTATAGATTTTCATTAGCTAATGAGGAGATAACTAATGAGGGTAGTTACCTAATTATTGTCGTTTTGCAATAAAAGGGCTAAAGTTTTGTTTTATAATTTAATTTGTTCACAACTGTGTAACTGCTAACACTAAATCTGCGACTATAAAATCTTAAAATGGAAAGTTTAATGACCAATTTAGACTTGTTTGTTCTTCTACGAAGTGAGAGTACTTCATTTGATCATGAAGTATTGTTTAGTGCAGTTGTATCCCGCATAGGCGATTGCCTGTCTGACGAAGATTATGTTGTTCTCAAAGAATTTTGTCGGAGATTTACGCGAGCCGCTTTACAAAGGTGGGAGAAATCCAACCGATTCCTTGATAATTTCAGGAGAAAGTACGAGAATTGGTTGGGAGCAAATATTGATTGGCCGAGTTTTGTGCAAACTTTAGTTAATCAAGAACCAAGTGTTGATGAGATACCAAGAGCGCCCTCAGTCTCTCCAGAACCGTCGACATCAACGTCCATTGGAACAATGACGAAAAGATCCCGTAAACCATTCGAAGACCTGGGAAGTAAACAAAAAAAGAGAAGATCTGATGAACACACAGGCGAAGGTTCCAGTGAATTGGCATATGCAGCTGCAGCACGTTTAAAAGAAGAAGGGCATGGAGATATCGCCTCTGTCATCGAATACATGATGAAAAATCCTGAAGCAGCCGCTAAATTAAATGAAACGCTTAAGAAACCAGCGAAAACAATCATATTTACGCCAGAAAAGGCGCTTGGATTGCTTCTTTCGCTAAAACTCTCAAAGTGGCAATATATTACGTTGCGTGAGGCTGCCATTCGAGAAGGTGCTAAAGATATTTATCCATCTTACTATAAAGTGCAACAAACTAAGCTTGATTGCTACCCTCCGAAGCAATCAGTGACAGTTACTGATTCATCGGCTAGGATTACACTTCAAGCTTTACTTGATATCACGGTTACAAGAATCCTTCAAAGCCTTTCTAACGAAGAGCATAACAAGCAGTTGAAGCTGATATCCAAGTGGGGATTTGACGGTGCTTCTAACCAAAGCCGATACAAGCAGAAAATTGAGGGTGAGGAAGATGATTCAAGCATTTTCATGACCTCCTTGGTGCCACTAAAACTGACAGATGGAGACAACATTTTATGGACGAACCCAAAACCATGCTCAGTTTTGTATTGTCGTCCAGTTCAGTTTACTTTTGTAAAGGAGAGTGAAGCAGTTGTCCTTGGGCTGAAAAAACAAATGGATGAAGAAATTGAGGCCCTTATCCCCACAGAGTGCAATAATAATAATAGGGTGACTCATCAACTAATGATGACGATGATCGACGCTAAAGTCTGTACTTACCTTTCTGAAGCTAGATCAAATGCATCGTGCTACCTGTGCTTAGCAAAGCCTACAGAAATGAACCGCTTAGATGCTGTAACATCAAAAATTGTGTGTTCGGACCTGTATGAGTTTGGCTTGTCATCCCTACACGCCCGTATAAATTGTATGGAATGTCTGTTACACATTGCATACAGACTGGACTTCAAACGGTGGGCAGCGAAAAGTGATGAGCACAAAGAAATGCTACAGACAAGAAAGAAAATAATTCAAAATAAATTCAAAGATGAGCTCAATCTGTTGATTGATATAGTAAAACAAGGCTCGGGAACCACCAATGACGGGAATACTGCAAGAAAATTCTTTGAGTTTCCTAATAAAACCGCAGCTATAACCGGTTTGGATGAAGACCTCATCAAAAGATTTGCTGTAATTTTACAAGCAATTACATCTGGAGAGCAGATCGATATAATAAAATTTAGAGATTATGCTCGCAAAACAGCAGAAAAGTACGTATTACTATACGACTGGTACTACATGTCGTCAACCGTTCATAAGTTACTAATCCATGGGGCTGACATAATCGAGAAAAATAATATTGTGCCGATTGGGACTCTCTCGGAAGAAGCCTCAGAGTCTCGAAACAAAGATTTTAGGAGGTTTCGAGAACATCATTCGCGGAAAAGAAGCAGGCAGGATTCCAATCAAGACATTTTAAATATGCTTGTTGTTTCTTCGGACCCTTTGCTAAGTGCACAAAGGCCTAAGTTAGATGCCAAGAAAAAGCAGAGCTTTTTTGCTGAAACTCTCGACTTAATTCAATTTCAGGAAACTGAGTTCGAATTTTTGGATATATCCAATCTGGATGCTGACTCAGAATTGGAGTCTGACAACGAGAGTGATAAGGAAAATTTGTAAAAAAGATATATATGTACATATTTGTAAATTTGTATTTGAGTGTGTTTGGGTTTTTTTGTAATATTTAATGATATGTTTTATTTTTTTTATTTATTTAACTTTATTTTACGAATGCTTAGTATTAATTCCTTAAATTAACTTATTTTGTATAAAATATAACTTCATATGTTACTTCAATATAAATCTTTTTTTTATTTAAATTAATATAAATGTGTCAAAAACAGCAATTTTTTTATTTTATTTTTCTTGTTTCGTGTGTTCTTAATATTTGGGTTAATAACATATCGAACTTTTTAACTTAGACACTAAAAGGGATCGTTTTACATGTAAAAATAAATAAAAATATTTTGACGATTTTTAAAAAAAAAACGGCATTAAATTTTTCGTCCAATCGCCAACCAAAAAATCATAAATAATTAGCACTATGACCATCTCCAAGGATATTACGGTTAAACATGCCGTTTAGGAGATAATTCGATTTTTCATACTAGCTTCATACAAATTTTTCGTAAAAAAATTATATTTCCTTCATTTTTGGGTAGAATTAACTCGGGTGTCATTTTTGTACATAGTAATGACTAATAGAAGCGATATCCGGCATAAAAACAAGCACTTACAAATTGAAATCCCTAAGTCTATGAAAGCCGATTTTCAGCCCACCGTGCGCCGTCGACACGGCTTGTAGTATGGTTGGATTAGTTATTTGGAAAGCGTTTTCATTCTTTCCTAAAACATGGCTCGTAGGCCAAAGTGTTCTTGGAGTGGAAGCCTTGGGGTAAAAATGGCCTAGAGGGAGACCACAATTGAGATGGAAAAAAAACCCCGGTACACGACATCAAGAAAACTCCAGGTTCAAAATGGGTCCATTTTGTACCTGGAGTTTTCTTGATGTCGTGTACCGGGATTTTTGTTTTGGGTGGGAAATCATCAAATAACTTCCCCCGCTCTAGGCGAAGCGTGGGGGAGTGTCAGACTTTTACTGACTAATGTCCACCGATCGATGTTCCTTGTTTTACTCGGGGCCGCGGTATCTCTTTCGAACAACCCGCAATCCCGGCAGGACCCTACCGGGGTTGCGGGTCTGACACTCCCCCGCTCCGCCCAGAGCGGGGGAAGTGAGGCGCCACGGCATCCTCACCTACCACCTGACGCAGATCCTCACCGGGCACGAAAGTTTCGGGACGTTCCTGCACATCATCGGGCGGGAGGAAACACCCAGGTGTCACCAATGTGACTATCGCCCGGAGGACACGTTGGAGCACACAGGCAGTCTGCTCTTTTGAGCGGAGCACCGCTCTGTCCCGGAGGAGATGGTGATGTTTGAAGGAGAGAACCTCAAACCAAGCCAGCCACCGCGGCAGACGCTACAGGGGTCGGGCGCCGCGAGACGACAACGACTTTTTGTTAAAAGTTTAACAGAAGCGGATATTTGATGATTTCCCATCCAAGTGGCGCAAGACCGATATAAATGGCGGAATTTAAAGGAGGCCTCCTTTAAATTCCTAAAGAAGTCCTTAAATTCCAAAAAAGAGAGATACACTATTTAAAAATACTTTTTAGGGTTCCGTACCTCATAATAAATAACAGAACCCAAATATCAAATCTGTGATCCCTTGGAGCTGTGAAAAAAGCAACCCTCCAAGTCTACGTAGAGAAAAGATAATATGACCGTTTATGTCGTCAGTTTGTAGGTACGGAACCCTTGGTGCGTGAGTCCGACTCGCATTCAGCCGATCTGTTTTTAATAGGCTGAACCGCTTACTGGTAGGCAAAGGTCTCCTTATTTATACCTTTCTAATTTTTTTATCCAACCAATACTTTTAAGTGTCAATATTTTAGAGCCCCAATGTGTACTTGTGTACGGAGTCCCTGTCTGTTCAAAACAAGGCTCTACTGCGGAGGCATGGCTTTCTAGGTTTTGTGGTACGGTATGGTTGTGCCAGACTGGGCTGCCTGATTGGCTACCAACAGAATTAGCATTACCTACAAAATTGGCCGCCATTTTAATTTATCGTCATTCAAGAAAACAGCCAAAATTTTTACCGCGAAACCGTTTGACAGCAAATGTACCTCAAATCTGGGCGCATAACAAAATAATTATAGCATAATAAAAAAGCACGTGACAAAATGTTGTTGCCTTTCTTTTATTATCGATATCATAGATATTTGTACAACTATAATATCTATAGTAGAATATTATGCCACCTCCATAGGTAAATTCCTCAATGGTCCCAAAACTTTTTTTTAAAGTTTACTCTATTACGATTATCGATTAGGTTGAATGCAACTTTTTATGATGAAACTTAGTTTTACGGTCAGCACTGTGGTCAGCACTAAGAAATTGTTATTGCAACACATTTTATAGTATTTTTGTCGAGATTTGTATCGTGTTTTTTTATTAATTTATATGTAAAATGGCAAAAATAAGAATGCAGATGGAATGTCACTGTTTTTATTTTAGATTTCCGATTTTATTATCAAATGGTTATCTTGTGTATGTACATTATTTCCAGCGTTTTTAAAGTACCTAATTTTTGGAAGGGTGTAGTAATTTGTATTTTACACACATTTTGCAATAGATTGACGCCGTTTTATCGACATAATGAGGTTTTTGGAAATATAAACCTCAAACTTATCGTATGAAACAGCCGCTGTGATTTATTTTTAATAACAAAATTGAATGCTGTAAATTGATGAAAAATCTTGAATTTCATGACAATTCGCGTCACCCCACCGATTCAGCTGATGTGTCATATGTCAAAATTCTGTCGTGCAGAGTGGTTAAAGTTATCGTAATTCCGGCCCCTAAGATACAGGCGCAGCCAAGTTTGTGGGCCACTTTTTTCGATTCTGTCAAAATAAAACTTTTTACCGATATTCGTAATGATGTAAGATTAAGAAAAAAAACAGCTTCAATAAAAATATTTTTGTTCTTAATTAATCCTCAGTGGCCAGTGTTGCTATCCTGTCAAAGAGTACATCAACATCGTCGTTATGCATTTCCATGCAGTCACGTTTCATAAATGATTTTAAATTAAAAGCTGTCAATGAGTGCAGCTATGCGATTCACTAACAGACTCATCATAGATGTTAACAATGACGAGTTCACGGATGTTTCATCGTAAATATCGCTTTTAAAAACAACGTTGATAAAAACCGTATTCGCTAAGCTACATATGCTCGTCGACGATCTGCTGAACAACGATGATGAGTTCGATGTTTACAGTGTTGCTATATTTAATCTAGTGTATAATCGAGAAAATCTCGACTAACCTATTTTTAAGTTATTTCGTCATTTTAAATTTATATAAATGCACTAAACGTATGTATAAAACACGTAATATTTTCATGCAACGAATATTACATTAATTATATCATTTTCGATTTGGAAAATAATGATTCAAATCTTTGACATTTGTAATTGTAGGTTATGTATAGTCTGTGTTATTTCAGATCAGAAGTGGTTCAAAACAAACAACTTGATCTTATCTTGATTATAGTTTTTTTTTATCAAAATAAGAAATTCCAAAGCTCCAAGTGGTATTAAGTGGACTGTTAAAAAATGCTGCACCCCTACCCTAAGGCGTTCTAGTTGTTCCGAGTTTTAGTTGGTTCCAAGTCTATCGAAAGTAAGTAGGTACACGATAACATTCCTATTTAACACAGTTATACAACACAGTTTCTGGAACTACTATCTATGTAACCAAAATATTTATTTTTTAGTGTCTCGCAACGCAGCTCCTTCGTTGAATCAGCTGGAAACGCTAGTAAGCTTTTTAGAAAGCAAACCATGGTTGGCTATGGGCCATGCTCGCATTCGCCGTCGTCAGGCACGGTCCGAAATTGGTCCGAAATAACAACAGCCCCAGTGATGGTAGTTGGTGTACGAAAACATCGGAACAGTGGTGTAAGGTTGGTAATTATATGTATTGTTGCATTGACTAGGTAGCCTTCTACGGTATAGTACCTATACTTTTACATAGACAGCCCCCTGTGCATGTTCTTTTTTACTAAATTAGTATAAACTACAAGTTTAGTATGTACTGTTACTTATGTCTTCGAATTGCAGTTATAAAAGCATTTGAAAATGCAATAAAAAGTTAAACCAAACCGAGCAAATAGGTTTTCTATTTATTTAATACATCAAATCATGTAATTTTTTCTTGTATTGCAGTACTGAAAGGACAAAAAAGGAGCAGTGAAGAGGAAGTCCAGCTTAATTGCAGCCGCCAGGCGCACTGGTGGTGGCATTGAAGATTTGCCAGAACTCAGTGAAATAAATTGAGTTCAAAATACAAACCGTTATGGGAGGAGAAAGAACTTAGAAATAAATCAGTCTGAGATGGTTAGCATCACAGAGTGTTTCATAGCCATAGAAGAACGTCGAGCACAAGCGGTGCTCTTGATTGCCCAAGCAATTAGTCATCAAGTAGCCATCAGGCTATGGCTCAGGCTCTAGATAGAATAAGTAGTGCAATTAGAGATTTAATAAAAGTAAAAATAAAATGTATGTTAAAAGGTTGTTTTATTTATCAATTCATTTTATTAAAATTAATTTGCCTAGGTACATACTAGGTATTTCATTAGGCTATCTTAATTTTATCTTTAGGTAAAATATATAAGAAAAAACATTCACTTTCTATATTTTATGATGAACGATAATAATACACTACTAACACACACACACACACACAGTATACACTACTATTTACCAAAGACTATATTTTTTAACAAACAAACTGTGTTACAACCTAGATTATTAATATGTTAAAATATTGTTTTATTTATTAATTAATAATATTAAAATTAATTTGCCTAGGTACATACTATTTCGTTAGGCTATCTTAATTTTATCTTTAGGTAAAATACATAAGAAAAAACATTCACTTTCTATATTTTATGATGAACAATATACACTACTATTTAACTAACACTATATTTTTTATCAAACTGTCTTACAACTTAAATTAGTAATATGTTAAGTCTATTGTTAGTATTAACCTACTTCTTCATTAACTATTTTGTTCACGCCACAGTCAATTCCTAGACGAGTCCTAGCAAGACGTCCACTGTCCAAATCACTCATAGAGTTCTGGCTTCCTTGTTATAATAACCGGATCACCCTCGCTTCTTGCCTCTGTAAATGAGCTGGTAATTCCACTGGGGGAACTCCAGCTTGATTGCAAATGTGATGCAAAACAACAACAAGCTTTTATAATTTTTCCCACCATCTCAGGATCATAGTGAAGAACACGACGAAACAAAAGGCACCTAAAACGGCCTATAAGTATGCCAATGGTTCGTTCTGCAGTATTTCTTGCCGTGGCATGCAGATCATTATAATATTCTTCTCTTGATCCAGGCTCAGGGTTGCTACATGGAACCAACCATCATGTATGGCCTAAGAGCAAAACCGGAGTCCCCTGAAATCAATAAATAGGAATTTAATTTAAGTACGATAAAAAAATCAATAGTTATAATAATTTTACTTTAAAAAATAACTAGTTTTACTTACATTTTAATCGTCTGCAACTCTACATCCAAGGAAACATCTACAATTTACAAGCTTTACGGTTTGACAGTTAAAATCGAAGGCGAAGGCGCCGTTGTCGTTGAAGGCGAGGATGTTTTGTGTTTGTGAATACCGTTTTTCATACATTCGGGACCATTTTTAGTTCTATGTCGCGCCGTCGACATCGTTGAGGCGTTACGATCGCGGAGTTTTTATTTAAAGAATACCGATTTGTTATCATCAGATGTTTCAACGATGATGTCTTGGTTGTAAAGATGTTTTGCTTTAGTGAATCGCACTCCAGACCTTTTATTTATCTCATTGGCTGTAGGTCCATCTAACAGTACTACTTGAAGTTCGATATACATTTGCTCCAATTACCAGTATATCCTTGAGGAAGCACTCTTCCAGGGCAATTGTGGTTAATTCGCATCAATTTCTTTTGTCTCGGCTCCAATCAATGTCAGGGCCTTCGTAATGTATACTATGCTCTAGAAGTATCTAGCTGCTATAGTCTAGTCTGTGACCGTTGTAGTGTAACGTAGGTCAGCTTTGAAATCATAAATCTTTGGATAATTTTGCGCGTCCTCTGCGGAGGGCGTCTTGTTGTTTTGTTGGTGTAAAAAATATCTTTTGAAAATCGTGTAGTGAAAACTTCGTTAGTAACGCTATTATATTCTTATTTTTAAGGGTTATAAAACTTGTATGCTATATTTTTGCGCCCATACACAATCTCGGGTTTTTTTTTCAGTTAGTAAAACTGGCACTTCACAAAATGCCAAACTCATGTTTGTTCCTTTTCCGATAACAAGGGCGTAATGGCATCCAAGGTTACACAAGGAATCTACTTGAGGTTTATGCCTGTCTACCGTTTCTGTTAAATACATTAATAGGTAATTGACGTAGGTAAATATTTCACAAGTATGGCGACGGGTCTAGCCCGGTTTCCCGCGCAATTTAACTCGTTCCCCCCATTACGAGTTGCGTAGGAAGTTACGCCTAACAAATAGTATGTAGGTGCGGTTTTATTTAGTATCCTCATAGAAATAATAGAAAACAGCTCAATTTACATGACTGTGAATACGACAGCTTAACCGCTTCTCTTGGTCATAATAATGAAAGCAGGCTATTCATGCGAGATATTTGTCGTATCTTATAAACAAAGTTGGCGCCGGTCGTATTATCCAATGTGTGTTGTAAAGTGAGTCGCTATTGTTCGATTGTGATTTGTGACCTGATTTTCCTTTCCATTGATGACATTCTTTGACACCTGCTTGCACGGCATAGGGACATCCAACACTAAGTTTCCATAAAATTGTACAATTACTCTAGCCTTACAAAACACTGCTATCTTGGCGACAGAAATAGCAATTGTAGAATGTACTCATTACTGCAGAAAACTACCGAGTCATTTCACGAAACGGCGGTCAATACTAAATCGTTCTACAAGATGACTATCGACCAATTAATAATTAACTAATAACCGACTGATGAACAAATCGTGTTTAGTCTAACGGCCCATGACGCAACGTATTGTGTGTGACATAATGCTGACGTTCTGTCTCTTTGCCAACAGGAGGTGACGGATGACAGCGACGGTTGTGGGGCGAAGTTCTCTGTGCTCATCGTGACTGATAAGTTCCAGGGGAAGCCGCTCTTGGCTAGGCATAGGTGAGTCCCGAATGTTGTTCCTACAATTAGTTAGAACATTTTGACGTTATGTATTCCTGTTTTTGTGAATTTTCACCCTTACATTGATATCTGTCGAAACCCTTCCGTCGACTCTTTCGAGATCTTTGAGTTTTTCTGCAAATTAATAAGGAAATATTTAAAGCAGTTTACTAGAAACTATTAAAAAAAACGGGATTGGAAAACTGCGCGTTGTCAAAAAGCCTACTTAAAATATTTAGGGCCTACCCTTTCAGTCGTGAGTTTAAGTTGCAAATGTCTATTGTGTGGGTGCCTCTGTTTAATTTGTAGATAATAATTATTTGTTACCTTTTGTTATTGCTATTGTTTATGCCAACAAACAATCGATTTTGCGCTATTTGCTTACTGTACATATGAACGAATATCCTTGAACTTGTTTTCTGTTCCGAAACAGAAGAAAACAGTTGAATTAATCATTTCGGGATACTGAGTATCTCATACTAGTTCACGTTTACACTGATAAATAAAACAGATAGTAAACATAAGCGAAAGTCACGTGTAAACCATAATTGACCCTATAAAATGAGAGACCATGATCACAAATTAGAACTCAATGGCACTGCACTGATTGTAACATAAACACCGGGATCAAATCATTTAGTCATTCGTTTGTTCCCTTTTGCACGAAGCTGAGAAGCTATACACAATGTCTGCATCGGGAATTTCTATCCATGTACATATTAAGTTCAAAATTAGCAAACTGTATTTAATTAAACTACGTTGGCAGTATGGCACCCGTTGTCGATGTCATTAAACTTAAATTTAGAAGTCAATTTCTCTATTTTGACTTACAATGGGTTTGTGGTAAATGAATGCATACATTTTGTGTTGTTTGAAAAGACCGGTCACTAAATCTTTCACGCATGAAAAGGCTGGTCATCCTCTGAATAAAATTCCCGTAACCGTTTCACGTTTTTCAATATCCATAAAAAATTACAGTTAAAACACTACAAATCACTGGCTGTTTTCTTATTAATACGTAGAAGAACCATTAATTATGGGAAGGTTACAATTTTGTTATCGCCTTTAAAGATATCATATGTGGGTTGTACAAGACACAAATTGTCAATGCATATTATCGCTACATTTTCCTGGTACAATAAATTCGATTATAGCTGTCTGGTATTCCCAAGGAGCTCACTTTGCACCCCGACTACGTGTCGCAAGTCATATACAATCATAACAATATCGCATAATAGTGCCATTGTTACTGATATTGAGCCGTAATGAGACCATGAGAAGGTCATTGTGCATACTACGTGCGTGCAAAATTGCAATAAAAACTATGGCTGAGTGCCAAGAGCTGACAAAATGGTGACAATGTATGCATGATGTGATAGCAACGGTTCATACGCAATCGTAGTACGGGTTACCGCATGATTTTTAGAATAGTTATCACGAAAACTTATTTTCATACCATGATAATTTAAAAAAAATACGTTTTTTTATATAAAGCTCATTGCCAAAATAGAACTGGTAAAAAAAGCAAGGTCAACGTTTTGTAAAATCTAAATGTTCATAAAATTTCAAATTAAAATTTTAACAATGACATTAATAACAGTTTAATTATTTGGAAGGGTTACGAAAAAATTTTAACCTTTCCAAATTATTAAACTAAACTTTTTCCTGTTGTATATCAATCAGCGTACAACTGTTCCCAAACACTTCCTCCAAGCAACCACCAGCGCAAAAATTCAAAGATAGTCTTGCTAAATATAAATTCAAAAATAATGCTAATAAGGACCTATCTTAGCTGTCATCAGACGTAAACAAAGAACATGACATAAAAAATCAGAACACATCTTTTTAACATTCAAATAACATAGAACTAACAATACCTAACCCTTGACTGATGACGTAGACTGACGCTTGCAACAGAAACTGCACACTAAAAAAGCAAGGGTTGAGGAGTCAATGAGATACGCAATTAACCATTCATAAAAATCTAACACCCAAACGATAAGATGACAAAAAGGTTTTGTATTCACCAAGATTGGTATCTCCAACTAACACGTACAGACGTCGCCATTAGAATAACAATCGATCTATTATACTTATTAAAGTATAATAATTCGCTCCACAGATTGGTGAACGCAGTGCTTCAAGAAGAACTGAAGAGTATACACGCATTCACGCAAAAGACACTAACGGTAGAACAGTGGAACGCGCAAAAGTCTTGAAATGTAATTTGGAAATAATAATGAAGTAGAACAAAATATATGTTGTTTTTATTGGTTCCTTGCTGTTAGAAAGAAGTTAAAAGACTGTTATTAAAAATGTTGAACGGAATAGAGAATTTGTACACAGTAAGTGTGTCTGCTCCTGGTAAAGTGATCCTGCATGGGGAGCATTCGGTTGTGTATGGGAAGACTGCGGTGGCTGTCAGCCTTGGACTCAGAAGCTCGATTGTTATTAAGGTAATCATTTTATTTCCTTTTTTGTTTGATTTTTAGGATTTTTTTATTGTGTTGTGTTTGATTTTTTGTTTTTTTTTGGCGCAAAGTTGCTTTAGTTCTAGACATACTCCTATGTGAAAGCATGTGTGGATTTTAGCTGCGCGGTAGGTTTGTGTAACGTTTGTAAATGCTTCTATTTTACCAATTGACCCTCTGACTCTTCTCTTGGGCATGCTTTGCCCATTGAATCCTCTTCACAGGATTTTGTGCTTATTTTTGTCCTGGTAAACTCACAACAAAATCGTTTTTTGGTATACCATTTTTAGAGCCAATATTTACTTGTTGTGTTGAAGATTTAAAGGAAGTTTCGAACACTTCCGTGAATTAAGGTAGACTAACATCCGCTTATGTGTAGGAATAAGATAACTGGTCATGTGTAAGGTCCCTATATGGCGTTCACATATTACCAATGTATTGGCTCACATGCCTGGTAGATGCATGACCTACATCGTAACTTAGATAAATAACTTTGGCAATAGGTGAGTTACTTAATATGTAGGAGAGGAAGAGTTTTCGAAAAAAGAGGATTTATTAAAACAAACTATAAATAAAATAATAAATAATTATAAGCATAGAAACAAACATAATTATATCATCATAATATCACGCCTTTAATCCCCGCTGGGTTAGACAGAGGTGTACTTAATGGTACATCCATATTACCTGAGTTACGTTAAATCCCAAGTAGTAGGGAGCTAGCCTTTTGCCATCAGCCGATCACGATTGAAAACTCCTTGGCTGCTACTCGGTAATTCTTTAAGGCAAAACACAATAACACTTTGCCCGACCTGGGAATCAAACCCAGGACCTCATGCTTATTATCATTCATTTAACGGCACGGTTGGCGCAGTGACTGAACGATTGACTGGTGCGCTGCGTGTCGCGGGTTCGACTCCCGCACGGAGCAAATATTTATATGGCCTACAAATAGTTGTTGCGGGTTTGGCTGTTTCGTATGTATTGTTGATTATTTGTTTGTAAACGCACCCGCGATACAGGAGAAATTCCTAAAATAGGGCAAAGTTTTATAAAAAAAAATAGAGAATTATAATTATTTGTGAAACAACAATAATTTTACCTACGAATATAAATATAATAAAGTCCCAACGTAAGTAATTATTTAATATTAATTTCCTCATTTTAACAATAATTTACGAACCTCCTAATAGTTTCATACATGAACGGTTAATTTTAATAGCTATGTAGTATATTTAATAACTTCACAAGCTATTTATTTAACGTAAACAATTCATTTTGTTTAAATATAAGGCACTTAGTCAAATAAATTGATGGTCATTATTACTAAATGTCCCTATTAATATTAAAAAATGGTGATGTAAGGTAGCAAATAACCAAAAGAATTATGCGTAATGAATATGTTAAATATTAGACAAATAATGTCCCATCATAATAGGAAATTTAATAGTAGATTGGAGGTACTTTTTTTTGTAAACAGACTAGGAACTCACGAAAAGAAGGCATAACCTAGCTTTGGTATGACTCAGGCTATCTGTTTCAGTAAACTGACTAATAGGGAATATATAAAGTTGAAATTCCTGTGCCCCGGGATAAAGTTCATTGAGTACTGTACAATTATCATTTGCTTTGGTGAAAGAAAACATTCTGAGGACACAGCATTCCTTGAGATATTTCTCGACGGCATGTTAAGCCAAGTCGGCCCCTGGGCGGCATAAAAACTATGACACCAGATTAAGGACTGACAACAGGATAAAGTTAAAATCATAAGAAGTGAAAATAAAGGCCACAAAGCTGCCAACCGATATTTTAAAACCAATTTAATTTATCGACAAGGCTTTGTAAAATTAAACCAAACCTCTCCTCCTTTACAGGAAGTTAACTATCACGTGGAACCCACGATACGAATTCACCTACCATGCGTCGGACTAGAAGAAACCCTGCCTTTGGAACCCACAGTCAAGAGCCTCTTCCATCCGAAGTTGGCTCCAGGTATCACAGGCAAATTCTCCTGGAGATTACCAGATAAACTGGACCACGACAACCACCTGCGAAGAGTTGACGAGTTCCTCCACCTCATCAAACCAAACTTCGACGCATTACAAAACAATCAGAAGAATTCCTTACGCAGTTTCCTATATGTTTACTCCGGAATATTTGGAAGCACTAATCTTCCTGTCAGATCGTTGGAGATCTCATTAGGTTCTGAACTAACTATTGGAGCAGGAACTGGCAGTTCGGCGTCCTTTGCAGTGTGCTTAGCGGGTGCCCTAATACAGCTCCTGAAATTGAAGAGCTCTACGTCGTTTGACGCGTTCTACGATCAGACCAGTGAAGACTTTAGTATGACTGAGAGAGAGATCATTTCGGAATGGGCGTATAACTGCGAGAGGATAATGCACGGCTCTCCATCTGGTAAGTTACCTATAATTTATACATTTACCTCATCCACGGTTTCCTCTTATTTGTTTCCAATATAGTTTACCTTCCTATTTCTAAAATACACTTCTGGACACATCTATTGGCCCACCTTAGAGTTTAGGTTTCGATGGCCCCTACCGAAATATGATTGCTAGATTGAACAAAAACTGTTGATGCAGTTTTAAACCTGATACATTTTACCATCTTTTTCGATCGTATTGTTTTAAATTTGAATTCAGAATACCATACGACATGTAGCTACGCCTAACAAGTCGGATATGCGCCTTGTTAAAGGCAATTGATTTTTGAATAAAAAACATGTTTTATCAAATAAAGGTTTAATTTAATAACGCGTGTTGCCTCCATGGGCATCTACCACAGCTCTCATACGATTAGGCATAGAGTTTATCAACCGCTCTATGAAATTTTGAGGGATCATCTCCCATTCCTCTTCTATGGCAGTTTTCAACTCCTGCATCGTCTGGGCAACTGGCTGACGAGCCCTAACACGTCTTTTTAGCTCGTCCCACATGTGCTCAATAGGGTTCATGTCTGGGCTTCTGGCTGGCCAGTCCATAACTGTGATGTTCACATCCCGAAGATATTCCCTGACGATGCCGGCCGCATGGGCTCTTGCATTATCATGCATAAAAAGGAAATTTGGGCCCACATAGTCCGCGTATGGCATCACGTGAGGTTCTAAGCACTTACGAATGTACCTTTCAGCATTTAATGTTGGCAGCCGTGGTCCTGTAACAACCTCAAGTTGAGTTTTGCCGCTCGCGGATATACCGCCCCAGACAGTCCATGAGCCACCGCCATAAGCAACCCTCTCTTCAAAGCAGCATTGTGCGAAACGCTCTCCCTTACGTCGGTAGACCTTCTTCCTTCCATCATTGCCATGTAACACAATTTTAGACTCATCAGAAAAGAGTACACGGCTCCAATCTTGCTGTGTCCAATTTAAATGACTGCGTGCGAAATGAAGGCGCGCTGTTCGGTGGGCTCGCGTTAGTTTGGGCCCATTAGCTGGCTTGTGTGGTACCATATCGCGTTCTTTTAACCTTCTCCGAACAGTTCGAGCGCTTACAGATACTCCGTGGAAGTCGCGAAGTTGGTTTTGTATCTCAATGGAGGTAAGGTGACGATTTCTCAAGCTGGTCGTCACGATGAATCGATCCTGCCTTTCAGTTGTGACCCGAGATCGTGGCCTTCCTTGGCGACGAACAAAGCCGCCAGTCTCTAGGTACCTCCGATAAACATTTCGGACCGCAGATCGACTTAAATTAAGTTGAGCACTCACGTTTCTTTGGCTGTGTCCGGCCTGAATAAGTGCCACAGCTTGGGCGGCAATTTCAGGTGAAGTATCCATAGATTATTGATAGAACCTCACCTTAATGTTAAGAATAAGTAATGTTTGTTGCAAAACCAAAGATATCAATCACTTTTTCAAGAATTAAATCCAAGTAAACCAATAAAACCTGATTTTCTTAGTATTCGATTGTTTGATATCAACAAACAGGCTCCAAATTGTCTTTTGTTTCTTTAAATTCTGTGTTCGAAATTCAAAAAAAGACTATTGAATGAAATTGTGAATGTGCCAGGTTAAAAACTGCATAATTTTTTTTTTTTTTTTTTTTTTTTTTTTTTTTTTTTTTTTTTTTTTTTTTTTTTGAATGGCATCTCGCAATTCGACCTAGGAGGTCGTTTATTGCTTAACCGGTCGATCCCTGTGGATGCCTAGAAGTTAAGGCCTCCAGCCAGGGACTGCATAAAAACTTTTTGCTCGACCTAATATAAAATTTTAGCTAGGACCAAACGAAACTGAAAATACAAGGTGGGCCAATAGATGAGTCCAGAAGTGTAGTTCAAGGACACTACAAAAATATGTAAGCAAAGCAGAGGGGCCTGCCAGGGCCACTGCCTGCTGGGGTTGTGGGTTGATCAAAAGAGATACCGCAACCCCGTAACACAAAGAGCAAAAGAAGTAACATGGATTTATTTTAGTCAATGAAGATCTGACACGCCCTTCTGCTCCGACCAGAGTGGGAGAAGTTATTTGACGATTTCCCATCCGAAATACATATTAAAATCATTTTTGTAACAAAACTACTTGATAAGCAAACTAACAATAGTACATAAAAATATTCCCCTCTTTTTATTTTCTGATAAAAATGCTACCTGTGGTAACCTTTTTTTACGGATGGGAAATCATCAAATAACTTCCACCGCTCTGTGCGGAGCGGGGGTTACACTTTTACTGACTGAAACCCACCCATGATCTCTCTATTGTCCTTTATGGTCCGGGGCCACGATATCTCTTTCGAACAACCCGCAACCCCGGACCTGACCTTAGCCGACCTCTATTCTAAATCGAACGGTCATTATAAAAGCTTCCAAGTTTTTTTTTTGCATATACCTACTAAAATATTTCTGGATTAAAACGTGTAAAGGCCGTCTAAAACCAAATGTGTTGATACTTTAGTCTGTCTGGTAAATAAAACATGGAAATCATTGGTAAATCTTTCATCTCCGATGTTTTGGTTTCAATGTATGCTTCGATATTAGTTTATTCTATAGTTTAAACAAAGTTGTATATGACGTCAAAGGGGCTATCGGGAACGTCAAATACTTTGTAGGCGATAGATGTCAATTCTCGATTTCCTTTATACATTAAAATGAAGAAATATTAGGTAGTTTCGTCAAGTTCAGGGGTCGTTTTTATCCCGTTGTTGATAAGGTTTTTCAAAGACAAGTCAAAATTAAAAAAAAGAAACTTATCTTGTTTCTACCTAAATATTTGTGAAAACGTTGAACTTTGTGGCCCTGATCTTGGAAACTAATCTGTATCCTATTGCCGAATTCTTTTCAGGAATTAGACCAAAATATTTTTCAGATTATAAATAACTCGAGTTTACTGAATAGTAAACAAAAAAAGAATGAGAATTCATTCTTTTTTTATGCCACGGTCAATTTTTTGTCTCTGTTAAGACATAATGTTTCTTAATACCAAATTATCATTACCTCTAAAATTTCGCAATATGTTGGGTTCAATTCATGAAGCTTGATCGATTTTCGGTAAATGTATATTATCATTTTAAGACTTTCGAGAAAGTAAGTCCCTATACATTTTTTGCATATAAAACGAATCTAACATTAACGGACTAAACGGGCCTACCATTTTGTAACTTGCAGCGTTAAAAGTCCAAAGAAAATAAAATCTTAGTTTTCTTGCTCTAAAACAACCTTGACTTTGTCAGAGCAAGGTCTTAACTCTCCTAGTGAATTATCAATTCCAAAGTCTGCAACATTATATAAGATCAAATTGCTAGTAATTGTATTGTTTGATGTTAGAACACCTTGACCGCTTGAGATGTGCCTTGGCCACATATCTCCGAGATTAGGGGCCATACACTTCGTCTGCATTGACCTCAAAAAAGATGTAAAGTTATTTGAGCTCCTTGAGACCATAAATGCCAAGTGCGCCGAATTTTGAATAATTAATTTCTTTTTTTATTAATTTAACAATTTATGCAAACACAGTAGACAAGCCAGGAAATAAAAACTTATAAAATTTGATTACAAAGTCTACTACTTAAAGAAATTTACCTATATTTAAACGTTGTATGAGCTCTAATAAACGTTCATGGTTGACCTATTTTCCCGTTACCTATTTAAATGAGATTTGAACCTTTTTAGGGTTCCATCTCAAAAGGAAAAAATCGAACCCTAGTAGGATCAATTTAATGTCCGACATTCTTTCAAGACCCTTTATCTCTGGAACACGTGAAGGTATGGAGAAAATAAAAACCAAATACTCAAGCCTGTGGTCCCTTGGAGCAGTGAAAATACCAGCCCTCTAAGTCTACGCAGTCTAAAGATATGGCCGTTTATGTCGCAAGAATGTATGGAACCCTTGGTGCGTGAATACGACTCGTACTTTGCTGGTTTTATTCCTTCCGATCGAATCCATTGGGTTGTGGAAGTCAGATAGACAGTCGCGATATAAAATACTGATATTCAGCTGGAAGTCGACCCTAACATAGTTAAGAAAAAGGCTAGGCAGATGTAATATAATTAGTCTCTGAAGCTGACTGTTAAACAAACAGTTTCTCTAAATAAATACTTTCCATCATTTCAAACACTATTCTAGCTATTCACCACTAGCTCGTGGCTAAATATTAGCAGGCGCTCGGGTCGATCTTTAGGTTAAGCCGCGCTTGCCTAGGTTGGTCTGTGGATGGGTGACCACCTGTTACATACCGAGTTCCCTCCGTGCCTCGGAAAGCACGTTAAGCCGTTGGTCCCGGCTGTCATTTGTAGATCTTTGAGAATCGTTACAGTTAGTCAGTGTTCCGAAAGTCTGACAACCAGTCTTACCAAGGGGTATCGTATTACCTAGTATTAACTGGGTTGTGGAGGTCAGATAGGCAGTCGCTCCATGTAAAATACTGATATTCAGCTGCATCCGGTTAGACTGGAAGCCGACCCCAACATAGTTGGGAAAAGGCTAGGCAAATGATGTTTCAAACACTATTCGTGTCAGCAGACAATTAAAACTTTCCTCTACAAATATTCCTGTGTATCAACGAGTCCCAATTCCCAATTGAAAGTGTCGAGTTCACAGCTCACAGATCAACTGGATCCTTAAAGTGAAGTAGGGCAAGTTCGCGGCGTGGACAGCATCGTATCCCTCTATACGGCGATAGAAAGCGCCACAGACCTTGGCACAGTTAGGGACCACTGACCAATATGTAATCATAGCATTAGCACGCACAAGAGTGAGGATAGACTGTTGAATCCGAAATAAGGAGGTTTTAGTCTCCATGACTTTATTTTAATAACTTGGTTCTTCACTGACAGAATGTGTTGCTGGGTGGTTTGTTTTGCCACTTTTCCCAGCTAAAGTACTAGGAAATGGTGAAAAGCTGTCGTTTTGAAAACTATCTTAGTTACATTTTTGCTGTTCAACAAGTCCCGTTATAAACGTTATTTAACATATTATATTTTATTTTGATAAATAAAAAGTGATACCGTTTTAACTTCGCAGCTTATGTAAAATTTTAAATGCGACTCGTAAAACTATTGGTCCACTATTGAAATAACCCGAGGATACCGATGGCAAAAGTATTTCTAATCAGGGATGTTATGTTATCATGTTATGGAGCTTCGTAACTGTAATCGAAACTATCGGATATCCGAAATAAAAATAATATCCGAAAGCGATATAAAGGCCGAGTCTAAATGATAGGTTACGATAGTTTTTTTATTGTTTTGCCCGGTCGAGCCGTCAATTATCAGTTATCACACAAGACGCGCGTATCTCTTGCAATTGCACTGTTTGTGATTTATTTTATGATATAACACACAAATATTAGTATGTACTCGTTATTTGCGAGTGATTACTTGGTTTAAAGTGTTGTGTAATTAAATTGTTATAATCCGGGCAAAATGAGTGTTAAGTCATCAATTCATAGTCCTTTATAGGTAGCACTTAAAGTGGCTTTAATAATAAATGATTTATTTGTATGACTTATCGTAAAAACTGATCATAACCTAGTCATAATTATAATATTGTAGAGTAATTTATAAAATTCTAATATCCGCAACAAGCGGATATATATTTTTTTTTTTGTAAATTTTTGTAACCATACTCAAAACCGGTATAATATTATTCCTATATCCGTTCCGGATCGAAAGTTCTAATCCATAACCTCCCTAGTCTTAACCCGTGCAACAAAATGTATAATTAAAGATAAATCTGTTGTTCAATCCGGTCATTACTCTTTCTTATAACAAAGCTCTCGGCGCCTTGAACAAATACTGATATATTCCTGCGTGTTGTTTCGTTCCCTACATTGCTTAATGAAGCAATACAAACATTGTAAAGTGGTCTATCCTTGAAGTAGCCCTTGACTTGTTATCGCTTTATCTCTATTATTAGCTAATGTTTGTTGCGTGTTTTAATCTTAAACGCTGGTTAAAATAGATTCTTTCAGTTAACAATACCAAGGTTTTCCCTAAACACATTTTCTGCAAACATAAAATTCGGATTCCGCGTAGTAGAACGTTTGAATTTGTAAACTCACTCATGAATGAATTTTAAGGTGTGAAAATAATGTACGTCTTTCATAAATTATTTATGTTATTGATATAGTGCCACACGGCATGACAACCGTCTTACATTAAAATTACACATTACCAAATATTGACTAATTCCAAACACGTTAAATAACTATAATTAAAACAAAACCAATAACTTGATACCGGATCCCTTTTAATTACGATTTGCTTGTGCAATTACCACATTTTAATGTTTATCTATACAAATATATCATGGTTTTGCGATTTACGTCACTATATTGGTAATAAAATTAAATAAATGCAAATCCCTGTATCGAGTACTTAATAACGCATCTCTTTAACTTGATTATGTTAATTAGGATGTTTCAATGTTGCTTGACAAATGACTTAAGTAGGTGGGTGTGTATTGCCGTCATAAGTAATTAAATACAATGACTTGATGACGAGATATCAGTTATATAAGTGGTCGTTTTTAGGGTACCGCACCTCATAAGGAAAAAAGGAACCCTTTTTGGAACACTTTGTTGTCCGTCTGTCTGTCAAGACCCTTTATCTCAGGAACGCGTGAAGGTATCGAGTTGAAAAAAAACCTGTAATTTGCAACTGTAAAAGTCCAATACCATAATTTTTTAAGATATTTTTATACAGAAGCTGGTGTTGACCTTTTTAATAAATAAAAACCATATAATTAAGTCTATAGACCCTAGAGCTTTGAAAACATCAACTCTTGTAAGTCTACGCAGTCAAAGGATACGGCCGTTTATGTCGCAAGTTATGCGCACCGAGGGTTTCGATCACGAAACCCTCGGTGCGCGACTCGCGCTTGCCCGGCTTTTTCTCTTGAATGTCTATTCAGTTTTCCCAGGAAATCATTATAAATGATCAGTCTTTTACTAAGAGGTTTTCCGTTCCCATTTTTACCTACGTATCCGCTTCAGACAAATATTTCAACATGTTCAAATTAATATGACGTAGTTATCTTCAGATTTGTTTATCCACAACTTTACCATATGGACTAAGTACTAATTAAACGGGTATACAAAAAAACCAGATGTTTCGTGTAATTCCCACTCTTTCGCACTTGTGTTTTTGTTGAGTGTTTTCGTGGTATCTGAAGTGAAGCTAGAGTCAACTTTTGAGCTTCGAGAATTGTATGGGTAATTCCCAGCACGTACTTTATAATAAAAGAACAAAATAAAAATGGTTGGCGATCTATAAATATACAACTCGCTTAACATGAGCGTAATATCAATGTCAATGTATTCTGGTTGGACTTTCTAAAACAATTTTAGTTTCCAGTACCATCATTATCATTAACCTCTAGAGCCCCAGCGGCATAAAAACGTGCCAGTAGACAAGTATTACCGTTGAGCCCCGTTGGCACAAATTTGTGCCACCAAACCCCGATTTAAAACTGTATTTGTAGTAAATATAAGTCTTAAAATCAGATTACGCTTACGATAAGAGCCCGCCCGGCGGTGCTTGACGGATAGTTGACGTAAATAATGGCGGTCGTTGAGAGGTTAAAAGGTGTTAAAAGGAGTACTTTTTTCAGCCATAACAATGACAACATAAACTTACTAAACCTTTTTTTTGTCCACAGGCATAGACAACGCCACCTGTACATTCGGTTCTCTAGTTTCATTCAAAAAAGGCAGCAAGCCTCGTCACCTAGACATAAAGATGGACCTACGAGTCCTCCTGGTGGACTCTCGCGTCTCCAGGGAGACAAAGGCCTTGGTGGTGAAGGTTGCTGCCTTGAGGCAGAGGAACACAGCGGCAGTGGACCATATATTCGACGCTTGTGATCATATTGCTCATACAGCCACCCAGGTTGGTTACATGACGGTTTTATATTTGAGTAAAATATATAAACACAGTTCAAAGTTTAGCCATACATTTTTCGATGTTGAAACGTTTCTCAAATTGAATTAGCGTGTTATGAACCAACCTCTCTATCTCCAATTAAAAACTCAATCATAACTCAAAACCAAAATGTCGAAAACGGCTTATCATAATAAATTGAAACGGCCGAGCTTAAATTTTTGGAAAGGTTTATAGATTGCTCCTAAAAATATTCATCATTTAGCCGAAAGCCTATTTGGTACAAACACACAAGCAAAATTTTTAATAGAGATGTAGAAGTTGTACCTTAAATCCTTACTAATATTATAAAAGCGAAAGTGAATTAGTTTGTTTGTTTGTTACGTCTTCACGCCTAAATGGCCAAACCGATTTTGATGAATTTTGGTACAGACATAGTTGGAACCCTCTCTTTCTCTGTATTTTGTGTCTATGTTTTAGTTTACATACATATGTACTACTTTTCTGATTTAACAGCTTAGAATAGCGCGTGTATATAACTTTTAATATATGTTGTAGAAAATGTCGTAGGTTATACATTTATAACCCTTGTTCATTCATAACCTAGTGTAAGATTCTTTGTATAACTGTTTATTTTCCCAAATAAATAACATAAAAGGCGAGGCAGAGGTGCACCTACCGTAATAGTACATTCACAATCCGCCAGCTATGTTTAAATTAAAATCTGCAATCGCTAGCAAGTCGGTTTTACTACGCATAGTAAACTTCAAACAAGCTGTTCCTAGGATTGAAATATCTCAAGAGTGTGTCAATGTTCGCGATACTACGCAAGTTGTTCTACACTGAGAAAACGAGTTGTCATGACGCGAGGTAAACTACCTGTCAATGCAATAGGTATTAGTTTATCCGAGAATAACGCGCCTTCATTTAAACTAATGGAATTAGACAGTTTTGACACTTGCTTCGTATTAAATGTACGCTTTATTTCATACTAGCTTCCGCCCGCGACTTCGTCCGTGTGGCATAGTTACTTTGGGCCAACGCTTACATTAACCCGCGTGATGATCGAAAAAAATACCTTTCTCTCCCCTTTTCTTCCCTCTTTCTCCCCCTTTTCTTACTTTTTTTAGCCTATGTCCGTCTCCAGGGTCCCAACTATGTATGTACCAAAAATCATCAAAATCGATTTTGCCATTTAGGCGTGAAGACGTAACAAACAAACAAACTCACTTTGGTTTTTATAATGTTAGTAAGGATAGCGCGATTACCTAAAATGAACATGTTTATAAAAATTTTCTTTCCTTGTTTCCAGGTTTTGGAAAAACTCTCCAGTGGCAAGTGTGAAATCGATTCTGAAGCGGAATATCAGCATTTAGCAGTAAGTACCTTTACCATTCATCTTCTTTACCGTTAAATAATGATTGCTCTTGAATACTCAATTAACTTCACAAAGTAGGTAATTATCCCCTAGATTCTAATGAACAAATCGACTTCTAATGGACAAATTAAATAAGACATTCAACTTGATGACACTTTCTCTGAAGTCGGACTACCGAGCCTCACTTTAATCAAGACCTCTTTTTAGGTCATGAATATCCCACAGAAAACTATTTAACATGCTTACAGAGGGGCCTGCCAGGGCCACTGGCTGCCGGGGTTGTGAGTTGTTCGAAAGAGATACCGCGGCCCCGGAAAACAAATTAATAGCAAAAGAAGGGTTTCAGTCAGTAAAAATCTGACAAACCCTCTCGCCTCCGCCTCCGTTCAAAAAACATGTCCTCACTGTGTATAGATTTTTCCGTACTATAAGAAATCCGTATAAAATAGGTCCGCATAGCTTGATTCGTCGTCGTGCGTACTTTTAGATTTTTCCATAACATTTTATGGCCCGATAGCAAGATGACGAAAAGTGCTGTTATAGCTATTTTTACAACCTAGCGTAAATATAGCAACCTAGAGTAACGTTCGAGGCTATGAAATCTTTGTTGTGAATACTTATAAACTAGTGTTATAAAAATATTTTGTGGACGTATCAAAATAAACGTGTTGCTAACATGCACGTCATATTTTATTGTTATTACATGATTTTTCTATAACGAAGCGTTTTAGTGCCTACCGTTTGTAGTAGATGCGTAAGTGCCTTGTTTAGGAATTATTAATAATAACAGTCGTTGTTTTAGAATGATGACAAATCCGTTGCTATTTTCCGCATCGTATGTAATTCCTGCTACTTCCTATATCTAAGTACTACGAATTTTAAATTAATATGACATTCATCATCACTCATCGTTATTAGTGACGGAAAAGTTGAAACTCGAGTTGCATTGATCACCATGAGTACCATGACAACCGTTTTATAGAAAGCTAGTTTTGATCATGGACCTATACTGTCAACGAGAACATTCTACTAGATTACGTTCCAGTCTAGAATGTTCCACTATGGTACTGTATGGAAGATTCGAGAATAATCCGCAAACTGCAACTTAATAGATATTTAAAAAATAATGATGCAGCTTACTTAAATTCGCCCCCATTCCTTTTAGGGTTCCGTATCTCAAAAGGAAAAAACTAAACCCTTAATAGATCACTTTTTTGTCGGTCTGTCTGTATATCTGTCTGACAAGAGCCATTATCTCGGAAACGCATAGAGGTATCAAGTTAAAATTAAAACCATATAATCACCTCTGTGGTTCCTTTGTGCGGTGAATTAATTAACCCTCTTAAGTCTACGCAATCAAAATAAATAGACGTATAAGTCGCAAGTTTGTATAGAACCACTCATCTCGGGTTTCAATATTTGTTTATTAATTATAATCGATATCTCAAATGCGGTCACGACAGGGTTTCAGAAGTGAGATTTGTTTCTAAATACTGCCCCAAGTGCCTTTCAACTTATTCAAAGGACTTTTTACACCTACTATAACCTTTATAATTATTTCAGGAACTATGGGAAATGAACCACTGCCTACTGTCAGCCCTGGGGGTGTCTCACCCCGCACTCGAGGTCATCCGGGCTGCAGCACGTGCTAAGGGACTGGCCTGCAAACTCACTGGCGCAGGCGGAGGCGGGTAAGATGTACAACTTTAAAATATTTATTACAAAACGTACAACCATCAGTAGCAATATATAAGCTTCTGCCCGCGACTTCGTCTGCGTGGCATAGTTACTTTGGGTTAATTTTAACCCGCGTGATGATCGAAAAAAAATCTTTCTCTCCCCATTTCTTCCTTCTTTCTCCCCCTTTTCTCACTTTTTTAGCCTATCTCCGTCTCCAGGGTCTTTACTATATTACATCTGTACTAAAATTCATCAAAATCGGTTTTACCATTTAGGCGTAAAGACGTAATAAACAAACAAACTCACTTTCGGTTTTATAATATTAGTAAGGATTTTCTTCTACTGTACTGATAAAAACGCCATGTTGGTGCGAACATCTTATTAATATGAAAAAGATGGTATCTTAGATAAAAAGATAAAGATTCATTTATTTGTATAAACATGTGTAACATGATACATTGGATATGCACATATGGATGGAACGAGTTTAAAATTGTTGGTTCAACATGTTTTGTCATTTTCGACGTACAAAATATTTCACAATTTATAAATTAGAGTAAAAATAAATTAAAGTAAAAACAAATTATAGTCAAATATTCAATTAATTCAGATACACTATTACAATTTAAACAAATTTATAGTCAAAAAATAATAAAATAAATAAAGTCAAAAATAAATTTTAAAATCGAAAATAATCATAAAATTTATAAAATAAAAACACATATTAAATTATCTACATTCAAAATTTGTCAGCCAAAAATTCTGTTATATTATAATATCCCTTACAAATGAGCAATTTCTTAAGTTCTCTCTTAAATGAATTTATATTCATAATCTTAAGAGAATTAGGAATTGTATTATATATTAATGGGGCCATGCATATTACACTTTTTTTTAGAAATGCTGTTTTAGCGGGGTGTGATTGTACCCATAGTCTATACTTCTCACGTCGATTTCTACCTGTGTTATTATTCAGCAGCGGAAACAAATGAGGATTAGTTTTAACAAATACTGATATTTCAAATATGTATAGTGACGGAAGTGTTAGAATTTTGTGCTGTATAAACATTGGCTTGCAACTTTCAATAGTTTGCAACCCAAACATCGCCCGTATACAACGCTTTTGAGCCTTGAAAGCAGCTTCTTTTAGAGTTGAATTGCCCCAAAAAATGATTCCAAATCTTAATACTGATTCAGCAAGCCCGTAGTATGCTGTAAGCAAAGTATCTGCGTTAACAGTCGGTGCCAACTTATAAAGAACATATGACGAGGTACTAATTTTTTTGCAAAGTTCATTAATATGAGTTTTCCAATTTAATTGTTTATCAATGATTAATCCTAAAAATCGCGCTGTTTCAACTTCCTGTATTATATTATTTTTGTATGCTAATTTAAATTTTGATGTATTATGTAAATTTTCTCGTTGTCTAAAATGCATTATGTTTGTTTTACTAATATTAATTTTTAAATTATTATCGTTAAGCCAAGTAATTATGGATTTCAATGAATCATTAGTATCAGAATGGTAGTTAACCATATTTTTAGATGCTATGGTTACTGTACTATCGTCAGCGAACAGTGACATGGGTTCCTTTGTTGCAATTGGTAGATCGTTAATGTATAGAAGAAACAAAGGAGGGCCTAACACACTTCCCTGGGGAACACCAAATGTGATGTATCGCTTGGCAGAGGAAAAAGTCAGTTCTCTTTTAGCTTTAATATTAAATGTTGAAATTTGGGTTATTTGTTGGCGGTCTGATAGATATGATTTTATCAATTCCAAAACATTACCCCTTAAACCATAAGCCTGAAGTTTATCTAGCAGAATATTGTGGTCCACATAATCGAATGCTTGTGACATGTCACAATAAATTGAGCACACCGGTAAAGATTTGTCAACATGCGAAGAAACTACGTTCAAAAAGTCGAAAACTGCCATATTGATATTTTTATTTTTTCTGAAGCCTTTTTGTTCATCACAAAGGATATCATTTTTATCTAAGTACCTAGTGATTTCACTGTAAATATATTTCTCAAAAATTTTTGAGAATACAGAAATAAGTGCTATAGGTCTATAATTGTCCATTAAATATTTACTATCTTTTTTAAATATAGGTTTAATAATTGTTAATTTGAGGTCTTTAGGAAATGTCCCACTTTGTATACAAAGGTTCAGAATGTGACTTAAGTGATGAGAGATATCTTCATTTACTGCTTTGATTACCTTCGTCGAAATACCGTCATAACCTACACTACTAGTATTTTTAAGATTTCTTATTATTTTTTCCATATGATACGGCAAACAGGGTGATAAAAACATTGAGTGCGTTTGGGGATTAATTAAAGCTGTGGACTTTTTACCTGCTCCTGGAATAGGAATTACTTTTTCAATGAAATAGTTATTAAATGCGTTGGCAATTTCTGTAGGATTTTTTGTTATTTTATTGTTAATTTTTAATTCAGTTACTGATTCCTTTGGTATGTTCAATTTGTCATTATTTATAATTTGCCATGCTGTTTTACTTTTATTTGTCGATGTTTTTATTTTGTAATTGTTTTGAGCACGTTTAGTAAGGTTTATAATACGTTTTAGAAGTTTTGAATATTTTTTATATTTTTGTTTATTTGTCAATGTTGGTTTCCGTCGGAAATTCCAGAGTAAATATCTTTTATTTTTACTACAGGTCTTAATTCCACGTGAAATCCACCTTAGCTTGTTATATACTTGCACAGTAATTTTAATTAGCGGAAAACACAAATCATAAATTAATTTAAATGTTTCTATGAAATAATGATATGCTGCTGTCGGATCACTTGTGTTATATATTTCACAAAAAGAAAGGATTGCAATATGTTTTTTAAATTTATTAATATTTTCTGAGCTGTAGTCACGCTTCATTTTGTGCCAATACTTTAATTTAAATATTTGTTTAACTGGAAGCTTAATTAATTGGGCAGTGTGGTCCGATAAGCCAAATTCTAACACATCAGTCTTACACTTTTTTTTAAAGTCATGGGCAAAGTTGTCTATGCAAGTCCCACTTGATAGTCTCGTGGGCTGCTTTAGTGCTAAACTGTGATTATAATTTAACAACAAAGATTCAAAATCTAATGTGGCATTATTGCACTTCATGGTATCTATGTTAAAGTCACCAGCTATAATTGTATTAAGATTACGATTAATTTTAGAAATGCAATTTAGAACTTTGTCAAGTCTATCTAAAAACAAATAGAGATTGCATTGACCAGGTACACGGTATATACAAACTATTATAATTTTAAAATCAAGTAACTCAACTGCACAACATTCAATTACATTATTTATGGACAATTTACTGATTTGAGATAGTTCTTTGAATTTATGTACCTTATTGACAAGGATACATGCTCCACCTTTTTTATTACAAGTACGACTAAAGCATGCCGCTAGTGCGTAATTAGGTACGTTCAGGTGTTGTTCATAGCCTGCCAACATAAAATGCTCAGTGATACATATTACATCAATGTCTATATTTTTGTCTTTGAGCTCTTCTATATTTACTAACAGGGCGTCAGACTTGTTCAGAAGTCCCGCTATATTTTGATGCAAAACATTGAGATATTTAGTGTCGAAAAAACAATGATGATGTTCCTTCTTCAGTATTCACTACATTTTCTGAAGAGGAAGTCTTGTGACTTACAATTATGTCATTAATTAAAAGCAACAGATTTTCAAAAATATTGCGTAAACCGTAGTTATTTATACGGCCTGTCAATGAATTAAACATTGTGTGATCATACGTCAAATTATAATTAGTATCAAACGAATATGCATGTTCATGAGTTAATAAGTCCAAATACAATAAATTATTAAATGTTTCAATTCTCCAGTTGTATACATATATTGTCAAAGCTTCTAAGTTTAAAGGTAGGAACGCAGATTATAACATTAGTGTAAGTAATTTGTTTGAGAATATTCCGAACGTATATAATAGTATTGAAATAATTGTTAGTAATTTTAAAGTCCTCTTCTCCAATTAATAATATACAAAAGTCATTCAGAGTATAGTCACATAACTTTGTTTGAATTCCGCTAAGAAGTTGCTGCATTGTTCCGTCTGGTGTTATATAATGGCAAATATCATAATTGTTATTAAGTAAATCTTGAGCGGTTGCTAGGACTTTATTTTTATTATTTGCGCTCAGTATACATATTTTATTTTTTCTTGAAGGTACAGTGCACCGGGTATGTCGCTGTTGTTTTACAATCTCAGTACTGTTGGAGAGATTTAGTGGGGATTGGTTAATATGCGAGGCTGTTGATGGCTCTTTGTATTTCTGTTTGATAGTTTTAGTTTCTTTTATAGCTTTACTTGCCTTCTTCATCGGAGATGTGGCTTTATGCTTAACTGGAGTAAGCGTTAACTTTTTGTATAAGTTATTCTTTTTAATAATTCTTCATTTGTTTGGCTGAGTTTGCAATTCTCTGACGACAACAATTCAATTTCTCTGTGAGCGCTTTGTAACTGAGCCTCTAAATCTACTAACTTCCTATTGAGAATGTTTACTTGATCATCTTCATGGTCGGATAAGTCGGGCATACTAGTTACAGTATTCTCTAGGGTTTGTGAGATACTATCACTGTCATCGTCAGTTGTTACTGAACGAGTTCGGTTACGTCGAAACGTGATGTTTTCCAGAAAGTTCATGGCTAGACCCTTTAAATGTCTTGAGAGGGATTTAAATAATTTTTGTCTCAACTTTACAGAAACACTCACAAAAAGACTACTGCAAAGTACTCGGGATCGAACTTAGGACACTTTGATTCACAGATCAACGATGCGTCCGTAGCCGCCACGCCAACTGGTTACTTAGCGAAGTGTTCGAAATTTTGGTTCTGGTTCCAGTGTTTTTTAAAAAATAATTATTGTTGGCTGAGGGTATTTTAAATTTTAATAAATAACGAAATTTGCAGCAATGTTCACTAAACCAATGTTTATCACTAATAAAATCACATAATTTTAATATTTGATAATGATTATACGTTACTGATTAATTTATTGCACTGTGTTTGTTTGTATTTTTAATAAGGTACCAAGTTTATGTTGTTGTTTTTTTTTTATGTAAACAAAACATCTCTGATCTGCACTGTCACTTGTTTGAGTTGATTTATGCACTGTTCTTGAGAATTTCGAAGCGATAACACTGTCACGTGGTATTTGCACTGTTATTAAGATATTTTACTGATCGTTTGGTTGTTATTTGTACATTTACTATTTTTAAACAATTTATTATACGGAGCTGATATTGATCGTGGCACTAGCGCCCTCTCTCTATTAGGAAAGTGTTTCAAAATCAAAAGTCATTTATTCAAACTAGGCTGATGATCAGCATTGTTTGAACGTCAATTACACCAGACAGTCCCCCAAAACGCCTACCCTTTGCCACTTCCTAGAGTTTTAACTGGGAAGAAGTAGCGGAACAAGCTCCACAGCAACACAGTTGTCTGGTAGGTTTAAAGAACCAGGTTTTATACAATAATATCCAAGGCACACATTATAATTATGACCACATTTAAGGCGCGGCAACAAGCTAATCTTTAGGTATTCGCGGAAGTGAGGCTAGCTGCATACTGGACATGGTCTGACACAAGTACACGACAGTATTGCATCGAAAGAATAGAAATAAGGTCGAAAATATTTCGGTGTTTGATTTTATTTGAATATCATGTCCGCCAAAAAGTAGGTCATTTTGCAGTTTTTATTGAATAAAAAAAAAATTAAGCTCTGTATTTGAAAAAAAAAATAGATATCTCTCTAGTCTATACAATTTCCTTTGTTATAGATATAAAAAATATGATGGTTGTCGCTGAAAAAATTGAGAATTTCGAGACGAAAACATTTTTTCTTGGTCTTTTTAAACATTTTTTTTTTCGTAGTACTAGACCACTTTTGTAAACTGATTTTGTTTAAGTCTTTACTTTATGTATTGAACTATACACGGTAATTTTTTTTGGCTAGTGGCATGTACAGAAACGGCTAACTTTGCGACGAAAATCTAGACGTTTTACGAAGTGTTTGCTTTGTACACCGCCTTAAATGAATCCCCACGACCCGCGTGAAGGTATCGAATTGAAATTTGGACCATATACTAAAGTCTGTGGTCCCTTGGAGTCGTTGAAAATCATATCTCTAAGTCTACGCAGTCCAAAAATATTTTTCTTTTTAAAAAAAACGTTGCCCCACACTAGGAATTTCTCCTAATCGTAATCATTTAAACTTACATACACAAACAGCCAGACCCATAACAACTACCTGTAGGTCATACAAACATTTGTTCCGTGCGGGGATCGAACCCACAACACGCGACACAGCAGTCGATAGCTCAGCCACTGCTCCAACCGTGTCGTCAAACACAAGATATGGCCGTTTATTTCACAAGTTACCCGGTTTTTTATTTTCTTTCATTTTCCCTTGTCAGATATCATGACATTATTTAGTTTTCTCTTCATATAAACCCTGGCACAGTCAATCCGTCTTTTCTTTGGCCTTCCTTCTTCTAGACTTGACCGTTGAAAAGCTGTCATATTCTGAAAAAAAAAAAGGTGAATGAACTCGCTAGTCATACAACCAGTTTCACTCAAAACTCGAATTCTTTATACAAATACATATTAACAAGTCAAACATTATACTCCTTCATTGATTTTAAAGTCTATATTTTTATGAATTTTATTATATTCTGAGAATCTTGTGTTGCATATTGAGCATTGTTTCAATATTCAGGTTTGTATTATTTATGAAAAACCAGACATATACTTGAAGGTGCTTTATTGTTGTATCCCATACATATTTTGTGATGGCACTTATTTGTACATAAAGCTACGTTCATTGGCCGTTCACCGATCATTACGTTTTTTAGTGTTCCGTACATCAAAACGAAAAAACAGAACCCTTATTGGATCAGTTTGTTGTCCGTCTGTCTGTCAAGACCCTTATCTCGGGAACGCGTGGAGGTATCGAGTTGAAATGAAAACCATATACTCAAGACTGTGGTCCTTTGTGCTGTGTCAACCCTCTAAGTTTGCGCAGTCAAAAGATATGGCCGGTTTTTTATTTCTTTAGAAACCCATATACCTTAACTTCCCCCTGTGGAACTTAACGACATTGGAGGGGTTCAACGTTCTCATTTCCCAATTCAATAAAATAGTTGTAAAGCCTAGTCAATTTGTAGATTTCATCAGTATTCATTTATAAAATCTATAAGTTCAATCAATATAACCTCACTAGCCCCTTGACTCCGTTTGAAGGCCAACAGAAACATATAATCCCCGAAGGGTTGGGTAAAGGTGTATCTAATAGTACACTCACATTTCGTCAGTTTTGTTAGACCCATGTAATAGGGGGTGCCATCACATGCACAAATCCAGTCAATGTGGCTGCCACTGAGAAATTACTGATGAAAAACTAGAATAAACTTTTTTTTAAATTACTGATTCTTGCGTATAAATATGATTTCTCCGTAAGACCCATATACTAAAAATGCTTATTGAAAAATTATGTAAACTATACTTATTTTGGTTACAGATACGCCATGGTATTGATCCCACCGACGACTCCTCGCTCCATAGTAGACTCCCTCTGCGGCCAACTCCTTGAAAACGGCTTCCGAGTGAAGGAGACCCGCCTAGGAGGCTCTGGCGTCTCCATAGAGATGTGACGTCGCGCACCCGGCAAGCGTCCGCGCCTCGCATAGCCACGGTCACACCCTCTATGCTATATTATTTAAACATCAAGTGTTGCACGACGATTTCTCAACGATTCTCGTGCGACACTTGCTTTGATTATGGCAGCGATAGTTTTAGTATTTAATTAGACAGTTGCATAATTCAAGCTATTGCTTGTTATGATAACTGATGGACTGTACGGGAAGGGAAACGGTTTTCATCAAAACATGTACCTGGGTACGTTTAGAACGTTTGTTTGTAGTCATACAACTACAGTATTATCGGCAGGAGGAGGTCGGGAAGAGGGTTATAGTGTTCCAATGTGCAATGATTGAGTGTCTGTTGTATTCCTCATGAAGTAATCTTTTTTGTAGATTCAAGGGAAAAGAAAAACTAACGTTTGAATCAATGAAATCGGCTATTCTGATATAGCCTTTATAGAATTAATATTTAATTCAACACGGCGAGTTTACAAGCTCAAATGAGAGTGAATTGAAAATCTGTGTGTATAGTTCGGTTCAAAGTTTATATCGGCTCGGAACCTTAAACGTAAAGCTTCTTAGAACACACTTAGGTATCAGCGCGTCGCAGATGACGTATCGTCATGTTATAGCATCCCTCACAGCTAACTTCCGAGCTGCTATAAAGTTTTAACAAACTATAAGATTGTGTATTTCCAGTTTATGATGGAAAATACATAATACGACAAATATTGTCATATAAAGATCTGTGTAAGCTATCAAGCATGATATTTTCTACCTCCAAAACTTTTTAGGTTTGGTACAAACTTATTTTGTGGCGCCACAGTTGCGCAATTTTATCCTCTATTGTGATGTCATAGGTGTGTGAAATGAGTGATTGACGAATACTTTTGCATAAATGGCAAGCAACTCTGTAGCTACAAAAATGGCTGTACAAACCCTTTAACATCTTGCATTTGAGCTTATCACAAGTTTCAAGAGAATTAACATGTCTTTTTGACTCTAAAATATTATTATATTATATCTATCGACAGGTTGTATTTATCTAATATTTAGGTACACAGTACAATGCGTAATTGTTATTATGATATACGTCAAAATTGTCACTACCAAGACTTGTATTTCATCGAAATAGTTTTACCGTTTTTTTCCTCGATTTAAATCGGCCTTTATAATTTTATACTGAGAATTACAAACTCCCGGTGTATGCATTATAATAAATAAATAAAAAAATGTAATTAATTAATTAATTATTATTTATTTTTAAAAACAAAAAGGTAAAATCAGCGGAAAGTAAAAATAATAACATCTAAAGAAATCGACATTATTTTTAAATAATGTTCGAAATGTGGTTTGATTCACACAAGTTGCTTATAATGTATGAAATTGTGGATCCATCGCATTTTCTAGTTTGTGGCAATTTTGACTTTACGTCGAATCGGTTCCAATTATTATTAATTATGATTATAAATGCTATTATTACCTATATTTATTATAGAATAATAATTATTAATTATTAGTTTGATTCTCTATAGTACCCACCTTTTTTCATTTTGCATAATTTATTATTACGGGTGTTTAATGTAGAATGTTTGTGGTCCCAAAACTGCAATTTTTATAATAAATTATATTACGTTTTGGTTTAATCATTTAAAACAAGAAATAAGACGTGTTTTCTTTTCAAAATTCCTTTTTTTTTAATAAAATTAAAAATATTGTTGTTGATTTTTTTAAAGAGTAAAAATGGCTTTCTGATTCCACAAATTCAATCTTTTTACATATGAGTGATCGTTTCTGAATATATTGTTATATTAATGTGCTACAATAAAATTAATTGAATAAGGGTCGTGTAAATAAAAATCGAATAATAATTTTATATCATGTTTGTCGTTATACTTAAGTGACAGTAGATAAAAAATTGAGAAAAAAGTGTCGCATATTTTTGAATCCCAGTATTGCGTGAAATAATTATTCTGTTACTACTAAATTGTTTTCTTTAGCAATATCTAAAATTAATTTATTCGCTGTAACTGCGAACGTGGCACAATTAAAATTTATTTATCTCGGAAAACTGATCTACTTATAAATGCACACATTGCAATAAAGAGTATTTAAGTTATATACTATAGTTTCTATGTAGTATTTATATTAAAAAATATATCTCAGTGTATGTGTCAATCGGGACTTACTTAAAACTGTGTATGTGTCATACGCCTGTCTTCCACGAGACTGCTTAGGTATTCGTTATTATTCCAGTTTGATTGTGATAAATCTTGTCTAACTGAATATTTGTCTCCTCTCAAGCTTCTTTATTAAAAACTTTTTGTATGGGGCCAGTGTTGCTATCTGTCAAAAGTCTCAGCCTTCCCGCGTTTTTGATTTTGTGTTCAAAATTGATTGTAATGATTTTTTTAATTATTTGGCAGCACTCGAGATAAGTTTTTGTCTCACAATAGGACATTCCTAAAATATCGGAAGATTTCAATCTTGGGTATTAGCGTTTCATAATAGTTTTTATTTAATTACATTAAGTAGGTATGTGTTTATATTGTCGCGCTCAATAATTTAGTGTTAATTGGTGCTGAATAAAATAATGAAAATGTATTTTAGAAAAGTTGAGTAAATAAAAAGTTTAGTAATTTTGGAAACAGAATAAAAATGTTTGAATATAATATACAATGGTTTTATTTTTAACTCATGTGTCTGCCTACTAGATAACCAGATCGTACTACAGCCCTTTCACATTTACCTTTTATCATTCACAATCGAACACCAACCATATGGTAAATATGCATAAAAAAACATTGGGCTGAAATTGCGTTAAACGGGGTGACTGTGACAAGCACCCGCCGAGTTTCTACGCGCGTGGGCTCTGGGTACGCGAAGGAATCCGCCCATATGGTAGGGTGACACTGTTCGTCCATAATTACTCTTTCTGTCTCGAAAGACATTTTCACAAGCTCCTCCAAGCATTCTTGACTAAACAAGCCAGTTCGTCCCAACATGACTAAAAAAAGTTTTCTTTCTCATGGTAAAACGAACTGAATGCATGGCTACATAATCTTGAGTACGGCTTTAAAATAAAAAGCAAGTCATGTACTTAAAAGTGCATTTATTCATAATAAATTAACACATGTTTACAACTACAGTTGCATTTCAACAAAGTGAGTTCTAAAACATTACTATGAAGCCGGTGTCCCAAACTCATCGATTAATATTGCTAGATGAAATTGAACCTTTTCGGCATATTATTAAAAAATCGCGCTGTCATAAACTTTTGTTTATGGTTGAGGCGCCTGAATTCAAAAGAAAATTGTATACAGTTAGATCACAGTTCTAATCTCAAAAGATTTTCTAAACAACTTAAAGGATGGAAGACATAATTAAAATGAAAGGTTAAAGGTATTTTGAAATGATACAGTAGGTAATAATATTCGAACAAAAAGCAAGAAATACATTTGACTTACAAACCCTGCATTTCCTAAATTCTAATAGCGTTTATTCAAAATTAATAACACTATCGACTGGCCATTTAAATGTGTTGCTAGACTAAAATTAAACACTGCAACTTTTTCTACGTACAATTCTATTTCATTTACACCTGGACAATCGAATATGAGCATAATGAAATTCATCAGATCACGGTTTGTTTTAAAAGAACATGCGATAGTAGCCTGTACTCATCTTAATAATTAGTAAGTACAAACAGGGTGTACCAAGAACCCTGACATTGAACAAGTTTTCTCTATGATATTCATAACTTTTTTTTTATTTATAGCTAACTGGTTGATCAGCGTATCGCGTCAGTTTCTTTTCAATGTCCATATTTTTACAAGAAATCATAGAATAAAAGTTGTTCTTTTTCATGGTCCCAGATATGAAACGGAAGGTCTTGAGTTTTTTTTTTAAATATTAGGTACCTTGTATACAGAAAATACAAAATTAGACCAGTTTTTCTCAAACAATTACAAAATTGTGGATTTTTTACGACTTTGGCAAATATTATTGCTATAATTTTTATATGTAGGCTGGCGCACTATTATGAAATATGGCTGCTTCCAAAAGAGGGGAGTTCAATGTCCCAGGATTAAGCATTGAATATTCACCAAAGCTTTCAAATTGAGTGATGCGAAGTAGCAGACTTTTATCGCTAAATCTAACATTAAAGTATAAATAGTCTAGCTAACTCCGAAATTGAACATACAAGCGAAAGCACCATTTAATATCATATCTCCTTCGCGTCCCAACTAACGTAGAATGTGAAACAATTTATAAGTAGCTTTAAAAGTACTAATTAGTTTCATTGCCTCTGGGTAAATAGAAATCATCACGCTTGTACCTGCTGTTGCGGGTTGTTCGAAAGAGATACCGAGGTCCCGGAACGCAAACGGCAAAAGATGGAACATGGATGGGTTTAGTCAGTAAAAGTCTGTCATTTCCCCACGCTCCGCCCAGAGCTGGGGAATTTATTTGATGACTTTCTATCCGAACAAAAAGAAGTGTACCTACCTATAGTATTAGGTAGTACACCAACATTTTGCCAGTTATGATTTAACTGCCATGTTATAAAGGTGGAGCCACTCGCCACAAAGCGTCCATAAATCATCTTAGTGGATATTTATCCAGAATGAATTAAACACGTCTTAAAACCGTTAAGCCGTCGTTATCTTTAAGCGTTCTAGTTTTGAATGAGCGGGTGAACAGGACTTTAATATTGTACCTACTAAGCTTATGGAACACTTTATTTAATAAGTATTTACAGAGATATCTCATCACACGGTAATAGGCTGTTTTCTCAAGCGATGTGCGACTATGAGTAGCGAGAGGATGTGAGTGGAACTAAAAACTAACCAATAAAGTCGCTTCTTTTTCCAGCTTCAACCAAGCGTGTGATTAGTTAGTTTTACGCCCTTTCCCTTGCTGCATAGCTTCACTTCAGACTTGAAACGCAGTCTTAAAGTGGTGTAACATGTGAGTGGAAATATTTTAGCCAAGATCGATTGTAATACGTATTCGATTATTCATTTATACTATAGAATTAAAGTATATTTTTTCATTAGTAGACATTTATTATCCATTTTATTAGTCGGAAATTCGGTTTATCTATTGTTTTCTAATAGGTACAGATTATTTATTATTAAAGTTTTGCGCAATCAATATACATCAATTTATAAATTTTCGCTTAATTTAAATAAATAAGAATATAAAATAAAATACTTTAGGTATGTACCTACCTACTAAGACATTACAGAAAAATATAAATTCTCAAACAATTAATACTGGGTTGCCAAAACATAGAAAAAAGTATTTGGTTAAAATGTAAATAAATTAGGTAAAAAGCGTATAAATAATTCGATTTATGGTCCATATTTTTAGTTACCTATCACACTAAATGACTATTCCTTTACGTTATGTACAAATATTCATGGTTTAAGAAATGGGGCTCAAGGCGCAAGCGGCACTTCTTTTGAGCCCGTTTTCACTAGCACAAGGCTCTTAGATTTTCAACTTTCAGCGCTTAGCCGAAGGTTGGAATTATGAATTGATAATAATTCCTCAACGACATTTTTTATTTCAAAATAAAGAGTTTATCAAAATTAGTAGAAAGTCCGCACTTGCTACAGTAGTCGGTCAAGGTACCAGAACCGTGATTTATAAGTATTTACAGTTGTATTGAAAATAGAACTATTTAAAACAAAAACAGTTTCATAATCTTTAAAATCCTGGCTATCCTGATATTACATACTACAACAATACGACTAATGACAAATTTAAAAAAAATGGCTTCAAACCTCTTTGGCAAAACCTACTTAGGTATCTAGAATGACCTCAAGAGGTACATTTAATACTGTACCTAACTAACGTAGATATATATAATTTGATCTTGTCATTTCTATATTGCCAACTTTAATACTAGCGTTCAAATCTTGATAATCCTCAAAAATAAATTATTAAAATAAAACAATCACATTTCGTAATTGGTAGGTACTTTTAAAAAATCTTTAAGAGCTGGCTATTTTTTATACATTTCTACCTAACCTACGAAGGCGATTCATTCATAATATCATTAAATTGTTGACTTTACAATTGATTATTATCTTATCATAAAGATTTATATTAAAATAACTTAGAATTATTAAACATGGGTAGACATTGGGCCAGCTAATAGGGTTAGGGATTCCATAACTTAGTTGGTTAGTGTACTTTTAGCAAAATTATGCTTAATTTACTTGGTACATTAAAAAAACAACCGAAATATAGTATAAAATCTTTTTCAATTAAACTTGACGTTAATGAGTAGTCAAATCCTAACTATATTTATTATTCGATATATTCTGTGGCTCTATTGCTGTAATGTTTGCCCCTCGGACACATTCTCTGCGAGGGCGAATAGTAAAGCTGCCATAATACTATAAATCAAAATGTAAGTTTTAGTCAAATAACAAAGCCACGTCATTTTTTTTTTATAGAATTCTACTAGAAATATATATTTTCTAGATTAAATGAAAAAGTCTACAGTACGGCCAACGAGAAGCGATACCAAATGTCAAACAAAACCCATGCTTTTGTTTGAAATTTGGTATCGCTTCTCGTTGGCCGTACTGTAGTCTGTGTTTTCACACATTTAACTGCCTGTGCAGTCGAATTACACCCTCATAATTAATTTCATAAAATTCTATCACAGATGATAAACTAACTCTCAGAATATATTAATTACTAATTTAGTTTAGATACTACACGGTAATAATGTCCTAACTGCCAGAGTATTATTAGTGGCTAACGGGTAGGGGATGAATCTAACTACATCGATTAGTTACGCATTTACATAGTTTCTACGGCAAAACTCTTTATCATGAATTTGGAGCACACAATAGGTATAAATCATTCACTTAATCCTTGATTAATTAACATTAAAAATGGAATTTCTTTGGTATTCCATTCACTTTGTTCAGCTGTAATACCTTTGATTTTTCGATTATAATTAAAACTATGTATATAACTATGGAATAGTTCGTTCGGATACATTCACAAACAAATCACTGCTTTAAACGTCAAATCCAATCTGTCAATTCCATAAACATAAGTTTTTTCTGTGCCCCGACAGTTATGTTTATTCAGCGTCCTGTACCCTTGGTCAAGCGTGTAACCAGCTTAAGGCCCATCCTCAGAAGGCCCATCATAAGCTCTTTAATGCGTCCCAGATGAACATTAGCCTGTGGTACAGCGCTAATTGTATTATGTTCTACAACTGGTAGCCTGTTCTCACTTGGTGGTTGTTCTCGCTGTCAGGCTGGTGGATGAGGGGAGGAGCGAGGGGGTCCTCACTTGAAGTTATTGTCGTTGAAGGTGGGACACCTGGAAAATTAAATTGCAGGATATAAAAAACGAGCAAAGGACTTTAGTCTCTTTCATCATAGCACGTGCCAACTTAGTTCGCTTCGCAGCACTTGGTATACTAACCTTCATTTTCATCCTCCTCTGCGAGCCACTTCTGTATGTCAGTCTGGTACATTCTCCTCTGTAGAACCTCCTTCGTACGCGGACGAGATCCAATGAACGTTACCTCCACCTGCGAAGATAGGTTTTATATTTCGAAATATTATTTATTTGGTAGATGTCAGTTGTATGTTCTAATGACGAAAAAATTTTCAGTGACTTTCCCATACGGCATTTAATTTTTTTACCGTAGAAATCTCTCAAATTAAACAATATCGAATGGGCCAAAACTGCCATTCTGAGACCAGATATATTCATGTAACCCTTTACGAATTGGTAATGAAAGGAACAGGTGCTCATCCATGGTGATTAAATCTGACAGTAATTAAATACTTTTTCCTTGTAATTATCTATTTGTATGTCTTACCCCAGGTGGTAGACTTGGCCTGAGCTCGTCAGCTAAGTCTCCATTGGCACCCAACCGTTGTGCTTCTTCCCAACTTGTGTGCACTTCTTCGTGAAGAAGCTTCTCCTCTGAGGGTTTAGATAAAAATAAATTATTTTAAATGACAAATAGGTGCAAATCGATCAGGCACTTGTTGAACACGGGGGTAAGTACTCCACATCACCGTCTTTCATTCCCTTCGTTCCCTCGTTGTTACTCAGGATCCACTCAAAACGATCGCCCCATACATGCTCCTCAGTCAACTGCCGTGATATTAATTCCGTTTCTTTCATATCATCCGTCACACAGCTACTAGCCTACTCAAGTTTTCCTTTAGCTGGGATCCATCTTAGCCACGTACATAAAAATAAGAGAAAGACTGGATATCCTCCAAAGCAGTTAGTAGAGCACAACTCACCGTCTCTCTTGGTAGTGCTGCGCTTGTACTGGATCCTGAACCGGAAGGCCTCCAGTACGCTTGCCACCACGATCGTCAGTACCACCATCGTAAATAGATAGAAGACCTGGAAAATCAACCAGTTGACCATCTTCAACAGAGTCATTTTGAAAAAAAACGAAGTTGGAATATCGCTTTTTAACACGAAAGCTGAGTATATTCGTGCTATCATTCGATTGTGAGATATCATATTAGGCTAATTTTACAAAGGCGTTTAATTACAGACATTAGGAATTTTGTCTTTGATTTTTGTGTCCCATTGATCCTGTTTCGAGTTTTATGTCCATCAAAGAATTCAAATCAAATTAGGTATCTTTATTGTGGATCATAGGAAAGTGTACCTACATAAATAGATCTGGTGTCAATAAATAATTTGTGAACAGCTTGTCCCACCCTTTTGAGTTAGGTGCAGTGACCAAATACAGCCATTTGAAAACTGGATTTTGCAATTTCTCTTCTTCCAATCTCATCACAGCTTACCATAAAATAGATCCTGCTAAACTGCCCCGCGACAGTGGCGTACGCGTTCATGAGTATGAACCAGTTGTTGACGACGGTCAACTCAAAGAGAGTCACGCCGCTTGTGACGATGTTCTCGAAATTGTTCAGGTAGTAGTACCCCAGAGCCGTCGAGCTGTTCAGGGAGTACTTGTAGAAGTCTTCAACAGTTGTATTCCTGGAATGTAGAAGGATGGGAAAGGATAGTCGAAAAGGCCAATAAATTCATAAGAAGAAATAATACGTATAATTAGGTCGTCAAACTCCTTTATTCCTAATTGCTCAGGATCTTAGTATGGAACACAGATCGTTTTATGATATTGTGTAGTAACCACTTCATCAATAATATGATGTCGAATACTGCCATCTTGATAATAATAGCCTTCTAAAACGCTACCTCTGGCCTAAAAGTTCGATGTCTTATTTACACCTGGGTGTGGCCATAACCAACCGGCCTTTCACCATCAAAACCAAATACAATCAACACTAACCTGCCCTTAATACATTTCGGACTGTCAGTATTTCAAATCATAACAATGACTTTGAATTTTCTTGAAGCTGGTCTATATGATCTCGTTCAGTTCCATTAATGAAAATCGTCTTCACACATGAACGATTGATCAAAAATGTATACTTACACACAACAGTTCTTGAGATCATATCCAGCGAACAGTTCCATGCCGACGATGGCGAAGAAGTAGTACATGACCAGCATCACACAGCCGGCTGAGGACATGAGGGGCGACAGCAGGACTAGGGTGCCGAATACATCCCGGTAACGCTTCTTCAACTTGTAGAGACGCATCAATCTGGAAGCGAAATTGGTTGACGTTTGGATGCAGAGACATATGGGGTAAAAAAGAAAAAGGAGTAAGTTAGGACGGGTGTCGTTGTCTGGTGGGCCGCTGCCCGACAGATGTCGGTTTCTACTATATACGCTTCGCTCGCGCGGATAATTTTGCTCTTGCTGTTAGTTCCTTAAGCTGTGGCACAGATGGCTTCTTTTAGCTGTAGTATATATATAGGTACTGTCGCAGTATTCATTGCAGTGACACTACAGGATTGTGAATCGCTGGTCCTTACGATCGGAAAGTTACGCTCAGAATGGACCCCATTCTGACTATAATTTTCCGTTTAGAAGTTCAAAAGCTTTTGTTCAAAGGTTTTTGTTCTGATAGACCTCAACAACGGGTAATACAGAAATATGGAAGATGAAGACATGTTTCGCCAATCTAAAATAACTTGGGATAAGGGCGGGAGAATGAAGATGATGACAACTGAACACTGCAGAATAGTGCATGGCTTGGAGATGCGTCGTATGTAGTTGCGATGCTAAGCCTTGAGGTACGACCAGGAAGGGAGACCTCAATATATTGATACTTAGCTCATATTCATCATCATCATGATCTGGCTACCCTTTTCTTAATGAGGTCGGCTTTCAGACGTACCGGATTCAGTTAAATTTATACCAGAATTTTACATGAAGCGACTGCCTATCTGACCTTCACAACTCAGTTATAACTTGGTAATGACTGATTTACTTACTCGTATATTCAGTGCCAGTAACATAAAGACTTGTGCAATAACAAGCATTATATTTATACTTCATTGAAATCTCTCGGTTAGAATGAGCGCAAAATACTTACTTGGCTAGGGAACAGATCACAAATAATACAAATAATAGAGCCGGCACATACCTCAGTGGTCTAAATATAACAACAATGAACAGCTTGGGCGCGATGCTAAGCAGCACGGCCCCCATGAGAGCCAGCAGCGTCACGCTCAGGTCAAACACGTTCCAGCCGCTCTCCAGGTACACCTGCAGACCTGATGCCATCATGCGAAGAGCTGCTTCCAGCAGGAATACTGAGGACAAAAATTGAATCAAGAATTCCACTGTTCGAACCTTGCTCAACGACCTAGCCCGCGGCTCGAAATAATATTACGACCCAACCTGTCCCTAGCGGGCAGCTCCCTTCAATGACGCTCTTCAGCAGAGGTTCGAACCAGCGAACGGTCATTTAGATTTTAAATTTAGTTTCGCCATAAAGTCTCAACAGGATAGCTTTGTTAAAAAAAAATGTCTAAAAGACGTGAATGGCCTTCATATCTTATATTTTCTCAATTCGGTCCTGACCTGTTATGGACCTTGCCGAAAGTTCCACCTACCACCTACTCTTGGGTTATCTGCCTTAAAGAACCATCAATTTAAAACTGTCCCTTTATCATCATCATAGCGACCAGTAGCGGGTATAGTATGGCTTCTCACATCAAAGAGACTTTCGCGACCTTCATTACTTACAAGTAAGGAAAAGCCAGGTGTCCCAGGATGCGCAGAGCAGACGCGCACTATCTTGCAGGTCACCCGCCGCCTCACACACGCGTAGTACCATCGCGACTCCATTACCAATAATGAGAGAATCTGGAAGGGAACAAAAGGGCTGGGTTAGTATTTGATTTTCCCTATCTGCTTCTTGTCAACGGTCCTCAAAAAGTATGCTGCTTCAGATGGCCGTTTTAATCTCTCTGTTTTGCCCAATTTTCGATATGGCCTTTCCTTTTATTTAATAAATCCTTGAGTTCGAAGTTACCAGCCGTCCAGTAAATAGCCGTGCTTTGATTCCAAATAAAAGTCAGGTTAGATAGAACGTATCCATATAGGACCTTAGTAACTACAAAATATTTTAGGCTTAGCTTTTTTCTTGGCCGACTTGTTCCGTCTACTATTTAGACAAAAAAATTTGGCGAAATGTGTTCTAAAACTCACAGATAAGATATTCGAAGTAAGGCCACCGCACAGCCGCTGCAGCAGCCCGTCCGATTGGTTCTAGTGGCGACTGGGAGTACCACGGAGCCCTAGACTGTTGGCCTGCCCACCGTAACGCGAATACTTCGTACAAGTTGGCGAACTCGCTGCGGGTTAGGCCACCGGATGATGACTGGTTGAGCTGCTTGAACATTAGGTACACGTCGAGACCACCTGTGGATGAAAAAAACAGATTTTATGAATGAAGTCGATCGCCTGAATACTGTTTTTTGGTTATAAGCTGAATCGTCAGAGTTTGACCCTGACAGGGTTGGGACCTTAGGTATTCATCGACACCACGATAACGACGATTTTGGGGGTTTCATTGAGACTGCCAAATTATATTAACCAAGCATTAATTTAATTAGTAACAATAAATAGCTTCGTGGATGATCATTATCACCCACAACCTGACTTCGTGCACTTCTGTTCTGTACCTAGGCCTCTCTTTCTCTGTGCAAATTTACAGGTTCCTATGTCATTCTCACCTAGATCTTTCACGGAATAGCAACATTATCACCACTCTTTTTCATTTTACCAAATGCCTATCAGCACTTCTTACTGAATAAAACCTAGAAAAAAAAACTCCAAGACTTACTATAATGCGGTGCATAATGCCTCATAAGGCCAGCAAAGTGCCTCAGTCTTACAGCATGTGGAGCTCGCCTTGACACTAGCAGACGGAAGGCGTGGCGGGCAGCGCGACGTCTGTGCAGTAGGAGGGCGCGACACTTCTCACGCTCGATGCGAGTGAACGTCTCGTATACAACGGCTAACATCTGGAACAAGTCACATTTTGTATCATCACATTGCTTGCATGAATATCATATTATATCAATAAAAACGAAAAATACCGAAAAAAAAATGGTCCTTCGAGCCGGATGGATATGAACTTACCAAATTCATAAGCACGTAGAGTACTGTAATGATGTACAGTATGAAGAACACGGCATACCATTTAGACTTTGCGTATGAAGGCATCATTACATCGGGGAAACTGAAACCAAACATTTTAAAGTTAAGTAAAGGAGGCACCTTTTTAGTCGTAGTTTAAAAACGTGCTAAATAACAGTTAAGTAGCTGTTAACTTATAATTCAAACCATTGTCGAGATCTCAAGGTTATCAACGATTGTGCTACCCTACAAATCTTTCAGGCTTTGAGAGACCTAGAACATCTTCATTCCATTATCCATTAAGAACCAAACTCAGACTTACTTGGCGGTAGTTAGCAAAACGAACATGCTGACGAAGGAGTCACTAATGGTCTGGAAGTGTCCATTGTCCACATGTTCCGAGAACAGGTAGTATCCTAGCAATGAATATGTTGCCACGAAGAACATCAGTAACCCTAGAATACAAAAATATAATTTATTCATCTTTTTAGATGTGGTAAGGATACATGCGAGTCGAAATAAGGAGTTTCAAAGCCTGGAGAAAACAGAAGAGTCCTCCTGAGATAGATCCTTTATACCTTAGCCTTAAGGGATGATTGGCCTCCGATGAAAGGATAGACGTGGTGCCTTTTCACAATGAGTGTATGCACAAGCAATGCACACCACAAACTACAATCCTTACAAACAAAAAGACCGTTTGCTCAAAGTCAGTTAAGAAATTAGATTTTCATTTTCATGACTAGCTATGCCTAGCGGTTTCTCTCGATGCTCAGGTCAGGAGAGGTCCTGAAGAGAGCCACCCATCACTGAATATGAAAAATATATTACGACCGATTCTCAAACCTACCGAATATACATATAAAATTTAATAAAAGTCGGTCAAGCCGTTTCGGAGAGGAGTATGGCAACTAAAACTGTGTCGCGAGAATTGTATATAAGAAGAAGATTATCCCTAAACTTAAACCACCTGCTTACCTAACATATCAATAATAGGTGGCAGCGACTGCAGGATCTGTCTGATGAACCTCCTGACGCCTCCACAATGCCTGGTGTCTACTAAGAATATGGGTCGCAGCGCCCTGGTGACGCGGAAGTGGGACGACTGCCGGCACAGCACCACGACGGCTTCCAACACCATTATCAGTAGTGTTATACCCTGGAAAAGAGATGTTAATAACCTGACAAAAATATAAAGGAGAGAGGTTTTTAGGAAATATTATCTGATTGAGTTTTAAATTGTTCGGTAAAGTCAATACATTTATTTCAATTAGCTTAACTTACATTTATTGAAAAAGAAACAAAGAGATGGGTATAATTTCAGGTGGTAGTAACTTAGTCAGTAATACAGTTTTTGGCAAAAGTGATGTCTTCAAAAATATTATGTTACCATAATATTTAGGCTGTACGAATACGAACTGCCTAAACTCTTTATTAGGTACCTACTCAAGTATTAGGTCCTTCAAAAGTAACTTAACATTGCAATTTTCTCAAAAGAGCAAGTATTTCATAACAAAAAAAAAATAAACGATAAATAGATTTAACAGTTAAATGGCGTGGCACAAAATAGAGGTGAAAACGACACAGCTGTTCCAATAAGCCATCGGTAAGGTCCCTCACCTTTATCATCGTCCTTTTGTGCTTGAGTATGGTGCCCCATCCGATCCACTTAAGCTTCAAATGCAGCTCCACGCCGATCACTGTCAGGGCTAGTAACTCTATCGTGCCGTGAGCCCAGACAGGTAACTGAAATAAGGACACAAGGTCATTATAATTTCCGACAAGATTATTTGGATGTGCGAACAAGATCTTTCCATGCTGTTGCAGTTAACATAATTATGAATGTCGCTGAAAAACAGCGGTGCACGGTGCACCACTGTTTTGCATAGCCTTGCAGCAATAAGCGGTCGTTTTGCGTGGACACGTTGATATATTGGTTTTATGCTTTAATGTTCTTTAAGTTTACTTGTGGTGAGTTTAAACAATAAATATATTGCTAATGTAGCATAAATTATTCCTAAACAACCTTTTCTTTTTCTCCCCTTTCTCTAGGTATAAAACCCGGGCGATGTTGACTTCAAAACGTCTACTCCGACATTCGTCATAGGTACTTATAAATAAAAATATATTTACCTCAAAGGTAGGCACCGCAGGGTCTTCAGTAAAAGCTAAGAGAATAAGCACTAGGGAAGCCAGTAGGTCCAGTCCGTGATACCAGGGATTGTGGACCCTTAGGTAAGCTGGCAACTCCTCAGGACTCGACGGGTGCGAGTCGAACTTCTCATTGTTTAAACCTTCCTAGAAAGAGAACAACATCGCGTTTTGTTATTGTTATGTTAGAGACTTAGATACTGATGAACTAACGAGGCTATAAAAAAGGATAGAGGCTTCATAAAATTCTCATCGTCAGCTTCTCAGCGTTGACAACTTTTGAAAAGTCTAAAATGTGCTACCAGAATGTAAGGCGGCTTTTCAAAAGACATGCCAGTAGTTTCCAGACGTTAATGCTGAATGAATATCTCTTTGCCTTGATTATTTTAATGCTTGGGGAGATAAAATCATAGGCGGCAATAGACTGATATTTCTAAGTGACTTAATTGATCGAGGCTACAGTTCTCCAATGACCTTAACATAAGAATAGTACTATCGCAATTTATCGCAGAAAATTCTATACTTAGGTAAATCAAGGTACCTACGTCATACCCATCGTTCTCCATTTACGCTGCCTATAAAACATACTAAGTTAATTTCTTTGGGTGGCGTAATGTGAGAACTTTCTTAAGTATGCTATACATGCTATACCCTGCCGTCTCATCAGCTGTTCGAACCGCGGCCAGTAACCTTGTTTTGCAATTTTGCAAATCGAGTTTCACACAAAAATACATCTTAGAAAGTAGGTTATTACCACTTCAAACAATAGTGTGAAATAAGACCATTATTTACGTGTCCTTATTTACGCAGTTGGTCTTTTATGTTGTTTCCATAGAAATCGGAGTTATTTTATTGATGGCTGCCACAAATTGCGTGGCTGAAGTACTTCGTCTGCTGCCAAATTAATGACTCGTCATTAGTTTGCCAGTTCATCAACGTCTGTTGAATTTATGAGTTTCCAGTGTATTACCCCGAAATTGTTTTTAATGGTTAAGCGTTTAACTTTCCAAAACTGTATTAGGAATATAGTGTATAAAATTAATTATTAAAAAAATATAAGGAGGTTATTTATTTTAAGTTATTTGATAAATCTTTTCATAATTAGTTATGTTATGAAAAGTTTCCAAATTAACCTAAATCCAAACATTACAATTACATCATTACTGTAGCACACTATATTCCGGCAAATTACGAAACAATACAAAGTTTAATTAGGTACAACATTCACTGAAAACAACGGCCCGTAAAGTATTTACTGTTTCAATATAATAAATAAATGCCTGTAAAAATGAATGATTGCAAGCGATTAAATGTGGCTACCTACTGAACCCAAACAGTATACATAAAATGCAGCATGTACTATACTATTATCAAAATGTCAGTACCTACTTATTCCAGCCAAATATATGGGACAGTTGTTTTTACGATGTTGGTCTCACGGAGTAATATGTTCATTTTGATAGCCACATGCTAAATTTAGTATCTTTCTTATACATACTACTAGCGAAAAGAAGAAGTTTAAACCTACCTCTAAGTATATAGCAGCCTCATGGTAATTCATCTCCCAATGTTCATCTTCTGACATGTTGAGGCCGGTGTGCAATGAGGACCGGCTGCCCATGTCCAGGGTCCCGGAGTCGCCAGCGCCATCTGTCCCCGTCCGAGTATCTGCACGACACATGATAAGATGCCGTTAGAAAATTTGGTCCTTCGAGCCGGATAGCCCGATTTGGCACGGACAAAAACACAAACTGAATCTTGGACCAAAAAGTTTATTGCTATATCACAACACCGCCAAAGTCAGTGACCGCTGAGTCACATCCACACTTTGTACGTTAGTTGTTAGAACTAAGTAGTATTTCGATTTTTAAGGAGTGTTAAATAGAAACGCGGTCCTTCGCTCACTACAAAATGAAATAATACAGTGCAAACTTGAAGCTAACTTCACTGACTGTTACATGAAACTCCGTGTGAACGGAAGAGGTGGGAGGTGAACTGGTTTCGATTGGATTAAAAATTCAGACGTTCAGACTCGGCTCAACGGCTTTGAGGGAACTTTCGAAAAATGAGTGATTAAACTTTGTTCGCTGCACTAAGGTATTCATAACTTGATGGACGGCTTTAAGTAGGTCGTTTAGAAAATTATTGATGTAATAGAAAACGATGGTAAAGTTTAATTTATTTTTGTACCCTATCACTAAGTTGTATATTTTAACCTAAAGGTTAAACCAACCGGCCCAAAGTAAAACCCAAAGTTCGAAAATGCCTTTGGGCATTAAGTTCGCCTACGTACAGCCACCAAAAGAGATACGTATCCTTTGCTGCCGTTTTAAATTAATCCCATTCGTCTTGTCCACTGGAAACCGTTAAAAAAATAACTTCACAGATGACAAAATAAAAAAAAACTTCATTTCACACACTGTTCAACACTTCACAAAGAATTTGTTTCCCCCACAACTGCAAGGTTTAAAGATGGGTTATGATGTTAGCAGACTTATAATAAAAAAAGCGTACCATTCTGGATTTGTTTACCCATAAGTACAGTCTCGTAAGACATAGCTTGCTATAAGCCAGGAATTAACTTCACTAAGCCGTAAAAACAAAACCAACTTTCTTGCACACTGCTGTGCCTTTTTTAATGATTAAATCGTACCGTTCTCGATTTGTTTATCCATGAGTGCGGTACGTAGGACACGCGGCAGTCAGCTGGCATAGAAACGGAATGCATCGCTCTACTGAACCTACTAACCGACTTACGATTGCCAGTCAGGGCTGTCGCGAAACTATAGTTGGATTAATATCATTCTAATATTTCTTTGAGTAAATTAAATCAGCTAGTGAAACTTTGCCGGTGTAATGGGGATGTCTAAACAAGTTAAAGTAAATAAATAAAAAGATTTATTGTTTAAGAGAACATTACAAGAATAGACTTAATACTTCGTAATAGTAGGTACTTAGGTACTGCAGCATCTTTGCCATAAATAAAAAAATCATCACTTGTCGAGTTTATAAATGTCCAATTTACGCAGTTTCATAAATTAAGCTCTGGAACGCGCTACCCTTTAGTATTTAAAAAGCTGAACGACCTTTTAAAATAATAGTTCGTAAGCACTATTTAGATCCTTCTACCAATTAAAGTCATGTATATTATTATTAAGATTCTCGTTTTTTCAATATATTTATTAGTTTATTTCATATATATATAATGTGTATTAAATTAGCATCTATATAAGTATAGTAGCCGACCCGACAAAAGTTGTCCTGCTTTTTTTTGAGCTGATTTTTTAAACTAAGCCGTCCGGGCGCCGCCATACAAACGCATCCAAAAAAATTAATCATATAGGTCCAGCCTAATAGGAGTTCAGTGACATACGTACAGCAGAATTATAAAGATATACTTATTATAAGTTTTCGAAAACAAATATCATTTTTATATGATCTTAGTACCATAACTTAATGTTGTACTTAGTATTTTACCCAAAGGTTGACTGGTAGAGAATGCCTTATGGCATTAAGTCCGCCTATGTACACTATTTTACATGAAGTTTAAATAAATAAATACTGTAGACTTGAAACTGAAAACTGATTTCTTACTTTCAACACACTTATATTTTGCAAGGTTTACCTATAAATAACCTATCTAATTGTGATGCAAAACGTCATGTTTAGTACAAAACAGACAAGTGACGCTATTTAAATTATTATGTCTGTGATATATATTTTCCTATTCTGATCGACTGACAATTAGTATTATTTTGCTGAATGAGCGAAGGTAGGGCCCAGTTGTGCATCATTTCTGAATCTTGATTGAAGGTTTTCTACTACATTTCTAAAATTAGCGGTAGTGTCATGATTTCGCCTAAGATGCTTCATAAGTTATAAGTAGGTTTTAATGACTCATTTGAAAGTTTAATGGCCGTTTTAAAAAGACTTGGATTCGATGTTAGCATCGGTTGATAGCATGCTTAATGAATTGCCCAGTTTACATCTCCAATTCTTTTCGTGTTCCAGCGACTTCATGCTTAAACACTACATAATTATACTTATTTTATTTATATAGTAAACCTTTCCTTTTCTTGCCAGCCCTTGAAGTTTTGGTCCTCCAACCATTATTTCAAATTTAAAAAAACCAACATCACAATGTGACTACGCTGAATAATTAAGCTTGTACCTATATGCCCAAAATGCGCGCGCAAAGACAATATTAGCGCGCGGTCAACACGCGGTCGTAACTCCAGTGCCTAGTTTACGATCAGCCAGAATATAAACAAGCTAACATTGTACTTGGGTTAGTACCTTTTTTAATTAAGAGATCCTTTTTATTTCGAGCAGACAGTGATGCGTTTTCGTGAAACTTGAAAGACAGGAATGTATGGTAGGTACATACTAGGTATAGTCTTTTCGGTTCACTAAAAATGGCAATGCCTTTCATACCTAATTCTCTCGTCCACAAAAGCCATTAATGAAGAGTTGAAGCCTTTCATAATTGTGACAATTGGGTAGTTGACACCATTAACCAATAATTTAAAAACACAATTTTTCTGAAAGAACACCTTATTCTAGACCTGAGAACTCCGTTCATTTCAAAATAACTTTAAAATTCGATTTTTAGTTGCTTTTAAATCAATAAATAGTTGCATCATTGACTTGACAACTTAGTGACGTCATCAGTTGCGAGTCTTATACAAAATCTATGGGGGAAGCGCGTTTTGACAGCTCATAAAAAGTATATCAATTGATGTGTGGAACTACCCTATTCAAAAACATTCATCGCGTTAGTTACGTTGTTGAGCGTTTTACAAACATGTGAAGTTATTTCTTTCAAAAACATTGGGGTTAGTAATTATGATGTTGAACGCGTCAGAGTTGTTGTTTAAATTCATAAAAAAAAACTGAATACAAATGATTTTAGAAAAGAACAACTTAAAGGCGACGAAATGATGATTGTCGAGAAAAACGCAGTTATGTATGGGTAGTTAGAGTCTGCTTTGACCCCGCCTTTTGTCAAGCCAAAAACCCTTGTACCTACTTGACCGTTGCGGCACCCAGGCAGACAAGGAGGGGTCCCAAAGGCCCCGACCCAAGGTGAGAAAATAGCCCTGAAGATTATGATCCTTTAATTAGTCGGTTAATGTATTTTTTCAGTGACAGTAAGCGATATCTAAAACTGAATACTGTCATACTTATGGGCGACAAACTTGGCCTACAAAAACACATAGTCAACTTGCATTATTTGAGAATATGGCAACCCTATATCCAAGTTTAACACGTTTAGTTAGTTGGCCTTATGTCAGTGAAAATTTGATTTTAAAACAGGAAACTGCAATAAATGAGTCCAATTTATTGTTAAGTAATACTGAGAATCAAGGTTGTTGCAATTAAATTTAAATAATTATCTAAGAACATGCAGTTCTTAGCTTCCTTGGTCGTGATTGGAGGAATCGTTATTCATACATGTGCATTGTTTTCTACAATGGTGGAACTATATATAAATTACGGACTGGCTAGGTCTGCGATCATTGGAAAAGTGGACACTGACTACTTTACTAAACAGGGGAGAATGGAAGAAGAAAACTTGTTACGCCGACCCCATAGAGAGTGGGACAGGAAAATGACGAATGTATGGTGCCGAAGCCGCGTAGAAGCCTTTTAAACAGTAACCCTACATAAAGTTATGTTTTCAGAGGTAGGTATAATGCTGGACCTACTGTGATGAAATGGTATGGTTAAGTTAAAAAAAACACCTGCTAATGGTCATGCCTTTCTGCGAATGGGAAAACATCAAATAACTAACCCCGCTCTCGGAGCGGGGGAGAGTGTCAGACTTGTACTGACTAAAGCCCAGCCATGTTCCTTCTGTTACCCTTTATGTTCCGGGGCCGCGGTATCTCTTGCAAACAACCCGCAACCCCGAAATCAATGAATAACCATGATGATGATGTGTAAAAACACATGCTCTTCTTAATGGCTAATTCATTAGTAAACAGTATACCTAATAACAGTATTAAAAGCTAAACATGCACTACTTTCATAGACAAACCCTCCCCAGCGAGTTGTCATTAATATCACGCTTGGCCGCTTGGTAGATCGATTCAATCGACCATAGCCAATCGGTTATGAATATTATAGGGTTATCTAGGACTCTTATCTTCACATTTTATCAACCACATATTGTTAGCCTAATAGGAACGGGAACACTCAAATGTGCACTATAAGTACCATTGAACTGAATTAAGGCGACTACAAGAGCTAAACGCGAGTTTTAAAATGCTTAAAATTATATGATTCACTGCAGTTAACAAAATCAAAAAAATATATGTTATTCTTCAGGATATGATCTAGTTAAGTAGTGTACTGAAAACATAATAAAACTATTTTTTATCGATAGAAAAAAATCACAAAGATACCTCTATCGAATATCGGCAATTTAAGAATAGCGTTGTTCTATTCAGGAGTTTCCTCCGTGCCTCGGAAAGCACGTTAAGCCGTTGGTCCCGGCTGTCATTTGTAGATCTTGACAGTCGTTACAGGTAGTCAGTGTTCCGAAAGTCTGACAACCAGTCTTACCAAGAGGTATCGTATTACCTGCAGTACTAACTGGTTTGTTTAGGTTAGATAGGCAGTCGCTCCATGTAAAATACTGATATTCAGCTGCATCCGGTTAGACTGGAAGCCGACCCCAACATAGTTGGGAAAAGGCTAGGCAGATGATGATGCACTAGGTATATGCTTGTATTTGGCCTCAACTCACGGAGCACGCTTGCTAGCTCCAGTGTTGATTTACTTTACTGATTAGATAACTTAACCAGTCATCATTCTCATGTCCTTATCCTAAGTTATTTGGGGTGGGCACAGCATTTCCTCTTCTTCTATGCTCCTCTATTGCCCGCCATAACATCAGACACCTCCTTTCTTACAGTATATCCATATCATCCTTCACAGTCTACCTATCGTGTCTTTGGACTTCCTCTATCCTTCCTTATACCCATCTACATGTATACTCAAAATTTTCCTAACGACATTTTCCCCTTTCGCATCGCATGCCCATACCAATACAATCGTTGTTGGTAATCCGCACAACTTTTCAGTCACGTATGTCTGTTTCATTATTCCATCCTTACTAATATTATAAAAGCGAAAGTGAGTTTGTTTGTTTGTTACGTCTTTACGCCTTAATGGCTAAACCGATTTCGATGAATTTTGGTACAGAGATAGTTGGCACCCTGGAGACGGACATAGGCAAATTTTTTTTAAGTGGGAAATGAGGGAGAAAGAAGTATAGGGAAAACTTGGCTTTGCTAGTACAATCAATAAGGCGCAAGGGCAAAAACTACAGATAGCAGGTACCTGCAAATCAGGAAAGGGGAACTGGGTTACCCCGAATTTAACTCGAGCGAAGCAGCGGGCAAAAGCTAGTAAGTTATAAGTCTACTTCTTTCTTTATTACCTATTCCCTGATGGGGAAGGTTCTTCCCACATTTTGCCAGTGCTCTCATTGCTCTCATCCGCAAAATTGCTCTCATCCGTGTGCAAATGGCCTACTTTTAGGAAAGTCGAAATGCCAAAAATCATAATGCCCGATTAAATCAGGAGCCTTAACCGGTTGCGTAGGTACGTAACAGCAAATCCCAATATCCAATTTCCAGTTCATCATTGTTCATTACACCAGTTTTTACGAAACCGCAAAACTGTAAAGCAATGAAAATATTTCAACTACCAGAACAGTTACTAAGATAAATAAATTATAATGTTTCCGGTAATTACGAATCTGTGGTTGTTACACAATCATAATGGCCGAATGCGTAATAGTAGCTTAATTTCAAGTCGAGGGGATAATCTCAGGCTATTTAGCCACCTTAATGTATCCTATAGTAGGAAACTAAAAGGCTTTAATGTCATTTTGAGATAGCCAGACCGGTACGGACAATTTGTGGACGCGGTTTCAGGCACCAGACTGTGACCAGTTGACTTTACTGTTGTATCTGTCTGTGTCCACGGCTAATCTTTGCCGAGTTGTTTGTGAATTTAAAGTAAAAAGTGAGGTTAAGTACGTATCAAACCCAAACAGAGAAGATTAATTAATTCAGACTGAAGTACATTTAATTAGCAGTAGCTTGGTTAAAGCTTACTGCTTAAGTCTTCTTATTGTTGTTTATTCCCGAGACTGTCTACTGGAATCAAAGTGAATTATATTCGGAGCAATTTGACTATAATTGAATTAAATTCTATTCAATTCAGTACTTACTCGAGAAAACCCGCTATTTGATATACCTAAACGAAGAAGTTTTATAAGTAGTTAGGAATACTTTCCATGCCTTCGCTATAACATTCTCCCTAGTTCCACGATATGAGGAATTCTTTCTTGTATTGGAATCTTGGCAGAGCTTACACTTTATTTTTCCTTTATGTTCCGTGAACATGGTATGGTGTGCGAGGAAACGGAACTGCCTAAAGGATTGTTTTTGTTTTCATGTAAGGAGTGAGTTTTTAGAAAGGTAGGTAATGGTGTTATTTATCTTATACGAGTCACCCGCCCCTACCTTCCGCGGTTTTACGACTTAACAAAAAATATCGAAACAAATGGCCGTCCCGGAACGACCTGGAGGCGTACCGCGAAGGTTAGTTCGAGATGGCGTGGTACAAGAATTCATGGAAAGACTTGGTTGAGGCCTTTGGCCAGCAGTGGGACTGTTTGGCAGGCCACGGAAAAAGAAATCATGAAGACTTCTTTTAGTTCGTTATTCGCATTAAATGCTTTGTAATATAAAATAACCTAGTCAGATACAAAAATAAACTTAAACCTTTAAAACTATTTTAAACTGTAAATATCTTTACATTAATAAGCTGAGATTAGTTTTACTGGACTGTACATATATGTACATTAAACTTTTGAAAGCTGGAGAGCTTTTAGAACTTTGGAAGCTGGGTAAGTTCCTACCACAGATATAGATAGACAAATATAACGCAAGAGCAAGGGTACTTTGCGTGCCCAACTTACGAACATCGTAAGCCGCCACTTTCGCGGTCAGTGTCAATTTTAAATGGTTAATTGCACTGTAACAAATTGCAAATACTGTCGTCGTTCTCTAAACAGACATCACATTACTTGTTATACTTTTTGTGACGTCACAGTAGGTAGTCACAAAATGTTACGCTTAGTTTACATACAGATCAAGATATTTGGGTTACATACGTAATCTACATAATATCTGTGTGTATCATATATATACCGTTACACAGTTTAGGGCAAAAATACGCTTGCCCAAGGTGATAAAGGTCATATGGCCCTTGACAAAATTTTGTCCGAAAAAGGACCAGCTATAAACCAACACATTCGTCCCCAAGGTCTTATGAAGTTTACAACGTAAGGACTACATGTATGCTTTACTTGAATCTTCAATTAGTTATGAAGCGGAGGTGGGACATTATTAATTGCAAGCCCCAAAGGAGATGGAAGCAACAAGGCTTTGAATTTGATGTAAACGGTTCTTGTACAACACAGCAGATATTTCCGTAAGGAAAATCAAAGATGGCTAGTGGCTGAGCGATCGACTGCTGCTCTGCGTGTCGCGGGTTCGATTCTCGCACGGAACTTATATTTGTATGACCTACACGTAGTTGTTTCGGGTCTGGCTGTTTGTGTATGTGAGTTTAAATGTTTGTAAAGGCACCCACGATACAGGAAAAAATCCTAGTGTGGGGCAACATTTTAATATTTTTTTTTAAAGTTAGGTATTATCGTTAAAAAAAGCGTTTCATTAATTAATTGTTTCTAATTAAAATGTTAATCAAAGCATAACAAGGTTCATGTCTGTTACACAAGAACTTATATTTTCAAGGCAAATTAATGTTTTTAAAAGCTGTCAAAAAACGTCTATGGTATCGTCCCTCGGGATATTCAAAACCGAGGGTCTTACAAAAATAACATGCTTAATGTCTTTGAGCTCTCCCTAACTTTTAGAAGGACCACTCTACTATATACCTACTACTCTTGACCATTGACCTTGATGAAAACCTGCTTTAATTTACGTAATGAGGTAGTTTCCAGGGTCAAAGTAATTTCATTCTATTTAGTTCGTCTTTTAGATTATTCAAAAATAAGGGACACGTAATTTTTTATTTCTGAATTAGACCAAAAAATACAAAGATATAGCCCACTAAAGTTACGTGTGACGTCACTCGTTCCGAAAAAATGCAGCAACGCGTGACGTTTCTACGTGTCTCTTATTTTTGAATAATCTAGAAGACGGACTAACAAGTTTTTGGAACGAAGTTCCTTATCGCGCGTTGTGAAAGGGGGCTAGACGGAAAAAATTCTCACGAAAAGTTGTAACGACACTTTTTGCTATTGTAAGCTGTGCGGCGTGCGCATGTTTCTCTGTCTGTCTCTCTCTCTCTCTTATAGAAAGCTAGCCAGATATTTTCATTTTTGTTGAGTGTTTACAGGTTTTTTGTATGTACCTACATAATAAATAATAACTTCGTTCCATCCGGGTGTCCTTTGACACCTCTCAAGTTTTTGTTTTTTTGGAAACTAGCCTATTATAATGTCATAGACATTGCCTTTCCATTTAATCAGTCTTGCCAAGACGTATATTTGGAATATTTGCCAGTAATGAAGGTCAGATGGGCCATGTAAAACACAGTAATTCAGCTGGATCCGGTTAGACTGGAAGGCGAACCCATACATAGTTGGGAATTGGGAAAGATAAGACATAACCTTTAAATACTAGTATTTCAATCTTCCAGAAATATTAATATCGCAAAAGTAGCCATGAATGATCGTAGGTTTATTTCTTTGTCTCATATCGCCCTTCAACTGATGACTATAAAGGTACTTATTAGAAAGAAAAATAAAACCAAAAGCATATCTATAAGTAGTATAATAATGAATCTCCAAATTTGTTGCTAAGCTAAGCTTTTTTTTTGTGTTGGCAATGTCAGAAGAGGGTGCTTATGTAATCAAAAGTACTGTAGGTAGGGTAGGGCACATAAGGCAGATAGGCCAAGTCGGACAAGCAAGGCATAACTAACAACGAGGCATAACTGGCATAACTGCCTTGCCTGCCCTGTTATGGCAATAAGGCCAGTTAGGGCTCGTAGGGCAGTAAACGCACGTAGGGCAACACGGTCAAATAGGGCACGTAGGGCAAAAAGGGACAAACGTAGGACACAGGGCAGTAAAGGCACGTAGGACAATAATGGCACTTTTAAAGGGCAAACATTTAATGAAGGCTGGCAGGAAGATAAAACCATACTCAAGTCTGTCTATCAACCCTCTAAGTCTACGCAGTCAGAAGATATGGCCGTTTATGTCGCAAGTTTGTACGGAACTCTCGGTGCGCGATTCAGACTCGCACTTGGCCGGTTTTATATAGTTTTCTTCTCAATTGCTAAAAGTTCTCTTCATCATCACGCTTGTCCAAAGCGGGTTGATGGGTGAACAGTGACCCTTCTGACGGGGTTCTTAAGTACTGCAGATAACAGTGAGATTAATGTTTTCCGACACCACTCTAATTGACGTCCTGTTCTAACGCTAATGGTCCAACTTAGGCCATTTGCATACCGAGGCAATTCGCGTTCCCTAAGCTGGCTGTGTTTACTTAGAGATGGTAGAGTATCTAAAGGCTTCCCTTTGCCGGTTTAAATGACCAGCGTGGGGTGAAAAGCAGCTGACACATTATTTATCTTATTACTTCCAGAATCATAATGTCTAATCTGTTTACTATACGTGTAATTGTAATTGGCTTGCTGTTGCCTATGGTTTTTTTATTTTTTATTAAGTTTCTTTTTAAGCTGTAAGTCCTCTATGCTGTAATGAATAAATAATAGCCTAGTGTTGTGTTTCGGATTCATGTACGTATTGTATTATTATCACTTTCTTTGGTGAAGGGAAACTTCGTGAGGAAACCAGCATGTCTGAGAGATGTCCCAACGGCATTTTGAACCAAGCCAGAGGCCCATTTGGTGGCATAAAACATAAATCCAGGTTAGGCGCTACCTGCCAGGGTTGCGGGTTGTTCCACAATATGTGGCTGATGAAATGTGAAGATAGAGCCCTAGATAACCCAATAGTATTCATAACCGATTGGCTATGGTCGATTGAATCGATCTACCAAGCGGCCAAGCGTGATATTTATGACAACTCGCATTTAATACTGTTATTATACTGTTTACGAATGAATTAGCCATTAAGAGCATGTGTCTTTTTATGAGTGTTTGTTCTTATAAATCTGTTTATTTCACACTAAGCGTATCCATTCCGGGGTTGCGAGTTGTTCGAAAGACATACCGCGGCCCCGGAACATAAGAAGGAACATGGGTGGGTTTTAGTCAGTAAAACTCTGATACTCCCGCTCCGCCCTGAGCGGGGGCAGTTATTTGGTGATTTTCCAACCGTAAAAAGAAAAGGTAAGGCACTAACCACACTAAACAGAAAATAAATAATCGTTACTGTTGAATGAAATAGAGGCAGGCCTTTATACAGCAGTGGCACAATATGAGCTAGCTACAATAATATTTATGTTTTAAGTAATCGAAAGCTTACCCATAAAATCGTTAACAGTCAAATAAACATTACGAGAAACACTCCTAACACTGTTCACAAACTTATCGATCTTCATTATTAATTACACTTCATTTAAAATGATTATTGTGGTAAAAAAAATGTACTGAACGCAAATCAAGCTAGATATGAACTGAAACTAATGGGCACATTGGAAGCAGTAGTGTTTGCTAAGTTGTGTCAAGATAGTAGTGAAATGTAGGTGCTGCTGTACGGACAGCAAAACAACTTAGCATGATTGTAATTACTGAAGTAATATTTAATTTTATAGAAGTAACGTTTCATCACGATGTTTTCCTTCGTCGAAGCAATTGATAACTATGCAATACGCTCATGAATCCCAAAAATCAGAGGTGCGTTTGCGTTAAACCATACCCATAGAAATATTAAAAACAATAGAAGTGGCAATGGGGTCGTGTATGCGATAATCGCACATGAGCATTACGATCATTACCTAAACTTACGGCCGACCGCGTGAGGTAGTATGCTTTCGACTGTTATCGTGAAATTAAAAAAAAACTAAAAGCATTTATTTCAATTAGACCATTACAGGCACTTTTGAATGTCAAGAACGAAAAAAATTAAGCTACAGTCCCACACACAGTGCAAAATAACTTGTGAAAGTACTGTAGTTGCCCACTCAAAGTGTTGATCTCTATGGAGAAGAATGGGTAAGAAACTCCATTTGACAAAATTCCGAGGTGGTTTTTCTGTAAAAATCAAACCCAAAACAAATATTTTGTAAATCACGGAATCACTTACCGTATGTCATTTAAACTATTTCACTGGATTTGTATTCTTTCTGATATCTCTGGCAACACCATTAGGTCACACCATAGTTAAAAGGGCATACATATTCAACGGTTTGATAAATGTATTTCCTATAAAATATATCTTTGTTTTTACTCTTAAATATCAAACAAAAGGGAATTTTCAGATTACTTCTCGTCAACTTGCGAAATAATTCCTTATCTCGGAGAACGGTTAACTTACTCCGTTTGCACCAAGTCAGTTCTAAGTTAAATCTCGCTTTTCGTAAGGATAATTCAACTATGCGATCATGGTGCCGATAGTCGTATCTGCCAATGGCTTAATTGCCAAGAGCCTCGACCAATACCTAAGGAGGCTCTCGTTAGGCAGCTGGATCAAGGGCTTTTTTTTCGGGTGGGAAATCATCAATTGACTTCCCCCGCTCCGGGCGGAGCGGGGGGCATGTCAGGCTTGTACTGTCTAAAACCCACCCATGTTCCTTCTATTGCCCTTTACGTTCCGGAGCCGCGGTATCTCTTTCGAACAACCCGCAACCCCGGCAGGCGGAGGCTCTGGCAAGCCCCTCTGCTTTGCTGACATCTCTTTGAGGCGCGTGTGAAACACGGCAGGCCCGTATCTACGGTGGCCGGGAGTCGTCTCGCGGCGCGCGGCGCCCGGGGCGTCTCCCGCGGCGGCTGGGTTGGTTCGAGGTTCTCTCCCTCAAACGCCGGGCCACCTCCTTTGCTAGCATTACTGCTTCGCAGAAGGTGGTGACCGCTTCCCATTCCTTCTCGCTTCGGACCATGGCCTGAACCAGGGCCCGAGAGATCGCCGCCGCCGATCGCCTCCACGAGGGCACGGCGGTGCTCCGCCCAAGCTGGGCAGACCGCCACTGTGTGCTCAACCGTGTCCTCCGGGCGATCGTCACAATCGTGACACCCGGGCGTTTCCTCCCGCCCGATTATGTGCAGGAACCTCCCGAAACTTCCGTGTCCGGTGAGGACCTGCGTCAGGCAGTAGGTGAGGACGCCATGACGCCTCTCCAACCACTCCTCAAAGAGGGGACTTACCGCCACTATTGTGGCGTGCCCTGCACGGGGTTGCGACAGTAGCTCTCTCCATGCCACCATGAGATCGCACCGGAGGTCTGTCCGCCGAGTAGCAATTTGCCGCGGTAGCGGAGTTTCCCCCCGGTGTAGTGCCTCCGCGCGCCACTCAAACAGGCGCGCGAGCACTATCGCCTCTAGATCCCACGGTGGGATCAAGGGGTGGATACAGAATGCGGTACTCTTGGACGCGGCTCATATTGTTAGGAGGTTCTCTTTCACGTCAAAACGGCTGAACGGATCTTGATGAAATTTGGCACAGAGGTAGATTATGATAATAACAGATAGGATACTTTTTTTTCGAAATCACGCGGGCGAAGCCGCGGGCGCCAGCTAATACTAATATAAAACAAAAATAAAGAATATTTTTTGTATCCCAAATCTGAATAACGTATGTGTGTGACAACATTGGAGCATTCGTGAAAAGGTGACGGTATCGATCCAGGGTGATGTCATTAGCCGGCGGGGAGCCGTAACAGGCTTCGCACTGATTCAGACAGGAAAGTGTTCTTTAAGCTTGTTTACATTACATCATTTACTTTTCAACCCTCTAGAAAGTATTTACCTGCCTATGTAACATGGTAACTTTCACGTCACTTCTTTTTGTCATACTATTACCCTTTATTTACTTTGTCGGAGGATTGCTTACATCCTTACTAATATTATAAAAGCGAAAGTGAGTTTGTTTGTTTGTTACCTCTTCACGCTTTAATGGCTAAACCGATTTTGATGAATTTTGGTACAGAGATAGTTGGGAACCAGGAGACGGACATAGGCTATTATTTTTTTTAAAAGAGTGGGATATGAGGGAGAAAGAAGAAACGGGAAAACTTAGCGTTGCTATTTAGTGTTGCCCAAATGCAAGAACAAGACGAGACTTAGCCAGTCTTGGTCTTGGTCTTGCGCCAATACACCTGGTCTTGGTCTTGGTCTTGGTCTTGCGCTCCCAGTCTTGGTCTTGGTCTTGGTCTTGCAGCAAGAGTCTTGCAAGTCTTGCAATTACCTATTAGTCTATTACTATTTATTAAAGTTTATTTTAAATCTTAGAAAAACGTATTAGAATTGGAACATTGTGAGCTTGAATTAACATAGCCATAGTAAAGATCAAGCAGATTAATAAATTACTGAAGATTTGATAAGAAATTTAAAAATTCAACTGACCTATATGTCGTTTTTCATGGAAGTAACTGTTTCTTAATAATAATATCTTAAAATTAAGAAACAGTTACTTCCACATTCCAATTTGTTTTTTTACATGTCTTGGCAAATAAGCTTACATTTGCTAAAACATGTAATAAACAAATTAATTACAATAACTTGACTGTATTTTAAAGAACAATATCTGTCTAGAAAGATTGAACCCTCAACTTATATGAAATTTAATAAAAGAATTCGAAATTATTTTGCATGAGTATACCTACGCCCTGTGGCGGCCATAAAATAGTGTCAAATGTTGTGATTTCGGCGCGGCGGCAACGATTGTTGTATATGATTTCAAAAGAAGCCGCCGGCGCGTGTATCATAACCATGTACTTCCGAAAAGCGGCAAATTTCTTTGAGAAGTAAGTACAAAACCTTTGATGCCGCATTATCAAAGTGCCGATGATTAAAACATAACTATGCATGCACTCAGTTTGATTTTAATGGATATTTTTTTATTCGCTATGTAGGTATGTTTATGGTATTAGTCGTAATGCGCATAGGTCCAGTTTTTCATATTCTTTGATACAGTTTTTTGCGTCTCATAGAATTCCTAAGCGTACCTATACACCGAACTGTTACACCTAACTACTCCGTGAAATAGCGCTAAGTCCTAGCTGCAAGACGCAAGAGTCTTGCAAGCTATGTCTTGTTCTTGCTCAAGTCTTGCACGGTCAGTCTTGGTCTTGGTCTTGCTAAAAATACGCGGTCTTGTTCTTGGTCTTGGTCTTGCAAAAACGCAAGAACAAGACCAAGACTGCAAGACCAAGACTGAATTTGGGCAACACTATTGCTATTACAAATCAATAAGGCGCTACCGAATTTAACGCGAGCGAAGCCGCGGGCAAAAGGTACTTAGTTTTTAAATATTTCTTAAAACAATCGAACAATAAATACATTCAAAAATATTATATCTTGCCTTATGTTACCTATCTTACTTTTTTATTACGGTTCTAAATTTATAGCTTGTGAAACTAGGTACTGAACGGATTATTATTTACATTTGAGGCGGGATTACCATGTTTATTCTTCAAACTAAGTTCCCGATATTTCGGTGCGGGATATTTCAAATGTTTATAATAATATTGATATTATAATATTAAATTTGATATTGATGAAACCTTCCACAATAAATGTAGCTTATACAAAGACTAATACATAAGCTGTATTTGGTAAGAAAAAAAATTGGTTGTTTGTAAAGTAGGTTTACGATCGAGATGTTTACGTGATAACGTCTTATTGGTGATATAAGTTATCACCAGTAGTGACATCTAAAATGAAATTAAGTACTAATTTAAAGTTTTTTTTTCGAGCCAAGTAACAGATGGCGCTACCATCTTTATGAAATGTCGCTTGTGAGGTTTTGGTGTGACACAAGTTTCTGAACATGTCACCCGACTAAAACGATTTTAAAGACGTTATCACGTCAAAAAATACAGGTACAAGACAAAATAAAAAAACAAACAAAATATTCCAAAAAATAAGACATCATCACATCACACTACGATCTTGATGAGGCCAAAAGGTCCGTATTTCAGCCAGGTATCCTTACTAATATTATAAAAGCGAAAGTGAGTTTGTTTGTTTGTTTGTTACCTCTTCACGCTTTAATGGCTACACCGATTTTGATGATTTTTGGTACAGAGATAGTTGGGAACCAGGAGACGGACATAGGCTAACTTTTATTTAAAAAAAGTGGGATGTAAGGGAGAAAGAGGGAAGAAAAGGGAAAACTTAGCGTTGCTATTACAAATCAATAAGGCGCAAGGGGAAATGTGTTACCCCGAATTTAACGCGGGCGAAGCCGCGGGCAAAAGCTAGTTGTGTAATAAAAATGAATTTACAATTCGCGACGAAGGCGAAAGCCATTTGCATTAAAATAACAGGGAATTATTAACCTACCTACGTAGAAATTATCAGATAAAAAGATAAGAAGAAGATAAAAGACAGGATGGATGAAATTTTTAATCATGTGATGAGTTCTGATATTGGCTCCAAGCTCAAATTAATTAGGATTAGCGCAACAGAATGATAAATAAGTGACTACCAAGGCTACCTGCCTCTCTACTATCTTTGGACATAACGTACTGCTACTATACAATATACCCGAACAAACGTTTTTTGTTTTCTAATCAAGCAACTTAACGTTAGAACATGACGGAAATCGTGTGAGACAATAGAAAATTGCGTGCAATATTCAATTTAGCATTGAATCGACAGGTCATTGATCGGAGCTTATGTTTCTTTTACAAAAACTCAGAACAAAATGGCAGGAACGAAGTATTATTGATATTTAGAAGCCCCCCATTGTTTCCAGTCTTTAAGGACCGTAGTCCTTATTTAAGTGATGATAACAAATACTGACATAATGTTCTATAATGTTTGGGCGTTTTGCCAATTCTTTGGCTTGGATTTATTTAAATCCAATTTCATCCAAATTACGTCATCATTACGTAATGATTACGTACACAATTGGTGTTATCTAAAGTTAGTTAATTTTCTTCCCTAATTCTAGTTCGTTTTCAAGTCTATTTTGGTGTGTAAATGAGGTGACAGTAACCTAGTTACCAAATGACCTTTATCATCTAATATAAGAGAGGTCAGAATGGTCGCTACATGTTAAGTAAGCACTATTATTCAGCTGAATCCATTTCAACTGGAACCCGACCCCAACATAGTTGAGTAATTCCTAAAACATTTCCTACTATCCTTACCTAAAGCGAAATACAGCTAGGCTAGCAGTATAGCTTACCTTAATTAAAGCGAAAGTGAGTTTGTTTGTTTGTTACGTCTTCACGCCTAAATGGCCAAAACGATTTGGAAAAATTTTGGTACAGAGATAGTTGTAACCCTGGAGACGAACATAGGCTAAAAAAAAGTGGGAAAAGGGGAGAGAAAGTTTTTTTTTTCGATCATCACTCGGGTTAAAGTAACTGAGAGGCGGACGAAGTCGCGCGCGGAAGCTAGTAATATTATAAATGCGAATGTTTGTGAGGATGTATGGATGTTTGTTAGTCTTTCACGTTAAAATGGCTAAACGGATCTTGATGAAATTTGGCACAGCATTATGTATAGCATACTTTTTTTTTTTGATATCACGCCTGAGTTTAACATTAATCGGACTCATTATTAGGAACATTTACAAAAAAATCTCTTAATATATAAATAACTCTCACAATAAACTTCTATTTCTTCTATCGGTACATTCAAAATGGCGTAAATTATTCAGAGGTGCAGTTTACTTAATAAAGCCTACTTTGTAGTGTTATCTTATTACCGCAAGATAATTTATTATGATGATAACGAGGAGATGAAGATACTTGTAAACTACTTCTAGTTGAGAACACTAGTCTGTCTATTTTTAGTAGATGCACGTCAATTTTATACGCTTATAAAATCAGCTGCACTAACTAAAAGTGCAGTAAGGAGGTTATTTGTAATAACCTCCTTACTGCACTGCACAAATGCAGATAGTTTCTTGCGGGAGCATTTTCCGTGAATATTCAGATAAATAAGCGACATTATAGTATCACGTTCGCTATCCAGTCAGTGCTAATAATGAAACTGAACATTTAAGGAGATTTCTCTTAACACCACGTAAGCCTAAAAAAAATCTGTTCGCATTTTAAATGGTGTCAAGTTCGAGACCTACCACCATTTTTCTGTTAGAAACTCAGCGGTGTCACACAGCCTGAAACACCTGCCGGTTACAGATTTTCAATCTTAATATTGGAATGAAGACGTTCTCGTTTTTCTGTGTGATTGTTCGAAACAGTTACCGCAGCCCTGGAGCACAAAGGGCTAAAGAAGGAAAATGGATGGGTTTTAGACAGTTCATCTGCCACTCCCTTTCGTTCGGCCTACAGCGGCGGAAGCCATGTTTAGGTGATGATTGCCAAAAAGAAGCTCTTTTTTACAGATGGGAAATTATCACATAACTTCCCTCGCTCCTGGCGGAGTAGGGGGGCGTCAGACTTTTACTGACTAAAACCCACCCATGTGGGTCTCTTTTGCCCTTTATGTTCCGGGGTCGCGGTATCTCTCTCAAACAACAAGCAACCCTGGCAGGAGTAACATTGCTAACATTGAATTAGTCTGTAGCTCTGTAAAACCCACTTTAGCAACACACAAAGTACGCTGAAGCCTTTCACGGTAGTTACGTGGATAACTAAAGGAATTAGGTTAGCGCTAGTGTGTCGCCCGGCGCTGTGGCTATGGCGTGTAACAGGCAGGACAAGCCAGTCTACTGTCCACCTATTGTACGTGACAATTACGACAGCGGAAGCAGATTACGATGGCGCTGGACTGCATGGTAACTTGTGCTAATTAACACTAAAGGGGAACGCGAAATGGTATGTTAAAGCGAGGGTGAAATAGTCTGGTTGAAATTGGAACGTTATAAGAAGTCTGTGTGGCAAGCTTCAAAAAATCAAATTCCAAAATGGCTGCCACACATCAAACTTAAATTAATCATTAGCTTAATAACTTCTCCCGCTCTGGGCGGAGCGGCAGGGAGTATGAGACTTGTATTGACTAAAACCTATCCATGTTCCGCATGTTGCCCTTTGTGTTCTGGGGTCGCGGTTGCTCTTTCGAACAACCTAAACTAGCTAGAGCCAGGGTAAATTTAACATATTATGCTGTGGGGCACAGCTATCTTTTGAGGTTTTCTACTGGTTCTACTGGATAGTAAATTACTATAGATCTAGAAGTTGTACGTGTAGGTGAGCAATGAATTACTTACGCATTCATGCAAAAAACAAGCCTGCCTAGTCATACATAGGCAAGACTAGGTATTCTGAATACAGTACATACTACCTACTTACATTAATTTATAATACCTCATACTACGCAGTTTCACGTATCAATGGTGGTGACCATGATTATCTCCGTCACACCTACCACAATACAAAGCGTGCAAGGGAGACAAGACAATAGGAAGCCATTGTGAGGTGCAAATACTTGATTAGGCCAGCTTCGGCGCGACCAAATGGCCTATAAATTGGAAATTGCTACACGGATGATTGGGATTCTGATCTGGTCAAGGTACGTTTAGTCAAGGTGTTTTGACATGGAATGAAATGTGCAATAGATGAAATTGTTTAGGAGACAATTGACTTGATTGGGTGAGATTAAGCGAAAGTTGAATTGAATTGGGGGGGGGAGGTTGTATGTTACATATCTCGGGGGAGGGATATTTCATCATCCGATAATTTAAAAAAGGCACATCTACATTGACGGGAAAGTCTCCACTCAATGGCTGCCTACAGAAGAATGGCGCCGCCGCGCCGCCCAGAAAGTTGTTTTCCCATAGACAAAAAAAAATGGAAAATGGAACAGTTACCTATATCTATCTATCTATAGACTAGAGAAACAATTTTGCGGTCTGGTGCCCTAGTGCTTATCTTTGATGAAATAAAATTACAACAGCGTCCACTTAAGTATAACGCAGATAATAAAAGTTTCAGCCGTTAAAAACAACAGAGCATCAGTCTACTTCTAACGGCTTCAGAAACTCCCAAGCGCGTTTGTTCTGCATGCAATCTACTAAGTGGCTTCTTGTCAAAACCGTGGGAGACATAAGGGGTTAATTAGTTTGTGCCAGACACCATACAACGGTGCCTGCACCGACAAGTAAGTACTTGATGATGTTATCTAAATGTATATACTAACTGGCGCCGCGACTTCGCCCGCGTGACAACGAAAAAAAAAGTATCCTATGTGTTATTCCAGACTATAAGCTACCTCTGTGCCAAATTTCACCAAGATACAGTCACAAACACCCATACATCCATCGCATTTAAAATATTTGTAGGATAAAAGAGAAATCACTGACTCACTGCTCAGAAAATGTCAGAAAGTACGATTGTTAGGATTCTCAAATTTTGCATGGGGAATTATTTTAGAACACACTAACTAGGTGTGGTATATGGTTTTAATTTTATTTGATACCTTCACGCGTGCCCGAGATAAGAGTCTTGACAGACAGACAGACGCAAATCAAAGTGATCTCATAAGGGTTCCGTTTTTTTCTTTTTGAGGTACAGAACCTAAAAAGATAAAGTCATCTGTCTGCTGGTATACCAAATTGATGCTGCCCACTGTACATACAAGAATAGCAAGCAAATAATTTCCAACTAAAACGGTTTTCTTTTCGACGAAGCCTTATTCAAGGCGAGTTCATGTTACAAGGTCATGGAAGTGATATTTGGCGAGTAATGCTTTTACTTTAGCACCCTTTTCAATGGGTAGACATTATGATTAGTTATAAGGCGATATAAGCTGCTATAGCTAATATTTCTATGAGTTATTGTCATAGAAAAACGAACGAAAAGTTTTTTCCTTTTGTTTGAGTTTTAAAACAATTATTTCTTAAATCTATGCAATAAGTCATCGGAAGACACCATAGATATAAAAAAAACCTTTCGTTTTTAATATTTCTATGCACGACACAGTACCGAAGAGGTTCTTAAGCTTTGAAACTTTTGTAAGTAAAATACAATAAAATAAAAATGCTTTAAACTTTTTTAGGGTTACCGTTTCGAAAAAATTGTGGCAAAAAGCCGGACATTTCACTTCACTATTTATTCTTTACCTTTGGTTACCTACCTAGTCATTGATTTTTTATTATTTATTTCCTGGAAATTCCTCTTATGTGTAAAAGAGCGGAGACATGACAGGACCCGACAACGTCCGGAATTCCACTTAAAACTTTACGAAGATTCACCAATACATCTCCGAAAGTAAGGTAAAACTTTGTTAGAATATACAACAATGCTTTTATATCCCGACGGTTTCCAATAGTTTCCAGTCCTTAAGGCTAACTTTCACTGACGTAGCCACTCTATTGTATCTAGGCTAACTTTGTTTTCTCCTTAGGGAAATAGGTAGGTATAGTGAACAGAAAGTTTGATCGTGCCACTATCTTATGACGTAAATCCTAGGCTGGATGAACAAAGGCTAAAGTAATGATATGCAGATCAGCTCTTGCATGACACTGACGGGAAAAAATTGTCTGTGGAAGTTATATTTAAAAAAAATGGCGGCGTTAATTCCGAATTTATCCACGCGCTAATTTAAAGTTCAAGTGAATAGGTTTCTTCTAGGCAAGCGTGAACCCTAGACCGCATCATCGCTGTACATCAGGCGGGTTGCGGCCAAACACAAGCCTATCCTTACTAATATTATAAAAGCGAAAGTGAGTTTGTTTGTTTGTTTATTTGTTTGTTTGTTACCTCTTCACGCTTTAATGGCTAAACCGATTTTGATGAATTTTGGTACAGAGATAGTTGGGAACCAGGAGACGGACATAGGCTAATATTTATTAAAAAAAAGTGGGATATGAGGGAGAACGAGGGAAGAAAAGGGAAAACTTAACGTTGCTATTACAAATCAATCAGGCGCAAGAGCAAAAACTGCAGGTCTGCTTGGTGTGTTATACCGAATTTAACGCGAGCGAAGCCGCGGGCGAAAGCTAGTTAAGTATAAAATAAACCGATCAAGTGCGAGTAGGACCCTCACCGCGAGTTCCGCCGTACAAACTTGTAGGTAACTTAACTAATGATAGTACCGAACATAGCTCTCAACGGAAAGATAAACTGTATTGAGTGACAAACTTAACTTTGCCTTTGGAAATCTGTCGCCCCATATATCGACATAGGTCGCGGTTAGTTTGCCAATTGCAATTAAATTTGCAATCACACATTTGGTGCTGAGCTTTTTGCCAAATTTCATGATCCTAGGTCAATGGGGAGTACCCTTTTGATTTTGATGCCATATGCAAATGTATGTAGGCAGTCGCTCCATGTAAAATACCGATATTCAGCTGCATCCGGTTAGACTGGAAGCCGACCCCAACATAGTTGGGAAAAAAGGCTAGGCAGATGATGATGCAAATGAATGTGACAACAGTCATTATATCTTTTGATTGCATAAACTTGGAGGGTTGATTTTTTTGGGGACCGCAGACCACATTTTTTGGTAATAATTTTAACTAGATAACTCCAGGTGTTCCTCAGATACCAAGATCAAAGGACCGTGACAGACAGATGGACAACAAAATGATCCTATAAGGGTTCCGTTTGGGGTATGGAACCCAAACGAACTCACGATTAACTACTTATTCAGCATTTTATTTAATGTAAACGTTACTTGTCAAACGAGCGAAATATGATATCTTCTACTGCAAGCAAGCATTCAATGTGGGTGCTAAGACGCAATGCAATGCAACTTTTAAAATGTGCATTGGTAGGTACGCGTTTTAACGCGTACCTACCAATGCACATTTTAAAATCACGTTGTTCATAGAGCACAGAGAACAGGAAAAGCATAAACAAAAACAAGTTTGTAAACAAGTTAAGAAAATGGAAATCAATACAGTACGCTATGACTAATCCGAGATAGGATTATAAATATTAATCAGGCTCAATTAGCGTCTAGTCTATTCTGGGCGAAGGTCAATGTCAACATTTACAAGCACGGTTGACTCTATTTAAAGAACTTATTTTTACTCTACTGAATCGATGCAACGATTACTTATGCAATTGATTTAGGATCAGGTTTTTATCTTCTGTTAACTTTTGGAATTAATATTTAATTTCTTTAGGGTTCCGTATCTCAAAAGGAAACAATCGAACCTTTTTTTTTTTTTTTTATTATTGATAGGTTCGCGTTTGACCACTATCTCACCTGATGGTAAGTGATGATGTGGTCGACGATGAAGCACGCTTACCTAGAAATAACCTATTCACTCTTGACTTGAAGACCCCCAGGTTATAGCTATCGGGAAATACAGACTCCGGCAGGGAATTCCACTCCTTAGCAGTACGCACAATGAAAGTATTCCCAAACCGTTTAGTGCGTGTGGGTGGGATGTCTACCATGTAACGGTGGCGCATCGCCGTACGTCTTGTAGTCCGATGATGGAACGGGCTTGGCGGAATTAGGCTGTGCAATTCCATCGCACACTCTCCGAAATGTAACCGATAGAATACCGAAAGGCTGGCAACGCGTCGACGATGCTCCAGGCTCTGGAGCTTTGACTCGACCAGCGCGTCGTTGCCGATGAGCCTCTTGGCTCGTTTCTCTATAGACTCTAGCGCTTCAAGCTGGTATTTGGCGGATCCGTCCTAGAGATGAGAACAGTACTCCATACACGATCGAACTTGCGCTTGATATAAGTTCAGCAGCTGTTCCGGTGTGAAATACTGTCTCACCTTTGTTAGGATACCTAACTTCTTAGCAGCCAGTTTAGCCTTAGCCTCGATGTACGGACCAAATTGAGGGTAGATGTAAGCGTTACACCAAGAAGCTCAATATGGTCGGTAATTGGCACGGTTACATCACGAAAAGAAGGAGCAGGTTGAAATTCACTCCTCTTTGCGGAGAACAGACACGCCTGAGTTTTAGCAGCATTGAACTTGACCAAGTTGGCATCTCCCCAATCGGAGACAGCCCTCAAGGACAAGCTCAACCGCTCAACCATGGCCTCGCGAAGAGACTGGATCTGAGACCCACTAGCCCTTGCGTTGGACGTATATCTCTCAGTAACAGTGCTGTCGTCTGCATATCCAAAGGTGCCGGGCACTAGCAGACTATTAATGTGCAGCAAAAATAAAGTTGCTGAGAGAACCGACCCCTGAGGGACCCCAGCATTAATAGCCAATTGGTCAGACGAGCAGCCATCTATGACCACTCGAATGGACCGATCCCTCAGGAAGTCCGCAACCCAAGTACAAAAACCAGCAGGCAGACCGAAAGAAGGAAGCTTTTTAATAAGGCTTTCATGCCACACCCTGTCGAAGGCCTTAGAGATGTCAAGGGAAACGGCAAGCGCTTCCCCGTGCTTCTCCATGGCCTCACTCCAAATGTGAATGGCATACGCTAAAAGATCCCCAGTGGACCGGTTTCGGCGAAAGCCGTATTGTCGGTCACTGAGGATGTCATTGGCTTCTAGGTATGCCAGGAGTTTACCATTCAGTACGCGCTCCATAGTCTTACAGAGTATGGACGTGACTGAAATGGGCCTGTAGCCTTTATGGGATGGATCACTTTTTTGTGCGTCTGTCTGTTTGCCTGTCAAGACCAGGAAGCGGGAGCGCGTGGAGGAATCGAGTTAAAATTAAAACCATATACTCAAGTCGGTGGTCCCTTGAAGCTGTGGAAAACAACCTTCTAAGTCTATGCATGCAACAAAAAAAGTTGTTTAAGTTGCATATTTCTACGGAACAGTCGGTGCGCGAGTCCGACTCGCACTTGGCCGGTTTTTTATATTTAACACATCGAACCATCATATCCTTCAGTTAAGAAGAGGATCTGCCACGAATTCTATACTGGGCTGTATATTTTGAATCGTAATAGGTAGACATTTGAAATCCCCACTGATTTTGTTATTTCTATGGCCGATAAAAAAAAAACGTTGCCCCACACTAGGAATAAATATATAATAAAAAAATAAAATAAACTCGACCTGGCTTATTAGAGCTTTGAATAGAGTAAAATACACATCATTAATTGATACCACAGACGCTGGCACTATTGTCTAATTGATGGTGACGAACCTCATAATGCAGTACTTAAATACAATGGTTATTGAGACAGTAGCATATTTAGGAAAACATGAGTCTTTATATCTTAATCCAAATTAAGTTCGTCTGTTCCTCGGATGAAATTTGACCAGAGAGACAAACATTAGGACCTAGTGATTGAATAAAAGAAAAATAAACACAACAAATTAACCAAATAATTACTAAATACAGTGGGCCTTGTAGATTCCTAGATGCTTGTTAACTTTTATCTTATTTACGTTTTAAAAAGTAAGCAAAGATTGATTGCCAGGCCTAGCTAGTGGCTAGGCTAGTGTACTATGCTCTCATACTTTTAGTACTAACGCTACCTACAACAACATTGTAAAACCAAATGATTTAAAAAGAGTACCCATGGAGTTTCTTGCCGGTTCTTCTCCATAGGAAACGACCAACTCGAACCGAGCACCTTTTCTCGACGTTTTATAAGTGCCCATGTGATGTAAGTACTAGTGAAATATTATTTTTTCATTGATTGATTGACTAAGTAGATAGATATATCTTTATAAAAACTATTATCCGTACAAATTTTCTAGCTGTTTCTGTCTGAGCGGGGCTTAGCATAGAAACTATTAATTCCATTGTTTGGCGTGGGGTAACTCCGAGGTCAGCTCTTCAGCCTCGGGCGGATTTAATATCGCGAACTTGCTACAGAGCAATGCCGACTAATTCTTTCGCTGTCTAATTAAGTACGTTGGCTATATTAGACTTATTGTGGGCTTATTGATTTCAATTTATTTCTAATGTAATAGAAACTTCTCGAATTTATTTTATTCAGAACTTAAGCATTCTCTTTGGTATACTTTTATTTGGGCTTCGTTTAACGAAACGGTTCTCCTTACACTACGCCTGTAAAACAATTGTATAGTGTAAATGTAGGTAAACACATTTTGAAAGTAGGTATTCACAAACGTGAAAATCTACTTTCAAAATAAACATCATTTATAATACTTATACATTATATGCTTACACACATTAAACCCACCTGTCGCAAAAATAGGAATAGAATAAATCCACACAATTTTGTAAGGATTTTCATTTCGTGTCTCCAACCAAATCACATTTAATTGTGATACATAGACCAAAAGAATTCACTTCTTATGCTCAGTTTTATTCGCATTTAAGGGTATCTAACTAAGTAAAACGCGAAAAAAAATTTGAAAATAAAATAAGACTACTTTCTTTTGTTAACTTTTATGGCACCGACTTTCTACTTTTTGTTTTTTTTTAAGTCAGTTTATCGAGTTTTCATTTTACATTTTTAAGAGATATTAGCAGAGCGTCCTTACAGACATTAAAAAAATGTAGGTATTATAGAAGATAAAACTCATAAAAAACGAAAATTTAAATTGACCTCGGGAATATACTTACCCTTTCGATTATAAGAATTTAAAAAACCGGCGCATAATTGACGGACAAATCGAGTAACAAACATACAAAAGAAAGCATAAAGTCTAATTGAAACCCTCCTCCTTTTTAAACTCGATTAAAAATGTTGCCAACATCCAAATCTGTTTAGCTGTTTTATGTGTAGTTGAGTCAGACTTTTAAGGTTCGTTTTCGTTCCGGTGAATGCTGTGATGCGAGTCGACTAAGGTCAGGATAATATCAGATGCAGTACATAAGTAACATCCGTCTAAACGAGTGAACGTCGATGACATCATGCGTCGGTCATCGAACGGAGGTGGTGATTTCGTCACCATCATTCATACACTTTCCAATCTGCCATTTATTTTTTGTGGTTAAACCAATTTTGATGAATTTTGGTGTCGAGATAGTTGAGACCCTGGCGACGGACATAGGCTATTTTTTTTTAAGTGAGAAATGAAGGAGAAAGATGGTAGAAAAGGGAAAACTTAGCTTTGTTATTACAGTAAATAAGGCGCAAGGACAAAACCTACAGGTAGTAGGTACCTGCAAATTAGGAAAGGGGGACTGTGTTACCCCGAATTTAACGCGAGCGAAGCCGCGGGCGAAAGCTAGTAAAAAATATTTTTTTAATAAGTAGTCCTAAAATTGACAGAGAAATCGCGAAAAAAAATACAAAAAAAAACAGTCCTCTGTTCCTTTTTTTTAGGTCGGTTAAAATTACTCCGGGCTATGAAATACTGTGCGTCATAAAATGCTGCTGAATATTTTATAGCCTGCTTATGCACACAGTGAATGGTCTTGCAAGGTATACGTAGAAATGTAACATAATATTGTGGAAAATATGAGTCATTTAACATCAGAGATAATTTTATTGTTTTTGCAGATAAGGTGGGAATCTCTCATTACTGAGTGTAGTGACAGCTTCTGATTGTGGTATCAACTACCACTAAAAAGGCATCCGGTGATCAAACAAATTATAAGCATTTTAATGCGGAATTTGTTTGAAGGATCCTTTGAAGAATCTTAGTTGTTAAATATAAATTTATGCCCTTCGGAAAATTTCGCAACAAATTGATTGAGTCTCATTGTGTGAGTCAACGTTTGAGCTATTAAGACAGATAATTGGAAAGGAAATCTTTGTAAATAGGTATTATGTGTCTAACAGTAAACTGGCAAGCTTAATGCGAGAATAGATTGTTACGTCTTGAACAGTACAGGAAACCTTTGTTTATCACTGTTCCATTTTCTACCCAGACGGTAGGTAATGAAGGCAGTTCGAAACCTACCAATATCTGATCATGGACCATCATGTCGAAGCCACAAACAGCTAATTGTATATCTTTGCACAACGCTTTCTGTTGGAGTATATGGGATACCAGAGAAAGGAAGTGTTACTTGAAAAACCTTTTATTAATTAATTGAACACAACACATACCGCTATACAACGCAACCGCCATTATACGAGAGAGTTACCATAGTCAAGACCACAGACTAAGAACTCATAATAGTGATGCTACATTGTAATCTCTAATACCCTTCCTCAATGTAAACATCACTCACAATCATAAAACTAACTTTCATCACAATACTTCAATGCAACTATTACTTCAATGCAACTATTACTTCAATACTGACTCTACATTACAAACTACTATAATTAAAAAATCCAAACTTATAATACTAAGAGAACAACATTTCTCTCAACTTAACAAAGGTAACTTTACATAATCCTTTAGTACATATATCAGCAAGCTGATCCCCTGAAGGTACATACTCCAAACATACAATTTTATTCTCAACTTTCTGTCTCACAAAATGATACTTAATATCTATATGTTTAAGGCGCTTATGATATTCTGGGTTTTTTGCAACATGAATTGCAGACTGATTATCAATTTTTATAATAAAACTTTTACAATCAACTCCTATTTCTCCTAATAAATTCCTAATCCAGCAACCCTCTGCGATTCCCTTTCCTAATGCTACATATTCTGATTCTGTACTTGACAATGATATACACTGCTGTTTATTAGAAGACCATGACACTATGTTACCAAAAACTTTAATTATATACCCTGATGTAGATTTCCTATCCCCTTGATCTCCTGCCCAATCAGCATCTGTATACCCTTCTAACGGCACATCTACTCTTTTTCTATAAATTAGTTTTAATCCTATAGTACCCTTGATATATCTCAAAATTCTTTTTAATGCCTTCCATAAGCTCTCATTAGCACAACATTGAAAACGACTTAGATAACTCAATGCATAACACAAATCTGGACGTGTTCCTAACATGGCATACATGAGACTTCCTATTAACTGTCTGCACCTTTTTATCAATTCTTTATCTGTAGTCACTTCTTTTTCTAAGACTAAACCTTGTTCTATGGGTGTTGCTATAGGCTTACATCCTTCCATATTATACTTCTTCAATAAATTCGTTAAATACTGCTCTTGGTTTAACTCAATTACATCATTCTTCTTAGTTATATTTATTCCTAGATATTTTAAATTATTACTCCCTAAGTCTTTCATATCAAATTTTTCTTGTAATGCTTCTTTAAATATTTTTATCTCTTGTTCATCTTCACAAAGTAAAATCAAATCATCAACATAAAGTAAGATATAGAACTTCTTATCCTTCTTATAATATAAACAGTAATCACTCTGGTTTCTTTGGAACCCTTCCTGAACCATAAATTGATTAAATTTGTCATTCCAATATCTTGGAGATTTCTTTAATCCATACAAAGACCGTTGTAATTTCAATACTTTGCCATCTTTCTTCATACCTTTTGGTTTCTCCACAAACACCTCCTCCTCTATGTTCCCATATAAAAATGCACTTCTGACATCCATCTGATGAATATCCATGTTATATTCACTAGCTATTGCTAATAAAATCCGCAGTGTAGGTAGTTTAGCTACTGGAGCATAAATCTCCGAGTGATCAAACTTATCTTCTTGCTTAAAGCCTCTTACAACTAATCTAGCTTTATAAAGATCTTTATTTCCTTCTTTCTTGATTTTAAATACCCACTTAGTATCAATTAATTTCTTGCCTTCTGGTAAACTAACTTCTTTCCATGTATTATTTTTGTTTAGTGCTTCTAACTCTACTTCTATTGCTTTTAGCCATTCTTCTTTATGTTCTCCACTAACAGCTTCTTCATAAGTTAATTGTTCTTCTCCTTGTGCTATCAATGCCATCTCGTAATCTTTTGTCCATACAGGCTTCTTCACTTTCCTTCTACTTCTAGAAATTGTATTTTCTTCAGATGTCTCTTCTTCTGCATCTAAGAATTCTTCCTCTAAGTACTCTTCCATCATGTCAACTTCACTTGATCTTTCATCTTCTACATTACTTCCTAGCCCGTCTTCGTGCTGTTCAACTTCTTTGCATTTTTCTATCTCAATCTCTTTATTTTCTTCCTCCACTTGTTTATCTTCTTGATTCTGTTCCCTGTTGTCTATATCAAGAGGGGGTTCTTGTACAATAACATCTTCATCTGTTAGTAAAATGCTTGAACTTATATTGTTCTCTACTAGTTCTTTTGTGTTTTTGATAAATACAACATCCCTATGAGTTTCTACTCTTCTTGTGTTAGAATACCACACTCTGTATCCTTTTGTACGATCACCATAACCCACAAAAACTCCTAATTTACTCTTAGAGTCCCACTTCAATCTAAGCTGTTTAGGTACATGTGTACATACCTTAGAACCAAAATCTCTCAATAAAGTAACATCAAAACTCTTATTATACAACAACTCATACGGTGTCTTCCCACTCACCTTACTTTTACCTGTCCTATTTATTGTAAACACCGCTGTATTCACTGCTTCAGCCCAAAGTTCTTTCCCTAAACCAGACTGAATAATCATTGTTCTCGCAGACTCAACTACAGTACGCATCTCACGCTCAATTCTACCATTTTGCTCAGGAGTATAACTAACTGTTAACTCATGTACTATACCTTTTGTCTTAAATAAATTCTCTACTACTCTATTCACAAACTCTGTTCCGTTATCTGACCTAAATCTTTTTATTTTACGCCTAAACTCATTTTCAAACAGCTCTATAAATTCCACAATTTTCTCTTTAATTTCGTACTTGTTCTTGATAAAATAAACAAATCTGTAACTACTATAATCATCCTTCAATAAAAGAAAATATGAAGAGCCCCCTATTGACACTTCCTCCATTGGACCGCATAGATCCATGTGTATGAGTTCACCTGGTTCAACTGACCTACTACTACTCTGATGAAAGGGTAACCTATGCTGTTTTCCCTGGATACACGGTAAACACTGATCAGTCTGCCCTTCATATTTTATGCCTTTTAAATCTAAAAACTCTTTTACATACTGATAATTTTGGTGTGCCATCTTACTATGCCAATCTGTCAAAGTTAACAAAGCTACATCACTAAATTTAAATTTCATCACATACATTTTATCATATTTCTCAGCTACACCAGTTACGGAACCATTTTTATAAAACTTACATCCATTAGAATCTGAAACCATCTTGTGACCTTTATTAATGGCTGACCCGAGAGAAAACAAATTCACATTTAATTGAGGCACATACAACACATCATGTAAAGTACACAGAGTATACTCTGAATCATTATAGGCATACACATCAACTTTTCCAATACCTAAAACTTCTAAATTATTACCATTACCAATTGTAACAAATCTTTTAGTATTTATTTCAGAAAACTCTGAATACATCTCTTTAATATAACACATATGGTCACTTGCCCCTGAATCTAACACAAAATTCTTTGAATTTAATAAATTACCTTGAATCTCTCTTGTTACAAAAGAAGTTTTTGAATTGGTTTTCATATTTTTCTCAATAGGTTTATTTTTCTGAAACTTACAGTCTTTCATTAAATGACCCACCTTGTGACAGTTATTACACTTTCTATTTCTACACTCACTCCTTTTATGGCCTATTTTACCACACTCAAAGCACTTTATAGTATGCTGTGCACCGGCTACCAATGCAGAATTTTGCTGTCCGCTGCTACTAGCACTGGAAATGGCACCATTGCCACTGCGCTCCTCTTCAACTAGCAACCTGCCTGTCAGCTCCTGCAATGTCCGTTTTTCTTCTGGAATACTTTCCCAAGCTGAGGCAAAATGTTTGTATTTGTCAGGTAATGACATAAGTATCTTTGTTGTTATCATATTTTCTGATATCTTTTCTCCTGCTGATGCCAACTGGTTAACACACTCCTCAACCTTCGTTATGAACACAGCTATTGGGTCCTCATACTTTATATTAAAAAATCTCTGTTGCAACAAATGCACCCCGACTCTCGTTGCCGGTTCATATAAGGTACATAACTTCTGCCACATTTCACGACTACTGGAACACGAAATCAAATACGTCATCACTGTCTCCTCGACTCTAGTAACGATCACCTCTTGGGCTTTATTTTCTCTCTCATCCCATAATTCTTGTGTTTTACCAGCTTCCGCAGGCCTCACTTCAGTGCCTGTCACGATTCCCAATAACTTCTTTGAACGAAGAACTATTGTTGTTTGAAAACGCCACGCTTGCCAATTGCGACCATTAAGAACGATCGTCTTATGACTCTCCGAACTCGACATTTTTGTTAAGATGCACGCAATCTCACACAAATAGAATTGCCGCGCAAACCACTGCCGCCATTAAACTTCTTGTTTGCTTGTTCGAACCACGGGCTACGTAGGGCTCCAACCTTTGCTACACCGCGACTTAATCGAATCAAACTCGCAAAATAGGTTCTCTCAATCTTTCATGCCTGGGCCCATAACCTGTTGGAGTATATGGGATACCAGAGAAAGGAAGTGTTACTTGAAAAACCTTTTATTAATTAATTGAACACAACACATACCGCTATACAACGCAACCGCCATTATACGAGAGAGTTACCATAGTCAAGACCACAGACTAAGAACTCATAATAGTGATGCTACATTGTAATCTCTAATACTTTCACAGATTGTCCGAACGACCTTGCTGGCGCATTTCTTGTTCAAACTTTAATGCTTGTGTAGTTGTGTTCATTGCAAACAATGGATTTCGTATTACAACGCTACAAAGTATATCGATCGAGCTATACCTTTAATACAGTTTTACCTATGGTTTTACGCTAAATTTAGATAGGTACTCAGTGATAAATAAATAGAATATCATCCCGCCCGTTTTTTTTTCTCGAAGGTTTGGTGAAAGATTTTTCTACACCCGCATTGTATACGTTATGGTCGGATCATGTCTACTTACATGTAAAAGAGGGCAATCCTATTCTACCATGCTATGCTCAAAAGTGGTAACTCAAAGAAATGTTGAAGGTGATTTTAATGGCATTGAATAGCTTAAATAAATACGCCAAATAGCAGTAGGTGTCTATTTTGAAACATTAAAAGACATAATAAACAAAACTCTTTCCTCAAGTAAAAATCACACTATATTTACAAAACTCTAATATTTTTTATACCGGCTTTCCTTGAGATATTGCTTTTAAGTTTAGTACGACAATATAGGTTACTGCCACGCAATACTGAGAAATTCTGGATTGAACAGCGCGATAATCCATTTCCCGACAAGGGAATTTAACTAGGTGCCCATCTCCATGCTCAGAAGTTGTGCATACTATGGGTACATGCATATGCTAAGGGTACAATCACAATGGTGGTCGTATCACTGATGGATTTGTCTACCTTACGTCCATAGGATATATAGGGAAACCAAAAATCTAGCTAAACACTACAAATCGCTACATATCAATGTAATAAAGAAAAAATTTACCGTATAAGCTGAAACCATGTTATTTTTTATGGATAATATATGGTGTTTTCACCTTTGAAATTAATTGTTATATATTTACGGCCAGTGTGGGTTCAATGGACTGACTATTGAAGTTACCCGAAAACGAATTTAGCGTAGATAATTGATCCAGAACCTCGGTGGGATGGGTCAATAAACAGATACTGGACTCAATATTTAGGCTAAGCTGTAAAATGTGGTTTGAACAAGGGTTGTAAAAAATAAGTCGTTGAAGTTGAATTTTTGCTGTAGGTACCTACTTGTTCCAAAGTACACAGTAAGTAGTTGTTTACAAGTTCCAATATAAAGAATTGATAGGTTTTTCTCACACTGTTAGTATTCAACTACAGTAAACTGTCACACCCGATACCCACAATAATTGGAAATCACGGATACCCCAATCCCAATAGTGACAATGTTGGTTAAGTTTAACTTACCTACGTTACCTACCGTAAGTAGCGTTTGAATTATTTGTCTACTAGATACCTACCTATTACACGACAAAACTGAACAGATAACTTTTGGCTGTCACACTAGGTAGGTATATCCTACAGCATTGATTTTTATGGGGTTGTTGCTACGCATTTAAATATCGCAGACAGTCTGATGTTCTTATTAGACTTGTTTCGACCCCTTGCTGGGAGGACGCCAGAAAGACATAGGTACTTACAATATAATGTGTCTATCCTCAATCATTGTTAATTTAATGTTAAAAATATATTATGGCTAGAAAGGGGCTGAGTACTGAATACTGATATTACGGTTAAGAAAACTAGGTACATATGGTAGGTTAGCTGCGCTAATCTCAAGAATAATGGTACTAGTTTTGATTTAAGTACTTCTTTTCTCTAAATCTGGATAATAATAGCTGAGATAGGTACCTACCTACATTATTTCTTATTACGAACGGGTCGTCAGCTATGGAATTACGGATATCGCACGCGCCACCACTACCTCAGAAGCGAAGCGCACTAACTTTCGGAACACAAAAAATAATCACTAACTTTCGTGAATCGTGACACATCAAAATAATGATGACCTTTTTTGCTTCATGTTGCCTATTCAAGTGAATAGAATGCCTATCTAGTTCGGTATTTTAGGCCTTGACCCAAAAATAGGAACTCCAAAATTGTAAGTATATTATGTGTAATGAAACTCACATGACTTTAGTCTGTACCACTGGTATCTTATGCTATAGTACACTGAATCAACCACATTGCTCACAGCTTTTGACATTTTGATCACACTTCACTCACTGCTGTTGATTTTATTATTTACTTCAGTAATTGACTAATAAATAACAGTCATTTTTCTTCCGCGATTTTCCACTGAATCGTGATGGGAATAAAACACAGACTCAGATAGTGAAGACAGGGGTTATAAACTTTGAATGTATTTCACTTATCAAGCATAGGTATATCCATTTAGAAATATCCTTATTAACATGACCAATCTGTTATAAAACAAGACAGAGCATAAAAATCATAAAAGTAAAAATCATATCATTTAAATATAACCAGTTCTTTTTAAATTTTCCTTTGAATGTATGTTCACAATAGTCAACAACCAAATGTTGAAAACCACTGGCTGATAAAAGCTGTCAATAATGATATCTGTGATAAAGTATACATTGTGTGGAACACCTCATGCATTTGATAGTGTTGATTAGATGTCTCAAGTTACAATATTAGTTTACAATGCAGGTTATCAAATGCATAGGTATTTTTTTTCTCAAATCAAATCACAAGTTATTTCTATAAATGAAGTGTAAATAAACATGGAAATATCTATGGTATCTATTACTTTGTTTTCGTGAATATTTTGAGACACAGATTGCTCATAGGAACATTCAAATGTTTTGCAGCATCAGTTATTTTATTTTATGTGTAAACTAACATAATTTGCAGCTGGCAGTTAAATAAAATAAACACAAATCAAATAATATAAATCTTGTTGGCATAACAATTCTTACAGTACCTACCTATTAGTTTTCTAGCTACAGCTTGTTATCATTTAAGCAAATATTTATTGTATTGATAGTGGTGCAAATAGGATCAGTCCAGTTAGCTAATCAGTAGCATTGATACTGGATGGAACTGGATGATATCTAGATAATGTTGGATGGGGACATCTCTACTCTACCGGACTGGCTATCCACATTTACAAATAGATGGGTAACTTTTAAGTTTTAAGCGGATTTCTTTTTTCTAGAATTAATAAATTTAAAACAGATCCTAAATAATATATATGTATGTGGGAACAACATTGAAAGATAGATTGAGAGTATTAGCATGCAAAAGAAGCAACTACTACTTATTTACTAGGTGCAAGTGTTTAGAATAAAGACAAAAGCTTTAAAATTACGTATTTGGGGCAAGCATATTACTGTTTTTATGCATAGGTTAGTGTTTAGGTAGTTTCATGAGTCATTCTCATCCGTCATATAACAGATTTAGCATCAGTATAACAGTTAATCGATCTCCTTTGAGCGCAAATGGATGGATATATAACAGTTAATGCTCAAAACAAGGTGAAATAAATTAAAACAATATGTTATATGAATCGAAATGTATTGTTAATAAAACAAAAGCGTACACATAATCTTGCGGCTACTGTGCATATAAAAATCATAGCTTCTCGTTTACTTGTGACGTTCGAGCCGTAATTGTTGATGCTGGTGTTTGCGAAATCATCACTGAACCTTTTATAACCGTCGGACGGCGAAGACGGGCTCCTCAAAGAAGCCATTTTTCAACACTGAATTTTTTGACATTTACTATATTTGACATTATTTTAACTGTCTGTGCGTGTGCGTTCTAACGCGTTCGAACGCGTTCATTTTTATTATTTATGGACCATAGACTTTTTTTTGGTTTCGCCACCTTGTATACACAAATCAAGTGTTATATAAATCTTAAATGATTTTTAATTTATACTTACCATCGAGTCAAGATGTAAATGAAATCACCTATTAAAAAAAAAACTAACACTCCTTTTTTGGGGCAGTCGTGTAACAACTCTATTTTTGAAACAAAATTGGGATTATTCTAATTAAGACTATGGAATTATTATAAAACTATACAACAAACTAAAAAGAGGTAAAAAAACTCCTCAAAGCTGTAGTTGGCAATTTTGTTATTTGCCCAATAAACTGGCCATTATTGAATAATTTCATGCCATCCAAAAAAAAATGGGAAATGTAAATAATTATGTATCAGCCAAAGTTAAAATACTGTTGGTTTTCAAAATTATTTCTGCTCGTTTGAATCGGTTTTTGGTTTGGTTTGGTTGGGGTTTTGGTTTTTTGAGATGACTGTCAAATGATTTATTAACTACCAACGTATTCTTACAGACATCTAGACATTACAAATGGTGTAACCTTTCCTTAACGAACCAAAAGACCAATAGTCAATATCTAATTTGTATACTCTGCAAGCGCCATAGACACATATTTCTATGACAATTTCTTTTTTTCTTGATCCCGGTTGGAATGTGAGTTGATGTTGTTTTCGATGAAAATAAATCCAAAGGAATAGATTTATATTTGTCTAATTTTCTCCATTCTATGTAAGAATTAAGAAAAGTATCCTGCAAACAAGTGATTGTGCGTTATATTTTTGTTTTAATCAAACCCTTCATCATTGAAATTGGCATCAAAAGTTTTGACGTTCCTTCAGTGATTGTGATTTATCAGTGAACGTATAGATAATCGTGTGTAATTCTTATATATCAGCAGTGTAAATGCTAAGGAATTGTGACTAAATCACTTGTTTGTACGTAGAAGAGCTCAAACTCAGATAACCTCAAAGTTGAAAGTCAGGTGGTGAGTTTGTTGTTAAGGTTGTGTTTCTGTTTGTGCAGATTCTAAATGGCTCCACCACAGCCTAAGGCGGCGGCTAAGCCCGCCGCAGCGCCCGCTGGCGGCGTCACCAAGGCCAAAGTTGGCAAACCAAGGAATTACGACCTGGGAAATGGAGTAGTTCGCTTCTCCAAGTCAAAGATGTTCCACAAGAAGGTGAGTTAGTATTTGGATTCCATAACACGTCATTCATTTAGTTAACTAATTGAAAGCTTTCTACGGGTATTTACGAGACGATAAAATATGACATACAATGACAACAAGTAACTGCACCCATGTGTGAAATTGTATATCATGATTCAAGTCTACCTACTTTATTTTTGTCGTAAAGTAAAAAAAAAGAAGGTGAACTTGAATCATCTAACAAAAAGTAACAAGTATTTGTCTGGTCAGCCAGAAACTTGGCTGTTGTGCAGTGTTATTTCTTCAGGTTATGTTGCATTGATAGTACCTGTATATTTGAGTTCCCTTTTCAATTTGTTTTAAATTTCAACTCAAACCCTTTTATTATTTTCCAGGCTAAGTACAGGTTTGTGGGCAAAAAGAACCCCAAGCCAGAAAAGCCCAAGAAGCCCTCCGTGGCTGTCAAGCAGATTGGTGGTGAGAAGAATGGAGGAACCCGTACTGTTCTGCTGCGCCGCAGAAAGTCCTTCTACCCCACTCAGGACAAGTAAGTATGCTTCAGTTGATCCTTATAAACAAATAATGTAATGGTCCCTGTATGTATAAACAGTGTAAACCATGAATATTTATTTAATTTGTATTGTTTAATCATCTTGTGTACTACATTTGGATCTACTTTACACAATAATATTCATCATGTCAAAGCCATGCATATCTGTTATTTGCTTGGTGGCTTGACTTTAGTTTAATGCTGCAGGATTTGGGCTCTACAAAGGGTCAAAGCTGGTAGGGCTTGAGTCCCCGATTATAACGCTACCACTCTTATCACAAGGTAATGCATATTTCTCGAGAAATTTACAAAATAAGTTTCTAACCTTAAATCCGATAAAAGGGAAAACGGAACGTGAAAATGGGTGTTGATAACTCAAGCTGTCACAATATTATTGCTTGTGGTGTAAAATATCGTGCTAAATCGGTAAAACGAAACGAAAAAAAAAAAGTGACATTTTGTGACTGTGTTACTGTCATTCATTCATGGAGTACTATTATATAGATGAAATATTCATTCCGATTCTTTTCGAGAACCCGCCACCTCCTACGTGGTTTTTTTTTTAAACCACCCAGAAGTCTGTTGCCTGTCTGTTGCAAAGACTGCGGGTCCCCTGCGGACCCGCAGTCGACTACCCCGTCAACAGACTTTGGGGCACCCCGACTCGGATAGATTTAGGTTAGAAGGAGGTGGCGGGGTCGTAGTGAGCGAGCGAACAGACCCCGCCACCTCCTTCGTGGTTATTTTTTTTTAAACCACCCAGAAGTAGAGGCCTTTCAAGCAATTTTTGAGTGTTTTGAGGTTAGTCAACAAAAGATCGTTTTTCTCGGAAACGGTGAGTTACCTTGTCATGGGAGTGGTACTAGGGGGGAGGGGTCAACCCCCCCCCCCCCCCCCCCCCCACTACCACCACCCCCCTCCTGCAGCACTATTCTAAAGTTATACCAAGTATCCCATTTTATGAAACAGTGGTGTATCAACATAACCAACCACAACTATACAGAACATAGACAATTAATATTCAACCTGTGATATTTCAAGAAGAATGTTACATGATACCAATGACTACCTAGATAATAGAGGAATACCAAAGAAATGATGGATGGAGAGAATTATACATAGTATACTCTAGCTAGCTGAACCCCTGCAGATCTTATAGTTTTTGTGTCTGTTCATTGTCACCAAGAAGTTTGTGGCTTGACTTATTTTACATTGAATTGAAACCTCTTCAATTACTGACATACATTGAACAACCAAGGCTCTGTCACAATTATGATTTTAATAAAACAATCTATGAAGATGTGGTGCAGTGGACATTATCACACACATTATATTTAGTTGATCCTATTCTATAAATACTTCAGCTATGATAAATCTTTCTCATCCATATAAAGGTGTTCTACAAAACCATCTATTCATTTTATATTTATGCCAATCAACTATGTTTCATTACAGGATCCGCACTCGTCCCCACCACAAGACGTTCAGCAAGCACATCCGCCGGACAAGGCCCACCCTTACCCCTGGCACAGTGTGCATTCTGCTGGCTGGTCGCCACTCCGGCAAGCGCGTCGTGCTTGTGGGTGTACTCCCCAGCGGACTGCTGCTTGTCACTGGACCCTTCGCGGTGAGTTAAACATCTTGAACACGAAGGGACTGAGTAGGTTGATGGAAGACAAGAAGTGAGTTTAAATCTTGTGATAATGAACTTATCCCTCCTACTGTCCACCTAATTCACATAATTAAACTACCCACACAGTTGTGAAGGGTTTTTGAAACTGGGGTTACTTTTGTTGTTCTATGAATGTAAAGGTGTTTCGCGTATCCTACTAAACATGCTATTATTATAGGTGAAAGTTTGTGTGTGTATGTTTGTTTTATGCTCAAACAGCTTATCCGACTTGAATGAAATTTTGTATGTAGAAAGCTTACACCCTGGATTAACACATGGGCACGTTTTAGCCCTGGATATGCAGGCGAAACCCTGGGATGCAGCTAGTTAAATATAAAGGCGATAATTTGTGAGGATATATGGATGTTTGTTACTCTTTCTCACAAATACTACAGAAGAGTTTTTATAAAAGAGTTGGAAATCTTAGCAAACCTACATAATATTATCAATCAATCAATCTATACAATAATTTACTTTAATAGTGTCCTATTTGACCAAACATTTTACAACCTAACATCACTTCACTACAGCATAATCAACAAACAGCTCTAAAATAACCTTACTGGCTCTTTTCAGTTCAACTCGTGTCCCTTGAGGCGCATTCCCCAGCGCTACGTCATCGGCACCTCCACCAAGCTGGACCTCGGCGACTTCAAGTTGCCCGAGCACCTGAACGACGAGTACTTCAAGAAGAACAAGAAGAGCGCCAAGCGCAGCGTTAAGCGCAAGCAGGGAGAGGATATCTTTGCCTCCAAGAAAGAGGTTTGTTGTCATTATAATCTGTCAAACCAATTACTTTTTCCCTGTGGAAATTGACTCTGAACATTCAGTCTAATAGTAGTAGTATTAATAGATAGTCACTATCCAGATGCACCTCATAGCAATTGGAGAATCTGTAAGACTTCTATTCAGCTACATAAGCTTGCTGAGTTACAGTTAGCAGCTTGTCAAAACATTATGATTTTTGTTACATTACATTGTACTTATGAAAATCCAAACTTGACCTAACCCAGACATTCCATACTATGTAGCATGCCATTATAATTTAAATTCACTTAATTCAATATAATCTTGCTAGATAGATTGTAAACTAAGAATTCAACAACTACCTTCTGTAATATTACGACACTCCAAAAACCACATAATTACGCCAATAAATAAATACCTACTATTAAACGATTATTCACCTCATTGAAGTGCAAGCATACTATCATCAGTTAATTTTCTTCTTTCCAGAAATACGTTCCATCAGAGCAGCGCAAGACCGACCAGAAATCAGTCGATGAGGCTGTGGTCAAGGCGATAGGCAAGCGCGCCGACAAGAAGGTGCTGCGAGGCTACCTCAAGTCGTCGTTCGGCCTCCGCTCCAGCCAGTACCCACACAGGATGCAATTCTAGTTTATAAGACACAATAAACATCTGTGACTAATGCTTGGCTTTTATTTATTTGGCTTGTTTACCTCAAACACTTTTATCGACGGAAACGATTTAGAACAAGGATAGGTTGTGTTTGTAAATAGTCGCATGTGCTTGATTTCAAACACATGACAAAGTCGTGCAATTAACACATACATTTGTCACACCATTACGTGCATTCCCGTTGTTTCGCCCCATAGCCCGGGGTGGTCCCAAATATGGAACAAACCTGTAGAACATACGTAACCCGTGTCGTGGGAGAGGGTTAGTAATTACAATCATATGGGACTGAAAAGGTTCCAAATAATCCTCCTTTATTACTTTACTGACCTTCAAGACGAGGATATTTGCTAAAAATAGATTTTTGTTACTACTTTTAATAACTAGGTAGCTGTTATTAATGGAAAAAACGGACCCCTTATATGCTTAATTTTTGTCCGTCAGTCTGTCATGAACCTTTATCTCTGGAATGCGTGGAGGTATCGAGTTGAAATTAAAACCATATATCTACTTAAGTCTAGTCCCTTGGAGCTCAACTCTCGAGTCTATGCAGTCAAAACATGGCCGTTTAAATCGCAAGTTTGTACGGAACACTCGGTGCGCGAGTCCCGACTCGAACTTGGCCGGTTTTTTCAAATTACCACTAAAACATCATCATCAGTTGTTATATCAGAAACATCTGAGTAACTGCCACGGAGTCTGTATTTGTGCCTGGTGGATGGCAATAGGCTCGCCCCCTATAACATGCGACTTAGAACATTAAACGAAATGTGGGTGTACTATTTACTTTTAGTACACCTTTTTTTGCTAGAACATTAAACGAAATGTGGGTGTACTATTTACTTTTAGTACACCTTTTTTTGCTAGAACATTAAACGAAATGTGGGTGTACTATTTACTTTTAGTACACCTTTTTTTGCTGATGGGAAATCATCAAATAACTTCTCCGCTCTGGGCGAAGCGCCCCTCCCCCCCGCTCAGCCCAGAGCGTCAGACTTGTACTGACTAAGACCCACTCATGTTCCTTCTATTGCCTTCGAAATTGATACCGCGGCTCCAGAACTTTATGTTCTGAACAACCCGCAACCCCGGATTTGGTACATCTCTGTCTATTTCTTCGGGGATTACAGACTTGATGTTGTTATTAGTCGTATTTGAGTGAACTGACTTGTAAATAATAACAATTAATAAACTCAACAGAATTCGTGCCTCCCTAAACGCACGTTGGTTGGGAAATTGAAAAAAAAAAGCTTGTGGATGCGAATGTTTATTAGTTTTTCACTTGTATTTGTTGGCGGGCTGGTGAGTCCGCGGGCGCGCCGACACGGCGTTGCGCTGTCGCTGACCATGACGCTCGCGCCATTCCGACTCCAGACGGGCGTATACGCCTCCTAAAAGCGGGACCAGGCACTTTAAAACCAAAACAGATATTGTACGGCTTATCATCATAAGTCAGGCCTAAGAAACGTCTTAGGCCCGAATTCCACTTTAGCGGAGAAGACGGGGGAATCGCCCAATCACATTGATTAAAATCCACGCAGAAATTTTGCTCCCCCCTCTTTATTTCAAGAAGTTTGTAACTGATTATTAGTCAAATCTTGCACGTGTCCATACCACTTTGCTATTCTCTGAAATCGGCTGCCTTTAGCAAGCTGTTGGAAAGTCAGTTAGGTGAATTCCAAGGCCACCATAGCCGAAAGTAGGATCCACGTCTAGTGTAACCTATTCTGGCCGTTTCTCCCGTCGAAAACCATCACTCAACTGAATGACGTTCAATGCCGGACCTAGACTTATTCCTAGTATAACCCCAAAGACCGACTCTGTGCTGTCCGCATGCAGATGCTTGCGACCATCGCAGTCACCAGTCCTGAAACGAAACCACGCTGTCCCATCTCCAGAATTATTCGGCCCCAGTAGCCATCTATTCTACATGCCATGGGGCCCATGGGCTTGCTCCTAACATAACAAATTTACCTGGTTGCAATTTGGATTTGTTCTGTTGATGTAGAGCGGCGCTTCTTGCGAGGGCGGTTCGCATCTGCCGAGCGGCACGCTCTTCAAACCGCCGTTGTCCATCCTGGTTGCTGCGCGCTGACAAACAGGAGATCCACTGACGACCCACCACACGCGTCCTTCTGGAGGGTAAAAGAGATGGAAAAATATGTCAAGATATCAACAACAGTATTTCTGTAACAAAAGATTTTTGTTAATAGCACTCCCTGACAAGACAATATTTATACTTAACATTTGCAACGGGATATTTACCGGGTTTACTCCTACTTGAATGTGTTTCCTATATTTCGGCGCAGTTGCACAAGCCAAGATCATGGAAAATTTGAAGATATTGCGGGCTGATGTGAAGATAATTTCAATGAAATGCCAAAGATACATGTTCCAAGAAAAAATTAAAAATAAAACTGATTGTGGATCTGTGGACACAAGGCATCCCAATGCAAATGAATGCAACTCCTGGCACAAAGGTGTTCTCTTATTATAGAAATTATCATTAATTGGATAGAGGGGTTTTCTCAAAACCACTCATCCAGAAGAGGTTTCGAATCCTGGTGTTTTAACTGTGATGAGAGCGAGTAAGATCCCATGATCCGATTATGTAGCCCCATCTTTCTCGAAATAGCTAAATCGGTCGGAAGGCTTAGCCCTTAAGAACCAGGATATAAGAGTGATCTTTATTTCGACAATGTCTGTATATCTGTCAACCCGCGTTAGGTACCTACGCGTGGATCCAACAGCGGGTTGGTGGACGATACGGCCTTCTCTCTGACCCTCAGCGAGGTAATTTATGTCCCAGTAGAGCAAAATATTCCCGGCTGACTAGGCTGTTGTTACTCACTTGGTAGCAGGATTAGTGTGTGAATGCGTGTGTTTCCTGACGGAGCGGTGCGCGGGACGGCGGGGTGCGCACTCCTCGTCACTGGGCGCGCTCGCCGAGCTCTGTTCACTATCATCCGACGAGCTCGACTGCTCGCCGCCAGACTCGCCCGCCGAGTCACCGCCTCCCGGGGCGCCTTTCTTTGTATACCAGCAGTATTTGTTATTTACGTTTAGTTAGGGCCGTAAGCAGTGTGACTTTACGAACTGTTAATGGCATCCTTTATGGACAGTACACAACACCGAAAAAAGCAAGATGTTCGATTTTCAACGCTAAACTACGCGCCAAGAGTTGAAAATCCAACTAAAATAATGTTAAAGTCTCTTGCATGCCTTCACGGCACATAATGTGGTTCAGTTTTAGCTTGTAGTAAACATATAGGATGGCCACTACACTCCGGCGGGTCGTACAATCGAACTGCTTACGGCCCCAGCGCCTGTTTTACCTGTTGCAGCAATATTACGATCAGAACTTAAAGTTAACGAAAGTGAAGTGATTAGAGCAAGTTTTATTAACTACCTAGTGAAGTTGTCCTAAATATTAGATACAGCAAGTACGGAAAAACAAGAACTGACTTTAGTAAAAAAAAAAAAAACAAAAAAAAGAGTTAAGTGTTATACTAGTTAAAACTGTATTGTAAAATCTAATTACTTGAATATCTGTATCAATTTGATACTATCAAAGTAAGTTATCACAAAAAATAATTAATCAATAGCTTCCTTCTACAGAACAATATTCTTGAAGAAATTGCATTTAAAATAAAGGATACAATAAATTAAGATATAAACAGAGCTTAAGTAGGTACTAGAGAAAGGTCATTTTGAGAAGAATGATGTTTAAAAGGATATTTTGTAAAGAAAAGCTTACTTTTTTTATTTACACAAAGAATTGCCTACCTACTTTATACAAGATAAAGGATTTTACTTACTTAATCATGGGTCCTAGGCATGTAATAGAAATATGCGTGTTGCATGCAAAATATTCAACGAAATTTTTCATTTACTTGGTCGAATTAAAAAAAAATATTATCTCTGTCGACTACCAATACGCATTAGGTACATGATATTCTACACTACATTACATTATTTAACATTACATTACATTATTTAACGCTACATTACATTATTTAACACTACATTACATTACACTAAACTAACTAATTACCACAATAAACAGTAGGTAGCACAACCTTCGGTATCAGAAGGCCTCGTGTCAGCCGGCCGCATTGGTTTTGCTCTTTCAGCTTACCTTGGTCTTGACCTCTTCCTTGGGCTCTCTTTCTTTCACGGTCAGCGGTTTCGGAGGCTTGATCTCTTTCTCCGGGGAAACCACGTTGCCAGTCGTGCAGTTCGCGGTGAGGGACTGCGCGGACACTTGGGTTGCGCCCAATGCGGGCGAACCAGGTCTCACGTTGGCTGTGTATGCGTCGTTTTGATATGTATTTCTAATACTATTTGCCCCGTCTCTTTCTTTCCCCACAAGTGTGTCAACTAATGTAGGCTTTACAAAGTTTTCTGTGTAACATTCGTAAATGAGGCAAAAATGATTGGGTTAATATTGTACTGAGGTAACTAAAGTATTGTGTTTACTTATGATATAAAGTTACCGATGTAATAAACGATGTCTAATCGCTGACCACATCGTTGCAGACCTTCAAACAAAAATGACAAAAACCAAAATGTCGATGCTACTAAACAGACATTATTTGATTCTTTGGTTCTTTCACGAGGCAAAAAATCAAATAACCTATAGTAGTGTTTAATAAATGAATGAAATCAAATTCAGCGCTTTTTACGCGCAGCCGCTTTAGATACTGGTCTTTTGAGCCAAAAAACATAAAATGACGGAATTTTTGTGTATTTACAATAGTTATTGTTCAGAACTATATTTTCTGTTGCCAATTGCCCTATAATTTTGCAAGCGTGTCCCCATGGCCGCTACATGTATTTGCCAATTGTTTTAGCGTATTTACAGCGGTTTTCTCCCATTCGATATTATGGTGCGGTTACGTGTAGGTATCGTAAAAAAAATAACCTCCCTAAATAAAACGTTGGCAGAATATAAATGGCAAACCTGTTACTTTTACTTAGTGGTTTTTTTCCGGATAGCCCCACTTTATTCCAATTGACTACCACTCTCAAAAAATATACCGATTACAAAATGATCTCACACATCACCGCACCACTTCCCGCTTTCTACTCATCAACAAAGTGCGAGTCTCACGATTGAACTTGTTGTTGCTGGTGTACAATTTGCCAAGCAGTCCCAGCGTTGGGCGTGGTGGCATTAGCTGGATCCCGTCCCACCAGAACACCTCCTTGCACTGTAGCCGGCCGTTCATATCCTCACCTGGTTCTAGGGCGAAACTTAGAAGCTGGCCTTATGTACAATTCCGGAGAAATTAGTTATATTGTCTTATGATAGAGACACATGTAGAGGGACCAGATCTGCCATGGTAAACCAACGTGTTGTCGAAGAATTTGCAACTCCTAGGTAAGTGCAAAATGGGTTCACTACCTCTAGATTTTTTATGAATACAAAAAAAAATATGGTGCTATTTACAAAGTTAGAATGGTTCTGTAATGATCTTAAATTGTTACAATAATTTTAGTTCTATTTACAAAATTTTTGGTGCTATTTACAATCAATTGTTTTTACAGTAGGTACAGGTAGGGTCAAAATGCGGGATTATCCGTGGCGAAAACATTTTTGAGTTTTTTTTTATCATCCCACGGAAACACCGCATTTTTATGGAATTAAGAGTACCTACTCTGTGTTAATCCAGAATATAAACTATCTTGATACCAAGCCGTTTGAGCGTGAAGGTGTAACAAACATACAAACAGTACAGACAAACTTCCGCCTATTTTAATATTAGTGTGATAAAACACGATGGAGTACCATAGTAGTCTTATTTTTTATAGAACATGAAGACATCTGTATTACCAAGGATTCAATTGGTCATCGAAATAAATAAAGACTTAAAGTTCAACTACAAAACTAGGACACCGATTAAACCAGGAAAGTGCTGTACATCATGCGTACCTCTGCCCACAAGTCTGGTGAGTCTTTCTGGGAACATGAGCTGCGGCGGCCTCATAGAGATGATGTCCCGGAACTGGTTGTACAGCTCCATGACTGACGAGTCCATCGCCAGCCGCTCGTCCGGCACGTGCTCGCGGAACTGGCAACCCTGGTAATTAATCATAATAAAGTGAATGGCAGACTAATAGGTAGCTAAGTTAGTTTAGCTTAGTCCGTATAATGAAGAAGGAATTAGAGGAAGAAGGAGGATTGAATCATCAAGTCGAAAGATGCGTACCTACTACTGGAGATACGCCTCCCCCAAAGTTCATTACCAACTGGACATTGTTTTTGGGAGCAGAGTCAGGCTCTTCTAGACATTTCATTACATTAGACATCACGCGGTTTAGGGTGAACCACGCTTGCTTAGATTTGCTGATTTTAATATCAATCGTTTTTATTTTAGCAGTCAATTCTGTCTGGCAAACAAATGTTCATTGTGTGCTCAGGGCCATAATCTATGCTTTACTTTAGGCAGTTCTAAATGTTCGCCAACACCAGGTATTGGTCCAGAACATTAGATGATACCAGTCACTCACAGTATTCCTAGTGATGGTCTCAAAGCGGTAGGCCCTCTCACCGCAGCACGGGTACCGGCCGGCTGGCAGCGAGGGCCGGCCCTCCAGAGCGAACATGTGCGCCGGCTGCTCGTGGTGGGAACACCACTCCATCTGCACAACAGGAAATTCTTACATTAATGTGTAGGATACATCAGTTAATGTCCAAAGGCCTCCTTTAAACGAACATGCTACATAAACGGCCATATCTTGTGACTGCGTAGATTTGGAGAGTTGATTTTTACACACCTCCAAGAGACCATATAGACATGAGTATATGGTTTTAATTGCAACTTGATAACTCCACGCGTTTCCAAGATAAAGGGTCTTGACACAGACACGACAGACGGACAACAAAGTGATCCTATAAATGCTTTTGTTTTCCCTTTTGAGGTACAGAACCACTGAAACGGGCTGGCATTTCATGTGCATGTCTTACCTGATAGGCCGGGAAGTAGCTGTCACAGAGCTGGCAGCGCAAGAAGTGGCAGTCAGCCCACAGTCGCCAGTACACGCGACGCCATGATCGCAGCTCCCCGTACAACCAGGTGATGTACTCGTTTAGACTCCACGTTTGATCTCTGGGGTTTGCGGAATATGTTAGAATATACGTCACGTCATGAACCCAACCACACTATTCTGTTTACTCTCTCGCACACACTTGTGCACTTTCATGACTTATATGTATTAAGATAAAATAGTGGGTTGTGATCGACCCATTCCATTACAACTACAGATTGGGTGATGAACTGTGTTCTTGGCCTTGTCTCATTCTAATTGGGGTCGGCGAAACATGTTTTTTCTTCCATTCTCCCCCGTTAGAAGGCACGGATCGCACGCATCATTCACTCCTTACTCCTATATATAATTCCTTACACTACCCATCCATCTTTTCTTTGGCTTTCCTCTCCCTCTCCATCCATATCTATATAATATCACTCTTTTAGTCACATAAGCTCGTCCCGTTTCATTACATGTAACAGGCATTCCTTAGGTACCTACTTTATCTATTCTTGTCATTCCACACATCCATCTCAACATTGTAAGAAGTGCAATTTTGTGGAATTTTGTGATTTTACATTAATAAGAAAGCGCCTTTAAACCCTACCACATAGTAGGTAATTAACGAGCAATGAAGTAAATATTTATTATGTCAGTAGAAAAACATCTTATTATAACAAAAAATAAAATCCCGCTTCCCAAAAGGCTTATCCATATTGTAACAACGTTAGCAGTCATTCACCCCAAATTGCACTATATACCAATTCCGATCTATGGTGACGTAAGATATTACGCTTCATGCATAGACAATGCTTACTTGGTATGAGAAGAGATCACGTTGCCTCGTCGATCTATCCGCATGCTGGCGGGCTGACACGGCACCTGCTCGGCGATATGTCGCCCTAGTAACTTATTGCATCTGGTCAAAGAAATTAAGAGAGAAAATTTAGTTAACTGAGAAAATTGTGAAGGAAGTTAAATAAATGTACGTAACAAGTATTTTCAAGGTTTAAACAGCCATAGTAGGTTCTATAGAAGTTTTATAACTTTTGAAATGACGTTCGCATCCTCAAAGTGTTTCAAAGAGAATACTTATGAAAAATAAAATATGCGAAGTAAAATTATCTTATACATAATATATAGAATTCTCGTGTCTCAAGTTTTAGTTGCCATACTCCTTCGAAACGGATAGACCGATTTTTATGAAATTTTGTTTATATTCGGTAGGTCTGAGAATCGGTCGAAAGCTATTTTTCAGCTCAAAGAGGAGCTAAGCAGCGGGTGAAAAGGCTGGGCACAGATAGTGCTTATCTAAAAAAAGTTTAAAGTCTCCAAAAATCCTCTATAAGTAGAGACTGAACCATTGCGTTCATCCATTACAATTACTACTTGAACTAAAGTAGGTATATCGATTACAGCACTGAATAGGAAGAGACGGTCAAAGCTCATTGCAGTTGCCGTGTTAATAGCTTAGTCAAGCTATGTTAACATAAAATATTATAGTTGAAAAAAAGACGCTTTCTCAAATTCTTCTCAGCAAACCCTTTTGTGGCAGGAGTGGGAAATCCCCACGGACACCTCGACTGCCTCACAGATTGTGAGGCAGTCGAGGTAGTGTCGGACTCGAACCGACTAAAAACCACTCCTGCCTTTCCAGGTGTCCCTCTGACATGATCAGAGCCCTTTTTACTTAGTTTTACTTGTTTGCTCTGGGCGGCCGAAAAGCCACATTATGGGCGTTTTAATTTACGTTTTTTTTTTTTATTTTACTTAGGTTTACACACAACATTTTCTAAAATTATTTATTAAACTATTTTATACTTTAACTGATAATATTTCTGTTTTATTTCATCGGTATGTCATAGAATTCATTTTATTTAAGTTAACTGCTATCTAATGGTCAAATGTTTACTAATAAATATGCTAAAAAAAAAATAATTTTTTGACTACTACACTTTTATCCTATTTTTGTGAGACTTGGAAAACATCAGAACACACACAACCCTTTCGCCAACACTATTTCTTTACTGTCTTTTCTTGGTTTGCTAAATTTTAAAAATGTTTCAATTGTTTGATATGTAAGCTTTATATTTAATATATATTTATACATCATATATTAAGTTATTTTACTGTTACTTTAGTTATAAATATTTTAGTTTTTCTATATTTAGGGTGTAGTTTTGCTGTTGATTCGACGCAACTTGACGTTACCACCAGAGATGGTGTCTGTTCCAGAATAACTTGCGACGGTTTCTTATAAAGCAGACTCAAGTTACCGTTTTGTTTACTGCCAACCCTCGTGGTTTCCTTAGTTTGTCTGCTTGTTGGTTGAGCCGAATCAATTTTGTGTATGCGGCTGGAAGTGGGCGCACTGCCATCTTTAGCAATATGCTATGGAAGCTCTTGCAAATGCATCCCACCTCTTACGCAGCGGGCATTCGTTGCTGAATGTGTTGTGCTCGACGGCTCCCAGTTTAGCTCGGGTGCAGTTTACGCACGCCGCTGCTACGCCGATCTGTCTAGCTGGACAATCCGCCCTGAGGTGTAGACCACCGCAGTGGCTACACAGATCGGCTGGCTCCGTGCACAAGCGTTTGCCGTGCCCGTAAGCCAAGCAGCGGGTGCACTGCACCAGAGGCGTCTGGTCCTCGACGCGTACTCGTTGGAGGTCGATGCGGAGTTTTTCTCCCTCAATCGCCCTCCTCCAGATCATTGGGGACACACCAAGCACAACGTGGTTGGCATGAGGGTTGCGTGTTTTTCTTCGGTATTTAATTACCATTCTGTGTTCCTCATCGCCGAGGCCGTGAAACAGCTCCCGGTTCTGATTCCTAAGGGCTCGCAAAATTTCCTCATCACTGTGGATCAGCAACACGTCCCTAAGAATCAGAAGCGGGTCCCGATTTTTCACCTCCTCGACGACCAGGTTCTTTCCGGTCGCCTTCAGTCGTGCCTTAAGTTTCTCTCTGTCCTCTTTAGTTTCGCACCCCATGATAATTTTCTGATCTTTGGCTTTCCTTACTTTCTCTACTCGCACCCACCCCTCCTTTGCGTCAACCGCTTTTCTGACTCGCTCAAGGATCTCGTCGCCCGTGTCCATTTCATCGGTTGAAGAGACAACCACCGAGTGCAGCGTTGCTCGCTCCAGGGTCTGATCCCCGGTGTGGCGTTTATTCGCGGCCGCTGCGCAAGCGTAGGTCTTCTCCCCAACATTTTCCCATTTTCATTGTACGTGCGTCGCGCGTCCCGTTCGCACGCTCGCGTAGTTACGTTAACCCCACCACGTTAGTTGCTTACCATCTCTAGGGATGCCTCGCTTCTTGTCGATACTCAGTCGATATTGCACCAAAAATGGATAGATTCCTAGTCAGGTCGGAATCCACCGGTAATCTCTACTCTAAAAGACCTGGTGAAGATATCTCCGGCCCATGGCAGTCCGCCAAACGTCCGGCGGTCTCGAGAAACTCTGAAAAGTTTGATGAAGCGCGTAGATTACCTCTACACAATCAGTTTAATGATCTCACTGTGGACGACAAGAGTGAATCATCAACAAATAATCACTACAGAGAAGCTTCAACTGGTGTGAAGAAAAAAGGACATATTCCACCCTTAATACTGGAAATTCAGAAAGATTGGACACACGAGACAATTAAAAACCTCATCTCCCGTTTCACCAACAAGTTTCATCTCCAATACAGAGCCAACAATAAAGTTGCTATAAATTGTCACTCAATAGAAGGTCACCAACTTGTAAAGGAAGGCCTCCGCAAAGAAAATGCAGCTTTTCTAACTTATACCCGTAAAGATGAAAAAGTTCCCAAAATGGTGATAAAAGGCTTACCATCCTATGTCCAAGATGAATTATCTGACGAGCTCGATAAATTGGGATTCCCAGGTGCATCAGTCTCACAAATGAAAACACAAACAGTGAGTACATTGTCTTGCCCACCTTTTCTAGCAGTACTTCCTACGGGAACGGACATTGCAAAGTTCCGCAGCATAAAATATTTATTCAATTGCGTGGTTAAAATCCAAAAATTCATGCCCAAAAAGACTGCTGGAACCCAATGCTACAGATGTCAAAGCTTCGGTCACGCTTCGAGAAATTGCAATATGCCCGCTAGGTGTGTTAAATGTACGGAACCTCATGCAACGAGAGAATGTCCTAAAAAAGACCGTATCGAACCTGCACGCTGTTGTAATTGTGACCAGAATCACCCAGCAAATTTTCACAAATGTGAGACCCGTCTCGCCTACCTGAAACGAGTGCAAGATAGGCGTGAGAACCGGTCCAGGCCGTTGCAAGTTATGGCGATTCAACACGCGTCTGCACCTCCTACTATTCCCCCACCCTTATTCAAGAAAACTTCATATGCCAACAGTGTGAAAGCCAATATTATTCACGATCCTAACGAGCATTTGGACTCAACACCGGACGACCCTGTGACAAAAGAGATGTTGGAAATTCTTATCTGTGTAAAAAACCTGAAACCACAATTTTCTGCTTGTGAATCCATGTTAGATAAGGTTATGTTGGTTCTGACCCATCTTGGTCACTATGTATAATAGAAATGAGTTAAGAATCTTATCTTGGAACTCCGATGGAGTTCGTTCCAAAATACATGAATTACTTGAGTTGGCGGTACGTACCCTATCCATTGATATAATAGCTATCTGTGAAACTAAACTTACTTGTAATACTACCTTAACGACACCAGGATTTAACTGCTTTCGACAAGACAAACACCACAGTGGGCGGGGTCAAGGTGTGGCTATTCTGGTCAATGAAAGAATCGAGGTTGGATCGATCACTGTTCCCAAAACTAAGCACATTGAAGCGGTTGCTGTCGGTTTAAAAATTTGTGGAAAAAACTATACTTTTGTTTCAGCTTACCAATCTCCAAATTTGCAGCTCGAACGCAATGACATGGATATTTTGTTTTCCTTGGGGTCCCATGTAGTAATAATGGGAGATTTTAACGCCAATCACGGTTATTGGAATAGTAGTTATGTCAACACCCGTGGTAATATACTGTTTCGCCACATGCTTGACCATGATTATGTCATACATTACCCTGACTCACCTACTCAGGTTAACTATAGACCTGATCTTACCCCTACAAATCCTGATCTGATCCTGGCTCTAAATGTAAATAATATTCAAGAGGTCCGTGCAATACCTGCCCTTTCATCAAACCACTTTCCTATACTTTTTACTATAAATGGCCAATGCTCTCGCAAACCTAATCCCAAATACTACCGTTATTGTGACGCTGACTGGAATAAATACCGGTCCTTTCTTGACCATCAAATTTCGCTGAGCTCGAAAGTGTTTAAATCTGAACCTGAAATTGACCACGCCATAAACCACCTTCACCAGTGTCTCACTGCTGCCAGAGACAAAGTTATTCCTAGTAAATCATACGTAAATACTTGCATAAAACTACCTAATTATATCGCAAAAATGATCAAAACTAAAAACCAACTTCGTCGACAAGAACAAAAGGTGTCCCTTGCGGAAAAAAGACTATTACGATCCACTATCAATAAATTACAACATTCGATTAATTTGGCTATAACAAAACATCAAGATAAAATATGGAACAGTAAACTTTCAAAAGTTGACAATCCCAGCAACGATATTTGGCGATTGGCTAAATCGTTAAAGCCCAGTTCAGACTCAATACCTCCACTTAAAACATCTGAGGGAAGTTTTACAACTAACATCCCTGAACAGTGTGATGCTCTAGCAGATGCTTTCGAAATGAACATAAATCTTACTCATGGCTGGACAAGTGATAGTGTGGACAAGGAAGTGCAGTCAGCCATCACTCACATAAACGGTCATGTTATAAATGAATTACACTTACCTGTGCGGCCAATTGAAGTCTGGAAAGTTATACGTAAACTCAAGACCAAGAAGGCTCCAGGCGATGACGGTATACATAACATTTTGCTCAAAAATATGTCACAAAAAACTATTGTACTCACTACAAAAATTTTCAATGGTTGCCTAAAATTGGGATATTTTCCCAATATATGGAAAACAGCAAAGGTTATTGCACTTAAAAAACCGGGAAAAGACTCGTCCTTACCAGTTAGTTACAGACCTATTAGCCTTCTTCCTGTCCTAGGTAAACTGTTTGAGGTCTTAATATACAACCGCTTACTACGTTGCTCTGACCAGCTTATTATGAATGAGCAATTTGGCTTTCGTTCGTCACACTCCACAGTTCAACAATTGGCTAGAGTGTCTGAACACATTTCCTTTCATCTTAATAAAAAGCAGTCTACTGGTATGTTCCTATTGGACATCGAAAAAGCCTTCGATACCGTCTGGCATGAAGGCCTGTTATACAAGCTCACCAGTTACGGAATTCCCATGGAGTTAGTAAAACTTATCCAATCTTACCTTTACAACCGTAAGTTTGTGGTCCATATTGATACTTACAGGTCTTCACCCCGGATGGTATTGGCAGGAGTTCCTCAAGGCTCGGTGCTCGGTCCCTACCTCTTCATTTTATTTGTGAGTGACATTCCTGTGCAAGTCCGTACTCATCTGGCTTGTTTTGCCGACGACACGGCATCATACACAAGCGACGATGATATCGACATTATCATAAGCAGACTTCAGTTATCTCTTGAACTACTTCAATCATATTTTAATAAGTGGAAACTTAAGTTGAACGAATCCAAGACTGAGGCGATACTCTTCACACGCCATCGTACTACCCCTAAGAGAAAATTAAAAATCGCTGGACAATCAATCCCGTGGTCCAATGAAGTTCGCTATTTGGGAGTTACGTTGGACAAAAAACTCAACTGGACTAAGCATGTTCATAAATTGCGCATTAAAGGAGCCCAAGCACTCGGTTCCCTCAGTTCTATACTCAACCGAAAAAGTAAGCTCAGTGCTTACACCAAACTTAGGTTATACACCACTCTAATCAGACCTTGCATTACCTATTCGTGTCCGGTATGGAGTAGCACCTGTCAATCTAATTATAACCAGTTACAAATAATTCAAAATAAGGCAGTTAAAATTGCTTATAATACTCCATTCAAAACTAACCTTAAAGACCTACACTTAAATATAAAGTTACCTAGCATTACTAATTTTATATTAAAATTAACTCGTAAGTTTTACAGCAAAAATAAATCTCATCAAAATAGTTTAATTGCAAACATAGGTCAAACAAAGTTAAAAGACTTGCGGCATATCGATGGATACGGTACGTACAAGCTTCCACATCACTACGTCAACTACGTGTTGTTTGCGCACAGTACTGATAGCGCGTCGCGGCCCGGCCCGTACGATGCGCCAGCGCCTCCCCGCTCTCACCGTACACAGGTGAGCGCGCGGGAGGCGCGGTAGCTCGTGCGCCGCTGGTGGCACCACGCGCGATCACCTGAGCAACGCTTGCACCGGTCGCACTTACGCTGAGCGCGTAGATAAATCTTTGCTTCTACCCCCTCATTACATAAATGAAATTATCACAATAGTTTCATAAAACAATTTTAAATGCTTAATTTATGAATGCTTTATGGTGTGATAAGTTTGTAAACATACCTTACTATATACTTATAAAGGTGCTACTAGCCTGTAAAAGTGTTTGTTATTAATATTTGTGTAATTGTTACTTTAATATTTAAGGTCTACAGTTATGTATATTTTGTTATGTTAATAAAGAATTTTTCTAAACTAACTAAATTCTCCCCAACATTTTCCCAGCCAGCCAGACTGTCTCGGAGCTTGTCCATTTTGTCGGAATTTTCTTTCACGATTGTGATGTGCTCCTTAATGGTGTTGATGAGCTCAGTCTGGCTGACGAGACTCTCAGAAATGGACAAGGGACAGTGGTCGGCGGCAGGCGCGGATACTGGTTCAGCTGTGGGTGCGAGAGGAGCCCTATCCCGCTCAGACTCCTTTACCAGCTCAAAAAGCCTGTTAATAGCTTCGAGCACCGCAGTCTTAATTTCAGCCTTAAGGTTGCGAGAGTTGCCCAAGTTGACCTTTGCCTTACTTAGGCAAGCTCTCGCCTCCGCTGTGCGACTGGGGTACTCGGCCACAGACCTTTTGAGCTGCCGAGAGGCGTCAGCAGTAGCTCGGCGCGTCCCCGGAGAGGCTGGGCCAACCTGCGGCGCAGAAGGAGTTTCCTCACCGACTTGCATTTGATAAGATAACATGGTTTTTTTTCTGGATTGCATCTCGCAGTTCAACCTAGGAGGTCGTCGTCTGCTTAACCGGGCGAATCCTGTGGATGCCTTAAAAATTAAGACCTCCAGCCAGGGTAAAAACTTACAAACTAAACGACTACTCGCTAAGGGCACCCCTTGTGGGGTACGAGCCTCGGGTTAAGGCGTCGTCGCTGAGGGAGGACAGCAAGGGATAGGCTGGATCTGAGTGATATTAATTTGGGACTGGTTTGAACTTACTGGCTCAGCAGCGCGGGCTGGCTCTGGCTGGCGCAAGGGACGGGTGGGGCAAGGGAAGGGTGGGCAACATGGTATCAAGGGAATGCATAATTAATGTAACTAGTCTGCCATCTTTAAGAGTCCGCCATATTGTATTTATAATAACGTCAACAATGCATTTTTATCCAAATTAAATATGTAGGTAGGTACTACTGCAAATTTTAGACTCAATTTGAAACCGGGAAATTGGTGAAATTTAAGATTTTTTACATAGTAAGCTCATAACGGCGCGTTAATAACGGCATTTGTACAAATTTTCATTAGTATGATGATGCCCAGTAACAAAAGAAATTGTGTTATACATACTTGTTACATTTAAAAAGCGTAGCGAGGGTCGAGTAGTGTCCCCTAATGGTCTCGGGCACCGGCTCAGCGAGCGACAGGATCATTTTGCAGTACAGGCGCGACTGGATCTTGTCCTTGCGGTCCCTGATGGCTTCTAGCTCCGCGTTCGTGTACATTGCTGACAACCTGGGTGAATTGTTCGCCATTAATTGCGTGTTTCTATAACAGTGTGATGGATGAAAACATAACTTAGCTTCGATCTATCCACTGATATATATCGATGTATCCATTTATTTAATAACTAGCTTTTGCCCCCGGCTTCGCTCGCGTTAAATTCGGGTAACACAGTTCCCCTTTCCTGATTTGCAGGTACCTGCTACCTGTAGTTTTTGCCCTTGCGCCTAATTTATTGTAATGGCAAAGCTAAGTTTTCCCTTTTCGTCCCTCTTTCTCCCTCATTAATCACTTCTTTTTTTTTAAATGCCTATGTCCGTCTCCAGGGTACCAACTATCTCTATACCAAAATTCATCAAAATTGGTTTAGCCATTTAGGCGTGAAGACGCAACAAACAAACTCACTTTCGATTTTATAATATTAGTAAGGATGTATTGCGTACAACCTGAGGGCAACACGGTAGATCCGTAGTAAGTGGCGGAATAGCACCATTAGCCCCGGATCGAAAGAACTATAAGTCATGGGAAAGGGTTTGACCCTGCAGTGGGATGATGTAGGGTATCAGCGACAACACTGAGTACCTGGTGAGCAAAGCGTCGCTGAGGCACGCCAAGTTGGTGGAAGTCTTCACGATATCGTTGATGTGCGCGTGGCAGAAGATCAGGCAGTCGTGCAACAGTGGCTCCATCTGTACAAAGTTAGCGTGTAATGTTCCTTCTGGTTGAGCACAGGCCTCTATGAAGAACCCACCAATGTCCAGCATGCGGTCAAAATCTCTTTCCTTAGCATTTATTTCAATTAACGTTCAACGTTCTAAAGCGTATTTTGAAATAGTAGCCACTATTTCAAAATACGCTTTAGAACCTTAGTCCTTCAAACTCAAACTCAAACTCAAAGCATTTATTTCAATTAGACCATTACAGGCACTTTTGAATGTCATAAAAACAAGAACAAAAAAATGATGCTGCTACAGTCCCGGTCACAAGACATAATAACTTGTGAAAGTACTGTAGTTGCCCATTCCAAAGCGTTGATCTCTATGGAGAAGAATGGGCAAGAAACTCCATGGACACTCTTTTAAATTATAATATTTTAACAAAATCGTATTTACATCATTCATGTTGAGATTATACAAATATGTGAGAACGATGTAGAAAGACGTGCACAGTAAGAGCGTCCAGAGTAAATAAAAAGCAAAATTTAATTTTAAATCTAAATAAGTTTAAAAATGAACCGTGGTAGCTAAAAAATGACCAGTCCCAACTGACAGCGCCCGTTCACGAACATGACGTATGGATCAGCCCCATTCAGCTCGACCATTTTGAAGGGAGCTAAATGACCCGACACACCCGCCACCATCAGCGAGACATTTAAGTGAGCATGACACTATCAACCACCAGGGCTTCGTCAAGTCAATGATAATACACAGCACTCACACATGGGCTTAATAATTATACAATACTAGAGAATTGATTCTATACATTGCAAAGATAGTCTTACAATCTTCTGCAGCTTCCACTATAGCTTCGGATACTGAGTTTACCCCTATGCTTGTGGAGCAGGACCAGCATTGAGCCAAGCATTTTTATCATCAATATAATCCCCCAACTTATAATATGCTTGCCTATATAGTGTGCGTTTAATACAAGATTTAAATTTCGTTTCATTCAGTTGAAGAATGTGGGGAGGTATTTTATTGTAGCATTTCAAACAGTACCCCATGAAAGATGAGTCTACTTTAGCTAACCTGAAACCTGGTTGAACTAATTGGTCCCTATTTCTAGTATTATAATTGTGTCTGTCACCTCTTTTACTAAAAAGATGCAAGTTTTTCCTGACATACATGATGTTTTCATAAATATATTGACAAGGTACTGTCATGATGTTAATATCCTTAAACTGTTCCCTTAAAGAATCTCGCCTACGTAGGTTATATATGGCTCTGATGGCTCTTTTCTGCAGAATAAATATAGACTCGATGTCTGCAGCCCGTCCCCAAAGTAAAATACCGTATGACATTATACTATGAAAATAACTAAAATAGACTAGTCTCGCGGTATCTACATCAGTAAACTGACGGATTTTTCTAACAGCATATGCTGCTGAACTAAGGCGTCCTGCAAGAGATGTTATATGCGGACCCCATTGTAGCTTTGAATCGAGTGTTATTCCCAAGAAAACAGTTTTTTCGACGAATTCTAGTTTCTCTTGATTCAATACTATGTCACACTCACTGTTTTTGACATTTGGTAGAGCAAATCTTATGCATTTCGTTTTTTTCCCATTTAATACTAAATTATTAGCGGTAAACCAATTATGTACCTGCATTAGGGCATTATTTACGTCGTCAAGATTTGAGGCACGTCTGTTTATCTTAAATATTAAAGAAGTATCGTCAGCAAATAACACCATTTGTGGTTGGTTTTTAAACAAATGGGGTAGATCATTAATATATACTAAAAAGAGGAAGGGACCTAATATCGATCCTTGTGGTACACCCATTTTTAGATTTAAACCCATTGAATTGACACCATTTATTTGTACTTGCTGCTGTCTATCATTTAAATACGATTTAACTAAACTAAGGGCAAGTTTCCCTAGGCCGTAATGTTCAAGTTTTAAGAGAAGGGTTTCGTGGTTCACGCAATCAAATGCTTTTGAGAGGTCACAAAAGATCCCTATGGCATCCTGTGCTTCTTCCCACGCAGTAAATATGTGTTTTAATAGGGTGACACCGGCGTCAGTCGTACAACGTCCTTTGGTGAAACCATACTGCTTCTCATGTAAGATTTTATTGGTGTTAAAGTGGTTGAGCATTTGGTTAAGCATTACCTTTTCAAACACCTTGCTGAAAACCGGCAAAACAGATACGGGTCTATAATTATTGGTGTCTTTACTGTCCCCAGATTTGAAAAGTGGTATTACCTTGCTGTATTTCATAAGGTCCGGGAAGACTCCTTGGTCCACACACAAATTAAATATAAAGGCTAAGTACGGTGCTATAGTCTCAATGATAGCTTGACAAACTTTAATAGACAATCCCCAAAGGTCTTCGGTTAATTTGATTTTTATTTGTTTAAAAGCTTTAATGACTACAGTGGGGTTAATATGCTTAAACTGAAACTCAACCGGGCATGGTAAAACGTTTGCTCTTAATAAGTCAACAGAAAGTAAGGGTGAGGAATTTAACGTTTCTGTAGTTTTAATTGGGATACTAGTAAAGAAATCCACAAATTCTTGAGCAACTTCGTTTTTAGTGGTTAGAAGACCACGTGAAGATTCTAGTGTTATATCATTATTATATTTTTTATTTCTATTAGTTTCACTATTGATTATTTTCCAAACCGTCTTAATTTTATTATCAGCGGATTTAATCTTGTTGCTTATGAATAAGGCTTTAGCTACCTTGCAGGTGTTTTTAAACATTTTTGAGTAAGTAGCAACATAGCGATTGAATGTTTCCGAGTTGATGTAAGGCTTAAGGCCGTAAAGCTCAAACAGTCGTTCCCTACTTTTTCTTATACCCTTAGTTGCCCAATCACTAAATATAAACTTTGGGCTAATAGATTTAGTTTTTATTTTTAGCGTATCATTGAACTCTGTGTAGACAACCGAAAAGAATTCCTCATAAAAATGATTTACATTATTAATATCATATCCCGGAATGCCTAGATTACTTATTAAATTATTATTAAATTTATTTAAATTGCTGGGTGTTATTTCTCTGGACTGTATCTGAATTTTTTGTGATGATGTGTAGGACTCGAAAACAACGGTTTGACCGCTGTGATCAGAGGGAAGGTAATTTACAATGGATTTATCTAAGAAGTCGCAGCAACAGAAAACATTATCAATACATGTAGCGGTATTTGTAGTAATTCGGGTTGGCTCCGAAAACACATTCAACAAATTAAATGATTTAAAAAGATTTAAGAATCTACTGCTATTTGAATTTTCATCTAAAATATTGATGTTAAAGTCACCACAGATGACTAGCGACTTATTACCCGTTGCAAGTTTTGCCAAAGCATCTTCCATTACTGACTCAAATATCGAGTAGTTTTGATAATTAGGGGGCCTGTAAACGCACACTATGACATGCTTATCTAGCTCAACACAAGACAATTCAATATTATGTTCAACCGATAGATCAACTATATCAATACGACTTCTAAATTTAATACTATTTTTGACTAAGATTAGTGAACCCCCACGCATCTTAGATTTACGGTTAAAGCAACTGCCTACACTGTAATTTTCATAATTAATTAACATTTCATGATCTTTTAACCAATGTTCGGTGAAACAAACAATATCAAACTTAGTTTTTTCTAAAAACAATTCAATCTCTAGTTGTTTTGAAGAGAAACCTTGAATATTTTGATGAAATAATTTCAAGGAATTCTGCTTAGCCCCTTTTTTAAATTTAACTATTTGAGAGCCAGAAGGTACTTTGGTGTCTGTTGTCTTACTAGCTAGTTTAAATGAGCCGGAGTGAGCGACAATACTCCCCCGCCTTCCTTGTAAAAAGGTATATTAGTAGAAGTACTAATATTCGCAGTGTTAATAATAGTACAAAACATAGACATACTATTTATTTAAAACAAGGGTGTAGATTTAGAGGGAAAGGACCCCCTTTGTATCCGTGCTTGGAGCTGTGGACATTCACACAATACACGTAGTAACGCGCCTGCCTAGGTGTCCGTTACCCAGGCCAGATGTTGTCGACAATGGTCATTTGAATCTTATAGATAATTAGTTTTGCGGCTTCTGTAATTGTTGCGCACATTTTTAAATTTGTTGCGCTTTTAGTTTTTTAATTATTTCACAAAAACATTTCCTGCTGGCGTAACGTTACGCCAGCCAGACCTTTTTCTTTCTAATGGAAATATTTAAATAAATATTAGCTATAAAATTAGTTGTAGATTAGATTCTGACTTGTCATCATAACTATACTAATGAAACTTCACATACATTTGAAGGCAGTTACAAGCTTTAAAATGACGTTTAAAGTAAGTCTTTAGACTTCTTATTGAGAGTGCTGGGACCAATTGAAGTGTTTTTCTATTTAATGAAATAACCTTTAAGATATGCATTATTTTGGTTTTGTTATTGCAGAACAAATTTAAACAAGTCCTAGGAAGTCGTGTACAAAATATGATAAGAATCCGCTTAACCATTTGAAAGATCTAGCAAAACCAAAAACGTTACCCCAGCAAAATCTCGAATAACTTCGCAACCGAAGAAAGAACAAATACAAAATAAGGCACAACATTTACTTTATCTAGACAACTAATTTTATAGCTAATATTTATTTAATATTCCCATTAGAAAGAAAAAGGTCTGGCTGGCGTAACGTTACGCCAGCAGGAAATGTTTTTGTGAAATAATTAAAAAACTATAAGCGCAACAAATTTAAAAATGTGCGCAACAATTACAGAAGCCGCAAAACTAATTATCTATAAGATTCAAATGACCATTGTCGACAACATCTGGCCTGGGTAACGGACACCCTGCCTAGATTCGAATTGCAAGCACAAAAACTACAAGTATTAACTCTCTGCCACCAATGCTCTCTGGGTAAGCTTACATTTACCTTTGTTTCTCTCTGATTTCAATAATATTCTGATGATGGTTTTACCTGTAGAAATGATGCAGATACCAGGATAGGTACCACATTGTGAGGGTCGAGCATAGGCCAGTCGGCAACTAAAATAGTGTCCCGTTTCACCCAGCGCATTAACCAGTCGAAAATCTAAAAAAATATATTTATTAAGTATACCTAATGATTTGATTTTGAAGTAGGTAAGTATCTTTATCTCTCGATACTATAATATTGTAAAGAGGTAAGTTTGTGAGGTTGTGGGGAGTAAGTAAGTAATCTATGGAACTACTGAACCGCTTTTGAAAATTCTTTTACTTATAGAAAGCCACACTTATTGCTGAGTACCTATCATATATAACTACAACACTTAGAAGTTGAGCAGCGGGTGAAACCGCTGGGCACAGATAGTTAATATTAAATTACTGTTTGTATTTAAACGTGTATCTACAATTGTCATTCGTTTTCTCTCATCTCAAACGTGTTTTACATAAAAACATAAAAAATTATTACTTGTATATCACAATGTACAGATATATCCATATCTTCAAGTCTCTGGCCAGCTGTGACATCAGCGAAGTAACCCATTTTCGTTACTAATAACTTCTGCGGGCACCTAAAATCTTTTTTTAAACCTTTCACTTCATCGCAAACGTGAATTTCTACGTCTCCCCTGAAAGTATAGAGTATTTTTCAACAATAAAATACAAAAAGAATATTCCGATACCGGGAATCGAACCCGAGCCTCCTGGGTGAGAGCCAGGTATCCTAGCCACTAGACCATATCGGATATGAAAATAAGATTGAAATTGTTGTTTACAATGAAAGTGAACATATTGCAATAATGCTTATTTTGTGGCAAAATTAAATTGGAAGAAAATGCTCAAATAAATGAAGACATTTAACTTACTCTTGTTTTGTATTATTACGATCTTGAGCGATGATTACTGAAGATTTACGCCTTCCCAGGCGATCCCTCGATTCTTTTTCGTCCACAAAACCTTAAATTAAAATAATGAAATCGTAGTTTAAATATTGAACAATGGTGTTAACGTTTACTTTTCAAGTGTAAATTAATTCTATGTTATTACCCCCGAAACTAGCAGGTTTCTTTATTTCAACAGATGTTCCTGATGTTACTTTCTTGATTATAGGAGTATATAGACTTGTTGTTTTTGATGATTTTCTATAACCTGCCAAGTAAGGCAAAATTGAGTCCAATATCCCTTCGTTTAGTACCTGAAATGAAATTTGTTTCAGCGCCATCTATTAGAACACATTTCAAACTTTAACTACTACTTCTCTTTGATATAAAAATTTCAAACTTACATCATTAAGTTTGCAATTCAGGTTGGCTTCAGTCCAAATACCTAGCATTTCCACTCTGGCTTCAGGAGGCAATGATCGCCGTAACCCCGATTTTTCTGGAAACAATCGTGACATTTAAATAGTTCTGTTGATCGAACTAGATGGCACTAGTAATCTTATCTGAAAGAGTACCAATGGGATAAATTTTCAAAAATCTTATAACAGTAATAATAATTATGTCCGACAGCAGGTACAGCAGAGTGCGTGTTCTGAGATTTTTTCCAGTGGGACAGGGATACGTGCTGCAAAAACCTTTTAAAATTTTTGAAATTCAGATAAACACATTTAAGGCACTTATAACAGGTATAGGTGCATGTCAACAGGGTATTATTACCTTCGAGTACACTGCAACTAAATCTCTTTTCAAGTTGGGTTTCACCGCTCTTTAGTTCGAGGGCACACTGACTCTTGCTAACCGACGATTTGGCGTCAGCGTAAACGGTCTGGTAGAGGAGATCTCGTTCTTGCTGTTCGATAACATGGTTGATCACAGTTAATTTGGTCAATTCTTCCCAATCTATTTTCGACGCTTCGTCTTCGCCGCCCTCCAGGTGCTCGTAAACTTGATACGCAGTTTTCATGAAATCAAAAAAGTCTTTGACGGTAATCGTTTCAGAGGTATCGACTTTCCTGGGTGACGAATTTCTCCGTGTCAGCTCAGATGTTGAGGGGCTCTTGCTGCTCGGTCCATCACCCTTTTGCATAAACATAGAATCAGCTTCAGGCCGCTGATTGGACATTTTGAATTACGAAATTCACGGATTACATTTGACTGAGAATTTCATGTTTTCATCGATCTAATAAGCCTCCTGGAAACAGCGGTTTGATATTAAGTTATTGATTAGTAACCATCGAGGTTTTGGTAACTTGTTGGCAACGAACATAAAAATAGGTAGAATTCGTTGCAAAAGTAAAATAAATGAATATATTATTTTTTTTGTCTAGACTTCAAACAATTTAAAATAAACTGATGTTGCATAAACTTAAAATATCAGAATATTTGCAGTATTTGCAAAACCAAAAAAATCTGATGATGCTGCTGTTTTAATCTAAGAGTAGAACTCATACCAAAAGTTATAATGTTTTTACTAAATTATTTGACAGATTTTACTTTTGGAAATAATTTTTGTCTTTGACCGAAAGTTGGACTTGGATCAACATGTAGGTATATACCGATATCACCGTTTTGTTTGAATTATTTGAGTTCGGCCAATAAAACTTGAATACTGAAGGTTTTTAAAACTTTCATAGTACATCTTTGTTTAGTAATTGAAGTAAAAGAAAACCTACAGAATAAAATATAATAATTAGTGGTAAACCATGCATTTTATGTAAATACCTAGTGGTCTATTTGAGTTCACTGACCTAGTTGACCTCTACCCTCTAAGTATGACCTCGAATGTATTGATTACTTGCAACATTGGTCTGTGTTAGGTATATTGGATCAATGTCACGCGAAATGAATAAACGAAGATTCATAATTCGATTAGATTCTTAGTCAGTTAAATGATTATAAAATACCAATTTAAATCACAAAATTATCATCTTATTCATAGTGTTCAAACTGACACGTTTAACTTACATGTTTGGCATACGTAAGTGGAACGTTTTATAGTATCTCTTTCTAATTCAAATGTTCAGAATAAGAGAGACGTACCGGGCACGTCACAAGCAAAAGTTGAATAATAATGTAGTAGATTTAGGTTGGATTGGAATGCAAGTTGTCTATGGTCAGTCTAGTGATATGTCATATCAACAATATTTTCACTGTAATATTTTGTTGTCCAACAAAGTTATTTAGAATGTTCACGGCTGTATTTTATTATGGAAAGCCACCAACCCGAATATGACAAGAACGGATTATTGTCTGACACATTCTGGAAGACACCACAGCGTGCGATCCCGGGCAGACCTTTTCAGACGGTCAAACGGACCGAGGTTATGTCTGGTTCATCGTATCAACAGTTCCAGGCGTCCGTGAACGACGCCTGGGACCTGGGCGATGACGACATCATATCTGGAATCGCGGAAACAAAAATATCGAAGGCCATATCGCAAACTGCTGCTTTGAACGTGATAAATTCGCATAGGAATAGTAGTAGGAACGTAAACAAAAATGACGTAAAGGTTGAGAGTGAAATTGTGAAGCCAAAGGCTGAGGCAGTGGAGGTGAAGAAGAATGAGGTCCGCAGGGTAGGTGCGGGAAGCTCGGGGCCTATGCGGCACTACCCCGGCCGGCCGCGGCCTGTGCGTCTGTCGGCACTGACCTCTCGCGAGGAGAGCAGCGAGTCCAAGCTTGAGCGGTTCCAACAAATGCATGATAGCACTGTCATAGACCTGGATGACCTGAAGCAGATCAGTTGGTCTGGCATCCCAGTCAAAGTAAGTCCTAATGGTGTCTGTTTCAGATGAGTCACTCTGTAAATATTATTGGTTATGCTTGTTGCTTTTGTGACAATTGTTTCAAGCATATCATAGATAAGTATTTATTGTTATTTTCAGTGGCCTGATGGAGGTTTACTTTAGTATTTCATCTTATTCATTATGATCAGTAAGACATGTTAATAATTAGGTGTGCCCTGTGCTTTCACACTCAAAGACCAGAATAAAAAGTAGCCTATTCTTTAATCCAGGTTATAAACTATCTGTGAGCCAAATTTTATCCAAATCCATTCAGTAGTTTTTGGGTGACAAAGTAACAAAGGCCTATCCATACCCACAATCACATTTATAATATTTGTCAGGATGAAATGAATGTAACAAACATTACAATTTAGAAATCAATTCACCCTTTCGCTGCCCAATCCAAACTATTCCATATATTTTGGACTCATAAGCTGAGTTCTGGGCAGCGAAAGAGTTCATCTCAATAGTATTAAGAGGATGTAAACGATATGTCTGAAAATTCGTACCATAGACATCATAATTATACTTTACTAGCAATCTGCACCGGCTTTGCCAAGGTGCAATGCATGTACTAATATTATACATATAAATAAACCTTCCTCTTCAATTAATCTTTCTATTTCCGGAAACTGTATTTAAATCCATAGAGCAGTTTAAAAGATCTAAGCAAACAGACAGCGGCAAACATTTCATTTTATACTCTGTAAAGATTGTGCTTAGATATGTTAACTCCTGCATTTATAACATTCATTTGTATAGGATTTTAAAGGTAAACTTAACCAGCTAAATAGTAAACAATCAATTGGTTTATCTTATCTTTTATCAGCTTGTTCAAGTTATATGGATAACTGGACCATGTCTCAGTCAACTCTTGATGTTAAGTGACAGTTATATAACATTGTCATGACATCAGAATGAAGACATTCTGTCGGCTTTGTTTTAGTACAAACACCAATCAACACCTTTTTATTTTCGCATGGGAAATTATCAAATAACTTCTCCTGCTCTAAGCGGAGGGGGGGAGTATCAGACTTTTCCTGAGTAAAACCCACCCATGTTCCTTCTTTTGCGCTTTCTGTTCCGGGGCTTCAGTATCTCTTTCAAACAACCCGCAACCTGGACCTTTGAAACCTTAATCTGGATCATCATTTCAAGAAAATAAGGATGGAATGTGTAAGGAATAATTGGTGCCATGAAATCTTACAGGGAAAAATGGAACAAGAATATATGTTGCGCCAACCCTAAATAAAATAAGGGCAGGAAAATTATAACAAAGTTATAATGTCATTAATTTCTTATTCATGGGTACCATAGAGTCTGGATTTTTGCTTGTTTGATGGAAATAGGCACGCCCACTATTACATGGGACTCGGTCATGACTGCCAAAATTTAGGTTCACGTCTGTCTAACCTATCAGAGATCACATGCGTTGTGTCAAGTTATAATACTTCCATGGTTGCCTTGCTTTCTCTGAAGGTCTTGGTAGTCAAATAATAATTAATGATAGTCAAATAAAAATGCGGCTAACAGTAATATCCTTCTACTTTATCAACAAACAGTAAATTCTGTCTTGTCTGTCAAATAGTTGCGCAAAGCGCAACTGCTGAGCATGAATGTCTATTCAATGTCAATGAATATTATAATAAAAACATTGCTACATCATTGCACAGACGGTTACCACGAGTACCATGTGTACATGCTTCCTCCACCCTGTCTTAAGAAGAAATAGGTAACCATTTTTGAGAAAATGAATAAAATTTGACTTTGGAAAATTCATTCATTTCAAAATAGAAAGGGAGTTGTTTGTATGGACATGTAATGAGGGACAAAGCACATGTGGCTAAAAGAGTGATAGATATGAGTGTTGATGGATGGAGAGATGGATGGACTGCGTAAGGAATGATCTAAAGGAATAAGGAGTAAACGATGCTGTCACGTCTGACAGGGGCGAATGGAAAAAGAAAACGTTGCACCGATCCCAAATAGAATGGGACAAGGGCAGGAAAATGATGAATACATTTTTCATTGGACAAAACACTAATATTTCAACAAAGCATATTCTTTGTACAAGCTGATTTGCCTTGCCAATGTGGTTCTTAATGTAATGTTATAAATGGTTTGTTTTTTTTCCAATTAAATACAACATGACTCAATTTATTTTTATTCAACAAAATGTGTTGTTTTTTTTGTTAAGACTGGTTATATATTTTTTTAACTTTATGAAGTTTGGAGTTGCTTTTTATATGACAAACACAACCTGTATAGGATATGTCTTTTATCTATCCTCTAATAGGTTTGCAACCATTATTTACCTATTTCTCGAAAGAGTCGACTGTATGTAAATATATTAGCCATATTTTGCCACGATGCATGGGTTGTGTCGAAATATAGCTATACCATAGCGTTTATGTCGCAAGTTTGTACGCAACCCTCGCTCGGTGCGCGAGTCCGACTCGCACTTAGCCTGTTTTTTTTTTCATAAACCACAGATAATAATCTTACTATACTTTTTCTTCTTCCCTCAGGCTAGGGCTATAACATGGCGTCTCCTGGCCGGCTACTTGCCTCCCAACGCGGAGCGACGGGTGGAGACCCTGGAGAGAAAGAGAGCAGACTACAAACATCTAGTGCGACAATACTACGATGCAGAGCGAGACGACGATACTTACCGACAGATCCATATAGATATACCGCGGATGAGCCCGCTCGTGGCTCTGTTTCAACAGATTACTGTACAGGTTGGTTTATTTTTTCAAACCAATTCAATGTTTCTACTAGGGTTGTACCCAGAGACAGTTGACAATAATCTTCATCTAACGTGATGAGGATTTGTATTATATTTTATTATTTTCTTCTGTATATTTTTCTTATAATATTTACATATTATAATAATTAAAGTAATTTTCTTTCCCTGTCATATTACTATCAAAGGGAAAGAAAATTATAGTCTGTCTTATTGATTTAAGCTTGCGGACTACCCGGTCTAATCATTTTGTTTAGGAATACTAAACTCTTAATAGTTCCGTTATACTAGTCCATTGAAAAGATACATTTAGAAAAAAAAAACTTTTTTTTTATTAGAATAGATTTATCGTAAAACCATTTCAACCCCTATTTTCAAGATGGCGGCCGTGTGATGAAGATGGCGACTTCACAAACTTGGTTTTAGTTTTACAAAGACCCAACGACCACAAAGACGCCACCTACACAACAAAAAAAAATTGCGTCCTTAAAAAAGGCTTATAAAATGTAACATTCCAATGGACTATACAGCAAAATCGGAAATAGGAGATATCCGTCACTTAGATTTAAATGGAGACAACTCAAAAATCGTGAACTTTTAGTAATCCTTGTATTTGAATGCTCGGTGATAAATTGATAATACACAACTAATAACATAACAGAATTTACATACAGCGATATTTTACAACATATTTAAGATCTAAAATAAATGTAATCTTAATAACTTTATCTTCATGACGGTTGGCTCAGTGGCTGAGTGATTGACTGCTGCGCTGCGTGTCGGGGGTTCGGTTCTCGCACGGAACAATTATTTGTATGGGCTACAAATAGTTGTTTCGGGTCTGGCTGCTTGTGTATGTGAGATTAAATGTTTGTAAACGCACCCACGATACAGGAGAAATTCCTAGTGTGGGGCAACGTTTTTAAAAAAAATCATCCCATTCAAACAGTACGGATTTTTCGTCACCTGTTTTTTTTTTTAATTATCCCCATTCTGACCTAGGCGATATCATCTTTTTTCAATCCGATTTACGTTTCCATAACGTGATTTTCATATGAACTTATAAAACAGTTCCCTTCTGTCATACTTAAGCATCTCAAATTAACTTTTTAAACTTGTATCCTCTTCCAGGTGATGTTCGAACGCATCCTGTACATCTGGGCGATCAGGCACCCTGCCTCAGGCTACGTGCAAGGCATCAACGATCTGGTGACGCCTTTCTTCATGGTCTTCCTTCAGGAAGCTGCTCCAGGCCAGGAGTTAGACAACTTTCCCCTGGACAAACTGACGGAGGAACAGAGGGACATCATCGAGGCTGACTCCTTTTGGTGCCTCTCCAAGTTCTTGGATAGTATCCAGGATAATTATATATTTGCTCAACTTGGTATTCAATATAAGGTAAGTGGATAGGTTTTTATTCAGTTAAATATTTAGTTTTTGATAATATTGACTGAAAATGACCTACATTGTTGGGTCGGAATTAAGCAAATTCGATCGAACAATATCTTGGACATTGGTGCTCAAAAGGCCGAATTTTCCAGAACCTAGAACGTAATGAAAATGAAAGGGGAACTGTGTTACCCCGAATTCAACGCAAGCGAAGCCGTGGGCAAAAGCAAGTGTATGATATTGTAGTATTAGCCACTTGAAGTTACGATAAAAACGCATGTATCCGTGCCATCGGTAGCTAATCAAATCATTGATAAGCAGTGATTATAAACAATACTCGTTACTACAATAGCAAAGTGATATTCTGTAAACTACTAGGTCATAAGGAATTAAGATATTACATACTGATATCAGAATTACTATTTACTGTAACGGGCGCCATGTTTTTTAAAGAAATGCATACTAAGAAGAACTCGAAACCAAAATCTCGGATTTTATACATAAGATCATAACGCCTTTTAAATCTGAAGGATAAGGCAGAGGTATGTTTACGAAATGGCATTATACCATAATATATAGCGGCGGAATTACAGCACACGCCATCTACAAAAATGCCGTTAGACACTAACCCCTCGAAAATTATAATTTAATATTATAATTTCGTTTATTAATTTTTTTAACGTATTTCTTATTTAATATAAATAAAACAAAATATATATAAAATAGTAGCCCACCGATATCGGGAATAGGCCAAGCTAGCGGCAGTCAGGGCTCCAGAGAGAGGAACCTCCTAACGATACGAACCGTCCAGAAGTACCGCTTTCTGTATCAAGCCCTTGATCCAGTTGCCTAACGAGAGCGTCTTCAGGTGTTGGTCGAGGCTTTGGCTGTAATATCATTATTATTTTCATATATTATATAAATGTCGAGTCTATGATCATCATTATCTCAGCTTATGGACGTCCACAGCTGGATGAAGGCCTCGCCTAACTTGAGCCAGAGTGCAATCTTGAGCTGCCTATAACCAGCGTCTCCCCGCAACATTCCCCACGTCATTTGTCCATCTTTATTTTTTTTGAAACTTTGCCCCACCCTAGGAATTTCTCCTGTATTGTGGGTGCGTTTAGAAAAATTTAAACTCACATACACAAACAGCCAAACCCGGAACAACTATCTGCAGGCCATACAAATATTTGTTCCGTGCGGAGATCGAACCCGCGACACGCAGCGCAATAGTCGGTCGCTCAGCCACTGCGTCAACCGTGTCGTTATGGTGGTGGTGGAGCCGTTCCCCGCTGCGTTTCTCTTTACCTGGCCGCCACTCGAGAACCTTTTTTCCCAATCGCTTATCGGTTCTTGAGGCTATATGCCCTACTCATTGCCACTTGGGCCTTGCTATTCGGCGAGCAATGTTGGCAACATTAGTTCTCCTACGGATTTCCTCATTTCTGACTCGATCACGTAGAGAAACTCCAAGCATAACTCTTTCCATTGCTTGCTGAACGACCTAGAGTTTTCTTATTAGCAGTGTTGACGGCGCATTCGTGTGCCACGCGCGCTTCAAAAAGATGTGAGCAAAGCAGAGGGGCCTGCCGCGGCCCCGGAACGTAAAGGGCAAAAGAAGGAACATGGGTAGATTAAAAAGTCTTATAATCTCCTAGAGCGGGGGAAGTTATTTGATGATTTCACATCAGTAAAAAAAAAAGAAAAGAACCATAGATAGCGGCGCTGTTTCACTGCCGCAAGGCATTACTGGCAACACACACTGTTTGAGGATTTTTGTCTTCAAACACTGAGGTGCTGTGGACGAAAACCAGTACGCAGTTTCTCGAATGCCCACGATAGTTGGATCCGGTGGTCCGAAAGTCCATGCTCTAAGTTTAATCATTAATTTTCAGCCTTTAAAGTTGACCCCATTCTTTTCTTCAAGGAAAATGAAGTTGTAATTCAATAAAAAGATAACGTTACGTCGATATTGGCTATTAAAGTAAGTCAGTAGCAACACAGCGACACAAATTGTAGTGCAGCAAAGTAAATTGATTACCGCACTATACGTGTACTCCATTGTTACTGCTTGACCTCAAGTAAATGACGTCATTTTATTACGTTTCTTTGAATACTACAACAAGAAACGCTTTAATCTTGATACTTTATTGAAAAAAAACTAAATACGCTATATGTACAACTAAACAAGTAGTGGTTTCGGGTCTGGCTGTTTGTGTATGTGAGTTTATTTGTAAACGCACCCATGATACAGGAGAAATTCCTAGTGTGTGGCAATGTTTAAAAAAATGATTTCAACAGAAGAAACTCCCAACAAGCATGTATCTTTACCGCCCTTTTAATGATTCTGAAAAAATAAAACTTGAGAGGTGTCAAGGGACACATGGATGGAACGAAGTTATTATTTATTATGTACAAAAAACCTGTATACACTCAACAAAAATAATCGTCGCGACACCACACTGTTCAATGCGAAATAGAAAGACGAAACGAAAATAACTGGCTTGCTTTCTATGAGAGAGAGAGAAAGACAGACAGAGAAACACGCGCACGCCGCGCCGCACGGCTTACAACTATAGCAAAAAGTGTCGTTGCAACTTTTGGTCTTAATCTATTCCGTCTAGCCCCCTTTCGCAACGCGCGATAAGGAACTTCGTTCCAAAATGTATTTCTAAACTTATAAAAAAAACATATAAACTGAATTGTATGTACATTCAGACACAATGGCTATTATACAGAATATCAGACACAATAGTGAATTAAATAAATTCATTGTTATGAGAAACTGCACGAATAATGGTCAGATTTATCGCTAAAAGCAATCTCCACTAGGTGACCTATGACGCAGACTTATTTAAAACTAGCAATCCTGCGCGATTACACCCGCGACTTTGATGACTGCCCTGCTCCCTTAGGTATTATCGTGATGTTCTATAGCCTATGTTATAATGTAGCTTTCTAATGGCAAAATAATTTCTGAAATCGGTCCAATAGTTTTTGAGTTATTCGTTACATACAAAAAGACAAATATTTCCTCTTTATAATATTAATGTAATTTGAAATAATAGCACAATGGAACGTTTCCATGTTGTAATTACGTAACAATATGATCTCACGCTGAAATAATTAAAACAAAGAATAAACTAATTTGAATATGTATGTCAAGACGTGGCTTATCCTTCGGTGACTGTTGTATGTGATAAGTTACTATACGTTTCTAGCATGGCATGGAGCGAGTGACATTAGTAAACATATTTTTTTTTGGGTGGGTAATCACCGAATAACTTCCCCCGCTCTGGGCGGAGCAGGGTTGGAGTATCAGACTTGTATTGACTAAAAACCACCCATGTTCTTTCCATTGCCCTTTATGTTCCGGGGCCGCGGTATCTCTTTCGAACAACCCGCGACCCAAAATGTACCATTCTTCTTCAATATGGAACGTTATCTTGATTCCTAACTATGAATCCTTCAGGGTAAAGCCTTGACTATGCCTTGAAGGCTTTACCGCCTGCCGGGTTGCGGGTTATTCGAAAGAGAAACCGCGGCCGCGGAACATAAAGGGTAAAAGAAGGGACAGGGGTGGGTTTTAGTCAGTCAAAATCTGACACTCCACTCCGCTCCCGGGGGAAATTATTTGATGTTTTTCCAAATGCAAAAAAAAGGCTAGAAAACGAAGTTAGTAAGGAAAATCTGTACAAAATTACCGCTCGGTTAGAGCCTTAGCGAATAATCACCTGCTTAACGTATATTTAATGTCAATGCCACAGACATGTTTAGTGATGGGATGTATTACTATGAAGCACTAAACATATATTTTCATCTAATGTCACCCGTACCATGCTACAGCTTACTACAGCTACTTATACTATTTTTATAGTATAAGTACAGTCACTCACGACCAATCCTTACTAATATTATAAATGCGAAAGAGAGTTTGTATGTTTGTTACGTCTTCACGCCTTAATGACCAAACCGATTTTGATGAATTTTGGTACAGAGATAGTTGGGACCCTGGAGACGAACATAAGGTAACTTTCTTTTTAAATGTGAGATATGAGGGAGAAAGAGGGAAAAAGGGCAAAACTTAGCATTGCTATTAGAATAATTAAGGCGCAAGGGCAAAAACTACAGGTTGCCGGTACCTGCAAATCAGGAAAGGGGAACTGTGTTACCCCGAATTTAACGCGAGCGAAGCCGCTGGCAAAAGCTAGTCATGTATAATTGTATACACTTCCCTAAATTCATAATCAATTTTTTCGCGAAACACACGGTTTTGAGATAAGACTTATTTCGTAAACTATGGCTTCCGAAATACTATATTCTTGAAACCGTAAAATGCCAATCAATAGTAGGATGAAATAGCTTCTGAATTTCGATAAGTATATTCATGTTTTTGTTCGTGACCATGTATACTAACAATGATAAGCCATCCAACTTGAACAAAGCTAAGACTAGAACGTGTCATCCACACCTGTGTGTTAAGTACATAATAATCAAGGGCAAGCCTATTGCACTAATTGCAGTTTATCTGAATACTAGTATGTTACTTGGAGCGACTATATTTACGCGTAAACTAATATCTAGAATTTGGAATATTATTCCAGAAACCAGGATTGAATGGAAAAACCCGCAAAGTACGGGTCGAACTCCCGCACAAAGAGTTTCGTACCATCCTTACTAATATTATAAAAGCGAAAGTGAGTTTGTTTGTTTGTGATGCCTACATGGCTAAACCGATTTTGATGAATTTTGGTACAGAGATAGTTGGTACCCTGGAGACGGACATAGGCTAAGTTTGTTTAAAAAAAGTGAGAAATGAGGGAGAAAGAGGGAAGAAAAGGGAAAACTTAGCATTGCTATTACAATAAATAAGGCGCTTGGGCAAAAACTACAAGTAGCAGGTACCTGCAAATCAGGAAAGGGGAACTGTGTTACCCCGAATTTAACGCGAGCGAAGCCGCGGACAAAAGCCAGTTATCTATAAAAACGAAAAAAAGTTCAAAGTTCAATCCGTTAGGGGTTGAGGGTAGTAGCCGCATACCGCGGCCCCGAAACATAAAGGGCAATAAAAGGAACATGAGTGGGTTTTAGTCAGTACAAGTCTGACACTCCTCCCCGATCCGCCCAGAGCGGATGAAGTTATTTGATGATTGCACATCCGTAAAAAAGGGGGTGAAACAGAGTGCCAATGTTTGTATGGGACAATGCGATTCCTTGTCCGGATTGACATGAAATTTTACATAGTTATTCTTTCACGAATTTAAAAGACTATATAACATCACGCTACGACAGTAAGGAGCTGAGCAGCGGATGAAACAGTTGGGCACAGCTAGTAATAGGATATTCATATGAATCACGTTTCAATTCGTAAAATGAGCACTAAGTGACATTTAACGAACCTTAACTTTATTCGTATTATAGTTTTGCTGACGCGGCCTTTTTAGGGCTTTAGGCGTGGTAAAACCAAGTTATTTTTATTTATTTATTTAATTAAGGTTTACCAACAGTTGTTACATATATAATAAAGATGGAACATACAAATCATTATGTCTTAAGTCTCACTGTACAACCAATTACAGGCAAACACCACATGCAAAGGGCTCTCTGTAGTTAAAAAAAAGTACTTTTAAAATTCAGTGTACTTAAATTCTAAATAATTAATTAATAAATACTTATATACTAATGACGTCTGACAAACGACGCTATTGAGTCTGCGTGGACGTCAACCAGGTCACTGCGTTCGTTTATGAGTTTGCTTATGCGGGGAATAGGCGAATTAGTACCAGATACTGTACGACGAAGAGTTATCAAGTTCACGTGTACCAAATATAGTCCATCAACCTGTCTGTCCTTGTTTACCGACTCTACAAGGAAACAGACACAATAATAATTCTTTTCCCTACCACATACGGTTTAATTGGACACTATCATTAACCACAAACCGGGTTTGTTGTTCTCCCTGAATATTATGCGCCATTTGTTTCGATAAAAACAATTAACACGACTGTGCTCAGGAAAATGATAGCACCAAAAATAGACATGCCTAACAGGTAAATGTGGCATGAAATAGGTCCCTATGCTGGACATGCTGCTAGCATTGTGGTATTTAAATAGGTTATGTTATTGTAACGGCTGTTGATAAGAGGACTTTCGCTTACGTACTATAACTGGGTTGTGGAAGTCAGAGGCTGTCGCTCCTTATAAAATACTGGTATTCAAAAGCATCCGGTTAGACTTAAACAAAGCCATGAGTGGGAAAAGGCTAGGCAGATTTTTATGAAAAAGAATGAACATGACTTGAAATGACGGTTGGCGCAGTGGCTGATCCGGCTGCATGTCGCGGGTTTGATAAATATTTGTATGACGTAAAGGAAGTTGTTCCGGGTCTGGTTGTTTGTGTATGTGAGTTTAAATGTTTGTAAACGTACCCACGATACAGGAGCAATTCCTAGTGTGGGGCAAAGTTAAAAAAATCGGCTGACATTTCAGATTTCTACATACTGGAGAAAATATGGCCGTTGGATCTTCCAATTTTCAAATTAAAATGTTTGCTTGCAGGTGAATCAACTAAAGGAGCTCATACGTCGCATAGACCTACCTCTCCACGAGCACCTACAGACCCACGGCGTGGACTACCTTCAATTCTCATTCAGGTGGATGAACAACCTCCTAACTAGAGAAATACCTCTTCCGTGCACCATACGCCTATGGGACACATACCTCGCCGAATCAGACGGGTTCGCCACCTTCCAATTGTACGTCTGCGCGGCCTTCTTACTACATTGGCGGGAAAGACTTATGCTAGAAAGAGATTTCCAAGGGCTTATGATACTCCTGCAGAACGTACCCACTCAGAATTGGACCGATTCTAATATAAGTGTGTTGGTAGCTGAAGCGTATAGGCTTAAATTTGCATTTGCAGACGCGCCTAATCATTTGCACAACGCCGGTAAGTCGGACAGATGACCTGGTGGTAGTCTGTTTAGTTTGCCACAGTTTCGGAACGACGTCTTAAGCAGATATTATGGTATGTCAAGATACCGAACAGGGTTTTGAACAGCTTGATCTCCTGCCCATTTTGAGAACAAGCTTAGCAACAAAAATGCTGCATATTTATCAATCCTGGGGCCTGCTAGTACTGTTTACTATAAATATCTTAAAATGACGTTCGTATCGCCGCGCTGTGATATAAAATTACAAAAAAGGCGTTTGTTTCCTGCGAATTTGAGCTACGACCATTTTAGGCTAGGATTATATGAGAATTTTTGAGAGAAAATATCTCTTGTAGTATAGACTTCCTCCCGTGACGATGTAATCGACCATGGTGACATTATCAGAAGCTTGTATACAATTTTGGCTCTTTAGTCTATGATATAAAATTAAGGTGAAAGCGCCAGAGTGGCACGCGACATTCAATTTTTTTTTTTGCATTTTTCGGTTCCATGTCGAATAGTTATGGTATGTTGATTGAAATATGAATTGCGACCGTTTACTGAATTATAATCATTTAAATCATCAATGCAGCCTTCTATGTTCGTTTGACTCCGCAGTTTTCTTGAAATGGTAATTTATTGGGGTGGAATGTACGCACAGCACTGTATTGATGATTTGATTTAAAATAAGTCTAACACCATATTTGTTACGGTCGCAATTTATATTTTAATCCACATACCACACGACATAGGCCTCTTAAAAATGCAAAAAATCTCGAAAAAACTGAATTTCTCAGCCCACACTGAGAGTTTCGTCTTCAGTGAGAATGTCAAGGCGACTGTTTGTGATCAGGGTTAACTGTTCGCATTGCTTTTCGCGTCTGGCGCTGAAGTATGAAACACGAGCGTATTAAAATATCTGTATTTGATGCTAATTGCTAATTTGTGCCTAAAAAAGAAAAGGTTATACATACCTTTTATTACATTACAAATTACTTTTCGTTCTTTCGTTTTCGGCGACCGTTGCTTTTCAACTGACTTCAAAAAAAGGGGAAGTTTATGGCGAATCATCTCGAGGTTTCAGATAAATGATATCTACTGTGTTTTAGATATTACAAGCACATTTCAAAGAGTTCTACGAATAAACGTCGTTGTTGTTTTTTTCTTAGAAAGCGATGGAAGTCTTTAACTGTAATTTAATTAATTTAATGAACTGTTTGTTTTCTATCAAACAATTTAACTTTTTTTGAAGACATTCATGGATTTTTAAGCAAATTTCAATTGTATCTGACCAGCGTGGGTACTTGTTTATTTTGCTGACTGTACTTGAAAGTCTTTTAACACATGCACTAAGAGGTCTCCAAAAATTCAAATTGTTTTCAACGGTCGTACATAACTTTGACTTTGAAGGCACGGTTGGCGCAGTGGCTGAACGATTGACTGCTGCGCTGCGTGTCGCGGGATCGAATTCCGGATGGAACAAATATGGCCTACTATGGTTGTTTCGGGTCTCACTGTTTATGTATGTGAATTTAATTGTTTGTGAACGCACCCACGATACAGGAGAAATTCCTAGTGTGGGGCAAAATTTTCTTTTTAAATAAAAATAAATAAAATAATATTCGTGTTTCATAGTTAAGCGTCGGATATTGCATACTCACTCTTTAGAAGTTATAGTTGGCTACCAACACGCCATATTACTTGTTTTGCTATATAAATGGCCTAAAGGATTTAGTTTATAAGTTGGTGTTGCGAGCTGTTATATAACCTTGGTCTTTCGTACATAACACTACAAATATCTAGTTAATAGCCGAGCCCTATTAATGTAATCCTTACTTCCTTAATATAATATTATAAAAGCGAAAGTGAGTTTGTTTGTTTGTTACGTCTTCACGCTATAATGGCTAAGCTGATTTTGATGAATTTTGGTACAGAGATAGTTGGGACCCTGGCGACGGACATAGGCTAACTTTTATTTAAAAAAAGTGAGATATGAGGGAGAAAGAGGGAAGAAAATGGAAAACTTAACATTGCTATTACAATACGCGCCTCAGACGTGGAGTTGCGGACATCAGCCCGTTATACAATACAATAAGGCGCTAGGGCAAAAACTACAAGTAGCAGGTACCTGCAAATCAGGAAAGGGGAACTGTGTTACTCCGAATTTAACGCAAGCAAAGCCGCGGGCAAAAGCTAGTAAATAATAAAAACTTGTTTATTACAAACGATCAACTCTTTGATGAATGGAAATCCAATCGAACTTATCAAAACATCTGTTACTTTGACAGCGCTCCAAATGACATATTTTGATCATATGTGTGAGTTGGGAGGCTTATAAAAAACGACATAAACAGGTAAACAACTACTTACGGAGCGTTTTCTGTATTGATGTGTTTTTGATTAAGAGAACTTAAAACTTTATTATATCTAGTAGCTGCGCCCCGCGGTCTCTCCTGCGTACACTGGGATAAAAGTAGTCTATGTATTAATCTAGGGTATAAGCTATCTACATACCAAATTTCATCCAAATCCGATTAGCCGTTGGAGTGTGACGGATGAACAAACATACACAGACACATACAAACTGTCGCCTTTATAATATCAGTGTGATTGTATGGGACTTTAACATAACTAGCAAAATTTGGCTCTGCCTAACCCCTCTGGGATTAGAAGCGTGGTGTTATGTTACTACTTAAGTCTCAAATACTTGATCATTTTTAATACATAAGCATATGATCGCTTCTTAATCAACTATCTTTATGTTGAATTTTGAAAGTTCAAAATTCCTATAGAAAATCGGTAGTCAGTACAAGCGATCACTAGAATCTACTTTAGAAGTTTAAATTTTGTTGAGATGGCAATGAGTTTGTTGTTCCAAAAAGGATTTATTATCTCAGTTTTTAAATTCTGATAAAGTTTTTGTGGTAACCCTCTAATTTCTAGAGACAAAACCATTTTTTAAAGCTTGCTGAAATATCTGATTGGAAGGACCAGTGCCAATCTCATTAGTTTTTATTATTGGTTGAATTAAACAACTATGAAATAAAATAAACATTTCAGTAAACAAATCTAGGGTCGGCAGATTAAACCACATTAGTCCTTTTTGCTTTCTTTTTGCATAATTTTTAATGCAATAACATTCATTTAAATTAATACATCGACCGACAAAAGCATAAAAGTCACAGTTGGTCATTCCAATTTAAACTCTAATTCATCTTTTCAACGTTGTTATTCTCTTAACATTTTGGGATGTTATAAACAACAAAATTTTGACTTATGGCTTATGTGGTTTAGTCTGCCGACCCTAAAAATAATTGTCCATTTTTATCCAGGATGATTTGACAGCAGAAGAGCTTTTAAACAACACTATAAGCCCTAATGTGTCCTGTGTTGTGTTGGGAACTTGCTTAGTGTTGTGTACGAACGATCTTATTCTTATTTTAAATAATAATATGTTAAATAACATCGCACACCATTACTCTATGTTATGGGGGGTTTACACGGGTGACTAAAGCCGCACGATTTCTGCCGCGCGGCGTAAATCGATCATCTAAATGGCAATTCGGCTAAGTCGCAAGTGACTAAAGCCGCAAGCCCCAAAGTTGGGTAGCATCCGACTTTGGCCGCGCGGCGACCGGCCGCATGCGACTGGTGACTAAAATCGACCGTGTAAACGATCAGTTGCAGGTCCCGCCGCATGAAGGTGTTTTGTGTTTCTTTCCTTTTGTTTTTTCTTCTCTCTTTGTTCAATTCCGGCACAAACGGCTATTCTGCTCAACATTTTCAATGGAAATGACCGAGCCGCATGCGATTTTAGTAACCTGTGTAAATGGGCTAGCGATGCGGCTTGGTGAGGCAATTAGTGAAGCGACTCGCCGCACGGCGAAAATCGACCCGTGTAAATACCCCATTAAATGGCAGCTGATCGCTGGTATAGTCGGATTGCACCATGCGAATTTAACAGGTTCACAGCAAAGAATGTTTATTTATTTCATTTTACTCTAAGTTAGTAGATGTCGCAGTCATCTGATTAAAATTTGCGAATTCCCTAATAAAGTACTCGTTAGTAAACCGATGCCTTGTAAATATTATCGTCTATGTAATATTTTGAGCTGTATAGTCGGAAATTCCGAATAAATCTAATGTCTGCGACATAGGCACTGCAACTTATTGCTGTTAAGATTGATTTAAGTTCACAAGCAGGTTGTTTTTGTTTTATTTGCTTATTCAAATTATGTTGGGGTCTCAAAAATGTACTAAATATTGCTGCTACGTGGAAGTGTAAACTTGTCCACCGACTTAAACTTACGTTAAGCGATCGTTAAGTGTGGTGTAATCTGCCCTGTGTAAAATATTTTATTTGATTTATTTTTGTTTTTGTGACCTCCATTTATGTACTATTTGATTTTATTACTACGTTATTTTACTTAGATAATTATAGCATTATACATTATATATTTACGAAGTGTGTTTCATTTGTATACTTAATAATAAACCTAACAATGCGGTGTTTGACAGGATAAATGTACATTTATAAACTAGAATTGAAATGATGACTACCTTCATATTTTGTTGATGACGTGGTCAAACAAGCACGCCAAGTGAACGTGGTCGTTTCGATCCCAAATAGAGTAGTAATAATAGCCCGGATTTGATTACGCTCTACTAGGTACACCCCGCGGTTTCACTTGTATAGACCGGGATAAAAAGCCTACGTGTTAATCCAGGGTATCAGTTATCTATGTACCAAATTTCATCCAAATTCGATGAGCCGTTTGACCGTAAAGGAGTTACAAACGTACACACACACAAACTTTCGACTTTTTAATATAGAAGACTTGCTCCCTGCATTCCCTATTGCTTAGTACTTGTATAACTTCATTGTGTTGACTGCTTTGATGGTTTACTGGTCGCAAGCGCGATTGTTGAAGATGAGGTCCTGGGATCGATTCCCGGGTTGAGCAGTGGTAATGGATTATTCCAACAGTATTTTCTTAGTAGTAGCTACAGAGTTTGGATTTGTGCCTGGACCGTCGCCCCCTATTACCTAAATAGGACGTAACATAACTAGCGAAATGAGTGTAGCAGTAAGTAGGTAATGTAAGATATGCGCTAAATTACTATTTAATAATAAAAGCACATAAAATACTTTGATAATTATATTTTAAAGATATATCTCACACATCCTGCGCCATTTCCTAGTCTTCTTTCTTACTAACCCTATTCCCTATTTAAAACGACCTGAGTATTGGAACGTCATGGCCAACCAGCCAACATTCGGCTTTGGTTAAAGTATAAAACCTCTTACAGTACACCTCTGTCTAACACTTTGGGAATAGCAGACCGTGATGTCATGGTGTATAGTAGAACCAGCAAAACGTGGGTAGGTCTCACAACTCTGGTCTACCCTGTCGGTAGATATAATTTTGATACTGGTATTCAGCTGTATTAGTTGGGAAAAGACTGGGCAGATGATGATGATGATGAATTGTGTCTTTTTTATATACCTACTAGCTTTTGCACGCGGCTTCGTTCGCGTTCTCCTCCTATTTTAGGAAAGTAGGGGGTTAGAAAGAGAAACGGTAGCCTATGAAACTCCATCCCTTCAACTATATCCACTTAAAAAATCACGTCAATTTCTCGCTTCGTTTTGCCGCTAAAGATGGACAAACAAACAGACACACACACTTTCCTATTTATAATAGTATGGATTAGTAAAAGACTCGGCTTTGCTCACATTAGCATGAGTTTGAAATATAGTAAGATTCTCACTGAACAAGTATACAAAATATAATAAATAAAGGAAACCCCGGTAATTTTCCGCCCTCGTTCATTACTAATTGAAAAAACATACATTTTAATAGAACTCTATATTGATGTTAACAAAACCGGCAAGCTCATATATTAATAAGCAAAAGATTTGCAGTTAAAAAAAATAGTATACATTAAAACTTAAAACACGAACAACAAGCAAATAAAAGCCTTTAATCTAACACTAAGCAATAAAAAAAGTTCAGCACCTCAACAAATTGCTTTAAAAAGAATTCCGGCGCTGTCCGCGATAAATTGGCAACATTACCCTTGGTTCAGTCTGCGCAGGTCCTCGTTTGGCCTTCACCTAGAACTTGACATCCACCCACTGACCGTCATCCCAGCATCCTTCGTTTTATAAACAAAAACCTAAATAACAAAACAAAACAGTGACGCGACCTAACAATAGTAAAACCGGTTTTTTTATTTAAAAAAAAAGTGTTGCTATCTGTGGTTTGGGACGTGGAATCGATATGTTAAAGACTTCAAGGAATCTATTACGCTCCAGATGAAATTTGACCTTGACCGAGATTTTAAGAGAGGTAAGTAGATATTGCGTTGCACTTTGTCGATAAGATGGTTTCCATTTCATAGTAAAAATATGCATCGGTCTTATTTTTTTTTTACGATGGAACAAGAACTATAACTTTGTTAAGTATTTGAAAATATTCTAAAATTAACTTCGCAATGATTTGGAAAACGCGAATTTGTACTTTAAAATAACACTACACTAAACCTATAATTTAAGGAAGGGTACGGCAGAGGTGTACCTCATAATATCGGTACCCTCATATCGCTAGTTACATTTAAGTCCCGTGTAATGGGTCCGAGCCTATTGCCATCATCCGGGCACAATTCCAGATTCCCGCGGTTGACTACACTGAGAAATTCATGATGGCAAAACCTAAAAACACAATATTTTGAACTTTAATTTAGTATAAAAGTAAGTATAAGTTTTGACAGGGTTGCGGGACTTGCGGGTTGTTCGAAAGAGTTACCGCGGCCCCGGAACATAAATGGCAAAAGAAGGAACATGGGTGAATTTTAGTCAGTAAAAGTCTAACACCCACTTCACCCGGAGCGTGGGAAGTTCCGCAAAAAAAAGGGGAAACTTAAATGTATGGAAATAGCTGAATAACGTATTCACACGTGGTAGGTACAAATAATCAGGGAAACTAATTAGAAAACTAGGCTAATACTTAATTTATATCAATCGATATTTATTAACGTTAATTGAAATAATTTAATGACTACTACCAATCCGCAAAAAAGTTTTGTAGGTAAATTTATTGGCCTAAGAGGATGCTTGGCCTGTTGAAAATAATTAAGAGTTCCTTATATGAACTAGTTAGATAATAAATGTGGTTTATGAAAGCAGAATAATTAGGTACTGTAATTAGGTTGGTAAAGTTTTAGTTGTGACAAGCTAAAGTACCAAATCAAATCTCCTTTTCCATTAAAATTGATTCCTTAGCTTTTAAATCCGTCAGTGACGAATACTCAAACCGAGTGTGCCAATATAAAAAAAAGTACCAAATTCCACAGATACTCGCTACCACAGACAAGTCTCACAAGTGGCCCAAGCACGAGTAAGTACAGCCTTTCAAATTAAAAATCAGCGAATTGCGAGTCAAACTCGCGTACCGAGGGTTCTGTACCTACAAACTTGCGACATAAACGGTCATTTCAGAGGGTTGATTTTTTCACAGCTCCGGCGTTCCTGATATAAAGGGTCTTGAGTCTTGACAGACAACAAAGTGATCCAATAAGGGTTCCATTTTTTTCATTTTGTGGTACGGAACCCTAAAAATACTCATTTCATAAATAATATTTCCATAATTTTAAGAATGTATTTATGTCTATTTATGTTAATGATAGTGCTTGTTGCAAACAATTGAACTAAAGTCCTATAGGGGATTTATACTTCTCCACTGCGGCCCACGGCCTGCCAGGGCCGCCGCCTGCCGGGTTTGGCAATTAGGGCGAACGCAACAATAATAATGTGTTTTTAAGAATGCATGTATTCTATTCATTATTTTCGCTTTATTTGGGTGTATTTGTTAATTTTATGAAAGAAAACATCAAAATGAAGGGTTTGTTGAATTCGTAGAAAAAGAAAATGGTCGTAACTGAAAAATATCGATATGCTTTATCTATACTACTAATATTATAAAGCTGAAGAGTTTGTTTGTTTGTTTGAACGCGCTAATCTCAGGAACTACTGGTTCGAATTGAAAAATTCTTTTTGTGTTGAACACAATGATATTATATTAAACAGATATGTTATGAGCGCGCAATCGTGAAGACTCGAAAAGACCGCAATTGGCATCTATTGCATTTAGTCTGCGTTACGCATCGCTTCGAGTCGTACGTTTTTACGAATTTATAAAATAAATGCCTTCGTGTGTGTTTAGAAAGTGTACCAATTATAATGCCAAAATTAATAAAACACAAGGGATCTCATATCACATGTAAGTAAGCAAAATACTTCGATTTATTAATATATTTCAATTATTTTCGTAATATTCTGGTGTCGTAAGAACGACAAGGATGCACGCACTCTGGTCATAGAATAAAAATACAGATGCGAATATTAGGCAGTAAAGTCGTCTTTACTCCGCAGTTCTAGTTTCCTTTATAATAACTTTATAATATTGTTTGATATATTTGCCAAACTTCTTGGCAGTATATGATTAGGTATAAATGAGACAAAAGATGTAGTATAGTCTGGTTATAATTATCCAAAGGTGCATCTTATATACTAACGACTTCGTGTTGATAACAGATAGTAGAAACATTTAATAGATATTGAACGTGCGATAAAGAACATAAGATTGCGATGTAGATTGTAGATACAGCACAAAGATATTGTACTGTAACAGTACACCCCCCTTTAAAAAAAAAAAAATATTATGGTAATAGTGTTTACAATATAAATTTGATCTAGACCTTACTAGTTATTTGCTGATGTATATAAATAATAATGCTATTGTACGCGGTGGAATTTGATGACGCCTGTTGTGGTGTGATTTGCTGACGTCTGTAATTTTGACTTAGCTGTTGCACGAGTGTTTATTATTTTTTTCCGTTAAACTCTTCATTCTTCTGTCCAGTGTTTTCATTATGCCGTAAATTAGGATCGCATCGATTGTTAAAATAATCTGTCCCATTGCAACATTTCTTGTCCACCGTAAGTCCTCCTGGATCAGGTTACGGAGTTTGTCCGCTTCGTTTTGATTGAGGCAACTGTCCGTATTGTATGTTATCTGGTCCTTAGAACTTTGATTTCCCATTTTAGATGTCTTGTTGTCACGAGTAGTTGTGAATTAATGGTATATGTTAAGATCTATGTTAATATATATACGAATAGCTTGCTTCTATCAGCGATTTTTTATAGACGTACTACTGGCTTAACTTTACGTCCTGATCGTGTAGTGTACGTGTGTGAATGTCTGTCGCAATCCTTTGAATCTGGCACGTAGTTTGATTCGTCATTGATCATGAATGCTGGTTTCAATCTATCAATTGATATCACTGTCTCTTTATCCCTAATTCTAATGCAAAATGTTTTATCTGTTTTACTAATTACTGGGTAGGGTCCTTCATACGGCGGTGTCAGGGCTTTCTTAATTCTATCACACCGAACAAATACGTGTGAGCATTCTTTGAGTTCGGGATGCACAAATATAGCTTGGTTATGGTTTTTTCTTTTCGGAATTGATGTCATTTGTGTGATGTCCTTTTGAATTTGTTTTACAAATTCTTCGTACGTTGATAACTGTGCTGCTGATGACTCAAAAAATCCTCCAGGGAGTCGTATTGGCGTTCCATATGTCATCTCTGCTGAACTATAACCTGTGTCTTCTCGCAAGCTACTCCGCAACCCGAGTAAAACTGTTGGGATTTCTTTTAACCAATTTTCGTTGGATTCTCTTGTCATTAACGCTACCTTTAAAGTTCTATGAAATCTCTCTATCATTCCATTGGATTGCGGATGATAAGGTGTTGTCCTAATTTTATGTATTCCCAAAAATTGTGAGAGTGACTCAAATATTCTTGATTCAAACTGTCGGCCTTGATCCGTAGTAATGCGCAATGGACATCCAAAACGAGTAATCCATCCTTCGAAAAGTGTCTTGGCTACTGTTTCTGCAGTTATATCTTCTACCGGAAATATTTCGGGCCATGACGTACAACGATCTATGATTGTGATTAAATATCTCTTCCCTTGTGAAATCGGAAGTGGTCCGACGATGTCAATATGTAAATGTTCAAAACGTTGCGCTGTCATAAATGTACCAGGAGGTGATATCGTATGTCGTTGTATTTTTGATTTTTGGCAGGCTATACATGATCTACACCAATTATTGATATCTTTGTTCATATACGGCCATAAATACCTTTGGGTTATCATTTTTCTCGTAGTTCTTTTTCCTGGATGGCTCATACCATGAATGGTATCGAAAATTTGTTTGCGAAAATGCTTTGGTAAGTAGGGGCGGCTTTTTCCAGTAGACGTGTCGCAGGTGATGTTTATTGTGGAACCCGGAAGCGTAATGTTTTTGAATTTTAATCTTTTACTGTCATGTAATTTACTTAGTTCATTATCTGTTGATTGACATTTTTCCAATTCAGCGTAATCGATAGGTGATGGCACGTATATTTCCTCTATTCGAGATAAGGCATCGGCGGTAATATTGTCACGTCCGTTTATGTGTTGGATGTTGGTACTGTATTGTGAAATGAAATCTAACTGCCGGACCCGTCGCGGTGTATCGTTTGATGATGGTTTTTGGGAGAATGCGTATGTCAAAGGTCGGTGATCCGTAAATATTGTAAATTCTCTTCCCTCGATTAATCTGTGAAAATGTTTGACGGCCATGTATATTCCTAACAGCTCTCTGTCAAACGTAGAATATTTTTGTTGAGTTTCGCTCAATTTTTGTGAAAAAAATCCTAATGGTTCCCAATTGCGTCCGGATTTTTGTTGTAACACTCCACCAACGCAAGTAGCACTAGCGTCGGTCATGAGCGCTAGTGATGCGTTGCGGGAAGGATGCGCTGTTAATACTGCGTTTTTCATGCTTTCCTTGCATTTTTCGTAAGCTTTGTCTGCTTCCGTTGTCCAAGGAACAGGTGAATTATCGTTCTTTTTTGAACCATGTAGATATTCGTTTAAAATTCTTTGATTTTCCGCTGCGCGTGGAATATTACTTCTGTAGAAATTGACCATGCCCAAAAATCTTCTTAATTCTTGAATTGTTTTCGGTTTGGGAAATTCCATGATTGCTTTGTAATTTTCTTCGGTAGGTTGTATTCCTTGGCTCGTTATATGATAACCTAAGAAATCTATTTCCCTTCTGAGAAATTCGCATTTTTCGAGATTAATGGTTATTCCATTCTCGTGTAAACGTTTGAAAACCGTTTCTAAATGCTGATAATGCAAATCTTCGTTGTCTGATGCGATGAGACAGTCGTCTACAAATATAAATACGAAGTTTAAATCTCTAAATAAGGAATCCATGAATCGTTGAAATGTTTGTGCCGCATTGCGTAATCCGAAAGGCATTCTTAAGTACTCAAAAAGTCCGAAAGGTGTGATGATGGCTGTTTTTTCTATATCTTTAACAGGAATACAGTGGTATGCTTTGCATATATCTATCTTGCTTAGTATCTTCTTATTTTCTAATATGTATGTAAAGTCAGTTAATCTTGGTAGTGGGTATTTGTCCGGTACTGTCGTGCTATTGAGCATTCGATAGTCTCCGCACGGTCTCCATTCGCCATTTTTCTTTTTTACCATATGTAATGGGCTTGCCCATGGGCTATCTGACGGTCGGCAAATTCCGAGTTCTATCATATTTTGAAATTCCTTTTTGGCTATGTCGTATTTTTCTGGAGGTAATGGTCTTGCCCGAGCTGCGACGGGTGGTCCTGTAGTGATAATGTGGTGTTCAATCTTATGTTTGGGCGCATTGCGTAGAGAGGACCCTTTCGTGATGTCTTCGTATTTGTTTAAAAGTTGCGTAATACGTGGATTCGCTCCCACTGCGATAGTACGAATTGTTTGTTGTGTCGCTTTTTCTGAAGTTACATGCGTTGTCAGCTCTGTAACTTTGTCGATAAGTTTGCGACCTGCTATGTCGACTAATAGTTTATAGTGCTCTAGAAAATCTGCTCCAATTATTGGTTGTGTAACATCGGCGATTATAAAATTCCATTTATAACATCGTTGTAGTCCTAAATTCAAGGTAAGCGTTTTCTCGCCGTAAGTCCTAATTTTAGTCCCATTTGCAGCGTATAGTGTGTATTGTTCATTTTGTAAAATTGAATATCTCTGTTGCTTGCTAATGACTGAGATATTTGCGCCCGTGTCAATCAAAAACTTCATACCACTTTTTCGGTCGGTAATGGTGAGGCGATTGGATGGGTGGATTGCACAGAGTTTCGCCGTTGTCTGTGCTCTTATTCGTTTCCCTGGTTCCGTACGTAAGTCATTGGTTTCCAACCGCATGGTTTAATGCAGTTCCTTGCATATTTTCCGAATCTTTCGTGGTAGTAACAAAATCGATTTGCTCCTCTATAGTTTGTTCTCGGCCTCATAATCGGGAATTGTTGACGTTTCTTGAAATGATTGTGCGTGTTGGGTCGATAGCCATATTGACCTTGCTGAATTGCGTCAATATCTATCTGTAATTTTGCTAGCTGGGTTAAAATGCATGCTGTATTGTTGTCGTTGCTAACAGCTGATATTTCGGTTACTTTTGAATTCATTATTATTTTGTCTGCAATTTGGCTCAGTTTGTCAATTTCCATGTCTTCCGTAACTGCTAGAACCGTAGTAACTGATGTTGGTAAAAGCCTGAACCATAGTAGTTTAATTGTTTCGTCACTGATTTTTCCTCTCCCGAGGACTCGCATTTGACGTAATAACTGCGAAGGTTTTTGATCACCGAGTTCCGTCTCTGATATTAATTTTTGAAACTGTCGCTGTTCTGTTTCTTCGTAACAATCAATTAAACGTTCCTTGATGTTTTTGTATTTATCTGTAGTCGGTGGTGAAGTGATTAGGTCACTAACTTGTAGTATTTCTTCCTTGGATAACTTTGCTATTACTGTACAGTATTTGTATTCGTCTCCTTGCTTCTGTGGTGCTAATATGGCTTCTAGTTGCGTGAACCATAATCTTGGTTGGTCTTTCCAAAATTCCGGAATGCGGGATAACCTCGGTTTTATCCCGCATTCCATGCATGCATTGCCAGCAGCTACTTCAAGTGTTCCTTGCTGATTTATGTTCGCCTTGCACGGTGATTGTGCCATGTTTCTTGCTGCGTATTCGTTCGTCGGGGTCACCAATTTGCCAAACTTCTTGGCAGTATATGATTAGGTATAAATGAGACAAAAGATGTAGTATAGTCTGGTTATAATTATCCAAAGGTGCATCTTATATACTAACGACTTCGTGTTGATAACAGATAGTAGAAACATTTAATAGATATTGAACGTGCGATAAAGAACATAAGATTGCGATGTAGATTGTAGATACAGCACAAAGATATTGTACTGTAACAATATACTTAATTATAAATTAAATATGTCATAATTATGTAGGAAAAGAAAATGTTAATTGCATATCGTATGTATTTTGTTATGGATTGGAATTGTTCGTAAACAAACTTTAATATTATTACTGTACTTATTACTATTTACCGTCTTTTCTTCGTAGGTTTCCAACCTCTGATTTCACATTTCTTTCTTTTAAAAAAGTGTTTTATTTTTCACCTACCTTTTGTCTTCTAATAGTGTTTATTTGTTGCATAGGCAAAAATCCCGGCTACAAATTCTGTACACGCGGTTTGTACCTTCTGCCTAGTTAATTGGCTAGTCTATGGTGCCGACGTGCGGGGGGATTGATGACGCGGTTATCTAGCTGTCCCTTTTTTTCTTATTGCGTTTTATCAAGCTATCCTTTTTACTTGTAGTGAAATGTAATGTGTGAATAAAAAAGTGTGTATGTGTGCTGCCGCTCGGCGCGGAACAGTTTATTCTTTTGTTTCGTATTTGTGTAACATATCTGTTTAATATAATATCATTGGTTGAATAGACCATTTATCGAGGAAGGCTTTAGGCTATATAACATCACGCTGCGACTAATGGGAGCGAAGAAACAATGGAAAATGTGGAAAAAACGGGGAATATTATTCATCTTTGAGGGCTTCCGTTGCGTGCGCTGTGAAAACGGTTCAAGATACCAAAAAAATATGTACGAAAGAATTAATCCTCTTGAAATGATCTAATAAAATGTCCGTGACGGTATATGTCTATCTTTTAAGATTAACTCACTAGAACCGTTTTTATGGGAATCAAATTTGGTCGAAATTAATGCATGATTATTTGTTAGAGTTGTATCAACATAATAATATTAATCTTTATTATCCAAATAAATGTGTTGTTGATTAACAGTATTTAATTGTGAACAAAATTGTCTTTGACATCACTTAATTTCAATGAACATCTTAGAAGATATTACAATTTTAAAATAACTCCGATATAAAATTCACACGCGCCGCATGATGTGCAAAACATGACGCTGCGCCTGGCCGGCGCGGCGGCGGGCGAGGAGAGGCGTTGCTTGCGGGCGACGCGGACGCGGGGTGTAGCTCTACGATTGTTTTATGGATTTTATTTTGGTTGATAATAGTTTGGTTAAAAAAAAAATGTTGTAGATAATACCTGTAAATAGGTGTCATCTACATAATTATTCTTAGGGCTGTTTATTCAATAGTCAGATAACTTTTATCTGAGGAATAAAAATGGCGGTTTGACAGCTCATCTATAGAAAATATGTAACTGCTATTTTTATTCCTCAGATAAAAGTTATCTGACTATTGAAAAATCAGCTCTTATTAGGTTAGGTTTTAGTTTAAGCACACAGTTAGTTTACCTTATGTTTTACGTAAGTAAAATAATTAGGATCCTAATTATTAACCTTACGTTTGTTTTTCTTGATTATGAGTTACGGTTTGGTTAAGTTTTCATTTCCTATTTTCTTTCTTCGTCACTATAATGCCTAGAAAAAGAACTCAGCTTTCTCGGCAGACTGCTACCGCAAAGCGGCTGCGAGCTTTGCGCAGCAATGAAACAGAGGATGAAAATATGCATAGGTTGGCTACTCAACGAGGAATCAGTGAACAAATCGTGCTAATGAATCGATCGTTGAACGTTCGCAGTGTCTAGCCTCTCTAAATTTCCGAACTTCGGCAAACCGTCAACGGGAACTACGGGAAGCAAGCGCTTAACCGTTATCCTTACAAAATTTTCAAACTTTGGCAAACCGTCAACGGGAATCAAGCGCTGAACGTTTATCCTTACAAAATTCCCGAACTTTGATAAACCGAGAACAGGAATCAACCGCTGAACGTTCTCAACGTTTAGCCTCACAGAGTTCTCGAACTTTGGTGAACCGACTACAGGAATCAAGCGCTGAACGTTCTCAACGTTTAGCCTCACAGAGTTCCGGAACTTGGGCTAAGACGCGGACAAAGTCGTGGGTAACAGTTATAATTTATAAAGCTGAGGAGGTTGTTTGCAAAAATAAATATGATGCCCAAAATACTATTCCACGCGGACGAAGTCGCGGGCACAGCTAGTACTTAATAAAAAAATATTAATTAGTAACGTGTGTTACCTCCACTCTTCTTAGAGCTTGGATACGTCTACCCATGCTCCTAGCGACATCTCCAATGTTTTCCTGGTTATGATAAAAAAATTGAGGTTTTAACTTTACGTTTTCACCGTGTACTCGTGCTAGGATATATCAACGTGCACGAAGCAACGGTGGTAAGAACGCAGCAGGTGGCGTTCTACCATATCTGCATGTCTGCCTGTAAAGGTGTGAGTGCATGTGTGTGATATATATCTATGTGTAAACTCTCCTTTTTTGCAGTGAGGTAATCATCAAATAACTTCCCCCGCTCTGGGCGGAGCGGGGGGGGGGGAGTGTCAGACTTGTACTGACTATAACCCACACATGTTCCTTCTATTGCCCTTTACGTTCCGGGGCCGCGGTATCTCTTTGGAACAACCCGCAACCCCGGCAGGCGGTGGCTCTGGCAGGCTCCTCTGCTTTGCTGACGTGTACCGTCTTCTCTTCTAACTTACGCTTGCATTGTATTTATCGACAGTATACCTTGATGATAAATACAAAGATGCATGAAGTCGTTACAGATAGTATGTCTTGAAAGTCTGACAACCAGTCTTACCTACAGACCTACCTTAGTAAAACGATACTTTTACTTAGGACTTACTGTATTGTGGAGGTCAGATAGGCAGTCGCTCCATGTAAAATACTGGCATTCAGCTGCATTTGGTAAGACTGGAAGCTGACTCCAACATAGTTGGGCAAAAGCTAATACCTTGACGAGAATAATAAGTTTTAAAGTGATAGTCAAACCATTTATTTCAATTAGGTAGCTCATAAAAACGCACTTTTGAGCATCAAACTTAAAAACAAAGGAAATAGAATTTATTTAAAACATAAACGTATCTAGTTAGATTTACTCGATCAAAAATAGTATTACATAGTAGGTTAAGCCAAGTAAATAATAGATCATATATATTTCTGTAAAAAGAAAATTTTATTTTTTGTTTTAAAAATTCCTAATTGCTACCATTCGTAAAATCTTAAAAGCGATATATAATCTTGATCTCATGAAGATCATGCAGGTTAGCAACTGAAATAGTTTTAAAAAAAAGAACCACTCAGATTTGAATGGTCCTGTCCAGTTAGTGCAAACTATCAGTTATCGTGTAACTTGACTCAGGTTGTCTGCATTTAGGCTCATCAGTTTCAGCTTACATAGTAAGCTTAGATATAATGATGAAAGACATCAAACCGATTTCGGCCACAACGAATGCATTCGATGGCTTTTTAGGACGGTTGTTGAGAGCTTTTTGTGTACTCTCAAGGGGCTAGTATACTATCCAACTTTGGTCAAAATATCCGGTCACAAAGCGGACATGTCAAAACATCAGTGACTAACTAGCTTACATATACTTTTTTACGGATAGGACGTCATCAAATAACTTAATGTCCCTCTGAACTCTGAACGGAGTGTAACTAAAACCCACCCATGTTCCTTTGCCCTTTATGTTTCGGAGCCGCGGTATCTCTTTCGAACAACCCGCATCACCGTCAGGAACTTACATATATACTTTACATACAAAATAGCAGTTACTTATCTTATTCATTATTAAAACTAAAATATAAAAACATAGCTTGATATTGATACTTATTGGGTTAGTTATTGTTTTTCCTCTGACTGGATTTTCCAACACATAAAAGCTAGGGCTTCAAATTGTGGTTTTCCTTGCGATGATAAATTAAATTATGACCTTCGAACCCATTATTTGTTATTATAGAGGACAAAATTATTAATAAAAAAATAATAATAATATGATAACTACATAAACATTTTAATTAACTGCTATTTATAGGGAATTATGTCATTATTTATGTAATATGTAGGTACATAACATTAGGTGACGTGGCTTTTGTTATTATGTACCTAACTACCTACCAACCTTATCACCCAATTAGGCATTACACTCTATGGTTTAAGTAATCGAATACATATAAACTACATATTTTGCATATTTGAAGTAAGTACAGTCAGCGATCAAAGTAGTTGAACAAAAGTCCAAAGTTTGACTAAGGCGCGTCGCCCACACGAACAACAGTCGAGGCGCAGTCGAGGCGCGGGCGCATTAGGCGCGTCGCCCACACGACATTTGTAAAGAAAATCTCGTTGCGGCGTGCCTCTTATGTGCCTGCGCCTCAACTGCACCTCGACTGTTGGTCGTGTGGGCGACGCGCCTAACTATGACTGATGATCATACATACTTGAGAACCCTCAAATATGTTTTTAACATTTGTTAAAGACTTAAGAAAACCGTGGAGACTATATTTAATATCCTTTGAAATTAATAATACCAATAATGTTGTCTGCAACAGAACAGGAGTAATAAGGAAACTACTCCACCTCTTTACCTCCAAATACCTATCATGTACTACAAAAAGCAGTGATATTAATACATGCAGGCTCGTCAAAAAGTTTCTGCAATGTGAATCAGAAAACCTACATCAAATTGCACATACTCCATCATCTTCTATTCAATGTTCTGCGCCAGACCGCACTTCATCTAGCTAGATGCTAGCCGAGAATTTAAATATATGTCCAAAATAATAATTATAAACGACAATAAATGATCAGAATTCTGTAGTTGTGTCTATTCAGCGAATCATTAACCTGACTGCTACTGAAACATCGATTGATGACAGTCATGTCAAACATCTTTTTTATTTACGCGTTGTAACTATCATTTTGCATGTAAATAACAGGTATTTTTGTAACGCAAACGCGTGCTCTTAATTACAATTGTTTTGAATAGGAACGTACACTTGCGGTTTTTGGTATCAAGGAAATATATTGCAGGAAAAACCAAGTTGCAAATGATACAACATGAATATAGCTGTAGAGACGAATCGGGTCAAGTGTCTAGTTATCACACCATAAAGGCGAAAGTCTGGACCGAATAGGATGAGCTTTAGTTTGCGAGTGCTTATAGCTTGGATTAACACATAGACTACGTGGTATACGGGTGAACCACGGGGCGCGACCAGTATAAATAATAATATGATTTGTCAGGCATGCCACCAGGCAGGCATCAAGCCGAATCAATCCGTCACATTATTTCCGGGTGTTTATATATACTTTAATAGACACAACCTTGTAGCCAGGATTATCCACCAGCTCTGAAATACAGCAGTGGGATCTGTGGAATGCAGGTTACAGCCACAAACCAAACTAGCTTTTGTCTGTGGCTTCGCTCGCGGTTAATTCGGGGTAACACAGTTCCCCTTTCCTGATTTGCAGGTCCCTGCTACTGCTCCCTGCTTTGTCCTAGCGCCTTATTTATTGTAATAGCAAAGCTAAGATTTCCCTTTTCTTCCCTTTTTCACCCTTATTTCTCACTATTTTAAAAAAAGTCTAGCCTATTTCCGTCTCCAGGGTCCCAAATATCTCTGTACCAAAATTCATCAAAATCGGTTTAGCCATGTAGGCGTGAAGACGTAACAAACAAACTCACTTTCGCTTTTATTATAATATTAGTAAGGATATTGCGTAAGGTCAATAACGTAGTGTCATTTTGAACGAGACGGTATTGATTTTTATTTGAGGTCTACCAGAAGAAACTACCAAAGAGATTTTCGCCAGTCATTCGCGGCGGTGCTATAATTGGAATGAGAATCAAACAAGAGTCACCGCAAGACTGACTTAGACTTTCGTAAGTAAGTAAACTAATCTTCCGTCTTCTTAGAGTTTGTTTGGAAGTCTTTTTTTTGTTTTTAGTGGCTAATTGAGGCCGGTTTGTTTTAGCAAAAAAAAATATTTATACGTAGTTGGTTACAAGTGAATCTAATAAAAGCGTGTTAAAAACAGTGAAGAAAGTTTGAATCGTTTGAAAACAGAACAATGTAATATGTTTCGGTGATGGTAGGGTTCAGGAAAACCTATTCATTCAGATTTTGGAAGAGCCGAAATATTCAGGGTTCGTGTAACTACTACTATCAGTTGCTATGCCAAAGTTTGTTACAGTTAGATTAGGGTAAAATGCGATTATAACAATTTGTAATGTGTTAGGGAGTTGTTCTGTATCGGCCACGGTCTGGTCTTCCTGTCACATTTCCTGTGCATTCGATAACGAATTGCGTTCGTTGGTGAACTAGTGAGGGGTAAAACGGGATTTCTATTTTGCTGATTTGTGTTGCTTAATTTTTAAGGTACCTCAAAAAGAAAAAGGGAACCCTTATTTGATCACTTTATTGACCGTCTGTCTGTCTGTCTATTAAGATCCTTTAACTCGGGAACGCGTGGAAGTATAGAGTTGATATCAAATCCGTTTATTCAACTCTATGGTCCCTTTGTGCTGTAAAAAAAACAACCCTCTAAGTCTACGCAGTCAAAAGATATGGTTGTTTGTGTTGCAAGTTTGTACGGAACCATCGATGCGCGAGTCTGACTCGATCTTGCTTTATAATGATATAGTTCATTCATAAAAGTAGTAGACACAGTTGATGAAATAAATCAGGGATGGCCAGCCAATCGATTGCGATCGACCGGTCGATCGCGGCTATTACTCCAGTCGATCGCTGCAAGGCAAACAAAATAAATAGGTACGTCCAAAAGAAAATCACCAAAAGTCTGCGCGTATTATATTGTGAATAAAAACGACGCATATGTAATTAAAAAAACGGGACTGTTAAGTATATTTGTAGGAGAAGGCAGCTCAGCGACGGTGCATTTTCAATAATAAAACCTAAATAGTTATACATACATAAACTCACGGCTTTTTCCCAAGGGGGTAGGCAGATACCATAGAACACCACCTGCTACGACCTTGCATACTTCTTTTGTTTTTTCTAACTAGGTTTTTAGTTACAAATTTAACGAACGAGAGAAGAAACGAGCATACTCCTATCATTGTATAAATATCACAAATACGGTATTATTCAGAGATCGTACTTGCTAAGTTATTAATAGGTATTAGAAAAATCACGGACTTTTTCCGGGAATGTTAGTACATCACTATGGTTACCATTTTTGTATAATGTTAGTCATTTGTCCGTCCAACAGTAGTGGTCACGAAATACGTTAATTGGCTCCCTATAATAAACACGCGGCTTTCCTTGTAGATAAAATGTAGTTTATTAACAAGGGTCCCCGGGAAAAATTGTTATTTGTGAAACATTGTTTTAACTAGCAGTGTCACCTGAAACCTACATGTTACGGGTAAGTTAAGACTATTATAGTCGTTTTGTTCCTATTAAAATTTAAATCGTCCTTAAAACGGGTGAGAAATTTGTGTGTCTCCTAAATTATTATTAAAATATAATTCTGTGTTTTAACATTAACTAACACTAATTGATTATGTTAATTATACGTATTTTGTATCATCGAAACATTTATTTTTGTTATCGTGTTTAGCTTGGTCATAAATATGGTATCGAACTAAATGTGGATGGATGGTTTTGCATTTGTTTAAATAACGGCTGAGAGTTCGTGAGCGTATTGGATTAGCTGGAATATTAATTTTAGATAATGTTTTCTGATGTATCTCGTAATTTACTCTTAAGTAGATAGCACTTGTTAACGGACTTCAAAAAAGGAGGAGGTTCTACGTTCGATTGTATATTTTTTATCTATTTTCACTGATTACTCCGCAGCTCCGCCAACTGTGGACCGATTTTCATAATTCTTTTTTTGTTCGAAAGGGTATACTTTCTAGGTGGTCTCATATCAATTTTATTTATATTGCTTGGGTAGTTTATAAGTTATCGTCTAAGATATATATCTAATATATAAAATTTCCGTGTCACAATGTTAGTTACCGTACTCCTCCGAAACGGCTCGACCGATTCTTATTGAATTTTGGGTACATATTGGGTAGGTCTGAGAATCGGCTAACATCTATTCTTCATACCCTTAAACCTCAGCGGGTGAAACCGCTGGGCACAGCTAGTATGTATATATATTTTCTTCTATGTCTATATGGATGATCTGCTAATATCTTTTAGTAACAATGGAAAATGCATATCTAATAAAAAAATGCGTGAGATATCAATATACTTACCATAACTAAAAAAGCTGAAATATAAACCTTTTTGTAATTCTACCGTGTAGATTGCATGTTTGTAAGTTGGGATTTGTCTCGTTCAAAGTCAGGAAACTTGATCGTCTCTGGCAACTTGCGTATAATTACGAAATAATTGCAATTTATCGTCTATGGTCTCTCCAGTTACTGTCGTTCTTTTATTTAAATCATAGATATCTGCCAGTCGTATCAAGTGACCGTTCCTAAACCAACTAATTTAAGTCGGCTTCCTCCTAAACGCAACTGGGCTAAAATAAAAAAAAAATACAAAACCCAACTGAGTTAGGTTTTGTATTTATTTTTAAGGCGGTTTGACGTTTACCAACGGGTAAACATCTAGGCTAGGTTGGTAAACATCTAGGCGCAAAACGATCTAGTCTATACAGTTGTGTGACTATTCGTTCGGTACCAATCTAATTAACTTTTACATCTTCATTAAGCTCATTAATATAAATTATTACATACTAGGTTAGGTTCTACGTCTGCGTGACCTATATACCGAGATACAAAGTATTCTGTGTTAACACAAGGTATAAACATATACGAATTTAATTTAAATCGATGCAGCCGTTTTTGCATGAAAGACTGGCAAACATCCGTGTCCTCACAAACTTTATACATTCTAGCTGTGGCCCGCGGGTTTACCGGTGTAGACCGGGATAAAAAGCTGTAAAAAGCTTATGTGTTAACACAAGGTATAAGCTATTTTCACACCAAATTTCATTCAAAAACGTTATGTCGTTTCAACATGAAGGAGTAACAAATACACACACACAAACCAAACTTTCGTTTTTATAATTATTATAATTTTTTATTTAGTTTTTTTATTATTTAGTTAAAATATAAGTGCGATAACTGAATAAGAAGTAAGTACAGGCAGCAATGGAGGTAAATGACCAGGCCCGTCCGATATACTTAGTTTTTTTTCTTAGATACCGATGGTCGTTCAACTCAATTTTAATTTATTTGTAGAACTGTTTGTTTTCTATAAAAAAAAAATAACTTTTTAAGAAAACTTTCATGGAATTTTAAGATTAAATTAATTAAACTGTATCTGACTGGTTACTTACTTCTTTTGCTGACTGTACGTCTACTGTAAACATCGTCATGAAGAACAAATGAAGAAACGAGAAGATATCGTCAAAACTCTTGTTGGTTGCGGCTCATCGTATGGCAGTTTGCTGTGTATTATTGCCAGCTGCCTAGCGAAGGGCAACAAATGACTGAGTTGATCAACGGTTCAGCGAAGAGAAGAAGAAGAAGAATCGGTGTTTATGCGAAAATATCTATTTATATTACTCATTGCCCTTTACGTTCCGGGGCCGTGGTATCTCTTTCGAACAACCTGCAACCCCGGATCCTCCAGGGTTACCCGCGAAATTCAATGCAATTTACAGACAGTCAGTTTGTGCAAAAAGTCATTGAATTTAATTAAACTTTTAGTTGAGTCATGGCTATTAAGTAATACTTGTTTGGATACGCTGTGTAGTGTGGTAAAAGAAATGTTAGTTGGTTATTGGACTAAGAGGGTTGTGTTGACGATTTTATTAATTTACCATGTTTGTTACGATCGCGCATTATAGTTTAATTTTGGTTTGTCTGGTTGTATCCTGATACTGTCAAATTAACTCTTTAATTTCGCGGGCTACCGGGGCGCATCCTCCATTAAGTGTTTAGTATTTCAGAAAGTGTCTATGGCGTCAGTTTATTTGTCAAAAAAAATATTCTCTATGGAGTACCATAGATATATTTTTTAGTACCATAGATATTTTTACTAGAACTAAATATATGTAGTTGCCTGTTTTGTTGGTCTCAGTTCATAATATTTTACCGCTAGCTGTTATGTTAGCTAAGCTAAATTTGTGTAAAATTATAAGTTTTAGTGGACGGTTCTACGAGTAAATAATTTCAGCCTGAGAGTAGCCAACAAAATTATCACCCGTAAAAATATATTTATTTATTTATTTAACGATTTATGTACATACACACTGAATACAGAAAAATAAAAGACAGGAACAGAAAACAGGTACAAAGGTAATGCTTATTTCTATAGAAATCTCTTCCAGCATACCTGCGAATGGAGAGTAAATAAAAAGAGATGTAGACACAGTGCGTAAAGAAAAAAGAGAAAAAAAAATACATAAAAACATGAGCAAATAATGACTAAATACAATATAATAATATACAAACATACATACAATTACAAAGACAAATATATAACATAAATACAATATAAAATAAAATAATAAATACCTATGCAACTTTGGTGAAATAGATAGATAATGTTCTTTTACTCTTCTCTTAAAAACTGAAACAGTTTGGCAGTCCCTAATGTCAGGCGGAAGCGAATTCCACAACCGCACAGCGTGAACAGTAAAGGAGTAGGAGTAAAAGTCGGTAGAGTGGGGAGGGGGTTTGAGGAGATTCCTAAGATGCGATCTACAAGGAGCATCAGAAGGACGGCAATAGGAAAAGCGTTCCCGCAGATAGAATGGCGTTTTTGGGTTATGAAGGATGTTAAAAAGCAAACACAATATTCGAGAGTTCCGGCGAAGTCGAATTGGGAGCCACTTGAGTATTTTGCGAAAGTTGGAAACATGATCATATACTGTGGTGAGGCCTGTAAATCTTTTAGTGCATGTTCATAGGCGTAGCTACTACCACTGTGCCGCCATCTTGTTTTCGTTCCACAGATAATTTTACTAAGGTTTAAGAATAGGACGATGTTGGTAAGCAGTTGTGAAATAGTTTTATGAACCGTTGAAATGACTTACAGTAGAGGGAAACAATGAGAGGAAATCTAGACTTAGTAACGACTACGTGTATACTTTTAAGCACATGACGTCGCCAATATGCCTTCCAAATTGAAAAAATTCTATGTAGGTACCTACCTACTGAATATTTCAGACCGATGAAATGTATTGAAAACCATGGTTGGTAACCGTTTTAGCATTAAAGACTTAAAGTCCTAACGTCTCTGTAGGTATATAGAAACAAGCTTTTTTCGGATGGTGCTCTAGCCGGAGCGGAAGGCCGTGTCAGTCTTTTGCACTTTCGTTCCGTAGCCGTGAATATGGTATCTCTGTCGAACAACCCGCAACCCCGGATGGAAACAGGCTTGCCTTGCAGGTTATTAAATGGAGAAAACTAGTAACATGTGAATTTACAGCCATCGTGCATTGTATTGAACAGGGCAATTCTCATCTCTCAATTCTATGTTATTACAAAAATAAACCTTTTTTCATATTTCATCGGTAAATTAAAAAAGAATCAGCAGTTCCATACATTTTGACCGTGTAGTATTGCACTTAGGTATATGTATAGGAAATGCTGATTTGTTTTTAAGGTTCTGTAGGTACCTCATCATCATTTTCCTGCCCTTGTCCCATTTTATTTGGGGTCGGTGCAACACGTTTTCTTCTTCCATTCTCCCCTACCAGACGTCACGGCATCATTTACTCCTTTCTCCTTCATATCATCCTTCCATCTTTTCTTGGCTTTCCTCTCGCTCTCCGTCCATCAACATTCAGATCCATCACTTAAAAGGAAAAAGTGGGCCCCTTATAATGTAGGTTCACTTTCTTATCCGCCCGTTTGTCAAGATCCCATAACTCGGGAACGCGTGAAAGTATCGAGTTGTTTAAACCATATAGGTCCTCAAGTCTGTGGTCCCTTGGAGTTTTGGAAATATCATATCTCTAAGTCTACGCACTCAAAAGATATGGCCGTTTATGTTGCAAGTTTAATAATATAAAAATAAGCCTAAAAAGCGTCGACTCATCATCTGCCTAGCCTTTTCCCAACTATGTTGGAGTCGGCTTCCAGTCTAACCGGATGCAGCTGAATATCAGTATTTTACATGGAGCGACTGCCTATCTGACCTCCACAACCCAGTTAAATACTGGGTAATACGATACCCCTTGGTAAGACTGGTTGTCAGACTTTCGGAACACTGACTACCTGTAACGATTGTCAAAGATCTACAAATGACAGCCGGGACCAACGGCTTAACGTGCTTTCCGAGGCACGGAGGAAACTCGGTATGTAACGGGTGGTCACCCATCCACAGACCAACCTAGGCAAGCGCAGCTTAACCTAAAGATCGACCCGAGCGGCTACTATTTATTTAGCCACGAGCTCCTCTGCTAATAAGCGTCGACTAATGACACAAAATTAATTGACCATTGTTAATGGTTCTTCTCGGAGTCTACGAGTCTCGAATAAGATGTTTTATTTAGTTAACAATATGATGGTCAAACTAATTAATAATGTTTAAAAATACTCGGGGTTTTTTGTTAGTGCTTTGGAATTCGACATCCGTGTCCATAAACATCTAGATTTTTGCAGTTGAATATAACATTAACAAAAGTAGATTCGTTTTAAATTAAGAAACAAAGTACGTACGAACGTACCTTTCATCTTTTAATAAAAGTTTTCTATTAAAAATTATTGGCCATCATAATAAAAAAAGTTTTTTAATCCTAAAATAATAGTATTATATTACTTATATTTTTTATAATATTAGTAAGTATAGGTATTAGTAGAAGTAGAGTTTGTTTGTTTGTTTGTTACGTCTTCACGCCTAAATGGCCCAACCGATTCTGGTACACAGATAGTTGGGACCCTCGAGACGGATATAGGCTAATTTAAAAAAAAGTAAGATAAAAGGGAGAGAGAAGGAAGAAAGGGGGTGAGAAAGATTTTTTTTTATCATCACGCGGGTTAAAGTTAGCGTTAGCCCAAAGTAACAATGCCACGCGGACGAAGTCGCGGGCATAAGCTAGTAAATAAAAAAATAAAGGTTTCGTTGATTTCTCTGATCGTTCTCTGATCTTCGTTGATCTCTGTAGTTATCTCTCTTTAAGTAACTTGTAATATGGATAAAGTGCATATGGGAAACCTGCAGGAGTATACTTTCGTTTATAAAAAAATTTTGAAAATCAGACCACAATTGACAGAGAAAGTGCGTAACAAATATAAAAAAAAAAAGATTTTTAAGTCGGTTTATATAACATCGCTTGTTGTATAACAAGCGATGTCATTTAATTCAGAACAAAAGTTTACAAGCTTTTAAAATGTCGATATTAGTAGTAGATACTTTTACCACTCTTCGGCTTCTACCACAAATTGTTATCATCATTTTAGTCGTCCACGCTGGATTTGGACTTTCCCCAACAGTTGCTATTGCTACGTCAACCGTATCCATTTGTAAAATGGTGACTAAGTGACAATCCACAATACTAACTGTGTCTGTGACCATTTTAAGAATCCTTAATAATATCTATTATAAAAGCGAAAGTGAGTTTGTTTGTTTGTTACCTCTTCACGCTTTAATGGCTAAACTGATTTCGATGAATTTTGGTACAGAGATAGTTGGGAACCAGGAGACGGACATAGGCTACTTTTTAAAAAAAGATTGTGTTATGAGGGTGAAAGAGGGAAGAAAAGGGAAAACTTAGCGTTGCTATTACAAATCAATAAGACGCTAGGGCAAAAACTGCAGGTAGCAGGTACTGTGTTATACCGAATTTAACGCGAGCGAAGCCGCGGGCAAAAGCTAGTTTTCAAATAAATTCATTAATTATTTTATTATGGTTGGTCCACGTCAGACAATATCAATACTTTTGTAGCGGCTTGGTAACCGCGATTTGCTGAGTTGCATTTTTGACGTTATATCGGGATGCGAGCGGACGGCTCGCCAGTCGCTTACAGTACACCGCCCCGCCTCTACACATACCTAGTACGTAGTTAGATATAACGAAGTATTGTGGAACCCAAATAAATACATTTATTAAGTTGAAGTCACTTGTCATTTAAGTATCTCCCAACTCAGGGGAACACGCTCAACACTTTTATGAAATGTCGTATTAAAGGCAAATAAACTTTCTAGTGTGTAAAATAACTATCATCGTCATTTCGTTAGTACCTATGTATTGACATTATAGCAATGAACTAAAATAATAACGAACTAAACAAGGGCACCAAAAATCTCATCCTCAACTTTGCCAGCTGTTAATGTGAATAAGAGACTAGCCATGGTGACACGTTGTATGGCGATACTTCAGCCTCAGCTTTATCTATTAGTTTATGCTCTATCAACTTATCTATGAGGACAGCTAAGTCTAGAACTACCTCCTTACTTACTGACTTACGTATCCTAATAGATAGTCATATTTTAGCTCTTGATTCCTAAGTTAAGAGTTCTTGCATTAAAAAACCCCATCAACCATGAACAATGGATGTAGGTAAGCTAAAAAAAAATGTTTTATAAGTTGCGACTTTGCCCAGAATTTCAATGATATAATTTAACAAACGTTTCATTATAACGAGTAGATACGCAATGACGTAAACGCTATGAAACATTGATAACAACCGTCCGTTGCATCGAACTGCCCATTAGTTAAAAAGAGTAAGAAGGGCGTTATTTCATCAACATAAAATTGGCATTATGATGATGTTATTGTTTGACAACGAAATGTTTAAAATATAGGTACTAGTTGGCGCCCGGAATAAATCCTAATGGCTATAAAAACCGGGATAAAAAGCCTATGTTAACACATCGGCTTTCAATTAGGCATTCAATCCAGGTTATAAACTACCTGTGTGAGGATCGAAATCCGTTTAGTTATTTTTGTGTGGTAGAGTAACAAACATTCGTACATCCTGACACATTTATATTATTACCACTGCGTTCCAAAGTGTTACCCGCGGTGAAAAATAACACTGTGTGAGTTATCTGATTATCTTACGGAATCTCCACATTTTTCCGAGATTAACAGTAGCCTACAACTATGATGAAGTGATGAAGAAGTGTTGAAGGCCGTTGACAAACAGAATCGGGAGATCTTTCACGGCATCGAGGACGAAGACCAGAAAATGCCCATTAAGTATCGACAAAAGCTCCCAAATTCGCACGTGAATAGCATCGTGATGACTGTTAACCCAGAAATCTGGAGGAGGGCACTCGAAGGATTGACTTCCAGAGAGTGCGAGGACCAGACGCCTCTGGTGCAGTGTACCCGCTGCTTAGCAAACGTCATGTACCGAGCCAGTCGACCTACGCAGCCACTTCGGAGGTCCACACCCAAGGGTAGACTAGACTGGTCAAATAAACAGATTGACGAAGCAGCGGTGTCCGTTAACTGCACAAGAGCCAAACACGGGGGGAGCACCAGCACAATGCATTCGGCAATAATTTCCTGGTACGAAGGAAGTGGGACGCATTCGCTAGAGAATCAATAGCATACTGCTAGTTGTTTGTGCGACCACTTTCGCATTCGAGAGATGACCGATACGACACCACCAGATAGCGGATACATTGAGCGAACTATTGGGGTTGGCTCAGTGGAGAACGTAAACTGGAGTCGTTTTCGTAAGAAAGTGAATGGAGTTAAGGATAATGAATCAGGTCTAATGTAATCAAGTTGTGTCCAATCTGGAAACACTTACGCATGGTAAAAAGTTTTGTAAAATCTTTAGAAAACTAATGACAATGGATATCCTTACTTCTTTACTAATATTATAAAAGCGAAAGTGAATTTGTTTGTTTATTTGTTACGTCTTCACGCCTAAATGGCTAAACCGATTTTGATGAACTTTGGTACAGAGATAGTTGGGACCCTGTAGACGGACATTGGCTAAAAAAAAAACTATAAGTAAAAATTACAATAAATAAGGCGCAAGGGCAAAAACTATAGGTAGCCGGTACCTACAAATTAGGAAAGGGGAACTATGTTACTCCGAATTTAACCTGACAGACAGATGTGTTGCTGGGGAGTTTATTCCTCCACTTCTTCTTTCCAGCTAAAAGACTACGAAGTAAAAGATGGGCGTTTTGGGAGACTGTCTCTTGTAATGTTGACTTTCAAAAAGTGCTGATTTGTTATAAGTCTAATTTTAATAAATGATGTTTAATTTTGTTCCATACATTTTGACCCTGTAACAGCCGATATTTTTGAAAATAGCCGACGATAAGATTCGTTATGGGGGTAGAGGTAGGGGGGTACTGGATACGTGGTAACAAACTCAAACTCAAAGCATTTATTTCAATTAGACCATCTACAGCTACAGTCCCGGTCACAAGGCATAATAACTTGTGAAAGTACTGTAGTTGCCCATTCCAAAGCGTTGATCTCTATGGAGAAGAATGGGCAAGAAACTCCATGGACACTCTTTTAAATTATAATATTTTTACAAAATCGTATTTACATCATTCGTATGTGAGAACGATGTAGAAAGACGTGCACAGTAAGAGGGAACGGTTTTCGGGTCGATGTCTCTTTCACTGTGAATAATGAAATAATGCTGATCGTACAGTGTAGGTTTCCAACAATAATGTTGGTTTATTTAAGTCATCATAATAAAACGAACAACGGATATAAATTAAAAACCTGTTAGCAATAGTTCATTCACTTCGTTTACTAGAAATTCACCGTTATTATTAAGTATTTATAATAGCGATTAATAGTCTCAAAACATAGAATATCTAGATTCAAGATTAAGTGATTGACCTCCACAAATGCATGATATCATAAATTTGTCTAAAGATTCTGGTATTACATAATATAAATTTATACATGTGTATTAAATTAAAAGAGGAAAGATTTTTTGTTTGTTTATTTGTATTGAATAGGCTCCAAAACTACTGGACCGATTTTAACCATTTTGTCACTAATAGGAAGCTACATCATTACGAAGTAACATCTCTATACAAAATCACGTTACTGCTCGGACCGGGGCAGCAACTATAGTTGCGGGTGAAACCGCGTAGAACAGCTAGTGTAGGTGCACACGAAGGCAGGTCAACCCATTCTAAACTATTATAACCTGATCTCTCTACTACGGATCGCACACCGTAGTAGAGAGATCAGGTTAAAATGGTTTTGTATAGGTTGATGTGCCGTCGTGTGTATTATAAACTGGTTATATTGTTTAATAATATTATATTAATGCGGTAAGGAAAATACGGTATTTTTGAGGCATTCGTTAATAGCGATACACTCAAAATTTTACATAACATTAATCAGGTTGATACTTACTAATGTTATTTAAAATTTTGTACGAACAAGTTATTTTTTTTTTACGTAAGTATTTATCCTGTTGATACTATTTCAACGTGTAGGCATAATATAAAAAAAAAACCAGCTTATACAAAAAAAAGTATGACGTTTTTTTGTTCGTAGTCTACAATCCCTGTTAATTAATACTGTTTATTCTTGAAATATGTAGTAAACATCCTGTTAAGTACCTGCTCGGTACTTAAACGGAACTTAAATCTTCGTTTCATGGCGCATGATGACCGGTTTCAATCTTCATATCTACGAATATAATAAAATGTATTCGGAAATTGGCGAGCAAGTTCATGGCAAGCCGTCTTGTTATACCCTTGTATTGTGTACAAGACGCTTCTGAATGCCATCCAAGTTCAATTGCAAGGACAGCAAGGGCATTAATAATTATGTACTGCGTGAAGACGAGTTTGTTCACAAACGCTTTGGAAAGTTATTAACTTAAGGCGCCTCCCCGACCAAAACGCCGCGCAAGCCTTTTTTGTGCAGTTTTCTGGAGCTACTTGTTATTTAAAACGAACTAAGTAACTAAAAAATACATTAAATCTTGATTCCATTATTGTAGATTTATTTTTTATTTTTATTGAGTAATTATTTAGTAAATCTCCTTACAACAAAAACCCAGAAATGAGAAATAGTGATCAATAACATGCATCTCCTCTTAAAGTAAACCTTGTACAATTTTGATACTCAATCTTTGATTTGACACTCATGGATACACAATTTTAAAATGAATATTTCGGTACATTTTTTTTCCAAAAACCCAAAACTTTAGTTTATATATATATTTTATGGCTTATGTTTAACTTACCACCAGATATAGTAACAAATAGCAGACAAAAATAGTAAATGATCACCAAAATGAAACCCGCATTTTAATGTAAAATTATAACCAAAGTTTAAACACTTTGCTATCCTATTTTAGCAAAATGACTCCAAATAAATCATGGTTAACCCAAAAATAGTAAATGATCACCAAAATGAAACCCGCATTTTAATGTAAAATTTTAACCAAAGTTTAAACACTTTGCTATCCTATTTAAGCAAAATAAACTCCAAATAAATCATGGTTAACCCAAAAATAGTAAATGATCACCAAAACGAAATCGACGGAGTCCCGCTACGCGGGACTCCTATTTCTGGGTGGTTTAAAAAAAACTGTTGTTGTGGTGTTAACCATAATGAGGTTATAATACTTTATTTGGTAATAAGCCAACATTTTATGGCAATCACAGAGGTTTATTTAGGCAGAAATAACACATTAATTTGCTCGGCAAGATTTGGTGATCATTTACTACATTTGGTGGTCGAATACAAATTAAAGTGCAGTCGTGACTAAAATAGCTGGTACTATTGTAATTTTAGACCTTATTTTCCTGGTGTTAAGTAGTTTTTTTTTGGTTACAAAACTAAGAGTTTCAAAGCATTTTATGGTGATCATTATATTTAATCCCATATTTTATTCCAAAAAAGGGCATTATTCACTTGTTACTCTTGCGCGGCAAAGAGGGAACGAATGCTCAAGGTTATTTGGGTAGGCTACGGCCAAAAATATTTACTAGCTCATGCTAGCGGTTTTGCCAGCGTGGTATTCGGTAATTGTCTTTCAAGACGTTGGGTAAAACGGTTCTATTTTTTACAAAAAAAGTTTTATACAACTAGCAAACCAACTATTTTCCACTTTTTTTTTCATTTGTTTGAAAAAAAAAGTGAATAATAGTTGGTTATTTTTTTAGTTAGTTTCCTCTTGTCTTGTTTGGGTGTACCTATACATACTAACATTTGAATACATGACATAACGTTACGCCTGAAATACCCGAAAGGTTATTATTTTTTAAGTGCACCCACATTTGGTCAGCTATGTTTAAATTAGTTAAAACTATTATAGCTGTAAAAAAACAATAGTTGAATTGTTTCAAACCTTAAATTATGCACAGAAGATCTACTTGTTGTCTGTAAATAAACCGCTTACTTTACTTTTGTGTAGGTTTTCAACTTTGGTACTCTAATTTACTTACTGTTAAATAATTTATTTTTAATAAGTAGCTTTTGCCCGCGGCTTCGCTCGCGTTAAATTCGGTAGCGCCTTATTGATTTGTAATAGCAACCCTAAGTTTTCCCTTTTCTTCCCTCTTTCTCCCTCACATCCCACTTTTTTTTTTCAAAAAATTGCCTATGTCCGTCTCCTGGTTCCCAACTATCTCTGTACCAAAATTCATCAAAATCGGTTTAGCCATTAAAGCGTGAAGAGGTAACAAAAAAACTCACTTTCGCTTTTATAATATTAGTAAGGATTAATACTCTTTATAGATAGCCTGATACACAGGTCCAACCTTCAGGTCAGGCAAATAAGAAACTGTGCTGTATTGATTGTTTAGATGTTTTATTTTATTGTATATGTGCCCCCCTTTTTATTAATAAGGGTGAATATCCCACGCGCTAATTTTACGTGTCCACGTTGAGAATCATGGTGTAAAATGATGGGATGTTTCTTAATTTTTTTTCTAGTGAACTACTTAACTTATTCCACTTAGGGCCACAATTTTTTTTTAAATATGCTTACCTATGGAGGATAGGAAAATAAATAACTTTAAAATTCAAGTTTGGTGGCTTGTCCTAGCTCCATTTTTTGATATAAATGTATTTACCAAAGTAACAATTAAAAGTAAAGTAAAAAACAAATTATTTCATTGGTAAATGCATATGACACACTATCTAAAAACATCTAAATCATATTATAAAATTGATGTTAAAAGCACAGGATACTCGATTCAAGTTTGTCCTAGCAAAAATCATAATTTTGGTAGCACTTTTTCAATTTACATTATCATGAAGATTCGTGCGTGTGCGATCAATCGCTTATTATGTTCTGTTTTTCTCAGTCGTGTGCGGGAAGTGGTGCGTAACAGGTGTGTGCTTAGTGCTGTAATTGCTCGCCAAAAAAAAAGTATCTTTCTTGGGTCGAACAGGGGACAAGAATTTGTCAATTTTGGTGGATCGATTTGCTGGTGATTTTTAAGTGTTTTAATAGTAAGCTACGTATTGTAGGTAGTGATTTGGGTAACTTATTTATCAGTGATATTTATTCTTTTGTATCTTAATAACAGTATTTTTTAAGAATTTTTTTATGCCTGGTTTCAATTTTGGTGGTTCAATTTTGGTGGATTTGGTGGCGATTTTCACCACCAAAATTGAAAATAAGCCACCAAATTTGAAGTATGTACTGTTTATATATTATTTTTACATATAAAGATACGTTACGAAAATTCAATCAACACACATCAATGCAGTGATACCCAGAGCTCTGAGCTATCGTAATCATTTATCATTTATAACCAGCTACCCTACCATGACGTCTTAAAACAGAACTTATTCCAGTGAGGGAGAGAGACAGAGCTATACAGGGTGTCTAGCACCATCTCTTTCTCACGCAGGAATAAGTACTGCGATAAGATGTCATGGTAACCCTACAGTTCAAATTAAGAAAAAAAACTGTTTATAGCTGTTGTGATATTTTAGTTTAATTGTTTTTGAGTAAAAGTATTTCTTTTATTTCCGGATTGTTGAAAGTTCTCGCCTGATCAGAAAACACTATGATTCAAGTTTTCTTTCATGATTTCTCGCATTTTGTTTTCTGTAAAGAAAATCCAAAAATCAAGGTTCTGGTCAAAATATAGATTTTTGACAAAAAACATGTTTGTTCAATTATACGATTTATCACCCTTCCTTTGAAACTATAATTTTACCGTGACTATCTCGTAGAAGTGTTTTGCTGGCCAAAAATCTCCCCTAATGTTGTTCTTTTTTTTGGTGTGGCACTAGTTGTGTCTTTGTGCCATTTTCGGGTAATAATGTTGTTATTTTTGTCACAAACCAGCTTTCACAGCACGCGATCAACTAAGTCACCTATTCTGGACCGGCCTCAACGGCACTTCCATCTTCAAGAACCCATTTCGCAAAGACACTGAATGCAGCCTGCAGCTTAATAAAATTATGACTTACTCTTGTTAGTACACTTGTTGATCTAGTCTTTTGGCAGTCTCATCATCGACGACGACGGCGTCTACCGGAGGATTTGCAACGTCTTTTATACCTTTCTCGCCTCTGTGGCGGGGTAGGAGTAGATCTAGGGGTCTGATCACTTGTTCTAAGACACTGCCAGCGATGTGGACGGTCCCCAGTGGCATCATGCAATCTTTTACTCAAAACCAGCAGCAATATCACAAATAAAATGATCAGGGCTATAAGTGATGGGCATCCGTTCTTCAGACGGCTGGTCCAGTGGTCATCGTAGCCGGTAAACCCTCTGACTTCACTCGATCGGGATTCCTTTCTCAAACCAACTTGTTTTTGAAACGACATGGTTTTGCGACTAACCCATTCTGTGTATTAGCGAAGACATTAGTCACTGTTTATTACAAAATGTTAGTCACTAATCTTTCACTCCATTTGCGAGAAATGTTTTATTTTAATGTTTTGAATGAAATGTTTTATTAAGGATTGGGCCTGGACATTTTTACTGTTTGTTTTGACGTTATTGGCAGTTTTTGGATTTTGACACAGATTTATCTATAGTGTAGCGTACTTCTCTCATCTTGCTATTTCTATTCAATTTCCAAAGACAATTCAATAGCCGAAACCGAATATTATGTTTGTTTTGACTTTTATCCATAATAATAATATTATAAAAGCGAAAGTGAGTTTGTATGTTTGTTACGTCTTCACGCCTAAATGAATAAACCGATTTTGACGAATTTTGGTACAGAGATAGTTGGGACCCTGGAGACGGACATAGGCTTTTATTAAAAAAAAGTGGGATATGAGGGAGAACGAGGGAAAACTTAGCGTTGCTATTACAAATCAATAAGGCGCAAGAGCAAAAACTGCAGGTAACAGGTACCGAATTTAACGCGAGCGAAGCCGCGGGAAAAAGCTAGTAAAAATTATATAATTACTAGCTTCCGCCCGCGACTTCGTCCGCGTGGCATAGTTACTTTGGGCTAACGCTAACCTTAACCCGCGTGATGATCGAAAAAAAAAATATCTTTCTCCCTCCTTTTCTTCCCTCTTTCTCCTCCTTTTCTCAATTTTTTTTAGCCTATGTCCGTCTCCAGGGTCCCAACTATCTCTGTGCAAAAAATCATCAAAATCGGTTTAGTCATTTAAGCGTGAAGAGGTAACAAACAAACAAACTCACTTTCGCTTTTATAATATTAGTAAGGATAGTAAGGATTCTCGAAGAAAAATGTTAGAAAATAAAAAAGGAATATAATGTATATCTGGCACTTGTCACAAGTGCATATTACATAGATTATATATTTATTCCTAAGTATGTTGGTGTCGGCTTTCAATCGAACCGTATAGGTACAAAATTAAAAGAAAAATATTGTTGCCAACGTGTTTTATTCAGTCCTAAGAACAGGTATTAAATTAACAGTTTTATCTGAGAGTATTTAATTTTGAAACTAATCAAGTTAGGACGACATTATTCTTTTATAGTGCGTCCGCACTGTTCACAACGATCACCACGCCAGTGTATTTTGTCAAAGTTTTTGTGCAGGAACCATAAAAAAAATGACAATGTGACAAGTACCAATGCATAAAAAGTCGCCAACCGGGCTCCCGCAACCGCTTTCGACCCTGACTTGGAGCCTGCGCCCGTGACCCATTTCCATGATGTAGTTGAGGTTATGGTGTCATGAGAAGGGCCTTTGCTGTAGGGGGCGCTAGTGGAACTACGGGGAGCACTAATGGCGGCGCTGTGTGAGGCTTCCAAAGCGTTGTGAGGACCTCCTAAGGCTATCTGGAGAGCGTAGACCAAACTATTTTTCTCTTTGGATAGAGATTGTATCTGAATACTCTTGGTTTTGGCTGCGGCTTTCGGGCCGATCTTAAACAAAAATTTGAGCTTTGGTTTAGGACATCTGAGAGGCATTTTTGATATTTTCTATCGTTTTAACCCATGATAAAGAAACTTTAAATCTTCTTTCTGCACAAATTTCACGAGCACTTGTTTAGTTGTAATTTTCCGTTACATCTTAGGTTAGCGTTGCTCCGAAATGTTTTTATTTAAATTACAATTACATCGGTATTTTTTATTCTTTATGGATAAAACGTGTGCACATTGGTCCAAAACAACATCTTCGAGGTATGTTTTGACATAACTGTTTTGACAAATCGTAACTTTTTTTTAAATCTTTGCCCGACATGGTAATTCTCCAAAATCATGGGTGCGTTCACAAACGTTTATATACTGTCAGACCCGAAACGAGTATCTGTAGAGGCCATAAAAATATTTGTTCCGTGCGAGGATAAACCCACGACACGCAGCGCCTCAAACCATCGCTCAGCCACTGCGACAACCGTGCTCTCCATCTTTTTATTCCACTTCACTTGCTCTGGAGCCTCAAAATCCAACCCACATGTTGATTTGGGGTCCAGGGTACGATCTTCAATTTCACTAAGAATTTCTCACTTGCGAACAGCCTACAGCTGGGATGGCAAGCTGATTGGCACGCGTACCATTAACGGTACGACATACGGCACAACATTTTGGGCACCCATATTTTCATCTACTAAGCCTGCGAGCCATTACTTTCAGAGGTGAATATCATTAAATATAATAGTGCCATGAAGTGCTACTAACATAGTTGTTAAGGATGGCGATATATATGTTTGTCTGTAAGGTATTTATCTATGGACCTAAGATGCCTGAAATAAATGTTTTATTTATTATTTATTTATTAACCTCTCGAGTACTTACTTACTCGATACTCGCTTGGAAACCATTTGGAAGATGACTGACAGTTCAGCATATATAAATCTACTAAAAGTCGGAAAGACCATGAGTTGTCTTTTAGTAGATTTTAGTTGACAACTCTAGTACTTTAAAATTTGTTTGACTTACTTTGAAATTTGCAAGTCACACTCTTACTATTATTTGAATTACACAACTGGAGAACTGATTCATTTTTTTTTCTATACAGAGCAAAATGCTTTTTTTTGTAGTAAAAGTATGAGTTTTAGGTTGGTAGGTAGTATTTAGATTTTTAATAATAACTATTTCAAATATGTCGGGCATGGCACCGTCCGCGCGTCCGGGTGAATCAATTCGTCACATTATCTGTGGTTGTTCTCGCCTTGCTAACGGAGAGTACTTGTATAGACACAACCTTGTAGCCAGGATTATCCATTAGCAACTTGCTCTAAAATACAGCCTTGTGGAATCGGAAGTGCCGTACTATAGGTATGTGCCCGACCCAGTTCTCGAACATGGCAATATCACATTGTACTGGGATCGATCCAGCATTACTGACAGGACTATTGTTGCAAATAAACCTGATATAGTGGTAGTGGATCGATCAGAGCGGCGCGCAATGATTGTTGACATAACGGTCCCACATGACGAGAACCTTGTGAAAGCCGAAAAAGATAAACAAATCAAGTATATTGACTTGGCTCGCGAGGTTGTCGACATGTGGGACGTGGACTCAGCGATCATTGTGCCGATAGTCGTTACAGCCAATGGCTTAATTGCCAAGAGCCTCGACCAACACCTGAGAAGGCTCTCGTTAGGCAGCTGGATCAAGGGCTTGATACAGAAAGCGGTACTCCTGGACACGGCTCGTATTGTTAGGAGGTTCCTTTCTCTGGAGCCCTGACCGCCGGTAGCTTGGATCCTGTTCCCGATACCGGTGGGCTACTATTTTTATATTTTTTAATGTTTTTGTATGCTTTTTTATTAAAAAATATTCAAAAACGTAATTGTATGTAAAAAAACAATAAATGAACTAATTCAAAATGATTATACACGGCACGTCTATGGCCTCATCCTATTTTAGTCCATAAAGGAGCCTGGTTATTTGATGATTACCCAAAAAAAAAAAGCTCAAAGGAAAATTAAAAACAGATTAAGAATATTTTTTTAAAGGAAGAGGTGCTCAATTCGACTGTATTCTTTTGTATGTTTGTACATAATTGTTATGGGGATTTTCCATCAAGAATTTATATTTATTTGTATGTTTGTAACTGTTATGGGGTTTTTTCCATCACGAACTTCTAGTAGCTGCCACGGAGTCTGGAATTGTGTGCACCCTATTACATGAGACTTATCTAGCGAAATGTGGGTGTACTTTTAGATACACCTCTGCCGTCTAGGGGGTCTAAATTGGCCCCTTAAGCAGAATCATAATATGTAAATAATATCTATGAATTACGTTAACACTAGCCGGTCCCCGCGGCTTCGCCCGCGTGATATCGAAAAAAAAGTATCCTACGTGTTATTCCAGACTATAATCTACTTCTGTGCCAAATTTCATCAAGATTCGTTCAACCGTTTTGATGTGAAAGAGTAACAAACAAACGTCCATCAATCCATCCTCATCCAATGTTTGTGAGGATGGATATAGGTATTAGTAGGATATTCTAAATGCCCTAATATGCTATCCTATATCCTACATTAGTGGTTTTCGTAAAATGACCACAAAAAGACAGTTCACAATAAAGTTAAAGTTCTTAAAATAAATAAATAAATTTTAACGTAATTCGTATTATCATCCTACTACGATTCTGCTAAAGTGACCATTTTGAACACCCAGGCATGATGTTATTTGTGTAAAATAAAATATCATGTTATTACTTATAAAATTTCCAAGGTCTGGCTTGCTCGCAACGACTTCTCGTTTCCAAAAAGAACTATCATCCATACCAATCCTTACCTACTAATATTATAAAAGCGAAAGTGAGTTTGTTTGTTTGTTACGGCTTCACGCCTAAATGGCCGAACCGATTTTGATGAATTTTGGTACATAGATAGTTGGGACCCTGGAGACGGATATAGGCTATATATTTATTTTAAAAAAAGATATTTATATTTAAAAAAAGTGAGATAAGGGGGGGGGGGGAAGATTGAAGAAACGGGGAGAGAAAGATATTTTTTTTCGATCATCACGTGGGTTAAAGTTAGCGTTAGCCCAAAGTTAACTATGCCACGCGGGCGAAGTCGCGGGCGGAAGCTAGTTTGATTAGATTATATACGAACACTCGCACACAGGTAACCGTATGCAATTTACGATGGCCATTGATCCTACAATAGCGCTCCTCCTCGCCTTACAATTCAACCACAATGAATATTGTTTTAATACACTACCTCGAAAACCGACGCTTATAGCACTACGATTAGGTTCCACACTTTATTTTTTTAACTTGCCCCACACTAAGAATTTCTCCTGTATCGTAGGTGCGTTTACAATATAGTACATTACGATATTAGTGCGTTAAGATGGTTATAACATGCGAGTCGGAATTTCAGCCCGAGCCGAAGGCGAGGGCGTAATTGAGCCGAGCATGTTATAACCAATACGCACGTATATCGTACGACGTTTTTTAACACATTTGCGAGGAAACAGAAAAAAAAACGTTCACAATACAAGTACAAAGAAAAGAAAATTTGAGAAAAATGGCGCGAGGATTATTTTCTACCCTGGCTGCGTGAACATGTTGGCAAGGACACTAGAGCATGCAGCCAAGTTTTTAAATTACCGAATAAACTGTTTTTTTTTTTTAAATTTTAAATAAACTCAATCTGTGATTGCACACTGTTGCTTTCCCGCCATTTTAACAGCGCGCTAGCGCTGCCTACTGACTGGCGCCGCGCGGCGATTAGTTCGAAATTTGAACAGCTACAGCGCGCTTCTCACTAGCTGGAGTCGTGCGGCGGCGATCAGTTCCAAATTTGAAATGGCAAATAATACTGTTATGGAATTTGTATTGACTATAACTTAACTATTTGCTTTGGTAACACACGCGTTTTTTATGACCCTCTTTACATATTTAAAACCGGTGGAATTATATCAGCTTTACGAGCAAGGGTGTTAAAAAGTATTTAACTCACATACACAAACAGTAGACCCAGAACAACTATTAAAAATATTTGTTCCGTGCGGGGATCGAACCCACGATACGTAGCGCAGCCACTGCGCCAACCGTGTTGTTAACTTTTTTTCCCATATCTCAACTAGTGTTTTATTTTTAACAACAGGAAATATATCCAAATATAGGAATTTAACAACAGTCGGCATTGCATTTTTTTAATCACAGCAAAAAAGTGCTTGTTTAAAAACATAAAAAAATCGAATTGTTTTATGAACAGAATATTTTTTATTTGAACAGAATAAACATCTTATTTTTCTTTTATAAATAAATCAAAATTCAATTTAATTTTGTCCAAAATTTAAAAAAAAACTTTTTTTTTCAATATTTGCCTGTTTTGTGGCACACTGTCATTGCGGCAAACACTTGAATGGAAAAAGATAATTAAAACAGTTTCATTATTATTTAATGACGAAAATACTTTTCGTTCTGTTATTGAAAATCAGCATTTGTTGCTGCAATTTCCAACTACACAACAAAACGATTTGCGCCTCGTCTGCAATGACAAAGTTTTCCCACTCGTATCATAATATACTATTTTCAGCACTCAGTAATATTTACGGACGGTCACCATTCTTCAATTTGAATATTTCACGTCACTTTTTCGTAGCGATTCATAGAAGACCTCTACTATAATTTCAACAGCGTGGTTCCAGCAGTGTTGGAGTAAAATAGGTGTGACATACGGACAGACAAACAGATTGACGGACTGATCCAGTCTATTAGCGTGTCGTTCTCTAAAAGTGCGATATTTGATGTAGAATGTAGATAGATATTGTGCGGTGCTAATGAATCTGGCATCCAACGCGGCAATGCTGCCAGCCTTCTGGGCACTTTTCCTGTTGACAGCGTTGCGGACGAATTTTTTGACGCCCTGTAATTATTTGACCATTTTTTAAACTTATACATATTTTATTATTAGTTCATATCTATTTAAAAAAAAAAAACGTTCCGCCCTACGAATTTCTCCTGTATCGTGGGTGCATTTACAAACATTTAAACTCACATACACTAACAGCCAGACTCGAAACAACTATCTGCAGGTCATACAAATATTTGTTACGTGCGGGAATCGAACCCGCGACACGCAGCGCAACAGTCGATCGCTCAGCTACTGCGCCATCTGTGCCGTCAAATCTATGTATAGTTTGTAAATAATAGTAGTTGATTTAATAAGATAAATACAAATAACTAATCTGGCATCTGGACTTCTTGACGCCACTCTCCTAAGAACAGGCGGCCTTCCGTGAGAGCCCTCACCTTCGTTTTTGCTTAGGATGGATGACCGAGCTGTCTGACAGTAAACTTTAATGCTCGGATGTCACAATTTCACACCATGTCTGAGTAATTATGTTATTTAATTAACTCGTTAAAAAACTTGTCCATACAATATGTACTGAGTACAAAAATCTGCCCGATTCCTTGGAGAATTCCTCGAGAATGTCTCTTCCATCTGCTCTTCAGGAATTGGGAATCAAAGATGACCTTCTAAAATCATCATCTCTTAGCATTTTCCCAACTGGTGAACTAGCTTCTAATCCTTACCGGTTTTAAAATAACAAGGTTGGAACATTAGTATTTTGAATGGAGAGAAACCTCCACCACCCAGTTTATAACTGGGTAAAACCTCTATCCAGATGCAGTGGTATACCAATACTAGCTTATGACCCCGGCTTCGCCCACGCGGAGTTCGATAATTATCCCGCTGCTGGATCGTACTACAGGAATAAAAGTGTCTTATATTATGTTAATTATACAGGTTATAAACTATTTGTATGCCAAATTCCATCGAAATACGGTCAGTAGTTTTTGTGTGAAAGAGTAACAGCACACATCCTTACATCTTCACAAACATTTTATAATATACAGTGAGAGTAACAAACATACATACATCCATCCTCACAAACATTCGCATTTATAATATTAGTACGGCCCGCCCTGCTTTGGCCTGCACGGGTGCAAAGTAGATACTAATATGCTAACATAAATACATATAAACCTTCCTCTTGAATCACTCTATTTATTATAAAAAACCGCATCAAAATCCGTTGCGAAGTTTCAGAGATCAGCATACATAGGGACAGACAGACAGTGGGAGGCGACTTAGTTTTATACTATGTGACTAACTGGCGCACGCGGCTTCGCCCGCGTCATATCTATAAAAAAATCCTATGTATTATTCCAGACCATAATCTACCTATGTGCCAAATTTCATCAAGATCCATTCAGCCGTTTTGACATGAAAGAGTAACAAACGTCCATACATCCACCCTCACAAACATTCGCATTTACAATGGAAGATTTTACATTAGAGACAGCCTTCCACAACCACACTGGGCTACACGATACATTTTGGTAAGACTAGATGTCAGAATTTCCTGCTGCTAAACCTTTCGACTGTATTTCGGCTTCTAACGGCTGTATAATATTTGCAAGGTCTTATTTGCTTAGTACTGTTTGCACAGTAAATTATTACCTAAGTGCTCTTCAAAGCCATGTTTATTAGCAGTAAGATGCAACTTTAAATAAGTACCTCATAACTCATGTTAGTTCTTTGAAACGTAAACTAGGCAGAACAGTACAAAATAAGACCTTATTAATTTAAAACGGGATTTTTAGCATTTAATTTTCAAGCATAAACAAACTCGACTAAAAAGTGAAAAATAACTTTACTTCCAGAAATCTGTGACTTTTGTCTGTTTTGTTGACTGTTTTGCCACCGATTTCCGGAAGTAAAGTTATTTTCCAGTTTTAGGTTATTTTTTTGCAAAAACGTTTTTTTATGTCAGCATTTTCAGTTTTTTTATCGGGTTTTCATTTTCCATTGTTACTACAAGATAAGCAGATCGGATGATCTGATCTTTATAGACGATAGCTCATACATAAACTACCCAAGCAATACAAATAAAATTAATATGGGACCATCTCGGGAGTATATCCTTTCGAACAAAAAAATAATTATGAAAATCGGTCCACAGTTGGTGGAGTAATCGGTGAACAAGAAAAAAAGAAATACGTATCTAGAAAGAAAGAAAGGAAAAAACAATTATTAGTCGCAAATTACGACGAGCACACAAAATAATAAAAATAAACATTAAACAAAACTGCAATTGACGGCGATACGGACGAATTTTTTGACGCCCTGTAATATTCCATTTTTTACTTGTATATGTTACTGTAAAAGCCCGAACTACGGTAAATCTTAAGATTTTCCAGTAAAACCTAAGATTTACCGATTATTAATGGTAAATGTCCATATAAGTTTGGTATTCGAACTTTTACCATCATTTACTTGGTAAATCTTAGGATTTACATTAAAGGAACGGTAAATGTCGAATAAAATCGGGTGCACCCTTTATAGCAGAACTTTTTATGTCATAATTTTATTTTGCATAACAACGGATAGCATAAACTTCATTTCGTAGAAAATTGTTTGGCAGACACTCATTTAACATACATTCAAAACTCATAATTTTGTAAGTCAGAATTATCTCTAGACATAAGTTTCATATCCATAATATTTAAAAGTAGAAACATCATAGCGCAGAAAGTTCACAGTCAGAATCGTCTTTTGGCATATATTTCATACCAATAATCATTAAACGGCAGAATTGTCATATCGCAGAAAGTTTATAGTTAGAATCATCTTTGTCATTATTTGTTGTCATTTATTTTAATTATTTATTTCTTGGAAATAATGTCATTTAATTCAATAAGTAATTATCCTAATCTAAATAGTTCAGTTATGAGTAAGCTACTATAAACAATCTCTTTTTTCTATTAATGCAAGTCGTTTCTGCCACTCGCCGGCCGCTGCCGCAGCACAGCTCGCTACGCTCGCTCGGCTCATGCGTAGGGGTCACAGTTCTAACCTAACCTAACCTACCCGTTTCTTTTTTTTTAAGGAATTAACCTAATCTAAATAGTTGAGTTCCGGGTAACCTACTAAAAACAATATCTTTTTTTCTATATTATTCCCAAAAAATCTTATTTTTGCCTTAATATTTTTTGTATAATTGTAACTCACTGTATCAGTTCACGCCAAAATATTGGAAACTCAAAATAAATAACAAACATGGTAAATACCCCGTTTTAACCGTTAATAATACTGTTTAATTAAAATTATTCTTAATGAAATTCTGCCATCTGTATAATATGAAAAGTGAAATTATACTAAATAATCATCGCTCTAAATGCACATTATGCTAAACGATATAATGCTAAATTTGAACTCTGCCAATCGTAATTATACTAAATTTCATTCTGCCATCTTAAAAGTATGCCATTGTAAATTCGGAGTTTTAAACAACCAAACGATAATTATATCAAATAATTTTTACGCCTTATTATTCCTAAAACCAACATTTACCAGCCCACATTGGTAAAACCTAGCATGTACTGAATTGGAATGGCAAAAGTCCGAAAAAGTCGTCCCTTTATAATAAACTAGCTTTTGCCCGCGGCTTCGCTCGCGTTAAATTCGGTAGCGCCTTATTGATTTGTAATAGCAACGCTAAGTTTACCCGTTTCTTCCCTCTTTCTCCCTTATATCTCAATCTTTTTTTAAAAAAATAGCCTATGTCCGTCTCCTGGTTCCCAACTATCTCTGTACCAAAATTCATCAAAATCGGTTTTAGCCATTAAAGCGTGAAGAGGTAACAAACAAACAAACTAACTCACTTTCGCTTTTATAATCTATCTTCTATCTATCTATCTATATATATAAAAATGAAACCCGTTTCCCGTTGTCACGCCATAACTTGAGAACGGCTAGACCGATTTGGCTGATTATTTTTTTTTAGTTTTCTAATACTCTGTAGAAGGTTCTTACGGAAAAAAATATTAAAAAAGGTTTTGGAAAAATTGAAAAAAATACATTTAATTTTGCATATTTTAAAAAACGCGCGTAACGAATGTCAATGTCATTCACAGTCATAGACTATGTTGAAAGAGCATCGTTTGTTCGGAAATGTGGTTACTTAATTAAATTCTATCGCACTAATTTACAATTTTTTTTTAAAGGGGACCCCGGGTGTGTTACCCCGAATTTAACGCGGGCGAAGCCGCGGGCCAAAAGCTAGTATTATATAAATATAATATATATATATATATAACATATATATAAGGATACTAACATAAAATAAGGAAATAATTAAGAAGTTAATTAAAATAATTTAAGGATACTTACATTTACCAACTCAAGTCGGTAAATCTTAGGTTTTACTGGAAAATCTTAAGATTTACCGTAGTTCGAGCTTTTACAGTAACATATACATATATTTTTATTATTAGTTTGTGTCCATTTAAAGGTTGTAATATTTAGTAATTAATTTAATTAATATATGATGTATTTCGTTAGAAGTTGCTTAAAAATATTATAAAAACTGCAAAGCATCACAAACATTTACAAATACATAATTATATATAGGACAAAATAAAAATAGCTTGCACGTCGTGACTGCGACCGGTAGGTCACCACTCAGCATGATGCTGTGCCATGGGAGCCCACAGCACAGCGCTGGTTTTCAATGGTCAACCCGTGAGTAAGAAAAATATCTACGAACATAAACCTCCTTCTTTTTTGAAGTCGGTTAAAAAGCTTACCACGGGTGTTGGGTGTGAAAGACAACATCTGTTTATAACTGTCTAATGGTGCTTTTACAAAATCATTATAATTTCTGCATTGGAACTGAAAAAATAAAACATTTCAAAACCATAGTTGATGGGAATCATTGGAATGTTGGCAGATTTACGCAGCTTTTGGTTAATTTTAAACAATTTGAAAAAACTACAATATTTCTTTTATTTTTATTACAAAATATTGGCGTGGGACGTAGTAGCAATTAAAACCTATAAATTAAAGTGTATTTCCAATCTGAATGACTAGACTATGGAAAATATCGAACAAATATTTGAATAGCAAAAAAATATTTGATCGCTAGGAGACTATTGCTGTGTGTACGAGTATTATCCTCCCACGTACTGCCATTTTACTTCTGAGGCTGAACGGACGGTTGCCCTCAGTCGTGTACCGTTTGGCGCGAAAAAAACATACGCACTCTGTACTCCGTGGTCCGCACATTGGGTGTTTTACAGTGTCGTTTTGTACAAGAAGGTTGTTTATAAGGTGTGTGCCGCATCTCTTGTCGTTGTTTGCCGTAAATCGCGAGACAGAGAGAATCGCTGTTGTCCGAACGCCAAAACTATGTACCGGTTAGTGCGTATTTTTGTTTAATTTTTATATTTTAAGTGATTACCTATTCAATTTTAATTTATTCGAATGAGTTCAAGTTCAAGAGGCTGTTTGGTGTTTAATCAGTGTCAGTGTATTCTTTTGAGTTTTTGAAAATGTTATCCAGGTATAAATAGGTACATTTTGTTTTCAATTTCATTTCTTGTCTATGTTCCTCGGTTTGACGTCAAGTCTATGGAATGCAAATCTCGCGAGATTGGGAATCAAGCGAGATCTCGCGAGTTTATGAATATCAGTACTGCGAGATCTCGCGAGATTGGCAGTTTTGTGTGTTTTTTTTTTGCAAATAATCACGATAATTGAATAAATTAGGAAAAAATAACAAAAATTACAAGTATAAGAAGAATATATTATAAATATTTTTTTATTTATAAATATATTTATAATAAATATTTATATATAATATTTATTTATTTATAAATATATTTATCTTCGCGAATTTTTTAAATAGATTTTCATGCATCAAACATTATTTGCATTTCTGTCTATATTTTTTTAATAAACATCGAAGTAGTAGATAAACTTTGAAGTATCTATCAAATAACAAATGAAAGAAACAACCAGTCCTTAATATCAAACAAAAATTCTCACATATAATACCACAAGAGCTTCAAAATTATCGGGTATTTTCCGATAGGTTCGTTGCAAACAAATGAAGGAGTCAAGTTTTTCTTTTCAGGTTAAAAAATCACGAGCGCGAAGCGCGAGTGATTTTTCCTGAAAAACTTGACGATTTTATTTGTTTGCAACGAACCTATCGGGAAATGCCAGATAATTTTGAAGCTCGTGTGGTATTCGGGGGATTATTTTTCCGTCCCAAATGTCGGCCAATAGAATTGCACAAACTCCAAATCGACTCATTTTCATGCAAAATCTCCAATTTTCACAATTGAATTCAACCTGTCAGTTTGACGTGTGGTTAATTTGACTGGATCATGTTTTGTTTTTATGCATAGCAACGACCAGAGAAAATTTTCAAAAAATTATCAGTTTATTACCATGTAGGTTGTACCACGTGACGTCGAATGGTGCAATTCTATTGGTCGATATTTGGGTCGGAAAAATAATCTTAGTAATAAAACAGTTCTTTTGTTACTATGTGAATATGTGATTTGATACTTATTATCTAAGTTAAGTTGACAGTAGTAGTCATCATTATTATAAATTAGATATTACAGATTAATTACCAAAAAATACCAATAAGTCAGACTATTAGAAATTTTATGCTCGAGTACAATCTCGTTAAACGATAAATATCGCCTTTTTTTGTCCGAGATCAATCTCGCTAAAAACGGCCAAGATCTCACGAGATCGCATTCCCTAGTCAGTCACGTACTTATTTTCATCCAGAGTTTAGGCAGACCCCAGGGGTGTACCTTATAGTACACCCACAATAGGCACGTTATGTTTTAGTCTCATGTTATAGGGTACGAGCCAAAAACATCCTGAAAGAAAAACCCAATAACACTTTGCTCTTTGCTCAACCTGGGAATTGAACCGCGGACCTCATGCTCAGCCGTCACGGCTTCGACCACTGAACTAACAAGGCTGCACCTCGATTAGAATTCTATCAAAACACGGATTTGCACAAACGGTACACCCATGAGAAACCCCAACCAGTTTTGTGTTAAATAAATAAGAAAACATGGCTATATTTATATTGTAAGTATATAAATAATGTTATGAATTATAATGAACATCGATTATCATAAGTAATTGCGTAGATGATATACTTACGTAGTTAAAAATATATTTACTTTTTATTAAGCGGGGGTGGGCGGGGGTTAGAAAAAACACGCTTAGGTAATCACAAAAATATCGGAAAAATACAAATGATTGTCTCATTCCATCAAACCCGTCCCGTCTCGCCCCGGTTTGCAATAAATATTTTTGGGGGACGAAGAGAGAGAATTTAATGTGACATGCGTAAAATATACTTTTATCAATAACTAGCTTTTGCCCGCGGTTTCGCTCGCGTTAAATTCGGTGTAATACAGTTCCCTTTCCTGATTTGCAGGTACCTACTACCTGCAGTTTTTGCCCTTGCGCTTTATTGATTTGAAATAGCAAAGCTAAGTTTTCCCTTTTCTTCCCTCTTTCTCCCTCATATCATTTTTTTTAAATAGCCTATTTCCGTCTCCAGGGTCCCAACTATCTCTGTACCAAAATTCATCAAAATCGGTTTAGCCATTAAGGCGTGAAAAGGTAACAAACAAGCAAACTCACTTTCGCTTTTATAATGTTAGTAAGGATGTTTTTTTAAAAACCCAAGCAAGTTATTTTTGTCTCAAAACAACTATGTATGTATTTACTATTTTACTGCGTCTTATATTAAAACTTATACCAAAACTTCTCAATATTTAAATAATACACGTGATGCTTTGAGTGGGGAGAATTAGTCTAAAACCTCACAACGTATCATCTAAAAAACCTCGCGTGATTAAGGGATGGCCCCTAATTAGTTTAAAAAAAAATTACCTACCTAATCAAATTAATTACGCAGTTCTTTATTTTGGTTAAAATTACTCTCCACTCTCTTACTAGGTAGCTGTTTTTGTCATCAAATAACTCCCCCCACTCTGGGCGTAGCGTTAGACTTTTATTGACTAAAACCTATCCATGTTCCTCCTTTTGCCCTTTGTGTTCCAGGGCCGCGGTATCTCTTTGGAACAACCCGCAAACCTGGCTCTTACTCAGTCTGCGTTCGACTTAAATACTAACATAAAGTGCCTGCCTACCGAATACAATTCCTGGTTATTCTTATTTTGAACTAGCTTTTGCCCGCGGCTTCGCTCGCGTTAAATTCGGGGTAACACAGTTCCCCTTGCGCCTTATTGATTTGTAATAGCAACGCTAAGTTTTCCCTTTTCTTCCCTCTTTCTCCGTCACATCCCACTTTTGGTTGGTTTGGTTCCCAACTATCACTGCACCAAAATTCATCAAAATCAGTTTAGCCATTACGGCGTGAAAACGTAACAATTGTTTGTTACGTTTTCACAAACAAACTCACTTTCGCTTGTATAATATTATTGGTAAGGATTAATTTCCACGATTCAAGGTTAAGCCGCGCATACCAAGGTCAATCTGTGTATGGGTGACAAAAGCATGTTAACGTCACATTGACAGTCGTTACAGGTGCACAGTGGCCTGAAAGTCTGGCAACCTGTCTTGCCAAGAGGTAGGTAATGTAAAAGGTTTGATAACATTGTCGTTGCATTGTTCAAACCTGTGACAGTACAGTGCAGGCTAGTTTGCAAAGACATTCAAATACTCAAAGTTTTAAACAAAGATTTTAAAAGAATAGATGGGCTTAGCCTTGTTATTTTCATTCTTGTGTGAGATGTGCCACTGAAAATATCATTTAAAATAAAATCTTGAAAGTATTTTGGCTTTGACGACACGTTTGGCGCAGTGGCTGAGCGATCGACTGCTGCCCTGCGTGTCGCGGGTTCAATCCCCGCACCGAACAAATATTTGTATGGCTTACCGATAGTTGTACAGGTCTGGCTGTTTTTGTATGTGAGTATAAATGTTTGTAAACGCACCCACGATACAGGAGAAGTTCCTAGCGTGGGGAAACGATAAAAAAATGCGCCAGTAGTAACTGGGTTGTGGAGGTCAGATAAGCAGTCCCTCCATGTAAAATGGTATTCAACTGCATTCAGTAAGACAATTTTTTTTATTCAGTAGGTAATACTAGGAAGCTGACCCGAATAAATTGATGATGACGATGACACTGAAAAACTTCGATTCTGAACTTAGTTACTTAATACATAGCGTTGGTCCTACATTTCGTATTCTGTTTAAAAACTTTAGCCTAGGAAGTACCTGCCTGCAAGACAAGTAGGTATGTATTTATATCCCACGTAGGTATTATAAAACACCGCGGTCATTCATTGTCAATTTAGCAAACAAGGTACACACGTCAAAAAGATTTAGTAGGTAGGTATTATAGGTAGGCGCGTTAGTGTTCCACGAGCGTCTCAAAGAGATGTCAGCAAAGCAAAGGGGCATGCCAGTGCCACCGCCTGCTGGGGTTGCTGGTTGTTCGAAAGAGATATCGCGGCCTCGAAATACTATGGGGAAAAGAAAGAATATATGGATTTTAGTCGAAAGCAGATTGGGTATGCCCTTAACAGAAATACCTTCACAACAAACATATTTACGCTTTTTATTTCAAAAGATTCTCTCAGACAATAGGTATGTGGCCAAAAATCTTAACTTATGAACTTACTCAATGACGTCATCAATTCATTAGGTATCTTCTCAAAACATGATCCTGCCTTTTTGTCGCGCAGTAGGGTAGGGATAAAATAGGTAGGTACCTACTTAAAAAATATTTGGCTAAAAAAATAAAAATAAAAAAAGTTTTTTTTTCGTAAACGAAATAAGTATTTTTTGCATAATAAGACGTAGAAGAATAAAATATGTATTTAAGACGATAACTCATATAAACTACCCAAGCAATATAAATAAATATTGATATGGGACCCATCACACTTTCAATGAAAAAAAAAATATGAAAATCGGTCCATAGCTGGCGGAGTAATCGGCGAACAAAAAAAAATTGGGTCGAACATAGACCGTCCTCGTTTTTTGAAGTCGGTTAAAAAAGAGAAACTGCGTAATTAAACTGCTAGACACTGCTACTAGCACTGTCCAATAAAATCGCGATCGTGTGCCATTGAACTCGATTCCCGATGACTCACATCCATTGGAGATCCGAAAAGAACACCAACACTTTGGCCTCTACACGACGCCCAATAAAAAAACCTGCCTAGCTGATAACTTATCAATTACGCCACTAGTACAATCGTAACTAAATAACAATTAAAAACACGCATTCACAGCTTAGTAGCGATAAAACACAACATGATTGTATTAGTAAAAAACTATTCATTGTGATTCACACAATACTAGGGGAATTGCATTATGCGGCAATTAAAACAGACTGAGTGATTAATTCACTGATTTTAAGATACTATTTCATGGCTGGCGCGGCACTGGGTGGTTAACACTGGTTTGTTTTGGTCGTAGGTAACAGGCAATTACATTTTCCCTGGGTGATACAATCCACAAGTTTCTTGAAAGGTAAACCTAAATAGAGAATAAGTAATAGCTCTAAAGGTCAAACCACTATAATAATATCAAAATTGGATCGGAGAAAGCAGCCGCACTATTATTTCTTAATCATCATCATATTTCCGAGACGTTTGTTCTGTACAATAATCCTTTCATCGTTATTTTTAAACGACTTCAAGTAAGGAGTTTCTATGTTCGACTGTTTTTTTCTTTATGTATCTTCACCGATTACTCCACCAACGGTTGCCCGATTTTCATAATTCTTTTATGTTCTAAATACTTTTGAGGTGATCACATATTAATTTAATTTACTTTTGACCACTCATCTACCTACCTCTTCTGCAATTTCAGAGAAATATATCTTTCTAAGTGTAGCGTAGCCTAGTATATTCTGTGATAGGTAGTAGACGCAACGGGTTTTTTATATTTACGAGTAAGTAACGGCCAATGTGCGTAAATCAGTTAGTTTAGATTAACTTGTTCATTTATTTATTTTACTACTAGCTTTTGCCCGCGGTTTCGCTCGCGTTAAATTCGGGGTAACACAGTACCAGTGCTACCTGCAGTTTTTGCTCTTGCGCCTTATTGATTTGTAATAGCAACGCTAAGTTTCCCTTTTCTTCCCTCCTTATCCCTCACATCCCACTTTTTTTTAAAAATTAGCCTATGTCCGTCTCCTGGTTCCCAACTATCTCTTTACCAAAATTCATCAAAATCGGTTTAGCCATTAAAGCGTGAAGAGGTAACAAACAAACTCACTTTCGCTTTTATAATATTAGTAAGGATTTTATGCACGCACATTAGACATACTAGGAAAATAACATATTATTTAAATACATAGGGTACTGTCGTGTTTAAAATTATGTGATATGTAGGGGCGTGTATTCGTCATGTCACATAGTTTTTTTTCTTCTTTTTGGCAACTGTGTCGATGTCACATAATTGCAAACCTTTTTCTTCTATTATATTCTCTATTCAAACAACTAGAATAACCGAAAGTTATTGCACGCTGCTTTTAAACCTTTACAGTACTGCTAATTTCTTATAAAATAACTGCCAGTAAACTTGCAAAAGGAAAAATGAAAAAGAAACGTAGAATTATAGTGAGTGAGAAAAGGGAGATCCAGCCAAGTGCGATTTAAACGAAAGCCGTATATTATTGATAAATCAAGTCGTATGATAAAGTCGTATTTATTGTAGCCGATAAAACTGATATTATTTTAATTTGTTTAAATAATTATCTCTAGTTTCAAAAATGTTTCATTTGAAATATAAAACATCACAGGTGCTGTTTCAGAACGCGCATATAAACATTATTTTAATCTATTCCGGTTAATTTTTCAAAAACACGTCTTAATGATCTCCGACGAATATTTTGTTGAAATATTGTATTTTATCTGTTACGATCACGTCTCACTACTTTACTGCACATTTTACGAACAATACAAGGTTAACTGAGATGATAAATTATATAATTATAATACTGCTGTAAAATTTTATTTTATTATAAAAGTCTATATAGTTTTTTCCCATTCGATTTTTGAAATACGAATTGAAACTAATGTCTTCTACGAACTGACTATAAGTATTTGAGATTTTTATATTTAGAATTACCCGTACAAGAGGTTTCATAATAAACGGAACACTCCTCACTCGAAACATAAAACTAAGCAAAAAAATGGTTTTGTATTAACTGATGCAATCAGTGGTGTAAAATGGTCAATAGAGCAGAATCATAATGGGATAATAATATGAATTACTAGCTGGCGCCCGCGGCTTCCCCCGCGTTATTTTGATAAAAAAGTATCCTGTGTTATTTTAGACTATAATCCGACAAACACAAACCTCTGTGCCAAATTTCATCAAAATCCGTTCAGCCGTTTTGAGGTCTAAAAGTAACAAACATTCATACATCCATCCTCACAAACATTCGCATTTTTTATAATATTATAAATGTAAGATGTAATGTTCGTTAAATTGTCTGATTCTATTTTAGTGTAAAAAACAGGGGATAAGATTATTTACGTTTACTAAAAATGTCAAAAATACAAAGAAAATACACCTAAATTATCCTGGCGCACTCAAGTCATAAAAGTGATCCTCAGCCCTCGCAAACTTTACCCACTCACAACCACAACTACAATTATACAACCCTCTCTCTCACTCGCTCTCTCTCGTGCTCTCTGTCTTTCTTAAACCATACTTGAATACGTTCCGGTATCGGTCTGTACCCCTTTACCGATACTATACTACATATATAATAGTATGACGTTACCATGGTCGCAAAGTGACATCCTTCGTCTGGGAATATTTAAAAAATGTAACGTTTGTGCATGGCGCCATTTTAGACCCCAGTTCATCAACATGGTATGGAAAAGCTATTCTAAAGTTATGAATTTGCAAGTCAGAAGAAAAGTTCAGTATCATGGTCCGCGAGACTAGATAGTCTCAGTGTAACACAATTAGCGCAACAATCTTTGTTCAATATGCTTTTGATGAACACAATGAAGAGTAACACAATGACCTAAGCTTGTATCACAAAAGACACGGATTTAGGTGTAAAAATATAAAGCCATAGTATTTCTACATATTTTATTTGTATATATATTTATTATATTGTAATAATGATCATTGCATATCACCATCCACCCTCGATCGACCAGCCATACTCTTTACTCCACATCCTGGAAAAAAGAAGAGCGTTTTTAACGTTCAACTGCCAGTAAGGTGCTGCCTGCCGTTTTGATTCTGAGCAAGGCGGCAGTGTCGCTCTGTTCGTGGTGATGCGTTGTTGTGTATTCGTTACTTTATTTTGAGTTGATGTCGATTGATGACCAACTTTAATTTATACTGGTCGCAACTGGGCGCAATACTGGTCTGTCGCGGCGGTAGGGTGACACTGACGCGCAGCATTGCTGCCGCGACATTGCTGCCTAGCTTGGAATGTAATCTCATATAAGCTTATAAAATTGTATGGGGACCATTAGTGTCGCGGCAGCACTGCTGCGTGCAGCGTGGTTAGGAATCATACCTTAACACGATGCGTCCTAGTCGCACGATGATTTCAAACAAACAGATTTCTACAGAGTATCTAAATTGAAGCTATTGCACGAACACAGGCAATGAATAGTTCATTGACCATTTTCATCGCACGACGCATCGTCTCATCGTAGGATCCTTGACAAATAGGTAGGACGAGACGCCTTTTTTTTGCGGATGGTAAATCATCAAATAACTTCCCCCACTCTGGGCGGAGCGGGGTATTAGACTAATTGTACTGACTAAAACCTACCCAAACCCTTCTATTGCCCTTTATGTTCCGGGGCCGCGGTATCTCTTTCGAACAACCCGCAACCCCGAGGACGAGACGCCTCGGGTAGCCTTAGGTCCTAATGCCTAATCAAGTGCAGCTAGAAGTACTTGTTTGTTTGTAGGTTTCAAAGTCTAAGGTTCTAAGTCAACCATAAAATGTAAATATTTGACAAAATTCTAAAGCTATTTTCTCATAAAAACGGTTTCTACTTTAAGATACATATATGTTAAGACCTATTTTGTAATAGTATGACTTCCAGAATACTATGTTCGTTAAAAGTTAAAACGTTTATCAATAACTTAGAATAAGATCGCTGCTTGATTTTTGCTCGTGGCTGCACTAAGTAAGCAGCAGACGAGCATTCAATGGAAAGAACTGGCCGTGTAAGGACCCCCTATACGCAACATTAAATGCTTCATCAAATTTACATCTTATGTGTGAGGAGTGCGATAAGACCGTGAGGCTCGTAGCCACTCACCCGCGCTTTTGTTTCCTGGATGGAGTAGAAGGCCTCGTGTCAAGGTTCACATCCTTGGCACTCTGCCTTTTTTTTTTAGGTTTATTTTTCCTATTCTTGATCTTATTCATAATCCTATCGTATTCCGCTGCTTCTCTTGCCATAATTGCTTCCGGATCGTTCTCTACACAAAGTTAGTAGTGCATAATATTAGATTATAGTTAGTATTTATTCAAATTAATTTATAGTAAGAAAGTTTGTACACATGACGGCACATCAACCTACACAAAACGATTTTAATCTGATCTCTCTACTATGGTTCGCACACCGTAGTAGAGAGATCAGCAGGGTTACCATGACATCTTATAGCAGTTCTTATTCCTGTGTGAGAAAGAGATGGTGCTAGACACCCTGTATAGCTCTGTCTCTTTCCCTCAGCGGAATAAGTTCTGTTTTAAAACGTTGTGGTAGGGTATTAGGATACACGTGAAAACTTTCAGGTTTAAAAACATAACGTCATCGTCGCGGGCTCTTGGGATTTATGTTTATGTTTGCCGGTTATGTTAAAGCGGCGTGCAGAACCAATCAAGATTCCGGTCATTAATACTACGAATTATTCTGTGCTCCGGCCTCTTTCTGATAAATTCTTGATGAAACCCCGATGTCGCTTTGCTTGATCTGGAAATCGAACCCCATGCTCAGTAGTTCAGCATGTGACAACTACGCACGAGTCTAACGGGAGTCGGTTCTAAGTAACGAATCCGTACGAACTTCGTCTCCTATAGATTCAAAACTTTCTACCCCTATTTCATACCCCTAGACTTAGGGGAGTATTTTTCTAAAATCCATTCGGATGTCTTCGAGCTGTGCATTGATAATCAGTCAGCATAAAATATTCTAGTATATATAAATAAGGCTTAATATATAAGGCTTCTGGCGGACTATTAGCCGCGATCGACCGGTCGATCGCAATCTACCGGTCGATCGCGGTAAGGCAAACAAAATAAATACGTCCAACAGCAACAGTATCATATTGTGTGATTTTTTATAAAAATAGGTACCTATAGGTATAGATACTGAACTACACGTTAGATTCCATACTTAATATTAAAATTTATGATTGAGTAGCTACTTACTGGTTTTTGACATTAATATTTCATGGTAGTCCGTGAACCCTGACTCTGGTACAGGAATGAACTGATATTTATCTTCCATCTCAGTAAGCATATCACACAAATGTGATATGACCGTTCCCATTTCCAAAACGTTTGTGTACATATACATCATGTATGGGCTTGGCATATATGGTTTATTTATGTCCGTGTAAAAATAATCTACTGCCATGTTATATATTTCTAACATTTTTGTATATTTCGATATTATTTCGCTTACTAAATAGCCGACTTCAAATTGTATATTATTTTCATACATATATCGCAATGAGTAGTATTTTTTATAATCTTGAAGTCTGTAAAATAAGGCTTATTAATGTTAGATCGCTCGATGACAAAACTACATATATATGTATATTATCGGATATTTTAAATACCGGTCAAGGGCGAGCCGGGTACAGCCACAGCACATTATCCCTGCTGAAATTGCTGGTTGTTCGAAAGAGATTCCGCGGCCCCCGAACACAAAAGGAACATGGCTTTTAGTCAATACAAGTCTGACACTTTCTTCCGATCCACCCAGAGACGAAGAAGTCGCCCAGAGAAGATCATTTCCCATCCGATAAAAGGGTTTTGTAGCACAAACCAATAAATACATTTAAAAAATAACAACATATTAATGCTTATTCAAATTAAACTGAAATTTACACTCTGGCTTAAAGAAGTCAGGCTTTTATTTTTAACGATTTTTACATGCAATATCTATAGCGCGATCGCAACATAAGCATGATGGCGTTATTGTGTTAACTCCTATTGTATAATTTTTTTTTGGTGTTATAGACTTGAGGCGTCAAACAAAACTATAAATAATTTTATTATTGTTTAACGACCATGTGTGTCAAACTCCTTGACTAATATAATATAACAAATACTTATTATAGTTATACATATTATAACCTATACGATTCCAACCATGTTGCATTTTTTCTCAAATATTTTCTCATTCGTTATCAGCAATGTATGTAAGTTCATTCATATTAAGTACATTACACCTTAGTCTTAGTGTTTCTGCTACTTCCTAAGATCAAAGAATAATAATTTGTGTTCTATTTTGTTTTTATTTCAATTTTGTGGTACCAACAGTCACGGTGTAAAATGACTGCGACATGTGGACAAAGCGAATCTTTTGTTTTAGCCATTTAGCGAGGGAACCCTAACCCTCACGTCGTGTTTTATTTGGTTTGGTCGAGTTTTTCATAAGGTCAGAAAACTACGATTGAATTTTCAACTAAATAATCCAAATATAAGCGTGTTAACATCGTTTGGTACATGTAAGCTAAAATTATCAATTCACAAGCACTTCATTTTAACCAATAATTATAATCAAGAAATCAAAATGTAGCGACATGTAGTAGATGAAGAAGACTCACGCAGTGATGTGTGTCGTTGCAATACAGTAACACATCCTTATAATCATTTTTTCGGCATCTTTAGGCTGCCATGAGGCTATGTTTTCGAGCATCAACCCCATGTTGCCCATACCAAACATAGCCAACCACCCAGTCGGTGGGTCTACAGGTGGACCCTTTTTCTCTACTCCTGGAACATAAGCAGCCGGTAAATATCAAATAGAACACGATTATGTGTAAAACTATAAAAAATTGTTCGGGTGTACATTACACTGAATCAAGACGAATCAGCTATGAAAATTGATTTAAAACATATTAAAAAAAAAACTGTTCGTTCCGGGAAGGTAAAGTTAGGTATCGATATTCGGTTCTATTTATGTAAACATTTTTAAAAAGGCGTCAAAATCGCTAAAAAAATAAATTAAATTATTATAATGTTACAAATCTTAAATTATAATAACCAATAATTCCGTAAATGGAGCATTTATCCACTTTAATTAAAATAACGTAATAAAATAAAAACAGATAGAACTTACTTCTATAAAAAGTTTGTAACAAGTTTAAAAACTGTTTCACTTTAACATAACTTTATGAACACACACAATATGTACACAACATTAATAACCAGCTCACTTTATAGCTATTAACAACACAGATATACACAATAATAATAACCAGCTCACTTCGTAGCTCAGCGATGATTGCCGCCGATTTATTTTTGGTATCTCGCAGTTCAACCTACGAGGTCGTTAGCTGCTCAACTGGGTTATCCTGTGGAAGCCTAGTATTTAAGGCCTCCAAAAAATATATAAGTATACAGGAGGACAGCAAAGGGACAGGCTGGATCTGAGTTCCATTATTTGGGGGATTTTGGTTTACTGGCTCAGCTACGCGCGCAGGCTCGAGCAAAGAGACGGGGTGGGGGCTTTTACTTGGACGTCGCGACGGTCCTCGTCGGCAAGGACGGAAAGCGTACTAGTTTTCCTATCGCTTTCTTAGAGGACGGTGATGGGGTCATCGGGGCGGGTTAGTGTATGCCTTGGACGACGAACTTTGCTGATGCGCGAGGGCTCATAGCGAGCGGCTGCTACGATCAGAGGGTTATGGTGTTTCAAATTCCGTTCAAGGAAACGCTTTAGGAGGCGTTTCATGGTACTCTGAGATCGACATGTAGATTGTCGTTACGTACGTAGAAGGGGCTTCTGTGATTCTACGGAAAAATCAGTTCTGCAGAGTCTGCATCCTGTGGGGGCTGGAAAGCTTGGCGTGAGAGAATACGACACAGGCATGTCATAATGGGACGGATCACTGCGATATAAAGACGCAACTTGCACTTGAGTGACAACTTGCTCTTTTTATTGGTGATGAAATAGAGCCCATGGCAGAAGCGGCCCGGCTACGAGCTGCTTTGGTATGGCTCCGAAATGTGAGGCGATCGTCGAGGCTTGCTTTTCCCAAGGGATAGGCTTGCCGTACATAGTTAACGGGCCGAGAGGAGTAGGTTTTTTCCCCGCTTTTGGATGAAAGAGGACAGGTTGGCTCTTGTCGGGATTGACGTCGATTCTCCATTTCTCAAACCATTTCCCGAGGGTGTTGGCAGCAGATTGGAGTTGGCGAGTTATGGCTTCAGAACACCGGCCAGTGTAGAAAATGGCTGTGTCGTCCGCGAATAGGACTGGTGGGGCGTGTCTATTTTTGGGGTATTGCTCGTAAACAGCGTGAAGACTAGTGGGAGAGCACAGAGCCTTACGGCACTCGGATGCGGATCGGGTGAGGGGATGAGAGGGCATTTCCCATCCGGTAGTGAAAGGAGCGATTCGACAAGAAGTCCTGTCGAATGCTTTGGCTATGTCAAAGAATAGAGCACCGGTCATCATTCATTCCACGCTGGAAGCCTATGCTTACGTACGACGGACGTCAAACAGCTGTAAGCCTTGGTTATTTTAAGGTTTGGTTAAGTGCCATTAATTGTGTTAGGCTAGAACTGTGAATAAAAGAATATTAGGTCAAATAAACGTTATATAAAAATGTGTTGACGGCGTTCTGTTTTGCAATATCTATTTACTTGTTTAATTTCTAATACTGCTGACAATCAAATTAGTTTGTTTTTCCTTATTCTGTATTTACACTTTTTCTTGATAATCTTATTAATGGTTATTTTTTTGTTCGTATCTTATAATAGCGTTTAAGAATATACATCATAATGTAACTCATACTAAGTTAACTTTCTTTTTTCACTAATGTTATCTAAATTTTGTAAGAAATTTATTGTCCAAACACTAATTATTAGAAAATGCCGCCTGTGATACAGGTTTAATTTAACCTAGTACAGGCATCGAAATTTGTTATACCAACATTATTTCTAGGATTTTAAATTGTATTTATAGTGCCAATTGTTTGATCTTTGAATAAATTTATTCTATTCTATTCTATTCTATATTATACCCTATTGAAAATTATATAAAATGAACGTTATACTAAATGTTATTATGTTAAATGAATATTATATGATATGAAACATTAGGTCATATGAATTTAGGTATGTCATTTGATATTATGTCATATGAAAATTATGTCTTATGAACGTTAGTTCAAGTGAAATTAGAGCATATGTTTTTATGCCAAACATTACACACCCAATAATTATATAGTCGTTATCACCCGGGGCCTATCTTACAGAGCAGTATTAGGTATACGTCGTTGCAATTACCTGGGAGTTTACCTCTATCAATAATTTCGAAGTAGCACCCACGGAATCTAGATTTGTGCCCGGTTGATGGCAATAGGCTCGCCCCTTATAACAACAACTAGAGAAATGTGGGTGTATTATTATTCCTGTACGCCACTACTTAACCTTTTTGGCATAACATGATGTTATGTACAACATTATTATTAGTTTATGCAAAAGCCGAAACACCTGTCCAGTATTTTTATATAAAGAATCTATGTACAAAATTTCAAAACTGTATCATGAAAAACCACAAATTTATAAGCTTGTTATGTTACCTGGATATCCCTACAAATACACTGTCACCAACAGCGCACGGCGCCGGCGCGGCGGCGGGCGGCGTCCCCGCGCCGCGCGCCTTGCCTTAATTGATAGTAATAATTTCTCAGTTTGTATTGTAATTAACTGGTTATACAGTATGTTAGGTTAAACGAGGGACTTATTGAGGGAGGGTATTCAGTATTCGATTCTCGTCCCAAATATGTAAAAAACCTATAACCTTAATTTCTGATGTAATTGTCCAATAAAATACATTACTCATGAACACTGAGCGCGAGAGAAGTAAATTTGTAAACAGTGAAGTAAATCACGCGGCAAAATACCTACGCGCCGATTCTAACGAAAAGGCGTCCTAAGCCAGGTTTAAAGTATGAAGGGAAAATGGATTATACCTAAAGGTCATTGACACGCACACATGTTCTGCGATAGTAGGTACCTATTAAATCGCTAGCGCAAGGGTATTTACACGTTGCGAGACTTATGCGAAATTTTTGGTATGGTTCTGTCTTTTATTTATTAGTGTTTTTTTTTTGTTTATATTTTTATTAGTATCATGTAAGTATGCACTATTGTGGGTTTGAATATGTCCCTCGTTTAAACTAACATACTGTATACTTACCCTCATCTGCTTAGCTTTTCTCAACTAATTTAGGGTCGGCTTCCAGTCTAACCGGACGCAGCTTATTCCCAATACTTTACCTATGGAGTGTATAATTTTTGTGAAAGCATTTTTAACTTACTCTTATGGAGAACGCGTTTTGGAGCTTCACGCAAGACCGGGGGTGGTGGCTGAGGGGTAAAGGCAAACATTCCATTGTCTTGTTCAATTTTTCCGAGATTTTTAATTTTTTGTTCATGCTGATTATAATTTTGTTTTGTATTTTTTACTTTTAGATCATGTTGTATGTTTCCATCATTCTGCATTCCTCTACGACTTTCCACTCTTTTGTTTTCTTGGAAATGTTCGTTCTGCAATAACCTTGCGAAATTATTTGTCAGCGCATTGTGACTTTTTTGGTCCTGTGCCAATATTGCGCTTATTTTTTTTATTTTGTCTTGTTGCAAGAGTCCATCGGTTTCGGTTGTATCGTAACTTGGAATTCTTCTGTGATTTTGCAACAGTTCATCAATGGGAATTCTTCTGACATTTTGCAACGGTTTATCAAAGGGAGTTCTTCTGACATTTTGCAACGGTTTATCAAAGGGAGTTCTTCTGGAATTTTGCAACGGTTTATCAAAGGGAGTTCTTCTGGAATTTTGCAACGGTTTATCAAAGGGAATTCTTCTGTCATTTTGCAACGGTTTATCAAAGGGAGTTCTTCTGGAATTTTGCAATGGTTCATTGATGGGAATGTTTCTGTCATTTTTCAATGGTTTATCAATAGGAAATCTTCTGTCATTTTGCAATGTTGTGTCAGTGGGTTTTTTTTTGTCAATTTGCAATGATCTATCTAAAGGAAATCTCCTGGCATCTTCTTTCCCTGGTTTCCATTTAACGTTCTTTGCATAGCAGAAGTCTATGCTCAACATAAATGTGTCTGTAAAAATTAATAAGACAACTGCGGCAATTTTTTCTATAATTAGTAATCAATCAAAATGGCCGTTGCTTTTTTTTATGGGCGCCGGAATGCAAGGACCGTCTTCCACCAACTTACGCAAGTGTATGGATGGGGTCTGTTTATCATTTTAGGTAGTTTCAGGAGGTAGGGATGCATTATTATCCAGCGGGTTTACTTTCAAAATAATCAACAAGACCCACTCAAAATGGACCAGCTGGATAGCTCGGGAAGCAAATCAAAATCAAATTAACCAAAGATTTATGGGGATATAAAGTTTGTCACCATATTAATAGCACCATGCGTAATTTGTATGTGGATCAAGAAGTCTTCCCTTGTGACTGGGACTGTAGTTTCCCCTTTTTGTTTTTATACTCAAAAGTACCTGTAGCGGTCTAATTGAAATATATAGTTTGAACTCAACTTAAACACATCCTTACTAATATTATAAAAGCGAAAGTGAGTTTGTTTGTTTGTTTGTTTGTTTGTTACCTCTTCACGCTTTAATGGCTAAACCGATTTTGATGAATTTTGGTACAGAGATAGTTGGGAACCAGGAGACGAACATAGGCTAATATTTATTAAAAAAAAGTGGGATATGAGGGAGAACGAGGGAAGAAAAGGGAAAACTTAACGTTGCTATTACAAATCAATCAGGCGCAAGAGCAAAAACTGCAGGTCTGCTTGGTGTGTTATACCGAATTTAACGCGAGCGAAGCCGCGGGCGAAAGCTAGTTTTGAATATATCGACTAGATCCACTGTCAGATATCATCATTAGAACAGTCACGTGACGGAGTGAAGCCGAATCGGTTTAGGTTTATTTTATGGCTTAAAAAACAAAACCAAACCAACCAAATATTTTATTTGTAGGACAATGTTTGTTAACGTAAAATTATTCACAATATTAAAAAACAACGCCGTGTCTGATTATATTGTATGACTACATTAATATAACAGTACTTTTTACACTCGTATAAACTACAACTGCACTACTTTATGTGTAAAAAATATTCGTGCGCTTTGCAGGGCAGCACTTTAGAGGTTCAAACATTTTTTTTATCACCATATTACCATTCTTACTTGCTTTTAACTATGAGAAACGAATAAACCTATTTGAATTTGGATTTTTCTGTTTTGGATTTTTTTAGTTCTGCCTTATTTTTCAAGATTTTCTACTATTATTTAAATATGTTTGGGTAGCTTAGGTACAGCCAAAAATACATTATCAACGAAAAGCCATTAGGAAGCTTCCACAGTAAAAAATAATGTGAGAAAAGGGGGAGTACGAGGAAGAGAAAGATATATTTTTTTTCGATCATCACGCGGGTTAAAGTTAGCGTTAGCCCAAAGTAACTACTTATGCCACGCGGACGAAGTCGCGGGCGGAAGCTAGTTTTATATAAAAACTAGCTGTGCCCGCGACTTCGTCCGCGTGGAATAGTATTTTGGGCATCATATTTATTTTTGCAAACAACCTCCTCAGCTTTATAAATTATAACTGTTACCCACGACTTTGTCCGCGTCTTAGCCCAAGTTCCGGAATTCTGTGAGGATAAACGTTGAGAACGTTCAGCGCTTGATTCCCGTAGTCGGTTCACCAAAGTTCGAGAACTCTGTGAGGCTAAACGTTGAGAACGTTCAGCGCTTGATTCCCGTAGTCGGTTCACCAAAGTTCGAGAACTCTGTGAGGCTAAACGTTGAGAACGTTCAGCTCTTGATTCCCGTAGTCGGTTCACCAAAGTTCGAGAACTCTGTGAGGCTAAACGTTGAGAACGTTCAGCGCTTGATTCCCGTTCTCGGTTTATCAAAGTACGGAAATTTTGTAAGGATAAACGTTCAGCGCTTGATTCCCGTTGACCGTTTGCCGAAGTTCGGAAATTTTGTAAGGATAAACGTTCAGCGCTTGCTTCCCGTTGACGGTTTGCCGAAGTTCGGAAATTTTGTGAGGCTAGATACTGCGAACGTTCAACGATCGATTCATTAGCACGGTTTTGTTCACTGATTCCTCGTTGAGTAGCCAACCTATGCATATTTTCATTCTCTGTTTCACTGCTGCGCAAAGCTCGCAGCCGCTTTGCGGTAACAGTCTGCCGAGAAAGCTGAGTTCTTTTTCTAGGCATTATAGTGACGAAGAAAGAAAATAGGAAATGAAATAAATACTAAAAAAAAAAAACTTAACCAAACCGTAACTCGTAATCAAGAAAAAACAAACGTAAGGTTAATAATTAGGATCCTAATTATTGTTACCTGTATTTGGTACTTACGTAAAATATAAGGTTAACTAACTGTGTGCTTAAACTAAAACCTAACCTAATAAGGCTGATTTTTTAATAGTCAGATAATTTTTATCTGAGGAATAAAATTAGCAGTTTGACATATTTTCTATAGATGAGCTGTCAAACCGCCATTTTTATTCCTCAGATAAAAGTTATCTGACTATTGAATAAACAGCCCTAAGAATAATTATGTAGATGACACCTATTTACAGGTATTATCTACATTTTTTTTTTAATAATTGTGAAATTTATAAAAAAAAATAGCTCATGAGGAGCTCGTGGCTAAATAAAAGCAGCCGCTCGGGTCGATCTTTAGGTTAAGCCGCGCTTGCCTAGGTTGGTCTGTGGATGGGTGGCCAGTGACCACCCGTTACATACCGAGTCTCCTCCGTGCCTCGGAAAGCACGTTAAGCCGTTGGTCCCGGCTGTCATTTGTAGATCTTTGACAGTCGTAACAGGTAGTCAGTGTTCCAAAAGTCTGACAACCAGTCTTACCAAGGGGTATCGTATTACCCAGTATTAACTGGTTGTGGAGGTCAGATAGGCAGTCGCTCCTACCTAACAACACATTTATTTGGATAAAGATTAATATTATTATGTTGAAACAACTCTAACAAATAATTGGTAATCATGCATTAATTTTGACCAAATTTGATTACCATAAAAACGGTTCTAGTGACTTAATCTTAAAAGATAGACATATACCGTCACGGACATTTTTTTAGATCATTTCAAGAGGAATAATTCTTTTCTACATATTTTTTTGATATCTTGAACCGTTTTTGCAGCGCACGCAACGGAAGCCCTCAAAGATGAATAATTTTCCCCGTTTTTTTCACATTTTCCATTGTTTCTTCGCTCCTATTAGTCGCAGCGTGATGTTATATAGCCTAAAGCCTTCCTCGATAAATGGTCTATTCAACACAAAAAGAATTTTTCAATTCGAACCAGTAGTTCCTGAGATTAGCGCGTTCAAACAAACAAACAAACAAACTCTTCAGCTTTATAATATTAGTATAGAGAAGTACTATTAATGCAAAGTGCATTATATTAGTGCATATTATCACAGACGAATGCAGGCGTAACCACTATTTGAATGCATCAGAAATAATTTAATTCTTAGATAAGACAGTAGATACCTATTGTCGCTAAGCAGCTTGCAAACTAATTGATTGAGGGGAGTTCATTCATTACAATTTGATTGTAAGGAGCACGAAGAAGTTCTTTTAAGCGGGGTATGACAGGGTGAAACACTCATTTTCATTTTACTTCATGCATTTAAATGCTCGAAACTTTCTAAAGCTTACGACTTGTTTTCAGTTTAAGCATGTTCGATTCATTTTCAATTTCCTTTCCGGCTGGTACCTCTTCAGGGTAACTTAGGGCCTAGCCTACCGAGGCCATTACGTCGACGCTTTGTAGGCCTTTTTTGCGGATGGGAAATCATCAAATAACTTCCCCCGCTCTGGGCGGAGCAGGGGGGAGTGTCAGACTTGTACTGGCTAAAACCCACCCATGTTCCTTCTTTTGCCCTTTATTTTCCGGGCTAGTGCTAACTCTTTCCGTAGTCTTTAATTAGTACAAGTCTGACACTCCCCCCGCTCCGCCCAGAGCTGAGCGGGGGGAGGAGGGCTTGTTAAGTTTCATGGTCCGAGAGACGACTCGGAAGATCAGGCGGTCATTTACATGTAACATCCTGTATGGTACAAATTATCAATTATCGTGTATATTGATGATGTTATGATTTCCAAATAGCGAGTACCTAGTGGTATCTACACGAATTTATGAGAGGTGTTATTATTTTATTAACTTACGCAATAATATTACGAGTAAATATTTGTTTTTCTTCTGGTGCTGCCTCATTTTTTTAAAATTGTATCCCCGTGTACTGTTTCAGAAAATTTAGAACGCTATGAAAAGTTCAGTACCTAGGTACGTAATAAAACCGGTTTACAATTACCCACTGATTTAATTAAGATAATGAGCTATGTTATTTCAACTAGCTGTATTACCTAGTACTCACGGAATGTAGTACTTATTTGGTTACACTGTCGTTTTGAAAAACTTTAGAAGTAGATCGGTAGGTCGCTGGCTTTTGCGCACTATTAAGCGGTTGTCTCGGCTCTAACCGCTGGATAGACACTACACACCAAAACCAACGATATGTCAAATGAATTCCCTCTTTAAGAAAACTTAACTTATCTACGTACTGGGCACTAACAGGGCAATACAATCATTCGCAAATGTATGCTCTCGTCCATTGTTACTCGACTGCAGTGAAGCACAAAAGAAGGGTTGTGTTAGACCGCAGAACTCCTAAACGGATGAACCGATTGCGATAAATTAAACGTTGAATGATCCTTAATTTTGATACATTTTATTCATATTACTTGGGAAGTTTATGAGTTATCATATATTTTACATTTAATTTTTCTATGTGTAAATATAAACTTTTAGTAAAAATGGAGAATGAAAACTCGATGATAATTTGTGTGATACCATAAAAAAGCTGAAAAATTTTTAATTTTTAAAAAAAAAATAACGGGGTTCAAAAAACACACTAAAAAGTAGATAATATCTTTACTTTTGAAAATCGGTGGCAAAAAAGCCGGTGAAACAAAAAACCTCCTTGTTTTGTAGAAGTCGTTTATTAATATGCCATCAGTCGTGCACAAATCCAGAATCCGGGGTTACTACTGAGAAACTCCTGATTAAAAACCCAATAACACTTTGCCAGTATTATAAGGATTCGAACCCAGGAAATATTATATAAGGTTCAGATATTTAAACGAAAATCATCTGCCGTTGTCTGGCTAAATAAGGACCAAACACAATCTCAATATAATAATGCAAAATGATCACACGCAAAGGTTATTAACTTTTCGGTTAGAACCAAGACAGCAAATATCTTTATTTTTAAAATATTCTTCTTCTGTTTTCCAGAACATTGATCCCGTTGCTACTGTGTGCGACCACAGTAATGCCAGCGCCTCAGCAGAACAGCGACATCGCGTTTGTCAAACATCAACTCAAACCTGAACAACCAGAATCTGAAATAGAAAAGGTCCTTCTGGCCATTCCGGGAAATAACGATACAGAACCCATCGTAAACACAAACAAAAAAGAAAAAAGTGCGCGCACAAATAACAACCAACCTACTTACAACTACTCAGACAGAATATATTCTATCAAGACAAAACCTAAAATTAATACCAGCACAGAAAAAATCATTTCAAACGAACAAGTTAAAGAAACTGAGAACATTAATACAGACGATGTTGTTCTCCCCGAAATTAAAAATTCTGACATTTTGCCCGCAGAAAGCATACTTAATGATAGAATAGTAACAAATGATAAAACAGGACTAAGTCCTGAAACAGACGCCACACAGAGCGATGAGTTTGTAACGGTGAAATATGAGGACGAGACTACTGCGACAACCGTGGTTGATGGTGACGAGGATACAACAAAAGCGACGACCCCAAGACAATTGCCGAAACAAAGTTACTTTGGCAAGTCTACCATCGAATCATTTTCGCCAAATCTAATCGCACATCCTGGAAAGAGGAAGTTCCGGTCTCACTGTCGGTGCGAAAAGATATGGAACTGTGCAAAACTACAAATAAGTGTACCAAGATGTCCAGAGGAGGAGTTTATGTGTTGTTCATAGACATTGCAACAATTTCCATTATTTTGGAAGTCATTGAGTGATTTACCCACCGAACTGTTTAGCAATATTTGCTTATTAGATAGAAACGGGTTTTCCTGTTCAAGTCAAAATATCGTACCCAAATCAGAATCTGATCCTTCTTTTTATTAAGTAATAATGCTTTGACGTTTCATTCCGAGTGAATGGTGACGATAAACGGTAAAATTAGAGCAAAAAAGTAAATTCGAGCGTCTAATTCTGATTTCAGTTTTTAGTAAGCGCTTCATGCAGTAGTCGGCACGTTATGATACTTCAACATTGAGCTTTCGCAACAGAGTACAGGCAACATATCCGTCAACCAAGCTTCTGGGCATAAAACATTGCTGGGATGCGACAATTTTTGGGGTGAAAAATCACGGTTTGCGAGTTTACAAGTTTTTAATGTTTAAAAACCACTTTAAATAATTTCATGATCCCTGTTGACCTTACTGTTGGTTCATCAACATGCAATGTATTTGAACCTAATCAACATGCAATGTAAATATTTGAACCTAATCAACATGCAATGTATTTGAACCTAATCAACAAGCAATGTATTTGAACCTAATCAACAAGCAATGTATTTGAACCTAATCAACATGCAATGTATTTGAACCTAATCAACATGCAATGTATTTGAACCTAAGCAATGTATTTGAACCTAATCAACATGCAATGTATTTGAACCTAATCAACATGCAATGTATTTGAACCTAATCAACATGCTATGTATTTGAACGAACCTAATCAACATGCAATGTATTTGAACGAACCTAATCAACATGCAATGTATTTGAACCTAATCAACAAGCAATGTATTTGAACCTAATCATTAAGCAATGTATTTGAACTTAATCAGTAAGCAATGTATTTGAACCTAATCAACATGCAATGTATTTGAACCTAATCATCAAGCAATTTATTTGAACCTAATCAACATGCAATGTATTTGAACCTAATTAACATGCAATATAATTAATTTGGACCTAATCAACAAGCAATGTATTTCAGACTCGTAGATTTTTTTCGTTTATCTCATCTAGTAATTTATTTTTCCTCATTTTGCCCAGATTCTAATACATAAATTGTTTTTTTTTTATTTTACAGCAAAGTGGCAGTGTTTTTAATTCCTTTAAGAGAATAATTTATATTGTGCTTATGAACAGAATATCACAAATAAATATTATTATTGAAAGAGTTAGTTCATTTTATCATCAAATTAACATTTATTGGTGTCCTTTTTTTTTAGATTCAGTCTGTTGTCACGTTTTACATCTTTGATTTTTCATCAACCTGCGGAAAAGCAAATTAAATCATAGTTTCATAGTGGTTCTTATAACAAAGATACCTTTTGTTCTGTTATTGTAATACATTAATTGAAAAAAAAAACATCATTTGATTCACATGAGTATTTGTCACTGCAGTTCTTAGATCCATAACACCCGCGCCCAAACGGGTCGGGCATAAATTCGGCCTCCCACAAAATAACAATTTTTTTCACTTATTTCAATATATCGACGTCATGTACCGAATCCTACTTCCTACTATTATTTTAAATACGAATGTTTGCGAGGGTGTGTGGATGGATGTATGGATAGGTACACAGAGGAGATTATGGTGTGGAATAACACATCCTATCACGTGGGCGCCAGCTAGTCCTTACTAATATTATAAAAGCGAAAGTGAGTTTGTTTGTTTGTTACGTCTTCACGCCTAAATGGCTGAAGCGATTTTTGTTGAATTTTGGTACAGAGATAGTTGGGACCCTGGAGACGGACATTTATATTTTTTAAATAGATTGAGATATGAGGGAAGAAAAGGTAAAACTGAGCATTGCTATTACAATAAATAAGGCGCGAGGGCAAAAACTACAAGGAGCAGGTACCTGCAAATCAGGAAAGGGAACTGTGTTACCCCGAATTAAACGCGAGCGAAGCCGCGGGCAAAAGCTAATAAGTAATAAAGCGTGGCAAAAATAAGATCACAGGACGCTAGAATATAATACATGTTCATCTAAATTAAATGAAATGAGAATTCAGCGTCGGCCACAATGTCGAAGTTTCTAGACTAGAATCAAAATGGGTGAAAGGGACATGCAATGGATATTCACACAAACAATTACCATGTTTTCACTACAAGAACCAAGACTCTATTTATTTAGAACCAAGATTCTAGATTCTTGTGCTGAATTCATAGTAGCCGTTGTGTCAATCAGTTGACACAACGGTTATTTGACTGTCCGATAATTATTATCGGACAGAAAAATACATATTTTTCAATACACTTCCTCGAAAACTGGCTCTTATTGCACTATACGATTAGGTTCAACATGGAATGTAATTCACACACGTGCTGTTCTTCTCATTTAGCACAATAAGGGCTTTTATTTCTCCTGTATCATCACGGATAACAATAAACAATACTGCTCAAATGCCTAAAGTTGGCAGTACTTTTTTTTTTAGAGCAAGGAGGTGCTTATTTTTAAGGCCTTCATATCAACAGAATATCACAAATAAACATGATCATTTATTATTGCGTTAAATTCGGGGTAACACAGTTCCCCTTTCCTGATTTACAGGTACCTGCTACCTGTAGTTTTTGCCCTTGTGCCTTATTTATTGTAATAGCAATGCTAAGTTTTCACTTTTCTTCAATCTTTCTCCCTCATATCCAAATCTTTTTTTAAATAATAGCCTATGTCCGTTTCCAGGGTCCCAACTATGTATCTCCGTACCAAAATTCACCAAATTCGGTTTAGCCATTTAGGCGTGAAGACGTAACAAACAAACACTCACTTTCGCTTTTATAATATTAGTAAGGATTTGCTTAAAACAACAAATTGATATTTATTTGAGTTCTAAATTCAAAAAATATTTTAAATTTCTTATTTTTAATATTAGGCTGTTTAGCGATGTCATGCCTTTGTTTCTTCGTCAGCATGTGAAGACAAAGCGCGGGGAATAATCGACTCTAAGTCATAGTTTCATGTTGATTGAAAAATCAAATTAAATCGTAGTTTTATATCGCTTAATGAAAAAATACTTCGTGTTCTGTTTTTTAATTTCTCCAAAGTGTATTGAACAACGTAGAATTTGTCACTGCTATTCTCGGCTCTATAACGCTCTCGCCTGGCAGCTCGTGCGTTAAATTCGCCACGCACGCAATGACAAATTACCTCACTTAAATCAAAATGTACTATTACCTTGTAGTTTTGCACTCTAAGTAGTATGAAACGCTAAGACAAAAGTTGTGTCTTTGAATTATGGGTTTACTTTAGCCCTTAATGTCGTATGTCAGTACCTAACGTGAGTTATAGTATAGTAATGGTTATGATAATAAATAAACATCACATCAGAATTTATACAGTTTAATTCGTTATAGTATATAGAATTACGAGTTTTATCACAAAAATATATAACGTTACATAAACAGTCATTGCCCTAGAAGAATATCTATAAACATCCACTATAACCTAAAAATGCTTAAGTACATTTTATTACATAATATAATTACACTCCGTTCATTTTAAGACGACAACACTTTTAAATAAAAGAATAATAATTATGTAACCAAGATTTTTAATTCAATAAAATTATTGATATGATATAAAAAGTGTTAATTATAGCTAGTATGTATTAATTTATAACTAATGTATTATTGTCAACATAAAATCAACAGAGTAAATTATCTTAACGCTACATAATATTTGATATAAATGTTTTTTACACAATAATTTATAATTTTTCAATACACTTCCTTGAAAACTGACGCTTATTGCAGGACGATAAGGTTCAACATGCAATGTACACACACGTGCTTTTTTTATCGCAACGATGGCTTTCTTTATTCTGATTGATCCACAGATAACAATAAACAACTCTTCAAAATCCCATAATCGGCGATGATTTTCTTTTTAAACAGCGGGGCGTCTTTTTTTAATGAATGTTTTTTTTATCAACAAAATATTATAAATGAACATTATTATTAATAAAATAATTTGCTTATAACAACAAATTGTCATTTATTTGAGTTCTAAATTCATTTTTTTTAAGTTTCTTACTTATAATATTAGGCTGTTTAGCGGCTTTACCTTTGCTTCTTTTTGAGCCTGCTTTTTTTCAGAAAAAAAAACAAATCATAGTTTCATAAAGACTTTCCGTTCTGTTATTTAATTTCTTAGTAAGTGTATTGAAAAACATCGTTTGATTCAAGTGAGAATTTGTCACTGCTGTTCTCGGCTGGATAACACCCACGCATTCCGGGTCGTGTATGAATTCCGCCTAACATGCAATGACAAAGTTACTTCACTTGAATCAAAATGTACTAATATTGAGAGTACCGAATTAGCCATAAAGCGTGTCATCCATTAAAAAAATTTGGTTAAAAAAACAATTCTCTTCGAAAATACAGAGAATATGAATATAGTAGTATTACTTCAATGATTTTTCACTGTAAGAAAGAGATGCAGCTATACCGGACATCTAGCTCCGTCTCTTGCTCACACTGAAGTGAGATTAAAATAATACTGGTTTAAGAAGCGATGTATTTCCGGGGTTGCGGGTTGTTCGAAAGACATACCGTGGCCCCAGGACATAAAGCGAAGCGGCAATAGAAGGAACATGGGTGGGTTTTAGTCAGTACAAGTCTGACCCCTGAAGATAATTAAAACCCATTCGAAAAAAAAAGTGTTGTATTTGCACATATTTTTTCTTATGATGGCCATTGGAACTCTTTGGCTGAATTCGGCATTTGTATAGACTATCTAAGCGTGAAGCCACACGGGCAGGAGATTAGCTGGCTAAATGAAAGTGAGTGAATGTCCTGACAGTGCGACTACAACTGCTGCTTTTTATTTATGGCTGTGAATACATGGCAAATACATTTGATACGCATCCTTTTTAGCCTAACAAATATTAGAATGCAATAACATCTATGTAATATTTTTCTCATGGTATTTTATCTTTTTCACATCCATATCTATTAACATTGAGAATTAAAACATGTTTTTACTTCGTATAACGCTATAGGTATTTTTATAAATAAATTTTCAGAGCTTATAAACAGTAATAAAAAAATGGTAAACGTATGAGATTTGAACGTAATAATAAATAAAATAGTTACAAAATTCCAACTTATTCTTTCACCTGCGATGAGTATGTAAGGATAACGGAAATAATTTTTAAATGCTTAAACGTTTATAAAATGTTACTAAATTACATAATATGGCGTTCGGACAAGTTTGACAGATAAGTTTGACACGTATAAAAAGTATTTACAGAGTTATACAACATTATTTTTAGTATATGCGAAACTTAAATATAGTTTGTTCAGAATATGCAACGGGATCGAATAAAATTTTTACACTACCTTGTCCCAAAAATATTTAGAAAGGTTACGAGTTGAACACTTAGTAGGTATACGCCAGAGATGGCGAACAAATGGCACGCGTGCCAATGACGGCACGCGACGCAACGATTTAGGCACACAAACAATTTTAATCATATTTTTATCTTCCTATCATTTTTAACTCGCCAGAGCGATTCATTATTTTCAGAAATAAATAAAATTAATTCGCTTAGAAACAGTTTAGCGATGACTCTACTAGTCAGTAAAAAAAGTTTAGAATTGATAGTAATTATTTTCCTAATACAATCACTTAGTCAAAATTATTAGATGGCACGTCTGTGACCTCATTCAACATTTATTTAGGAAAAATGGCACGTTGGTCCATCAAGGTTCGCCACCCCTGCTATACGCAATCATACTGCGCGTGACTATAGACTCGCGCGGTGACACTAAACGCGCGTGGTGACAGTGTTTTTGTACGGAAAACCAGGTAACATACAGTCCTGAAATTTTGTACACACGACAGCACGTCAACCTATACAAAACCATTTTAATCTGATCTCTCTACTACGGTGTGCGGTGTCCGTAGTAGAGAGATCAGAAGGGTTACCATGACATCTTATAGCAGTTCTTATTCCTGTGTAAGAAAGAGATGGTGCTAGACACCCTGTATAGCTCTGTCTCTTTCCCTCAGTCCTATCGTCTTAAAACAGAACTTATTCCACTGCAGGTTATAATAATTTAGAATAGGTTGACCTGCCATCGTGTGTACATAAATTCTTTACATACAAATACTAGGCACGTATTTCGGGATTCGCATAAAGTAAAACTAAAGTTGTATAAAATAAATTGTTTTTAATTGTTTCTGTGATTTGCCGATAGCAAGGTCAGATTATTTTATATCAATAATAAAACAATGTCAATATTTAGCAATTTAAGATGGCTCATTTTTAAAACAAGTCCAACACAAATCTCCCAAATGTTTTTTTCCTAAAATGATACCATGGTTGCAAAGTGCGAGTGCCACATTATGACTTACTCACAAAACCACAGCGTGAAGCGGCAGACCTCGTAGAGGACTGCAAGAAGGACTGGACGTAACCAACGACCAGCTACCCTACTATGTCATCTTAAAGCAGTCCTCATTCCAGTGAGGGAACGAGACAGAGCTATACGGGATGTATAGCACCGTCTCTTTCTCACACTGGACTAAGTACTGCTTTACAACTGCAAGTGTTAGATCTTAGATCGAAAGTACTGAAAGTCATGGGAACAGGCTTTTGCCGAGCAGTGGAATAATCTAGGCTATTCACAGAGCTAGAAGAAAAAATATGGATACTACACTTAATCTACTAATACCATTTCTCAAAAAAAAAAACATGATTTGAACTGGGAGCCGGGCGCTTTAGCAGAATCTTAAAATGTCACAGACGCAGTTAATATTATGAATCGTTACTTTTGTGACCATTTTACGAATTCACGTTTTCTATTGTGATTCTACTAATACAGCCATTTTAGGCCCCCTGGTCCACATAGTGGGAGTGGCATCGACAGGCAACTTATTTCCATGAAGTCTGTACCTACATGTTTCTAGACCTAGACTAGACGTAGTCTAGATTATAGAGCTACCTGAAAGAACTGTATCGTCGGTTAATAAAAAAAAAGCTTGAAAGAAATATTGACTAAGATTAACCTATTTACAAAAAACTGAAAACATATTTAACTCTTTTTTTGAATTCATGGTAACAGTTTGTGTTTCGAGATGGCAATAGTTTATTTTAGAACTCGATCTTTTATTTTCTATTGCGTAAGACCTTGTAATATCTCCTTTGGGAGAAGGCACTGGCTCTTGCATCAGTGTACCACCCAGCACAAGAGTCCGAGACTTCACAAAATTGTAACCATTTTCTTTTATTTTAAAGATTAATTATTTTCTGTAGGTGCATTACTACATTATAAATTACACTTACATCAAACAGCCTATTTTGGCGAACAATCGATTAAGTCTTGAAAAAAATCTCAACTTTGATTTAATTTTGGCATTGAAACTACGCATAACAAAATAAGGTTCATTCTTGCATGAATTTCTTATTCACAGTCGATCATAGGAAACTGATTTTTATCAAAACATACATACAACATAATGTTTATATTGATATGAACCGCATACTTGCAAAGTCAAGTCTGTGAATTTTGATCTTTATAGTTTATAACACAGTTTTAGTTCGAGGTAACATTAGAGTCGATTTATATTTTGAAAACAAATAACAGACTTAAAGTTGAGCTTTGCTTTATTGTCAAACTTAATGATAACTATCAACTCCCAAAAAAACATGTAAGGGTGACTTATTTTAGTGAAAAAGAATGATCCTCTGTTTTTAAATCAATCAAGCTGCCCATAATGATGAATCTCACAGCTCTTAAGGGACATCCTCTAACCACGTGTTTTTTTTGTATGGCATCTAGCAGTTCGACCTATGAGGTCGTTGTCTGCTTAACCGGTCAATCCTGTGGATGCCTTGCAGTTAAGACCTCCAGCCAGGGGCAAAAAACTTATAAACTAAGCGACTGCACGCTAAGGGCACCCCCTGCGGCGTACGGACCTCGGCTTAGGTCGTCGCTGGGGGAAAACAGCAAAGGGACAGGCTGGATCTGAGTTCCATTATTTGGGGGAACCCCCTAACCACGTGAGTTTTTTGGGCCACTTTTATAGACCTTGATATACGTCGTCAGGATTAAGAATCCCCCTCCTCCACCCATTAGTCACATGTTTTTATTTATTATTGGAAAATTGATACAGTTTTAGAACGTTTTCTTTTAAAAAATATAGATACAAATTCGTTATTTGATTAATAACACATTAATTTAAACAAATTAATACATAATTATTTAAAATATATAATTGAATGTGTGATAAATATATTCGGTTGTCCCCCAGTCGTGAAAAATCGCCAACCCCGTCCTTGTTACAGCCTCACGTGATTAAAGAACTACCAAATACCGCGGTTTAAATGTACTCATTCAATTTTAGCAGTGAAATTCACCCTTACGTCCTAAGACTCCTAATAAACTGTGATTTCAATTTTGGCACCAATTTCAACACTTCATTTAAAGTGCCACTCCACAGCAGCCTACGGCATACTGTACACGAGGGCACTGCATTTTACTTTGTATCAAAATATAGGGTAGACATCAAAACACAAGCGGTTACTATGAATACAGCACGATATGGATCTCGACCCAAAGTGTTTCAAAATTGCAACGATTGGTCAAAATGTATGGAAGTTTTTTTAATACAAAACACAACCGCACCGCTTCGATGAAACAAAACATCGTGAGTCGAGGTTTGACGGCACGGTTGGCGCAGTACTGTTGGTTAGGTACCACACCATAAAGAAAACACGAAATATTTGAGGCACTAGATTCATATGCTGAATTTATAGTAACGGTTTGTGTGCACCCTGTATAGGTGCGATTGTCTACTGTGACCCATGGCTACCCTACGCTCGAATTGCAAGGCAAACCAATGACCATGGCGTCTTATAACAGGATTCTTTTAATGACATTCCAGTATGGGAAAGAAGAAGCCAGGGCCACAGCCTGCCGGGTCGTGGGTTGTTCGAAAGAGAAAGAACGTGGATGGCTTTTAATCAGTAAAACTATGACACAATGCGGGGGAAGTTATTTGATGATTCCCATACTGAAAAAAAAAGTTTAGGAAAGAGACAGAGCTATATAGAAGTCTGGTGCTATCTCTTTCCCATACTTAAATGAGATTAAAACAAAACTGCGTCAACGGTAACCTACTACCTACATGAACAATCGACGTTATGATAACCCTACCTGAACAGTCGGCTTGAGCCAGTCAAAAATAACGTTTAAGCCAACGCAATAACATCAATAAAGAAACAATTCTTCGCCTAGTTTCGGCTCTAAATGCGACAAATGTAATGAAACGTAGATTACGCGTCGATTAACGACTCCATTTTTTATTTTCAGCGTGCTATTTGCTTAATTAAACGGGATATTTTAAATACATTTGTTAAATGCGTAGGTTTTCAGCTAACTACTACTCAAATGCGCATTTGCCGTTTTATAGCAGTGTTGTTTTAATCTAACTTCTGTGTGATAAAGCGTGGGAGCTAGAAGACCTGTATAACTCCATCTCTTGCCGAGACTAAAGTGGTCGTAGTACGGGCCTTATTGACAATCCACCCATCAACATTATTTAAAAAATGTAATGTACCTGTATAATCCTTATAGGGTTGGAGTTGTTTACAAAGTTTTTTGGCATTAAGCTCGTAAATTCTACAGATTTTTTTTAATACTTATATCTTTCAGATTTCCCTTTTTCCTCATTCCTGTTATGCTCAGCATAACATTTATAAACACCAGGGTCGTATACCTAGCCATTCTTAAGAGCATTTTAATAAGTCACTTCCTTCAAGTCTTTCTATTCACTTATACATTCCTGCTTATCTATACCTCCAATTTTTTGTTTCTATACTAACTACCTCGACTCCTTTGAAAAAAAAATCGAATATTCCTTTGTCTATGTACAGAAAAAGTCAGTTTAAAAAATAGAATCATAAATTGGCATATTGGCTCGCGGGAGAGGAATGCAGTAGGTATTCGTTACGAATTACAATGAAACAAAACAAACTCTATGAAATATACAAGTAGGAAGGAAACTCTAAAAAAAGGAGAAAATACCAAAAATATAACCGACTTTTTCTGTACAAAGACATTGGCTGCCAACAAGCAAATATTAATTGAGTATTTATTGTGCAACGCATAGTAGACCTTAAAATATAGGACATAGAGGGACAATTTTATAAAATCGTCGTATGAATAGACTAAATGAGTATAGCTTATTTATAAAACGGTTAATACTTAAGGAAGACTATTTCAGTCGGGGTAAAGAAGATTGGCCTCCCTGCCGCAACGCTCCTGGAACAAATTAAATACCTACATGTTAAAGACACGATATAAATATAATAAACAGTAGAACAACTAGTAGGCTAGTCATTTAAAAGATCGTAGAAACAAGCAGATTCTGTTTTTTTTGTTTACTTTATGTATTTTGGTGACGTTACCGGGTATGGCTTATGTAGCTCTCGAAACTAAAATTTTCTTAAGCTTTTGCAATTTGCCGGTCAGTGGTAAGTTGTATGTTGATTCAAATATGATTGGCGACCGCAACAAATATGGTTTTACAGAATTCTTCTTCTGCCTAGCCTTTTCCCAACTATGCTGGGGTCGGGTTCCAGTCTAACCGGATGCAGCTGAATATCAGTATTTTACATGGAGCGACTGCCTATCTGACCTCCACAACCCAGTTAGTACTGGGTAATACGATACCCTTGGTAAGACTGGTTGTCAGACTTTTGGAACACTATCTGTAACGATTGTCAAAGATCTACAAATGACAGCCGGGAACAACGGCTTAACGTGCTTTCCGAGGCACGGAGGAAACTCGGTATGTAGCGGGTGGTCACCCATCCACAGACCAACCTAGGCAAGCGCGGCTTAACCTAAAGATCGACCCGAGCGCCTGCTAATATTTAGCCACGAGCTCCTCTTTTTTTACATTTTACAGAATTATAACCACTAAAATAATCAACACAACCCTCTAAATTCATGGAATCTGTTTTAATGACTATATCATGAAAAAGTCATTAAATGATGATGAATGACATGATAAATGATGTCTGTGTGTACCTGATGCTCGCTGATGAGGTATAGCGGCAGCGACTGCGCGCAGAACTCGCAGGGGATGACGGGGTCGCGCTCGGGCGCGGGCGGCGGCAGCGCGGCGGCGCCGGCCGGGGACGCGCTGCGCGGCCGCAGCTGCGCCAGGTCGGGCCGGCAACCCGTCTGCGGACACAATAACAACCAATACAGCGACGGTTCCTACGTACATAAGGTTAAGTCAAAAGCCGAGGTTTACAGGAGAGCGTAATTTGTGTTCAACACGCCCTAGAAATAATTCTTTGTGCAATAATAAATATTTTCTTTCTACAATATTTTAACAGTTTTAAGAGCTTTATAATGCTATTTACACATAAGTATTTTAGTTTTTCACGTTTTCTTGGAAAAACTGATAGATGACCGTTTCTACGACACTTATTCGTTGTATTTATAAGACTTGTTCTCTTATACGATTTCTAAAACAAGGTAAATAAAAATCGTGTGTTAGCATGTGCGCATAGATAATCTAAAGCCAATGAGACAATAAAAAAAAATGCCATTTTCGACATGTCTTTATGTACGTAGGGACCGTCGAGATGCTAGCTAACTTTTCAATAAGTCTGGCAGCAGCAGCCCAATAACAACCCTATTATAGTGAGAACAAAGAACACTGTAAGAACACGGCAACTTTAATGTGATGAAAATGAAAATTCGTGTTATTTTAACAGCAATGCCCATTCAGAAGTAAATTAAATGTGATAGAACAGTAGTGGGGCATACCTAATGGGGAAAAAGGGCCAACCACAGACAACATCCACTAGATTCCGCATAGAAGTTAAATAATAATTATGCACGCTGTACATCCATGAATTAGCACAAATTTAACACGATGCTCGCATTTAACTCTTCATCCCGGTTAAGCTGACGACAACCTGATAGGTTGAGAACGACTTGCAATTAAAAAAAATATCTCTTCAGTGTCTACCAGACGATTTAGAGAATTCTTTGTGCATAAAAGTTTCATAGTTACAAAAATGGTAAGGCAAGTCATCCAGGACCTCGAGTTAAAAAGGTGGGATTATATGCTTACTTATATTTGACGGCACAGTTGGTTGGCGTAGTGAGCGATCGACTTCTGTGCCGCGTGTCACGGGTTCGATCCCGCACGGACCAAATATTTGTATGACCTACAGGTCCTACAGGTAGTTGTTTCGAGTCTGGCTGTTCGTGTTTGTGAGTTTAAATGTTTGTAAACGCACCCACGATACAGAAGAAATTCCTAGTGTGGGGCAACTTATTTTTTTAAAGAATTATTGAATATATTCCACTGTTAAGTAAAATATTAAAATTGTTGTTTAGACCCTGTCTGACTTAACAAGACACTGCTGTCACGAACTCCGTGTACTAATCTCAGGCGGTACGTACCAGTGCAAGCTGAGTCCAGCTCAGCTTGCACTGGTACGTCGACTGACATTGTGCTGATGAATGCATTGATTAGTACAGGGACATTTAAAATCGAACCATTTAAAACGAATGATTGACGAAGAATCATTAAAATCGGACGACTGTGTTTTTTTATGTTAAGAAACATAAAAAAACACAGTCGAATCGATAAGCTCTTCCTTTTTTTGAAGTCGGTTAAATATGGTTTTCCGTTTCGTTAAGGATTTAATGAATAAAAGTGAAGTATTTATTACCTGATGCTGTACCAAATTGTGCGCCGGTATGAGTGAGTTGCAGAACTCGCAGGGCAGTCGCACGTCCTCGTTAGCAGGCGAAGCAGGTCCGCCTTGTTCATTTCTAAAAACATATTAATATGACGTTGATTATTGAAGGGCTTTTTTTTGGGGTGGGAAATCATAAAATAACTTCTCCCGCTCTGGGCGGAGCGGGGGGAGTGTCAGACTTGTACTGACTAAAACCTACCTATGTTCCTTCTATTGCCTTTTACGTTCTGGGGCCGCGGTATCTCTTTCGAACAATCCGCAACCCTGGCAGGCGGAGGCCCTGGCAGGCCCCTCTGCTTTGCTGACTTCTCCTTGAGGCGCGCGTGAAACACTAACGCGCCGTCGATACGGCCTGTCGTCAATAGACGTGCGGACGGTGACCTACCCATTGCTCACCGTCCACAGTCCCGCATCTACGGTGGCCGGGAGTCGTCTCGCGATATCTAAGGGCTGAAACTGCGTTAAACGGGCACCCGCGACACTCGCCGCGTGTCTGCAAGTGTGGGTTCTGTGGGTATGTGAAGGACCCTGTCACAGGTACCTAAAGAGTTCATTCGCTTGGCCGCATATGACAGAGCGACACTGCAGTTTCACAATTACTCTTTCTCTGTCGAAAGACATTGTCACAAGCTTTTCATCAAGCGTTATTTACTGAACAAGCCCGCGCGTGTTACCGCTGGCGGGCCCCGCGCGTGTCCCCGCGTCGGTTCACTTTTGTATGAAACCGCGCGGGTGTCCGTTTAACGCAGTTTCAGCCCTAAACGGTAGTGTACAGTTTGGAAAAGAGACAGAGCTATACAACATGTCTCGCACCATCTCTCTCCCACAATGAAATTGACGACACGGTTGGCGCAGTAGCTGAGCGATCGACTGCTGCGCTGCGTGTCGCGGGTACGATCCCCGCACGGAATCTGGCTGTTTGTGTATGTGACTTTAAATGTTTGTAAACAGACCCACGATACAGGAGAAATCCTAGTGTGGGGCAACGTTTTTTTTCTAAAAATAAAAAAATATATATCCGATCCTAGTTTAAGACGTCATTGTAGACCACTGCTGGACTTTCAAGGGTAGCATGTGCTAACACTGGATAGTGGAGGTCACAAGGCTAGGCTACTTCGTGAAAATACTTTCATTTGTTGCACTCGATTCGATTGGAAGCCGACCCTAAGAGATAATCCAACTACGTGACTCGTCAAAGGAGGGGAAGGGGGTTCACGAAGTGTGGTATTGTGTGACAAGGGGTGGTTCTAAATTTTGTGATGCCACATCTTAAAATCCAATTGCTAATTATTATTATCCCTTTATTTCAGACTGAATCCATAAAAGTGTTAGTAACAATATCCTTAAGATATGTGTTAGTAGGAACATCCTTACTTATTAATAATAATAATATGAATAAATTATATTTTATTCTATATTCCGACCAAGTAGGTTTACTATAACGTTTTTTTTTTCTGAATGGCATCTCGCAGTTCAACCTAGCTGTGGAGTACGAGCCTCACTTAGGGCGTCGCTGGGGGAGCACAGCAAAGGGACAGGCTGGATCTGAGTGATATTAATTGGGGACTGTTTTGAACTTACTGGCTAAGCAACGCGGGGTGGCTCTAGCAAGGGACGGGTGGGATTACCATAACGTTGACGAGCAGTATTTTTATAATCTTATTCCAGTGTGTGAAAGAGATGTAGCTAGACATCCTGTATAACTGTCTCTTTCGCTCACTGGAATTACATTAAAAAAAGGTTTATTTATGGCAGCCCAGTAAATAGTAAGTATTGTACTCTTTGCCCAACAGTCTTGTTCTAAATGGCGGCCAGTGATGTGACAACTGAGACTAGTTATGGTCTTGGTCAAATCTATTTATATATAAATGAATTGCTGTTCGAGAACGGCTGTACCGATTTGACTATCGCTACAACACTTACCCATTGTTATTATTATTGTTGTTGTTGTTATTTTGGTTGGCGCTGATGTTCGGGTTCGAGTGGTACGGAGCAGTGACCTAGAAGAGATAATATTAAAAGTAATATAATATTAATATTAAAATATAAGTACATAAAACATTTTAAAATACATAAAATAATAGCCCAAAACCCTACGTACTACTACCTAAGCCTAGGGTAAAGGTACCCTACTAAAAATAAAAAATAAATATTGCACAAATAACATTATTGAAAAAAGAAACAGGCACATACAGCAGCTCACCTCATTCAGTCCCCTCCGTAACTCCCTCAACGAAGACTTGATCTCACTGAACCGGTCCCCACTCTTCCCCCTCACCTCACCCTCCCCGCTGCTCCGCTGTTGCCGCATATCTTCGTCCTTTCTCAGCTGCATTTCACTAAACCTCTCCATGAACTCCTGAGGAGTCATCGGCTTAAGGTTTTTGAACTCCTGCCTGCGCCTCTCAGGGTCTTCGTTTACTACAGTCCCTAAGACATGACCAGGTTGGACCAGGTTCTCTGGGCTTCTGTACTTTTGAGCTTGCTGACGATTCTTGTAGTCCACATGGGATTCAGGGTTCTGGAGAGCGTCCATTTTGCGCAATTTTTCGATCTTCGCTGCTGGGGTTAAAACTGGTGGTAGGCCTGGAATGGACATGGTGAAATAGTAGATTCAGCTAAGGAGTTTATATGTAAAAGAATCTTAATCTTAAGTTCAAATAAGAAATGGAATAAAATGTGATCTTGTTTTTCCTAGAATACATAATGTATATGTATTTCAAAAATAAGAGAGCTGCATCTGGAAACAGTACAACGTCGCAGATCAAAAGACCAATAGGGAATAACAAGTATATGTTATTTTTTCTTTACTGTTATTAATAAAAACAGTATTAAAGTTAATTTCGACTACGACTTGTCGCAAAATAAACTCCTACAATTTTCTATTACATTTTAAACGCCTATGACTGTTGCAGCCATGGTGTGATGTCATTTACCACAATTTAGATTTTTTTAATAAAATTAAAAATTTAAATTGTATAGCAATTATTCAAGCAAAAATTGCAACTACAAATTTTATCTTTATAACTGCATTTCTAGGTCTTGTGTAGCCACAGTATCCTTACTAATATTATAAAAGCGAAAGTGAGTTTGTTTGTTACGCCTAAACGCCTAAATGGCTAAACCGATTTTGATGAATTTTGGTACTGAGATAGTTGAGACCCTGGAGACGGACATAGGCATTTTTTTTAAAGCGAGTTGTGAGGGAGGAATAGGGAAGAAAAGGGAAACCTTAGCTTTGCTATTACATTTAACGCGAGTGAAGCCGCGGGCAAAAGCTAGTATTATATAAGTGCTGCAACTCACCCACGGACAAGTTATAGGCTGTCTGCTCCTGCCTCTGGCGCTCCTCTCTCTGCTGGCGCTGCAGCGCGCTGTAGTAGGGCAGGTCGCGCACGGGGGACGCGGGCGGAGGGGAGCGGCTCGGAGGCTTCGGAGCCGGACGCTTCTTCACGGCACCGCGGGAAATGCTTCTAAAAGATAAGGGTACTTTTAAGGTTATGGTGAAAAAGGGAATATCAGTTTTCTATTGGAGGATTTTTACTATGAAAGCTTTGAGTTCTACTTTAAATTCCGGATACCGGATTAAAAATCCGGAGCGATAATACAAAATTATCTAACTAACTTTTTTCATCATAGTTGGAATTGGGTTTTTTTACGGATGGGAAATTATCAAAAAAAATCCCAGGACTGTCAGACTTTTACCCACTGTTTTGTTCCTTTTTTTGCCCTTTATTATCCGGGCCGCGGTATCTCTTACGAACAAACTAAATTACTAAATAAATACTAAACTAAATTACTAAATAAATACTAAACTAAATTACTAAATAAATACTAAACTAAATTACTAAATAAATACTAAACTAAATTACTAAATAAATACTAAACTAAATTACTAAATAAATACTAAACTAAATTACTAAATAAATACTAAACTAAATTACTAAATAAATACTAAACTAAATTACTAAATAAATACTAAACTAAATTACTAAGTGTAATACGATACCCCTTATTAACTTCTCACCAACCTTAAAGAGTGTCTAATATTTACATACATTACAAAGGAATTGACGGCACAGTTGGCGCAGTGGCTGAGCGATCGACTGCTGCGCTCCGTGTCACGGGTTCGATTCCCGCACGGAACAAATATTTGTATGAATTACAGATAGTTCTTCCGGGTCTGGCTGTTTGTGTATGTGAGTTAAAATGTTCGTGAACGCACCTACGGTACAGGAGAAATTTTTAAGGGGGGCGAAGTTTTTTTTTTTATTAAAAAAAAATGCCATCACGCCTGTATTACCCAAATGGTGAGGCAGAGGTTTACCTATAGTTCATCCACATTTTTGACCTCTTGCCCAACAAGGCCTCCACAGGGATGTGCCTTAACAAGCGTTGCACAAAGGGAGCTCATCACAGGTCTATTAACAAGAAACGGTGCCTCCCCTCTTGTGCAGATTCTGACCACCAGGGTATTTTTAAAGCGGTGAAAGTCCCACGCTCCCCGGTCTTATCCCCAAAGACCGGTCGGCTTTTTAATAATAATAATAATTTATTTTCAGATAAGACATCCATAGTGTTAGTAGCACGCCTTATATCTAGTGTTAGTACATACACAAATAAAAAACCAATTGAGTATGAGTCACTTTGTACAGAAGATGAAAGTCATTTGTTTTTAAGGTTTCACGCCAAAAATAACATATAACCGGCAAGTACGAGTCGGACTCGCGCAAAGAGGGTTCCGTACAAACTTGCAACATAAACGGCCATATCTTTTGACTATGGAATATTTTTTCACAGCTTCAAGTGAAACAGAGTTGAGTACATGGTTTTAATTAAGCTCGATACCTCCACGCAACGAACGCACGCACTCCAGACAAACAGAAGGACAACAAAGTGAGCCTACAAGGGTTCCGTTTTTTCATTTTACGGTACGGAACCATACAAAAAGACCAACAAGGTCTAGAAGAAAGCAGAGGGGCTTGCCAGAGCCTCCGCCTGCCGGGGTTGCGGGTTGTTCGAAAGAGATACCGCGGCCCCGGAACATAAAGGGCAATAGAAGGAACATGGGTGGGTTTTAGCCAGTAAAAGTCTGACACGCCCCCCCGCTCCGCCCAGAGCGGGGGAAGTTATTTGATGATTTCCCACCCAAAAAAAAAAGGTCTAGAAGAAGACCGAGAGTTCAGTCTACCTGAAGTTTCTACCTGAAAAACTACAGATGCCAAGACAACAAGGTACTTACAAATCCTTATCCACTTTGTTAGTAGCTTGCACGTTGGTGTTTATCTGCGGCTGATCATTAGTCCTCTTCTTGGAGCCATTGGCGAGGTTACCCTGGACTGTCCTCCAATCAGTGGACGATCCCTCGCCAGCCAACGATGAAGAGGATGAACTTGAGCTTCCACTGCTGAAGTAGCTTTGAATAAGAAAATGAGTTTTTGTGTTAGCAGCAACATAACGGGGGAAGAGACATGGTTTCCAAGTATCCAGAACATCATTGTAAACCCCCACATAGATATTTTTCGTCGGTCATATAAATAAAATCAGCTGTTCCATACATTTCGACCATGTAGGTTCCTACAAAACTGAATTTTCTTCACGGAACCCCAAAATTAGAAATCCAAATAACGGGTTCTGTACCTCAAATAGAAAACCATTTTCACAGCTCCAAAGGACCACAGACTTGAGTAAGTTTATGATTTAATTTCAAATCGATACCTACACCTGTTACCGAACTAATCTAGGCAAACAGACAGACAGACAACAAAGTGATCATATAAAGGTTTATTTATTTACTAGCTTTTGCCCGCGGCTTCGCTCGCGTTAATTTCGGGGTAACACAGTTTCCCTTTCCTGATTTATAGGTACCTGCTACCTGTAGTTTTTGCCTTTGCGTCTTATTTATTGTAATAGCCATGCTAAGCTTAACCTTTTCTTCCCTCTTTATCCCTCACATCTCAATCTTTAAAAAAAAATAGTACCTATGTCCGTTTCCGGGTCCTAACTATATCTGTACCAAAATTCATCAAAATCGGTTTAGCCATTGAGGCGTGAAGACGTAATAAACAAACAAACTCACTTGCGCTTTTAAAATATTAGTAAGGATAAGGATTACATTTGGGAAAACAAAAAGTAGTACATTAAGCATAAAAAGTGTTGACTTAACATTAAACTTAACAAATAATATACTACCTACAACATTTTCCAGAGATTACTCTATGACATAATACAAACTGTTAGCAAACGTTAACTGTAACAGGGCTAAATTAACGTAATCAAATTAAAAGAAAAAAAGTATAGACAACATTCACAGAAGTAATAAACAAAAATAAAGAATATAAACAAAATTTGTATGTATGTAATGTATCATGCAAATCCAGCCTATACATTCAAAAAATCATGCAAAACCTTCAGGTTCCGTTTTTTTCTTTTAATGAAGGAACCCGTGGTTGCAGTAAAACCAGAAAAGATTAGATAATTTCCGAATTAGCACGGTCGTCACGACACAACCGTAAAGCATTTAAATAATGCACTGCAGCGTTGTAGTAGAGCACCTAGCCTATTTGTCAGATGGCACTCAAAATTAAAAAGATTTGTGTGATTGCGTAGAGTTGTAACACAAAACACGCAAGTGCTTGAAAGGTTGTCACAGCTCTGTGTCATTAACGCGCCTTCGTAATTCCACAGATAAAAAATAATCGCCGAAGGCAATACTGGGCGATTAATTACGACAAATTAATTTTTTAATCGAATGTAAGTTACCTTGTATCCTGAGGACCTGCAGTCCTAGTCACATCAGGCCTCGCCAAGTTGATGTTCTTCAAGCCGTTAGGTCTAGCATTTATGTTAGACGTGGTTGGATTTGAGAAACCATTATTGACATTAGTCGATGTGGTTGGTCGTGCGAAACCATTGTTGATATTTGACGATGTTGGTCGCGAGAAACCGTTGTTGCTAGTGGATGCCAACTTGTTCGTATTCCCTGCGATTTGATTGGTGTTCGTCATTTTGCTGACCAGCGGTTTTGCTGAGCTCTTTGGAATCTCTTTCTTCGGGGTAGGGGCGGGATCTGAAATGATTTATGGAATGAATGGATTAAATGATTATTTATATTAACGACTAGCTTCCAACCGCGACTTCATCCACGTGTCATAGTTACTTTGGGCTAACGCTAACGTGCGTGATGATCGAAAAAAAAATTTTTCTGCCCCTTTTCTGACCTCTTTCTCCCACTTTCTCACTTTAAAAAAAATAGCTTATGTCCGTCTCCAGTCAACACTTTCGCTTTTATCATATTAGTAAGGATGTTTGTGTGGACAATGACTTGCAGCCATGTTCCAAGACGTACACCTCGAATAAAAGGTGTTTTTTTTTTAATAAATTGATAAAAAGAAAAATGTGGAGAGGATAAAGGTGGAAAATATTGCGGAGTGGCTGCGCGGGTACCGGACTTTGTTAAATTCTTCAATACATTCTCTCTCAAAATCCGGACACTTCCACAATGCGGCAGTAGCAGTTTAACCGCACGTTCACTTTTGCAAGCTTACCGTCGTCCAATCGAATGAACCCGTGGTTGGAATCGACGTGCAGTTGGCGGTACTTGATCATGACCCACTCGTGGCACTGGGGACACTGCTCTGTGCGCACCCCGCAGTAGTTCTCGTGAGCAGGCAGGTCGCGGCGAGGCAGTTCTAGCTCGCAGAACCTTTGTACATGGGAAAATATAGCCTAAAATCAAATGCAAAGTGTTGAAACGAGAGACTCTCGAAGATTATTTCTTGTTCTGTTTACAAGAGAAACTAATTAGGGCGTTGGGTTTAGAATAAACCACCAATTTATCAGTGTGTAGCTATAGTAGAAGAACTAAAAGGGAACGCTTGAGACGCCACCGTTAATTTGGGCGCTACATTTAGTTGTACATCACACCCATCGAACAATCGTGAATAGTGACGTTAAAATATGAGAGCGAAAATGCATACACTATTTTAAGATGAGAAAAAAGAAAAAAAAAAACGTTTAGTTTATGTATGGTTATATACATAAAAAAGTAAAAGAGAAGTATGGAAGAAAAAAAGCATGCTACGCTGACTCCAAACAGATTGGGATAAGGGCCAGAAAATGAATGATAACCTACTAGAAAATCTGCGTTACCTGCATGACTTGATGGTATGTGCGCAAGAGTCCCGGATGTGATCCTCCAAATCAGTACCGCATACGCTCTCGCCGCATTTCTTACATGGTTCTGATGACAAACAAACATACAATAAAAGTGTTATTCTAAGCGCGTCATGTTAATTTTCCTAGTTCGTAGCTAAATAAGAACAGCTGCACGGGTCGATCTTCAAGGTTAAGCCGCGTGGGTGGATGACCATTATTTGCATATCAAGGCTTTTGCGTACCTCGGAAAGCAGTTTACGCCGTAGACCCCGGCTGACGCGTAAGTAGGTAGACCTTTAACAGCAATCAAAATTAATAAATGGCTGCCACCTAATATTTGAAAGTCTTTGCTGCCGCCGGTTTCACTTTTAATAACGAATCTATGGCGGGCCCTGTCCGAGGTATTTTTTACTCCGGAATCTAAAGAAACTAACTTGCAAGAATTTTAACAATCAGTCTTTATCCCTAGATTAAAGCTAATCAAATCTTTTGTTCTAAATGCGCCAAATAGCTGCATAGTGTTGCCAAACAAGAAATGGAATCATGCGCATACTCTGTGGATAATCATAACGGCATTTAATCATCCATTTTGATAAAGTACTTATGTTGATTACACGTCGATGGCGACGAGTGGTTGTTTATTTGTGCTAGAAGCTCACGTCCGTATGCCAGACGAGGTCGGCACAGGGAATTAAGACAACATGATTTAAAAATCCCAGCCCAACTCTCTCGTTAGCCGTCGGTCTTTCAAGCGCAAATGCTGAGCATGAAGTCCTGGGCGCGATTCTCAAGTCGGGCAGTGTTATTGTGAGTTTCCATATGGAATACTAGCTGGCACCCGCGGCTTCGGCCGCGTGATATCGAAAAAAAGTATCCTATATGTTATTCCAGACTATAATCTCCCTCTGTGCCAAAAATCATCAAGATCCGTTCAGCCGTTTTGACGTGAAAGAGTAACAAACATCCATACATCCTCACAAACATTTGCATTTATAATATTAGTAGGAATTAGTAGGATCTCAGTAGAAGCCACAGAGTCTATTTGTGCCCGGTTCATAGTCATAGGCTCATCCATTTCTAGAAAAACAGGTAGGTACTTAAAATCTCCAAATAAAAAATTGGTCTAACACAATGTGCACTGAGAAGTATCTTTTTACAATCTGAGGTTTCCAACAAAAGACTGCTTTGGCATTTGTATCAGGATTATTCCATTATTTTTATGGTACGTTAGTCTTCATTTCCTAATCCTTAATATCTCTGAGAAGAAACAACTAAACAAAGGTCATTGGGCGTATCTGACCCACTTAATAAGAGTTCGCGTACACAGACCAAATCAGTTTTAAATTGAAGAACTCAATCCCGCTTTATAAATATTTTTCCTCTCAATAGCCCCGACCACCGGTAGCTCGGACCCTGTCCCGACGCTGTTTTTTATATTTTAAGTGTTTTTTTTTTGTTTTAAAAGAAATTTGTGAATTTTTTTTTTATTTCTTTTAACTTTTCTTTTTTCTTAAGGCTTATAAGAATGTGACCCATACCACTGGGTTGCAGATACATTTATCTATATACCTTGCCCTATTTCGTTTGTGTACACCGTGGGTCAAATGTTCAAACAAAATGCCCAATGACCTTTAGGGGACGTGTCTTTCAAAATACAGACATTAACTAATAGGGTGTTACAAAATGTACGATTCAGAGACTGTACCAGAAAACCGTTTGAGTAAACTACCAGTTTGAGTCACCCACCGAGGGAAACAGATGGATCTCCACAAGATGTCAAACTCGGTCTTTTGCACACAGTCATCCTCGACTAGCCTATTCTCAACTATGTTGGGGTCGGCTTCTAGTCTAACCTAATTCAGCTGAATACCAGTATTTTATTCAGTTGGTACTAGATAATACGATACCCCTTGGTAAGACTGGTTTCAGACTTTCGGGACATTGACTACCTGTAACGGCAGTCAAATATATATAAACTAGCTTTTGCCCGCGGCTTCGCTCGCGTTAAATTCGGGGTAACACAGTTCCCCTTTCCTGATTTGCAAGTACCTGCTACCTGTAGCTGTATAGCATGTTTTGACCTTGCGCCTTATTGTAATAGCAAAGCTAAGTTTTCCCCTTTCTTCTCTCTTTCTCCCTCACTTCAACTCTTTTTTTTTAAATAGCTTATGTCCGTCTCCAAGGTCCCAACTATCTCTGTAACAAAATTCATCAAAATCGGTTAAGCCATTAAGGCGTGAAGACGTAACAAACAACAAACTCACTTTCGTTTTTATAATATTAAGTAAGGATAACACACAGTGAATTAATATTTAAATCCTTACTAATATTATAAAAGCGAAAGTGAGTTTGTTTGTTTGTTTGTTTGTTACCTCTTCACGCTTTAATGGCTAAACCGATTTTGATGAATTTTGGTACAGAGATAGTTGGGAACCAGGAGACGGACATAGGCTATTATTTTTTTAAAAAGAGTGGGATATGAGGGAGAAAGAGGGACGAAACGGGAAAACTTAGCGTTGCTTTTACAAATCAATAAGGCGCTACCGAATTTAACGCGAGCGAAGCCGCGGGCAAAAGCTAGTATTAAATAAAAATATTTTTATTTCACATTGGCCTACATGGGCACTTATAAACCGTCGATAAAAGGTGCACGGTTCGGGTTGGTCTTTTCCTATGGAAAAGAACCGACAAGAAACTCTATTTCAATTCTTGAAGAGATGGTACGGCTCTTGGGGGCTCCCAAGAGAGATATATGTATATTGTAAATATAGATTGTACAGAACCCGTATTTCCTTTTTACGTTACAGAAGGTAGTTTAAAGCGACCGTGGCACAAGCATCGTGTAAAATTGGCGGATGTAATCATCGGTGACCTAAGTCCACAAACATACACGTGGTGGTGAGACTGCAACCGTGCTATTTCGGCGACGTGCTCACATTATCAGTAATTGCGTATTTATCGAAGATTAGACGCAATAGCTCGGGACGACCTTAATCGTAGATAAGACAGAAATCCCCGATTTACCGCAGTCTTGAGAAATTAAAATGTTTTTAATGCCTTCATATTTAGTAAAATATTATAATGTGTATAACAACAGAACATCACAAATAAACATGATTATTTATAAAATAATTTGCTAATAACAACAAATTGTCATTAATTTGAGTTCTTAATTCAAAAATAAATGCATTTCTTATTTTTAAATTAGGCTGTTTAGCGGTGACATACCTTTCTTTCTCCGCCAGGAAGACAAAGCGCGGGGAAAAAACAAATTAAATCATAGTTTCATATTGATAAATGATTAAAGTATGTACTTTTTGTACTGTTATTTAATTTCTCCGTAAGTGTATCGAAAAACGGTGTTTGATTCACGTGAGAATTTGTCACTGCTGTTCTCGGCTTTGTAACACCTAGTGGCTCGGGCGTCAAATCATCCTCGGCCGCAATGTAGTTTCCTCATTTAAATCAAAATCTACTTTCTTCTCTTTATTCTTGGTTAAGTTAAAGTGAGTTATCTGTCAACCACATACTTAGTCACATTGGAAAGAGTATGATGTATTTAATAAGTACTAGTATATTACTACTGAACCGACACGGAAAAAGAAGATCAAGATGATGGATACTTACGCAGTTTGTGCAGCTTCTCGTGGTGTTCCTTAAGCTCGGCGTAGAGCACCGGCTCCTTGCAGACAGGGCACACGCGGATGTTGCGCGCGCAGTGCACGCTGTGGATCGTGAAGTTTACCTCCGGGATCTCGCGTTTACTGCGCAACGAAACAAAGTATGATTAGTCTACATTGTAGGCAATAATCGCTAACCCCAGTTGGGCCCAGTACAGTACTGGATGGTATATCTTTGATTGTTTTGTTCTAAAAAGTTCGTCCTAAAAAGACCTTCAAATTGCAAATAAACAGCCATATCTTTTGTCTGCGTAGACTTAGAGGGTTGATTTATGACAGCACAAAAGGACCACAGAGTTTAGTATTTTGGAGCCTGTTGGTCTAATGGTTAGTGGCCCTGACTGCTGAGCCGGAGGTCGTGGGTTCGATTCCCACGCAGGACAAACTTTGTGTGATGAGCATGATTGTTTGTTCTGTGTCTGGGTGTGATTTATCTATAATATGTATGTATTTATAAATTATATAAGTATGTATATCAGTTGTCTGGTTACCATAACACAAGCTCTGCTTAGCTTGGGATCAGATAGCCGTGTGTGAGTTGTCCCAAGATATTTATTTATTATTATTTATTTATTTATAGTATATGATTTTAATTTCGATACCTCCACGCGTTCCCGAGATAAAGAGTCTTGACAGACGGACAACAAAGTGATCTAATAAGGGTTCCGTTTTTCCTTTTGAGTTACAGCCGCCAGCAGGTCAAGCTACCCGAAACTGTCAATTTTTCCCAATGAACCTTGAACCTAATACTTTAGAAATAAAGTCGAAAATCTATCAAAGAAATCTGACAGATTGTAGTAGCTTGATGTGCAGGCGTATGTACAAAACCCTACAAACGAATAAAAAAAATAGTATTTTGCGGGTTTCAATGGCGCTTCTACTTTAAGAAACCCCGACAAAAAACCAATACCTGCTAAATATAGTACCTAGTACCGCCTTTTTGACCTCCACAGTCCTCCTCTTTCATTAATCAGGTTACATACCGAAATAAAACATATTGATTGTACGATAAGGTCGAATGTCAGGCGTATTATGTAATTTTCAGGTCAGTGGTACAGGGCAGCACAGCATAGGATGCAAATAGATTACCTATCGAAAGGGAAATTAGCAGTCAGGATTACAACTGAGACCATTGATCGCTCAGGTAACACATACCAACAGAGGTTCACGATTTTTTTATATTTTGCTGGTCTGAACCGCTCACTTGCTTTTGGTAAAAGTGGCTGCACAAAATTCATCGCTAGATTACAATTTAAAAAAAAATACAAAAAGGAAGAGGCACTTTAAAAAAAAACGAAAGCAATTCAGCAGTTGTTCATATAATTAGAATTCACTGCCGCATTGATAGGTAAGAAGGTAAACTAAATAGATTTCTTATGAAAAGTTAACTATGTATTTTGCCATTTAAATGAGGAATTTCCTTGTTTTTGTGGAAACTCTTCCTCTGGATGAATTACATTCAACAAGTGAGATCATAATAGATTTGGAGCCGGCGGCGCAGTGACCAGCTATCATCGGTTCACCCTTGTTTGGTCGAACAATGTTTCGTCGAAAATCACTTCGGCGAATTTTAGTAGCAATAAAGTCATTTCGTAGAATTATTCATTTGACCGAATAATTCATTGGTAAATTTTTATTTTGCATAATTATTTATTTGAACTAATTTCATTTCATCGAATTTTCAAATGCACTAATTTTATGCATATATTCTTTTGACCTAAAATTCATGTTTAATGGGCACAGTTCTAGCCTAACTCAAATGGCACTTAACCAAACCTTAAAATATTCTTTTCATGGTCGAGGGTGGGCTTGGTCGACGGAGCCCCGCTTCGCGGGGCTCCTACTTCTGGGTAGTTTATAAAAAAATAACCACGAAGGGGATGGCGGGGTCTATTCGCTCGCTTCGCTCGCTCACACGACCCCGCCATCCCCTTCTAACCTAACCTATCCGAGTCGGGGTGCCCTAAAGTCCAGATTGCATCCAGTTTCTCCTGGTAACAATAGTTAAGGGTGGCGGAGATTATGAATATTATAGTAAATGAATAATATGCTAAATGAATATTACATTACATCAAATGAACATTATACCTTTTGATCATTAGCACAAATGTTGTTATAGCAAATAAATATTCGACGAACTGAAAATTCTGTCAAACGATATTATACTAAGTGATGATTTTCTTAAACGTTGTTCGATTTAGTAATATTGTATCAAACGTTGTTCGACCAAACAAGGGTGAACCGCTATCATCGGCCGAGCTCGAACATTTGGAACCGATTCGTGTAGTCATTTACATACATTTAATAAGCACTCTGGTACGTAGCACTACCTATTATTTATTCTGTAACACTAGCATCAAATAACCTGTGTCCTTATAGCCAGTCCCAGAAGGTAGCCGAGGTAAAATAGATCTGGGGATCTAAAATGGTTGCTTTAGGAGAATCGTAATAAGATAATAATATTAAATAGGTACGTTAAAATGCTTAAAATGTTCACGAAGCAGTTTATATTGCGAATTGTCATTTTGTGCATTTTAGCTGAATCCGTGCGTTGTTCGTGAACGAGCGCTGTCAGTTGTGACTTGGTCATCTCTTAGCTGCCACGGTTTGTTTTAATTTATCTATTATTATCTTGCTAATTTTTGCTTTTACTCTGGACGCTCTAAATGTGCTCGTTTTTCTACATCGTTCTCAACATGAATGATCCATGATTTTGTAAAATATTATGATTCAAAAGAGTGTCCATGGAGTTTCTTACCCATTCTTCTCCATAGAGATATACGCTTTGGAATGGGCAACTATAGTACTTTCACAAGTTATTAATTATGTCTTGTGACTGGGACTAGTAGCAGCATCTTTTTTTTGTTTTTATAGCATTCAAAAGTGCCTGTAATAGTCTACTTAATTGAAATAAATGCTTTGACCATTGTGACCATTTTACGAATGGTCACGTAATCCATAGTATTAACCTATTATTATTCTGCCTAAGCGTACTACATCCATTTTAAATGACGCTAATTAGACATATCCTTGTTACAATGGATAAAACGGTCACGTCACGGGCCGGGCCCAGATGTATGTAGTTACTAGACCTAATTTGCAAAACTGCAGAATCTGACTGTTAAGTTTAATAAATACAATAAAATGTCTCGTCCAGTATATAGTACGCACGGCTAATCAAGCTACACAAAACCAGTGTATGCGGATCTCCTTATGTACGGGAAATCTAAAAAAGCGAGGTCATGATATACTGGAAATGTATAGCTTAATGTGTCGCCGTGTGTACTATGATGATGAAATCGTAATGATTTATGAAAGATCATGCCGAGGTGCGGGAACATTATTATAGGTAGGTACCTATTACGTATAAATTATGTTGCTCATCCAAGCTTGGATGAGCACACAAGACTATTAATTAGCGCTAGATGACCTAAGTTATCTAGGTACTACACGAGATATTCGTGCAGCACGAGGTGCGGTCGTGTCTCGGATGTTTAAGCTAAAGCTTGGACATCGCTCGGCTTAGAGTTCATCGACAGAATGAGCTTCGCTTTGTCAGTAGCGTGGAACAGTGCCGACTCCAAGCAGTACGACGTAGTTCGCTAGCAGCTTGTCACCTAGACCTAGCTTTTAGTAGAATATCTTATATATGTCGTAGGATAATTTGATACTTCGAATCTTCGCGGAAATCCTAGGGGTTTTGCGAAAACGCGGATAATTAGACATAGGCGAAAAATTATCAAATCTTACTGGACAAAGTCAGGATTTTTGCGAAAATACTCGTTATTATAGCAATATTGCGAAACGAAACGCTGGCTGTTATGAAATAAGAACGCTGATTGGTCGGTCAGCGCGTTCAATAAGAGATCGTCTCTGATTGGTTGACGTCTGTCGTAGGATAATTTGATACTTCGAATCTTCGCGGAAATCCTAGGGGTTTTGCGAAAACGCGGATAATACCCTAAAATTGGATCATTTTTTTTTACTACGACTGAGATCTCCTATTGTCTGTAGAAAACAACATACATACTAAAATTTTCAATAAAAAGTTTATAAAAATCAATTTAGTGATTTTCCTTTCTCACCTATTCTAAACCTTCATAACTCTATGATACAATACTTGAAGTTAATCATCGGCAAACTAGGAACCAATTAGAAGTCAGCCAGCAAAATTGTAGCCAATCAGTGTTGAGCACATCAAATCTTACTATAGTAACGAGTATTTTGACAAAAATCCTGACTTTGTCCAGTAAGATTTGATAATTTTTCGCCTATGTCTAATTATCCGCGTTTTCGCAAAACCCCTAGGATTTCCGCGAAGATTCGAAGTATCAAATTATTCTACGACATATATACCTGACGCGTTACGGAGGTATGGTCAAACCAAACTTACTTAGATATGTAAACAATGGACAAATAGCTAATGACTGACCCACGATTTCATTAATCAACACAATTTACTAACGACTGTTAAACTCCTGATAGCTACAGACTTATTGATCCACGTAAAGATAGACTATACAGATGCCTAATTTTAGTTATTTTTGTTGTTTAGCTAGTTATGACGTTTTAAACCCCATAAGAGAGGGACGGGTGTGATTCGTTCGGAAATGAACATGGTGCACAGTTTTGTTTGACAATGAGCTGAATAGAACTTTATAGATAAAGGTATGATTAAGCATGACGATCTAGGTTTGATCCTCGGATTGGGTAAACCGTTATTGTTTTCTATAAAAGATATTACTCAGTAGCAGACACGGAGTCTAGATTTGTGCTAGGTTGATGTACAACATGGCACTTAAACATAACTGGCACCTCTATTTTTTAGATGAAACATCTGCCGCTGTTACAGCTCTTTGACTACTGTCCCTAACGGCCCCCTCCAATTATGCTGACATCTCTTTGAGGAGAGCGTGGAACACGAACGCGCTGTCGACACAGACCTACCGCTACAAGAGAGACATACCTACGATGAGATACCTTTTTTTTTTCAGGTGGGAAATCATCCAATGACTTCCCCCGCTCTGGGCGGAGCGGGGGGGCATGTCAGACTTGTACTGACTAAAACCCACCTATGTTCCTTCTATTGCCCTTTACGTTCCGGGGCCGCGGTATCTCTTTCGAACAACCCGCAACCCCGGCAGGCGGAGGCCCTGGCAAGCCCCTCTGCTTTGCTGACTCTCTTTGAGGCGCGCGTGAAACACGAACGCGCCGTCGACACGGCCTGTCGTCAATAGACGGACGGACGGTGAGCTACCCATTGCTCACCGTCCACAGGCCCGCATCTACGGTGGCCGGAAGTCGTCTCGCGGCGCCCGGCGCCCTGGGCGTCTCCCGCGGCGGCTGGGTTGGGCAGATGTTCTCTCCCTCAAACGCCCGGCCACCTCCTTTGCTAGTATTACTGCTTCGCAGAAGGTGGTGACCGCTTCCCATTCCCTCTCGCTCCGGACCATGGCCTGGACCAGGGCCGGACGCGAGAGATCACCGCCGCCGATCGCCTCCACGAGGGCACGGCGGTGCTCCGCCCAAGCTGGGCAGACCGCCACTGTGTGCTCCACCGTGTCCTCCGGGCGATCGTCACAATGGTGACACCCGGGCGCTTCCTCCCGCCCGATGATGTGCAGGAACCTCCCGAAACTTCCGTGTCCGGTGAGGACCTGCGTCAGGCGGTAGGTGAGGACGCCATGACGCCTCTCCAGCCACTCCTCAAAGAGGATGTTAAGGGACTTACCGCCACTGTTGTGGCGTGCCCTTAGTTTTTGCCCTTGCGCCTTGTTTATTGTAATACCAAAGCTAAGTTCTCTCTTTTCTTTCATCTTTCTTGTTCATTTCTCTTAAAAAAAATAATTGCCTATGTCCGTCTCCAAGGTCCCAACTATCTCTGTACCAAAATTCTACGAGATACCTTAGGTGGTAAACCTCTGCTAACCCTTCGGGGATCGCGTCCCGAGATCATCCAAGTTGGAGTGATTTGTGCTGGCCTGTTGGTTGGGGGTGTCATTTTAAATAGCGACAAAATTAAAAGTAATTTTGTAAATACTTATTTATTTTTCCTATAATTTCTCACGATCGATAACAAATCGGAAACACAATCGTAACAGTTAGCATTTAAATCAAAACAGTTGATAGTGTTCAAGTGGTTGAAAACTCGTTCTAATTATGAAGTAGGTAGGTAATTAGATATTCTTATTATATTACGAGTAGGTACCTTATAATATACTTCTTTGTAATGTGAAAAAATTTCGCAAAATATTTATTAAACCTAATTATTTTTTTACTGACTTACAAGGGAATTTCCTATTATAATTTAATACGCTTAGCGGATGAATGAGGCAGATACACATTTTAAAATCGAATCTTTTCGGCGGAAAGACAAACTACGCAAAAAAAACAGCCTCCCTATTGCGTATTTTATTTGTTTATGAAAGCTTCAGAAAGCAATTTTATTGAAGCATCAAAGAGCGTGACCCGGCCGAACTCAACATCAGACATTTCCCGGAACTATCCCCCGCCTCAGAGTGCTTAATTGATTTTGAAGCCTGCAACAGATAGGTCATCCAGGGCAAAATATAGGTCGTAGAGATCATTGACCTTTAACTGTTGTACAAAAGTAAAACGGGACAATAAAATTACACACGCATTCAATAGGTACCATGTCTATAAAATCTCACTTGAGGTTAGCCAAATAATAAGAGTGTAAGGAAGTTTTTCACAACAATAATTTCGATGTAAGGTAAACAACAAGCGCTCCCGAGACAGCTGCGATGTTCGCAATGCTCCAAATAATCTAAAAATAGCCGGCGAACGTGTGTACTCTAAAATAGAACTAATATTGACAACATAACACGCATAATGCACATTAAACATACCAATTCTCACAGAGTTTTGTCTCGACGTCTTCCATTTCGCGATTCATCCTATAATTTATATTTAGTTTGGTTTACACAGCACTGTTACGAATTGCAATTTTAACCTATTTCACAATTTACTGTGGTTTTGTTTTCATTTCGCGCTTTTAAGGCGGTAGTTGGGTTTCAACTGTTGAATGTAAAGATTTATTATTCGATCTTATCGACTGATTTGAAATAAAAACATTTTTTGTGAACACTTTTCGGTGAATCCCTTAACCACAGACTATACAATTTTAATAATAGCGAGCGCAGCCAACTTCACTCTGTCTGTGACAGCGGGACTGACAGATACAGATGATAGAAACTGTTGAGTAGTGACTAGGGATGTCCAATCATATTGTTGGAGTAACACACAGTTTTAATGAAACCTTTGTTTATTAAACACAAAAACAACGGATATCATATTTGCTACTTTAGGTTTTTACTTAGTTTAAACAAGGCTGGCGGCTTTACAGTCATTAACACTTTTAGCGCAAAATAAGGAGCCTTCAAAGGGCTACCTTAAATGTCAGGTGGGAGCCAGACTTTCAATAATGTTAGCCCTGAATCGAGTCCATTTCGTAACTTTAATTAATTAATCATGTTGGCATTTTGAATGTATTTTGACGTGATAACGTCTTTAAAATCGTTTTAGTCGGGTCGGGTGACATGTTCAGAAACTTGTGTCACACCAAAACCTCACGAGCGCGATCGATCGATCGAGATCGACCGCAATAAGACGTTATCACGTAAACATCTCGATCGTAAACCTACTTTACAAACAACCAATTTTTTTTCTTTCATAAAACTCTTGTGCCGTCTGTCTGGTAGAAGTCTTTTTTTTTGCTTTTCAAAACTAAATAGTATCTCCAATAGTTTTCTCCCATCATAATTCTTGTAAATTCGAATTTATGTGGTAGGATAAGTCGGTCGTTTTACTGTTTACTAGAATAGTCTCTAATGGACTATAAATTGAATTAACGGCCACTTCCATACCGTAAGTCGCAAGTTAGTGTGGCAAGCCTCTTACTGCATTTTGTTTTTTTGGACTAACAAGGACATGAAGTTAGCTGTTTATAAAATGATAGATAGAAGGGCAATAGATATTTATGTGTAGGTAGATACCCCAACGGAAAAGGTGGGACTTCCCTTTACATATTTCACTTGTTTGAGTCCCATTTTAAGTAAATCTAAAGTACGGACGCGGAGCAGAAAGAATTTCGAACGTTGACCTGTTATTACCTGTCTCTGTCACTGCCACGTTAATATAATGCGTCTCGCTCGCACAGTTGCAATGGCGGCCGTTCTCAGGGATTGTAAACCTTTTACTTGTTTGCATGTGGTTTTTTGGTTGGCCTTGATTCACGACAAAAAGTCGTTCTTGACATAATAATTTTTAATTAATAACGAACGAATGACATTCCATCTTGGGATGCGTTAATAGTGATAGCTCAGTTTTCGGACACAGTTATCTATTCCTAGTTTGTTGTTAAGTAAAATACTCAGTCCCTTGAGTTTCGTTATAAAGAGTTTACACTGTACATACATAATTTATTTAATAAGTTGGTTATTTTTTTTCAAATATTTCCTGTACCACACGTAATACAAAAATGTTTGTAACCACTGGCAGTAGGTAAAGAGGTCATTGTACGAAATTCTTCCTGCTCCGCGACTGGACTTTAGTCTCCAAATTGCTACTAAAAAACTATAGGAACACCGGATAACAAAATAAAACTTCGAACAGTTTAGTAATCTTTTATTTACTTATACAACAACAAAAATAATAAACATTGCATGGATAATACACTACAAAAGAATACCAGTCTACTTAATTGCAATCTATTTCAATATAACTTAGGAACATAGAGGAAGATCTCAATGGATAAAAATGTTAACCACACATTGATCATTATTTTTATCATATAACTAGGTAATTGAATAACATTATATCACACATAGCAATAAATCTAGAACTTATTATAAGACTTTTTGAGTTCCATAGCTAGTTCAAACCATTAAATTTACTTACAACTAACTTTTGCTAGCAGCTTCACTCTGGTTATGTAAGGAAATTAGCCCATTGGAACATTTTCGATGTAGCATATGAAACTCAAGGATAATCCAGGTTCCCATTGGTGGAAACAATTTAAGATACACATTATACCTCTTCATAATATTAGTATAGATACATCTATACAAATTTTAGTTTTTGAGTGGCAAACAAATCCATCACGTCACTTGGATTTTGAAATGTTACAACAGATAACATAAATATCAGGAACGGGATTTCCGTAAAGGTATTTTACTATAATTAATTCTCGATCATTTTATAAGTAGTTACCATTAATAATTCTGTATGGTGTTTTACAAATCTTGATCACATGGTTTCAGGAGTAGCTATAGAACTTCACATTACATTTAATAACTCTCCTCCCACTCGCAAAGCCCACGCGATTCGCGTGACGCATATCTAAATGTATTTTGAAAATATATCATCTTGCTACATGATACTCTTAGCAAGTTTTATAATTTGAGACAGCTTACTCACAATACCATGTCATGGCTATTTACAAATTTTCAATTCATTTATATAGATAATTCCATTGACAAATTAGCTATATCTTGTTTAATTTACTTTATGGACATTTCTTTTGTAGTCTTCAATATAGTGTACAATGTTTTTGTGTAAGTATTAAAGCTATGGTAAAATTTATATTATATAATTTATGGATATTTCTGATGTAGCCTTTTCATCACATCCTTCATCTACTTGCTACATTTAATTGATCCTTATCCATTGTCACATGGATTACGGAATCTAAACTACTTGCAGCAGCTGCTGTAGCCTTTCTAATCTCTAGCTAGTGCATTCCAGTACCTTCATATTTTACATCCTCTTTTCTGATTCCTCTAGCCAAACATCCATAAGTATGAATTACATACATACATAAGTATTAACATTCATAAGATCAATTGCATAGGTCAATAGGTTGTTGAGCTCTCTAATGAAACATAATAGAGGCAAGTACTAATGGCAGTTGCATAGATATTAAATTATAGATAAACACTATAGTAAAAACATAAGTGGGACATTTTCATGCACTTAGCACTGTTCAAATTAGGGATGTTATGGAGCTCTGTAGACGTACCAAGCAGATAATCAAACATTATTTCATACCGAAAACTAATATTATACTACTGTTGTGTCCAAATCCGAAAATTTCATATCCATAACATCCATTAAAATAGACCATTTCTTTTACACATGCATGTCATAAATATTCTTCTTTATTACAGTACAATTTGGGAAGAAAATCAACAAATAATCTATAACAAATATCGCCCCATATTCATAGCTCACTATACAAAACCAGACTGTCTCTTTGTCTGTAGCACTAGGCACACTCAGGTTGCACAAAAATGTCATCACAACACTAGGCACTATCACGTCTGTTGAGACAGTACTACCCTCTAGTACTGTCCCCGTTGAAAGCCAAGTCCCACGCCTCGCATGGTGTGGGTAGTCGCTCTGGCCACTTCATACTGTGCTTGCATGGCTTGAAAGAGTTCCTCTTGTTTTTTTATTGGGTCTACCGCTTTTTCTGGAGGCTCGGTCGGGACTGCGGCTGTAGAAATAAAGTTATTGTTTAGATTATAAGAATTAGGTGGAACAAATTCAGAATCTATTTCAATGATGTCTGTCCTATACCATCCTATGAGAGTCAAGATATTTTATGATACAAAGAATAGACGAATTATCGCATTTGGTCCATCTTTCGAACAGACTTCAAAGATGCAACTTTGCTGGCATAAATTCGACTGTATACTGCAGCCAACTTGGCCCGATACCCATAGTTGCTTTGTTGAACGGAACACTGCAAAATGCAAGAATCTCACCTGGTTCTTTGATCCCCATAAGCCTCATGAACTTAGAGACCTGTTTGCCGTCCGAGTCCTGCGCGAACCGCGTGCCACTCCACTTGGCAGCCTCCTCGGCTTCAGACTTATTCTTGTTAGACCACAACAACTTGCGCTTCTGTACCTGACAAACATGTACATGAGTTATAAAATTCGCGTAACCAGGTTCGACTGGTACAGTTGAAATTTTCTTAGAAACCAATTGAAGTCTTCAAATCAGATTTAATTTATTTAATTAACTTTTTTATTATCGAATAAGTTTAAGCTCTTTTGGTGGCCGAATATACAAAACACATATTTTCCTACTTCAGATCTTCGGATGTAGGTCTCATCTTAGGAATTTCCGTACATCCCCTTCCCCACTCTACAGACTTCTACTCCTTTGCTGTAAACGCTGTGGAATGCGCTTCTCCCTAACATCAAAAGAAGAGTGAAAGAACATTATCTCTCCATTTCGCCTTAGTTGCATAGTTATTTATTTTATATATATTTTTATCTCTTTACTTGTTTGTATTTAAGTATATTCTTATATTATATTTAAATTCATTATTTGTTTTATGTTTTTATGTATTCTTTTTCACACACTGTCCACATCTCTTTTTATTTACTCTCTCTCTGCTGGAAGAGATTTGTTTAGAAATAAACATTACCTTTGTAACTATTTTTCTGTTGCTGGCTTTTTTTTGTTTCCAGTGTGTACATAAATCGTTAAACAACGGGATAATCAAAAGTACACGTGTAAGGGAACGATGATAGTATGGATAGCCGCGAGTTTTTTTTACACGACTGCCCCAAAAAAGGAGTGTTATGTTTTTAGGGTTCTTATATGTTTTTATTCCATGGAATAGTTTGGTGTTTATGTCTGAGTGGGCAGAAATGTTCAAAAGCCAAACTCTTGGTGTAAACCGATAATTCAAACAATACAATACAAGTCAGGGATTCGTATCATTTTAATTCCCCTGTAGACAGGCGGAGTTCCTTAAATAGAATACTTGAGGCGTTCATAGGTCACCTGGTCCATAATCTTGTTAGTATTGACAGCAGTGGGGTTGTAGTATGAAGGTAGATGCGAGCCCGGAGGTGGTGCCTCGCAGGCTGCAGCACGAAGTTGCTGCGCTGTGGCCATTGATCCATCTGGTGTCTTGATTTGAAGACCTGTGCAATAGAGGTATTGAAATTAGCACGTTTTTGTGCAAAGTACTTCGGTAACATAGGCACCCGTAAGATCGTTTGGGATTTTCTCAGTGAGCTGGAGTGAATAAAATGGTATTCCCACCAGTACACAAAATTCGCCGTGACGGACACCAGCCCGTTATACAATATTTATTTATTAAAACTTTATGCACAGGTAACAAAAACATTGTACAGACGCCTGCACATCAAGCTACTACAATCTGTCAGATTTCTTTGATAGATTTTCGACTTTATTTTTAAAGTATAAGGTTCAAGGTTCATTGGGAAAAATTGACAGTTTCGGGTAGCTTGACCTGCAGGCGTCTGTACAAAGGCGGACTTAATGCCTTGGGCATTTTCTACCAGTCAACCTTAGGGTGATGCAGAGAAAAAGACATAGACACCTTATATCTGATATTACATAGGTATATCTATATATGTAATATATATCACGATTTTTCAAGCGTCTTTGTCTTTGGAGATAACCTTAGCATTTATTATGGATTGTCAAAACGATATATTGTAGCTAACCTGTACTGTCCCTCTGCTGTATATAATCCTAGCTAATTTTTCCCGTAAGTCTTAAAGGCAAAGAACAAAAGTATACATGATGTATTAAAAAGGCAATTTTAATACACCATGTATACTTTTTTGGAACATGAGTATGTTGAAATATTTAGCGCGCGAGCCCCGAGCATACAGCAGCTCTGCTCCACTTACTGATTCATAAACAACTTACAGGCTAAAAGTTTTAGTTAATATACACTGGTTCAAGAAAAAAAAATAACCAATTCTTTATTACTCTCGTTTTGTGGAACTATTTTTTAATGTTGTATTTTTTTTTGTTAGGACAAGAATGCCTCGTTAGTCAAGCGGTCGCAAGAGAGACAGGTGAGGTCCTGAGTTCGATTCCCAGCTGCCTAGGTACATAGGCATCTAACAACATAGGCTCAGCCCCTATTACATGGGACTTAAACATAACTGTCGTAACATGAGATGTACTATTAGTTACACCTCTGCATAACCCTTCGGAGATTACAGGCGTGATGTTATATCGACGGTCCCTACGTACATAACGTTAAGTCAAAAACCGAGGTTTACAGGAGAGCGTAATTTGTGTTCAACACGCTCTAGAATTAATTCTATGAGCAATAAAAAATATTTTCTTTCTACAATATTTTCACAGAGAGCTTTATGATACCATTTACGCATAAATAATGTATTTTTTCACGTTTTCTTAGAAAAACTGAGAGATGACCGTTTCTACGACACTTATTCGTTGTATTTATAAGACTTGTTCTCTTATACGATTTCTAAAACAAGGTAAATAAAAATCGTGTATCAGCATATGCGCATAGATAATCTAAAGCCAATGAGACAATAAAAAAAATGCCATTTTCGACATGTCTTCATGTACGTAGGGACCGTCGATATATTTAAGGGAAATGAAAAAAAAAATACCAAGTACTAACCCATCTTTTCCATGACCTCGAGTTTCTTGTTGACCTTGTAGGACGATGGCCTGTAGTCGGCCGAGGGCGGGGACGAGCGGCGCTCCGACGACGACGAGTGGCCGCCGGGGTACGCGGCCCCGCGGGACTTGGAGCGGGAACGGTCGTGACGGTCGTGGCGGTGGCTGGGTAAAAAGGAATTACTTCGAATGCGTCATGGTTCTCTTAGCAACATCATAATAGTGTTTTTATGAACCACTGTATGACAAGATGTATGATGTGGGCGAGGCAAAAGGAGTATATTAGGATCTTAACAGGTGGCGTTCTGTGGTGTCTGCCGACCCCCATGAAATAAAGGCGCAAGTTTATGAATGTTTCACGCGATTCTATAAGTGCCGCTCGTTTTAAACACCCTAGCGAGGTGTTAAACTCCCTAGAACCTTCCTCAAGAATTGTGCAATTAATTAGGTATTTATTTATTTTATAATAGTTTTACGTTGTCGCCCCTCCCACTCACACACTTCATACTCCCTGATGTTCGCGATGCAGCCTAGTGTGTTCGCTTGCCAAAAAAAACGGTTCGCTCGAACTTAGAAGAGATCCAGATTATTACTTCCAGCCCGAGTAGTAGATTAGCTCGTCCAAACAAATAAACAAACAACTCTTCAGCTTTGTGTTATCCTTACTAATATTATATAAGCGAAAGTGAGTTTGTTTGTTACCTCTTCATGCTTTAATGGCTACACCGATTTTGATGAATTTTGGTACAGAGATAGTTGGGAACCAGGAGACGGACATAGGCTAATCTTTTTTAAAAAAACGTGGGATGTGAGGGAGAAAGAGGGAAGAAAAGGGAAAACTTAGCGTTGCTATTACAAATCAATAAGGCGCAAAGGGAACTGTGTTACCCCGAGTTTAACGCGAGCGAAGCCGCGGGCAAAAGCTAGTCAGTAATAAAGCTAATCATAAATGTTACCGGTGAACTTAAACGGGTCATAAATGGTTTGAGTTTTAAGGCTATAGGTATAGCAAGACATACTTTTTTTTTTGGTGTGGGAAATCATCAAATAACTTCCCCCGCTCTGGGCGGAGCGGGGGGGAGTGTCAGACTTGTACTGACTAAAACCCACCCATGTTCCTTCTATTGCCCTTTGCGTTCCGGGGCCGCGGTATCTCTTTAGAACAACCCGCAGAGCAAGACATACTAAGTTATTCTTACCGTTTTTCTTCCGAGCGTCGACCATGGCGTTCTCTGTCGCGCTCGCGTTCCCTGTCTCTCTCCTTATCGCGACGCTCGCGGTCTATGAACCTAAAACCAAATAAAACGCATATAACTGTACACATACATACATAAACATTCATAAAACATATATATGTACATATACTAGCTGTGCCCAGCGGTTTCACCCGCTGCTCAGGTCCCCTTCTGGATAGGGCCACCCTTATCGAAAAATAGAATATACATAAGTATCAAATTTCATAAACAATCTTACCTAGGCGACACAGCATCCCTAGCATCCTGAGACCTCTTATCAGGTGGTGGGGGAACTTCGCTGACGTGAGTTTTTATGTCCATCAGCGAAGGCGCTTTGTCGCGCTCATCGGGCCGGTCGCCTAGCAGACCGCGGCGAGCGCCCTCGTGTGCACGTCCGCGATCACGGTCGCGGTCCGATCTGTGGAGGAAAACATAGTATTTATAATGCGTATCAAATAAGACAGTGTCAGTAAAATAATTATCAAAGCTAGGACGTCATCAATATGACGCAACATCAGTCACTTTCTCATTTGAAACGCTTGGAAACTTGATTGACGTCACGGTTAGTGCAGTGGCTCTGTGATGAGCTGCAATTATTTGTATGGTCTACAGGTAGTTGTTTCGGGTCTCGCTGTTTGTGTATATGAGTTCATATTTATGTTTGTAAACGCACCCAAATCTAGGGGTTAAAAAACAAACAAACAGTTGGGTAGAGGAGGTATCAATAACGCCCGGTGTTAAGATATCAGGTCATGTAACTGTCCATGGATGGCGGCAAATGCTCATTTGTAGGCAATCTGTAGATTTATAATAATGACTGGACCAAAATTATAAAGAGACTAGGTTGGTTCTGAGTAAGTTTAGGGGGTTTTTTTAGAGTTGTCCGACAAGACAAATCAACCACAACCACTTAAACAATTGTGGTTATGTTTTAGGCAAAGAGTATTAATATCAGTAATTATATTAATTATTTTGTCCCACTGGGCAAAAGTTTCCCCCATTATTAATAACTCTTTCGATGTTTTGCCTTCTATTCGTAACGCAAGCGTTTTCGGGCCCTCCTCAGTGGCGACAACTGTCTTCACGGACGATTCTGGTTCATCTGTTAAACATTACCTGTATCTATCATCTCTCCGCGGTGACCGTCTGTCAGAGCGTTCTCTATCGCTGCGTGCACGAGCCGGGGACTCGCGGCGTTTGTCGCGCCGGTCGGAGTCGCGGTCACCGCGCTCACTGCGGTCGCGATCTCGTTCCCGCTCGCGGTCTCGTTCACGACTGTCATCTGTGGATAAAGAAACGTTTGGATATATAATCTAATTATACAAAACACATTGTTTTTTCTACCATTTTCCGTTATAGAATTTAAAATCATCCGACCGCCCCACACGATTTATTAGAATGGCGGTAATGCAAAGATGTTTTTTTAGGGTACCTTTTTTCAAAAGGAAAAAACGGAACCTTTATTGGATCACTTTGTTGTCTGTCTGTCTGTCAAGGCCCTTTATCTCAAGAACGCGTGGAGGTATCGAGTTGAAATAAAAACCATATAGTCAAGTCTGTGGTTCCTTGCGAGTTGTGGAAAAATCATATCTAAGTCTACACAGTCACACACACAGTCTACACAGTTTGTTTGCCCACTAACATTTCGCTACGCCACTAAGGAGATGAGCAGCGGGTGAAGCTACTGGGTACAGCTTGTACATAAAACTTATGTCATAATTATAGCCAGATATCAAAACATGAATGCAAGCGTGGGTTTGATTCTCAAGAGGGGAGGGGAGGGGCCACGGCATCCAAATTTGTGCCCGGTTTATGGGAATAGGGTCGACCCCTTTACATGGACCTTACAACTTACCTGGCACTATGTTGATGTACTTATTTAGTACAGCTCTGCGGCCTGCCCTATCTTTTTGGGATTACATGAATATATTTTGTGTCGATGGGCTGGACAACACAATGGACAGGCCCACTAGGACAGAGAAGAAGGGGAAGACCAAATGCACACACTCAATGGTCTACCTTTCTTTCTTTTTAGAAGAGTTCTTGCTAACAAAAACCTTGGAATAATAATGATTTCTTGTTTAATTTAATTAATTACGTCAATAACAAATATTCCAAATTAATTATTCAATCGATAATCAATTTTAAATTAAATAATGTAAATAATTTAGACTAAGTTTTGTTATTGTCCTTGTATCACAATTTAATGGAAAGTAAGAAATATAAGGCTTTTTTATTTTATTTTGTGTTTGTAGTAAACAGGATCGAACCTATATCCCGAACATTTTGATAAAAAAAAAACCTTATCATTTACAAAACTTGTGTTCTAACTTCGTAGTTCCTACAGCATTATCTACAAATCATTCATTTCAATTCAATACCACATTTTACGACTGGTTTATAAATGCATACAATACAATTGTGGTGAATTCGAATTAATTACTCAGTACCTACTGTGTCTAACATACCATGAAATATTATTTGAAGGTTATGATTTGTGGTACCTCTACTAAAGGCTGACTGTTTAATCACCGTAGCTGAATAAAGAAAATAATAAAACATTTATTGTATGCAATGACGACGAGCACACAAACTAACAAAAATAAACGGTCAAGAGTGGGTCATGGACCAGAGTTGAGTACCTATATAGTTTTAATTTAAACTCGATATCTAGATGCGTTCCCGAGATAAACGGTCTTGACAGACAGATGGGCATCAAAGTGATCCTATAAGGATATTCAGATTTTTCCTTTTGAGGTACGGAACCCTAAAAAACTATTAATTACATACGGACGGAACAAAAAATTAGATAGATAGCTTGCACGTCACTGCGACGGGTCCACCCTTTATAGCAGAACTTTTTATGTCATAATTTTATTTTGCATAACAATGGATAGCATTAACTTCATTTCGCAGAAAATTGTTTGGCAGAAACTCATTTATAATACATTCAAAACTCATAATTTTGTAAGTCAGAATCATCTCTAGACATAAATCTCATATCCATAATATTTAAAAAGTAGAAACATCATATCGCAGATAGTTAACAGTCTTTAAAATAATGTCATTTATTTTAGTTATTATTTAATTGAATTTGAAATAATGTCATTTAATTCAATAAGTAATTATCCTAATCTAAATAGTTCAGTATCCGGAACTGAACTATTTAGATTAGGATATTACACTACCTAAAAACCTACTAAAAACAATCTCTTTTTTCTATTAACGCAAGTCGTTTCTGCCACTCGCCGGCCGCTGCGGCGGCACCGCTCGCTTCGCTCGCTCGGCTCGTGCGTAGGAGGTCACAGTTTTAACCTAACCTAGCCATTTGTGCCATCTGCATAGTATGCCAAGTAAAATTATGCCAAATAATCATCGCTCTAAATGAACATTATGCTAACTAAACGATTTTATGCGAAATTTGAACTCTGCCAATCGTAACTATACTAAATGTAATTCTGCCATCTTAAAAGTATGCCATTGCAAATTCGAAGTTTTAAACATTATGCTAAACGATAATTATATCAAATAATTTTTATGCATTTAAAATGTTCGTTTAAAGAAAATTATGCTAAGTGTGTTATGCCAAATAAATTTCGGAGCATCAAGATTCTGCCAGATAGAGAGAACCCCACTGCGACAAGTAAGTCACCACTCAACATGATGTTGTACTATGGGGGCTCATAGCACAGCACTGGTTTTCAGCGGCCAACCCGTGAAAAAACTTACAGAGGTCCAGACAGCATAAATATTTAAATACTTAAAGGATCGTCTAGTGATGCGAAGGTTCAGTCACTGTGGGTTGTTCGAAAGAAATACCGGGGCCCCTGAACGTAAAGGGCAATAGAAGGAATATGGGTGGGTTTTAGTCAGTACAAGCCTGACAGTCCCCCCCGTTCCGCCCAGAGCGGGGGAAGTTATTTGATGATTTCACACCCCAAAAAAAAAAAGGCTCAGTCACTGGCCGACTGGCGGGCGTCAACACCCCTCTCGTGCCGCGCCGCTACCAGGCACGGTCCCAGTTAAACGGTCGGCCTATAATTGCGTTTTTTCGTATTGTACGTAGTACGTACTACTGACACGAACTATGAACATTATGAGAGGGTAGCTGTCATGTTTTATGTTATATTATCATGGATCATGATATGATGTTTACATAGTAATATAACGCTCATGTTTTGCCAGTTATGTATAAATACCATTTAATTTAGGGTCCTATCCTATTGTGGCTTTTTTATTGCTGATGGGAAATCAACAAATAACTTACCCCGCTCTGGGCGGAGCGGAGGGGAGTGTCAGACTTGTTCCTACTGACTAAAACCCAATCATGTTCCTTCTAATGCCCTTTATGTTCCGGGGCCGGGTATCTCTTTCGAAGAACCCGCAACCCCGGCAGGGTCCTTTTGTGGCTCAAGTCATGACTGCATGTCATCCTACTTTATACAATATTTTCCTTACTAATATTATAAAAGCGAAAGTAAGTTTGTTTGTTACCTATTCACGCCTTAATGGCTAAACCGATTTTGATGAATTTTGGTACAGGAATAGTTGGGATCTAGGAGACTGAAGTAGGCTAACATTAAAAAAAAAGTGAGGAATGAGGGGGAAAAAAGGGAAGAAAAGGGAAAACATAGCATTGCTATTACAAATCAATAAGGCGCAAGGGCAAAAACTGCAGGTAGCAGGTGCCTGCAAATCAGGAAAGGGAACTGTGTTACCCCGAATTTAACGCGAGCGAAGCCGCGGGCAAAAGCTAGTAATATTATAAATGCTACATTTTGGAGGATGTGTGTTACTCTGTGTTGTACACAAAAACTACAGAACAGATTCAGATAAAATTTCACACACCGATAGTGTATAACCAGGATTAACACATAGGATACTTTTTGTACCGGCGGTAGTACATCCATGTTTGTGAAGCCGCGGTCATAAGCTAGCCATAAATTTACTACTACATACAAGAATATGCCCTGCACTGGGATAGTTATAAGTTAATTATACTATGCTTTCCTTAAGCTACAGTTGCGATGCAAGAAAACAATAATATAAAGGCTCACTCTATTCGAACTCTTACATTACAGGCGAATGCTTCCTGTGAGGGAGTATCTAGCTTCGTAATACGACAGTTGAGCATAAGATTCCTAAGAAAGTTTATTTATAAACGTTTTACTATGTAATAAAAAAATAAGAGAGACCTTGAATTGGGCCATTCTAAATTCAAATTGGTGTGTCATTTCTATTAGGATTTAGCTTCCAATTTCTCTCTCTTCTTTAAATATTCTTACATTTTATACCCAGTGGCCTTTATTTTGTTTAAGCTAGCTAGTGTATACAAGGTGTACTTATCATAAAACCATCACAAAACTGAAAAAAATGTTGTGAGACTTTTTTTTCCATACACGTTAATCAGCTGATCGCATCAGTTTCCATACAAAGTCCATTATTTTTTTGCGGATTTGCAAAACTCTTGGAACATAAGTTGTTCAGTATCACGGACCGTCAAGACCACACGGGAGATCTTGAGCTTATCATGTTACACCTTGTATACCTTGTTAGTACAATTCATGAAGAAAATTGATAAGTTCAAGTAAATAGTTATCAATAACTACTTGCTTCCTCATCAGTGGTAGGATATGTGCCTTAGCTATTAACCATGACGACTTATTCGCAGGGATACGCGGCGTTACGGTTGTTTTAAGAATAAAAAGAAACTTACTAGATCTGCGGTCATCCCGCGACGGCTGTGGCGGGGGCGTAGGCTCCACGGGCGGCAGTTCAGGCTCCGACTCGGCCTGCGAATCCTGCGACAAGTGACACGATCCTTACACTACGTTGTAATTACAAGTCTTTATACTTTGAACGAATCATGATTGTATCACAAAATGTGAAGTGATTGCAATTTGTTTTGCATAAATTGAAACACAATCACATACATTTTAATGTAGTGTTGGTTTATGCTTATTTAAGGTTTTTTTTTTCGAATCTAATTAAATTGTAGGACTAAATGATGATATTAATTGCTGTTTTTTTTCCAAGTATTCCATGTTTTGATTCTGCTAATACCCAGCATGATGAGGTATTGTGTGGTATCTGCCAGAGACTGGGAAAAAAGTAGTGACAACATTTATGCAAACATATGGAGAGTATTATTAACAACGTGAGAAATATCCCGTTTCAAATGTTAGTGACCATGTCAGTTTAAAATGTTATATCTGGAGAGTAGTCCTATAGAAATAAGACTAGGGGGTCTTCACGCACAACATTGTTGTGGGGGACATAAAAACATGGCAGAGACAGGAATAAGTTGCATTTCAATGTTTCTTCAGACGTCACAAATGCTTGGTAGATTGGGCCATGAAGCAGCAGTCAATTTTTCAAGCGCACCTGTTATTACAATAGGTTGATGCATACCTATTTCAGCATCAGTGCTGATCATTTCAATTTGTGCTTCATAATGGTCAAAACATATGTATATTCAAACTTATACTCAATTAGCGACCCCAGATTCGCACAGGTGCAATGTAGATACTAATATAAAAAACGTAAACCTTCCTCTTTTGTCTATTAAAAAAAACGCATCAAAACCCGTTGTATAGTTTTAAAGATAAGTAGGGACAGACAGGAGGTGATCTTGTTCTATACTATGTATTGATTCTAGAAGCTGACTGAAAACTACAACCAGTACAGTACAGCAGCATTTCCATACGCAAAATACGCGCCTCAGACGTGGAGTTGCGGACACCAGCCCATTATACAATACAACAATACAGCAGCATTTTTTTATGCTGCTGCTTATTTTTACTCAACTGTGGCAAGATTTCATGTTGCAATTTCTAAATTATTACATGAACAGCTTTGTGTTGGCCATTTTCTGGACCTGGCCTTTCAAATAATTGTTAAGTTCCTTAAAACTAGATTATAAATGTTTGATAATTTGTAATAAACAAATTCTAAGTCAAATGATAAAAATAAAAAATATTTAAATTATACAAGCTTTAAACATTGCGTTTAAACCTTATAATTTACAGTTTTTAGTGGAAAATGTATAGAAGAATGTTATAGTCATGACTACTAAAATAGATTCATACAGTGTTGACTTCTCAGTTCATTACCCTAAATATATCAAGACAGGAAATCAGAAAACTTATTTTATGTATTAATAAAATAAAATATGACAAAACTTTGATTGATTTGAATAGCATTTGTAGATGAATTATAAATTCCATAGAAATAACGAGACATAATGAATCATTTCATTAAGTGTGGTCATTAAAATCAAATACTGCTGTTATTAATTTTATAATAAAAAATTGTGGATATGAGTAAATCATGATGCCAAATAGTTTGGGTTATCTTATAGCTATGTACTCACGTGAGCCTGATGTTAAAGGGTCGCAGTGTGCATGGACTCGGTCGGCCATCTTGAAGCCTCGGCACGTACTCAAGGGGTATTTGACTTTTGTTTTGTGTCAATTTACAAATGGGTAACATATAAAATAATAAAAGTGTTAATATCATCGTTGAAAACAGCATAATGCAAAATTGCTTTTTATTTGACTCTATATTAAGTGTACTATATAAGATACTTATTTAGTTACTATTATGAGAAGTTAAGACTATTTTGAATGCTGTAAAGGATATTGGCTTTATGCCTGAATATAGATGAAGAAAAGACTACTTAGTTAACAATAGTTCTAATGTTTAGCTTTATCACATGAACAAGGAGAGTATAACAGTGAAGGACCCCGTCACAGTCAGTTACCAAGTCAACTGGGGTTTTCACTGTGCTAGCATATGTGATGGTGGTAGACGTACATATGGGACAGTTACCTCGCTCATGTCCATGTTGACGTCATCGTAGTTGGTGTCGTCGTCTCTGCGGCGGCCTCCAGCGCCGCCCGCTGCCACCTATAATATCATTCTATTGTCAAGCAGAGAACGCAGGTTAATATCCATGATTCTCATAAAGATTGCTTCAAAACATACTAAAGACACCATTACCAACTTTAAAAACCACATTTAAGCAGTAAGAAAATAGGCATTTATAAAAAATATCGTCAAGGACGCTGAAACTTACCGATGATTGTTGGCTTCCATAACGCTCCGATTCATTCTCATCTTCGCTACCGTATCCAACAAGACAATCCATGACAATTTCTGCTTATTTCTGGCACTATTTGATAAGTGAATCAATTGTCCAAACCCTATCACAGTAAAACAACAAAGTAAAAATCTAATTTGGCTTTAAAAGTGAAAATAGCGAGGAAAATAAAATTGACAATGTCTTTTTATCTATGTTTAATCCACAGCACAGATGAGCAATATTACTACCATAGACCTTTCAAAAAGAACTGAAAACATGCAAATCGAAATGCGATCGTTTCCTATTCTATTAAAATTTTCTTCAAAATACCATTGTAATATATTGCTTCTAAAAATATAAATTAATATTAATTTATATTTTTTATTCAGTTTGTTTTTTTTAATTTTTGGTGTGCAATAAAGTATTTTCTATTCTATTCTAAATCCTGATCTATTTTACCGAATCGAAATAAAAATAACCTCAGATTCACAGTGGATGCACAGGAGAAGAGATTACGGCGTTTTAAGTATAGGGGGAAATGGCCTTATTTACGGGTGAATAGGTTTGACATGGAATTTGGCCTTTGAACCTTTTGCACGCCAGCACGTTACCTCACCTCCAACGGCAAACCAAGTTAAAATTAAATCTAGTCTGTAAATTAAATGTAGTAGGCACTTTCGCTAGTGATGCGACATTTTCAATTATTATTTAAACAACTTTAGTTTTCGGTGTCGTCTCAGGGCTCGCTATCGTTTTGCAACTTATGAGGTCAATGGCGTTCAAAAGGTCGTTTATTATTTCTTTAATAGAAGTACTGGTTTTGTGTACAGGTATTCATAACCATGTATGAGGAGCTTATATAAATTCCCCCCTGGGTTTATGGATATACCGTAAAATCATATAACTATAGTCCTGTAAAACAACTATGGTCCATTACCATACTTTGACATTTCGTGTTAATATTGGGAAAGTAACCCCATCTAGTATATTTTTTGGCAACATTTGGCTAGAATAGATTATAGGCGTTGTAATTTAGTTCAAATCCGATAGATAGCGAGTATGTGCAATCAACAGCGAGCGGTGCCGAATGAACCTATTTTTACGTGTTTTCAAAACTCTGCTCACTTTTATTCAAACAAATAAGTAAAAGTGGTTGACCAGTCCTAAAATTTGTTTTTATTAAAAGGTAATATGTTTATTTTTATAATATTAGTGTTGTTTTTTACATCAGATAATTATTTTAATGTTAAGTCCAATTTATTTTAATTTTCATACTTTGCATTCAACAATAGTCCAACGGTTTTTTTGGACCATAATATAAACTAACTTTTGTTTTAGAATTTTGCATCAAGGTTTTGGAAATAATGTCTAGAAAAGAGCTATCACAAAGACTCGCTTGCAACATAAAACGTGTTCGTGCTGCTGTTGACGAAGAAATCATCAGAAATTGCTTCCATTTTCTTAAGGACTGAAACAGAGGGAGATGAGACTAATTTGGTGGACGACCCCGGAAAAAAGAAGATTTTAACAAAACGGGGAACGAAATATCCTGACGCTATCAAAAATTTCATTAAAGCTGCTTTTAGTTTGATGATGTGCGGAAATGCAGCTGGCCAAAACTCAGCACTAAAAGAGCAATTTTCAAGTTGCTGAACTGGAGAGAAAGTGGGGAAACTGCAAAAAAAAATAGCAATACCTAGTAGATTTTTTAATTTCTGATTTCATAGAAAACTGATTTAATAACATATGCTACGTAAATTATGAGTAAAAAGTGATTTTTTTGCCATAGAAGACTGTTCCTTACGATGTTGTTTGTCTAACTTGAATAAATATAAATATAGTCACATAAATCTTTAGTTTTAATGAAAATATTATATAAAAATACTCATACTATTTTTGTATTACTTTCAACAATGTTCCAAGTTCAGTAAAGTACGGATTTTTCTTGGATTTATAACCTGGACTATAGTTGAAAACAGCACATACAGCAATGGTCCAAAATAAATAAAAAAAAAATATATGGTTTTTGTATAAACCCAGTTTCTAACTTAATATTATATTAAAGTAGATATATTGACACACCTAATGCAAGAAAAAAATACTTTGTGCAGTTAGAATTATTATTCTTACAGCGCGATAAAGATTAAACCCCTCAATTTTGGACCATATTTGCATGATTTTACGGTACTTATTATACTCTATGGTTTATGGTCTCGTTTTGCAAGAGACAGTATGTTGTAAATGGGCTTTCATTTAAAAAAATACTACATTATAAATTACAGAATGAGAGTTTCGTTTACCCTCTATATTATTATACTCTTTGGTTTCGTTATTTTATTTAGAAATCGATGCCCAGCTGTCGTGTTTCTCAAGCTTATTTGATTTGACCCCTTGTTTTATTATGTAACTTAGTTATGGAATCATAATCAAAAAACTATTAAAAACTCGTTGACACTTGTTTGTTGATTACCTAACTAGAGAAATTGATAAAAGATTACTCTATTGAACCCTGGTCTATGCAGAAAAACATGCAGACACATCATTAACTTTATAATAATATTATTCTTCATCATTCTCTAGGTTACACTAGGGTTGGAGCAGCATGTCTTCTTGCTTATCCATACTTCACTGGTTTCTTGCCATCTTATCTCTTTCACAGACCTTTATTGTTTGAATACAATAACTAGCTGTGCTTAGCAGTTTCAGCCACCACTCAGCTCCCAACTATTCTAGCGTGATGTTATACAGACTAAACTGTTAGAAAGAAGACCACTGTGAATTTCATGCAATCCTAGTAATTGAATTTCCACGCAGTTGATTCTACCAAGAACTTGCATCCACAAATCAAACTGTTGAAAATAACTTCAATCATTATCATAATCCACCCATTTAGTTCCAGATAGATAAATAACCTTGGTATCGATTGCAGCGCCATCTGTCGGGCCCAACCAACAACCCAAACGCTTACAAAAAAAACAAATCAGCCCAGCTGTTTAGGTGGACTTCAGTGTACACACATACAGCTGAATTTATATATATAAAAGATAGCAAATCACATTATCGAGCCTCTGTTTGTACTTCCCCTCTGCTATGTCAGGCTCTGCCAGGTTTTACCCGCAATTACAATAATATGATGCTAAGTGGTTACTAAAATTAAATAATACAATTGGATTTGATTGTAGTATATTTTTATATCAGTAACATATATTTTATCTACAACCTACTGAGGTTCTTGCATAAATAATTTATTTACAGTATTTACAAGACATTGTGAAAAAATATAGCTGAATATTTGAATGGTACAATACCGCAACAATTAATTTTCTTATGTTTTCTAACAATTTGCTAATAAAATACAAGCAGCCGTTAAGTCACAGCTTTATTAATTATAATATAATTATCTAGTCCTTTACTTCTGTTGTGTTGGTTTCTTTGAGTTTGAGTGATGTTTTATCAGTATCAAAATCAGCAGTACCTTGAGTTACCAGAAATAAAAATAGGCCAACTATAGCAACCATAAATAAGATGATAGCTTCTTGTTGATTTGAGTGACGCACATCCACTGCCTTCTCACGTTGTTTTCTCAGAAATTCTTTCTCATATTTCGCTTTTTCAAATAAATCTCCATAGTGGGATTTAGACCTGAAACATGAAATATTTAGTCAAATTTATATGAACTGAAATGTTCTTCAAGAAGATTAAGTGATAAAATTACTATCCAATTCGGGATTTGAGGGAAAAACATACCATGTGTCAAAGTCATAAATAGGTTGTCTGCCATCCATGGTTGGTACAGCACCACGGTTTGTGCGAGATCTATAGAACTTCAGTGTAGGGTCTGTTGGTTCTGGTTCTGGCTGATATTCTACCCTTACTTTAGTTCCTCCTAGCAACCCTGGAATAGACAAGGATGAATGTTATACATATAACATGTTTCTCATATTTACTTATGTAATCAGTTTATTGGCAAACATTTATTTCTAAACAGGAAGAGTCTAGTACAAAAATACTTTATAAAGATTCATAGCAATTAAATTAAATTGAAGATTTAAACTACTATTTGATTAAAAAGATATTTGTGTTTTATACATGATACTTTTAATTATGTTTGAATAATAATTAAGTTTGCAATTAGAGAAACCATACCTTTATCGTACATCTTTTTTAACTGAATATTTCCTAACACCTCATAGGCTTCGGAAATGGCTCTAAACTTTTTCGCTGCTACTTCATCCTGAAAGAAACAGTGTTTTAAATGTTACAGGAAATCAATTTCAAATATGTATGTATGTATATATTAATAGTGGTTATTCATTATCATGTATTTGTAAGAAAGCATGCTGTATGATTGATTTTAAAGAAATATAATTCATCTTATGTGAGGACTGAAATCTTACGTTATTGGACTTATCAGGATGGTAAACTTTTGACAATTTGTAATATGCAGATTTTATATCGCCCTGTGTCGCTTTAGGGGTGATTCCAAGAACGTCATAGTGGCTGGTACCGCATCGCGGTGAAGTTGTGCTCAGCGACCGAACTACGCCACACACCAGTCTTGATGAGCTATAGATTATCATCTAAAAAAATTGATCGACTGCATTAAAGGTAAGAAGCCTATCGCTAGTACCTACAACAAACGAAATATTAATAACTTACTTTAATTGAATACAATAAATCAATGGAATGCACTAAAGGCATTCAAATATTGGAAAGGTAGGAAATTAATTAAAATATGCTAAAACTAAAACTAAAGATAATTTTTTGACATTTTGAACTAAAAATCTTCCGTCACACAAACATCAACAAATCTAAAATTATGTAATCTGTTGATTCAAAACAAACAGCTGGGTCAATTTATAGAATTTCTGGTATAAAATGTAAACATTTTGTTATTTTACCGCTAACTTTAGATTATATTTAATAATTTTAATAGCAAAATAAATCGAATTAAAAGTTTGAAATTCTAGATGTCAAATTTAAATTTATTTTACTCGACTGGCAATACAAAACAAGCGTTCCAAACATACTTTACAAAGAGTTAGTGAAGGGTTTTGATGAGAAAAATCTAAGTTTAAGGAATCCAATGGGTAAGTCTTCTCATTTAACCATTGTTTCCAATTTATTTAGTATATTGTGATACATGTGCAAAAAAAGAATGAGTAATAATTAAATTTCTGAGCACGTTTTTTGATATTTAAAATTTTCTGGGTGTGATCTAAGAATGAGTGAGACGTAAATAAGTTTTCGAAAGCACTTCTGTCTGACGTCAAATAAATTAGTCACCGAGTAAAATAAAAGTTTTATTCGTTTATTTCAGTTACAAACCGTTGTTTGCTGTTGTGTTAAGTGTAAAAATACAGGTCAGTTTTATTTAAAACATAATCACTGTGTATTAATGCCTATTTTCGAGCAGATGTTTGATGGAAAATGTATGTCCATTTATGGAAGTCCTTGCCTTGCCTCCTTGGTGTTGACACCGTGTGCCCCAGATAAACTTCGTTACTAATACTGGAAGGCGGTTTTGGCAATGAGTCACTTTCTCGTTAGCGCAAGAAACTGACGAATTGACGATAGGCTGAGTGACACCTCAACTTCATTAAAATTTTATTTTTAATCTTAGTCGCAGTCTAACGTTCTCTTCTTGGCTTATCAGCGTTTTTCGTTACAAAAGGAAGTTAATTCTCGTATCTAAATAGAGGTATAAAATATGAATTTTGTTACCAATTCTTTGTTTTGCATTTATTTTTGTCCCTAAAGGGTCGAGAAACTGTGAGTCATGCTCAATCTTTTAATATGTTGACCATATGTTCAATTTATTTTTTAGATCAGATATCACAATGTCATCCCGCAAGACAGCTGGTCGCCGTGGCACCAACAAGAAGCGTGCCCAGCGTGCTACTTCCAATGTGTTTGCTATGTTCGATCAGGCCCAGATTGCAGAGTTCAAAGAGGCATTCAACATGATTGATCAGAATAGAGATGGTTTTGTGGACAAAGATGATCTTCATGATATGTTAGCTTCTCTTGGTAAGTGGTACATTGACTTTTTTTCAAAATCGCTGAATTATGTTTGCCATTGTGATGAAAGGATTGCCCAGTCAACAAAATTGATGGCAGAGTGGGTAAGATGTGGCGAAAGCCTGAAAAGGCTCCTCTTTAGTACCATTTGGTCGCAGGTATAAAAAAATAACCATTGTGGTCTCCGAATAGCCCATACAGATACTTTCCTTAAAAAATATATAAATAAATGTTGACCTAAAAAAATTATCAGCATTTTCCTGTTATGTGTACATCAGCTCTAGTACTCTCTTTCTTCTTCTCAGTATTGAGTTAATTCCCGTTCCAATAAACAAAAATGAGTCGTTTTGCTTACGGATAGTAAGATTTTGACATAAGTCTCATGGAACTTATGTCAAAATACTACCATCCGTAAGCAAAACGAGTCGATTTTGTTTATTGGAATGGGGCTTTAGTAATTTATGAGTCTTATAAAAAATGAACAAAGGTGTGTCCTCTGAATGACAAATACCTATTTTACCTACTGTGACAAACAACTAATTACCTTATAAATTGGCTATCACTTTATTTTAAAATGAACACTTTGTGACCCAGCACCCAGCATGAAGTTTGAATAATAGTTTGTCCATGTGCCTACAGTTTGCCTGTATTAACTCGTCATTTTCCTGCCGTTGTCCCATTCTATTTGGGGTCGGCACAACACGTTTTCTTCTTCCATTCTCCCCTATCAGATGTCTCAGCATCATTTACTCCTTTCTCCTTTATTTCATTCCTTATTTATTATTTGTTAACTGGAGGTCAGATATGCAGTGGCTTTAATGTTAATTATGGGGTGTGAAAGTAAAATAGTTAGGAACAGGCTACGCAGAGGATATATCTTAGTAATGAACCTTCTTATTACTTCAGGGAAGAACCCCACTGAGGACTACTTGGAGGGTATGATGAATGAAGCTCCCGGTCCTATCAACTTTACCATGTTCCTTACTCTTTTTGGTGAGCGCCTTCAAGGAACAGACCCTGAGGATGTCATCAAGAATGCATTTGGGTGAGTAGAGTACTAGAAAACAGTGAAGAATTAAAATTTAAGTATAACATGCTAAGTGGTCCCACTGCTTGTTCACAAAGGCTTCCCCAGCCTACTTTTGCAGTCTTTTGATATTACATATGGGTCAATTTTTTGAATGCTCTGTTGGTCTCACAGTTGCAAAGTTGGATTCCCAGGTCAGACAAAAATTGTTATTGGTTTTTCCATTAAGAATTCCTCAGTAACAGCCTGAAGTTTTGAAGTTGGTGGTGTCACCATGCCTCGGAAAGGATGTGTAGCCGTTGGTCCTACGCCTGATCTCTCTTCGGTCCTTACAGTTTGCTGTCTCATTGGACTATGAGAGTGAAGGAATAGAGAATGCACCTGTGCCTGCGAACACATTTGCTCATTATATTTCCTGCGCCGATGGCTAATCTTCACTGAGCTCGGCCACTGTGACTGAAAACGGTCAAGGGTATTATTGTGGGTTGATTCTTCCAAAGGGAAGGTTGGTTGAAGTAGTTTGGGTTTAGGTTGTTCTTCCAATTCTTAAATCCTCCATTATTATCCATACCCTGACTTCACCCCCTGTCGGGGATAGATCTCTCTTATCTTGTACCAACATATACTCCTGTGCCAGCCAAATGTTGGTTGCTGTTGTTAACATAAAATACTTTCACACAAATAAAATACTTGAATTAATAAAGACATGGAATGTATAGCAGGAAAATACTTGAAGCCATGACATAATCTATGATAATTTACTTTTTGTCCTTGTTGACGAAGATAACAATGGTTCAGCTAGTGCCATATTGAAGTATTTATTTATTCAACACTTCTATTTTAAACCAATCAGCTAAAATTCTTATTTTAAGTACAATGCAGACAAGCATGTGTTTGGAAACTGCTTTTAGATTCCTCCCATCGTTGATATAGGGGTCTTCAAAGTCTTTTAGGTACTCCAACATTGACTAAGTACTCCATTCCATCTGTGCCAGCCTCTTTGCCAAATCCTTATTAGTATTATAAAAGCGAGTGAGTTTGTTTTGATACGTGTCGTCACGCCTAAATGGCCAAACCGATTTTGATGAATTTTGGTACAGAGATAGTTGGGACCCTGGAGACGGACATAGGCTAAAAAAAGTGAGAAAAGGGGGAGAAAGGGAGAAGATAAGAGGAGAGAAAGATGTTTTTTTCGATCATCACGCGGGTTAAAGTTAGCGTTAGCCCAAAGTAACTATGCCACGCGGACCATAAATTAATACTGTTTAAATCCTGACACTAAATACAGCATTTACTTCACAATCTCTGTCATATTTAAAATCAGCCTTCATTGTTGAAATAGGTAGTCGCTCCATGTAAAATACCGGTATTTAGCTTCATCCGGTAAGGCTGGAAACTGAACCCAACGTAGTTGGTAAAAAGCTAGGCAGATGATGATATGTTTGGAAAAAGCCGCTTGGCATAGACTGCATTGTGCCGACCCGAACGTGGCGCAGTTACAGCAGATGCCGAACGGACTTTGGCGACTTCTATGAAAAGCAGAATAAGTAATTGCTATGGGTTGGCTTTGTTGATCAACAAATATGTTCTACCGAATCCAATATGGCGACCAATTCAGTGTAGTGTTGTCAGCACCCTTAAAATGCTGAGTTTGTGGCAAGATTTTTCCCCAATTTCTCAGTTTTATATGCGCACGTGAAAAAGTGTGTTGTCGCGTTCACTCTTGCTGACGCATGGAGTTTTACTTGTATTCAAACTTCCAACTGCGAGCCCGCAGTTTCACTCGCGTAGATCGAGGTAGCCTGTGTTAATCCAGGGTTTTAAGCTATCTACTTACGTATTTTTATACAAATCCGTTATGCCATTTGAGCGTGAAAGAATAACAAATATACACACACACTTACAAACTTTCGCCTTTATAATAATATGTATTAGTGTCATTGTAAACATTCATTGTTTAACGTAGTCGTTCCAAGTCTACACTCTGTTCCGCTTCGCCCAGAGCTGAAGAAGTTATTTGATTATTTCTTATCCAAAAAAAAAAGTATTCAATGAAACAACTATAGATATAGTATGTATCCATATAATATGTGGAAACAACACTCATTTACAATCTCATACTACCAGATGTTTCGACGAAGAAAACCAGGGTGTGATCAACGAGGAGCGTCTCCGCGAGCTCCTGACCACGATGGGAGACCGGTTCACCGATGACGATGTAGACGAAATGCTGCGCGAGGCTCCCATACGCGACGGACTCTTTGATTACGTTGAGTTCACGCGCATTCTTAAACATGGTGCCAAGGATAAGGACGAGCAGTAAGAATTTTCGTAAAAAAGGTGGGTTAATATTAGAGAGCAATTGTAAATCATGTAGCAATTATAGGGTCATCAAGGTGTGTCAATCGCAGCCAGCAGCAGATTGCAGTCAATCGTTATCAGTTTTCCATTTCTTTTGCTTCACAATCTACAAAAAAAAAAAATGTAGGGTCATCAAAATAAATAAAATAATCATCCTAATTAATTTGGCTTCCAGTTTCAGGTGTAGCTAACTACTGGTATACTTTTGTAAAAGTGTGGTAAATATTAGTCACTTGAGATGATTGAATTATGAATGATTTGGTGTTCAAATGCAGTACTTAAAATCAAAAATACTAATATTTAAAACTAAAATGTTGATTTGAATTAGAATTCTAATGACTGGATGACATTATAAAAACAGCCAATACTTGTATGGTCACATCCAGCTATACATTTCCAGTATACCATGACCTCACTTTGTATAGATTTTCCGAACAATGAGAGATGATTTTTGTATAGCTTGATTGGTTGTTGTGTTTACTTAAATTTTTAAAAGCCCCAATTATTGCGCCCACATTATTTATAGATTTTCTCTAATGTCGGTCAGAGGTATGTGTAGTAGGTACTTATGGATTAGTAATTGGTGAAATATTATAGAAATCCTTATACTCTGACTGATGTAATATATACCCGCCTTACCAAACGCCATTTTAATAATTATATTGCCAAACCAATAAATTGGTAAAATAAAATCAGTAGAATATAAGTTAGATTCATATGGATTTCAGAATAATCTCTTAAAGATACTGAGGTGCTAAATATACCCTAGTTCTTACGAATTTTTGCATTTCCAATCTCGCATTTTATAACGAAAATTGCAATTCCATATTATTGGACCATCATAAGTTTAAGTTTGGCTTGTGTTTATAATTCTTATACATATTTATATTCATGTATTCATAATTTAGTTTTAAAATTGTTAGTATTGCTGGCAACACTGTTATTAATGTCAACTCCAAAAAGAATTATTTTCTTCGTAAATTTTATTCAAAGATTGATTCATAAATGTGAAGTAGGTATTAAATACGAAACTCTGGAGTGCAATATTATTCCATATTGGCATTTATAGATTGTTTAAGCTAATTTGTGTTTAAATAAAGGTTTATATTTATTTGTAAATGTGTTTTAGGTCATATAACAGCGTAGACCAGCTCTTACCATAGTCAGTGTTGCCATTTAATTAAAATATTCAATTGGCGAAGTATTAATATTATCATTCCTTGAATTAAATACTAACATCTCTTTTTTCAAAAATGAAGTTTTTTTAAGCTTATATGACAATGCTATTTGTTTTTAAATTATGAACTTTTTAGTTTGTAGGTTTCCATAAAATTAACTTATAGTATTAACATAATGTGTGTATAAGTTGTGTAATCATGTATGTATGTACTTGTTTTCATTTATTTACATTATAAATTTTTATTATCTCTCAATACATAGTTTTTATTTTTAATGTTTCCTCATAATGGCAGCCCCTTTATATTTAAAATTGGCGAAATCTAAAATTGGCCTACAAAGAGAGGTAAGTCTGAAAAAAAAAAACGAAAAATAACCTGAATAATAACATTTTATTCGCAAAGTAAAATATAACAATAATGTACAATGCTTTATTCATATTTTATTTAATGAAATAATGTCGCATAGCCGGTATAAAGTTACGTAAATCGTTTTATTGCCATGTTTCCTTAATGAAGTGCGCGCATCTTTCAGCAACTGCCATGATGGCACCTTGAGGGTTGCCAGTTGGTTGAGTTGGCATGGCACCAGCGTCACAAACTCGTAGGTCTGGAAGAAAGAAATTAGCATTATGTTGATTTCAATAAAAATGTTTTATTAAACTAACAACAAAAGTAACCTAAAAACCTCCTCAACACTGTTAGCTGGTGATCTGCTTAAAAGACTGACGGCTGTTATGTCGTATGGCAACACTTAGTATCTGGCCAAGATGGCCAGCCCTTGGGTGACGGTAAGGGTCAACTAAGCCTTATAAAGACAACTGAAATTGAAAAAAAAAATTGAAAGCCTTAACAAGGCTTTTTAATACCATAATGTAAAACTACAATTGCTATATAAAATATTATGTATCATATAATAATGACAACACGTATGTATAATGACAACACGGTTGGCGCAGTGGCTGAGCGATCGACTGCTGCGCTGCGTGTCGCGACTTCGATCCCCGCACGGAACAAATATTTATATGGCCTACAGATAGTGACTCCAGGTCTGGCTGTTTGTGTATATGAGTTTAAATGTTTGTAAAAGCACCCACGATTTCGACGAGTCGAAAAAAATGTATGTAATAAACATCGTGTTTCTTTAAAAAAACCGTCCAAGTGCAAGTCGGACTCGCACCGAGGGTTCCGTATAAACTAAGACTGCGTAGACAGAGGGTTGATATTTTCACAGCTCCAAGGGACTTTATAGGAATACTTTATGAAGGACGACGGACTTTAGAAAGTCTTCATGGGGACTTTAGGGAATTTATGGTTTTAATTTCACCTAGCACCCTATTAATTGGAACTTATGTAAACATAACTGGCGAAATGTGGGTGTCCTATGACGTACACTGTTCCCAAGATGAAGGATCTTGACAGACAAACAGACGGGCAACAAAGTGATTCTACAAGGGTTCAGTTTTTCCTTTAGAGGTAAGCAATCCTAAAAAGAAGTTGTCATGTCGGTCTCTTTTGACATCTTAGTAAAATGATTTAAAATTGTTCCCTTTAAAGTGCACGTAGAACCGTGAGTTTCGTCCCACAAACTGATCACGATAGAAAAATGATGAAAAAAAGTTAAGTTTGCATATAGGCCGGGGTTGCGGGTTGTTCGAAAGAGATACATGGGTGGGTTTTAGTCAGTACAAGTCTGACACTCCCCCCCGCTCCGCCCAGAACGGGGGAAGTTATTTGATGGTTTCACACCCCAAATGAAAAAAAAATCTGCATATAGGCGACAAGTATACGTAAGACACCACCTCTGTTTGGATCATTTATGTTTTGCTGTCGTTTTAGTCACAGAAATCCGCAGAGTTTACTCTTTTACTTGTGCGGAGTTTTCTACTTAAAAGAGAAATTGTTCTACCAAGCCAAACAAATTAGGTATAAACTTATCTACCTGTAAGGTTGTACACTCTAAGTTCAGGGTCGATGACCTGGCCAATGGCGCAGGTAGCGAGCTGGTGGTTTTGCGGGTCCGTATGCACGCGGATCATGCACTCCATCCACTCGTCAGACCAAGCTTCGGCGGTCTTATCGCATGGTTTGGTATATTCTGGATCCAGCTCCACTTTGTATTTCTCTTGCAGGATCTGTAGGATAAAGGTTTTGTAAGTTAATTTAGATGTGGGGAGGGTCGTAGCTGTGGTACTAATGGTTAAATAACGGCCGTTTGACTTTTCAAGGTTAAGCAGCGGTTGCCGACGCTGGTGCATCTATAGGTGACCAGTCACGGCTGCATTAGTAGATCTTTGACATTCATTAGTAAGAAACCCAAATATTTGATCATCTTAGGTCAAATAAGCAGTTAGGCTGTGAAAATATCTCATAATCGGCTGAATCCGTTACATCGGAAGTCCATCTCAAGATCATCTCAGATCTGTCTGATCTGCTTATGAAGAACTATTTCATCAAAAAACTGATTGGCATGAAGGTTAGGCTGAATACATCCAAAAGTCAAGAATGATATCTTTACCTCACTGTCAAATATCTGGCGCAAGTATTTGAGTCCTTCCTTGATCATCTCCATGTCATCAGGGTGTGAGAAGAAGTTGGGGTAGAACAGCGCCTGTTCGAAGGGGTCCGTTGAGTTGATCGTCAACCAGCCAGTACTGCGCGGGAGTAGGGCCACTGCGTTTGCTCTGGAAACGTGAATCGTAGCGTATCATTTATTGAAAATACAGGGTGGACTGTTCAGATAGTTCGGATTCTGGAGCATGGGTTGATGCCAATCCTTACTAATATTATAAAAGCGAAAGTGAGTTTGTTTGTATGTATGTTTGTTATTTACGTCTTCACGCCTAAATGGCTAAACCGATTTTGATGAATTTCGGTACAGAGATAGTTGTGACCCTGGATATGGACATGGGCTATTTTTTTTTAAGTGAGCAATGAGGGAGAAATAGGAAAGAAAAGGGAAAACTTAGCTTTGCTATTACAAAAAATAAGGCGCAAGGGCAAAAACTACAGGTAGCAGGTACCTGCAAATCAGGAAAGGGGAACTGTGTTGCCCCGAAATTAACGCGAGCGAACCCGCTTGCAAAAGCTAGTCCATCATGTTTAAGCATTGAAATACTTTTTAGGACCAACTGGTTTCAGTAATAGAAACGTCGTAAATCACCGTAACTTTTCTTATCAATTTCCTATGATTTGATTTGGTTTAAAAACATAATAGGGTTTTTGTCAGACTCCTTCCACCGGTACAGGTACCGGTTTTCGGTATGGAGATAATGGGAAAAGAGCCGTCCCTGAGGTCCAATAGTTGACCTGTTACCTCATCGGGTGTAAATTTTGTTTAACTGATATTGTTACAGTTGTTTCAATTTTGGTGTATAATAAAGTATATTCTATTACCCTACTGCTGGGTAACTTATTCAAATCCACCGCCAATTACCAGGTAGATATCCCTTTCTGAGCCACCTCGAACCAGCCCTTGGTACGCGTCTAAATCGTAAGAATAATTAAAATCTTTAATTTTATTCTACTTACGATACATTGTATCCAGAGCTGGAACAATCTCCAGATTTTTCACCTATGACACCAGTTTTCGAACATTCAGCGTAGAGGCCGTTGAAGAAGAACTGCAGGTCTGGCTGTTTGAGGCTCTTATCGGCGTAGCTCGAATACAGTAACCCAGTGAGCTGCGGATGCAAGAAAACTTTGGGTGAAGTGTTCCTTGTAGGTCTGATGATGACTAACTTTTTCGACACAAACACGTTAAGTTAAAGAAAAAGTTCCAAGTTAAAAATGTAGGTAGTTTTAGAACTACATACCGCTGCCGACTTTCCGAGTTTGCAAACACGTAGCATCAGGAATGTGCGCAAGTCATGATATGTTTGTAACCCAGGAGAAGTCAGCAGCGGTTTCTCATCGATAGTAAATGTGTTAGGGGTAAACCTATAGCCACATTTAAACCACAGGCTGCTACTGAGACTTTGCTTATGGAAAAATAAAAATCATTGCCTGATCAAGGGATTGCCACAGAGACACAAGCCCGAGTGCCGAAAAAGGGTCTCATTAGGGTGTGATGTGAGTACTCCGACGAGGTTGAACGGAAAATTGTTCGTAGGTAAAACTACCTACGAACAATTTTCGCAGTTCCCTTCCCATAGTTTAAAAATAAAAAAATGTTACCTGAGTAAGTCCAGTAGAAGTCATAGGTCCTTCATTCTTGAGCAGGTACTCAGTCAAACCATTCCAGTCCAAAGCTTCAGTGTTGTTAACTGCTCTCAGTATGAAGTATAATGTGGCACCGCAGTGGTTCTTCAGGCTCTTGCCAACGGGCAGGTCAGCTCGCACAGGGATCCCTAAGGGTTCCAGGACTTCTTTCGGTCCTACTCCGGAGTGCATTAGGATTTTGGGACTGGTTAAAGTTCCAGCGCTAAGGATTACCTGCAAAAGAAAAGAAAAATAATATAAAGAATCGAAAATATTAAACACCTACTTCTTAATAGGTTGTCATAATTTATGGAAGGTAGGTATGTACATCAACAGCGAAGATACTTTTTTGTGAAACAACGTTTACAAGTATTCGTATTAGTCAGTCAGGGATCTTATGGACCACTCAATTCATATACCTACTCCAAGACATGGATGTACTGCAAGCGCTAAACAGTCAACTCAGGGTTGAAACACGAGTGCCACCAGCGTGCAGCGCCGAAACCAGGTTGGTTATTTAAACTATCAACATTACTATCCAATGGATAAAAGAACACAACGATACCTGGCACTCCGATGCAGTGGACGAGATCGCTAGAAGAGGATTAATTATGGTACCAGTGGGATTTCACCCATCGTGCCCTTTCGGGTACCGAGCAAAACCACAACCTGTGTCTTGACCATGGTAAGTGGCAGGAAGCATTTCCTACCTACTATAGACGGCCTCTTCACCAAAGAGGCGCTTCGGCTGATTAACTTACAGCCGCGCGCAGTTACGGAATCCAATAACGGACACATACCCAGACAGCCCACTGTGCCGGGCTTACATAGAAAAAATCGAGACAGCAGCCATTTATAAAAACTCTATTTTAAAATATAGGTAAGGAGGCACTTACCTACCTACTAAAACTCGCGGTCAAAGAAAACGGGTATACAAGAGACTTAAATTAAGTACTCTTAAAGTAATAGAGGTAGCAGCATGACAGAAACTGGTATAGATAATAAACCTTTAGCGGTATGAAGAACAGGGTGTAAAGTTCTCCAACCTCTATGGAAAAGGAAGGTTCCTCCGACCAGACTGGTGTCGTGTCTGGTGGGCCACTGCTCGACAGTTGGATGTCGGGTGCTAGTATAAGGTAGTTACTAAAATATGCAGTTGGATAGCAGCAATGCCAAAAAAATTATTTACAAAGAATAGTATGGAGAATGGAATAAGGGCACTGGGCAGGCAGGAAGATGATGATGCCTCAGGTATTTAGGGCTTTCCTTGGCTTTCCTCAGAATAGGTAGGACATGACCCTCGCTTACCTCTTATTTTCTTTGGGATAGGAAATCATCAAATACCTTCCCCGCTTGGTCTGGATGAAGCGGGTGCGAGTGTCAGACTTTTACTGACTAAAACCCATTCATGTTCCTTTTTTTGCCTAGTGTTCCGGGACCGCGGTATCTTTTTCGAACATTCCGCAACGCCGGGAATCAATCCGCATCCTCGGTGGACATCCCGCAACCCCGGAACAACCAACAACCCCGGTTCACTTACCTCTTTAGAAGCATTAACAGTCTTGGTATTGCCTTTAGCGTCGACATACTCCACACCATAGGCTCTACTACCGTCGAATAGGACCTTAGTCACGTGAGCATTTAGCTTGACGTTCAGGTTGGGGCGCTCAGACTTGGGTGCCAGGTAGGCACGGGCTGTGGTGAAGCGCTGGCCTTTGCTGGAAGGTAGAAGATAGGATATTAGAGAGAAATTGAAACAAAAATGTCAATTGACGCTTTTGAAAGATGTTTCCGCTTTAGTTTTGCGCGTAAGCCGCGTATCGACTTCGCGCTCCAAGAGGACGAACATTGGCGCGCGTTCCGGCCGCGCGAAATTGTTACCATTTTGGAACGCGCGCCAATGTGTTTGTTGGAACGTTCGAACATGGAGCGGCCCGTTCCATCTGGAGTCGGCTCAGTTGTGGCCTCAGTATATAAAATGTACTCTGTGGTTGTGGCGCGCGCGCCAGTTGAGACGGACATGATATATTATATGTGTTCGTTGCGTTCCGAGCGATGGATAATCAGAGTTGTCGTAAATTAATTCAACTTTATGGTACAAAAGAACTGCTGTGGAATAGCAAAAGTTCTTTATATCATAATAAATCGCTCAGAGAAGACGCTTGGAGAGATATAAGTTGTGAAATGGGAGTCCCTGTGCCAGATTTGAAGAAAAAAATTCCTGAGCTCTTGTCATCTTATAGACGAGAAAAATGAATTACTAAAAACCCTGCTGCTGCTCAACATGCAGGCCAGTCGTGTATGAACACGACTGGCCTGCATCATTTTATATATATTAGTCTATGGCCTGCATGTGGAACGACCAAACACTGGAACAGTTGCCACGCGCGCCAGGCGCGCTTAGTTGATACACTTCAAATCTTTGGAACGCGCTCCGCGGAACGCACTCTCGGCGCGGTCATTCATTCATGGCGCGCGCGCCAGGAGCGCAAAGTCGATACGCAGCTTTATCCTGTGTCCTAGCCGTCAGCAATTGTTTTTTATAGGGACAATATTATCGCTGGTTTCGGTGGAGGAAACCATCGTCGAGAGAATTTTCTCGGAATGTTTAGCCAAGTTAGAGGCACATCGGCGTCATAAAAACTCTGAAAGCAGGTTGGGAAATAGCTGAACGATAGAAAAGATAGAGAGATAATAATTGAAATAAAAAAAAACTAATTTGTGCGAAAGTTTGAGATATTGTCTTTGTAATTCACGGCATTATTCTCTGAAATCCAACACAATCTATAACTTAACACTGTGGGACATAGGACATTATAAAATTATAAACATTCCAGGTATTTCTAACTGACGACACGGTTGGCGCAGTGGCTGAGCATTTGAGCAATCGACTGCTGCGCTGCGTGTCGCGGGTTCGAACAAATATTTGTATGATCTACAGATAATTGTTCCGGGTCTGGCTGTTTGCGTATGTGAGATTGAATGTTTGTAAACGCACTCACGATCCAGGAGAAATTCCTAGTGTGGGGCCACGTTTTTTTTTAAAAGAAAGAACTGGTACTAGTGAGGCAAAGTGAAATAACTTGACAATCGCCTATGTATAATATGGTATGGATTCTGTGGAGTCTGAAATAAAAAGTTGAAGTTGTTAAAAGGCATGGGTTTAATCACCACAGGACGCAAATACCCTGGTCTATTTCTATTGACTGGTGCCTAGGCTAGGCCTACCTACCTACATAGCTATAGAAGAACGATTAGCATCAGCTATTTTGGAAGCGCGACGAGTTCGACAACCGCTAGAAAATTTGTAGTGTTGTTTTAATACTAGGTCTGTAATACGCAACCGAAGAAATCCTCGCGCAGGATAAGGAAAAGAATAGTTGCCTTATCGTTAGCAGAAACTTAATGCTCCGAAATTTATTTGTCATAACCCATAACACGTATGGCATATTCTTGTTTAAACGAATATTTTAAAAGCATATATTTTTTTAGTATTATTGTTGTTTGGCGGTACGTTTATGTTACAGATTTTTTTTTTCATTTTCTAGAAATTACTTTAAGTATTTTCTTTTATTGTATGTTCTTTTTGACACAAATAGGAGCCAGTGACACCTTGTAAGTAGGTACAGGAAAATCATAATTACACTTATCGTGATAAGAAGACCACACATAAGAATTAAATTACGTGTACCTACTAAAGATGAATGTAATCTAACATCATACACACGTAGAGCCACACAGACAACAACGATAATAAATTATACCTACTTTTCCAACAAAAAATATGGAAATAAATCTGATGGTACCTATGTTTTTAAGTGATCTGTGATCAGTTTAAATTGAATCTGTTTTAATGTATGTCTCACAATATTATACTAGTTTTAAAGCTTCTATGGGTCTATGTCAATCTATCTATATCTATCTAAGTCAAATAAAGTTTATGCACTAATTTAAATGTTTGTTACAAAAATATTTATTAATTTAATCACAGGAGAAAAAAACAAGGAAACATAAACATAGAGTACAAAGGCACAGCTTATTTCAAAAGAAACTACCAGCAGGCCTGGTACAAATTTCTTTAGGCCGACTGCTGAGCACGGTTTCCTGGACGATTCCCAGGTCGAACAAAAAGTGTTTTTCCATTAGGAATTTCACAGTAGCGTAGCAGCACGGAATTTGGATGTTGGTTCCTTCTATTGCCCTTTACGTTCCGGGGCCGCGGTATCTCTTTCGAACAACCCGCAACCCCGGAACAACCCGCAACCCCTTACCTCGTACCTCGCACGTGTCGTTTTTTTAAAATGGACTTCAAAAAAAGGAGGAGGTTCTCTATTCGATGGAATCTTTTATTTTTTATGTTCACGCCTGGACCGATTTGCAAATTTCTTTTTTTGTTTGATAGGGTGGTCCCATATCAATTTTATTTATATTGCTTAGGTAGTTTATGAGTTAACGTCTATAATACATATTTTTTCTCTTTGTCTAAACGGATGATCTGCAAAAAAATGAATAATCGATAAAAAATATGTCATTTTTTTTTTCTTTAATATCATTACCTATTACTTGTAAAAAAATCTGAGAAGTTCAATTGGACCCAGTTCATGGTTTGCGATATTTGAAATTTTGCATACAATGTTCTAAATCCAACATGGCGGACTCCTAAAGACGGCGGATCTGCCATTCTTATGCATACCCATGATAGATATCAAATAAAAAGGTTTGTTTTGTGAAGAATTCGAGAAAGTGTATTTTTTTAAATCAAATCAAATCATTTATTTCAATTAGACCATTACAGGCACTTTTAATGTCAAGAAACAAAATGAATCTACAGTCCCGGTCACAAGGCGTAATAACTTGTGAAAGTACTGTAGTTGCCCATTCCAAAGCGTTGATCTCTATGGATAAGAATGGGCAAGAAACTCCATGGACACTCTTTTAAATGTAACACATTATGTTTAGTAGCCTTAAAAACGCCACTACTATTTATAGCCAAAACCCTCCCGCTATCTTTTTCAGTTACTCCTTTCGTGCGCCTTCTCGAACCAGTCAAGTCATTGCGCGTCCATGCCACAGACACACAGATAGATACTTTTATTCAAAACGTATACAAACACAAGTATTAAACTTCAATACTTACTCATTAAAAGCTTGTGCGATGGTGAATCCTTCGGGAGTGTTCGGGTCGTTCATGTCCGTGATGAACGGTAATCCCGTTTGATTGATGGCTTCTATGAGATCGTGTAGCGCCCTAGGCTGGTGACGGAACTGATAACAAAACATACATTGCTATCAATGTTGACGCTTATTGGTAGAATTGGCAGTATTTTTACATGTAAAAGCATCAGGGTAGCAGTATCAGTTTGTATGTTGTTTAAATTACGATGCACGACCATAACAAGTATGGTTTTTACTAAATGATAATTATTAAAATCTGCCCTGTAAGTTCATTTAACCCTTCAATATCATTCATCTTACCCCCATTAAAATTCTTTTAAATAGTCATTCAATGTGATTAAATGAACTAAGACGTTTGTATTGATGACTAGCTTTTGCCCGCGGTTTCGCTCGCGTTAAATTCGGGGTAACACAGTTCACTTTTCCTGATTTTCTGTATCTGTAGTTTTTGCCCTTGCGCCTTATTGAGTGTAATAGCAAATCTTAGTTAAGCTAAAAAATAAGCCTATGTCCATCTCCACGGTCCTAACTATCTCTGTACCAAAATTCATCAAAATCGGCGTAGCCATTAAGGCGTGAAGACGTAACAAACAAACAAACTCACTTTCGCTTTTATAATATTAGTAAATCTGTAAATAAAAACGTGTTAGGGACAGCCTAAATAAGAGACAACACTATTTACTATTAACATAAGTACCTAAATACTACTATATCACAGCGAGTGAGACACATTTATTGTATTGTTCTCAATGTGAATTCACGAGAAATGCATTGTTTGTAATTAGTATAGCTATTAGTTATATGTAGGCGCATTTATCGCATTGGGTTAGTCTGTAATGGTCGATGTGAGAAAATAAATAAATAAATATCTAGGTACTCACTCTTTGGATAGGCATTTTTCCTGTTGCCGAGTGGTATTCTCCACTAACAAGTGAGCCAACTTCCTTGTTGCCTTCCGCCATGTCCATGAAGGGTTTGAGTTCGTCCCAGGACCAGGCCGTGGCCCCTGCTGCCACCCAGTCGTCGAAATCGGCGGCGTGGCCTCGGTGGTACATCATGCCGTTCAGTTGACTTGTTCCACCTTCACATAGATAAACGATTGCTCTATGTAAAATACTGGTAGGTACTCGGCTTAATCTGGTAAGACACGAAGCCGACCCCAACATAATTAGAAAAGGCTAGGCAGATGATGACATTGAACTCAACTGACATTAAAAATACTTAAAAAAAAACTGGAAATTCTGCTTTTGACAAAAAAATATGCTAAATCCTTACTAATATTATAAAATCGAAAGTGAGTTTGTTTGTTTGTTACGTCTTCACGCCTTAATGGCTAAACCGATATTGATGAATTTTGGTACAGAGATAGTTGGGACCCTGTAGACGGATATGAGCATTTTTTTTTAATGGAAATGAGGGAGAAAGTGGGAAGAAACTGGAAAACTTAGCTTTGCTATTACAATCAATAAGGCGCTAGAGCAAAAACTACAGGTGGCAGGTACCTGGAAATCAGGAAAGGGGAACTGTGTTATCCCATATTTAACGCGAGCGAAGCCGCGGGCAACGGTTTTTTTTTTATAAAAAACCGCACAAGCTTGCGACATTCATATCTTTTGACTGCGACTTAAAGGGTTAATTTTTTCCCAGCTCCAAGAGACCACAGACTTAAGTATATGGTAGTTACTTGGGAATAACACTAACCTTAAACCACATGATGATCGAAAAAACAATACCTTTCTCTCCCCTTTTCTTTTCTCTTACTCCCCCTATTTTCACTTTTTTTTTTAATTAGCCTATGTCTGTCTCCAGGGTCCCAACTATCTCTGCACTAATATTGATCAAAATCGGTTTGGCCTAAAAGGCGTAAAGACGTTACAAACAAACTCACTTTCGCTTTTATAATATTAGTAAGGATAAGGATTAATACCTCCACGCGTTCCTGACATCAAGGGTCTTGACAGATGGACAACGTAGTGAAGGATCACTAAAAATGGAAAAAAAACGGAACCCTTATAGAAATAAGGGCTCCGGTTTGTTTCCTTTTGAGATACGGAACCCTAAAAAGTGCTTAAGTTTCTTATGAAGGACCTTCGAATAATTTGGCTCATTAAATAAACGGATCTTGTTGCGCTGTTGGCGGAAGGGGATGCGTCTAGATCTGTAATGCGATAGGGCCTATCGCATTACAGAGCTAGACGCATCCCACATAACAATCAACACAGCCTATCGGATAAGCTGTGTTGATTGTTTCACTAACTACTATGCCTTACCTAAACCTTTTCCTAGCGGCCACTGGCATCCTTGTCCATCTTGGTCAAGGCAGTAGTCGGCAGGTACGGTACGAACTCGCCAGTCCACATACTCGTTGTTCCAGAAGGCCCTGTAGAAGGACGGGACTCGCACACCCAGTGGCTCTGGCCCCCCTGCTTCTAGTAACAGCACCTACAAGGAATAATATGCTGTATTGTGTTCACCAGAAGGTTGTTATTATAAATTATTTGTTTGTGTAAAAGATGATATACTTAAGTCGGAATTTAAAACACTTTACATTACCTACATGTAGTTGTTCCGGGTCTGGCTGTTTGTGTTTGTGAGTTTAAATGTTCGTAAACGCACCCACGATACAGGAGAAATTCCTAGCGTGAAGCAACGTTTACTTTTGATAAAAAAAAACTATAATAAATCGTCTTTACAGTCATAATAATTAACGTCGAATCGTAGACAGTCCGAACTTTCGCATACTTAGCACTTTCAACCTCATAGCTAGCGTCATTCAATTGTTTCATGGTTCTCTAAATGAGATTACAAAAGTTGCTTTATTTGTAATTCGTTACAAAACTTGATTGAACATATTTACCCTGTATGATAGTCGTAAGATGGAGAATAAATAAATAAACTCTAAACACCATGTAACCACACAAGATACTTGTATGAGGAAAAGTATTACGATCTTGTACTAACACATTCAGTCTTGATCGTGATCAGGGTCTCGCCAACTATGTAGATATTTTAAATTAAATTCGTACACTATCAATTTGGATCGCGATCATTGATTTTGATTGTGGATCAAGATTGACTGTGAACGGGTCGCCATACATCCTATCTTACTACTTGGAGGTGTATTGCTAAGGTGTAAGTAAGGTGTATTGCTTTAGTACGTTCCAACATTGTTACTCTGGGTGGGGGTCCTAGTGTCCTATAACACAGGTCATACGCCTAGCTTAGGCAGTCTCCCACAGTATTGTATGTTTTTTTAAATTAAATTAGTTACTAAACAATACTTCCATGTAATCTTAAAATACTGTGGAGAGAAAAAAAATACTTCTTATTTTCTCTCACAAACTCCTCTTCCCACTGACTCAACACCATCATCCCCACACAACATCTTCATAGCCTTAACCCAGCTATGTCACCACGGGGTATCAGTCAAACCAGATGCAGCTGAGTTGTGTTTGTCAAATTAAACCCTGAATATGATCTCTCTACTTTTGTATATTATCTATGTATGTCTCAGTTTATGTTTTTTTTCTAATATTTTCTGTCACATTGCACCGTATCACCCTAAGATTGACTAGTAGAAAATGCACAAGGCATTAAGTCCGCCTTTGTACAATGTTTTTTACATGTGCATGAAGTTTTAATAAATATGTGACGCAAAAAGATTAAATCACTTACATTGTAAGAAGTATTTTCTGTTAATCTCCCAGCTACAATGGACCCTGCAGATCCAGCACCCACAACGATAAAGTCGTAAACGTCATTTGTTTCGTCCTCTGACACGATCCTCTTGCACGGCGTGGAGATGTCGCAGCGGCCCCACAAGTAACCTTGTAGGAGTATCATGAACAAAACGTTGCCACTGCATACTGGAGAGTTGACTAGACTTGGACCTTCTTCCACGATAGGACACCCACAATCCTGGTGGCAAAAACATCATTATCAAAGTTCATCAACAAGTTGCAAATGCTGTCAAAGGATTTTATCAATCCAATACATTTTTCAAACTAAATATTCAAAGCATTTTTTTTAATTAGACGATTACTTGAATGTCAAAAAAAAAACAAAATGATGAAGCTACAGTCCCGGTCACAAGGCATAATAACTCTTCATGTGAAAGTATTGTAGTTGCCCATTCCAAAGCGTTGATCTCTATGCAGAAGAATGGGCAAGAAACTCCATGGACACTCTTAAATTATAATTTGTACTAGCTACCGCCCGCGACTTCGTCCGCGTGGCATAGTTACTTTGGGCTAACGCTAACTTTAACCCGTGTGATGATCAAAAAAAAATATCTTTCTCTCCCCTTTTCTTCCCTCTTTCTACCCCAATTCTTACTTACGCCTAAATGGCCTATTTCCGTCTCCAGGGTCCCAACTATCTCTGTACCAAAATTCATCAAAATCAGTTTGACCATTAAGGCGTGAAGACTTAACAATCAAATAAACTCACTTTAGTAATATTAGTAAGGATTACAAAATCGTATTAACATCGTTCATGTTGAGATTATACAAATATGTGAGAAGGATGTAGAAATACCTTTTTACACCCGTTTTAAACCCCGATCTCTTTTATTCAAATGGCATCTCGTTGGTCAACCTATTAGGATGTTGGCTTATCAACCGGTCTATCATATGGGTGCCTTGGAATTTAAGGCGTCCTCAAAAACGAGGAGTGTTATAAATTAGACCGCTCTATGTGTATGTGTTTGCCAATGGCACCTCTTAAACGGGTAAACCGATTTAGATGCGGTTTTTTAAAGTTTAAAGCAGGCTATAACTTTTGTAACGCCATCGTGCATCGTTGCTATTGATAGAAATTTTATTGTTTAGGGTTTAGGTCCTAGAGGCAAAGGCTCGACACAAAAAGCGTGCTATAATTGCAATCAACGTGGTTTTGTTAAACACAGACACCTGAAAAGGTGAATATGAAACTAATAATAATAGAAACTTGTTATAATTCTATGCCCACAAGAAACAGAAAAGCGTTTACAGAAGCAGTTTATATTTGACAAACACAACAAAAGTATTAAATTAGCTTTAAAAAATTTCAAAAGATGGAAATGCTTTTGTTTCCATAATTCTAACCTAGAGTTCGGCGATCATGATAGCGCGCGGTAGGTCTAGCAATTTTTTTATCTATTGGCTGTTTTTGTATTGTATGCCCCATGTAATAAAGGGCAACCCTATTTTTCTTTTCTTTTTTTTAACCTATTGCCACATACCGGGCACAAACTAGACACCGTGGCTGCTAAAGAAAATATCCAGATTGAAACACCCAGTATCTCTTTGTCCGATCCGGGTAGCGAATCCTTTTGACCAGTAGGGAATTTGGGACCACTAGATCGACGAGGCAGTCAGATTAGAAGAAAAATATATTAAACACTAGCTGCGCCCCACGGTTTCTCTCGCGTGGTGATAGAATATACAATATATTCATATGGATTATAACCTATGTGTTATTCTGATATGTAAGCTATATAGCTATAGCGAACTTTCATCAAAATCCATTCAGTCGTTTTTGCGTGAAAGAGCAACAAACATGCTTACATAAATCCTCACAAACTATCGCTTTTATAATATTAGTCGGAAGTTTCACTCACCTGGGCGGCTAAAACCATGATGGTATATTACTAATGGCTGGTCCAGAAAACCTATAGACAAAAAATTTTAAAATTAAAAAGAAATTCTATTCGAACAGTCAGCGGTAGTAATAAAAATAAAATAAAAGAGAACGCTCTTTTTATAATAATTGCCATCATTCGTTACTATGTGGTCAGTTGATCGTGTTGCAGATCCGTAACCAATATAGGTAATCCGCAACATGACCGGGAAATTATATCGGAGCATTGCATAATTATAATACTACAACCAACATGTTACCGTTTTTGTCCCTAATAAATACGATAAAATATCGACACCTAACCTAACTAATATAGGCTCAAACGGCGTTAGTACTGTTACTTTATTGGTACTTAGCTTAGAGCCGCGGAGGCCATGGGGCCCGAGTGCGCGTCTTCTTTTCAAGGAAATTACTCGCCGGGTGGTTGACACTTCGCATGACCATGGCTGGCTCTTTCTTAAGCCAAAGAATTATCTGTGCCAATCAACGAGCCTATGCTTCCAGTCTTTTTTCTACGGATGGGATACCATCAATAACTTCCCCCGCTCTGGGCAAAGCGGGGGAGAGTGTCACATTTTTACTGACTAAAACACACCCATGTTCCTTCTCTTGCCCTTTGTGATCAGGGGCCGCGGTAGCTCTTTCGAACAACCCGCAACCCCGGATGTTGCCAGTCTTATGGGTATGTTTCTGGTTGATAGCGACGTGGGAGAGTACCTCTACGCCTAAGCATCTTGTTGCTTATTTTGTTATTTCGTTTACTTTGTACACTACACACATTAGTTTTAATTATTCAACAAGTACAATTTATAATTTTAATGAATATGCATAATTCTAAAGAAATATATTTTCGTTAAAAACTAATATGCTAGGAAAAGAAAACTATAAATAGTTAGAAGGGACTATTATAGCAAACTACTTATAATTGAAATATCGGGCCTTGAGTAATATAACTATTTATCCCGCCGATTTTTTTCCATTTTTTATAAATAAATAAATAAGCATGTCATGTATGTATGTAGTTTGTCTGATGAAACTATGACAAGAAAACAAATATCAGCTGCCTTATGATCACTTGATATTTTTTTCGATTTTACACAGTTGAATCAGTGAAAAAGTGCTGAAAATTCACATCTTGAAAAATGAACATATTTTTCTGATACACGCTGTATACCTTCATATTCATCATCTGCCAAGTCTTTCATATCTTGGGGTCGGTTTCTAATCTAACCAGATGCAGCCGAATACCAGTATTTTACATGAAGCAAATGCCTACTTGCCCCTACAAGTATGTTTTTAGTATTGCGAAACCTCCTCCTCCTTTACAATTTAAAAATGTAACACGGTGTTACATTTATTGTCAAAAATAATAAAAAATACTACAGTGCACTACACAGGTCACGGTAGGTCACAGCGAGACTAGACGCGCGAGGTGACCTTGTTTTTGTCCGATCATCTGAGTAACATAAAAAGCTTATAACTTTGTGATTTTACATGATACAGTACTGAAATTTTGTACATAGGTAGATTCTTGACATAAAAATATTAGGCACATGTTTTTCATAAAGTAAAACGAATGTTATAAAACCCAGTTAATACTGGGTGTGAAGGTGAACTTTTGGTAAGACTGGTTGTCAGACTTTCAAGCCACTAAATACTGACTACCTGTAACGACTGTCAAAGGTCAATTAAAATAATATCCGACTTAACGTGCTTCTCGAGACACCGAGGTAAGAACGGTTTGCGTAGTATCAGTGTTTCATCCATCTTGTTTACTTATGTATATACATCCCTCCCATGTCACTGTTTTTTTTTTTTTTAATTTATTGTCTACTAGCTGTGCCCAGCGGTTTCACCCGCTGCTTAGGTTCCCCTTATCACTTAGGGGTATGAAAAATAGATAGTAGCCGATTTTCAGACTTACTGAATATGCATAAAGAAATCATAAGAATTGGTCGAGCCGTTTCGGAGGAGTATGGAAACGAACATTGTGACACGAGAATTTTATATATTAGATGTGAAAACATTTATATATTATTTTGTAATGTGACTTACACAAGGTTTAAACGCACCCTTCTCGAAGCCTTCAACCAAGCTGTCTCAAATTCTGTGAATTCATCAGAATAAGTGTTTGTGTTGAGTGCGTAACATTGAAATCGACCAGAAAACGTGATTTTTTACCCCAAAAGAAAATCGTTTCCTAACAATAACAATTTGTCAATTTTATGTACACACGACTGCAGCTCAACCTATTCTAAACTATTATAACCTGATCTCTCTACTACGGATCGCACACCGTAGTAGAGAGATCAAGTTAAAATGGTTGTGTGTAGGTTGATGTGCCGTCGTGTGTACCTACAGAATGCATTGTAGACATCTTTAAAAAAGGTTCGTAAACACCCTCTATTTTTATGTAGTAAATAAATATTTGCTTAAGGGCTGAAACTGCGTAAAAACGGACACCCGCGCGGTTTCATAAATTCACAAAAGTGAACCGACGACGCGGGGACACGCGCGGGGCCCGCCGGCGCGGCGGTAACACGCGCGGGCTTGTTCAGTCATTTCTTCTTGTTCATTTTCATTGAAACAAGTGTTTAGGTAAAATAAATCTCATCTTAAAGTTTAGGATTATTCTTTATAGTTTGACACATCACAAACAAGAGTTCTGCAAGGAGATGGTTTGGGACCAAAGCTCTTAGCAATTAAGACCTCACGATGCCAAAATACATGCTTTGTTAAAAAAACAAATTACAAAATACTTTCTCGCAAGTATAATTAAAATACGAAATCCAAAATATTTTTATTTCGGATTTATCTCACACAAATTCTTATCGAGTATTAATTTTTCATTGCTACAAAAAGATATAAGCATACCATCGAAACACATTAGAAGAAACAATACGTATTTATAGAAGATAACTCATAAACTACCAAGGCAATATACATAAAATAGATATTCCCTACGAATTTCGAAAATCGACCCACAATTGACGGAGAAATTGCATAACAAACAAAAAAAAAAACAGGTTGAGAATCTCATTTTTAAAGTCGGTTAAAAATACAGTATACTATAAGTCTATGTACACACGACGACACATCAACCTATACAAAACCAGTTTATGCGGATCTCTCATCGTACGGGAAATCCACGGTGTACGATCCGTTGTTGAGAGATCAGCATAAACTGGTTTTGTATAGGTTGATATGTCGTCGTGTGTACAAAATTAAATAGAATAAAACTAATTTAGCCCATTAAGTAAAAGAACAAATTACCTTTCATGTACAGTCAGCCAAAGAGAAAATTAACTGGTGTTCTTAGATAAAACTGTATTTTTTTTAGAAACCGATTACGTCATCAATCCAAATTCAATTTATTTAATGTACTTTTTTTTTCTATCCATGTTTTTAAGATAATTTGAACAGTATCTGACGAACCTTGTTACTTATCTCTTTTGCTGTCTGTACAGACACTGCATTTTAAACGTACCTACCTAGGTACTATCAGACAAAGTCTTTTGTTTGGGTCCTCAACGAGTCAAGGTAATGATTAGGCCGAATGTATGAAAGGATTGATAGTAAAATTTGCCTTAGAAAATATAATGTAATTAAACTAATCACCTTGTCCTTAAGCTATTATGAACCTTGGAACTTAATTTCCACTTTAAAAACCTTTTTTGATTCTGATGATGGAGCCACCCCGTTTTAATTCAGAATGATTCTAATCTTCCATGTTTGGCTTCTTAAATACAAACTATAGGAGTTGCAAAGTAAAATGACTTGAGAAAAATGACGTTTAAGTAATCTAGTAGTATTATAAAGATTAGATGGGTTTATTAAGATAAATATTGTATAAGCTTTGCCTATATCTTTTCACAACAATCGTAAAATTATTGTATGGTAAGTCAAACATGGAAACATGAAAACAATGCTTGCTATCAATGGTCATAATGACTGGCTAATCAATATTCAAACACACAAGTTATGACAGTGACGTAGTGAGGATAATAACAACCTGTCAAAATGATAAACTGTTGACGAGGAACTGAAGATAAGGGATTTGTCATTTAAGAAAAAAGTTCCATTAAGATGATTTGCTTATTAACCGACGAAAAAAAGGAGGTTCTCAATTCGAGCTGTATATTTTTTTTTTTTAAATACTGTATTCATTAACAAAAAAACACAAAAAATACGGAAAATTAATTTACTTCCGAAAGTTAAGGCTTTTGTTTGATTTGAATAGATTTTTTTGCCACCGACCTCCAGAACTAAAGTTATTTTCCACTTGAATAGTTTTACTAGAAATATGGATACTATGTTTTTTTTTATATTAGAGAGATAATTAATTTGTTACTAACACTAATTATAAGAATTTTACTAACACATTGGATTTTGTTGTCTGAAAAATAAAGAATTTATTTATTTATTATTTATTTACTCCATTTTTAAGCACTAAGTTTTACTTTATTTTTAAATGTTCGTCTTAAGATCGTTTTTAGGATACATTTTTATCGCAACTGCAGTTTTATCCATTCAGTCAGAAATGTCTGATGTAACACACTTCTACCTTGTTATATGGAAGTCTTTCTTTTTTAAATTGACGTATAACGTTACGTTTACACCGCGCAAACGTGCTAGGGTTTTTTTTGCGGATGGATAGTTGTCAAATAATTTCCCCCGCTCTAGGCGGAGCGGGGGGGAGTGTCAGGCTTGTACTGACTAAAACCCACCCATGTTCCTTCTATTGCCCTTTACGTTCGAGGGCCGCGGTATATCTTTCGAACAACCCGCAACCCTGGCAGGCGGTGGCCCTGGCAGGCCCCGCTGCTTTGCTGACATCTCTTTGAGGCCACGTTGCTACATCACACCCAGAGCGGGGGGAGGTTATTTGCTGATTTCCCATTCGAAAAAAAATAAAAAAGCGGTTCGAGCGAATATGTGGATTATCGACAAGAGTATGTCTGGACTCCCGATGGAAGAAGAGAGATGGAAATCATGTAAAGGGAGCGCCAGGCTAGCCCACGAATTCAAAATGTCTTCGGATTTTTAGAATTTGCAGGTGTCCAGTTGTGTGTTGAATCAAATATATATTACGACTGTAACAAATATGGCTTTACAGAGTTATAATAATAAAACCATCAATACAACCCTTGTACTAAATGGGGCTGATCCATACAGTTCATGTTCGTGAACGCTGTCAGTTGGGACTGGTCATCTTTTAGTTGCCACGGTTAATTTTTAATTTATTTAGATTTTTAATTGAATTTTGCTTTTACGCTGGACGCTCTTACTGTGCACTTCTTTTTACATCGTTCTCACATTCTTACTAATATTATAAAAGCGAAAGTGAGTTTGTTTGTTACGTCTTTACGCCTAAATGGCTAAACCGATTTTGATGAATTTTGGTACAGAGATGGTTGGGGGTCCCAACCATCCCATCCACCAGAGGTTGGAGTAGGACAAAGGCTATTTAACAAAAATATTGAGATACGATGACGAAAGAGGGAAGAAAAGGGAAAACTTAGCATTGTTATTACAATAAATAAGGCGCAAGGGCAAAAACTGCAGGTAGCAGGGACCTATAAATCAGGAAAGGGGAACTGTGTTACCCCGAATTTAACGCGAGCGAAGCCGCGGGCAAAAGCTAGTATTTTTATAATCTTAACATGAATGATGTTAATGCGATTTTGTTATAATTTAAAAGAGTGTCCATGGAGTTTCTTGCCCATTCTTCTCCATAGAGATCAACGCTTTGGAATGGGCAACTACAGTGCTTTCACAAGTTATTATGCCTTGTGACCGGAACTGTAGCTTTAACATTTTGTTTGTTGACATTCAAAAGTGCCTGTAATGGTCTTATTGAAATCAATACTTTTGAGTATGAGTAGGTACGTTCATTGTGTCCCAATAAAATACCACTTCATGAAAAACTCACATAATGAGGTTGAAAGAATTCAGAGGGAATTTAATGATGATTTAAATGATTTTAATTCAGTAAACTTATATTTTAAATCGCATACATATCTACATCGCATACATACACCTGCAGAATGCAAGACACATCGAATAAAAATAATTTCACGGCCAATTTTCCGATGACAAGTTCTTGTAAACATGTACAGATGTAGGTACCAAGTTTTAAAGTTTTACATTCAATTAAATATTAAAGCATAAAATTGTACGTACACAGACTCGGAACACAAAAAAAACAAAAGATCTGGAGGCTGACTCATGAAATGAGTTCAGATGACATTTGTTTTATTTTTAAACTAAGTATTGGTACGCAAGCATCGATGGCATGATCAATATATTTGGCGTCTTTAGTTTTTATCAATTTTATCTTCAAATCAGTCTGATGCGTCACGAATGTCTGGTTAATAACGGCTGTAGATGATGGGCAGTTTATATTCTTTCTGACACATTTTTAGACCAGGGACGTGCTAGCATCCTGTTTGTGAAGCTAACTAACAAAGATTCTGCCACAATACAGCACAACAAGGGAGAGATCCGACGCCAATACAGACTTCCATAGTTTGGAATCAAAACTTGCCCGGACTTTGGAAGATCGCGTTTGGGGTCTGATATTGAGAAGTTACTGGTCGAAAAATGAAAAAAAAAACAATAAACAAAGAAAGAAAAACGGTTTATTAGATTCACACAGGACAAACAAACAATAAAACAAAATTATTTTTAAAAAAAGAACAATAACAATTCAAAAATATTTAAAAAGAAAATTAATTAAATTAGTTCTTTACAAGGCTCAAAGGCCCCCCTATCTCAGCACGGTGCTGCAACAGGGCAACCACGTTACAGCGTTGAAGGGCCCAAGCAAGTGAAGCCACGGTCAGATACAACAACGCTTTATCAGATCTGTGATGGTTTATTACCTTGATTAACACATTGGTTATGTTTTGTGTCGCTCCCGTGGGACAATTGCCCCAGACATAATCGAACCAATACAGTGGATTGCGGTTTGCTTTGATAGACCCCACACATACCTACTTGGCTTCCAAACCTTATTTGGAATTATATTACGTTCAAAAAGAACCACTTGACCCGTTTTTTAAACCAATACAAGAGTTTAAAGCTAATGACCGTTCCGTCCCAAATTGTGAGCGTCATCCATGCACTGCGTGTTTAGGGTAGAGCAAATATCGACACTAATTTTTTAGTTCGGTTATGAAGTAGTCCCACTTCATAATCGGACTAGAATATCTTTCCGAATTGAAAGGAATGTACAGGGTGTCAACGAGCCTTTCACGAAGTCATCAACCATGTATTGTGTACATACATTAGTAACTCTAATAAAAAAAACGGAAAATACATTAACTTTCGGAAGTCAGTGACTTTTGTTTCATTAATAGATTTTTTTGCCACTGACTTCCGGAAGTAAATTTATTTTCCGTCTTATCTTTAGGGTTTTTTTGGTAATTTAAAAATGTTTTAGTTGTGGGAATGATGGTAACATGGTGATGTAAAATGAATGGAAACTATTTTTTTTAGATTGAAAAATCATTTGATCTGAAATTGAATAGTACCTACGTATTACGTACGTAATAGCGTTATAGTCTAGTTGTTGCCCGCAACTTTGTTTGCATAAGAATTTTGATGTTTAAAAAAAGAATACCTATGTGCTAAATTTTTTTAATACAATTCCTCAAAAACTGGCTCTTATTGCACTACGATTAGGTTCAACATTGCAATGGATTAAACACACGTCCTTTTTCCTCATTTATCGCAACAAGGGCTTTAATTTTTCTGTTTTATCACGGATAATCCTATATAACCGGCAGGTTTTTTTTTGAGCAAGGCCGATCATTTTTATTCAAAAATTAAATTGGGTTTACCAACATAATTATCACAAATAGATATTTATGTGAGTTCTAAATTCAAAAATATTTGAATTTCTTTCATTTATTGATTTATCAACATATAACTACATTTTTAAACATTTCTTAAAAACATAAAACAAAAAAGCATTTAAAAATATAAAAATAGTAGCCCACCGGTATCGGGAACAGGGTCCAAGCTACCGGCGGTCAGGGCTCCAGAGAAAGGAACCTCCTAACAATACGAGCCGTGTCCAGGAGTACCGCTTTCTGTATCAAGCCCTTGATCCAGCTGCCTAACGAGAGCCTCCTCAGGTGTTGGTCGAGGCTCAATTAAGCCATTTACAGATACGACTATCGGCACAATGATCGCTGAGTCCACATCCCACATGTCGACAACCTCGCGAGCCAAGTCAATATACTTGATTTGCTTGAATTTCTTATTTTTAAAATTAGTTAAGTAATTAATTTCTTATTTTAAGTATAATTAGCGATGTTTCTTCTTCAGTATGAAAAGAAAAAGCGCGGGGAAAATTCAAATTAAATCTTAATTTCATACTGGTTAATGACAAAAATACTTTTTGTAATGAATAAAATATAATTTCTCCAAAGTATATTGAAAAACGTCGTTTATATCACGAACGATTGCAAACTGCTGTTCTCGGCTCTTTATCGCTCTTGCCTGGCGTCTTGTGCGTTAAATCCACCTGGGCTGCCATCACAAAGTTTCCCCAATTGAATCAAAGTGTATTCCAATTTCGTTTCGCCGTTCTGGCATAATTGTATAACAAACGTTAACAAAATTTCCGTCATTAAAATACCTATTGCACGAAATGATAAGTGTATATACAATGTTTTAGTAGTCTCATCTTTATTTACCTGGCCATAAAACTTCTCTATCTACTACAATATCTGAATTATGATAATAATTAATGAGTGTATCGTGATAAACATAAGTCTCGTGATTATTTGCGGATTTATTCTCTTGTTTCTACGAAGAGACTTAATTGTTTGTGTGCAGAATTTATCTAATAAAATGTGGGTGTGTGACGATGACTTGTGCAAAATGGAAGCTACAATAGGCTAGTTTCCAAAGAAAAATATATTTGTAAACTAGCTTTTGCCCGCGGCTTCGCTCGCGTTAAATTCGGGGCTCGCGTTAAAATAACACACTGTAGTTGTTGCCCTTGCGCCTAATTTATTGTAATAGCAAAGCTAAGTTTTCCCTTTTCTTCCCTCTGTCTCCCTCAATTCTCAATTAAAAAAAAATGTTAGCCTATGTCCGTCCTAGAGTCCCAACTATCTCTCTACCAAAATTCATCAAAATCGGTTTAGCCATTTAGGCGTGAAGACGTAACAAACTCACTTTCGCCTTTATAATATTAGTAAGGATTAGACCAAAAATTACAAAGATATAGCCCATTAAAAGTCACGTGAAACGTCACGCGTTGCTGCATTTTTCCGCAACAAGTGACGTCACACGTAACTTTAATGGACTATATCTTTGTAATTTTTAACCGACTTCAAAAAAGGAGGAGGTTCTCAATTCGACTGTATTTTTTTTTAATTTTTTTTTTGTGTTTTTTGTTACCTCATAACTCTGGTCTGGGTGAAGCGATTTTGATGATTGTTTTTTTATTCGAAAGCAAAAATATCAAGATCCGGCCAGTAGTTTTTGAGTTATCTTTGACTTTGTCTACGTTGATGATATAATTTTAGAGGTTTTCGAAGACAAATGAACAAAAAAAAAACGCTATGCACTATGATTTGGAAGGTCATCGCAGTTTTTTGAGGTGATTGTATTTTAATTTGGTGATAGATCTTCAGTGATATACAACGGAACTCTTCAATAAATGACCGCAAATCTGCCGTGATTGCTGCAATCACATGTATAAGTATGGGTTTCGCCAGGGTAGGCAGGCGAGTGGGAGCAGGGTGCCTGTACCCCCTCCCCTCCCCTCACCTAGTCATTAAGAAACATAATCATCAGATCAAGTATCAGCTGTATCCCCTAGGCGATGATGCATATGATTTCTGAATTGCTTTTAAACTAAAGCATAATTTAGAAAGTATTTAATACTATAGCGTGATACGGAACTAAAGCTTGTATAAGACGGGACCTACGCACTAAAAAGTTAAAAATAACCGTGTTTCCGAATTATATCATAATACTATAACTAAAAATGCTGAAATAAAAATCTTTTTTGCAAAAAAATAAAACCGACTTCCAAAAAAGTCGGTGGCCAAAAAGTCAACGAAACCAACAAAAGCCACCGACTTCCGGAAATAAAGTTATTTTCCACTTTTTTTTTTGGAAGTCGGTTTTATTTTTTGCAAAAAAGTTTTTTATTTCAGCATTTTTAGTTATAGTATTATGATATAATTCGGAAACACGGTTATTTTAATAAAAAACTACGTGTCCCTTATTTTTGAATAAACTAAAAGAGGTCTAAAAAGAATGATTACTTTGACCCTGGAAACTACCCTATTACCTGGCTGGAACATATCTAGTAAAGTGCGTATGTAGTGCACCACTTATGAGGTACCTACGTATTGCGCTCTCTCTGTTTCACGCTTTTTAGGGTTCAGTACCTCAAAAGGAAAATACGGAACCACTGTTGGATCACTTTGTTGTCCGCCTGTCTATCTGTCTGTCAAGACTCTTTATCTCGAGAACGCGTAGAGGTCTCGACTTACACCCTGTACTTGCACATATTAAAACTTTATTCCAACAGTCCATTAGCTTCTTTAATTCAACAAACTGTCTTTACAATCATTTAATTTTTGATTGTGTAAAATGAAAATAAAATGTTATTTACGAGCCAATGTACAAAAGCAAGGCCTAGGAATACTGTATTGTAAAATTTTATTAAGGCACCTTATATCACATTTAAACGCATACTGAGTTAGAAAATTATAGTGGCTAAATAATGACAGCCGTACCGGTCGATCTTCAAGGTAAAGCTTACCAAGGTCGGTCCGTGGATGGGAGAGTAACCATCAATTGCAAAACCTAGTTTATTCCCTGCCTCTTTCAGAAGTACCGCGAAATCTAAGCTGATCCCGATTGTTGTTTGTAGATCTTTGACAGACATCATAGATAGTCTTGTGTGTTGCAATTCTTAGTAAGTTTAACCATGTAACGATAGTTCTTCATCATTATCGGGAGTTGCTTCAGTAATTTTGTTCCTCTCTATTTTCGACACAGGTTTTAAGAAAGCCAGGTAGCAAGGTTTTACTGAGGTTGAATATCCAGGTAGAGCTGTGGGGCTATTGTCTAAGAATACAGCGTCGAACTTAGCGCTGTCGAAGTGTCAAGAGTCGTGTGGGGTCGGCGCACTCGACGCTGTATTCTTGAAGAATATAAGTAAAATTATTTAAAGTACATTTTCTATTTGAGGTAGGCACGTTTTTAGGGTTCCGTGTAGAAATTGCAGTTTTGTAGGAACCTACTTAGTCTAAATGTATGAAACAGCTGTTTTTTTTATTTACCGACGAAAAATTTGTATGTGGGTAGAATGATGTACAATTTGTACATGGTGACCGTTTTCAGGTCGGTGTTGCTTCCACCCTGTACCCTAAGTGGAACGGAGACACTGGATGATTTTTTTGGAACATGATATGGCTAGCGAGATGAGAGAACTATTTAGTTAGAGGAATAATTAGAGGAGAAGAAGACATGCCCTTGCCGTCCCTAAACGCAACATTAGAAACATTTTAGATAAATCGTAGAACTAAAAAAAAAATTGGGGTACATACCTGACGTTACGTTATTTTATTTATTCATATGGCAACATTATCTGCCTCTGCTCGAAGTACTGAATGTACTACTTAGTTAACTTCAATGAGAACGGACTGAACATAATTAATTAATTATCCACCACGAACGAATACGGTGCGAATTGCGTGACCATTCATAATTCGAACTGTGAATGTGTGTGGAATTAAAGTTTTTATGGTTCCTTCATTGAAAGGTTTTGTTGTTCTCGACTAATAATGAAGGATTTTTGCAACGGTTTTTAGCAAAATAAATTTTATTGCTTTGACTTACCGCGCAGTGTCGATCTACTAGAGTTAAATTCTATTTGAAGAAGAAATAGTTTATTATGGGTTCTTTATTAGACAGGTTTTCAATTTGGATTTATCATTTTAAAAATTAATAAATATGTGTGACTAGATAATTCGATTGATTAACTTACTTACTACAGAAATGCGGTTATTATTGTCTCCAATTTTTATTAAAATACAGAACAACCGAAGAATCTTCTTCACAATCATGAAACTCGCTTTTTTCTTAAATCATCACGGTTACACTTAATGTGTTTAATCAAACCAATTAATCATTAAATTTCGCCACAATTAAGTACAAATTCGAAGTAGTTATTTAAAATAAAGAGTTTTGAACGTGGGACCTTATGCTTCTGATGTACACATGTCTCTTACAATTTAATACTATCTTATAACCGCATTCTGTAGGAATAGGGACGGTGTTCCAGCGTCAACGTTCCTGACTTACGTAGGTCGTCGTAGCGATGTTCTACAACACGCTACGCTGTTCTACGCGGACTGCTACGCCGTTCAAAGCTACGCCGTTCTAAGCCGTGCTACGCTGTACGCTGCTGTTTACGGCTACACTGTTCTACGCCGAGCACACAGCAACGGTGGTTTACCGTTCAAAGCTATGCTGCTCTACATCTTGTTAGGCATTTTAAAGGAGGTTAAATATAATGTCCACTATAAAATGCTTTGATACCCTTAGTTATGTAACCAAAAATATCTACTTAACACCAGAAAAATAATGTCTGAAATTACAATAGTACCGCAGCTACTTTAGTCACGACTGCACTTTAAATTGTATTCTACCACCAAATGTAGTAAATGATCACCAAATCTTGCTGACTGAACGTCATTTAGCATTGTCGTTGAATGGGATAAAGCCGACTTTGTAATGGCGTATTAATAGGTAATTAATTCACACTATTTTATTACGAATTAGTCACTTTATAAACTTTCGTAAATATACTTGAATTATAACCTCATTATAGATAACACTACGACTCAGAGTACCCCGACTCGGATAGGTTAGGTTGGAAGGCTAAGGCGGGAGCGTAGCAGAGCGGAGCTCCCGCTTTAGCCATCGTGGTTTTTTTTTAAACCACCCAGAAATAAAACCTTTGGTTATAATTTTACTTTAAAATGCTGGTTTAATTTTGGTGATCATTTACTATTTTTGGGTTAACCACGATTTATTTGGAGTCATTTTGCTTAAATAGGATAGCAACGTGTTAAACATTGGTTATAATTTTACATTAAAATGCGGGTTTCATTTTGGTGATCATTTACTATTTTTGTCTGCTATTTGTTACTATAATATCTGGTGGTAAGTTAAACATAAACCATTTTAAAGGTACGCTGTCCTACACCAGCACCAAGTGCCACGCTGTTACACACCCTCCCTTGGTAATGCAACGCTCTTTAAGCTACGCGATCTATGGACTAGACTCTGTGGACTACGTTCCATAGCAGAAAACAATATTGATCTCTAAAATGAAGCTCACGAAGCGGGAAACTATTAAAACAACGACTACAATTGCAATTTAGGTGTAAAAACACGAAAACTCGAAAAACGGGAGTCAGGAATTTATGTTACATAGAGTTTAGAGCAAAATGTGTCGTTATTGTTTGTAGTCTACAAGTTGATGTTAAAAACTTTTTTAGCTAGATAATTGTTATTTACCTAATAGGGTAGTTTCCAGGGTCAAAGTAATTACATTCTATTGAGTCCGTCTTTTAGATTATTCAAAAATAAGGGATACGTAGTTTTTTTTTGTAAATTAGACCAAAAATGACAAAGATATAGCCAATTAAAGTTACGCGTGACGTCACTTGTTGCGAAAAAATGCAGCATCGCGTGACGTTTCACCCTTATTTTTGAATAATCTAAAAGACGGGACAATTTTTTTTAAATTAGCCTATTCTCGTCACTCGATAGCGCGCTCGTCGATGATTTAACAAATGACCAACTATAAACATACCTAATGAAAGACATACTGCGCCACAGTAAATACATTGGGAACGGCAGGGAAATGATGACGATGACGATGTTTAATATGAAAGTGTTATGTGAGCTTTTAGAAATTCGGGTACCCTTTTTGTTCGAAATTTTTATGTCATAATATTATTTTGTATAACAGCGGATAGCATAAAGTCCCACGCGAGCATCACAAGTTTTAATGCTCACCACCTAAAATAAAATTCTGCGATCAGAAAAGTATGCCATTGAAAATTCATAAACATTCCGCCAAACAACATTTATACAAATATTTTTTTTGCCTTTAAATAAAATTATTTGGTTAAAGGAGATATTTTTTTTAGCATAACTCGCTAGGCATACCTACTAGCGAGTTATGCCAAAAAAATAGGACCATTAAGTTTCTGTTAAAATTCCTACTTAAAACTGCAAATATTAAGTACTCACATTAATGACAAATTCTTCTGAAGCCTTCAAGTTAAAATTCACAAGTTTTGCAATTCGAAAACGGTCTTACACACCGCGTCTCTAGGCGTTACAGGGTCGAAATGCGTAAATTTCCCGCCCCATCAAGTTACATTATTTATGCTAGTACGTTTAGATAATTGTTCCTTGTTATACAAGCCCAAGTATCTTCAAACATGTAAATATTTGTTTGCAACAGTGTATTCGTATCTTTCAGCGATAAAATTAATAAGCATTTTGAGTCATTGGTATCTGTGAAGGACTTCTAAAGAATCCGAAATGCATTTGTTCTCACCGCCATTGCGATATTTTTTTTTGTTCTAGACATTACCTAGAAGTTAGGAACTCAAAATCTCAAAGCATTTATTTCAATTAGACCATTACAAGCACTTTTGGATGTCAAGAAACAGAATGATGAAGCTACAGTCCCGGTCACAAGGCATAATAACTTGTGAAAGTACTGTAGTTGCCAATTTCAAAGCGTTGATCTCTATGGAGAAGAATGGACAAGAAACTCCATAGACACTCTTTTTAATTATAATATTAATCCAAAATCGTATTTACATCATTCATGTTGAGATTATACAAATATGTAAGAACTATGTACAAAGACCTGCCCAGTAAGAGCGTCCAGAGTAAATAAAAAACAATATTCAATTAAAAATCTAAATGAATTAAAAATGAACCGTGGTAGCTAAAAGATGACCAGTTCCAACTGACAGCGCCCGTTCACAAACATGATATGGATCAGCCCCATTCAGCTCAACCATTTTGAAGGGAACTAAATGACCGGACACACCCGCCACCATTTTTTTTCTGGGGATTGGAAATAATTAAATAACTCAGTGTACGACTAAACGCCGACAGACACTACGCCGACAGACTGAACACCGACAAGACTTTACTTCGACGCAATTTAAAAAAAAATGGGTAGGTTAAGTTAAAACTGTGCCCTCCGACGACCAGAAACGACTTGCATTAATAGAGAGATAAATTGCGTCGCTGATGAGCCCTGTCGGCGAAGAGAGAATAATTCTTTTCACTCCTTTTGCTCAAAAACTCTGTCATTGTATTATATTGTGTTGTGTATATTGTAAACATACCAGAGCGGGGGAAAAGTAGCATTTCACCCTCAAGGAGAAAAGGTGGTTTTCATTTTTGCCTGTTACAACAAAATAAGACCCCCTCGTCATACATGCATTGATTACAGTCAGCAAAAAAGGTGTTAAAAAAGTTGAAATTGACTTTTGTTGCTGCCTGTACATAGCTGAGCTATACTGTAGCGTCGCTAATTAGTTTCCGTTGCAATAATTACGGAATACTTGACACCGAACACATACAGTCGTTGATAGGCGAGTCAAAAACAGTTTCTGTAAGATACCTAATCCGGAATTACATAATTATGTAGGGCTTTTTTCGGTGTTTTTTGGGGTGGAACGGGAGGGGGAGAATCTGACTTTTACTGACTAAAACTCACCCATGTTCTTGCTTTTGCCCTTTATGTTGCGGGCCGCGGCATCTCTTTCGAACAACCCGCAACCCTGGCAGGCGGTGGCTCTGGCAGACCCCTCTGCTTTGTTGACATTTCTTGGAAGCAAGCATGGAACATGTACGCGCCGTCGACACGCCCCTTGATGTACGGTGAGATACCCATTGTTCACCGTCCACAGAGCCGCATCTACGGTGGCCGTGAGTCGTCTCGCGGCGGCTGGGTTGGTTTGAGATTATCTCCCTCAAACGCCCGGCCACCTCCTTTGCTAGCATGACTGCTTCGCAGAAGGAAGTGACCGCCGAGAGATCGCCGCCGCCGATCGCCTCTACGAGAGCGGCGGTGCTCCGCCCGAGCTGGGCAGACCGCCACAGTGCCCTCCAGGTGATCGTCACAATGGTTACACCCGGGCGTTTCATCCCGCCCGATTATGTGCAGGAACCTCCCGAAACATTCGCGTCCGATGAGGACCTGCATCAGGCGGTAGGTGGAGACGCCGTGGCGCCTCTGCAGCCACTTCTCAAAGAGGGGACTTACCGCCACTATTGTGACGTACCCTAGATATGTAGGCCTAAGACATACTTTGACCACATTCGTGAAGTCTTTCAGGAAGGTCAGATGAACTCGCAACTAGTGAACGTGTATCAGTGCGTCCACAGTCCACATGTATGTTTGTAAACGCTGTTTTGTTTTACAAAACGTTACCCCACACAAATAATAGCCAATAGGATTTTATTAATATTTTAAAGCTGATGGGTAATTTTGGCTGGTCATTCTGATGTTTATGACTTTTTCCTGTGACATGGGTGCATTTACAAACATTTAAACTCACATACACAAACAGCCAGACCCAGAACAACTGTTGCTGGTCATACAAAGATTTGTTCCGTGTGGGATCGAACTCGTCATACGCAGCGCAGCAGTCAATCGCTCAGCCACTGCGCCAACCGTGCCGTCAACGTAGACGTCACGTAGACGCTAAGGTACGTAACCATTGCAGGAGAGGCTTATGTTTGTGTAATTAATGAATGCAATTATGAAGCCCTAATAAATAAAAAAACGATTTTGGGGAAAGAACATAAATGAGAACAACTACATGAAAAATGACGAATTTTCTTGCTTAATTCATAGTCTGGCTTTTTATTTATTTTCTGCAATATGAAAAGAAGAATCGATTTTTTTTGGACATTATGTATTTAGGATAATACTCGTATTATAAAAACAAAAAATATGTAACTTCACAAATAATTTAATTGAATACTCAACGATAGTTCAGAAGCATGCGGCTTAAGGTCTTTGCACATTACACTTATGGACATATTGAAAAACACCAATTCCACCTTATGAAACACGAAATAAAGCTCACATTGTGAAATGACAAATGTTGAAAATTCTGCCGTAAGAAACAGAATATTAAGCTTACAATTCAAAGCTTTTTTAGTCGGGTAGAAGTGGAATCGACGTAGAGTCCATGTAACATGCAAAGATCTTGACTGTGCCTATAGTAGACGGTAATGTGACTGATCTGTTAGAAGGTATACAGAGTGGAAGGCATACCGACGCGAAAATGGTTACCACGTGTACAGTACATCTTTCTGAACCCCATCGACACCAGTACCAACCAAAATTTTCGCGTCTGTATTCCAACCAACCTGTTTATACACATGAAGTATCTCATGAGTAGCAGAAACTCATCATCTCTCTGGATAGCGCAGCCCATTCCAACACATGGTGCAGACGCATGTGGGGATTCTCGTTTTTAACTGAAAAACAAACATTATAATTCATATTTCTTCCAACTGAATATTGGTCGCGGCAGCAACGAAGGCTGCGGTAAACGGAACATAATTGCTGTTGCAGGTTGCGGGTTGTTCGAAAGGGATATCGCGACCCCGGAACACAAAAGGCAAATGAAGGAACATGGGTGGGGTTTAGTCGGTAAAAGTCCGACACTCCCGACAACCTCGGTCCACCCAGAACGGAGAAAGTTACTGATTTTCAATCCGCAAAAAACAAATGGGTGTGATGATTTGTTCTCCCTGTCTTTGCGATCATTTTTAGGGTTCCGTACCTCCAAAGGAAAAAACGCTTCCCTTATTGGATTACAGTGATGTCACTGTCTGTCAAAATCTTTTATATCAGGAACACATGAAGGTATGCAGTTGAAATTAAACCATATACTAGTCTGTGGTCTCTTGGAGATATGAAAAATCATATCTCAAAGTCTACGCAGTCAAAAGATATGGCCGTTTATGGTGTAAGCTTGAGCGGAACCATCAGTGCGCGAGTCTGACTCGCTCTTGACCGGTTTTTTTCGTTTTAGCTAGACCCCACCTTAGAACCTTTTAGTTACGGAGATATTTGCCAAATTTTCAACTTTTTCACAACATTATAACTTTACGTATCGCAATGACTCCTGTATCATCGATCAGCACAAAGTTTTAAGTACGTAACATTGAGTTCTACGTCAACCCGGAATTTTTCAGCCCAAAAAAAGTCGTTAACATACACACTGAGAGCTCAGTGAGGTAGGGCTCCCCCCTAACTCTCAAAGAGGGATAAGACAGGAATCCGATACGAGCAAGACGACATCAGACGTGGGAAAAACGAGAAGACACAGGTTCGGTACAATGGTGCGCTGAGGTTGGCACGCGCCTCTTCAGAGGAACGGAGAGACGAAGGGAACGAAGATTTTGAGGAACTGCGCAAGTTCCCTAGTACCTCGGTAAAAGGTAGTCAAAGGTTTTATTCAGTAAGACTGACAGACACGTTCGTCCTCGCCTTCAGTCTGTCCGGCTGTCTAGTATAAGTTGGTAGGGGATTATCAAGATGCTCCTATTAGTTGACATTCATTGCTGCAACAGAGAAACTGCGTTTAGTAATTTTGATTTCTTACCTACAACCCTTACGAACAGCTTTAAAGGTCGATCATGGATGGTCCACTTAGGTCTTCCATGGTTGAAGTGAGTCGTTGATGGTATACCCTTGTGGAATTCCTGTTTTGCAAAAATAAGTATTATTTTGGAAAGTGAACACGCAAAGGTGAAGGCCTGAGGCGCTGCACATATGTCCTGAAGCTGCCTGTTGCCAATACCGGTGAGCTACATTTTATTTTCAAGGAATCCTTACTAATATTATAAAAGCGAAAGTGAGTTTGTTTGTTTGTTACGTTTTCACGCCTAAATGGCCAAACCGATCTTGATGAATTTAGGTACAGAGATAGTTGGGAATCTGGAGACGGACATTGGCTAATTTACAAAAAAAGTGAGAAAAGGGGGAGAAAGAAGGAAGAAAAGGGGGGAGTTTTTTTTTTCGATCATAAAGCAGCTTAAAGTTAGCGTTAGCCCAAACTAACTATGCCACGCGGCCGAAGTCGCGGGCGGAAGCTAGTAAACAAATAAAATTGACAAAGATTTTATTTTGAGAGTAAAATAACACTTAGCCTTTGGCCAAGGTAAAAGCAACCCTTGGGGCACGGGAAGCGTCTATATTTAAAAAATGTATTCAATGTGTACCTATAGAATTTAATAAATGAATAAAAACACACTTTACATACGCAGCAAAAAATAAAACCTTTTAACATAAAGAAATAATGATATTACTTGATCCCAAATATTCCTACGTATGATCTGCGGTTCCTGGCGATCCGTGCGGGCAGCCTTAGGGTTGTAGTCAGGCGGGTGATAAAGCATATCATAGGCACATAGTTGAGATCGTTTTGCCTTCCATTGAGTGTTACTATACGTCTCTTTCGATACCGGGATGATCATGCCTGTTCTTATTCTCTCCGGGAGTTTCATTGTCGTCGTCAGGGTCTTTTCGTCATATTCGTCAGACATGTTGGTTTACGTTCTAATTTAGTGGATTTCACTTAAAATTTCTAATAGTAAAGACTCGATTACATGGAGCTTGGTAGATGGCAACAAATTGATTGTTGAGATACTCATTTGATACGAATATGGTTATTATAAAGAAACTAAATTGTATCTAAAATTCTATGGACCAAATTGGCATATTTGGTTGAGATTTTGACAATCAGGCAATTCTGCAAATAGAAATACATAAACCGCGAAGCTGTACGTGTCACCGAAGAATATTTTCATTCAAACTTTTGGAAAGGAATTACGATCTAACCTTTTTGCATCTAAACAACCGATATAATGTCAAAAAAAACGAGAACAACTAATGTCGTTGTCAAAGTCATATTCATTGTCAAAATTTAATTCCTGAGAAATGTTGTTTCGTAGCGATATTTTTATTTAATATTAATTAATTATTAATGCAGCCTCGAAATTCATTATGGACTGTTACAGCACAGAGTCTGAATTTATCGGTCTGAATTAATTTTTGTTTTGTTCGATTCAAAATTACTAGTATTTTTGTTCTGAATTTTTATTTATATTTTTTGTTTGTTTAGAATCACTGGACTTCTTAAGTCCGCCAGTGAAAAGGATCAACAGTGGCAGACAGGCAGTCAGTGGTGCCTTTAACACAAACTCGAACGACGCCAACGTGCACTTGCTAAAAGATTTCCGCAAGAAGTTCGTCAGACTTCCAAAACCCACTGGCGTCTCACCAAAAACGAAAGCTGACAAAGTTTCTGAATCTTCTACATCGTTGGTACTGAAGAAGACATCTGAAGGACAGGTGAGGCAACTTAAAGTTATGGTAGTGAAATTGTGAATTATTTTAATAAACCTATTGATGTAATGCTAATGCGAAACGCATTGACGGGCCTGTTGGTCTAGTGGTTAGTGGCCCTGACTGCTGAGCCGGAGGTCGTGGGTTCGATTCCCACCCAGGACAAACTTTGTGTGATGAGCATGATTGTTTGTTCTGTGTCTGGGTGTAATTTATCTATATTATGTATGTATTTATAAATTATATAAGTATGTATATCAGTTGTCTGGTTACCATAACACAAGCTCTGCTTAGCTTGGGATCAGATAACCGTGTGTGTGTTGTCCCAAGATATTTATTTATTTTTTATTTATTTCACTAAAAACTGATAGATATATGAATGTTGATGGAAGGAGAATGAGACGATGAATAGGAAAAGACGGATGAATGGGTAAGGAATTATATGATAGAGAAATTAGTAAGTGATGCCGTGACGTCTGTCTGTCAAGGGAGAATGAAAGAAAAAACGTGTCGCACCGACCCGAAATAGGATGGGACATGGGACAAACGTAATAATGATGTAGTGATCATAATCAGGTCTTCAGTACATTTTAATTTAAAAGCATGTCGTAATTTGCTGTTATCACAGATTCTAGGACAACAGTATTCATTTGTAAGTTTCCCAAGCTTATATAAACCGGAAAAAAATAATTCTACCCTACTAAAGTCAGAAAAGAAGTCAAACCCTTCCGAAAAACCACTCATAAAAGTTACAGTTATACCAAAAACGGATTCAGGACAAGCAGCAAGACTACTCAGAAGACGAAGACATACACCAACTAAAGTTCAGAGTACTTCGTCAAACCACGAGAATTCCATACAAACGAAGAACGTTTTCTTGATAGTTTCGGGACGAAGGAAAGAGAAAATATATGAGATCAAAACCACGGGGAGCGCAAAATTGTCCAGCGACCACGATAGTTACTCGAAACATGAAGACATACCAATAGCAGAACTGTCGAACTTTAAACACCTGATCCAATCGCTGGATATGGATAAGAAGAAGAAAAAACAAAAGAAGGTGGAGATGGACACCTCGGAAGCACAGCAGACCAAGGAATGGAAACGTTTCTCGGAGTGCAACAACTGCGTCTGCATCCGGGATCCACAGGAGCCGCCTCAAAAAAGTCGCGTGCGAATATTTGGCCAGTTCGGAATCTCTGAAGACGACAAATACGTACTGAGATATGGAGCTACTGTCAACGATAAAGAAGGTATGTTTAAAATTAATCCTACTTTCTACTATCCTATTAATATTTATATGCGAAAATTGTGAGGGTGTGTCGATATTTCTAACTATTTCACGCACAGCAGCACATTTGCATAGGCAACTTTTTATACATAAAATGCTCCCAGGAGGAATTATCATTCTCCTCAAATTTTAATTGAAATTCAAATCAGAATGCTAAATGAAAACAACTAAAACACCCGTCAGGTTTATACCTACAACATTATTTTTAGTTTATGCGAAAGCCGAAACACCTGTCCAGTACTTTTATATAAAGAATCTATGCACAAAATTTCAAAACTGTATCATGATAAACCACAAAGTTATAAGCTTGTTATGTTACCTGGATATCCCTACAAATTCACTGTCACCAACGGCGTAGGGCGGCGGCGGCGTCCCCGCGCCGCGCGCCTTGCTTTCATTGATAATAATAATGTCTGAGTTTGTATTGTAGGTAATTAACTGGTGATACATTTTCCATCACACTGTCTGGCAGGCTTTGGACTGTCGTAATGGTCAAGTGTAGGGTAGCGCTTGCGAATATGTACTTAGTGTCGCATGGTGTCCATATTATAAACTTTTTTAAATATTTTTGGGAAAAAATATAACATGGTGTAAATATGATTGGAATCGATTCAGTTACTTATTCTGAACAAACTATATTCAGGTTTCGCATATACTAAAAATAATGTTGTAGAATGAAAAATAATTCGTCTATCATTCAAAAGTGTGTCTTTTCTTTTTTACAGTTATGTCAGATATTGCTCGTTTGACCCGCGACTTTGCACCTATTATTGCTGAAACCTCATATGGGACTACTGCAAAACCATTAATGTTAGTATTCCGAAGTTCACGTTTAAGTTTCGTGATACTTAGTAGCCAAATATTGATATCTTATATTTGAGAAAGTCCAACCGATATACATATTTTCCAACAGAAAAACTGTTATTAAAGCATATTTTAAAATTATTTGTACAGGCAACAACAAGACTCTTGTCTCCAAGTTGACTATAACTATGACCTGGACATGGAAAAGCCACCAGTCACGGCAACCGTAAGGTAAACATTTAATTACCGAACTCCCAATAAACACCTTTTAGGAATTGATAAAATTATGACAAAACAGCCTTTGATTGCAGTAAAGAAACACAAGGAACTCAAGTCAATTTCAATGTCCAAGTTGCAGCGACCCAAGCGAGGTGCGCTGCATTCCCAGACAAGAAGACTCAGTGCACTTTTTGTGCCAACAGGTCAGACAATAACACTCTCAAGGACTGCCAGAGCCCTATGGTCATTATATCTGTTTACCCTAAATCTGGCCCGGAGGATGTGATGAAATCTCAATCTCCTGACGTAAATACGCGAAGTGCGTCACCAGCACGAACAAATGCAAATACAAAAGCAGAAAAAGCTCCAAATAAAAGCGATACAAGAAGAAACAACAAAAGTCCCACAAGGAGTCGTTCGCCATCACCTGTGAAAAAGGTTTCAAAATCGAAAGTTCCAGACGACTCAAACAAGGGCCAAGGCAGTGAAAAGAAAAGTCCTGATCGTCAAAAAGCGCTGAGAGCTATAAAAGACAAGATACGAGAGAAAGATAAATTGAAACAGGAAACTCCACGAAAGCTTCCACTAAAATCGACCAATCCAACTGCGGTCTCCAAAAACCTTCAGAATGTGACTGTTTCGAATGCAACACAAGTGTCTAAAAGAAATCAACGAAATACAATGTCTCAAGCAACACAGGTTACAGACAAAAAATATCAGCCAGTCAATACTAATGGAGCACAGGTCGCTGCTAAAAGAAATAAAAATTGTACTACGAACAATGGCACTCAATACTCTAATGAGTTCAATGTATCGCTAGGCGAGGATAGTATCGGCAGTCTACAAAGTCTAGCTCCTATTAAACATTCGATAGATGAAGCGACGGAGCCTAAAAAATATCCACCAAGGTCTCCACCAACTAAACTTCTTAGGACTCAGGTGACCAATGCAACACAAGAACCGATAATTCAATATTCGACTCATGCAACACAAGTATCTAGAAATGATCCTTTAAGGAATTCTTGTGCGACACAGGTATCGAAACCTCATCCAAAGATTATCAAACCGCGGATGGGTATAAATCAAGAAATGTTTACTCCTAAACAGCCCCAAGGTTTCAAACACGAACAACCCATGAGATTTCCAAAAACAAAGGCCGAATCCGGAACCAATACGGAACAAGCCCGCGCAAAAAGAGCCATAGTAGAGTCTTATACAAAGAAACTGGCAGAGCAAATGTATCGGAACGATTACATCCCTGCTAGGTTCGACAACTCTAAGGTCACAATAAATATAGACGGCGATAGAGATGTTTATAATGTATTGTTTAATCAAGATGAAATATCAACTGGCTTGACAATAAAAAAAACTATAAAAGATATGGGAGACCCAAAGTGTATCACTGAATCTTCGTTAGAAAGTTTGTTGCGTTTTCCCGATTGTGTGGAGAGAGGAGGGTTCAAGTCTGGAAATAATTCGCCAAGTTTTCCCGAGTGCGTGGAGAGAGGAGGGTTCAAGTCTGGAAATAATTCGCCGACGAGGCAACCGCCAATTGTGCTTAGTAACAACGTGAGTATTCTTAAATTTCGTTCCACTTTTCTGGGATTTGAGTGCGTATTGTTCGTGCCAAATGTGTTAAGTCTCAAAAGCCTGAATTCTTGTTTTGATATCAGTAATTCAGTAGATTACACTTGTGTGGAGCAAAGACAAATTACTAGTATTGAAACATCATGTAATCTTCATTCGACTTTTCTCCAGGCTCTCTATAACAACACTAGTTGCAACCCTCTTGCTTTTTGGTTTCAGCCTTCACAGGATGAGCTACCATTATTCAAAGAAGGCTCAAGATTTACGATACGAGATAGTCTAGAAATTTGTCACAGGTAGATTTATTTTTTATTGCTTTTTATCGTTTCGCGTTATTCGTCACCAAAACATGTAGTGTCAAATCTAAACATTAAAATATTGCAGCATGGGTCTTGACACTTGGATGACATTGTCAGGCACTGTTGGTAAACATTTGTGGAATAGCCAGATGGCGGCGTTAGGTCTGACTATGGCCTCAAAGAAAAGTGCAATGCTATACCTATATATTGCAATTTACCTTTATTTTTTCAGGCGTGAAGATAACTTAAAGAACACACAAACTGGTTTTACGGCTCAGCACCCCGATAACGTTGCCGATGTATCGGACTTCTCAGGTGATCTTTACTGCTTCTTGTAAAAATAGAGAGAGTCGAAGAAAATTTGATAGCGAGCACATGCGAGATGGTTATTGAATTCTCTTAACAGCGCCCATCAGTGCACTGAATATGACGGTTAGAACGGACTTAGAAACCTATCCATATTTTTTTCATGAATTATAATGCAGTTTCTAATAATTGACGACACGGTTGGCGATCGACTGCTGCGCTACGTGTTGCAGGTTCGATCCCCACACAACAAACACAACAAATATTTGTATGGCCTACAGATAGTTGTTCCGGGTCTGGCTGTTTGTGTATGTGAGTATAAATATTTGTAAACACACCCACGATACAGAAGAAATTCCTAGTGTGGAGCAACGTTTTTTTTTTTTTTTAAAAAAAGAAAAGAATAATAATCAAGACAAAACTCTTATGGGACCAACCCAGATTGGAGATCCAAAAAGTCAAAAATTGCAAAAAAAAAACTTTCTACCCTCAGTCACCCTTCTTGCCCCGCTGAAACTTTCCACTCTGTATTCTCGAACATCTTCGGGAGACCGGCCATCGCCATTGAAAACAACTAACAGTGCCCAATCAGAATTATTCCACTTGGTAATACTAGTTGTCAGACTTTCAAACCATTACCTGTAACGATTGTCAAGGAGCTTCTTATGGAAGCCAGGACCAACGGCTTAACTTGCTTTCCGAAGCACCGAGGAAACTCTGTATGTTATCGGTGGTCATCCATCCACGGATCATCAACCTACGCAAGCGCGCCTTGCAGACCCACCCGAACGGCTGTTATTATTGATCCCGGAATTCGTTGAACATAACCTGGGTTAATTAGGTACCTAGCAGAAGCATCCGAATTTATTTTGCACCTTGCTGAGTGGTGATCTACTTGTCGCAGTCACGGCGTGCAAGCAATTTTTTTTGTTCCATATAAATGTTTGTGATGCTTTGTATGTTCAAGGTTTTTTGGAACGAAGTTCCTTATCGCGCGTTGCGAAAAGGGGCGGAAAAAATTAAGACCTTGCTTAAGACCAAAAGTTGTAACGACACTTTTTGCTATAGTTGTAAGCCGTGCCGCGTGCGCGTGTTTCTCTGCCTGTCTCCCTCTCTCTCTCTCATAGAAAGAAAGCCAGTTATTTTCGTTTCGTCTTTTTTATTTCGCATTTAACAGTGTTTTGTCGCGACGATTATTTTTGTTGAGTGTATACAAGTTTTTAGTACATAATAAATAATAACTTCGTTCCATTCGGGTGTCCCTTGACACATCTCAAGTTTTTTTTTTGTATTTTGTGTGCGTAATTGCGAATAACAAATATTATTTCTTTCTTTTTTTTCAATATATTGTGTTATGTTCATTCTCTGGTGTTTGTTCATTCACTGAAGCAACTCCAAGTTCATACTTCGGGTCTGAGCAGACGGTTGCGAGCACTTCGCATCTAACCATTATACAGGGTGTTTGGCGCATGGACCGACAATTTTTTTTGGGGGATTCAGGGGGTCATGTGAATGTCAAAAAAGCTCTTGGTTTTTTTTATAATTAATTTTGAATTTGAGATTTTTCATAGTTTATTTCATTTTTATGAGGTTGGATACTCTACAAGTATTTTTATAACATCTTATGCTGTACATTTATGATTTATTTAGAATAACAACACATTAGAGAATGTAATAAAAGTTGTTTGGTCAAAATACGACAACAAACTGAAAAGTTATAACGTTCTTAAGAAGATAATTCAAGTATTAAAAAAAATCGTATCTGGCTTATAGTGAAACTTAGGACATGGGGTCTAGGTCTGAAAACTAGCACATGACCCCCTCAAACTCCCAAAAAAATTTGTCGGTCCTTGCGCCAAACATCCTGTATTATACGGATATCCTTACTATAATATAATATTATAAAAGCGAAAGTGAGTTTGTTTGTTTGTTTGTTACCTATTCACGCCTTAATGGCTAAACTGATTTTGATGAATATTGGTACAGAGATAGTTGGGACCCTGGAGACGGACATAGGCTATTTCTTTTTTTTAAATTGAGATATGAGGGAGAAAGAGGGAAGATAAGGGAAAACTCAGCATTGCTATTACAAATCAATAAGGCGCAAGTGCAAAAACTGCAGGTAGCAGGTACCTGCAAATCAGGAAAGGGGAACTGTGTTACCCCGAATTTAACGCGAGGGAACCGCGGGCAAAATCTAGTTTATATATGAAGTTTTAATTGATGATTATTTTGCAGCTCCAATAAAGCACTTAAAGCACTTTCCTGGTGATGATTGCTCCATATGCGATCCTATAGCGAGAGATAAACAGATCCGGGAACTTCTTGGAGTCTCGTGTGTCAAAGCGAATTACTCTAAAATAAGTCAGGTTAGTTTTTCTTGCATTGTTAGTAGATTAGATAGTGTTTTTTATAACAGAATGCCCCTTTCTGAATAAAATACTGCAGCATATTTTGTTTATTTATACTTATAGGATACGTAAAGATAGTACGAACCCATGTCAATATGTAGAGACTAAGTTTGCATTTTGCAGACAGCTAGCGTAGGTCTGCCAAAATCTTTGAATTTTATATGATTACTAGCAGCTGTCCTGCACGCTTTCACCCGCGTCTTCAGTTGCTGTCCCGCTTCCGAAGGAAGTAGCGTGATGTTGTATAGCCTATGTTACTTCCTGATAATATAGCTTTCTATTAGTGAAAAAATGGTTAAAATCAGTCTAGTACTTTTGGAGCCTATTCGATACAAACAATAAAATATTTTCTATTTATCATATTGGTTTGGTATAGATGTAAAACGCGCCCTCACCTAATTCTTGACCAGGTCTAATTACTTATTGACCGGGACGCAGCTCTTCAAGCCAGGAGACGTTCTGATGTACCGGGATGTATGGCAGCCTTAATCCACCCCCTAATTTATTGCATTTAAATAAGCTTATACGGCACGCAATCGCTACAATGTGTTCTTATTTTGCTCATTTTTTATTTTTGTTTTTTTTAGAGCCGTTGTTGTGACAACAATGTGGGAATTCCGAATCAGTGTATCTACCGGCAACGATGGTTTTAAACTTTTTTCTCTTTGGTTTTTTATTTGCATTTATTTTTCTTATTTTAAATATTCCTTGTTCTTTTAGCAAGGAAAGCCAAGTCACTGAGATTAATTATGGGCTTCACAAACTGTATCCTTGTTTCAATTCGAATCGTCCAAAGGAAAAAGCAACTGTTTCCGTACAGTGTCTGAAAAACAATTGTAAAGAGCGTTTTCAAAAAGAGAATAGTGCAGAAGAAAATGTAAATACAGAAGGACAATCTGCTATCTATCAACAATTAATACTAAACCGTAACGTCCAAGTGTTCCTGCAAGTGGAACAGTTCTCGAAACAAAAACCTATCATCCTTTCCCGGAAACAATACGACAAGGTAAAAAAAACAATACAAAAAACAATAAGTATGAAGAAAAGTAGTCACACTACACGAAACCCATTGTTGTCAAGGATTGACAGTAGTGAAATATCTATCGGAGAAGTAAGAATCAAAAAAGTCAAGGAACCTGAGTCGCCCCAAGAAAAGGTCAAGGTCCTTAAATCAGCCAAAAATAATGCTAAGGACCAGACTCCAAATATAAAGGACGAGTTTATACGTGATCAAAGTGATTCGATTTCCTCCTATCTTAGGCCAGATTATACACAGATTGATAAAACTGGAGGGAAAAGCAGTGACCGTGACAGGACAAAATTAAAGAGAGATAAGAGAAAAGGAGAACCTGAAATTCAAGCTATTTATGAATCCAGTCCAAAAACTGTCGAGGAACCCGTCTTCCAAAGAGTAGGGAAAGCAGACGTGGACTCCAACGAACAATTTATTGCAAAGAAAGGCATGTTTAAACCCCGTCAAGGAATAATCCAGGAGCGAAATGTTGTAGTAAACATAGGAAACGTGGACTGCAAAGAACAATTAACTGCAAAAAAAGACATATATAATCCTCGTCCAGGAATTTTCCAGGACCAAGACGGTGCGGTAAACAAAGGAAACGTGGACTGCACAAAACCAAAGAAAAACACTTCTACATCCCGTGTATGCAGTGAAATAGAACAGAACCATTCTGAACTTGAAACTTTGGTTTTATTTAATGCGGGACATAATATAGACGATTTCGAGGATGCTAAAGAAACAGAGCATGTTGCTAAAAAAACAATGTCTTCGGTGCAGATACGTTACGCGAGTGTTGCTTTTATGAAGCAGCTAGCATATTCATCGACTGATGTAGGAGCCATATCAGACTCGAGTTTAGGTCATTTGAACTCATTTAAAACTTTATATAGAGGTGGGTAGATTAAAATGGTTATTCGCTAGCGTTATTCAGCTCTAATTCATTAGTACGTTTTGTGTCGCCACACCGCGTTCTTGATCATTTAGGATTACGTAAATAAATATTTATATGTCAAGCGAAAAGCGCTCGCGTAAAAGGCCCAAAATAATTGCCAACGGTACAACGATGTTTTGATTACCAATAACCCGGTTTTGGTGATCATCAATTACCTACCACAAACAACATATTTTACTGTTTCAGGACGGAGAAAATCCGCAACACCAAATCTAGGAACCTCAGCCTACTCGTTATATTCAGAAGACGGGAATAAATCAGAAAACAAGTGTGCTCAGTTGTTACCACAGGATTCTAAACCCAAGAAGCCATTCTTGAGGAGACTTATGTCGTGCTTGGTCATGAGATCGACCGGAGACTCGGAGCTTAAACCACCAATTAAGCCAGCACCACCCAACCTGCCTAGCGTCAATAGTTCTATTGATTCATACCACATTAGTACATCACTTGGTGTGAGTATTTCACCTTTAAGGAGTATTAAAATTCCTACATTCTTAGCTACATTAAATAATGGCAGCCCCGATTGGTTTCCGCTCAGTTATTCCATTTCAGTTGGGGTCTACAATTCTGGTCCATTTTCCACAGGCACATGACTGCCGTTGAGACATTTATTTTGTTTTCTCGCTACTTTAAACCGGTGATCATACCCAAGAATTGTTGCGAAGACAGTTTGTGTTCGTTTGGCTCATCTTGATAGGTAAACAAGCCTCTGAAGTACCTATTTTTTTTCTTTCAGGCTGTGGAAGTTACCTCATCGATCTACGACACGTCAGCTTCCTTCTACAGTAACCACTCAATCCATCCAGTAAATAGTAAAATAAAAAGAGGATTCTTCAGTTCAGTTCGGGGATTCCTCACTAACCGAAAGAGTTGATGCTGTTATATTTTTTTATGAGTTTTTATTTTTATACATCTCGTATTCCTCAGTGTTATCTATTGTATACTGTTTTATAATGAATAGAATATTTAAAGAAGAGCTATCTTTAACTGTAAATATTTACATAGTATTGCAAAGTGTTACGATATATTTTGTTACATCATTTGTTTCTGACCAATTGTAACATTGCAGGCCAATGGTCCGGTGAAGGAGCGCCATTAGGTTAACTCATAACTACCCAAAGCGTATGTAGGGGTGACAGGTGAGAGAAATTGAGTAGAAAGTCCCTGCATATACCGCCTTAGATCTCTTTACCGTACCTTTATCTGTTTACCGGATGAAAAATACTTTTTAGAAATCTTAATGCATAAACAGATATTACGAATAGGTTTTATTTCCGATGGGAAATAGTCAAATGACATTTCCCGCTCTGGGCGGAGCGGAAGGGTGTGTCAGGCTTGTACTTACAAAAACCCATCCATGTCCTTTCTTTTTTCCGGGACAGCGGTATCTCTTTCGAACAACTCTCAAGTCCAGCAGGCAATGGCCCTGACGGGGGCCCCTTTGCTTTGGTGACATCTCTTTGAAGCGAACCTAACAAGAACGTGCTGTCGACACGGCCTATCGCCTTACTCTTACTAGACAGACGGACGGTCAGCTACCTATTGCTCACCGTCCACAAACCCGCGTTTACGGTGGCCGGGTGTCATCTCGCAGCACCCGACGCCTGGAGCGTCAACCGCGGCGCAGAAGGAGGTCACTGCTTCCCATTCCCTCTCGCTCTGGACCATGAACTGACCAGGGCGGGCCTGAGAGGTCGCCGCTGTCGACCAAGGAGTCCTCTACCAGGACAACGGTCAGCACGGGGACAGCACCATATTGTGCATCACACTGTTCTCCGGACGATCGTCACAATGGTGACACCTGGGCGTTTCGTCTCGCCCAATTAATATGCAGGAACGTCCCTAAATCATTTGAATAAGGAGATTACACCCGAATCTACGAATTTAAACAAGTTGAAGTCATTACTGAGTGAAATCATTATTTAAGATAGGTACATACGACTTTTATTCCGTAGTTCAAAATAATAGCTGCTACCTAAATATAAAAACTTCAGGGGAGAATGGAAGCGTTGCGCTGACCCCAAATAGAATAGGACAAGGGCAGCAAGACGGTTATCCTTACTTAATATTATAAAAGCGAAAGTGAGTTTGTTTGTTACGTCTTCACGCCTAAATGGGTAAACCGATTTTGATGAATTTTGGTACAGAGATAGTTGGGACCTTGGAGACGGACATAGGCAATTATTTTTTTAAAAAGAGTGGGATATGTGCGAGAGTGAGAGTTTTTTTTTAAGAGAAACGAGCGAGAAAGATGAAAGAAAAGAGAGAACTTAGCTTTGGTATTACAATAAACAAGGCGCAAGGGCAAAAACTAGGGGCACGCCACAACAGTGGCGGTAATTCCCCTCTTTGAGGAGTGGCTGGAGAGGCGTCATGGCGTCCTCACCTACCGCCTGACGCAGGTCCTCACCGGACACGGAAGTTTCGGGAGGTTCCTGCACATAATCGGGCGGGAGGAAACGCCCGGGTGTCACCATTGTGACGATCGCCCGGAGGACACGGTAGAGCACACAGTGGCGGTCTGCCCAGCTTGGGCGGAGCACCGCCGTGCCCTCGTAGAGGCGATCGGTGGCGGCGAGCTCTCGCGTCCGGCCCTGGTTCAGTCGATGGTCCGGAGCGAAAGGGAATGGGAACCGGTCACCTCCTTCTGTGAAGCAGTAATGCTAGCGAAGGAGGTGGCCGGGCGTTTGAGGGAGAGAACCTCAAACCAACCAAGCCGCCGCGGGAGACGCACCGGGCGCCGGGCGCCGCGAGACGACTCCCGGCCACCGTAGATGCGGGCCTGTGGACGGTAAGCAATGGGTAGCTCACCGTCCGGCCGTATATTGACGACAGGCCGTGTCGACGGCGAGTCTGTGATTCACGCGCGCCTCAAAGAGATGTCAGCAAAGCAGAGGGGCTAGCCAGAGCCTCCACCTGCCGGGGTTGCGGGTTGTTCAAAAGAGATACCGCGGCCCCGGAACGTAAAGGGCAATAGAAGGAACATGGGTGGGTTTTAGTCAGTAAAAGTCTGACACTCCCCCCCCCGCTCCGCCCACAGCGGGGGAAGATATTTGGTGATTTCCCACTCCAAAAAAAAAGGGACAAAAACTACAGGTAGCAGGTACCTGCAAATAAATACCTTTTACTGGAAAGGGGAACTGGTTACCCCGAATTTAACGCGAGCGAAGCCGCGGGCAAAAGCTAGTAAAATGTAAAAGTTCTAAATAAGCCAGCAGTTCTAGTTAAACCGCGCTTGCCTAGGTTGCTCCGTGGATGGGTGACCACCGATTTGCTTCGGAAAGGACGTTCAGCTGTTGGTCCCGGCTGTCATTTGTATATCATCGACGGTCGTTACAGATAGTCAGTGTTTCCGAAGTCTTACAATCAAAGAATTGAGCTGACCCATTTTTTTTTTGCGGATGGGAAATCATCTAATAACTTCGACATAAAATTGTCATCTTTATTCCGCATTAAACATGATTATGTATTAGTTGGTAAACAATAGTACTACATCGTGAGAAAATACTTATCTTAAATACTCAGTTGCTTCGTATGTGCTTGCTTAATATTGCTTTGTTCAACTCTTACGTTTTTTTCCCCCCTTTTTGGGATAGATACATCTGAAATTAATCTTTACCGCGGCAGAAGGCTTTGACCCAGAGATCTCTACTCTCTAGTACTTTATTTATCCTGCATATGCCTTTGAATGTGGACTACTTTTTTTTTTGGGGTGGGAATCATCAAATAACTTCCCCCACTCTGGGCGGAGCGGGGGGGCTTGTCAGACTTGTACTGACTAAAACCCACCCATGTTCCTTCTATTGCCCTTTACGTTCCGGGGCCGCGGTATGTTTTTCGAACAACCCGCAACCCCAGTCAGCTGACCCTGACCTGCAAAATAACCACAAAAACTATTTCTTTTGAGTTACTATTAAAATTTCTTACATTTTATAATTTGCAGATCAGTGTCAGGTTGCATATTGATTAAAATATTATTCGCGACTGTAACAAATATGGCTTTACTAAGTTATCAAAAAGTCAAAGTCAGTAAACTCATCAATAAAACCCTCCGTTCATTTAATCCCATGGAATCACTTTTCATGAGATGTGATGTGCTTGCTAACTCATAAAATCCAGTGATAACCTACACTTAGTAATTGATACACTGTATAAAATACGCACCAGTAAAGTTTTTTCTACCAATTATACAGTTGTACGAGTGCTAGCAACCCTGCCTGCCCAAAAAAAATATATAAACTAACCTTAAAATATGACGTTTGTTCTGTGCATCTTGCCTGCGATGTTTTGAATTGAAATATTTTGAAATATAAGATAATTAATTTATTTTGAATGAATATGGCTCTCATAAGACGTTGCGTACCGCTTTTCGCGAGGGTTGTTAAGATTAATCCGGTATCCACGCAAGGTAATTTTGTTTTATATCGTAAGTTCATGTTACTTAACACTTTTTTTCACGAAGTTTACACTTCAAATTGATGTCTTTTAGCTCAAAAGATACATCGATGGGTGGCTCCAACATTGATGGAGTTCAAACGTCGTGAAGACAAACTGGGTGGGAAGAAGATCAACCCGAGAAACACTTTTCTGGAATGGAACTTGGAAGCTGAACTATATGCCTTTGCACAGCGACTGAATGAGGATTTTGATTCAGATTTGTTACTCCAGGCATTCACAGATAGATCATACGTAATAAAGGAAGAGATGAAACAAAAAGAAATGGAGTTTACAATCAAAATGAAAGACAATAGAGAGCTAGTTGAAATAGGTAATATTTTATATATATATTTTTTTTTACAATAAACTGAAATGGAATACCGCCTTGAATAAAACATGAAATGCCCTATGTACAATCTCATCTCAAATACAAATGGCTTGTTTTCATTACTATCTAGTACTTTTCTAAACTTTGGTACAAATTGAAGCTAAGATGACCCACTGACCAAGATTTCTACAGCAATAGGGATCTTCACTGGGTTTTGGAAATGTGACTCCTAGCTCCAATATACTGGAATTAGGCTGCTACCAATTAGACTGGGAGCCGCCTCCTAATATTTAAGAAAAACCTGTGCAGATGATGTTCCCCATTGAATTTCCTTATCCTTTCTCAAATGTGTAGTTAAATTTTACAGGAGACCAGTTCATAAATGCCTACATTCAGAACTACCTAGAGGCTGTGCTGCCAAAGTTCCCCATTGAAGGAATAAAGGGAACTCGAAGTTTCTTAACCAGTGAGGCCACACTAGCTAATGTTTCCCTGCATTTAGGCACCAAAGATATTATTCTAGCTGCTGTAAGTGTGTTTTCTTATTTTTACTAAAAGTATTCACAGGAAATATAATGATTTAAGAATTGATAAAACTCAACAAATTTCAGTGATTTTCATAGAATGTTTAATATTATACATATTTATTTTAATTTTAATTCCCTAATCGAGAATAAATCAAGATCATCAACACATTAAGTTTAATGCTGTACTCTTTTCATATTGTAGTTTTATTAATAAATGCACACAGGCAACATACAAAGATAGATGATTCCTAAATATGAAGGATGGAACAGTCCAATTTAACTATTCATTCAAAACAGTCATTTTAAATTTAACCATTGCAGACAATGCAACAGGAATACTTTCGGCAATATTTGTAAAAAAAAGTGTTCAATTAGTGGAACAATTCGAAACTTGCAGCGGCTGTAATAGCAGCCATCTTTAACATAATGAAAGCCTGAATCAAAAGGACTAAACTAACAAAATTAGCTCAATGGATTTGTCTATCACATCAATATCTAACAAACCAAGAAAATGTTTAAGTGCAGCTACCAAATAACCTTATTTATTCTTTTGTTAGGACCTTATTTGTTCCATTGTTTCATCAAGATTTGCTATTTACTGCCCCCATAGACAACCATCACAATGTGTCTGACTGTTCACTGGAATATTTATTAACATTGCACATGTACAACAGTTTCATTCATTACGTTTGGAAGCTTTAATTTAGAAAATTTTTGCTTGAATATTCCCAATGTTTATTTACTTTTTATTTTGGTAAATTGATGTGTGCTAGCGAACATGTGGCAATTCATTTAAATGTAGTACAGTAAACTTTCATAATTGTAATGTGTACCTTGGATATTACTGGATAAAGTCTGGTTCATCAATCCTATCAGACAGCTGTGTTGCTGGGGAGTTTGTTCCACCACTTCTTCTTCCCAGCTAAAACACTAGGAAATGGCGAAGGGTGGGCGTTTTTGGGGACTGTCTTGTGTGATGACATTCAAAAAATGCTGATCATCAGCCTAATTTGAATAAACTGTTATTGTGGTCAAAACTGTACATATTTATTTCTTTTTCTAGGAATATCCAGTAGACAACTTCATTCTAGCCAATACCTTCAAAGCTGTGGTTGGTGCATTACTGGACTCCTCGGGAGAAGAAAGAGCTGCGCACTTTGTTAGAGATTTTGTCATCACACAGTTACAAGGTGCATTATCTGAGAGTTTTATAGACTTACAACTTATTGAGATTAGTCAGAGTTTATCCTGGCAATAAACAAACTTAGGAGGAATTAATTTATTATCCTACTATATAATATTATAAATGCGAATGTCTGTGAGGATGGATGTATGGAATGTATGGCTGTTGTTTGCTTTACGGCGAGAAAAATTTCATTTCAAGGCAGAGGAGGCAGGCACAGCTAGTGTGTAATAAATGAAAGGGTTACAGTGTCCAGACGTACGTCTTCGTTATTCTCTGTGTCTAAATAGAACGATTGTTTGAATTTTATTTCAACACAACACACTATTGTCAGTAATTAACATTCTTGAGGAATGTTATAGATTATTTATGTACACACAAAATACTTGACAGGACATTACATTAAGACAGAAGAGCACTAAGTTACTGTTTGCTTAACACCATGCTACGACTTTTAGGAGCCCAGCAAAAAGAGAATCATTTGATCAGACTGCATGGAGTTTTGTACCCATTCTGTTCCATAGAGATCAACGCTTTGGAATGAGTATCTACAATACTTTCATAAGTTACTAGCTGTGCCCCGGCATGCGTTGCTATGCAATTTTCTACCTTTCTACCTACCCTACCTACACTACCTTTTCTTTGCTATAAACCTTACGGAGCCCGAGACCTTTCCAACGAATGCAAAACCGTGGAAATCGGTTCGTGCGTTCTGGAGTTATAGCGTCAGGAAGGAAAACCCGACTTATTTTTATATAGTAGAAGACTAGCTGTGCCCCGGCATGCGTTGCTATGCAATTTTCTACCTTTCTACCTACCCTACCTACCCTGCCTACCCTGCCTACCCTACCTACCCTACCTTTTCTTTCCTATAAACCTCACGGAGCCCGAGACCTTTCCAACGAATGCAAAACCGTGGAAATCGGTTCGTGCGTTCTGGAGTTATAGCGTCAGGAAGGAAAACCAGACTTATTTTTATATAGTAGATTATGCATTGTGTCTGGGACTGTAGCTTCGTTCTTTAGTTTCTTGTGACATTCAAAAGTGCCATTAATGGTCTATTTGAGCCGTGTTGAGGGCGTGTTAGTGTTCCACGCGCGCCTTAAATAGACGGCAAAGCAGAGGTGCCACCTGCCACGATTGCGGGGTGTTCGAAAGAGATTTCGGGGCCCGGGAACATAAAGGGCAAAAGAAGGAACATGGGTGGGTTTTAGTCAGTACAAGTCTGACACTCCCCCCTGCTCTGCCCAGAGCGAGGAAATTTATTTGATGGTTTCCCATTTGCAAACAAAGGTCTAATTGAAATAAATGCTTTGAGTTTTGCAGGTCCTAACTACTAAGAATTTTACTTCCAATCTTTCAGGACAAGACATCAATGAGTTCCTTCCAATAAAAGATCCATGGTCAATGCTGACATCAATAGTACAAAAGGATGGCAGTATGATAGAACCCCGGCTGATAGGTGAGGTGGGCAGGAACACCTTGCTGGCTTGCTACAGGGTTGGACTTTATGTAGACAAGAAAATGGTGTCCTCAGGTAAGGGCAGTTGTTATTTTGGTAGCTTAGAAAGAAAAGTTTCATTTTTACTATTTGCAATTAAGACAGTAGCCTCTACATGTAACCTTATTTTATTTTTTTATTGTGTGGTTAGATGTTAAATTCGGGGTAACACAGTTAGTTCCCATTTCCTGATTTGCAGGTACCTGCTACCTATAGATTTTGCCCTTGCGCCTTATTTATTGTAATAGCAAAGCTAAGTTTTCCATTTTCTTCCCTCTTTCTCCCACATTTCTCACTTTACAACAAAAATAGCCTATGTCCGTTTCCAGGGTCCCAACTATCTCTGTAGCGAAATTCATCAAAATCGGTTTAGCCATTTAGGCATGAAGACGTAACAAACTAACTCACTTTCGCTTTTATAATATTAGTACGGATTTTAACACTGCTTTGAAAACTTTTCTATTAATTTTTCCAGCAAATTAGCGAAAAATTAAGAGTTGTATAATCTACTTGAATTTTTCTCCAGCGCTAAAATCCTCCAAACAAAATTCCAGGATTCGGAGAGTCAGTAGAAACCGCAAAAGAAATGGCCGCCAGGGAAGCACTGAAGAAGATATTCGGTACTGAAGACAGCATGAAACCCATCAACTTCCAACTAGAGGGCATACCCAGGCCAACTTCGCAAGCACGCTACCAGATATCAGCCAGTTGAATTAGAACATTATTGTAGTGTAGAATTAGGATTAAAGTTGTATATTATTCATTTGTTTCTTTCTTTTTCGTTACAAGTTACTTGCACAGGCTCTACCATCACGACATGCGACCTTATTCAAGGCATACTTCTTAGGCCGTGTAGACGCCGTCTACACGGCCTAAGAAGTATGCGTAAGAAGTACGCGCCGTCTACTAGACGGCGCGTTCGAGTTCCACACGCGAATCATTGAGATTTCAGCGCAAGCAGAGGGGCCTGCCAGGGCTACTGTCTGCCGGTGTTACGGGTTGTTCGAAAGAGATACCGCGGCCCCGGAACAAACACAGTGGGTTTTAGTCAGTAAAAGTTTTACACTCCCCCACAATTAAATTTAAAATTTGATGATTTCCCATCCGCAAAATAAGCCATAAAACAATACAATAATGTAAAATATAACATTCTTTATTAAATCCGCCATTTTACTTACAAAAGTTACGATTACAAACGTTTACAACTTAAATAAAATTTTCCTATAAACAATATGTAACACTGATCATTAAAAGTAATCATATAAACAAGAGAAGTATCTTTTTATCACAATTAAACTGTTAGAAAATGTCCCATGCACTGCACTTAGTACTAAAAAAATACAATCGAATAAAGTTTTCAAACAAGAAATAAATAAGTTCATTTACAATAAAATACTGAAAAGAAAGAATGAGAAGAAATTCTCTTGAAGTGACATACACACAAATTCAATTAATCTCAGTTCATTGTACAAGATCAAATTCAATTACTTAGCGAATCTCGCAAATGCTATGGGTATCAGTTAAAAAGTAACAAATCATCAAGGCACTTCATTACAATATCAACATTAATCAACAGTCAATAAGGTACAAATTCACCTAACTTCATCCGGGAGCTGAGTCCATGATTAGATTGCCATGTTTGTCTTTGATGCGCACGCGACCCGACGCGTACCGCGTTTCTGATGTTCCGTCGTTGTAGACTAGCTTTACTGTGCCATCGGGGAACTCGCGACGCTAAAAACAGATGAAGAAAACATCCATAAAGTATTATAGAATCTGTTAAAGTATTTCTTATAGATATGGTTAACAAAAGTGATAAGTAACCAGTAACGCATAGGTGAAATTTTCTTAAAAATTGACACAACGAGTTCTCAAAAAATTAGAAATCGAATATTTAAAAAAATTATTAAAACAAACAGTTCATTAAATTTGACTTGGATAACATCCATCGGTTTCTAAGAAAAAAACAACTATTATTAATCTGACGAGCTTGCTTACGTATCTCTTATACTGACTGCACTACGGACTTGAGAATATCGATTTATTGTTACGCACACAGCAGATTTCAGTCATAGTAGACTATGACTGAAATCCTCCAGGCCAATATATGGTAATTGACACTACGAGTATATCAATATGAGGCTAAGCCTCATGTAACCAGCGAAATATCTCTTTTGGGAATACATGACTATGTAAGGATAGAAACAGGCAAAGGCGTGCGTTTATGCCTGTATACAAAATGTTAAGTTGAACAAAACATTCGTCAAATCACCTTATGATCCTTAGCGTGTACTTCAACCTGCCCATTACTGAATACGATGCGCTGTTCGCCACTGGCGGCCACCGTAAGTGCCGCGCCGTCCGGAAACCGCCACTCTTCCCGGACGTGCTCGTTCTTTGGGTCGAAGTACCGGACACTGCCGTTCGGTAGCCGGATCTCCGATGAACCGTCCTTGTAACGTTTTTCTACCTGACCACTGGAAAAGAAAGACATGGTTTTATGTTATTATTATTACATGAGATTTTAACATAAGTGGTCTCCTACCGGGGATTCGGGTTGTTCAAAAGAGATAACGCGGCCCTGGAACGTAAAGGGCAAAAGAAGGAACATGGATGGATTTTACTTAATTCAAGTCTGACATTTCTTTCCCATCAGCAAAAATAAAAAAGTGGCCTCCTACCTCTGCCTAACCCGTGATGTTACTACCTCGTTGGTCTAATGATCGCAAGCGGTTCGACTTCCAAGCAGTGTTATTGGTTTCCACGAGGAATTCCTCAGTAGCAGTCGCGGAGTCTGGTTTTGGGACTATTACATGGGACATAAACATAACTGTAAGCAAATGTGGATAACTATTGGGTACACTTTTGCTTAACCCTTCAAGGATTACAGGCGTGATGTTACGTTATAATTATTCTATAGAGATCAGAGTGCGAGATTTGTAGTAACTGTTCTGTATTTTTTGGCTTCTCTTATGGAGCAAACTGTAGGTTAATGTATGAATGTGTAAGGGACAAGGCATAATATTGCCTGGTAACTGCCATATATGGTTGCCAACAGAGATTTATAGAGTTGCTAAGCAATATTATGTTTGGGATACATACTATTTTGATTGTTTTTGCTAAAAAACCTTCCCTTACTCATAGGAAGAATAAAAAAAGAAAGACTAGTAAACATAAAAGGGCAAAATAACTTGTGGTAATAGGAAACTCACTCAGGAAACTCTAGCACCTCCAATCCATCAGCATGAGTAGTATGGTAAGTTTTAGTCTCATCATAAAAATACTTTATTCTACCCTCACTATAAAAGTTCTCCTTTACATCACCATTGTAGTACACAAACTTGCTGTATTTACCATCTGAAGATATATATTTTACATTCCCATTCGGAAACCTCAACTCTCTAGAACCATCAGGCTTTTTTACTTCTGTAGGATTGAGACTGTTTCTTGAAAAACTAGTTTTGCTAACTGAAGGTTCTGGACTCAAATTCATCAGTTTATCTCTGTACTGTTCATTATGGATAACAGTTACCGATTTTAGTGACGAATGGTTGAATGCAGATGTTGGTGACTTGGATCTGTTTTGAGAGACATTTGAACCAGAATAATTGGATAAGTAGTCAACCGCATTTTGCGAAGATTTGTTTGAATGTGATCTGTTAGTAAGAATAGAAACTGGAGACTTGGATATGTTACCATTTGTTTCATTCTTATTGAAACATGGGGAAATAGTTCTCTTTGGAGATTTAGAATTCCTCGATGATCCTGAGCTAGATTTTTGAATGAAGAAGCCTTTAGCATTATCATTTATATTTGGTTTGTCATTTAAATTAAGTTCAAAGTTGAAGCTGGAACCACTAGACCTGCTAGATCTATTACTTTTTGGTGAAGCTGCTTTAAACCTTTCAATGTACATCTTTTCTAAATTATTGTTTTCACCATCATCAATAAGAGATTCATTTGAAATAGTATCGTTGTCAGCTCCCAAGCTCTCATTATCTGAATGATCAAACCTTTCCACATTTCCAAGTCTATCCTGTTCTATACTACTGATGGTGTCTCTTTGGCTAAAATATTTAGCATATCTAGAAGTGACATTAAGATTAGGTACACTCTTAGCTCTAGGTCTCATGGTGCCTTTATTTCCAGGTTCAACTCTTCTACTCCTGCTCTGTCTTTCAATCTCATAAGCTTTATATTTTACGTCGCGATCAACACTTACTTCAGGTCGCGAGTCTCTATTCGACATATTTGTCAACTTTTTGTTTATTTCTTCAAGATATTTTATATTTGTCAATCTTCTTGTAACTTCATTACTATGTTGGATTCTTCGGTTTTGTTTCTTCAGTTTTTCAACCTCATCCTGCAGGTCTTTCTTCTCTTTTTCCATAATTTTGATTTGATTCCGGAGTCTGGCTATTGTCGAAGTAGACTTCGCGTCTTTGAGTCTTATCTCATCTTTGAGGTCACTTATTTCTTTCTTTAAGTTAACAACTTCATCCTTTTCTTTCTTGTTCAGTCTACCTCTCATTTCTCTCACATATCTTTCGTACATTTGCTTCTGCTTATTTAGTTTCTCTTTTTCTTCTGCTAGATAGTATTCTGATAGAACTTTTTCTTCATTGAATTTCTGTTCGAAAACTGCCTTTTCTTCATAAAACTTTTGTTTGTCTTGATCAACTTCTTCACGTAATTTAGCCAAATTTGCATTTTCTTTCCTAAATGTTTCAATTTCGTCTTCTAACTCGCACAATCTGTCTTTTAACAGTTCACTTGTGGAAATTAGTTTGGCATTCATTTCTGCAATGTTTGCTTTCATAGCATCAGTTTCTGTCATTGTGTCATCGTGACATTCTTTGTTATCCTTATCAACCTCCTTTTTATTTATTTTGACTACTTTACTCTTTGGATCTATACTCCTTCTTTTCTTCTCTGTATGATCATTACGACTTTGTGGCGAATCCTGGGTTTGTTCAACAGTTTTGCAAGAACAGCATGACATTGAAGAGCATGCATCACTGCTGCAGTCAGTGTAATTACTACAACAGGTTTCTGCATCACTGTGAGAATTCTCATTCCTAACTTTACCATTGTATCCAGGTAAAATATGTCTCAAATCAGGATTGTTGGACAGACATTTGTGTAGTACTAAAGGAGTGCTTTCTCCAGAACATTCTAAGTTACTACGAAGGAAGCGGTTGAAGAAAGAATTCTCTAAATTGAAGCTTTCATGAGTAACTTTGTTTTCTAGCAGTTCAAACATGTTTTGTTCAGCCATTTCTCTTTCATATCTTAACTTTGTCATAGCCTCATCACAACTGACGTCTGACACCACACTTTTTGTGGGAGAAGCAAAGTTTTTGTAATAGTCACTCTGTTTTAATTGGCTAAGAAAGTCATTTTGATCTTTAGTCAGGACTGCGGCCCATGATTTACCTTTGTTGACTACCAGTGGGTGTTTATTTTTTGGGAATTCAGGTCTTCGTGGCATTTTCTTTGCAGTCTGATTTTGATTATTACTACTATTTGTGCTTACAGAACTATCAGTCTGTTGTTTATTCTCGCTATTGTTCCTGATGGTTTCTAATTGTTCAACAATATTTTCTGAAGCTCTATGTGTAGGTTGAGTTTTCCTTGTTAATTTTGCTTGCCTAATATCATTTGTTATTAGTGAAGGTTCAGATGCCTGTATATCAGTATTTGTGTTCTTTTGTGCATTATTATTTATGACTTTTAGAGCACAATTAGTAACATCTTTATGATCATTATTGATATCCTTCTGCAAATGATTGGCTTTGCTCTTCTGAACATCTGGATTTGGTTCCTTTAGATTTTTAAGGTTTAACTTCAAAGGTGATTCAATTTTATTCTTGAAAGATTTTCTCTTCCAGGGCAGTGAATTTGTGTTTTGTATAACAAAGTCATTTTTTCTAAGTCCAAGACGAGCAATTCCTTCACCTCGTCTTAGAAAAGGTTTTTTGTTATGAGCTTTGATAGAATTATTGCGTTCTGGACTTTTCGGCTTAGGCACCTTTTCGCTTTGTAATTTTTCTAATAGTAATGCTTCAAAATCTTTTTTAGGAGATAAAATAGGCATGTCATCAAGTGATATTTGTTTTTTAAGTAATGAATTCTTTGTTATAGAGTTTACAGGCGTTTGGTTACTAGCATTTAGAGATGGTTCGGAAGAGGGTGCTTCAAGTTCTTGAATAACTACTTGGTTTCTAGATGGGGCTGATGCTCTGCTTCTACTTGATAATGGAGAATTAACTATAAATTCCGACTCCTGAGAAAGATTTAGCACTGAAACACCTTCTATTAAGTCTTTTTCATGCACTTTGTGTGATAAATCACTGGTGTTGGTTCGCGGTGTACCCTCACTTGAAATATCGTTCGATGACTGCAACAAACTACGAAATGTGTTATAACTGGTGGTGTTACTGAAATGACTGACTATTTCCGTGATAGTTGATGAAGTTTCAGAGGTTTCTTTATATTCCAATCGTTGTTTTTGCAGCTTCCCGCGCTGTAGTAACTGAAGTTGTCGCAAAACTTGCAAACGTTCCAATATTTGAGAGGGAGAGAGCGACAAGTCGCTCTCCGAGTAAGTTTCATCCATAATTATTTGCTTTTTAATACATTATTTGAAACAAACACAAAATTAATTAAAAAATATAACGAAAACACCAGCGTCGTAAAATTTTTGAAAATTGACAACTTTGACAGCTACTAATTAACAACAAAACGAGTTACCAACATAACAGTATCAGTTGAAAAGCGTGAAAAGCTGACAATGGCAATAGATAACAAATTAAAGTTTCTGTGCAATATCCGAAAATACTGATGTACAGTATTAAAAAATAGCTAATGCATTGCGATTTGAAGATTTGATTTAAAAATAACATTGTCACCGTTTTTATTTCATGTTAATAAATTGCGATTTGAAGATTTTATTTAAAAATAACATTGACACAGTTTTTATTTTGTGGCTAAGTCTTGATTTATTATAAGAACTTTTGTATATTACCCATATTTTTAAAATAAAATTCTATTCTATTAGTAACATTTAAAAAATATATTTCTTACCATGTGAAATGGTAGTAGAATAAATATGGTAGATTTCTTTTTAGAAGTCAAGTAAATTGTAACACCAGCACATGCGCCAATAAATGTCAAAATTCTTGTCCATTTTTATTCAAAAATCATCTGGTTATCTGGACACAAATCACTTATTACTTGCGATGTCTAAGAGAAGTAGTTTCCACAAAACTCCTAAGTTTAAGCCCGAAGTAAAGGTGGTCAATAACAAACCAAAAACAGGGATGAACATGTCGATAAGGCAGGAGAAAGTAGATGTGTTGCCTGAACCTATCAAATCAGAGGCTGATAAAAAGCTATACAAGTGAGTAGGAATAATTAAATTAAAATACAAAAATCTTAGTCGTGTTAAATATTACAAGACCTGTGAGGTATAAATAAATTCTTAATTCGTTTATTCATAGTAACCAATTTAAAAAAAAAAACAAACTTTTCTGCAGGACGATTCGCTTGCAGAATGGTCTAACAGCCCTTCTGATATCGGACCCAAGCCGTCCAGCGGCGAACGAAACCAGCTCTAGTGAGGAGGAGACCAGTAGTTCTGATGAACCTAGCACAGACCCTGAAAGTGAGAGTGGAAAGTCAGGACAGTCGGTGGCTAGTGACCACCATGGAACGAAGAGACGCGGAGAATTCGACGAAGAGAAACTGGTCAGTAACTTGTTTTAAAATTTCTGGTCATTTCATGTTAAAGTATTTTCTTTATTTTCTCCAACTGCAACTGTCCATTAATTAATGCTTAAATTGAAATGAGTGTATAATTAATTGTAAAACGATTTTGTTTAGGTTGAGAATGCTCTTGTGTTCAAAATAATGGCTAATGTTACATGACTGTGAGGCAATATAATGTGCAAATAACAATATTTATTACTCATTATATGTATATTTTTCTAGGCAACATAAATAAGCATAGGCCGAAAGATTTTTTTTAAATGAAAATTAAACTGGGTTTAACAATTTTTTATAAAAAAATGTGCACACTGATTTAGTAAATAGTAGAATCTTCATGATGTAATATTTTTTGGTGTGAAATAAAATGTAAATCACATTCTGATGAAAAGCTTAGTGGAGGATTATTCTGTACTCTATTAACTAAATGCAGATATTTATTTTATTTTTTTTTAAAATAACTCAAATCTTATTAGTAATGCTCATTCTCATACATGTACTCAGAAAAAATAAAACAATGTTTATACACTTAAAAATACATCATCATCAGTTGCCTAGTCTTTTCCCGATATATTGAGGTCAGCTCCAAAAGCAGCAAAAGAAAAAAGGCCACTTGTGTAGAGCCTAAAGAGAATTTAAAAAACAAAAGAGATTTAATTTGAAACAGATTTATTGTAGATTACATTGAAAAAAAAAAGTATTTGCTCTGAATTATTTTCCAGAGAGAAAACAGGAATATGTTTGTGAGTAAAGGTTGGAAGCATTGAGCCTATGATCAACCTTTTCTCTTAATACCAGTACTTTACATAGAACACCTTCCTATCTACAACCCAAAGTAAGGTACTCTTGCAAAATCGTCAGCTACACCATGGTGTTGCTGGCCTTCCTCATGGAGCTAGGGTTGATAGAATAAAATTCCCACTCACACGTAAATTACCCGCGTTGGACGCGGAAACCAGCTCAGCCAGGAGCTTGTGGCTAAATAATAGCAGCCGCTCGGGTCGATCTTTAGGTTAAGCCGCGCTTGCCTAGGTTGGTCTGTGGATGGGTGACCACCCGTTACATACCGAGTTTCCTCCGTGCCTCGGAAAGCACGTTAAGCCGTTGGTCCCGGCTGTCATTTGTAGATCTTTGACAGTGGTTACAGGTAGTCAGTGTCCCGAAAGTCTGACAACCAGTCTTACCAAGGGGTATCGTATTACTCAGTACTAACTGGGTTGTGGAGGTCAGATAGGCAGTCGCTCCATGTAAAATACTGATATTCAGCTGCATCCGGTTAGACTGGAAGCCGACCCCAACATAGTTGGGAAAAGGCTAGGCAGATGATGGACGCGGAAACCAGCCTGTTATGCAATACAACCCAAAGTAGCTTGGCTATGCAATACCTTTGAAGATACATTTATAAATATCAATTTATTTCTAATAGGATTTAAAAAAATATATATATAGGCTGACGTTAAATTAGGTTAAGACATGGGGTATATTTTATCCCAATAGTAATTCCACATGGCAAAATCAGAAAAAAATACTATAATCTATTAAAACTTATTCAATGTGGGCTATCAGGTGTAGATCAGCAAAAGAACTAAAAAAAAGAACATAATTATGCATGCATACTACACATAAATGTAATAATAAGTACCTAGTTTATAAGTATTGTTTGTATAAAAGTCTACTTATTTATTTTTGGCATAATTAGGAATAATATTTGATACCATTTGTAATGTTAGGTATTAAAATTAACTCAAGTCGCAACCTTGTTTTCAGACCTTGAGTTGTGAACTTGCATCATAATAATAATACAACACAATGTTTGGCCTTGATTCAGATCAATTGTATTAGCATAACGTGCGTCCTTTGCATTGTTTGATTTTTTTTTAAGTAGAAAGCTAGAAAGTTTTTATTTAAAATACAACAAGTACAAGGTACTTTAAGTAAGAATGTTACTTGGTAGGTTTTTGTTAGTACCTATAACTGAACAAAAACAAAATTCCCTTGAAACAAATGATGCTGAAAGTCCGAACTTTTCAGCTCTGAGTTCTGATTACAAAAAACCGGCCAAGTGCGAGTCGTACTCGCGCACGAAGGGTTCCGTATTTATAAGAACGGGAAAAAACACGTTTGGTGTACGGGGGCACCCTTAAATATTTATTTTATTCTGTTTTTTTAGTGTTTGTTGTTAAACCGGCAAGAGACATGCATCATCTGTCAAAATTTCAACTAACTATCACGGTACATGAGAAACACCCTGATGACATACGGACGGACAACGGAGTTTTAGTAATAGGGTTCCGTTTTACTTCTAGAGTACGGAACCTTAAAAAGACCTGAGAAATCAGGCTTGGGAAAAGTAGTCAAACCCGCAATATCTTGCTGAGCAATAGTTGATTCCACCATCAGACCAATGAGTCATGCATCATCAGAGAAAGGTTCTTGTTCCCCACGCTGATAATACTTCCGTTATCTATCACTAGCTGGCGCCCGTGGCTTCGCCCGCGTCATATCGAAAAGAAAAGTATCCTATGTGATATTCCAGACCATAATCTACCTCTGTGCCAAATTTCATCAAGATCCGTTCATCCGTTTTGACGTGAAAAAGTAACATAATATTAGTAAGATAGCAGGCGCCGGGCGCCCGCGGCTTCGCCCGCGTGATATCGAAAAAAAAGTATCCTATGTGTTATGCCAGACCATAATCTACCTCTATGCCAAATTTCATCGAGATCCGTTCATCCGTTTTTACGTGAAAGAGCAACAAACATCCATACATCCTCACAAACATTCGCATGTATAATATAGATAATATTAGTAGGATTTCTTGTAGCCCATTGCCTTACCTACTCATCTCTTACTCAAGCCACTTTACAAACCCATAAGGAAAAGATCGCAAAGATAGTTTATCAAACTCCTTGCATCATTTCTACCCACGGCTTGCACTTCTGTGAACCTTGTCAGGACTTCTATTAATTCTGTGTCAAGTGCGAAGTGAATTGGTAATTGCTTTGAACCACATTACGCTTCGTGACAGGACTAGTTGTGTTAGCGATTTAAATGACACGGTCATGTCGCATCGGTCTTTCCAGGAGGAGTATTCGACTTGGGATAAAGATCTATAGGGAGATAGTGACGATGAGACACTTTATGTTACATATTTTTTTAGCGCGTGCACGAGTAGTTGCAAACGGACGCGTTCACTTATATCTTCACACAAAATTAAATTTATATTTTTCTCTTCATTTAAAATTAGACTTTACTACTTGAAACCGTAACTCCAAAGTTGTCGCGCAGTCTCAAATCGTAGTGAATCCCTTCCTTACCGCTCTCGCCACAGATCTGAGAACAGATAGACTGCTAAAATGTCGGAATCACCTAATAAACTGGGAGGGTCCGCTCCGGATCTCTCTGTGGACCACAAAGCAGAAATATCCAAAGCAAATGTCACTCATCGTCGTAAGCGTGGACATGATGACGAATTCTTCCAGACATTTAAGGAGTTCACCAACAAAATTTATAAAACACTGAACGAGTGGAAAACGGATTTTGGACGGGACATATCACAAATCAATTCTACTTTGAAAAACCTTAACGAAAGCTCCCAGGTATTAAAGACAGAAATAGCCGGTATAAGAGAGGAATACTCAGAGATTAAGAAGACCGTTAATAAATTGGAGACAAGACAGACCAAAATGGCAGAGGAACTTGCTTCATATCAAGAGTCGATGCAATTTCTCAGCAATGAAAATGAAGACATAAAGAAGAAACTCGAAGTTACTGCTAGAGATTTGAAGAATCTGAATCTGGTTAAAACTGAACTGGCGGAGATCAAGGCTCAGAATAGAAAACTAGTATCAGACGCAAACGCAAGTGAGCAACGTGAAAGGCAAATGAATATTGAGATTGTTGGCATACCAGAACATAAGGATGAAAACTTGAACGATATTATGTTAAAGATAGGTCAATACACTGATGTAGAAATCGCAAAAGAAGATATCATTCAAGTTAATAGAGTAACTGCGAAGACTAAGATTCAAGGCAGGCCAAGAAATATAGTAGCGAAATTGCGCACTCGACAGCTTAAAGACAACATAATTTCTCAAGCTCGCAAACATCGCTTGTCAACCAAGGATCTACAAGTTCAAGGCAAATCGGTTCCAGTTTATGTGAACGAGCACCTGACAGTATACAATAAAAATCTACTCAAAAAAACCAAAGAGACAGCCAAAATGAAGGAATACCAGTTTACGTGGACAAAAAACTGCAAAATTCACGTGAGAAAGGCAGTTACAGTTCCAGCTATCTTCATAAGGGACGAAGAAGATCTGAAAAAAATTGTTTAGTTTTTCTGGCAAGTCCTTTCATATTTAATATTTTATGTCACCTTAATCTTTTATCATTTTTAAAATACTTCTTACCTAAGATTGTTAAGTACGGAGTTGATTGTCTGTTGTCATTTTTTGCCGAGTCTACGCTATCTGTGTTCTGTGTTTTGGTTGAGCTATGCGTCTTCACTGACGACTGTCTAAAGCAAACGCGCCTAACAAAGGTGCGACCTTTGAGGTATGCACTAGGTACGCATCATACTCGCATATGGTCACTCATGCTACGGGAACTAAATAAAAACGATTGGATAAAAAATATATTTTTAAAATGTTATTTAAATATAGTTATAACACATTTCAAAACCAAATTATTAAACCAAAAATACTGTATACCAACCTTCACGAGTACAATTTATTGTCTTAATGATAATTCTGCACAGCTATTTATGAATTACGGGTTAAATAAACTCCATAATCTTACGACTTGCCTCATCAATACAATTATTGCAGCTACTACCAATACATTGTTCCGGGACGCACCTACACGTAGCGAATGTGTTTTATGTTTTAAATATCGAACATTCTATTGTTTCTTTTTATTAATGTACCCTCAGTTTTTTAAATTAGTTATTTGTTTACTAAGTGGGTCCAAAATGGATCGTAGTTCTTTTACTATTAGGAATATTATATTAATCTTAAATCATTATGCATATATTTCTTTCCCGAGAGCCTTTGCGTTACATGAATTAATGACTAATTGTGTTTGTTAGTCTTTGGAGATACATCATCAATTAAAGAAACTTATAACAATGAAGCCCCTTAACTTAAGTATTTATTATCAGAATTGCCGTGGATTAAGAACTAAAACAACACAATTCAAACAAAATATTATGTGTAATTGTTACGATTTAATAATAATAACAGAAACATGGTTATACGACGGCATTTTTGATAGGGAATTGTGTGACGATAGGTATGACGTGTTCCGAAAAGACCGTGATTTAGCTGCAACTGGTAAATCGAAAGGTGGCGGTGTTATGATACTCTCAAGGCATGAGTTGGGTGCGTGGTGCGTTGGGCACGAGCAAAATGCAATTGCCACGGAATTGTTAACAATAATAATACCGGCTCGCGCGCTGTCAGCAACAGCTGATCTCTGCGTAAGTGTTGCCTACGTACCGCCGGATGCTCATCGCATACCCTCAGATATTGATTATATCTTGCAAGAAGTAGCAAATATGTTTACTAATAACATCCGTACTTATAATTACCTGCTTGTAGGTGATTTTAATCTTCCATGCATAAAATGGAATACAAGTGGACCATCTTTTCTGAAACATGGCGCTGTCGAAGTGCAGAATGCGGCCGTGCGTTTAGTTAGTGATTTGTCGTTTTTAGGCGTTGCACAATACAACTTCTTGCCCAACAACAAGGGACATACTCTTGATTTGGCCTTCTCCAGCTTGCCCCTAAAAATAAACGAATGTTTGTTGCCCCTTCTGTGTCCTGACCTACCTCATCCAGTAATTACCATTGAAATAACTGACCTCATAGTGGCTCCGCTCCGGGAGTTATGTACACCTAGGCATAGTTACCGCAAATCTAATTTCAGCATGTTAAATAATTGCTTTTCTAAAATTGACTGGATCTCAGCTTTAGACAACACGACAACAAATGAAGCTGTTAACATATTCTACAAATCGATTCAAACGGAGATTGATAAATATGTTCCTTTCAATAAAAGGTCAGGATCTCGTAAATATCCTGTTTGGTATGATAAATCACTAATTAAAATAATTAAAGAAAAGAACAAGGCACACGCACGTTGGAAGCAATTTGAAAATTTACTTGACTACGACGAATTCTCAATGTTGCGTAAAAGACAGCGACAAGTGCAGGATATTTGTTATAACAGACACTTGCTAGAGATAGAACACAGCCTGAAAAATGATCCAAAGAAGTTTTGGACGTACATAAAGACCATGCGTGGTGGCTCTAACTATCCAAAGATGTTATCTCGTAATAATGTAAATTACTCTGAAGGAAGTGGAATTTGCGAAGCTTTCAATGACTTCTTCCTCGATGTCTTTGGTGAACCATCCGAATATAGCCTCACAAGTACGCTGATCGCAAACGAAAACGACAACTGTCTGGATATCATATCCAATCTGCAATTTACATCTTCAAATGTAGAGAAGTCGTTAAGTGCTTTAAGTGTCGAAAAGGGTGCTGGTTGTGACGGAATACCTCCAGTATTTTGGAAAAACTGTGCAAAATCTCTTGCACCTCCAATTTGCCTTATATTTAATCTCTCTTTAAGAGAAGGCACGTTCCCAAATGAATGGAAAAAGGCATTCATTGTTCCAATTCATAAAAAAGGCTCGCGATCAATGATAGAAAATTACAGGGGTATTTCAATATTAAACACACTTGGTAAAGTATTTGAAAAACTGGTATACAACGCCATCTATCCATATATCCTCAAAGGAATCCCTTGCAAGCAACACGGTTTCTTAAGGAAACGCTCAACTGTCTCAAATTTGGCTAGCTTTTCCAATTTTGTTCTGGAGAATACTGATAACGGTGGGCAGGTTGACGTGATCTACACGGATTTCGAAAAAGCTTTTGATCGCGTGGATCACGTCATCTTGCTCAGAAAGTTATACAAATTGGGCATACGAGGCGATCTTTTACGTTGGGTTCAGTCATATCTATTAAGGAGATCACAGGCCGTAGTTCTAGGAGGATATCGTTCCAACTTTACAGAAATTCCTAGCGGTGTTCCACAAGGATCTCATTTAGGGCCTTTATTTTACAATGCTTATTTATTTGACATCACTGATGCTTTTGAATACTCCGAACACTTAATGTACGCTGATGACAAAAAAATATTTTGTAGGATAAAATCAGCCGATGATTGTAGAGCCCTTCAGAAGGACCTCGATAATTTATATAATTATTATCAAAAAAATAAAGTCACAGTAAATGTCAATAAGTGTCAGTGTATTAGTTACACGCGTAAAAAAAGCCCTATTGCTTATACGTATAATTTTAATGGAGTGATCATAAACAGAGTCAACATAGTTCGTGACTTAGGAGTTTTGTTCGACTGTAAATTATCGTTTTCTGATCACATTAATCTTATTAGCTCTAAAGCGTATAAGAACCTAGGATTTGTTCTTAGGTCATGTAAGTTATTTAAAAATATTGGTGCTCTCAAATCGGTATATTTTGCATACGTGCGAAGTGTTTTAGAATATGCGAGTCCGATTTGGTCCCCCCATTACATCATTTATAAGAACCAAATAGAACAGATTCAAAAAAAATTCGTTAACCATCTCAACTACCGCCTCCGAAAACCTCCGATGACCTACGAAGACAGCTGCCGTACATATGGTTTGCTAACACTGGATGAAAGGCGTAAAGTAATGGACATGTGTTTGCTTTACGATATTCTTAATGGACGTCTGGATTGCTCGGAGTTGGTCGCACTGGTAACATTTAACACTCCCCCACGGCGCACTCGTCATACGTCACTGTTACACGTGCCTAGGCACTCCACTAACTATGCCAAAAATTGTGTAATGACACGCATTGCTCGTATTTACAACGCAGAATTCTCTAATGTTGACATTTTTAATTTTAATAAAGCATTATTCAAAAAACAATTAACAAAAACTTTGAATGAAGGCAAATAAATGACAAACAAACATTCAATATCTTTCCTGAAAGTGTTACTTTTTCAAATTTTATTTCTAACTTATGTGTAGTATCGTCATTGTTAATTTCATTATAATATTTTATAAGTCCGTTTGTACATACATTAAATCCCAGTTACACAGGGAAACCTATTATTAGCCATATTATACTGTAACTAAAATAATTTGTAATATATTGTAAGTATCGCTGTTGGTTACCTAAATAAAGAAAATAAAAATAAAAATAAAATATTTTCCTTATTGTCCAGCTATTTTAGGTTCCGTACCTCAAAAGGAAAAAGCGGAACTCTTATTGGATCTCTTTGTTGTACGTCTGCCTGTCTGTCAAGACACTTTATCTCGGGAACGTGTGGAGATATTGAGTTGAAATTAAAACCATATACTCAACACTGGTCCCCTTGTTCTGTGTAAAAACTTTCTAAGTCTACGCAGTCCAAAGATATTTCTGTTTATGTTGCATGTTGGTACAGAACCCACGGTGCGCGAGTCTGACTCGCTCCTGGCCGGTTTTGTTTATCTTATTGAGAAATAATATTGTATCATGGGTGGTTTTTATATGTACACTACCACCTAGCTAGACTCGGAATAACTACCATGTCATACAAATATGCGGAGATCGATCTTGCAACACGCAGAGATCGAGCATCCAATCACTCAGTTACTGAGCTAACCGTGCCGTCAAGACTTCTTTCCCTTCTGCAATTTGCCAGTCAGCAGTTTAAAAACGGGTGTAGTTTCCAAATCATACGTTAATAAAAAAAAACACCAATAAACCACCGTACTACGAGTGTATCTACTAGCCATGAGTCTCAATTTCGGAAGATGTCTTGGTACGAGTATACATTTAAGTGGCCTAATGACTTGGCCCGCTGTGTTCTGTTGCTTTTCCAAGCACCTTTCTGAAAGTTCGGTTGTGAGATTGGCCGTTCTTGCTGCTGAGGCCTGCTTGTCATGAAGTACTGATTCTAACTCGAGGCCACGAGAAAATATCTCCCGGCGACTCATAGTAGCAATGAGAACCAATCGGGTTGTAGTCGGTAGGAATCCGACATAACCCTCTGGTCTCCCCAGATGGCGCGGACAACCTACCAAAAAAACTCTGCGCTTTGAGTCCTGTCGAAAACACAATCTTGACATACTGTACGGTCATAAAAATTTATGAGCTTGTCAGATACATCTCTTTGCTTCACTTCAAAATGTATAAATAAGACATATCATTACCTGATTGTCTTTGCCCCTACCTTTGATAGCTTTCACCGAGTTAAATGCAATACATACTATAGATTTTATTTATTTATTTAACGATTTATGTAACACTGAATACAGAAAAATAAAAGACAGGAACAGAAAACAGAATGCTTATTTCTACAGAAATGTCTTTAATTGTGGTTTAGTTGTTGGATGAGTTCCCAACACAATCTCGATTCGTAACTTTAGAGTTATTGGTTTCCTGTCTGTCCTAGTCCTAGCATACCAAGTATGTCACAAGTTGACAATGTAGTTTACGTCGTGTTTACATCGACAATATTGAATAATGATGCACAACGTATTTACTTGAGAAGAGGATGTGATTACTCGCGATCATAATACCGCTCGGTTTACGATTGAACGGGCCGTCAACACGTGAATTGTGCTATTACTAGATAAATATTTTCTTTAGCATTAGGCATGGGGTTTGGATAGTCTTGTTAAGTTTAGATTTTATTCTAGTAAGCACTGATGAATTAGCTGTCGTGATGACCAGCGCCTCGCTTCTCACGCATGAGGTTGTGAGTTCAATTCCGGGCAAGTACCAATGTGACTTTTTTAATTCATATGTACTTTCTAAAAGTTTATCTAAGACATCACAGGCAGGGCACGCCACAATAGTGGCGGTAAGTCCCCTCTTTGAGGAGTGGCTGGAGAGGCGTCATGGCGTCCTTACCTACCGCCTGACGCAGGTCCTCACCGGACACGGAAGTTTCGGGAGGTTCCTGCACATAATCGGGCGGGAGGAAACGCCCGGGTGTCACCATTGTGACGGTCGCCCGGAGGACACCGTGGAGCACACAGTGGCGGTCTGCCCAGCTTGGGCGGAGCACCGCCGTGCCCTCGTAGAGGCGATCGGCGGCGGCGATCTCTCGCGTCCGGCCCTGGTTCAGTCCATGGTCCGGAGCGAGAGGGAATGGGAAGCGGTCACCTCCTTCTGCGAAGCAGTCATGCTAATGAAGGAGGAGGCCGGGCGTTTGAGGGAGAGAACCTCAAACCAACCCAGCCGCCGCGGGAGTAGCCCCGCGCACCAGGTGCCGCGAGACGACTCCCGGCCACCGTAGATGCGGGCCTGTGGACGGTGAGCAATGGGTAGCTCACCGTCGGTCCGTCTATTGACGACAGGCCGTGTCGACGGCGCGTTTGTGTTTCACGCGCGCATCAAAGAGGTGTCTGCAAAGCAGAGGGGCTTGCCAGAACCTCCGCCTGCCGGGGTTGCGGGTTGTTCGAAAGAGATACCGCGGCCCCGGAACATAAAGGGCAGTAGAAAGAACATGGGTGGGTTTTAGTCAGTACAAGTCTGACACTCCCCACCGCTGCGCCCAGAGTGGGGGAAGTTATTTGATGATTTCCCACCCCAAAAAAATTAAAAATAAAGCCCGCTTTAGTAGTCCACATTCAAAGGCATACGCAGGATAAATAAAGTACTAGAGAGTAGAGATCTCCGGGTCAAAGCCTTCTGCCACGGTAAAGATTAATTTCAGATGTAGGTATCTATCCCAAAAGCAGGCGAAAAAAAAAACGTAAGAGTTGAACAAAGTAATATTAAGCACATACGAAGCAACTGAGTATTTAAGATAAGTATTTTCTCACGATGTAGTACTATTGTTTACCAACTAATACATAATCATGTTTAATGCGGAATAAAGAGGCCCATTTTATGTCGATTGAAGGTGAATTTAAAACATAATTAGCTAACCGTGAACTGCATATATTTTAACAATTGTACACGCCTTTGCAATGATTGAATGTATGTATGTATTGAGTAAATTGAACACATTGGAGATAGTCACTGGTACCAAATCATTGCTGGGGAGTTGGTTCCGCACTTCTTCTTCCCAGCTAAAACACTAGGAAGTGGCGAAGGGCAAGGCGTTTTTGTGGGACTGTCTCTTGTAATGTGACGTTCAAAAAGTGCTGATTATCAGCCTAATTTGTAATGACTTTTGATTTTGATAGACCCCAACGTCATCTTTGCAGTGGCCTTATTAAACAGCCGAGAAGCCCAAAACGAATGGAAATATAAATATAAATATGGAGTAAAAGCCAGGGCAAACTGAGGCGCATACCGCGCAGGATACAAGTAAAAAAATCTCAAAACAACCTTCTGTTAAATAGGTAGTGAAGTTGGTGATGATGTTGATTTAATACTATGAGTAAGTAAATTGAGTAATCCAGCAAAATCAACAATACGTTGTAAGTTACAACGTATTGTTGATTTTGCCGTTTAAAACCACATTAGTTGAAACCTAATGAAAATGAAAGAAAAATGTATGTAGTGTAATTGATTTTCAAACGTTTTAGTGTTTATTACCTTCCTAGGTAATGGCAACGGTAACTCATTATTTTACATAGCATATCTATCTAATTTATGACCAACATTCATGGATATTGTATGTTTTAAAACATTGTAAAATAGGTAAGTACCTGTTTTCAAATGTTTACGTGTAGATATTACAAGTACGTATAACGTCTTATAATTAAGTTGGTCAAAACATTTGTGCATTTGCTCACTGTTTGATATTTTAAATGAGCATAAAATTTAGAACAAAAATTAAAAAAGAAATGGTCAAGAGCGAGTCAGACTCGCGGACCGAGGGTTTCGTACAAACTCGCTAAATCCACGGCCATATTTTTGGACTGAGTAAACTTAGAGGGAACTTTTTCACAGCTCTAAGGGACCACAGACTTGAGTATATGGTTTTAATTTCAACTCGATACCTCAACGCGTTCCCAACATAAAGGGTCTTGACAGACAGACAGACGGACCACAAAGTGATCGAATAAGGGTACCGTTTTTTCCATTTGAGGTACGGAACCTTCAAAATACGGTAAATCACACCCAAAGCAGGAATGAGTTGCTAGTTTATTATGAAAAGTAACCATTGCCAAGGTTATTTAACAATGTACAGAATGCATCAAATTATCCCTGAATTAAATGCTTTGAAATCATGAACTGCCGTCACATAAACCACAATTGCTTTGCATATATAATAAAAGTATACAAACCTTGAAAACGTTATTTCTTCCATTATTTGTTGACAATTGGCATGCCTTAAAATAATTTGCATGAATAAGTACTACTTTGGATTTAATTATATTCTCTGCGGACGATTTTTCCGCATAAAGAGTTGAAATATACATCAAAGAATCTTTGTATGTACAATCGTATTACAAACACTGTTAACGCGAGCCTTCTAAGTCCCAATCTCTGGCAGCGTTAGTTGCAGAAATACCGTGTGATTTTATTCGATAAAACAGAGACCACACTTCGCCGTAAAATAACGCTTCGTATGTCAAAATTGCGCCAAAATGCATTAATATTGACAGACCGAGATCGGTTAGTTACCATAGAGTTTGACCAACCTCTCGCAAGGTGCGCTATATCCTGGGGTTGCAGGTTGTTTGAAAGACAAACCGCGGCCGCGGAACATAAAGTGCTAAAGAAGGGACATGGGTGGGTTTTAGACAGTAAGAAACTGAAACTCACTCTCGCTCCGTCCAGAGCAGGGGAACTTATTTGATTATTTCCCATTCTTAAAAAAGGTGCACTACATCCAAACAAATAACAAAGTTTGAAGCATCAATTTCTTAATGGCCTTCATTTAAGATGCCTAAAACAAAGCGACGTCTAAGCAAAAACATAGTGCAGACGACCTTGCCTATCTAAGTGAATCTATGCTCAAATAATAGCCGTAGCAGTATTATTAAGTGTCGCAATCACAGTTGCGTCAAAATGTCGAAATATATTCACGAATCACGATAGAACAGTTGAATAGTTTAACAGTCTGTTTGCGATATAGGACGATGCTGTTATTTAATAGTTGCACAGCGAAGCCATCGAATCACCTGCTTGTTGCGTATTCGTGAAGTTTCGTGAAAGACCGCTTTACCTGCCAAAAATCAACTTTGTATACAGTAATTAAGACTGGATTTGTATCAGTCAATGTAGAAAACATATAGACAATAATTATCAAAGTCGTAATAAGCCTGTCAATTTACAGTCTGTTCGTATTTTTGACACCGACCGTAGCAATATATATTTCTTGGATACACTACAAAGCGTTTCCAGACATGAAAGTGTGTCTATGTTACAAGATGCCCTTCAGCTTCCCTTTCTTACTGTCAATTTGTGCACACATTTCTAAAAACGATAGCTAGATCAAAAAACCTTCTATTTCCTTTCTACGATAGTCTTCAAAATCTTGGATAAATGAAGAGTTTTTTTTCGTCTTAGACCGCGGGTACGTGACAAATCACTGAGTATACTCCTGACATGCGCTATCATTCAATAATGAATTATGACACGTTTCCAAAACAGCTGATGCGTATAGGCGCCTAGTCGTTCAAATTAATGGTCAGTCATCAGTTTCAGTTTTCCACGAGTTTTGTCAAATCGCTGTTATTTGGGAGTAGGTTATGGTTTAAGTCGGTCTTATGAAAAAGTGTTTGTAAAAGCAACTTAAGTCGCCATCATTCCTTAGTGTTTTTGTACATTTTATACACAGGCTCAGATAAGGAATAAAACAGAAGATATAAATGAATATAGGAATTTAAAAAAAAAATAGATAACTAACAGTTGTATTTTAATTTTGGTAAACAATAAAGTCTAATACTAGCTGCGCTAGTATTAATCCAGGTTATAAACTACCTGTATGACTATGTCATCTAAATCTGTTTAATAGGTTTTGCGTGAAAAAGTAACAAACATCCACCTATCCTCACAAACTTTCGCATATACTAACTGAACCTCGCAGTTTTACCCACGTAGACTGGGATATTATACATATAAACCTCTCTCTTGAATCACTCTATCTATTGCTGAAAGGTGCATTACAATCCTTTCAGGAGTTAATAAGATCTAAGCGAATAGACAGCGGAAACGACTCCATTATATACTATGTTAAGGTTAGTAGGATTATTAATTGGTTTAACTGGCAGAAGGCGTTTTTTCTAGTAGACTGCGATAATGACAGAAAAGACATGTTCAAACTGTCTGTCCTGTTTGCCACAAGTTGATATCACCACAACGAATTCTTTCACCTTCTGATTTACAAAAGAAAAAGTAAATACTAATACAATATGCTTTCGACAGGGTATCAGTCACACCAAACGAAATTTGCTTAGAATGTTGAAGAACGCGTACGAGAAAATATCTTTAAGAAAGCGATGCAAGTTGTTCATGACTCAGCTTTCACTCGATACGGTACGATATGTCTAGTAACAAAATATGTATCTTTGAATAAAATGTATCGCTTTCTATTAGTTGGTAGGACGTATTTATGCAGTAGTTAGGCGGGTAGTTTCAGCTCCGGTAGGTAGGATAGGCCAGGTCTTAGTCGAATGGTAAAATAGAGAGGTAATGTTTTACAAATTGTGGACAGCTGTTTTATTTACATTTTTTTTTGTAGTCAGTATATTGTGTTGTTTACGTTATCCTAAATGAAAGACACTAAAACGTGTGTGAAAGTAATACTTGATTAAATATTGTACGTGGACAACTTTCTCTTTTTACAAGTTGTCATAAAAATATCATTAAATAAAGTGAATACAGTCTTTAAATAAAAAAAAAACCTTTTAACTACTTATAAGTATTGGCTTTTAAAATAATAATACAAAACAATTAGGTATCTGGATTGAACTTAATAAATAATTATTTACATTTTCTGATTTTGAATTCAATTTAAGTTATACTTTTCTTATAATTTATTGATTGATCAAAACTTAGAACAAAATAATTTAAATTAGATTGTTGAATTGACTAAAGCATGTAATATTATAAATTACTAGCTGTGCCTGGCGGTTTTACCTGCTGTTCAAATCCCTTTCTGAAGGGGCCATCCTTATCACATCACCGGATTCTCAGACCTTCCGAATAAACATATAAAATTTCATAAAAATCAGTGAAGCCATTTCGAAGGAATATGGCAACTAAAATTGTGACACGATCCTTACTAATATTATAAAAGCGAAAGTGAGTTTGTTTGTTACCTCTTCACGCTTTAATGGCTAAACTGATTTTGATGAATTTTGGTAGGTACAGAGATAGTTGGGAACCAGGAGACGGACATAGGCTATTTTTTTTTAAAAAGAGTGGGATATGAGGGAAAAAACGGGAAAACTTAGCGTTGCTATTACAAATTAATAAGGCGCTACCGAATTTAACGAGAGCGAAGCCGCGGGCAAAAGCTAGTAATTTTATAAATCCTTACTAATATTATAAAAGCGAAAGTGAGTTTGTTTGTTTGTTACCTCTTCACGCTTTAATGGCTAAACCGATTTTGATGAATTTTGGTACAGAGATAGTTGAGAACCAGGAGAAGGACATAGACTTATTATACTATTTTTTTATTTAAAAAAGTGGCATGTGGGGGAGAAAGAGGGAAGAAAAGGGAAAACTTAGCGTTGCTATTACAAATCAATAAGGCGCAAGGGCAAAAACTGCAAGTAGCAGGTACCTGCAAATCAGGAAAGGCGCTCTGTGTTACCCCGAATTTAACGCGTGCGAAGCCGCGGGCAAAAGCTAGTGTGATAGAAATCATGAAAGTATTATGAATAATTATGGTAACTTATATAAGTACCTAAATAAAAAAGTAATTACGCTAATTTGACCCCTTTTCGGGAAGGCATTCTCCATCATTGTATTAACCAATTCAATTTAAATCTGTACTGAAATAATCATTAAACATGAGATTTTATATGTAAGAACGGCGTTTTTTTATTAAAGGTTAAAAAAATGTGGTCCAGCTTTCTCTAATAAAAAATCTTTTAAAATAACTGAAGCAAAAGAGATCGGTACAATCTACAGGATTTATTTAAAGAAACATGTTTTAAAAGTGATGTGTTTTAAATGGTTAAAACACAGGGCAGATAGAACACGTCTATATATTTACAAAGATAGTTATCAATATTGGCGCGAGCGAATTTCGTCCTACATCCTTTGCGGGAATCGCTTTTTTTTGCGGGTGGGAAATCATCATTAATTTCCCTGCTCTGGGCGGAGCGGAGGGGCATGTCAGACTTGTACTGACTAAAACCCATCCATCCCACCCATGTTCCTTCTGCCCTTTATATTCCGGGGCCTCTTTTGAACAACCCGCAACCCCGGCAGGCGGTGGCCCTGGCAGCCCCCTCCCCTTGCGGGATTCGCCTTAGATCTTTTTACCTGAGATCAAAACGTGCCAGGAACCATAGCAATATTAAAAACAGACATAATAAAATAAAATATAGATAGACAGATAATTAATAACTTCTTTCTGATATGTATGCCAGAAACAGTATTCCGTGCATAAAATTCTTGTTGATGTTATTAGATGATTTCAATTTACTTTAACATTATATAAACGGTGGAACCGGCACTTTTACGGTTAATACGTATTGTACATTATTCTATTTTTGTATCTTCTGTTGATTTTAAATACATTTTGACCATGAAGGTATTGCACTTTTGTAGGTTTTTTTTTTAATTCCGAGATTTTTTTTTGGAAGTTCGGAATGTTTGCACTAAGCCTGTTTCAATAAACCGGGTTAATTGGTTATGGCAACTTGAGACACTTATTGGCTTCGAGACTCGAGACGAGACTATTACCCATCAAAATCCTTACAAAACCTCTCACTTGGTCGCGTGAAAGGAGAAAGTATGAATCCAAATCTTGAGTTCAATGTTTTGTCAATTTCGTAGAAAAAAATACTTTTTCTTTCACCTTGCAAAAATTAAACCGTACCACACCATAAACTGGAAACTAACCCCAACATAATAATTATAAGGGCAAGGACTTGGCAAATGATGGTGATGACACAGGCCAAAAGATGGAACACAAAATGATGTCTCTTAGGCACAATATCTCGACGTGCTCATGCCTGCTCGCCCTATAATTAACCCATCTTATTTCCTTGTCACAGGCAGCGTGCGCGATATGCGTGGGAGTGGGCAGCTACAGCGACCCCGCAGACATACAGGGTCTGGCGCACTTCGTCGAACACATGGTCTTCATGGGCAGCGAGAAGTACCCTAAGGAGAATGAATTTGATTCTTTTATTAAGGTAAGACATAACATAATACCTATCTGTAATTTTCCATCACTCCAGGCACATGGTGAGGTTCATCCTTACTAATATTATAAAAGCGAAAGTGAGTTTGTTTGTTACGTGTTCACGCCTTAATGGCTAAACCGATTTTGATGAATTTTGGTACAGAGATAGTTGCGACCCTGGAGGCGGGCATAGGCTATGTTTTTTTTTAAAGTGTGAATTGAGGGAGAAAGAGGGAAGGAAAGGGAGAACTTAGCTTTGCTATTACAATCAATAAAGCGCAAGGACAAAAACTACAGGTACCTGCAAATCAAGGAAAGGGGAACTGTGTTACCCCGAATTTTTTTTTACTTATGTTCACAAAATAAATGAATTTGAATTTTTTTTTGGTCAACTGTAAGAAATACAACTTTTCCGAATAGCGGTGAAAGCTGAACATCTAGGCCTATGCTAATGAAGTTGGTGACTGAAATATTTTGATATAAGTTAGTAAATGCTTAACGTTTCAACCTGAAGATTATGACAAACATGATAGTAGTCCTAGAAGGATACACGGCGATGTAGCCTCGCTTTATATAGAAATTCAATACAGTGAGAAATCTTCATAAACTGGTTAGGTATAGCTTGATCGGTTGCCGTGCGTACCAAGCCAAACAAAGACAAAACCGACCAAGAGCGGGTTAGACTCGCGCAACGAAGGTTCCGTACAAGCTTGCGACATAAACGGCCATATCTTTTGACTGCGTAGATTTAGAGGGCTAATTTTTCACAGCTCCAAAGAACCACAGAGATGAGTATTCGATTTTCATTTCAACGCGATAATTCCGCGCGTTCTTGAGATAAAGGGTCTTGACAGACAGACGGATGACAAAGTCATCCTAAAAGGGTTGTATGGAACACTTTTTTTTTGGGTGTGGGAAATTATCAAATAACTTTCCCCGCTTTGGGCGGAGCGGGTGGGAGTGTCAGACTTGTACTGACTAAAGCCCACCCATGTTCCTTCTATTGCTCTTTATGTTCCGGGGCGCGGTATCTCTATCTAACAACCCGCAACCCCGGTGTACGGAACCCTCAGTGCGCGAGTTCAACTCGCTCTTGACCGGTTTTTTGTTAATTAGTTCATCTTCGTAGTCCCCTTTTAACTTTGATGAAAATCTGTGCTGTATTTTTTCTTTACACTTGATTGAAACATCTTGTCTACCTCATTTTAGGTACAGCTTTGGAATGACTACATTTTCGGTCTAGATACGACGTTCGGCTCTTGTATGTAATAAGTGCAACAAGTTGTTTTGTAACTAGACCGGCAGACCGACTAGAAGTCAGGATTGTTTAGTGTCTGTTTACTTTGCAATACTGTGTTATTTTGCATCCAATGTTTGCCGCAAATTATTTATAAAACAAGAAATTGTTTGTGTATTAAATAATTTGCGGCAAACATTGGGGCCAAAGTACATAGTTATTGTAAGTAAACGTATGTAAGTAAGTAAAAGTAACAATTCTGTATACTAGTAGATGATGTGTTTATGATACCAATATCAAACCTATATGTTGTCCTAACTGATAACCTTAAAAGGACTGGCTAATCAACTGGGGGTCTAAAATGGTCACAGACGCAGTTAATATTGTGAATTGTCCATTTGGCTTTGTGACTATTTTACGAACGGTAACGTAATTCTTATTATTAATTAACCTACTAGCTTTTGCCCGCGGCATCGCTTGCGTTATATTCGGGGTGACACAGTTCCCCTTTCCTGATTTGCAGGTTCTGCTACCTGTAGTTTTTGCCCTTGCGCCTTATTTATTGTAATAGCAAAGCTAAGTTTTTCCTTTTCTTCCCTCGTTCTCCCTCATTTCTCGCTTTAAAAAAAAGCCTTTTAGCCTTTTTAGCCTGTGTCGGTCTCTAGGGTTCCAACTGTCTCTATACCAAAATTCATCAAATTCGGTTTAGCCATTTAGGCATGAAGACGTAACAAACAAACTCACTTTCGCTTTTATAATATTAGTAAGGATTACGATACTGCATAAGCGGCTATTTTAGACCCCTGATAATATATGATACTATTAACTTAGTAAGCAGGCCTATAAGAGTAAGGAATGACGAAAGATCTGCGTAAAAGATAATGTAGCTAGAAAGGGGTGATTTATTAAATGATAGCTAATACATACGAATTGAAAAAGGAAATAAAACGTTGACCCTAAAATAATGGGATATACTTCAGGATACTTCTGGTAGACAGTATTGGATCTTGCTGGATTTTGACGACTTCCACAACGCCATTATCATTCTTCTGCCCTTATCTCAATTTATTTGGTGTCTTTGCAGCATATCTTCTTCTTCCATACACTTCTATAACTTGTCATCTCATGAGACACCTCCGTTCTTGCCATATCATCGTTCACACAGTCCGTCTATCGTTGATTTGGTCATCCTCTACTCTCTGATATCCACCACGTTCATACATTCATCAATATGTTCCTAACGACATCACGTGTCTATACCGAGCCAACCGTTATCACACAACTATTCAGTTACCGGCGCCATATGTTTACAAAAACGCCATAAGATGGAATTTTAGCCTCTCGTCCTCTTTAGAACTCGTCGCCTATATTGTTTTTGGTCAAGTTCATCTCTAATATTCGTAACAAAAAAAAAATCTCACACAATTTTCCTCGTAGTTCCACTAGTAGCTTTAATTGAACTATATAATGTCATTTTTGAAAAGAGAATCATTACAGCGTATTTTTTTTACATCTGTTGTTTAGAAAAAAGGAGGTTCAGACAACGCGTCGACGGACTGCGAGGTGACGACGTTCTACTTCGAGATCCAGGAGAAGTACCTGCCCGCGGCCATGGACATGTTCAGCCAGTTCTTCGTCAGCCCGCTCATGAACAAGGAAGCGATGCAGAGGGAAAGGGAGGCTATTGAGTCAGGTCAGTTTTAAGGTTCCTGCCAAATGGCAATAACGCAACCCTTATAGATTTGCTCTATCCGTCCGTCTGTCTGTATGTCATAGACATTTTACTCGGAGACTATTAGCACCAAATAGTTGAAATTTAGAGAGCACGTACCTTGTATAAAGCGCTACACAAATATGATGCGAAATATAAAAAAAATATGGATGGCCAATGTAAAACATGTAACTAAGGGATAAAAAAACTTCGTTTAAAGCTGTCTATCAATAGGTCTTAAAAATATATTTCGAGGTTTAATATATACTTTATAAATGGCTGATAAGATATTTGCTTCTAAAGTGGTCCTCCCCTCTAATTTTCAAAGTAAGAGGTGAAAAATATCTCCTGGTGCGTCTTTCTTGGTTGCTTACATTACAATAAGCTATATAAAATTCTCGTGTCACAGTTTTCGTTCCCATACTCCTCCGAAACGGCTGAACCGATTTAAACGAAATTTTGTGTACATATCGGGTAGGTCTGAGAATCGGCCAACATCTATTTTTCATACCCCTAAGTGAGCAGCGGGTGAAACCGCTGGGCACAGCTAGTTAAGCTATAAAATAGATAAACCTAAAGCTCCTTCACAAACTGAAAAAAAAAATACTATCAAAAAATATATATCACTAGCTGTGCCCAGCGGTTTCACCCGCTAACGTTTAGGGGTATGAAAAATAGATGTTAGCCGATTCTCAGACCTACCCAATATGTACCCAAAATTTCATAAGAATCGGTCGAGCCGTTTCGGAGGAGTACGGTAACTAACATTGTGACACGGAAATTTTATATATTAGATAATCTAGCTAGCGGATTCAACCAACTCATTGGGGTACTACATTATGTATACATCAATTAAATACAACTTGTATCTTTCTGAAAAAGGAATAAAAATCAAAATATTGTCCCTTTGCGTTTAATATAAGCAGACTATTTTAATCCAAGCGTAGTTGCCCCAATGAATCACTAAGATTAAATATTGTCTACTTGGACTACTAGCTATTTTATGTACTCCTTATATATTCATGGGCTAAAAATGGATGAAAGTGCATAAACAAGCGAATCATCATCTGCCTAGCCTTTTCCCAACTATGTTGGGGTCGGCTTCCAGTCTAACAGGATGCAGCTGAATATCAGTATTTTACATGGAGCAACTGCCTATCTGACCTCCACAACCCAGTTAATACTGGGTAATACGATACCCCTTGGTAAGACTGGTTGTCAGACTTTCGGAACACTGACTACCTGTAACGACTGTCAAAGATCTACAAATAACAGCCGGGACGAACGGCTTGACGTGCTTTCCGAGGCACGGAGGAAACTCGGTATGTAACGGGTGGTCACCCATCCACAGACAAACCTAGGCAAATGCGGCTTAACCTAAAGATCAACCCAAGCGGCTGCTATTATTTAGCCACGAGCTCCTCATAAACAAGCGAATATCAACCCTAATTCACAGTTATTATGAAACAGGAAATAAATAACATGTCATTCAAGTTATACAAAGTCGCAACGATACTGGTTCGAATGAAGAAAAACCTGATACTAACTTAAATACTACATATCCAGCCATTACATAATCTACCGGTGGGAAATAGATCAGTCAACCAACAGTTATGTGTAGATTATGATGTACAGTCAAATGATAAATGATGTTTATTTTGCCAGTAGTGTTACGTGTTTTTACAAAAACTTTTACACGTGGTTTTTGTGATTCGTACCTGACTACTCTGAAAAGAAACAGCCGTAACAAACTCAGAGGTCATAGTCTCTTTTAAGGTCCAGACAAAAGTCTTGGTCAACTTACATGAAGACTATGCAGATTAGTGTCTGAAACGGTCTTTCTAAGAAAGCACCCACACATTGACTGTCCAGTCAGTATAAGTATTTGTCAGTTATCCTGTAGCTCGACTCATAACTCAAGGAGCTCAACGACCCAACGAACAATACCAAAAAAAGGGTCAGCAAAGAAGAGTACCAAGGTCGTCGATATTTCCAACTCATATTTAATTGACCTGACGTCACGGTTGGCGCAATGGCTGAGCGATCGACTTCCGCGCTGCGTGTCGCGGGTTCGATTCCCGCACGGAACAAATTAATATTTGTATGACCTAAAGATATTTTTTTCTGTTTTGATGTTTATAAACTCACCCACGATACAGGAGAAAATCCAAGGGTGGGGCAAAACTTATTTTAAAAAAATTGGACGTTTGTATCCTTACCAAGTAAAATAATTTTATGAAAAAAAGATTCCTGGATTTTTAATGAAAATTTCAACATCTGACGGGCGTGGTGACTTGTCTCCTTTGCTGACTGTACTGAAGCCGTCATTTTATCGTCACAACCACATTTCACGTTACGGCCTTCTGAACAGTATACAAATGTGTTTATTACATGTAGGTCTTGTCCGCGGCTTCGCCTACGACGAGGTAGAGAATAACCCCACGGGAAATTATTACCTGTCTCTTAGCGATATTTTATCGAAATCCGTTTAGCAATTCGCATGTGGAAAGGTACACACAGAGTTACAGTCGTGTACAGACAGAGTTACTTTCGCAATTATAATATTACTAGCTTTTGCCCGCGGCTTCGCTCGCGTTAAATTCGGTAGCGCCTTATTGATTTGTAATAGCAACGCTAAGTTTTCCCGTTTTTTCCCTCTTTCTCCCTCATATCCCACTCTTTTTAAAAAAATAATAGCCTATGTCCGTCTCCTGGTTCCTAACTATCTCTGTGCCAAAATTCATCAAAATCGGTTTAGCCCTTAAAGCGTGAAGAGGTAACAAACAAACAAACAAACAAACAAACTCACTTTCGCTTTTATAATATTAGTAAGGATGATGGATTTATAATAACTCCCCCCGCTCTGGGCGGAATGGGGGGTTAGATTTTTAGTGACTACAACCCACCCAAGTTCCTTCTTTTGCCCGTTTTGTTCCGGGGCCGCGGTATCTCTTTCGAACAACCCGCAACCCCGACAGGCGGTGACCCTGGTAAGCCGCTCTGATGAGCAAAGCCTGAGAAATGTTCAAGGATTGTATTAGGTTGCGTTCCGTGTTTGCTGCCTACCCCTTTGGAAAAAAAGGCTTGAGTTAATGTATTTTTATAAAAATAAATAAATTTGTTAAATGCTACATACATATAATGGTACTGTTGATGTTGTTATGCCGTTACTATGGTAAATGATGATGTGTTAGTTGAACATAAAAGTTTCCATGTTATTTGTAGAGAACGACCTTCCATTGAGAAGATTGATTGAAAATCGATACAATAGGTCACCTGCATGCAACTAAGAATATACATATTAGAATGTTATCAATGTATGTTGTTAAAATGTTATCAATTCGTAATGGTATACGAGCAAAGCTTACTTGTAACTATATCTCAAAAATGATTGAATTAATATTTATAAATGTTTTTTTCTTTATTAGCAAATTTAATTTAATTATCAAAAAGTATTGTAATATATATTTGTTTGTTTTAAGGTGCAAATGAACTATTTTTTTTAAATGACAGGAAGAAATGGAGGCCTTTACTTTGCAGTGGACCCATAAGGCTTATAATATTTTTTATTTCAATAGGAATCTTAGTTTTATGAATTTATGTCGACATTACCTAACGTCGGGTTCTTTTTTTTGATTTTAAATTGTTGTGTGTTTGAGATTCCAATTATTTTTCTAATCTAAATCTAATAAATTTGTTAACGTAGTTGCTAAGTTTATTGTGGGAACGTTACGTTACACACATATATATTTTGCGCTATTCATTTTCCTAAAACCAAAGGACGAATAAAACATTTGGTTTAGGTGTAGCTCTCATATCTAATATATAAAATTCTTGTGTCACAGTGTTAGTTACCATACTCCTCTGAAACGGCTTGACCAACTTTTATGAAATTTTATTTGCATATTCAGTAGGTCTGAGAATCGGCTACTATCTATTTTTCTTACCCCTAAGTGAGCAGCGGGTGAAACATGTATATATAGTGAACATGAACATGTACCTTACTTAGTCCGGTTGAGCAGAAATAACTCAAGAGAGTTGAACTGCGAGTGTATCAAAAAAAAATGTACCTTACTGTCTATTTACCTGTAAACGTTTGGAGTTTAAGTATTCGGAAATAAACTAGATGATGTTTTTCGCTTCACACGATTTAATTTCTGTACTAACCATGGATTTTTGCAGCCCATTGTTCCTCATTTTACAAAAATACATGAACTCACTCCTTTAACCCAAGGGAGTGGGCAGAAGCCATAGAACGCCACCTGCTACTATACCTGCACACTTCTTTTGCCTCGTTAAATTAATTACGCTACGTTAAAATTCTTAAAATGGTGACCAACGTAGTTAACATTTTGAATTGTGACTTTATGACCATTTTACGAATAGTTACATTTTTCCTAAAATCATAACATTAACCAATTATGATTCTGATTTAACGGTCATTTTAGACCCCCTTGTCATACACGCAGTTAGTTTTACCGATTACTTATCCAAATAAGACATGAGCACCGCTGGCTTAAACAAAGATTAAACGATCAGACTGTTAGTAATCCACTTACACTAACTATCCAAATTAGGGACGCATCAACAGGTAATTTGTTAAGCTAAAAACTTTACGGTAGATTTCGTGAAAGATAAACTACTTTTAGAGACCAGAAGCGGAATATCCTTATTAAAAAGAAAATTAATACAAAACTATAATATAAAAATGAATCTCTGAATTTGTTGCTAAGCTCAAATCTCGAAAACAACTGAACCGATTTCGCTAATTGTTTTTTTGTTGTGTTGTCAGAAGAGGGTTCTTATGAAAAAAATAGGATAGGTAGAGTAAGTAGGGTAGGTAAGGTAAAAAAAATGCAGTGCAACGCCTGCCTTTACAACAGAATTATAGAACGCAACGCCCGTAACAACTCGTGAGTCCGTAGAATCCTCCCGTTCGTCTTCTATAAACACAGAAGAGAGCCATTGACAGCACGCCATGCTTTTTTATGCATTTACACTCGGACCAAGTAAGTTGGAAGAGGGAACGTCTAAGACTACGTTAATTTTTGCAGGTTTAAAACACATAACATCACGACTATACTCGGGGATGTAGACAGGAGCTTGAAGTAAACTCTCATTATTATTTTTTTTGTTGACTGCATCTTTGGGTGTTGTAGTCGCAAATGCGACTATTATAAATTAATTCTTTATTTCAGTACAGTGAACATTGTTATAGATATCTTATATTTATTGTACAGACATTGTGAACGGATATGTCCGTGGCTCCCAAACTAGACACCTTTGGCTAACCCTTCAGAGCTAAACAGGCTTGATGTTATGTGTTATTCTCTATAGGATGATATATAATTCGCACTTGAATGGGTGCACTGATTATGTTCTAACGAAAACTTATAAGTTCGTATTCGACTCGCGATTATTCTTATATCGGCTTTGGTGTAAACTGCTGAACTTGACTTTACGATATTGATTAAGAGACACTTTAGTAAATATTGTCATTTAATAAAGTTGATTTTTGAAAGGCTCAGGTTTAACCAAACGGAAGATTTCCAAAGATTATACAAGCACGAATACTAAATGTCATAAGTTATGACATTTAAAAAAAAACTTTTTTTTTTCAAACTACCTAGTTCCTTAAAAACCATCAAAAAATATAAACAATACTTTAATTCATGCTCTTAAACTCTACAGAAATGTTTTTTCATAAATTGATTTTTTTTAAAATAAACAGTAGTACAATATTAAAAATATTATTTTTGTGCAAATTGTGATTCAACTTTTTAAACTGTGCATTAATCAACATGAAATGTAAACCTATCGCTAGAGAATTTAATGATTGCATTTTTTTGCAGAAATACTTTTTTGAGTATCAATTATTTTTTGAGATAATTATGTAGTTTCATCAACGCTTTGGAATGGGCAACTACAGTACTAGTTGCCCATTCACAAGTTATTATGCCTTGTGACCGGGACTGTTCTTCAGCTTCCTAATTTTGTTTCTTGACATTTAAAAGTGCCTGTAATTGTCTAATCGAAATAAATGCTTAGAGTTTGAGCAGAAGACGATTAATACACATTGTTACGAAACGACAAATATTAGTAACAAACAAATGACCCCTAGGCCCAGTTAATAAGCTGGGCACGTAACTGCGTCTTACAAGGCATGGAAAAAACTTCATCAATAGTAATGTATAAACAAAGATGCGATCATTGCTGAGTTTTAGCTTAAAATTATGGTCCTACAGATTACTTCCTGTCTGATTTATTAAAACCTTTATTGCTTGATTGTGACTCTTGGAGTACTTTGGAACATTTCAAATAAATTACTTCTGGGGGATGTCATGTATTTGAACTTTTCTCGAGTTGTGGATTACGGTTCGCACCGTTTCAGAAGATATAGGACGGGCCTCCCGTGTCTTCTGCCCGAACCCACCAATGGGGACAATATGGACTGACTTTCCACAACTTGCAGGATGACTTCCACTTGACTGCTCTGGCGAAAGTACTGTAAAGTCCAAATATACGAGAACCCACTCACTTAAATTGACCGTGGTTTTAGAATCATGACGACACAGGCATGTCCTAAACCAAAAAACACGTTGCAGTTCTGTTGTATATCTCCAAAGATCAGTATCAGATCTTCATCAACGGGACCACCGCGGAGTAATACTCTACCAAACAAAGAACACAACTTTGAAATCCTTACTAATATAATATAATAAAAGCGAAAGTGAGTTTGTTTGTTTGTTATCTCTTCACGCCTTAATGGCTAAACCGATTTTGATGAATTTTGGTACAGAGATAGTTGGGACCCAGGAGACGGACATAGGCTATTTAAAAAGAATGGAATATGAGGGAGAAAGAGGGAAGAAAAGGGAAAACTTAGCTTTGCTATTACAAATCAATAAGGCGCAAGGGCAAAAACTGCAGGTAGCCGGTACCTGCAAATCAGGAAAGGGGAACTGTGTTACTCCGAACTTAACGCGAGCAAAGCCGCGGGCAAAAGCTAGTCGGTATATAATTGGCTAAGATAGCGCAGATCATACAGACAAAACAAAACACACACATTCAGACGAATTGATAACTTCCTCCTTTTCGAAAACTTGTTAAAAATTAAGACGTGTCATACTAGCAACAGCTCACGGTTATTGCAAGGCACTAGCTAGACTATCATCCTATTCATCAATGTATACCTTGTTCACAGAATTTGCAATAGCCTCTCCATCAGACTCGAACCGCAAGGACCAGCTGCTGTCCAGCTTATTCCCCGAAGGTCACCCAGCACGTACCTTCACTTGGGGCAACCTTCGCAGTTTGAAGGATGACATAGATGACGATGAGAGGCTACACCGAGCCGCGCACGAGTTTAGGAAGAGGCATTACAGCGCGCATAGAATGACTGTTGCTGTGCAGGTTAGTGATGGCATACTTGTTTTGGTTTTAGTAGTAAGGGTCAAGACACCGCGAGACGACTCCCGGCTACCGTAGATGCGGGCCTGTGGACGATGGGCAATGCGTATCTCAACGTCAGTCCGTCTAGTGACGACAGGCAGTGTACACGGCGCGCGAGTCCTCGCGTGGCCCAAAGAGAAGTCAGCAAACCAGAAAGAAGTCAGTGCCACTTTGAGAGACCCTAATTTCCATCCAATAATTAAATTTCCATTTCCAATCACAATTCAAAATATCTAATACTAGCTTTCGCCCGCGGCTTCGCTCGCGTTAAATTCGGTATAACACAGTACCTGCAGTTTTTGCTCTTGCGCCTGATTGATTTGTAATAGCAACGCTAAGTTTCCCCTTTTCTTCCCTCGTTCTCCCTCATATCCCACTTTTTTTTTAATAAAAATTAGCCTATGTCCGTCTCCTGGTTCCCAACTATCTCTGTACCAAAATTCATCAAAATCGGTTTAGCCGTTAAAGCGTGAAGAGGTAACAAACAAACAAACAAATAAACAAACAAACAAACAAACTCACTTTCGCTTTTATAATATTAGTAAGGATATAAAATTCTCGTGTCACAATGTTCGTTCCCATAATTCTCCGAAACGGCTCGACCGATTCTTATGATTTTTTTTATGCATATTCAGTAAGTTTAAGAAACGGCTACTATTTTTCACTGAGCAGCGGGTGAAACCGCTAAGCACAGCTGGTAATATATAAAAGTAATAATATTATTAGCATATGACGTACCTACTGTTGCTTCTGATTACCTCTCCTAAAAAAGGCGTAATGGTTAGTTCACATCGATTGTGAAACGACCATGATCACACAGGATGTAGAAAATGTTATATTGCCAATAACAGTTACAGAATAGATGAAACAATCGAAAGAAACATTCGTGACATCTACATATTATAATATTAAACAGAATATTATGTTACTAGTGAAAATATTATATAATAGTACAACGAACTGCAGGTCAAACAATACGATGGAGAAATAAAAAGGATGCGTTCGTTGATTTAAACGTAAAATAAATAACATTCATACCTCACGCCATTTTCTTGTGGGTGTAGGCGATCTGCATATATTTATTATTAGAGTAGATTTCTAAGAGGACCTCGGAAGGGTAGATCCATCCGGGGTTGCGGGTTGTTCGCAAGAGATACCGCAGCCCCGGAACATAAAGGGACATGGGTGGGATTTAGTCAGTCTGACACTACCTCCCTCTCCGCCCAGAGCGTTAGGGTAGTTATTTGATGAGTTTCCATCCGAAAAAAACATGCAGTTTTAACTGTAAATAATAAAGACTCATTTAATATACATATTACTAGCTGTGTCAGCGGTTTGACCTGCTGCTCAGCTTCTAAGTGTCCTAGCGTGATATTATATAGCCTATGTTACTTTCTCATAATTTAGCCGGAGCCTATTCGGTACAAACTAAATCTTTCGTCATTGTAATTAGTATAGATTAACACAACATACTAGGAAAAAAATCGGTAATGATACTTTGAGTTTGCAAAAAATGCTCCCTTGGTGGTAATAAATAGTTAATGAAGTCTCCTGCCACAGTCTCACACAGCGTTCCTCTCCAGGCGCGGATGGACCTGTCTTCTCTCGAAGACTACGTGGTGAATACCTTCGGCCACATTCCCACCAACAAGCTCCCTTCGGAAGACTTCAGTCAGTACAGCTTCAAGACCGACACCGTCACTCCGGAGTTCAGGAGCATCTACTACGTCAAACCTGTTGGCGACACTACTGAGGTTGGTATTCTTATTATAAACTAGCTTAGCGCAAACTTTGCCCGCGTTAAGTGTCTGGTTTTATAAACATTATAATTAAAAAAAAATAACAAAAGAATAGACTTCTCTTGTTTTCTTTTCGGCAAACCCTACAATTTGATAGTCCAGATGTTCAGAAAATAACAAATCCGCCATTTTTAGGAGTCTGCCATATTGGATTTAGAATGAATCAATAAATCAATAAGCTTACTGTGCATTTTCATCCAAAACAAACTTAAAATTGTTTGCAGAATTACATCTCAATTGTAAAATACTATTTGCAAAATAAACATCATTTATCACTACGGAAAAATAACATATTACCTTTTTTTTGTCTACTTCGGATTTTGTGGTCAAATGATGGTCGAGATACATGGCTTCTGTTGCAATAAAAGCTTCGAAATTGTATCAGGTTTCTAAACTAACCGTGTTCTATCCCGCAGATACATTTAACATGGTGCATGCGGTCTTTGCTGTCCGAATACGAGTCCAAACCGCACCAGTACATCTCGTACCTGCTTGGACACGAGGGAAAAGGCAGTCTGCTGTCTTACCTCAGAAAAAAGTTAGTATTATTTTTAAATTCTAAAAGGTACATTCAGACATTGAAAACTTTTCCATAATCAGCGTTTTGTGTTTTTTATACGATGCTAATGAGGGCTATCGTATTTCAACTCACCAGATGGCGCCACTAAAGAGTAAGGTCTTTTCGTTAATTGTATTTAGTACCAGAAACCTTATAAAAAGTTTATTTTATTACGTATGTCAATATAGTGTTAACTACAGATACATATTTACAATATTGTCGCTACAATTAGCCAACACGAAACGGTTTAAAAATAAGTTCTGTAAAACGCGATAACAATGACATTTGACATTTCTGAAGACCTCATGCTACACTAGCGCCTCTAGCGGCGAAACATGCGCGGTAGCCCCCCACTATGATAATAGTCGAATAAAACTTATCCGTTTATTCAGTTAAATACTTTAAATATTTCTTAATAAAAACATAGAAAATAAAAAAATAAACATTTAAAAATACAAGAAATAGTAGTCCACCGGTATCGGGAACAGGGTCCAAGCTACCGGTGGTTAGGGCTCCAGAAACAGGAACCTCCTCACAATACGAGCCGTATCGAGGAGTACTGCCTTCTGAATCAGGCCCTTGATCCAACCGCCTAAGGAGAGTTTCGACAGATGTTCGTCGAGGCTCTTGGCAATCAAAACATTGGCCGTTACTACAAAAAAAAACATTATTATACATGCTAACGTTAACATTTGACTTCCTGTATATTTTATTTTTCTTAACTTCTTTCTCCTAGCATCTTGAGCCCCATCTGGGCACTGACTATTTTCTATTAATTTTCCGCGACTTTGGTTATTATTATGAATGAAAAAAATAAAATATAAAATAATAAATATCTTGGGACAACTTACACACGGCTATCTGATCCCAAGCTAAGCAGAGCTTGTGTTATGGTAACCAGACAACTGATATACATACTTATATAATTTATAAATACATACATATTATAGATAAATCACACCCAGACACAGAACAAACAATCATGCTCATCACACAAAGTTTGTCCTGGGTGGGAATCGAACCCACGACCTCCGGCTCAGCAGTCAGGGCCACTAACCACTAGACCAACAGGCCCGTCAAAAGGCCCGAAAAAGTTACAGTGCAATATTTTATATGTGAGCTTCTTCAATTCAAATACCCGGTAATGTCATTTCTCATTTTATAACATCACGCCTGTAAACAAGGAAACGATAAGCAAAGGTGTAATAGTACAACTGTAGTTTGCCAGTTATATTTGAGTCCCATGCAATAGTGGGCGAGCCTATTATCTTTAATCGAGTACAAATCCCGTCTCCGTGTTCTGCTATAGAGAAATTCTTTATAGAAAAACCTAATAACACTTTGCCGGCACATCCTCAGCAGTTGCACTTGTTACCGACATTAAATCCAGATAATTTTATTTATTTATAACCAACTTACAACTAACAGTAAACACCACATATACAACTTAAAGGTCGTTAATAAGACATAAAAGCTAAGAAAATTAAATACTTAATAGTACACACACACACAAAACAATAGTTAATAGTAAAAAAAATACCAAATTATAAAAATAAAAAACCAATATAATTAGGTGCAAAATTAATTAATTTACGGATATAGTACTGGGAGTACCGATGGACTCTAGGTAACGGGTAGCAGTATTCAGTAGTATTAAATAATAATACTATCTTTTTATATACAGGGTGTGGGCTCTCGGGATATACACGGGTAACTCAGAGAGTGGCATCGACTACACTTCCATGTACAGTCTGTTCTCCACACAAGTCGTGCTCACCAAGGAAGGGTTGGACCATGTCGATGAGGTGAGTCGACACACACTTATTTTGAAGCTTAATGACAGCCTTTACAACTTAAATTTCAATGTACGGTTGGATATTCAAGAAGAGGTTCCCTGATGTAAGTTATTTGCTGATGACATTGTCTTTATGTGTGTACATTGTATTGTATAACGGGATTTTGCGTATGGATGTGTGTACATACATAAATTGAGGCAGCCCCAGTAAGTTAGAAAAAAATAGTACTTGTGTCGGAGATGTCTTACTCTTCCGTTAAGTGGTATCATAACAATAAAAAAAAATAGTAAAAAAAAATATAAACAACTCTAGATGTGTAAGGAGTGCAGGTATATGTATGTATATGCTATGTAAATGCTTCACTAACATAATTGATTGTCTTTTCAGGTGCTAGAAGCGATATTCTCATACATAAATATGCTCAAACAAATAGGACCTTCACAAAGAATATTCGACGAAATTAAGGTAATGTTGTATTATTTTTGTTTAGTTGAGGTTCTTTATTTCTTCAGTAGATACATAGTGAACATATTTCTTATTATACTACCTGTAAACCCACCTATGTTCTACAACATAAATGATTGATTGATTAATTCAGTTTACATTTATCAAATAAGTCTGTTTCTTTTTACGAAATTACTGTCTCACGACAAACTGTCGAGCCACCATTAGGTTTGAATCGAATTTTAAATAATGTTGAATATTTATATTTATTTTTTATTTCGTCATAATTAAATCCGTCCAGAGCGTGGGAAGTTATTTTGATGGTTTACCATTCGTAAAAAAAAGGTTTCGAAGTACTCCTTCATAGGACTACCATAAATTAAATTATTAATTCAATTTAAATGTTCCAACAGGCAATAGAAGAGACTAGTTTCCGCTTCGAGGAAGAGTCTCAGCCGGCTGACTACGTAGAGACCCTGTCAGAGAACATGCACTTCTATCCCCCACAGCACTACATCACCGGCGACCGACTCTACTACAAGTATGATCCGAAGGTAAGGACAGCAAGAATATAAGACGTTTATTTATTTTAGCCTTGATACCAAAGATACAGGTACAAAAACATGTATAAACTTACCAAAATTTAAAAGCGAAGACTATATAAATATATAAATGGTCCTACTATTATATACCTGCTATTGGTCACGGCTACCAATAGCATGCGCAGGCGCAGGCGATATTATAGTGCTTGGACGGTAATCCGACATGGAGGGAGATCAGGCGCAACCAACGACGACACGTGCGCACCGTACCTCAAAAGGCAAAAATAGAACCCTTATTGAATCACTTTGTGGTCTGTCTGTCAAGACCCTTTATCTCGAGAACACGTGGAGGTATCGAGTTGAAATTATAAACCACTAGCTTTTGCCCGCGGCTTCGCTCGCGTTAAATTCGGGGTAACACAGTTCCCCTTTCCTGATTTACAGGTGCCTATGTCCGTCTCCAGGGTCCCAACTATCTCTGTACCAAAATTCATCAAAATGGGTTTAGCCATTTAGGCGTGAAGACGTAACAAATAAACAAACAAACTCACTTTCACTTTTGTAATATTAGTAAGGATATACTCAAGTCTGTGGTCCCTTTGTGCTGTGAATAAATCAACCCACTAAGTCTACACATTCAAAAGATATGACTGTTTATTAGAGATGTCCCGACTAGTCGGCGACTAGTCGGTAAAGCCGACTATCCGGCCACTATTGTAGTCGTCGATTAGTCGGCGACTAATCGGCAAAAAGCGCCGACTATCCGGCTTCTTACGTTGTATGTATTTCTCAATAATATGCATGCGGGGGAACTACATGAAATAAAAACCTTGAATATATTAGGTCTTTACCTATGAAATTGCCGTTCTGCAGTAGGTACTGGCCATTTCAAATCAAAATAATTTTTGTTTGGCTGAGAATTCTAATTTCAAATTAATTTTATTTTAAAAACATGTTTTTTTTTTCAAAAAAGTAGTCATTTGTTTATTGATTAGTGTTACATTTTCATCGCATTTCAATCTTTTCCGTCATCATGGATACGTTAAAAATACGAGTAATTATGGAATATGAGTACCGTCGTGGCAGCAACGCGGCACAAGCGGCACGCAACATCAACGACGTTTACGGAGCTAACACTACAAACCAACGCACCACCTGTTATTGGTTTACTCGCTTCCGTTCTGGAAATTTCGACCTGAAAAATGAACCTCGCGGTCGTCCGAAGACTTTGGTCGACAATGACGAATTAAAGGCGATTGTGGAAGCTGATGATACATAATCTACGGCTGAATTAGCTGCAGCTTATGACGTTAGCGTCAAAACAATATTGGTCCATTTGCGTCAAATTGGCAAGGTAACAAAAACTTGACAAATGGGTGCCCCACGAACTCAATGATCGCCAGCGCAAAGTACGCGTCGAGACGTGCCTTGCACTGCTCAACAGACACACAAATGAAGAAATTTTGAACCGCATTGTTACCTGCGATGAAAAATGGATTCTGTTTGATAACCGCAAGCACTCAGCAAGTTGGTTGGATCCTGGTTCAGCACCTAAACAATACCCTAAACGAAAACTTACCCCTAGAAAAGTGATGGTCACTGTTTGGTGGTCTAGCGCCGGTGTGATTCATCACAGCTTCTTACCAAATGGGGTGAGCATTACTGCAGATGTGTACTGTGAAGAACTGAACACAATGATGGAGAAGCTGGCTCTTTCCTTTGGTAATCAGTTTTTAAAATTACTTGCTTGTAAAGAAAACATAATTATGGCAATTATTGAACAAAATTAGTACCTATCCTAATTAACATAAAAAACAACAATATTCGCGATTGCGCGCGAATCAGCCGTAAACGAAGCGTTACGGAAATCTTCGAAACCGTGATCGGCTTAGCCGACTAATCAGCTAGTCGGCGAAAGTCATAATCGGCACATCTCTACTGTTTATGTCTTAAGTTTGTATGGACGCCCTCGGTGCGCTTGTCTGACTCGGTTTGGCTGGTTTTTCAAGATATACTTGAATTCTCAGTGATCATCATACACAACCATCTAACAAAATACAGTGACATTTTACAACATATTTATGATCTGTAATAAATGTCATGTTCTTCTCCATACAAGCAGTAATATGTTTTTTTAGTCTACTGAAAAATAACCCTATTTTGAGTTGTCTTGGTTTAGATATCAATTAAGAATATAAGTTTAATGTAATGTTATATTATTTTTAACACCCTTGCTCGTAAGGCTGATGTAATTCCACCGGTTTTAAATATGTAAAGAGGGTCATAAAAAACGCGTGTGTTACCAAAGCAAATAGTTAAGTTATAGTCCATACAAATTCCATAACAGTATTATTTGCCATTTCAAATTTGGAACTGACCGCCGCCGCACGACTCCAGCTAGTGAGCAGCGCGCTGTTCTATTGCTATTCAAATTTCGAATTAATCGCCGCGCGGCGCCAGTCAGTAGGCAGCGCTAGCGCGCTGTTAAAATGGCGGGAAAGCAACAGTGAGCATTCACAGATTGAGTTTATTTAAAATTAATTGGCTGCATGCTCTAGTGTCTTTGCCAACATGTTCACGCAGCCAGGGCAGAAAATAATCCTCGCGCCATTTTTCTCAAATTTTCTTTTCTTTGTACTTGTATTGTGAATATCTTTTTTTTCTGTTTCCTCGCAAATGTGTTAAAAAAAGTCGTACGATATACGTGCGTATTGGTTATAACATGCTCGGCTCAATTACGCCCTCGCCTTCGGCTCGGGCTGAAATTCCGACTCGCATGTTATAACCATCTTAACGCACTAATATCGTAATGTACTATTAAACTGTACTCTCTCAGGGTATTACTGAGCTGCTGGATTGCATGCGCGCCGACACAGTGAACATCATGATCTTGTCCAACAAACATTCCACGCCTATCAACTACGACGCCAAAGAGAAGTGGTTCGGCACTGAATATAAGCAAATGGGTGAGTACCGTAAAGTGTATCCTAATGCTAAAGATATAAGGCTTAGTAAGGATTATGACTCAACATACAAATGAAAAAAAAAACTTGTTGGATAAGCTCATTAAGTTTCAAGGGAAATTAAACTTTATAATATACTGTATTAACATTAATTGTATATTGAAATAAATAATTAATTTTAATTAACGATGTTCCAATTATGAACAGAAACTTTATTTTGCACAAATAAAAAAATGGTTATTATTACATTGATTTCAGGTGTTTGCAGTAAGTTACTATAGTATTGTTTAATTAAACTTAAGTATTTCAGTTCTTCAAATTTTCCTGTAACATGGTATGAAGCTGACAACCAGTCTTATCAAGGGATATCGTATTATTTAGTACTAACTACTAATGGGTTGTGGTCCATGTAAAATACTTTAAAAAATAAATTTTGACATTATATTTTTTTATCAGTATTTTGTGTGTGGATACCTATTGACTTATTATATTTAGATCGGCCGGCTATACAAACCAGATGAAAGCCAGAAATGTTAAGTTTGGCATCGGGTTGATTTTGATAGTCAATAAATACCTTCTGCCCATTCAAAAACGCCGAAGAAATGAAATCATATGCTGAAATCATAAGATTCTCAGTTTTCACCTGCTTAACCTTTCTCTATGTTGGGGTCGACTCCCAGTCTAACCAATGCAGCTGAATACCAGTATTTTACATTGAGCGACTAATTGTTTGACCTTCACAACCCTGTTCAAACAGGGTAACTAGATACTCCTTCGTAAAATTTACGGTTATAAAATAATAATTAATTTAAAATAATTTATGGCAGCAAATTCAATTCCCTCATAAACCATCCTTCATATCACTATTCTTCTCGACAGACATTCCTGGCAAATGGCTTGACCGTTGGTTGAATGCAGAGCCTAACGAAGACTTCTTCCTCCCGGAGAAGAACGTGTACATCACCACAAACTTTAGCATCATCCAACCGGATCCCGCGTACGTAGAGATGGCAGAGGAACTGGGCATAGACCTCAAGAGCTCCCCGAAGGATATACACAAGAAGGTCGAAACTGCCAACAAAGATACTTCAAAAATGTTGACCCACGGTGATCTTATTGCTACTGTGAATCATTTTAGGTATATTTCGTTTATTCATTTTTGTATATATTTTAACAAATATATTTTTCAAAAATAAATAAAACAAAACATTTCAAAGTACAAAAAAAATTGTAGCTCACCGGTATCGGGGCCAGGGTCCAAGCTACTGCGGCCAGGGCTCTAGAGAAAGGAACCTCCTAACAATACGAGCCATGTGCAAGCGTACCGCTTTATGTACCAAGCCCTAGATCCAGCTACCTATCGAGAGCCTCCTTAGGTATTGGTCGAGGCTTTTGTTAGCTCTTGCTTATTTTACTTGCCAATGATACCTTATTCGGTAAAAAGAGGAAAAAATTAGGGCGAAGAGGAAAGAATTAGGGAGGTATTTTTGTATGCAATGAATATATTCAAAAACAACTGGACCAATTTCAAAAAATCTTTTGCTATTAGAAAGCTACATTACCACTGAGTAACATAGGCTATATAACATCACGCTACTACCCATGGGAGCAGGACAGTTGCCAAAGACGCGCAGGACAGCTAGCGTGATATGTAATTAATCATTTGCCTTCCTCAGACTGGACCAGCCGAACCTGATCCGTAAGAACAGGCACATGGAGCTCTGGTACAAGCCTGACTTCAAGTTCCGTTTCCCCACCGCCTTGCTGTATTTCTACTTCATCTCCCCCCTCAGTCTCAAGTCACCCAGAGAGTGAGTATGGAGTCAACCGACGGTTGACTGGGGAGGTCGAACATTTTGCATGGTCGTTGACATAGTGTATATAATTTTGGCATGTAATAATCGGCAGACGACACAGTTGGCGCAGTGGCTAAGCGTTTGTCCACTGCGCCATATTTGTATGACTTACAGATAGTTGTTCCGGGTCTGTGAGTTTAAATGTTTGTAAACACATCGGTATTGGTCACAACGTACCGGTCGCCTTCTAGCATTTTTTTTTTGTTGTGTTATTTGTTTGACCGATGGAGCAAGGCCTTGAACAAGTGGAAGCCAAAGAAACTAGGGCCGTTCTTAAGCTTTTTGGGTCGACGAAAATCAAAATCACGGGAATCATTTGTATAAATGGTGTGCTTATTATAAATAAGGGACGCACAGACCCTGGGACCCTGGAAGTGTGGCAGAAGAAGGGGAGGCATATACCCAAGAGTGGGTGCTTGCGGGCTAATATGATGATGACTTAGTTTGTAATCAATAATGCTAAGTTGTAAAATTAATCAATGTCTTGTTCATAGTTCGTGTCTTCTCGATCTTTGGACGGACGTACTACAACAAGGGCTAAAGGTAATAAATAACCACTATACTATCTACAGATTCTAATGAAATATTAACTTAAGGAACGTTGAAATAGAGTCTAAAATAAATAAGCATGGCTCATTAAAACCTTTGTTTATAGGAAGAAGTATACCCGGCCAACATGGCGGACCTCTCTCACTCGCTGTACGTCGGTGACAAGGGACTTACCATGAAAGTGACTGGTTATAGTCAAAATTTACACGTGAGTACTATTTTAGCACATATTTTTTATATTTTTACATATTTCTTATTCAAAAATAAATAAAACATTAAAAAAAAAAAGCAGCCCACCGGTATCGGGAACAGAGTGCAAGCTACCGGTAGTCTGGGCTCCAGAGTGAGGAACCTCCCTAACGATACGAGCCGTGTCCAGGAGTACCGCTTTCTGTTCTCAACATATTATTGTTACACATTATGAAAAGTCTGGAAAGAACAAGACGCAAACTATAACCACGAATTCAGCCCATGACTTTGGGCAACGTAGATTTTCTTGTGATTTAATAGAAAAAAAATTGCTGGTTCCTATATAGTTTTTCACGCCTTACTGTAACTTCACCTAATCCATCATGTGATTTTTGCAAATTATAAAAAGAATGGTGTTTCTTCATATAGAGCAAAAGGCAAAGAAACTTTTTGACCAACTTTTTGAATATTTTTCTGCTGGCCTTTTTGTTGTGATACTTTGTTTGGCCGATAAGCAAGGCCTTGAACGAGGGGTAGCCAAAGAAACTAAGGCCGTTCTTAACCTTTTTGGGTCGACGATAATCAAAATCGCGGGAAACATTTGTATAAGAGACAAAACGAAAATAAATATATTTACCACAGACCAAGAACACACATCCTATTCTGCAAAATAATCAAAAGAGATTCACAAAGAAAAACAGGAATATGTGTTTCAAGGGTGCATCAAATATTGCTGGTATGGTTGGATTTTTTTGCTCAACTGGACGTATAGCAAAAAAATAACAGTCAATTTTCAGTTTTTTTGTCAGTTGGGAAATCAAGTAATTTCGGGTGGGGGAGGAAAGTGTCAGACTTTAACTGACTAAAACCCATCATGTTCCTTCTTTTGCGTTTTGTGTTCCGGGACCGCGGTATCTCTTACGAACAACCCGCAACCCCAGCAGTGGCAGGCCCGTCTGCGCCAATTTTCAGTTCACACGGCCTATAAGCACTACATTTGTTATACAGTTGCTAGTGGAGCTGATCACTCGCGAGATGCGCTCGTCGACACAGAAGCTCACGAGCCCCATGTTCGAGGCCATGCTTGAGGTGCGCGCCAGGACCTACCACAACGTACTCATCAAGCCACACAAGCTGGCCAAGTGAGTCACCACTGCCGAGACTAACGCATCCTACTATCCTTACTAATTTCCATTTTTATTTATCTAATAGATAACTCTTGTTTTTACTTTTACTCTGGACGCTCTTAATGTGCTCGTTTTTCTACATCGTTCTCACATGTATTTTTGATCTCAACATGAATGATGTATCCATGGTTTTGTAAAATATTATGATTTAAAAGAGTGTCCATGGAGTTTCTTGCCCATTCTTCTCCATAGAATCTACGCTTTCAATGGGCAACTACAGTACTTTCACAAGTTATTATGTCTTGTGACTGGGACTGTAGCAGCATCTTTTTTTTTGTTTTCATGACATTCAAAAGTGCCTGTAAAGGTCTATTTGAAATAAATGATTTGATTTGATTTCCTTACCAAATTGCAAAACAAGAAGAAGGAAAATTGAATTTGCCGGCCTACTCTGGCGGTTCCCCCTTAACTTTTATTAACGCATTTGCTCATGGCAGGGACGTCCGTATGAACATCCTGCTGGTCCCGTACATATCGCCGCGCGAGAAGGCCGCCATCATACACGACATCACGCTCGAAGAGCTGCAGGACTACAGTGACCGACTGCTGGGGAAGATGTACTGTCAGGTGAGTCTAAGTGCTAGCGCGCACTGGTGACTTTTGTCACGGTGACTGTTTCATCACTCGTCGGTCGGCGTACATAAATGTCAGTTGTCACGTCGTAACGTGCGCTACCTCCATTATCTCCATACATATTCTTGGCCGTGACAAAAGTCACCAGTGCGCGCTAGAACACAACCAGTTACATCATCATCTTCCGGCCCTTTTATGCGGATGGTAAATCATCAAACTAGCTGTGCGGAGCGGTTTCACTCGCTGTTCAGGTCCCCTTTTGAAGAGGCCACTTAGGGAAATGAAAAATAGATTACAACCGAATCTCTGACCTACCGAATTTACATTTAAAATTTCATAAAAACTGGCCTAGCCATTTAGGAGGTGGACGGCAACTAAAACTGTTTTTTTAAATATAAAATATCGTTTGTTTGCCTTTTCAGATACTGATGGAAGGCAACATACCGTGGCATCAAGCTATCAGGATAGCTGAGAATGTACACCACAATCTGAAGTGGGAAGCACTCGCCGATGACGAGTTCCCTGATGTAAGTTATCATTATTATAATGGTATTGACACGTTTTAATTAAATTAGCCAGCGGAACATCATCATCTGCATCTTAATCTTGATTTTATACCTTTGTCCAACAATGTCGGGGTCGGTTTCCAGTCTAACCGAAGCAGCTGGATATTTGTATGATATTGATTGAGTTCGACGACGCGATTGGCGCAGTGGCTGAGCGATCGACTGGTGCGCTGCGTGTCGCGGGTTCGATTCCCGCACGGGACAAATATTTGTAGGACCTACAGGTAGTTGTGTCGGGTCTGGCTGTTTGTGTATGTGAATTTAAATGATATCTACTGATAGACAAATACTATTACTGTGTGAATGAATATTTAAATGATAATTGTTTGTAGGTATGAATAATTCTGTTTTTTTTTAATACATATAATTAAATAATTTTATTTGACAATTTTTTATACTTGTTTTGTTGCCATTATTAGTGACATTCTATAATAATATTTTTTTATTTCATTTGATATTTCTTAATTGAGACGTATCGTAATTTTAAAAATTTGTTGTAAAATTTTTTTTTCGTTTTAATGTGTTTTTTTTTATTTATTTTGGTAGTTTTGCATTATAAAATTTTAATTTGTATGTCAGTATGACAAGACATAGCAAGAACGAGCTTTACTTAGAACATCCTATAAATGTAACTAGAACTACCTATGACTTACAAATGAATAAATGATTATGATTATAAAAAACCTAATAACACTTTACTAGCCCTTATATTCACGTTATTTTACAGGTTAAAGTCCACCAACTACCCCTAGGTGAGCGTAAGATCCGAGTGCTGAGCCTAAACGAAGCCTCCACCAACAGTATCATCACCAACTACTACCAAGGCGAGGCTACCACCTCCAAGGACACAGCCACGCTGGAAGTGCTCATGGTAAAGATATACACACCATTACGCGTGTAATTTTCGAGGGTTTAGGCAGAGGTGTTTTATAAGTACACGCACTTTTTGCTAGTTTTTTTTAGGATTCCGTATCATCATCTGCCTAGCCTTTTCCCAACTATGTTGGGGTCGGCTACCGGTCTAACCGGATGCAGCTGAATATCAGTATTTTACATGGAGCGACTGCCTATCTGACCTCCACAACCCAGTTAGTACTGGGTAATACGATACCCCTTGGTAAGACTGGTTGTCAGACTTTCGGAACACTGACTACATGTAACGACTGTCAAAGATCTACAAATGACAGCCGGGAACAACGGCTTAACGTGCTTTCCGACGCACGGAGGAAACTCGGTATGTGACGGGTGGTCACCCATCCACAGACCAACCTAGGCAAGCGCGGCTCAACCTAAATATCGACCCGAGCGGCTGCTATTATTTAGCCACGAGCTCCTCCTTTTTTCTCTCTTTTTTTTTCCTCGCTTTTAGGTTTCCGTATCACACTAGAAAAAAAACCTATAAGATCCCTTTGTTTTCCATCTGTCTGTCTATCAAGACCCTTTATCTCGGGATCGTGTTGAGGTATCGAGTTAAAAATGAATACCATATACTCAACTCTGTGGTCCCTTTGTGCTGTGACAAAATCAACTCTCTAATTCTACTACGCAGTCAAAGATATGTTTATGTCGCAAGTTCACTCATTATGTAGATAGTTGCCCACCGATCAACGTGCATACTACTCACGTGACCCGCCTAATTTCATATTACATGGCGAGCCTATAGCCATAAACCGAACATATTAGCAAGACTCCCTGGTTACTACTGAGATATTCCTAATGGAGAACCCAGAAACAGTAAGGGTTTCCGATTCCCGCACGGAACAAATATTTGTATGGCCTACGGATAGTTGTTCCGGGTCTGGTTGTTTGTGTTTGTGAGTTTCAATGTTTATAAACGCACCCACGATACAGGAGGAATTCCTAGTGTTGGGCAAAGTTTAAAAAGAAAAACGACACAACCTGAGAATTACACCGATGACCCCCTGTTCAAAAGTAGCATTCACGATTACTAGACAAACGGGGCCGTCTGTACGGGCTATCTGTATATAATGTGTATGTTGTTGTAGTTGCTGATGGAGGAGCCAGTGTTCGACAGTCTCCGTACGAAGGAGCAGCTCGGGTACAGCGTGTTCAGCATGATGCGGTACACGTTCGGGGTGCTCGGCTTCTCCGTCACCGTCAACACGCAAGTCGACAAGTTCAGGTATTTATTTATTACTAGCTGTACCCAGCATGCGTTGCATTGCATTTTTTCTACCTACCCTTTCCCCTACCTACCGTACCTACCCTACCTACCTTACTCACCCTACCTCCCTACTTACCCTAGCTCCCTACCCACCCTACCTACCCTAGCTCCCTACACACCCTACCTACCGTACCTACCCTACCCAACCTTCTTTTGTTTTAATAAAAAACCGTCTTCAACAACATAATAAAAAAAAAGAATTGGCCAAATCAGTTCAGCTGTACTCTAGATTAGCGCTTAGTAACAAATACAGAGATTCATTTTTAGGGTTCCGTAGTCAACTAGGAACCCTTATAGTTTCGCCATGTCTGTCTGTCCGTCCGTCCGTCCGTCCTCGCTTAATCTCTGTGACCGTTAGCACTAGAAAGCTGAAATTTGGTACCAATATGTATATCAATCACGCCGACAGTGGTAAAATAAAAATTGGAAAAAAATGTTTTATTAGGGTAGCCACCCTATATGTAAAGTGGGAAGTGATTTTTTTTTTATTTCAACCCTAACGTGTGATATATTGTTGGAAAGGTATTTAAAAATGAATAGGGGTTTACTAAAATCATTTTTTGATAATGTCAATAATTTCGGAAATAATCGCTCCAAAAGTAAAAAACAATGTGTCCCCCCCCTCTAATTTTTGAACCATAAGTTTAGAAAATATGAAAAAAATCTGAAAAGTAGAACTTTATAAGGACTTTCTAGGAAAATTATTTTGAACTTGATTGACACAACAGTTTTTGTACAAAAAAGACAAAAAGTTGTACAAAATAATTTCTGGACTAAGTTTGTAGTATAATCGTATATGCAAACATTTTTTTAACTTCGTTTACATATTTTATTATCCTGAACGTATTTTTTTTTCAAACAAAAAAAGAATTATTGAAATCGGTTCTCGCAATCCAAAATTACCTCCTTGCACGTCTTTGTAACCCAATTCCCCGAGAGATGGCGCTGTAGGTACTTATTACATTGGATCGGGTATTACCGAATTGTTCGGTTGGTCTCTCCTTGGCATTGGCGGTATCTTATAACTAGGGCATGCAAAACCGGTTTTCCGGTTTTGCCCAAAACCGGAAATCGGCCAAAATTTTACGATTTTTGAAAACCGGTTTTGAGAGCCAAAACCGGAGCTCAGCTCCGGTTTTCCCATTGTTGAGTAACAATTAACATTTCGATTTTTATCAACATTGTTTTCGAACACTCTCAAAAAATAATTAATTTTGAGGCATCAAATGTATCCGAACCGACCGAACACAGCCTGCATCCACCCACTTACACGCTTCCCTCCACTACCCCCGGCCCCGCACCCGTAACCCGCCAGGCTGCGCCTGCGTTGTTGCAGTAATATACCCTTACCGGGAGTGCAAATGCGTGTCCGCCGCCCTCGCGTGCGACGCTAGGACAAAATGTGAGTATTTACTTAGTTATTAATTTACTATATTTTGTGTCTTTTAATGTACATTTATGTTGAGCTCGTGGATGAAACGACACAAAGGGCGCAATTACATCCAGTAGTTGCTGCGTTAGCCCGAATTATATTACATTATGGTTCACCACTTGTGACAGCAAGCAAGATTTAATTAAAACTTGTGTTTTATTATTCGTGTAATATAATCCCCGCACGTTGATATTGGGAAGGAACCTTGTCACAATAACAGCTGCGTGACGAATCCCGTCGCACAAAAGGAAACCTATTGGAGAGCAATTGGTGGCCAAGATGGCCGCCAATCCCAATATCAACGTGCGGGGACTATATAGATAATTTATCTTCAAAGTTACAAAAATGTTGATTTTTTTGGTAATTGTGGGTGGCTGTGTTTAATATTTGAAGATGCTGATTGTGTTTTCTATGTTTAAAATATACTTTTTATAGCAGCTTTAGCAGAGATAGCAGACTTTATAGGTACCAAAGATACCAAAAACTTACTTGTTGTTGATTTGATCTCAGTTAATTAATCTTTATACTATTATAAGTTCATTGTTATCTGTACAATTATTATGGTTTGGATTAAAAAGAAATGTATCATACAATTTGTTTTATTTGTAGACTTAGTGGGTATTTAAAAAAATGGTGTTTCTTTTTAAATTATACTACATTAGATTTTTTTTGCTAAAACCGGACCTAGCTCCGGTTTTCGGTTTTGGTCCCAAAAAAACGATGTTCAAAACCGGTTTTGATGACTTTCCGGTTTTGCATGCCCTACTTATAACTACATAAAACTTCTATCAAGAACATGCTAAGGCAATTTAGAACAAAACTAAAATTCATTTTTTTAACACCATCAAAATGTTAAGGTAAAAACCAGTTCATAAATGGTTCGATAGATGGCGTTGCGTAATGACGTCATTTTTTTAAAAGTCGATGTTAAGATTTTCCGTGCTTTCATGACCTACCGTGGTAAAGAACACTTATTGTGACGGACGGGAAACTACGGGACCCTACACTGAGCGTGGCCTGACACGCTCTTGGCCGGTTTTTAGGGTTCCGTAGTCAACTAGGAACCCTTATAGTTTCGCCATGTCTGTTTGTCCGTCCGTCCGTCCGTCCGTCCGTCCTCGCTTAATCTCTGTGACCGTTAGCACTAGAAAGCTGAAATTTGGTACCAATATGTATATCAATCACGCCGACAAAGTGGTAAAATAAAAATTGGAAAAAAATGTTTTATTAGGGTAGTCACCCTATATGTAAAGTGGGAAGTGTTTTTTTTTTAATTTCAACCCTAACGTGTGATATATTGTTGGAAAGGTATTTAAAAATGAATAGGGGTTTACTAAAATCATTTTTTGATAATGTCAATAATTTCGGAAATAATCGCTCCAAAAGTAAAAAACAATGTGTCCCCCCCCCTCTAACTTTTGAACCATAAGTTTAGAAAATATGAAAAAATCTGAAAAGTAGAACTTTATAAGGACTTTCTAGGAAAATTATTTTGAACTTGATTGACACAACAGTTTTTGTACAAAAAAGACAAAAAGTTGTACAAAATAATTTCTGGACTAAGTTTGTAGTATAATCGTATATGCAACCATTTTTTTTTAACTTCGTTTACATATTTTATTATCCTGAACGTATCTTTTTTCAAACAAAAAAGAATTATTGAAATCGGTTCTCGCAATCCAAAATTACCACCGAAAACTTCTTGCACGTCTTTGTATTAATAAAATTAGTAACCCAATTCCCCGAGAGATGGCGCTGTAGGTACTTATTACATTGGATCGGGTATTACCGAATTGTTCGGTTGGTCTCTCCTTGGCATTGGCGGTATCTTATAACTACATAAAACTTCTATCAAGAACATGCTAAGGCAATTTAGAACAAAACTAAAATTCATTTTTTTAACACCATCAAAATGTTTAGGTAAAAACCAGTTCATAAATGGTTCGATAGATGGCGTTGCGTAATGACGTCATTTTTTTAAAAGTCGATGTTAAGATTTTCCGTGCTTTCATGACCTACCGTGGTAAAGAATACTTATTGTGACGGACAGGAAACTACGGAACCCTACACTGAGCGTGGCCTGACACGCTCTTGGCCGGTTTTTTATATTATAAATATGCACACCAACAGCATTGCATTGCCATATACGTATTAAAATAAACTAACATCTAAAAACGGCGTTTAAACATTTTATAAATGTAACTATTCTGCAGCTGATCCACTATAAAAATAAGATCATAAAGTTTAATAAAGATAGAAATACAATACATCATCTTCCGATGCTGTTGGCTCCAGGGCCAACAATGTATGTGCGCAGAGCAACGTTCTTTATTTAAACCCATGACCTTTCCTCAGCGTATCATACGTGGACGCTCGCGTAGAAGCGTTCCTGAAGAAGTTCACGCGGGACATGAAGCGTCTCACGGAGAAGACGTTAGCCGCGACCAAGCACTCGCTCGTGCAGCTCAAGCATACTACCGACTACGAGCTGAAAGAGGAGGTGAGTTCATATAACATGTGTAGCTAAGTTTTTAGTCATTAATTTACTATGTCTTGTTGACAAAAATATGGAACATTGCTTCTATATTGCTTTTGACGACACGGTTGGCGCAGTGGCTGAGCGATAGACTTCTGCGCTGCGTGTCGCGGGTTCGATCCCCACACGGATCAAATACTTGTATAGCCTACAGATAGTTATTCCGGGTCTGGCTGTTTGTGTATGTGAGTTTAAATGTTTGTAAACGCACCCACGATACAGGAGTAATTCCAAGAGTGGGGCAACGTTTTTTTTAAAATAATATATAATATTTTTATAAATATAATTCATATTATTTTCGCTGTAGCATGGTGCGGGTGACATTAGATGAAAAGATATGTTTAGTGCTTCATAGTAATACATCTTAACACTAAACATGTCTGTGGGTCCTATACGGCTATGATATTAAGAGTAAAGCCTTAAAGGCTTACAGTCATGGTCAGAAATGGAGGTTACGGTCCAGATTGAAGTGGAATGGTACATTTACTAATGGCACCCGCACCACACTACAGCGAAAACTGTGTTTACTTCTTTTTGAAGCTGACTGTACATCCAGATTTCTCAACACAAGTATTGACTCTTCAGTCCCGAAAATCGAACCCTAGACCTTATGTGTAGCAGAAGCGCTTAATCACAACACACACAATCACACAGCACACTCAAAATACATGACAGGACATTACATTAAGACAGAAGAGCACAAAGGTACAGCTTATTTCATTAGAAATTTCTTCCAGCAGACCAGCAAGAGGAAAGTTGGATAAGATATGTAGACGCAGTGTGTGGAAAAGATAAAACAAGAAAATTTTAAATTATCAGCCATATTATAAACATACATAGAAATAATACACATATAAATACTGAGATTATGTCAACCAAAAAGGAAAACTTTTTTGCAAAAAATAAAATCGCCATAAAAAAAAACTAAAAAGTGGACTTCAAATTTTTTTTTTAGAAGTCTATAATTTTTTAAAAAAAAGTTTTTTATTTCAGCATTTTTAGTTTTGGTATTATGATCTATATCTCTTATTTTTTATCGAGTATTCATTTTCCATTGTTACTAAAAGATTAGCAGATCACCCATATAGACATAGAGACAAAATATGTATTATAGACGATAACTCATAAACTACCTAAGCAATTTAAATAAAATTGAAATGGGAAGCGACAGCTTTCTAATAAAATAAGAATCATCAAAATACAAAAAAAAAACATACAGTCAAATAAGAGAAACTCTTCCTTTTTTTTGAAGTTGGTTAAAAATATATAAACTAAAACTGTTTGTTCCAGGTTGAGAGAAACTGGCGAGAAATTATAAGCAGGGAATACATGTTCCACCGATTGTTTTTGGAGGTAAGACAATACATCATCTCTATATCATAAAGACGGAAGTCCACCGCAGCGCACGGAGAGCCATCTCGTGGTATACGGGTACACTACAGTTTTACGTGTACACTATACACTACACTCGTGAGTTAATATTCGTGTAATAGCGTCTCCTGCACTGCAAACGTAGACTCCGTTGTCAGACACTTAAGCCCACCTTTTGAGTCTCAACATGATAACACTGCATGCAACTTTGTTACTGATATTTTCAATTTTTTTATCTTTTTTTGTTTATTTACCTAACATAACATTACGTCTGTAATCCCCTAAGGGTTAGGCAGAGGTGTAATGTAGGTGTACTATTAAGTACACCGGGTACGTAATAGTACACCCACATTTCGCCGGTTAAGTTTTAGTCCCATGTAATATAGGCCGAGCCTGGCTGGAGCTGAGATATTCCTGATGGAAAAACCCAAAAACACTGCCCGACATAGGAATCGAACCTACGACCGCTTGAGACCACTAGACCAACGAGGCAGTCATTATTATTATTATTAACTAGCTGGCGCCCGCGGCTTCGCCCACGTGATATCGAAAAGAAAACTATCTTATGTGTTGTTCCAGACTACAATCTACCTCTGTGCCTAATTTTATCAAGATTCGTTCAGCCGTTTTGATGTGAAAGAGTAACAAACATCCATCCATCCATCCATTCATTATTAGTAGGATTAACCGTGATTCTGTTAATAGGCTGACGCGATACAAAAGATCAAGCTGGCAGACGTCAAGACCTGGGTCGACGATCATCTCCCGACAGGAAACAAGTCCAAGTTCAGGAAACTGTCTGTTCAGGTATGTGGCGTGGTTTTGTATGGACAACACAGTCATACACACTGGCTGTCTGCTAGTGTGTTGGCCGCACTGGGACTATTAATCATCAGTGCTTTCAAAAACTTTGGTGAAAACATCGCGAAGTATTTATTTTTCGCGTGATTAGGGCTGTAACTTGTATTTACATGCCGTCAACAAATATCTGTCAGGCATGCTGGTTTTCTCAGGATGTTTTCCTATATCGAAGCAAGTGAAAATTATACACATTGCGCACATCAATCCGAGCCCTTATGACTTGGCAGTCCTATGGTTATTATTATAATAACTTACGACATAAACGGCCATATCTGTTGTTTGTGTAGACTTAGAGGGTCGTTTTTCACAGCACAAAGGAGTCGTAGTAGACTTTAGTATTTCAACTCGATACTTCCACGCGTTTCCGAGATAAAGAAACAGACAGACGAACGACAAAGTGATCCTATAGAGGTTCCGTCTTTTCCTTTTGAGGTACGGAACCCTAAAAATAACTTAAAACTTTTTGACGACACGGTTGGCTCAGTGGTTAAGCGGTTGACTGCTGTGCTACGTGTCGCGAGTTCGATCCCCGCACGGAACAAATATTTGTATGGCCTACTGATAGTTGTTTCGGGTCTTGCTGTTTGTGTATGTGAATTTGAATGTTTGTAAACGCACCCACGATACAGGAGAAATTCCTAGTGGGGCCAACGTTTTATTAAAAAAAAAACAAGTAATATTTGCTATTTCTTCTTCAGGTCATGGGCCACAAAGCGAGCAACGAAACATCTTTAGACAACGCCTCAAAGAAACTCTACGAGCTAACGTACTTAGACGCGAGTCAGCCAATCGGAGACACCAGCGAGAACAACGCCGACTTCATACCCGATATCAACACTTTCAAGGGCGACCTGCCTTTTATACACGTACCTAATAAGGTCGAGTTAGGAGAATGCTGAAAGCGATAGACCCGGTTACGGAGACTATCTAATCTGTTTAAAAATGTATTTGATTGCTGTTGGGTAGTTGATACCAATCAATTGACATACTTTTTATGAGCTGTCAAAACCTGATTCCTCCATTGGTTTTGTTCAGCAATAGCAACCTGTAATGTCACTGACTTGCCAAGTCGATGATTCAACTATTTAATGATTTCAAAACAACTACAAATAGAATTCTATCAATAACTAGTTGCTCAGATTTTACGGCTTAAGGCTATAGAGCCTTCATCGATAAAAGGCCTGTCCAACACTATTTTTTTTTAATTCGGTCCAAGCCGGTAAGCGCGTTACAATATATAGATAGATTTTTTTTTTTGGTTTTTTGGCCTAAAATAAGTGTTGTAGAAGCTAAACTTGGGTATAGGTATCAACTGCTTTACTTACCTAATCACAGCAGTCTAAACAGATTTAAGATGGAGACTACAAGGTAGCATAAATAGTTCAAAACAAAATTTGCGGGCTACTTTAGAATGTTACTTAGGCTTTGAGCAACCGGGTGCAAAAAAAAACAAAATGTTTAGGACTGTCTTGACAACATACAGTTACTAACACTATCTTCACTTTGTTGAGTCAGAAATAATTTGATGAACGATTTAACAAAAAATATTCAACTCCTGTTATTATCACATACAACTTTGACTAATTGATGATTCACTGCTTTTTGACGTGTAAGAGAGGCTCAGAATAGAATAAAATAATTAATAATAATGAACACCATACGAATAATATTCTCACAGAAAACATTTTACATAGGATGATACAATGTACGATTTGCGCAAAAAACGGGCTTTCTTTCTCAGATCAATACTGTCGTCCTTTAACAGTTATTCCACTTCAGACAACATTGTAATTTAAACTTTATCATCTTCTTGCCTTTTGTCCGATAGTACTTGGGGTTGGCATAGTATTTTGAATCTTCTAGTGTCTAAAATAAAGATCATACGAAAACAGATTTAAAAATAATTGTGACAGGGTATTAAACATACAACCGCCTGACGTGTATCAATCATTTTACTTTTAACTTCTTTCAAGTATCCAATGTCTTAATTTTTCTCATCTATCGCTACAGCTTAATTTAACATTTTTACTTGATATAGAGGACAATTTCTGTTTATAAAATATATTTCAAAATACTGTGGTAAAGAACGAGTGGATTATTCAGGGATATAAATATTTATATGATTTTTGACGATATGCGTCAAGTGGTTGTTTGAACGTCTAGATTTGATAATGGCATCAAGGCTAGTCCTACGTAGTCTTCACTTCAGTAAATATCTCCAACTAAGAAGTTGTTGTAAGGGTCTAACACAAAGTTTTGTTCATACCGAGGCGAACCTCGCAGAATATGGGACAAGCATCAGCCATGTTGATTGTGTCAACAAACTTTTATGGAGGTGTTGAAACTAACGCGACGACTCGCATGCCTTCCTAATAATTAAAACAAACGGTATGAAACTCCTCCCAAAGTTTGACAAGTATTCAAAGTTGCTTAGTGACAACCCCCCCCCCCCCCCTAATTGCTTGCGGTTGCTCACGTTTGATCACTGGTCCTTATGAACTAAATTCGCACGAATTAGCGATTCGCATTACCAAGTTTTATAACCACATAGCCTACTATTCGCAAGCTTTGTATGTGTCTAGATACCAGAGAAAAAGTAAATATTCGCTAAAAATATAGTCGAAAAACAGACACTCTTCATGTTTCGAATGATATGACATGCTTGGTCACATCTACCAAAGCTATGTAATGTAAAATATTAATGATAGACCTACCTACTTTATAAAAGTTTCTCTATTGTATTAAAATAAAACTAATTAAGGCATTAGGTAATATACCTATATTGTATATAAAAATATGAAATAGATACGTAATAAAAAAAATAGCGAAGTATATAAAATATCGAACAGATTGTAAATATTGTACTTAAACTTCTGCTAACTTGAGCAGAAACAAAACTACAATATCTTGGGTTTCGTAAAATTTTTATGAAATAAAGAATGACTGTCAAATTTATTATTTATAGTTTAAAATAAAATAGTCTCAATAGGACATAAATGTTTAATTTGTACTTGATATCCTATAATTCCATTTTGTTTTATTTTCAGCTTGAATTTAAACAGGTAATTTTTTAATCAGGTAACTTTTTAACAGGTAACTTTTTAACAAGCAACTTTTTAACAAGTAACTTTTTAACAGGTAACTTTTTAAACAGGTAACTTTTTAACAGGTATCTTTTTAACAGGTAACTTTTTACAGGCAACTTTTATAACATCTCGCCTGTAATGTTACATCCCCAAAGAGTTAGACAGAGGCCGGTGTACCTACTAGTTACTAGTTATCATCTTCCTGCTTTTGTCCCATTTTATTTGAGGTCGGCGCAACACGTTTTCTTCTTCCATGCTCCCCCTGTTAGACGTCACGGCATCATTTACTCCTTTCTCCGTCATATCATTCCTTACACCATCGATCTAATAAACTTTTTTAAATAAACAAACTCACAGTAAGAGTCGCTATTATGCTTTATCTAACTGATCAATAAAAAAAATATGCTGTTTATTTTTTATTTGAAATGTACAAAATAAATACATAAAGTTACACGTCACAGGACGACTCAGTAAACTATTTGTATCCTCCCGTCGAGGTCCTGTGTGACGACACGCTGTCTCCGCATGTAATTCTGGAGCATTTTGTAGTCGATATCAAACGTTTCCAAGTTCTGTCTGTTTTCAGATATCATCTGAAATAATAGAGAGCACATTGATATGGATGTCTTTAAGTGACCTTTCGATGTAGGAGGCAAACTCCGTAATTAAACAAAAACCCGGCCAAGTGCGAGCAGAACTTGCGCACCTAGGGTTCCGTACAAACTTGAGTAGACTTAGACTTAGAGGGATGATTTTTTCATAAAGTTTCAAGAGACCACAGACTTAAAAATATATTGTTTTTAATTTCAACCCAATACCTCCACGCGTTCCTGAGATAAAGGGTCTTGACAGACAGACGGACAACAAAGTGATCCTATGAAGGTTTAGTTATTATCTTTTTGAGATACGGAACTCGTAAAACGAAAAGTCCATACGCAGCTTGTAGTCCAATGTTAGACAGATATTGATCCCAAGGAATCAAAGGGGATTGCCCTTCGCGGTATTGAGCGTTGGAAACTGTATCTTGTTACGACTAGCTTCGCATGAATTTACATTGGGTCGTGCCTGTTAGCGCTGGCCCTAAAGTCAGAGGAGCTATTGGCTTGTTATCCCGCACAAACGTGAACGTAGATGGCGTTAGTAGAAGGAGATTGCGGGGACGAGGTCAATACTTTTAAAGTAACTGCAAACAGCACTAGCAAGGGATACATTTATAGTTATGCCTATGTTTAAATAAAAAAATACGTAAGAGGAAAGGGAGAGAGGGCGTTTACCCTGCAGTAAGACACAGACATCGCAATTATAAAATAATAAACAGTCATACCGTGTACCCGCCGCCGCCGTCACCGATGTAGTTCTGCGACAGCACCCGGTAGGTGGCGTTTTCGTCGAGCGGCAAGTAGCGCGGCACGTCGCACTCGATGCAGCGCACCGTCGCGGTCACGCGCGACCCGATCGGCTGCGACGCGTTGTAAGTGTTGCGCATGCCTGGGGACACCACGGCACTCATGAACCGGTGCAAGGATACGTGGAATCTAACGTAAAACTGCGCGCTTCGAAGCCGAACATTTCGGTGTACATCTCTCGCCTAAGAGGCAGAGAACATAGTAGAGTACTTGCGCCAAAGACTCAAGTACACGCCAAGAGTGCGACTTCCAAGCATGAGGAGGGTTTTTCCGGGACGTGCATAGTATTATTGGGTTTTTCCCATTTGGAATCTCAGTAGCAGCAGCCATTCAGCCTGAATTTATGCCAGTTTGACGGCAAAAGGCTCGCCCCTTATTAGGTACATGATGATGTTATATTTCTTTCGTCTACCATACCTGCGATCTGCAGCATGCGGCCGCTAGAGAAGCTTTCCTGCCAGTTGACACCGACGGAGAACTCCAGCGCCTCCAATAGGTACTTTCCCTGCAGTTCGTACACCTGCACGTAGTTCTCGAACGGGATCGCCATCAGTAGGGCTTCTGTTGTGACGTCTGTGAAACAGGATAAACATCGTGGATTATCAAGTAGGTGTTATTATGTGAGCCAGCGACAACAAATAAAAATCTACGGTTTTAAAAAAAATACAGCAAAGGTGCTGTAATTTTTTCCATCCATGATTTTGTAAAAATATTATGATTTAAAAGAGAAGTTGGAGAACGCCCATGTCGGCCCATGGAGTTTCTTGCCCATTCTTCTCCATAGAGATCTACGCTTTGGAACGGGCAACTACAGTACTTTCACAAGTTATTATGTGTTGTGACTGGGACTGTAGCAGCATCTTTTTGTTTACATGACATTCAAAAGTGCCTATTGAAATAAATGCTTTGAGTTGAGTTGATATGGCCTGTACAAAGGATGATATGGCCTGTGTAAAGGATGTTATGGCTAGAAAGGACCTTTCTGACTTGTGTGATGTAATTACGAATAAACTAAGACATGCTGCGTCGACCAGCTATAAATTGAGATAAGGCCAGGAGAAAGATTACGTTTTGGAAAAATATGAAACATTAGATACAATCGATTCAATTAGGACCACAACTTTTAAACTATTCAATAGCACCTATACCTCCGGGTTGCCGGTTGTTCGAAAGAGAAACCGCGGTCCAGGAACATAAAGCGCAATAGAAGGAACATTGGTGGGTTTTAGTTAGTACAACTCTGCCACTTCCCCCCGCTCCGCCCAAAGCGGGAAGTTATTTGATGATTTCCCATTCGCAAAAAATAACAAAATGCACCTATACATGTTCAAAGCTCGTCACATAGTCATTCAAAAATTAACTTTAGTTATAACAGTATAAAGTTCATCGAAGTATTTTAGTTAAAAGTGTACCTCCAGGGTTGATTTGCACTCGCAGTCCACCGGTATTGATGAGACACACGTGTGCGTGGTTCCACGCCGAGCCCGTCGCATAAGGTATCATCTGTAACAACGTTCAACTTGTTGGAAGCAATCTGCCGCGATTTCAGTCGCGTCTCTGTTACTTACAAATAATACAGCTTTTTAATTGTGAAAGAATTTTTCCAATCCTTTGTGAGAGTGCCCAGCCTTCATACAAAAATATTAAAAAAACCTAAAATGGCAAAAATGAAGCAGGGCAGAATATTGAAACCGTGTGAATCTAGAGAGAACGTTGTTTACCTCGTCGAGGAAGCCGTCGCAGGCCCAGCTGCCGAGGTTGCACTCCCCGCTCGAGCACCACGACCGGTTGAGCGTGACGCGCGACACGCCCAGCACCTCCTTCCCCACGGCGTCTACTTGCTCTCGCCACGGCTCCAGTAATGCCAGCATTTCGGGATCTACAATACATGTCAAATATTTAGTGTAACCGCAAATGGAAATTGTACGTGAAAATTAGCATGTTTTCCGCGATTTTAACGTTACGTCAACCCGATCACAATCACCATGCAGGATGCAATCAAAACAATAGGTTTGGGTGGTCGCGGATAAGGGATGCACAAAACTCAACAGTGGGTGACAGCGGGGGAAATAATGATGATTGTATTTCTAAAATCATACTAGTTGAAAAGAAGGACCTAAAGATATCACCAAAACTTGGGGTTGGGTCACTTATGACGAGGTCGGGTAAAGGATGGGAGGGGTTTAAAAACACTTTTTCCTAAAGTTCTTACTTACTGGATGTAGAGATAACTACCTAATTAAACAAACTTGGATATAATAAGCTCTCAGCTGATTTTAGGGTTGTCGCACGGAGTTCGTACAAAAAAAAAGTAAAATATATTTTTCTCTAAAAGTAAGTATAGCACTTGAGAACTTGGGAACATGCACAAAGACTGCTAATCACCTTAGCTGTATGCCCCTTTATTTATTTTATTTATTTATTTAGGTTAACCAACAATTGTTTACACGTTACATTTCATTTAAAATTACACCAGATACAATTATAAGTGCAACAATTACTTACAGGCTAACACCGCATGCATAAATTTTCTTAAATTATACATCCTTACTAATATTATAAAAGCGAAAGTGAGTTTGTTTGTTTATTTGTTTGTTTGTTTGTTACCTCTTCACGCTTTAATGGCTAAACCAATTTTGATGAATTTTGGTACAGAGATAGTTGGGAACCAGGAGACGGACATAGGCTGATTTTTATAAAAAAAAAGTGGGATATGAGTGAGAACGAGGGAAGAAAAGGAAAAACTTAACGTTGCTATTACAAATCAATCAGGCGCAAGAGCAAAAACTGCAGGTCTGCTTGGTGTGTTATACCCAATTTAACGCGAGCGAAGCCGCGGGCGAAAGCTAGTTTTATAATAAATTAATAATAGGAATGAATTGTATTTTGGCAATCAGGCAATTTAATATTAATATTAAATCTAAATAATCAAATTAAATGAAAATATAATGATTTCAGTATAAAATAACACATAAAATAAACTAAAATTAAATTCAATTCAATATTTGGTTTACATTAAATTAACAACTCACATTATGTCTTGCTTGCGCGAATAGTATTCGATAATGAATTTACAAAATTTTGTCTTGCTATCGTGGTGAATGTCGATCAGGTCACTACAACTGTTTAATATTTTACATAATCGCGGTATTGGTGAGTTGGCGCCTAGGACAGTTCTACGCAAGGGCGGGTAAAGCGGAGTGATGGGGTTTCGAGGATAGCGGGTCGGGGCACGAAACTTGAGGAGACTCAGTAACTGAGGACAGTCTATCTGCTTTCTGAGGAGTTTGTATAAAAACAAGGCATCCATGACTTCTCTGCGTGTCGATACCGAAAGCATCTCAAAAGTTTTCAGTCGGGACACATAAGAGGGCAGCTGTTTGCATTTCCCTCTGGAAAAAGCAAGGTGCCATAGGAAACGTTTTTGGACCCTTTCTAAGAGAAGTTTATGAGTGGCATAGTGTGGCCTCCATACGACACTACAATACTCCAGTATGCTTTGGACAAGGCTTTTATAAAGCAATATTTTAGTGCTAACGTGTTTGAAACCCTTAGTATTACGTAGTACAAATCCCAACATTCTGGAAGCTTTTTTAATAGTAGTTTCAATGTGGGGGATAAAAGTAACTTTTTTGTCAAATTGCACTCCTAGGTCCCTAATAGTTTAGACTTCATGAACTTTATGTTTGGTTCTATAACCAAACATAAAATTCATGAAGTTGAAACTCCTCTACAACGACTCTGAAACTACTCTATAGTAGTTCGAATTGATAGGGTGTAGGTACTTAAATGTTATTACTCTTTTTTTACACGTTGTATAAATAGTATTATTAAATTCGGTCTTTTTAGGGTTCCGTCTGTCTGTCTGTCTGTCTATCAACACTTTTTATCTAGGGATAGCATTGAGGTATCTGCTTCAATTAAAACCATATACTCAGGATCTGTGGTCCCTTGGAGCTGTGAAAAAAACAACCCTCTAAGTCTACGCAGTGAAAAGATATGGCCGTTTGTGTCGCAAGTTTTTACGGAACCCACGATATGCATGTATTAAGTAAGGTTGGTAAACGGATGTGTTTACGTGTGCTTAGAATTTTGTTGAAAAAATGAGGAGATTCAAGTTTTTGTGATAGTTTTTACCTTGCACTATAGAAGTGCCCAAGAAGACAGGCTCGCCCTTCCAGTCCTGCACCACGCCCTGGGCGTCGATAAAGAACTTGATGTTGCCGAGGTACCTCGTGTAGCATGATGCTTGCACTATCGGGATCTGAGGGTATAAGTTTTAATTTGACAGACAGGATTAAGTCTTTATTAACGTAGAAAAACGTCTTTGTAAGTCGTCGTCTAGCCTGCACTATCAAAGGTTTGATCAGACCACTACAATTCCATTTTTTTAATTCATCGTAATTGAATGGAACGGCACGGTTGGCGCAGTGGCTGAGCGATCGACCGCTGCGCTGCGTGTTGCGGGTTCGATCCCCGCACGGAACAAATATTTCTATGGCCTACAGATAGTTGTTCCGGTTCTGGCTGTTTGTGTATGTGAGTTTAAATGTTGTAAACTCACCCACGATACAGGAGAAATTCATAGTGGGGTGCAAATGGTTTCTTACCCTATGTCCATCATTCCGTGTGACGACCGTGGGGTAGTCTCCTAGTGCGGTGTCTCCGTTGGGCGTCTCTCCGGTGAACAGCAGCGTATGAGAGTGAGCGCCCACTATTATGTCCACTGTTGGGGAAACGCGCTGCGCTAGTTGACTAAAAACACCATTAGGTAAGTAGGCAAGTATAAATGTCGCAGAAAGCCGTGGTATAGTTATATCCCTAAGAAAAACTAGGACGGAGGGTTTCGTACAAACTTACGACACAAACGGCCATAACTTTTGAAAGGGTTGATTATTTCACAGCTCCAAAGTACAGATTTGAGTATGTATATGGTTTATTTTTATTTTATTTTTATTCAAATGGAACAGCAAACAGCTACAATATAAAACATAAACATCATATAAATATACAAGACTTATTGACAATATTGCAGCCCACAACGCTGTTCACAGATTAATTAAAAGCATACATAAAAATTTTATTCTTTGTTTATATTATGGTTAATTTCAACTTGCGTTACTGTGATAAAGGTGACAGACGTACGGAAAACAACATGATCCCATTAGGGTTCTGTTCTGTTCTTTTGAGGTACGGAACCCTAAAAAATGATTTTAAGTTTCATTATTTCACTAAATTAGTCAAGCAAGATATGTCGCATTAATATTTAAATTTTCCAAGATACAGCTAAATCCGTAGGTATACATATAATCATATCAAAGCTATAACTATGTTTCTGCGATATATTCACTGTGTACCAACGACCTTATAAAAAAAAACATAAAACAATTATCCAGCTATGATGAAACTGTTGTTTGAATGCAACTTGCCTACCTATGTATGATGTCAAAACAATGTAACCTGCTAAGGTTAAATACTTACATGTCACTGGTGTACCCGATGTGGGACAACACTATGATGATGTCGACCCCCATAGACGTCAGCAGCGCTGCCTCGCGGTTCACTGCCTCTAACTCGTCTTCCATTATCACTTGGCCGATCGGCGCGGAAAACTGAAACAGTTCTCTTTAATCTTATCCCTCAAGCCCTCAAATGGTTATACAAAGGTCTCATGTAAAAAAGGGGGAGTTTGTTTACTCTCGTTAGGCACGAATCCAGGTTTGTACACAGTTTGGGCCCAGGAATAGAACTCAGCCCCAAGATTTCACGTTAAGCACTTTCATACACCACTTTGATAATCGTCCAGGATTCTCAGAAAAATCTGACAACAATCTGTGGGTTATGTTGTGTTTTTTCAATATTTTCATTTCTTGCACCTAGTTCTTGAATCTACAACTACCAACTTAGTAGTCCTCGCGCGCATGTATGAGTGGCGCGCGGAGGCACTACACCGGGGAGAAACTCCGCTGTCGCGGCAAATTGCCGCTCAGCGGACAGACAGACCTCCGGTGCGATCTCATGGTGGCATGGAGAGAGCGACTGCAACCCCGTGCAGGGCATGCCACAATAGTGGCGGTAAGTCCCCTTTGAGGAGGTGCTGGAGAGATGCCATGGCGTCCTCACCTTCCGCCTGAACGGAAGTTTCGGGAGGTTCCTGCACATAATCAGGCAGCGGAAACGACCGGGTGTCAACATTGTGACGATCGCCCGGAGGACACGGTGGAGCACACAGTAGTGGCTGCCCAGATAGATAGATAGATAGATAGAATATTCTTTATTATGTACACCATACAAGTAACAAGAATAACACAAGACAAACTTATAAATAGGGTGACGCAATGGGCGGTCTTATCGCTAAAAGCGATCTTTTCAAGACAACCTTTGGATGGATTTACAAGAGGAGAAACAGTACTGCAGGTAGTCTGTGGCGTAACATTTTTCAAAATAAATTTTATTTTTTCGCCCAGCCTGGGCGGAGCACCACCGTGCCCTCGTAGAGGCAACTGGCGGCGGCGAACTCTCGCGTCCGGCCCTGGTTCAGTCCATGGTCCGGAGCGAGAGGGAATGGGAAGCGGTCACCTCCTGCGAAGCAGTCATGCTAGCGATGGAGGTGGCCGGGCGTTTGAGGGAGAGAACCTCAAACCAACCCAGCCGCCGCGGGAGTCGCCCCGGGCGCAGCGAGACGACTCCCGGCCGCCGTAGATGCCTGTTGGCCTGTTGACGGTGAGCAATAGGTAGGTAGCTCACCGTCCGTCCGTCTATTGACGACAGGCCGTGTCGACGGCGCGTTAGTGTTCCACGCGCGACTCAAAGTCAGCTTTCGAACAGTTATTTTAACATTTGGTAAAGTTAAAATAACAAGTTGACAAATAATTAAATAAATGATGATGAAGCTAGTTACCGTTTGCAGCAGCACCCCAATAATCCCGATCCTCCGATCCTTGCGCGTGATGATGATGTGGTTCTTGATGTAAGGTGTCATGGTGGGCTCCAATGTCGTGTTGACGTTGGCGCCCAGCATTGGTGAGTTCAAACTTTCCAGGTACGGCACCAGGCCACCTACACCGTTGTCAAACTCATGGTTACCCAATACCTGGAATAAAATGACTAATGTATCTATTATTAACTTTTTTTGCGTTTTCCTTACTGCGATTGGCTTTATAGAAATAAATAGATGGATTTTTCATCAACACCATAGCCACATTGAGTTTCTGAAACGTTATTGAGTACTTGACGTTTTCAGTAACACTAACAGCAGATGCCGTTACATCTAAGTTCATAACTACATAATTATTGCGCTATTTTCTTAATTATTTGTCATATTATACATACCGATGCCCCCAATCAGTAAACAGAAAACACAAAAATTACAGGAAAAACGATTTAGTCTTTTTGTTGAATATCTTTTATAGCGTGGTAATACATCATAATTAAAGTTATGTTTTTGTCAATGCCAATATGGATTTATCTATTACTTAATAATCATCCTTGAAATGTTGGAAAATATAATTATATTACAGGAAATATTTTGAAAATATATAAAAGTGCATATCTTCGCCATTATCATTAGGAAAAAAATACTAAGGCGTATTCCTGTCCGGAGATGCCCAATTTGTCATAACAGCTTACATGACTGACTTGTTTAGGGCATCGATAAATAAATAATAAATAACATTATCTTCTATAATCTGGTACCTGACTGACCTGATCTGACTTTCATTCAAGCGGCTTGTCCTTATAATCTACTTCACTTCATGATGTTAGTGTTTCTGAGTAGTCTGCTTGTCTTACGATTGTATTATTTCCCTACAGCCACGCCACACCTCAACCGTGTAGTGCAGTAGATTGAAAAGGTTCTGCACTGAGGGTTGAGGTGTGGCGAGCTATCCATGGAGTAACTTAGTGTTAGTAAAAACGTGATTTGTTTCCTCTGGCATCACTTACATGAGCATCATGTGGCAACAAATTCATGAAATACTGGCTGACTTCCCAGTGCAGGAAGTTAAACCAGATTGTGCCCTGGAAAGTGTCTCCGCCGTTCAATAGGATGGAGTCGCGCTCCGCCTCGAAAGCCTGTTTCACGGCTGTGTACAGGCGTGCGAAGCCCCCGACGCAGGGGTTCTCTGCAGGCACGCATACTGTTCCTTGCGGGCTCACTTCGTCGAAACTGGAATGGGGGGATTTATTTACCAAGCTTGGTTTTTGTAGGTTCCCTTATATTTATGTGTTGGTACGTTATCTTGATTGAAGAGAGGGATGGGGTTATATGTATGTGCTTGCCAATACTGTTGCCGGTACGGTTGGCCCAGTGGCTGAGCGATCGACTGCTGCGCTACACCTCGCGCGTTCGAACCCCGCACGGAACAAATATTTGTATGACCTACAGATAGTTGTTCCGGGTCTGGCTGTTTGTGTATGTGAGTTTTAATATTTTTAAACGCACCCAGAGAAATTCCTAGCGTGGGGCAACGTGTTATTTAAAAGAAAAACTAGCATTAGATACGCAAGTAAATTAAAAACGATAATAACGTTATCACTTTCTATCTCAGCTTCAAGTGCAAAATAATATATCTACGTACGTAATCTTCAAAGTCATGATTAGGCTTAATAATTCGCTATTAATCAAAAGTCATAAAACAAATTAAATATTAATGATGTCAGTAGTGGCGGATTATCTGATATTACGATCGATACGATGCACGCAGCCACTTCCTATACCTTTACCTATATCTACCCTCAAAGAGAGGCATGGCCCATCTGTAAGTGCCTGAATGCCTCCAGACTCTTCCACCTCTTTGGAAGTTGAACACCAGCAGGTTGTGGGAGCTGTGTCGAAGATAATCTCCACCTCGTATACTGCCTTCTGAGACCCAACACATCAAATTGACCTCTCTGCCAGGAAATAAAGGTATACTGTCATACCATCGACACGAAGAAGAAAAATCCGGCCAAGAGCGAGTTTGACTAATATCGGCAATATATTTGACTGCGTAAACTTTGTAGGTTGATTTCACAGCTCCGTAGGACGTAGAATTGAGTTTATGGTTTCGATTTCAACTCGATACCTCTACGCGCTTCCGAGACAAAGGGTCTTGACAGACAGACAGAGAGACAATAAAGTCATCCAGTAAGGGTTCCGTTTTTTTCCTTTTGAGGTACAGAGCCCTTCATATTTTCTACTTTGGCAGCTGTCAGTGGCGTGCCTGTGGGTCAATATTCCGGCAAGTCCATAAGGCAAACAGATTATTTGGAAGCCATTTTAAGCAAGCCAGGCTTTTAAGCTTGTATGAAAGTACCGCCACTGGCAGCTGTGTATTTATGTAGTTAAATGACATGTGACGGCAATAAACATATTTTTATTAAAATTAATAGCACAGTAATCTCTACTGATTGAAGCAGTTTCCCGTATTTTAGCCTCCGGAAAACACCAATTTTCCAATTCGCTTGACTTTGTCGCTCAATTGTGGTTGCATGCAATAAGTTATACGTAATACCTATAACAATGAGGTATTAATTTGAACTTAAATAATATCTTCACCTAGGTACCTACTACATAATATTATTACTTACTTTTGAATTACTAGATAATAATAACCGCCACCTTACGCCGCATCATCACTTCTCATCAGACTAGTTGCAAGAGCAACACCGAGGGGGTGTTGCTCTTGGCCGGTTTTTTTATTTCCGTACATATTTGCGACATAAATAACCATATCGTTTGACTGCGTAGACTGAGATATGTTTTTTTCACAACTCCAAGGGTCCAAAGACAATAGATTACTTATAGTTTTAATTTCAACTCGATAGCTCCACGAGTTCAAGAGATAAATGGTTTGTCAGACATACAGACAGACGGTCAACAAAGTGATCCTAAAAGGGTAGGTACCGTTTTTTTTTAACGTTCCCCCACACTAAGATTTCTCCTATAACGTGGGTGCGTTTACAAACATTTAAACTCACATACACAAACAGCCAGAACCGAAACAACTATCTGTAGGCCATACAAATATTTGTTCCGTGCGGGGATCGAAACCGCGACACGCAGCGCACTAGTCGATCGCTTAGCAACTGCGCCAACCGTGCTGTCCAATATTTCCTTTTGAGGCTACCGGAACTGGATTTGTTGTGCAGAATAAAGTACCTACCTATTGTAAAGGTACCTCGTTATCCTTACTATTCCTTACTATAATATTATAAAAGCGAAAGTGAGTTTGTTTGTATGTTTGTTACCTCTTCACGTCTAAATGGCAAAACCAATTTTGATGAATTTTGGTACAGAGATAGTTGGGACCCTGGAGACGGACATAGGCTAATATTTAGGCTTTTTTTTAAAAAAGAAACGAGTGAAAAATGAGGGAGAAAGAGGGAAAAAAGGGAAAACTTAGCATTGCTATTACAATAAATAAGGCGCTAGGGCAAAAACTACAGGTGGCAGGTACCTGCAAATCAGGAAAGGGGAACTGTCTTATCCCGAATTTAACGCGAGCGAAAGCTAGTTGTTAATAAAACAACGATCTTGCTTTTGCCCTCTATGACAGTTCAATTTCTAAAACAAAATAAAATACGCGCTTCGGGCGTGGAGTTGTTGACACACACACATACAATAGACCACAATTATAAATAGGTCCCTAAATAAACCTTTTCTATTGCAAATAATAAGCGATGTCCACAAAAAATACTAAAAGATGTAGAAAATAACTTCGCTTCCGGAAGTCTGTGACTTTTTGTTTCTTTCATTGACTTTTTTTTTTGAAAATTCATGAATTGTTAATCAGTTATTACAACTCCGCGAGCCATGAACATTAAAAAAAATCAGGTAATTCGGAATTTTAACGGATATCAGATCACGGAATTGAGTTAACAAGTATTAAAAAGAGGCGAATTGAAAACCTTCTCTTTATCAAAAGTCAGTTAAAAAAAACAAAAAATATAAGTATAGGTTACTTACTGCGCGTGGAAATCATTGAAATGCACTATATTTAGCTCGTACAGGCCGTCGTTCTGGGCCAGCACCCCGCTGGCCAGTAGCGGGAGCACCCACAGAATTCGCACCATGTTGGTCCAGCGCTAACGCCACACCACACCAAGCTCCACCAGCGAGCCTAGACTATCGTGCCAATGGAACGTATCAAATAATACCAGCATTAATTGATTACATTATCTTAACGCCAAAGATTGTCTAATTTCCTGATGTTTTCGCAAGCTAGCGTGTTTGTGATATTGTATTAGCTGGTTGCTTTTTTGCAGGCCCTCCATAGATTTTTGACGATTTTTAAGTCCTGGATTCTCTAAGCACGAAATTCGTAGTTTCGGCTGAAGTTATGGTCGTGACTTGCTGATATAAAATAAGTTAGGGGCCGAACTAAGAATGAACAGTTGTCCCTACTCCCAATGGGATTTCAAAACTCACGAATCGGAATTAATAGGGAATACCTAGGGTTCGAACAACCCTACAAAAAAAAGTTGATTCATTGGAAAAATATTTTTACAGTGTTAATGAATTTGAGTCTTATATTGACGAAGGAGAGTAATGTGAAGGAATTTAATTTATAATTTTAGTTATTTTTCTTTTTAATTTTTTTTTTTGTTAATAATCTTACTTTGACATTATAAAATATTAATGTAATATGACATTAAATCATTGCACTTATATTCAGACATTTATAACAATAATATGGTTAACAAATGATGTAAAATTGTGACACTTTTCATAACCCCGGTAGGCGGTGGTCCTGGCAAGCCCCTCTGCTTTGCTGATATCTCTTTAAGGCGCGTGTAGAACCCGAACGCACCGTCGACACGTTCTGTCGTCACTAGATAGACGGACGGTGAGCTACCCATTGCTCATCGTCATTTCGAAGTTTCTGTTGAAATCCCATGAAGTAGAGTGCGAGCCAATTGCCGTAAGCCGGGCTAAATTCCATACTCTGTGGCTGCTACCTACTAAGAAATTCCTGATGAAAAAAACCCAATAACACCTTACCCATCCTAGGAATCAACACCAGGACTTTATGCTTTATGTTGGGTTAATAACACCTATTCAAGTGAATTACGATGATAGTGTCAAGGTGGCCATTTGTTTCGTACCAAATTAAAGTTTAAATTCGTTACTGAACCGTGTATTTTTTTTTTTTAAAACGTTGCCCCACACTATGAATTTCTCCTGTATCGTGGGTGCGTTTACAAATATTTAAACTCACATACACAAACACCCAGACCCGAAACAACTATCTGCAGGTCATATAAATATTTGTTCCGTGCGGGAATCGAACCCGCGACACGCAGCACAGCAGTCGATCGCTCTGCCACTGCGCCAACCGTGCCGTCAAAATTAAATCTAACTGCCATTTTTGCTTTAACTCTGGACGCTCTTAATGTGAACGTTTAACTACATCGTTTTCACATATTTGTATTTTTATCTCAATGAAATTATTGTCATGGTTAAGTTAATCATTCATGCCCATTCTTCTCCATAGAGATCAACACTTTAAATGGCAACTACAGTGTGTAGCTTCATTATTTTGTTTCTTGACATTCAAGTGCCTTTAATGGTATAATTGAAACAAATAAATTTTGACGGCACGGTGGTGTCTGAGCGATCGACTGCTGCGCTGCGTGTCACGGGTTCGATTTTCGCACGGAACAAATATTTGTATGAATTGCAGATAGTTGTTTCGGGTCTGGCTGTTTGTGTATGTGAGTTTAAATGTTTGTAAACGCACCTACGATACATGGGAAATTCCTAGTGTGGGGCAACATTTATTTTTAAAATATGCTTTGAGCGTTGCATATTTTGTTCATCATCATCATTTTCCTGCCCTTGTCCCATTCTATTTGGGGTCGGCGCAACACGTTTTCTTCTTCCATTCTCCCCTATCAGACGTCACGGCATCATTTACTCCTTTCTCCTTCATATCATTCCTTACACAATCCATCCATCTTTTCTTTGGCCTTCCTCTCGCTCTCCGTCCATCAACATTCAGATTCATCACTCTTTTAGTCACATGTTCTTCATCCCTCCTCATTACATGTCCATACCAAGACAAACGACTCCCTTTCAATTTTTCTGTAACAGGCGCAACTTTCAAACTTCCTCGAATATATTCATTCCTTACTTTATCCATTCTTGTCACTCCACACATCCATCTCAACATTCTCATCTCCGCTACATGCAATCGTTTTTCATCCACATTTTTTACAGCCCAGCATTCTGACCCATACAGTACAACAGGCAGGTCTAATCACGGACTTATATATTTTCCCCTTTAACTTGAGGGGCATCCGTGGGTCACAAGTTGTTCCAGTGACCTGTCGCCATTTCATCCATCCTGCGTTGATCCGGTGCGTTACGTCTCGGTCTACTTCGCCATCCCCTTGGACAAGCGACCCGAGGTACCGGAAGTTGGAGCAGATCGGTATAGGCGTTCCGGCAAGGGTTATGGGCACAGGACTGGAGAGAACGCCGAAATCGCAGAACAAGTATTCTGTTTTAGTTCTGCTTAATTTCAGGCCAACATTCTCCAGTCTTTGCCACCACACTTCCAATCTCTTTCCAATCTTCCAAACGCTCTGGACCTCTTGGCCGCTCTCGGCAACCAACACAATGTCATCGGCAAACAGCATGCACCAGGGAGCCTCTTCCTGGAAGGAAGAGGTAAGGGCTAAGAGCCGACCCTTGGTGCAGACCGACAGCCACATTGAAGGTGCCGGTAGTGCCCGCTGTGGACCGGACTTGGGTACTGCATCGACTGTACATCGCACGAATCAACTGCACATACTTCCCAGGCACACCTTTCTCCTTAAGAGCCCACCACAAAACCGCTCGCGGTACCCGGTCGTATGCCTTTTCGAGGTCGATGAACACCATGTGCACGTTGCGTTGCATATTTTGTTATTGATCAAAAATGCAAAAAAGGAAGCGTTTAAAAAATTCTATACTCATAATATCAATATGTTTGTAATCGTAAATTGTTATCATCGAATTTAAGTTATTTTTTATCATTAAATTTGTAGTCAATATATCTTAGATCGTGTAATTATCACAATTACCTTTGGTAAATAGGTAGGTTAAATTAAATAATGATGTAAGTATACTACTTCAAATTTTACTTTCACAGTAGTAAACAAATGTGTTTCTGTAAAAACAACCTTAAAAGCAACATCAACGTTCCGTTTACGATGCAACTTCACACATTTGTTTGTCTTTCTCCATGATGATAATAATTCTGAATAAATAAATAAATAAACCGTCATAAAGTTCTTATTCAATAGAATTGATATCTTTTTATTGGTGTATAGCGCGTAAATTAATAGTGATAACGATTACACTAATAATTTACATTCAATATTTCACGATAAAATAATCTTTCGCAAACTAAGCTAATCTTATTAACCATTTGGAATTTAAAAACATAAGTTATTAACAAAAACAAGGGATTAAAATTAAACGAATAATAGTTTTTAAACATTTATTCAACTAATTCTAAGTTCACATTTAATTTCGTGCTCTCAATTTTATTATTAAATAAAATTAGTGAATATAGATAAATAAGACAATTAAATGCAGTTTTAATTAAACAAGCATTAGATGAGGGTACAGTGCAACACTGACTGTACTTTTTTAAGTACTTTTTATTTTTACTTAATCTGATCGGAATCGAAGCAGCTAGGGGTGTGCTCTCAGCCTAAGAGTGCATTTGGTTTTCAATAACCAGCCAAATTTTCAGACATGACTCGGAAATTTAAAAAAATAATGACAGCTTACCCTGTTCAGGTTTTCCAGATCCAAATTGTCAATATACAGGGTGTAATATTATTAACGCAAGACTTCTTGTGTGGGTGTCCAATGCAATATTTATTTGTTGCGAATTTTAAGACCTCGTAGAACAAAAGTCATTCAGTTTCATGGTCAGAACCACAAGGCTTTTGCGTAGATTCCGTTAGACATTGTATAGCGATTTTTTTTTTCTTTTTTATGCATTGCCATGGCATTACTGTGTGCTACGGTATGGGACGGTTTTACTTTTACCGGTCTGCCCGGACAAGTTTCTCGCAGTGGAAACTTGAATCTTTTTGCAAACACCCTTTTTTACGGATGGGAAATTATTAAATAACTTCCCCGCTCCTGGCGGAGCGAGGGGGTGTCAGACTTTTACTGATTAAAACCCACCCATGGTCAAAAGGCAAATGAAGGCATTTGCCTTTTTTGGTTCCGGTGATGCGGAATCTCATTCGAACGACCCGCAACCCCGGGGTATGCAAACACCCTTAGGCCGTCTGTATCATGGGTTCCGCTCAAATTTTGCACTACTTGTACCAAAACTTAAGCATTTACTAATGTATTAACTTCGTTTAAAATTATATCGAATGTGTGATCATTAATAATATTGTAGACAATGCGCAAATGTTGCGTTGTATAACAAACGTAGTAGGTACTAGAGACAAATTTGATTTTAAAAAAATATTTGACATTAGAAAGAAAAATGAAAATCTGAAATCCTTTTTTGTAACTAAACCTTGTTTGAAATCCAATTGATATATTACGACTTTTTGAACAACACAACATTCACGCACTGACAATCCCTTAAATACCAAATACAATAATACTTATTAGTGAGATAATATTAAATACTTTAAAGTAGCGACAACGAGATACAAAAGCGTCTAATTATATCATATAAAAGGCACTTAGTTAATAAAACTACCATTTAGTATATTCTTTAGAATTCTACCAATTAGGTACCTGTCTCACTGTCGGCGAGAAGCGAGAGAATATTGTAAATGCGGATGTTTGTATGTGTATATGTTTAATACTTCTTCACGCTGAAACGGCTTAACAGATTTTAATTATATTGGGTATGTAGATAGTTTATACCCTGGACGAGAGGATGCAGCTAGTATCCAATATAACCTGACCTCGCTTTGTATGAACTTCCTGTACAAAGAGAGATCAACGTATTTTTGTATAGCTCGATTAGTCCTTGTGCGTATAATAGATTGTTAATGAAATCACATTTACACGCACGAATAAGCGTTTTCGAATATCTCTAACTAAATTTAACTTCATTCAATAATTACACATAGCATTACTGCTTCTCATAGATGTATGAAGATCCGACTCCTGACACTTGTCAAAAGCCGGATCCTATATGACCCCGGATATATATCCTGACTTTGGGGTTTATAGCGGATTTATCGCCTGTCTTGTGGCCGAATATAGGCGTCATTTGGTCGCACGAGAAGTTCACTAATCCAAACCCATTAGCACTTTAATGTGTGGTTTGACCTCTCACTACAGTGACTTGCAACTAAGTGAAAAATGCAATAAAATGCTGATCAATGCCTGTGTGAATGTGACATCACCCTGTAGGTCCCGTGTGGTCCCGTGAGTGAAAGATGCATAACATTAATGGTCTAAGATCCCAATATGAAACGACCCTTCACCGAGATGCTTATTTGATGAAACATATTTTATATTCAATTTAATATGTCGATAATTACATATATTGCATTATGGGATGCCTAATAAATTTCAGTACAGGATATGATTAATTAATAATTAAAAGTTTTTTTATATATATTTCACCGGTTTGACTATTAAACAACCACCGTTTTCACATTGGATATAAAATATGTTTCATCAAATAAGCATCTCGGTGAAGGACGTTTTATATTGGGATTCTATACTATAACATCTGATCGCTGTCTGTTCACATTGCCAGGAAGAACTTTGTCAAACAAACTCGTTGTTAGTTCCTCTACCCGCTTCTCGCTAGTCGCCAGCTGTAGAACAGTTGCCTAACAATAAAGTTATAGGTTAAACCTGCAACTAGGTCTTTATTTTAATGACTTCGTTGCTTTACAGACTAGCACCGTATTGCCTTGTAATAGAATATTGAAAAACAAACGTAAGCTGTATGAAAACAGGCAGCAGCTTCAAAGATCTAAAGTAAAGAATATAAGTACTTACCGTCTATTGCTAATATTTTTGTTCGGAATTGAAGGGTTGGTCTTATTTAAGTTGTTCATTCCCTTTTAAGAAATATTAGTTTTTTTTTTAAATAACAGTGAATACCATGATATCCGCTTGTCATCAATTGACTTTCTTCTTTCTGTCACACAGCTTAAAGTTCATTTTTCAATAACCTAGTGTGAGGTGAGGCCGTGAATGTCTGCCAGACGAAGTCATAAGTGCTCTTAGAATAAAGTTTAAAAGAAGAAACACGTACAAATCATTCAATTGTTTTTGGCTGTATAAAAAGATTATTTGAAATTCTGCCTCCATGAATTTGAAAACCATTGGCACAGGCATAAACCTTAATATTGAGGCAATCGCTGGTTTGGCGTTGGTGTAAGAAAAAATAAAGTATATAAAGGTCCACTTTAAACAGATTTCATAGAATACGGGGAAAATTATCTATGCCCGTTTTCAGAAATTCTAAGCGAATAAAACATTGATTTTTTGGGTTTCATGCAGACGAAATCGTGCGCAAAATCTAGTATGGTATAAAAACAATGTTTATTTCAAAACAGAGAGACAGAAAAATATTTAAAAATTCTAAATACACCATGTTATACTGCTTTATTTACTACTAATTGTATTTTTATTGTTTTATTCAGCACTTTGTTTAAATTTGTTCAAAGCCAAGAAATAAATTTTAAAATATTTTATTAATATACATCTAAGTGTGTTTTACTCTAAAACACAGCTAACAAAGATTTTGATAATTAAATAACATTAACACATAGTACAACGGAATAATAACAATATACTATCACAATAAAATTCTACCTCATTCTACATAGACTCGTTTTAGGCAAGTTATTTATTAACTTTGATTGTTTCGAATACATTGCTAATCTTTTGCATATTAAGTCCTAACGCCGCGCAGTTCGAAAAATTATTGTTAAAAAAAATCGCTATAAAATTTAAAAATTACATACAGCGTGGACTTAATGAAACAAAACTTCTAATAAAAATCAATCTGAAGAAATACTGCAACAAAATCTATTAACTTTTGTAACCAAACGTAAGACAAAATAGTTCCTGCTAAGTATTTGTTTGTCATAAACATAAGTAATCTCATACATCAAGCACCATAATCACGAAAAAGCTGAAGTTTCAATGGGGAAATTCAGTGTTCCTGTGATGCAACGTATAAACCCAAAAAAGTGCCAGAATAAGTTCGCGGGCCGAGTCAGTTTCGTGTGTCGAGAATACAATCAAGCCATAAGTCACAGTTAGTGGCACTATATAGGTTTTATAACTTATATCAAAACCTAAAGTTTGCAGGCTGTTTATAATTGCATTCAGATCCTCAAAATAATTTAAATGAGAATAAAAAGAGAGACATCTTAGGCGTCAAAAAAGATGTCGTTCTACTATTTATTTAAACTTGATATTTTCAGTCTTTAAGACTGTAAAAGGGTTTGAAACGTACAAGTAACAGGGCAGATTGTTTTGTCTGCTCATAAACACCCACAATAACTTCAGTTTATTCGTGACCACGGCGCTTGCAACAGTGCCGAAATACAGGTATTCGAAAACAAATAATACATAACATAGTAAATATTTATTGTTTCGGACCGTATCAGTTTAAAAACAAAAACTCATAATTTAGTTCTACTCGTTCACAGCAAATCACTATCAAAATAACAGTGGTCTTTATTCTTGTTTAAAAAGGTTGCTTTATCTGAGATGCCTGTCAAATAACAATGATCTTTATTTTGTTAACGATAAGATTATTGTTGGGTTGCTGGTGTCAGACATTAACTTAGCGTGAAAGGAGTTAGTGATGTATTCACCTTTGCATGACGTCATCTACGAGTAGGGAGTGCGCGGGTTCACGTTGATCATTTCCGTAGTACTGAAATACAAAGCTAAAGTTAGCAACTAATAACACGACAGTGTGATACTAATTACGATTAAACTGAAATAAAAAATTGCTTACGTTCGCAGATTTATAATTTGCTATAAGATTTTGGCACCAGACAGAAAGCTGTTCAATTTGATGAATCTTATACAGTTTTCAATGTAGTATGGTGTGGGTGACATTAGTAAAATATAACATTCCTCTTCAATCTGGAACGATACCTCTCTGATAACGATTTCTGATCATAACTGAAAGCTTTGAATGTCATAGCCGTGTAGGACTACCCACAGACATGTTTAGTGATGGGATGTATTACTATGAAGCACTATACATATCTTTGCATCTAATGTCTCCCGCACCATGCTACAGCGAAAATAGTATAAATGTTTACACACCTTTCTGACCCTGTGCAAAACTTTTAGAATAATATTCAATTAGCTGTTTAACAATTTCAAGGTGTTTTTTTCACGGAACCCTAATCCTTTTTTCTAAATCAAAGCAACCTAAGTCAAAATCAGCCAAAATTAAATAAAAATGTATTTTTTTATAAGTACCGTATATATAATTTTTATACATTATGTATTTTAAAACTACAAACAGACACTTTTATTTTATTTACTTGTATATTACATGATTTATGGATTTCAATGGAGAGGAAAGGAATGGAATAAGAGCTCGGCAGTAAAAAAAAACTACTTAATAAGACCATAAACTCGTACGTACATCTTTTTCTCATCAGGTTTTCTTTGTTCGTTTGAGCTACCGACCGCAATCTGATCCGAGTAAGTTTTCCATATATCGCTACAACAATTTGATTCAAGTATTGATGCACAATTAAACGCTTCAGGAACTCACCATGTTATAAAAACATCTGCTTAAAATACTATTAAGTGTTAAAGCCTGATGACTGTTCTGTTGCAACATCATTGCTTATGTAGTATTGTTATAATGATGTATCAAAATAATAGTATTTGGTTACTAGTAATATTATCTCTTGTGCAATGTAAATACTATACTTGTGCAATGTAACAATGTAAAATATCAATTTTTTAAGAAAAAAATGTTTTTATATTGTTTACGACATTCTCGTTTTTCATTATAAGTTTGTTATATGTATGACATAAAAATCGAAAAAATGTGAAATAAAAACTTACGGAGCTTGCACTATCGTCGCGGGCTCTTCGTTTAGGAAGTAGGATTGGGTGGGAGGGGTGTGTCTGATGTCACATGCAAGTAGGTACAGTACACAGCCGTTAATATGGCACACCGGGTTCCAGAAAAAGTTTGGCTTGGTTTTATAAGCGCATGTAGGCGCGTATACGCGCGTTTTTGCAACTCACGCATGTCTTGCGATCGTTGACGCGCGTAACCCACACTCACAACGCGCGAACACGAGCTCATATACGCAAAAAAAACTCTTGTTGACAACGCTCTAAACGTCATCTCTACTGTCAGTCATACCTCTTTGGCGTTTGTCAGTCTCTTTCTAACACTCGATGTGCCATATTAACGCTTATTAGGTACGGCTCCTAGCAATCACATTATAGTAAAAAAGATGAAGCACCTTAAGACCTGTTAGATTTTTTTTTTACTTGTTTTACCAATATGAATAAATACATTTTCATGAATGAAAATGACATTGGACACAATTCGAAAAAGTCATATTAATGCTGCTGCTAAATTTCATCAGAATTCGTTAACCACCACACCTAACACATCTCATAAACATTTCTTCGAGAACGCATCGCGCCCTTGCCAGTTAGGACGACTACTTTTATTTTTAGAACGATGGCCATGTTTAGACTTCGTTGATAATATCTAATGCTGATACCAGACACTTCACGCAGGGCCGGATTAACCATCTCGGGGCCCCTAGGCACAGCTTTGTTTCGGGCCCCCCTTTTTCATACCACAACAACGCAATTCGTAAATTTTTACGGTCTACATTACGAAATAGAATGAAGGTACCATCATCATCAACAACAGACTTCAGTCATCACTTTGCAAAGGTATACGCCTCCCTTTAAGTGAAAAGACTTTCGCCACAATCTACAGGACGAAGTATCGGAGTCATAAGCAGACGGGCCTGCCAGGGCTTCCGCCTGCCGGGTTTGCGGGTTGTTCGAAAGAGACACCGCGGCCCCGGAACGCAAAGGGCAATAGATGGAACATGGGTGGGTTTTAGTCAGTCAGTACAAGTCTGACACTCCTCCCCGCTCTCCCAGATCGGGGGAAGTTATTTGATGATTTTCCACCCCAAAAATAAAATAAAGTATCGGAGTCATTTAAAAATGAAACAAAGAATAGGAAAATCTTGTATCCTTACTTCCTTACTAATATTATAAAAGCGAAAGTGAGTTTGTTTGTTACGTCTTCACGCCTAAATGGATAAACCGATTTTGATGAATTTTGGTACAGAGATAGTTGGGACCCTGGAGACGGACATAGGCTATTTTTTTAAAAAAGATTGTGATATGAGGGAAAAAGAGAGAAGAAAAGGGAAAACTTAGCATTGCTATTACAATAAATAAAGCGCGAGGTCAAAAAGTACAGGTAGCAGGTACCTGTAAATCAGGAAAGGGGAACGGTGTTACCCCGAATTTAACGCCAGCGAAGCCGTGGGCAAAAACTAGTATTTTTATATAACTAACATTAAAAAATAAAAATCTACAAATTGTACTGATAAAGAAGCATGTTTAAATAATAACCCTTCTAATGTTTTAAGATACTAAATCGTTTAAAACTTCTTGAAAATTTACCTTTTCTGATACATCATGTTCAATAGACAATATTGCGAAAGAATTTAAACGGCTTTGCGACATTGTTGACCGAAGACAATTTTTGATTAATTTTAAATTAGAAAATTTTCGTTCTCCTGTTAGTAGTGTGGTTCGTAATCATAAGACTTCTGTAAATTCGCAGTGCCGTCATCACATTTGGGAATGCCGATTGTGCCATGTTAGGGCGAGCGCGCACTACGATAAAAAATCGTTGCGAAAAAATATCGCAAATCTGTGAACCACAGAAATACACTACAATACGCGCATTGCGAAAATAAATCGTTTGTATTTTTAATATTGTAGTTTGCGATTTTATTTCGCATTAAAAAAATCGCAACGATTTTTTATCGCGGTGCGCGCTTAGCCTTACCGTCAATCAGCTTGTAAGATTTTTCAGCAGGTATATTTTTTTTTATTTCCGGTATCCTCTAATTATGACACAAAGTATTTGAAGTGGACCATCTCAACTTATTAATGTATTGCAACCAGTTTGAATATAACCTTGACCAATAAACTCCAAATTATGATTCAATATTTATTATTTTTTTAAATAAGTTAATTTAACAGACGATGCCTAAACAAAAAGAAGACTGCCTGTTAAATGAATTTTATAATTGTTATTAATTAATTGTATAATTTGCTATTTTAATTATAATATCTGTATCAACAATCTGCATTAAATAATTTATATTTTTTATTTGAAATCCTGTACACTACTCTATGCGCATGCGCAAATGGGGTCTTTGGGGTGTCAATAATAGACCCTGATACCATTTTGCCCTGTGAATAATACCCACACTTGAGTTGCTGATTTCAAATTAATATATTTGTCATTTAATAAGCGATTTTTTAAGTATACAAAGTAAAATATAGAAGTTAATGAAAGTGTCTAATACAAAAAAAATAGTTAGCTTAATTTCAATACAATTAAAAAATTCAGACATTCGCCGTCACTCTTATAGTGTCAATAAGGGGGGCTGACACCTTATAATTTGAAAAAAAGTTTCATTTTTACCTTGGTTTCATAAAACCACACAATTCTTTTTTTTTCATTTTTTGATCGGGAGTGCTGGGCCCCTGGTCATAGTGGGCCCCTAGGCACTGGCCTAAAGTGCCTTATGGATAATACGGCACTGACTTCACGAGCAAAAAGTTCACATAAATTAATCTTAATTTTTTTCACTTTCACAACTTATTCTTTTCTTTTTTTTATTTGGTCGGTGTAGATTCGGTATGCGACAACCATTTGAATTGCAGATTCGCAGCATTAATTGACTAATGTTAAAGTTACTTCAACTACGGTAGAATTCAATTGGGGCTTCCATTGGATTTACTAAGAGGAATGCCATCATGCCACACGAGCTTTGCTTGGTCGCAATGCTATAAGGCATGGTGCAGCATCTCTATTAACAAAAGCCATACGCACCTCTTGGAGCACTTCACATGTATGACAAGCAGAATTATGCCCAGCAATAGACACAGAGTTCCCACCACCACGTACGCCACTCCCAAGAACGGGTTCTTGCCACCGAGCAGCGATGTCGTCGATATTACGAAAGACTTTGTGCCATCGAAGTCGATTACCGGGTAATCTGTCGAAAAAGTATTAATTTAATGTGGGTAGGTGGTAATTTTGTAGATCTTTGGCAGCCGATGTAAGGGCTGCGCAGGCCCTGCCGGGGTTGCGGGTTGTTCGAAAGAGATACCGCGGCCCCGGAACGTAAAGGGCAATAGAAGGAATATGGGTGGGTTCTAGCCAGTACAAGTCTGACACTCCCCCCCGCTCCGCCCAGTGCGGGGGAAGTTATTTGATGATTTCCCATCCCCAAAAAAAGGCCTGCGCAGGCTGATTATTCTCCCATATAAACAGAAAAGTAGATAACTTCAATATTTGGTGCTTAACACCAATAACTAAGCTTTGAAATAATTCGTTTCGTTATTATTATGAACATTACCTCTCCTCTATATTTTGTATCGATTATAGGTATGTATTATTTAAGAATGTGTATATGCGAACATACATTTATTATTTTATTAGTATGTATGTTTTTTTACATTGTTTTTTTTTAAACTTTGCCCCACTCTAGGATTTTTCCTGTATCGTGGGTGCGTTTACAAACATTTAAACTCACATACACAAACAGCCAGACCCGAAATAGCTATCTACAGGTCATACAAATATTTGCTCCGTGCGGGAATCGAACCCGCGACACGCAGCGCAGCAGTCGATCGCACAGCCGCAGCGCCAACCGGGTCGTCGATATATTTATGTTTATTTGTTAGTGCATAATTGCTGCTGCACTGCGCCAACAGTACCCCCAATTAAAAATACTATTCTATTGCTTACTATAAGCCACAGTGAGTACGTAGATTCCCTTGACGAGGCCGGTGCTGAAGCCGACCTGCGTGTGGTCCACGCGCCGGTACAGCTTGCGGAACGTGGGCAGCGCGGCCGTGCGCATCCAAACTATGAGGTCTTCATTCTGAAAGGGTAGCGTGTCACTTGTATGAGGTTGCAATAAGGCTTCAATTGCAATGAACATATAACTCGTATGGTTTTTATACTTTGAAATGGTCTCGAATTTACAAAATACATAGTTACAAATAGGAAAAAGGTTATCGTTATATATGTACTCTTTTACAGTGTAGGGCCGACGACAAGCCGTTGTCGCTTGTTAAAAGTATATTTTAAGAACAAAAGTAAGTGCTGTATTGTATAACGGGCTGATGTCCGCAACTCCACGTCTGAGGCGCGTATTTTGCGTACGGGTGGGAATAGACTAGTGTTTAAATTATAGACTGCTTACCTGAAAGCCATTGTTCTCCGTGTTGTTGGGATCCAACTCCCAGACATTAACCCGCCAGTTTTCCGGTTTCGTAAAATTTGCGAATGCTGCAATAAAATATTAACTGTAGTAGTCTTTCACTGGTTTTAAGTAGCATCAGGGTTTATTTGCTTATTGTATAATTTTCAATTGCTTCGTGACCAAACCAGCATGCCTGAGAGTTATATTTATAAGCCCATTGGCGCACACGAAGATGAAATAAAGGTTTATTCAGCATGCACACTTTTTAAGAGGTTTCTAATCACGCACTGTATTTTCAAAGTTTTACACCGACCCGACTAACATGGGACAAGGGCAGGGACATGATGTTGACGATGACTGTATTTTTAAACTGGAGTAACATCGTAATTGGACACTTTTGCATTGAAAAAGTGCAGTGTGGGTTGCCGCACATAAAAACAGTACTAAAACTAACAACATTAAAAAATACAAACACCTGAAATGCCTTCCATATTCTAATAAGAGTAGAAAAAGATTTTTTAAATGTAATTAAGTAATGCAAACATTATTAAAACTAACAACATTAAAAGTTCCAAAGTAGCTGGCAAAAATAGACTATTATTGAAAACAGCACATACCGACACTGAGATCTCCGGGTGGGTTTCTAAACTTGATCTCCTTGTCCGACTCCCAGGCTATCCCTGTGCGAAGAACGGGAACTTCCTTGTTCAGTTCTTGTGAGCGGACTGTCAATGTATCTGTTGAAACAAATAAACATGTACAGGGTTAATATAATTCTTATCTATCTTATTTTGTAAATATTTTTATCCAGCTCAAGCCCAAAGTTTCCAACCATGATAGTAGGATTTGGTAATTTGACAAGTTTTTATTTTCCACTACTACACTGTAATCATGCCATATTTTTGGAAATAAATAAGTGTAATTTTGTCTTCCGGAACTCTTTGCTAAGCATATTTATATTTCCGTATCTGTGTTATCAACCCATGTTTGCAGTTAATTGTGTTTAACTTTCCTCAAATTATTTGTTTGTTTCAAAAGTTTTATACAGCCTCATACCATTGAATAAAGAGTTAGCTATTGCTCCACATGGTGCCACAGGTTTCTGCTTTCCATCTTCAACTGCAAAAGCAAACGGTAAGCAGTCCGATGAAGGTGTCAATGACAGGCGACCAAGAAGCTGACTGTCATCCCTGTAAAATAATATAAAGATACATAAACAGACTTTGTTTTAGAAGATGTATTTCTTACTAGCTTTTGCCCGCGGCTTCGCTCGCGTTAAATTTGGGGTAACACAGTTCCCCTTTCCTGATTTATAGGTACTTGCTACCTGTAGTTTTTGCCCTTGCGCCTTATTTATTGTAATAGCAATGCTAAGTTTTCCCTCTTTTCTTTTCTTCCCTCTTTCTCCCTCATATCTCAAGCTTTTAAAAAAAAAAATAGCCTATGTCCGTGTCCAGGGTCCCAACTATCTCTGTACCAAAATTCATCAAAATCGGTTAAGCCATTTAGGCGTGAAGACGTAACAAACAAATAAACAAACTCACTTTCGCTTTTATAATATTAGTAAGGATTGTGAGTGAAAAGTATGTGTCAGGATAATTTGAAAACATATCGCACCTTCGGTGCAACAAAGTCACAATTCGGGACACTTGTTTTTTGTTATGTCTTTATTAGGGTTTTCTTGGCATTGAAATACAAGATTTTTACGTATAACTATGGCCAACTAAATAAACAATTAATCATGTAAAGATTTCCAACCTACTATGAATAGTTATCCAGAAATGAGGAATAACATGCGAAAAAAATATTTAAATCTTCTCCTGTAAAATTTAAAAATGAGCTGTTGCAACTTTGTTGCACTGAAGGTGCGATATATTACAATAACTCTTAGGACTTGACAGTATTACTGCAATATTATAGAGGAACTACCAACTGATCTATGGTAACCCTTAAACTTTTCACCGTCATTGATTTCAATAGAAGTTTTTTTATAAATGTGATATTGAATACCATGAAGGTGAAAAGGTTAAACATCCATAACACCATGAACAAAGACAATAACTAAGAACATGATAATGATATTTTTTTATATTATTTCAAAAATCAATCATAGTTCCCAACAAACCAGTTCTTTGCAAAAATCCTTAAATATCTAAATATTATTTTGGGTTTTTATTACTATGCATTAGAATGGTTTTGTAATTACCTAGATTTGACATATCGTCGATGATTCTGGTAGTAGTTGCTGAGTCCATAGTAGAAGTACACATCTCCTTTGAAATCCTCAGTCAAGTTGAAGGCAATGTGGCAAATGCATTCATCCATAGAGTTCTGTTTTATGTAGTCTGCACAAGTGATGTTTTCACCACTTTTCTGGCAATATGTGTAATCTATAACATGTTCTTTAACCTGAAAGCAAGTCATATACTTATAGATGTTAACCGAAGTTTCCACATCAGCCACTTTCGGCTAAAGCTTTACTTCAGGCAGCATGGGCTAAATGTAATATCCCAGTACCCAATAATTCATTGTTTAAGATAAACTGCAGAATCACAAGCCTGCCTATGGAAAGGAAGTTAATAACAATGTTTTAGTGTAACAATGTGATTGCCATAGACTTTAAGGCTCAGTATTTCCTTGTTCCAGTTATTTACTGATGTACAATTTCTGAAACACTAAGCTCTTTGTAAACTGACATCTGAGACTCAATATAAATTATACATACGGTGAGTAATTAGACAAGTAATTATAATAAAATTAGGGCGCACCTCATCAGAGAAGTAAAGCAGGCCTATACCGACAGGTATGAAAGCAATGCCAATCACGAAGAATGTTGGCAGGACTGTCCCCGCAGTTAGAATAGGCTGCCAAGCAGGCAGACGCTGTTGTTTGAACGCAGACTCTACAATCAAAACAGTAATTAAGTCAGTCAAATTCCCCAATCGATACCACAAGGACATTATAGGTGTGCCAATGAATAAATACCAGCAGGGCGTCTGGATTTCACATTGTGATCGGACGCTTCGCTGGAAGTCGCCATCGTGTCGAACTTGAAGACTTTCGTAAGTAATCCAAGCTAAAATTAAAAATTACGAACACATCACACAATCAAATCACTGTGATTTTTCTATTTCAGTGTTACCAACTATACAAAAATATATTCCCCGTCCGAATGTAACTTAAACTAAACGTCAATTTCATTACTTCAACAAAACTGATCAGCGTACCTGGTTTTTTCAGTGTTGACACAAAGTCACTGTAATCATGTGCACACAATAAGCATAACGAGATTTAAAACAATTAGATTTACCTTCAGTAAAGTCTGTGAATTGCGCTAACAATATTAGTTGGAAAAATAAAGGAACAAAAGTGGCAACATATATTTGGTTGTGTCATTTTGTCGGAAATGTCACAGGCATGTTGCAAGAAACAAAAAAACAATAACCTACATAGGACGAAAATTAGATTTTGAGGTATTTGAGTTACTTTGGTAATTCTTTATCACTCAACTACTAGTATACGAAGTATAAGAATTTATTCAGAAATATACAAAGAAACGAAAGAAACTGCAGTATTCCTAGCAACTTGTCTGAGTTTCTTTACCATTGAAACCAGGAGCCATCCTGGGAGCACTGGGTCTAGAGCATATTACGAGGACACATTGACTCCAATGACTAGTGTCGTATCGCCACAAAACGATTCTGCTTCGGACACATCAACGGAAAATGATGATTATTTTAATGTTCTGCATTACTTAGCCCAATAAAAAAGATTACTTTATAAAATAATGTTATTTACCTGAGAGTTACAGCCAAACGCATGTGTGATGGATCTTCGCATATTTGTATCCTGCTTCTTAATACGTTGGCTTATAATTGATAGAAGTTCATCGAATGAGTTCACAGACATTCTATAGTAAGAGAAAAACTAATGGGTGCGGTGGAGAAAAACACGGTGTGCACTAAACATTGAATTATATATTCCCCAAGTTAAACGGTTACTTAACACTGGTTCCACCCAAACATTGCGGTGTACTTTATTTTTGTAATAATTCTAATAATATAAAAGCTGCAAGCGCAGTTATCATTAGATTAGGGGATCCATGTTGAAATGAACACAAAACACAGCAGTAAACCGCGTCCCGTGTAGTTTGCTGGTTTGCGGGAGCTTTGTCGAGCGGATTCCCGTGGCGGGAGAACCGCCCGTGAACACCTAATATTTTGAAATATCACCTAGCGGTTGGTTCACTCTTCACGTGACGAGAGAGCTGGCCTTTTTTGGGCCAAATAATTAGCATGGCTGACTTAGCAAAAACACCTTTTAGTTCTAAAACAATAAGCGTATTCTTCGCTGGTAGGTACCTACATTAATTACGCCTTGGGAGCCTAGCGTCCAGCAGTGGACTGACACAGGTTGATAATGATTATGACGAGATAAATGTACCTACATTAAGGGTGTGTGCCCAGTGCTCTGAAAGTGGGCCCCAGCCAGAAGGACTTCTATCTGAAACTTTTAAATACACTTTAGGCATTCTCTGCAACATGCACTACCTACTCAGGCCTCATCCTGAATATACTTGAACACCATTATTGTAGCTCAGCAATTGGTAGCTCACCGTCCGTCCGTCTATTGACGACAGGCCGTGTCGACGACGCGTTAGTGTTCCATGCACGCCTCAAAGAGATATTAGCAAAGCAGAGGGACCTGCCGGGGTAGCGGGTTGTTCTAAAAAGATACCGCGGCCCCGGACCATAAAGGGCAATAGAAGAAACATGGGTGGGTTTTAGTCAGTACAACTTTGACACTCCCCCGTTCCGCTCAAAGCGGGAGAAGTTATATGATTTTCCAAAGAAGTTTTGGAACGAAGTTCCATAAAGCGCGTTGCGAAAGGGGGCTTGACGGAAAAATTGAGACCAAAAGTTGTAACGACACCTTTTGCTATAGTTGTAAGCCGTGCGGCGTGTGCGTGTTTCTCTGTCGCTCTCTCTCTCTCTCTCTCAAAGAAAGCAAACCAGTTTTTTTCGTTTTGTCTTTCTATTTCGCATTGAACAGTGTGGTGTCTTATTAACCTCCACCTGTCGCTACAATGGATAACCAGCCAATGGCTCGATGGTCGTATCTAAAGTTACACAACAAAACTATATTTTTTGACTTAATTCCTTAGCTCCGGACACACCGCAAAATATTATTTGGGGGTGCCTATCTGGTAGATCAAGGGATAGTATTTGCTACGGACCCCACGCTTGATTTATCTTGTAAAACTGGCCGATCGGCGCAACTGCGCAACGCAATGTTACCCCTACCCGTGCCCTTCGCATCTACCATCGAGCTTTTCCAAATTCGTAACAATTCATTCAAAATTCGGCGCTTGCTAAACATTTTGATCTGAAGGTGGTTTTAGCTTAGAGGGGCTTGCTAGGACCACTGCCTGTCGGGTTTTCGGGTTGTTCGAAAAAGATACTGCGGCCCCGAAACACAAAGGGCAAAAGAATGAACATGGATGGATTTTAGACAGTTAAAGTCTGACTCCCTTCTGCTCAACCCAGAGCGAGGGAAGTATTTAATTATTTCCCATAAGAAAAATAAAAGGTGGTTTTATTATACCCGAATGTAAGAGTTCGATCGGACGCAATATTTTTTTTTGCCGTTATGTGCGATACTTGTTCTATACAGTATATTGGGAAAAAGTTGGGATTTGCATACTACAATTACATTAAGACTTACTTGACTATATAATTAAAGTATCTCATCTCTGTCCCTAGACAAGATTAAGGTCAAGATTGAACTCATTCAAAGAAATGTATTAACACAAATAATTGTCTTAATATTTTTGAAATATCGGGATCTTACAATAATGGACAATAACGGAAGGTGAATAGGAGGTGTAATAATAAGAAATGCTTATTTTTTATGCTCTCTTCATATAATAATTTTATTTTTGTTGAAAATAGCCCAACACTTTATGGAGTTTGGGTGATCTCCTTCAATAAAATATTCACAAAATGCAGCACAACACACATATAAGGCCCTCGCGCCCTCCGACACCACCAGCTAGGAATTGCAACCTAGAACTAGGGGAGCTAAAATGGCCGCTTTAGTAGTATAATAATAGGATAATAAAACATGAATTACGTTAAAATTCTTAAAATGGTCACAAAGTGACAATTCACAATATTAACTACGTCTGTGACCATTTGAAGAATGCGGTCATTGTAGAACTCCTTTTTACAATACAGCTGGATTCGTATAGGTTACAGCTTTTATAGAAAAAACTAAACTTTACTTTGTAGTGGCGATAATCCAGTTTTTATATAAATGACTAAACTTTTACTGTTAAAACATTCTTAAATAATAATATTTGGTAGCTTGTACATCTAGTTTTCTAAAAATATTACTTCTTATATTTATCTGAGGTAGTTAATTAGTCTTATAATTAACCTTTTAAACGCCATTGTCACATATATGTGACAATCAAGCGCTTGCCCTGGAAGCCAACGACACAAATGTAGCAAAAAGTTTCTTGGTTCGGAGGGCACGCTCCTGCGTTTCTGGTCTGGCGTTCAAAAGGTTAAGAAATCAATTAAGTACCTAGCCTATAATATAATAATAAAAAATAGATTACTTTTCTTTGCTTGAACTTATGCAAGATGTTGATGATGTTCCAGCTGAGCTGGATGCAATCCCAACTACCAGCTTATGTGTACGAGGAACGTGTAGGAAGCCAGATTCTACGGTTAAAGGTGCATACTATTACACTAAGCTAAATTACGTAACGGAAGCAATAAATACTATAATTACTTATAATAAAATATAGCATACAATGCGATTCAAATGAGAATAGGACTGAGCTCATCTTCGATTTCAAAGTTATGACGTCATCAACATGGCGTTAGGTCAGTCCTGTCCTCTTTTGAAACGATTTATACAATTTGTGTAACTTGCTGGCTAACTAATTATAAATTAGGCACTGAAGATGAGGAATTTCTTGGCATCCTAAATAGCCGTACGATACATTATTAGAAAGAGTTTTTGTAACAATCATTAATTCGTAGCCCGTTCGGAGTTATTAACCAAAATAGGTGATTAGTTAGGCTACCTTCAGATCACAAAAATCAACAGATATGACATGACCTATTAATATTAGTTAGTATTTTGTGATGTATTTATTGACTATCTCGCGTCTTCATGGATTAGACGGGAGAAAAAACGTTTGTCTTGTTTCTGTTATCTGAGTGAAACTGCGAACGGAAGGCACTTTGATTCGAGAGATTCGCTTCAGCACGGTGAGTGCCCGCGAAATTATTTTTCACTTTTTAATTTCTTTCAATGAGTTTTCATGAACATAGTGTTGTATCGATGATTATAATCTTATTATATCTGTAAAGCCATGTTTGTTACGGTCGAGATGTGCTGGGTCTAACGGTTTCACCCGCTGCTCACCTCCTTAGTTTTGTATCATGCTGTTATACAGCCTATTTATTTCGTGAAAGAATCGATACGCCCAAGAAATCGCGTTCTTCCAAACAAACTTTGCCACCCTGTTTGTTTGTTACCCTTAGAAGTTGAAATTTGTGAAATCCCGTGAAAACCTACGTCCTTAAAGGATCCCCCGTGCTATCGAGACTCCTAAAACATACTACTACTACTTTTCTACTAGTTTAGTACTAGTTTCTGAGATTTCGTGAAACCTATAAATTGTGAAAAACGTAAGAAAAATTGAATTTCGCGGGCTTCCTTGCCGGAGCATTCGCTTGTATTGTAACAAACCCAAGATACGATAATAAGCATCGCGTTACAAATAGAAAGCTCACGTTGAAGAAGCCTACGTCTGTCAATAACAATCTGAGATTCCATTTTGTACGTAAACATGTGATTGTTACAAATTGCGCACTGTTAATTCCCCTCCATTAATTACGTGAGGCAATTTTGACGAAATACGTTCTCTATCTATGCTTGATTTATTTATAAAATATATTTTGCTTAGTTATTTTCTATGAATATATTTACTGTGTTGGATTTAACCATTGTTTAGAAGAGAAGTAAGTTCACTTAATTAAACACAGTCGTCACGCAATTTCACATATTTTTGCGGATAAATAATACGTGATATTTGTGGACCCCTTTTTCCCTCGTGAGATGGGGTTGAGATTCGGCTATACCCTCTCCCCTCTTAAAACGCCTCACATAATAATGAACGCGCAATTTGTCGACTGGATGGCGAACCGAGCATTATGCCGGCTACAGATTTAAAGCTAAGCTATTTTAGCTTAACTCAAAAAGAAAACTATGTAAACAAGTATGAAAAACTGCGTCAACTATGCTAGCTAAGCTAAACTAACTTAGCTTAGCTCTAGGTCTGCCACACCCACATTACAGTGTTTATTGCTCGGTTCACTTTACTCATTGATGTTAATGAATCTGCGCCTTATTAATAACGCCACTTGATTGTAGATCTTCGTCTAAATAATATTAGGCCTGCTAAAATGGCGCCCAGCAGACCGATGATCAATAGGGTGATGCCAAAGCCGAGTTTTACGGAATTTACGATCTCGTGCTTAGAGCTAATAATAACTGTTCGCCGGCCGTTGTAGCGCGATGGCGGGTATGCTGAAAATAAAAGAAGAAAAAAATATAGTATTCAAAGAATACATTAACAACAAGAAAAAACCGGTCAAGAGCGAGTCGGATCGCGCACCGAGTAATCCGTACAAACTTGCGACATGACAGCCATATCTTTTGACTGCGTAGACTTTAGAGGGTAGTTTTTTTTTCACAGCACAAAGGGTACACAGACTCGAGTATGTGGTTTTAATTATAACTCGAAACCTATGTGCGTTTCCGAGATAAAGGGCTTTGACAGACAGACGGACAACAAAGTGATCCAATAAGGGTTCCGTCTTCCTGCCGGGGTTGCGGGTTGTTCGAAAGAGATACCGCGGCCCCAGAACGTAAAGGGCAATAGAAAGAATATGGGTGGGTTTTAGTCAGTACAAGGCTGGCACTGCGCCCTCGCTCCGCCCAGAGCGGGGGAAGTTATTTAATGATTTACCAGCCCTAAAAAAAGGGTTCCGTCTTTTCCTTCTGAGGGACGGAACCCTAAATAATAGAAAAAAAATGAGGCTACAAAAATGATCAAACAATAATAAAAAATCTTTGGGCTCATCACAAATATCATAAAAAAATTATACTCGCTGCAGCGCGAAGCAAACAACACTGATCACATGACTCAATTTACTAAATGAGTCAGTGTTTTATATTGGCAACGTCCGCTACACGAATAGCAGAATGTATAAGTCTAGCGGCCGTCAACAAATTTGACCTTAACTGTCGTCGAATTAAAAACGTCCGTCGTTTTCTAAGAAAAAAAAACAACTATGTAATCTAACGAGCCTGGAACTTATCTCTTTCGCTGACTGTACATAATAAAGAATTTATAATATAAAAATGAATCGCAAAATGTGTTGGTAAGTGCATAACTCAACAACGCCTGGACCAACTTAACCAATTCTTTTTTTTAAATATTCGTTGAAGTCCAAGGATCAGTGTGCAAAATTTCATCCCAATCCCTTCCGCAAGTTTGGCGTTACAGGGTAAAAATCTTTCATATTTATAATAATGGTAGGACTTTCTCTTATAAAGATTGCTAAGTTTCGCTAGCTAAATAAATTCGACCTTGCATTTTTATTGCCAGTCTGTCACAGAAGTTTTGGTAGATAGGTAACTTAAAATAATGCCGTGACGTCTGACAGGGGAGAATGGTAGAAGATAACGTGTTGCGCCGACTCCAAATATAATGGGACGGGCAGGAATATGACGATGACTCCTAATTATCATTTTAACCAATTAACAAAGCTTCATCATTATCTGCCTAGCCTTTTCCCAACTATATTGGGGTCGGCTTCCAGTCTTACCAGATGCAGCTGAACATCAGTATTTTACATGGAGCGACCGCCTATCTGACCGCCACAACCCAGTTACTATTGGTTAATACGATGTCTCTTGATAAGACTGGTTGTCAGACTTTAGACACTGACTACCTGTAACGACTGTCAAAGATCTACAATTGACAGCCTGGACCAACAACTTAACGTGCTTTCCGAGGCACGGAGGAAACTCGGTATGTGACGGGTGGTCACCCAACCACAGGCCAACCTAGGCAAGTGCGGCTTAACCTAAAGATCGACCCGAGCGGCTGCTATTATATAGCCATGAGCTCCTCCTAGCTCCTCCTTATTAACAAAGCTTCAATTATTTCGAATTATTTTACATGCATTTTAGGTATTGGAAAATTAACTTACTGAATTCTTATTAAGGAAACACAAGCGAAAAACATAAATTTAATGAGACCGTTCACATAATGGGCTGTAGTTATTTTCTGTGCAAGCAGCATAACTGTGGTTATGAATAATAATATTATATTACGCGATCCGATGAATAATAATTTCTTACTGACACAATTATGATAATAGAAATTATAGCGGCGCCCACTTTCATTTGTCCATCACAGATCCCTTAGCATTCTCTTCTCACCCATTAACAATTGAATTTAATTACATGGTTGGTCCATATTATAAACATACTAATATACTATACTAATATTATAAAAGCGAAAGTGAGTTTGTTTGTTTGTTACCTCTTCACGCTTTTATGGCTAAACCGATTTTGATGAATTTTGGTACAGAGATAGTTGGGACCCTGGAAACGGGCATAGGCTTATTTTTTAGCTTAACTAAGCTTTGCTATTACACTCAATAAGGCGCAAAAACTACAGATACAGAAAATCAGGAAAAGTAAACTGTGTTACCCCGAATTTAACGCGAGCGAAGCCGCGGGTAAAAGCTAGTAAACATATAATTATTAATAGTAGGTTAGTTTAGGTATGTGTAATGAAGAGTTTCATAGTAAAATTCTTAAATTCATTCACTGTCAAACCAGCGCATCCATAAACCGCGGGGTCTAAAAATATAAATTACGCATGAGTTCTTTATGTGACTATAAACATACGCGAGCTAACTTACGTCACTGCACAGTGACATGTTTTCGCTTGCTTTTTAGGGTTCCGTACCCAAAGGGTTAAACAAGACTTCAAGATTAAGGGCTGAAACTGGGTTAAACGGACACCCGCGCGGTTTCATACAAAAGTGAACCGACGCGGCGACACGCGCGGGGCCCGCCAGCGGTAACACGCGCGGGCTTGTTCAGTTAATAACGCTTGATGAAAAGCTTGTGACAATGTCTTTCGAAAGAGAAAGCGTAATTGTGAAACTCCATTGTACATCGCTCTTCCATATGAGGCCAAGCGAATGAACTCCTTAGGCACCTGTGACAGGGTCCTTCACATTCCCACAGAGCCCACGCTTGCAGACACGCGGCGGGTGTCTGTCGCGGGTCCTAAGACTCCATCGTCCGTTCGTCTGCCCTTTTGTCACCAGGCTGCACTTCATGAACCATGATAGTTAGACAGTTGAAATTTTCACAGATGATGTACAATTTCTGTTGCCGCTATAACAACAAATATTAAAAAACAAAATAAAATTATTATTTAAGGGGGCAAACGGCCCGGGGTTGCGGGTTGTTCGAAAGAGGTACCGCGGCCCCGGAACGTAAAAAGCAATAGAAGGAACATGGGTGGGTTTTAGTCAGTACAAGTCTAACACACCCCCCGCTCCGCCCAGAGCGGGGGAAGTTATTTGATAATTTACCACCCCAAAAAAAGGAGGCAAACGGCAAACAAATTTTTTTTTGCCCTTTTTATAGTTTATTATTAAATAATTTATAACTAATTTCCGCCCGCGACATCGTCCGCGTGGCATAGTTACTTTGGGCTAACGCTAACTTTAACCCGCATAATGATCGAAAAAAACATATTTTTCTCTCCCCTTCTCTTCCCTCTTTCTCCCCTTTTTTAAAAAAATAGACTATGTCCGTCTCCAGGGCTGTCTATACCAAAATTCATCAAAATCGGTTTAACGACTTAGGCGTGAGGACGTAACAAACAAACAAACAAACAAACTCACTTTCGCTTTTATAATATGGTAAGGATGGTACGGAACCGGCTCGTTTTTTGTTTAACTTTAATTTGGTAGGTAGGCTAGGTATTCGTGTCAAGAACGTTATCAGAGAATTATTTTGGTGTGACCGCGATAACTCTGTATGTGTTAGCCGGTAATGAAATCGGTTATTATTATTAATTTAATTTCCTTTAAAAGAGTTTGTTGTTAGTTTGTGGTAAAACAAACGATATGCTTTATAGTACTATTGACAAAATAAAATATGGCGTCGAGTGAAAAATGGGCGACAATTTATTAATATTTTTACGAACTACGCTAGTTTTTACGTGGTTCATTTAATTATTATATTTGTACTAGGTTTCACCCGCGACTTCGTCCGCGTGGCATAGTTACTTTGGGCTAATGCTAACATTTATTCGCGTGACGATCGAAAAAAAAAATAGCTTACGTCGGTCTTCAGGGTCCCAACTATCTCTGTACCAAAATTCATCCAAATCGGTTTGGCCATTTAGGCGTGAAGACGTAACAAACAAATAAACAAAACAAACTCACTTTCGCTTTTATAATATTACTAAGGATTAAATTTTATATCTAGACAAATTAGTCAACTTAAGCTTATTAGTTTTAGCAAAAACCCGGACAAACTATGACAAAAATAAGGCAAACATTTGATGGATCACAGGTATACTATAAAATACCCTTACCCTCACGCATATGAAACCTTCAGCCATTCAATGCATTTTTAAACCCAGCTTAGCCTGTATTTTAATTATTATAATTTAATCACAAACCGGACTTAACTCGAGAAATTAATGCGTTAGGTGGGTAGAGTTTCAGTTAGTGTTAATTAGTTTGTAACGGATGTTGTCGAACCCAATTTATTATTTAGACGATAGTTATTGATCTCAAGTAAGTGACATGTTATGTTTTTATTGAGAATAAAGTTCTTTAAACCTATGCCTATGCGCTTATTCATTTTAATTATATTTTATTTTTATATATAAAAATAAACCACAAAAACTGGAGCCTATCGGCAACGTGAACAGGGTCCAAGCTAACGCCCGCGTCGGTCAGGTCAGGGCTCTAGAGAAAGAAACCTCCTAACAATCCTTTGGCGACCGGTTGGCGCAGTGGCTGAGCGAACGACTGCTGCGCCGCGTGTCGCGGGTTCGATCCCCGCACGGAACAAATATTTGTATAGCCTACAGATAGTTGTTCCGGGTCTGGCTGTTTGTGTATGTGAGTTTAAATGTTTGTAAACGCACCCACGATACAGAAGAAAATACTAAAGTAGGGCAAGTTTAAAAAAAAACAACTATACGAGTCGTATCCAAGAGTACAGCTTTCTTTTTTATTATTTTAAGCTACTATTTATCATACAATATAGGCATACTAGGGAGTTTGGTGTATAATGGTAGCTCAATTTACCTACTTGACATTAGTCATGGCTATTTTATTATATTATCCTCATTTTGGACTGGATTTAGGTTACAAGTATTTATTTCCGTGGCGAAAACGGTCTTTATCGCACTTGAGCATAAGATATAGAATGTATACATACCATAACTTGCCCGCAGTGTGTAATTACCTGCGGGAACTCCGTGCTCATACGGTCCTGTGTGATTAACACGCCAAGCAGGTTTACGTTTCAATTCCGTATTCATCCATATTATAAACGCCTCATTCTGTAACAACGTTTATTTAATTTTTTAATCCATTTTCCGTTTTGACGTCATCGTCATAAAGTTGATTATAGCACAGTTTATGAGTAAACAAACATATTTTACGCGAGAATGCTAATTTTACTGTCAGGCTGTAAAGGTACGCATGACGACCAATCAAGCTTTACAAAACCAGTTTATTTGAAACTCTCACTGAATTGAAAATTTTAATAAGGCCAGGCCATGTAAATACATCCTTACTGGATGTATGAATGTATGGATGTTTGTTACTCTTTCAGGTCAAAACGGCTGAACGGATCTTGATGAAATTTGCCACAGAGGTAGATTATAGTCTGGAATAACACATAGGATACTTTTTTATACCACGCGAGCGAAGCCGCGTCGCCAACTAGTGAAGTATATAACTTGATGTGTCGTCGTCATCGATCAGTACCGTTCAACCTTTATTGAAATCCACTACAAACATACCTGAAATCCATTATTTTCAGGTTTTGTATCCAACTCCCACACGTTTTCCTGCCAGTTTATTGGTTTCGCGAAGTCTTTAAATGCTGAAACAGTATAAATCATCACCATCATTGTCCTGCGCTTACCCAAAATTACTTGCGGTGAGCGTAGCACCTCTATTACTCGTAATAGGCTAGTTACCAAAAAAAAATATATAGTCCGTTTTTAAAATTTTTCAAAAATAAAGGACACGTATTTTTTAATTTGTACATTAGACCAAAAATGACAAAGATATAGCCCATTTAAAGTTATGTGTGACGTCACGCGTTGCTGCATTTTTTCGCAAGGAGTGACGTCCCACGTAACTTTAATGGGCTATATCTTTGTCATTTTTGGTCTATTTTTTTACTTAAGAAAGTTTTATTTTTTGGTTTTATTTTTTTACATAAGTAAGATTTTTTAACTTTCACATTTCTTCTTATGTACTCGTTTCTTACTTTATACATTCGCGTAACACAATACATTTCCCTTAACAGACTCATCTCAGCCACGCGCTTCTTTTGTGACCAAACATTGGGCTCCATACAGTATAAATCTATTTTGAATACCAGATGTCTAACAGAACAATATTTAATTTATTTTTGTATACCAGATGTTGGTTCTTAGTCATGTACTCATGTCATTTGGGCTGCGAGTTTGTTCGAATGAGATACCGCGGCTCCGAAACACAAAAGAGAAGAGAGAGGGCAAAAGACGGAACATGGACGGGTCAGTACTAGCCTTCTACGTCGCCCAGAGCGGGAAAAAACATTAAAAATAAAAGGTCTTGTCTAAATCTGGAAGCAGACTACAACATAGTTGAAAAAAGGCTAGGCAAATGATGATTATAAGAAGCCCCCTTTCAAATACTGCTTTCAGGATCATCTTGTATAATAGCTATAGATTAAGAATACCAACCTTCTGAAAGGTTTTGCCCCGGCGGATTCTTAAACTTTTTCTTCTCGTCTTCTGATATTAAACCATCAAGAAAAGTCGACAAATATTGGTTGTTCCTTTGTAAAGTAAATGTATCTGTAAGAAAACAATAGCCGTTTTAAAATTTAAAGCTCCTTAACGTTTTTTATCTTATTTTACGTTTTGTAAACAATGACTTATTGTCGGGTCTACGCTGTCCTCTCATACTTAAGTACTAACGCTGTAACCAGAACATTGTAAAACCAAATGATTTTAAAAAAGTAACCATGGAGTTTCTTGCTGGTTCTTCTCCATAAGAAACGACCGACCCGAACCGTGTACCTTTTCTCGACGTTTTATAAGTGCCCATGTAAGCCTATATGAACCCCGGGCGTCGGGCGCCGCGAGACGACTCCCGGCCACCGTAGATGCGGGCCTGTGGACGGTGAGCAATGGGTAGCTCACCGTCCGTCCGTCTATTGACGACAGGCCGTATCGACGGCGTGTTAGTGTTCCACGCGCGCCTCAAAGAGATATATGTCAGCAAAGCAGAGGGGCCTGCCAGGGCCGCCACCTCCCGGGGTTGCGGTTGCGGGTTATTCGAAAGAGATACCGCGGCCCCGGAACTTAAAGGGCAAGAGAAAGAACATGGGTGGGTTTTAGTCAGTACAAGTCTGACACCCCCCCCCCCCCCCCGCTTCGCCCAGAGCGGGGGAAGTTATTTGATGATTTCCCATCCGCAGAAAAAAAAGCCGCCACCACCATCCGCCAATACGAGTCGCCTTTCTGCAGTTCCATCGCGACCCGATAACCATTACAGATATTACTTGACCAACATACCTTGAGACGTGTTGGAATTTGGAACTACGACTGCGATGGGATTTGAAAGGGACTTTTTCTGAACAAGCCAGCGCCACACTGATGTTTCAAGTTATGTTGGGCAAGTAATGAATACATAAAGAAGTTAGAGTACCGTTGAACTTGGCGTCAGCTAGCTCCCCGCATGGTGCAATAGGCTTGGAAGTGTTGGTGTAAGTGAATAAGCCGCAGCTTTTCGATGGTGTCGCGGAGAGTTGGCCGGCCAGTTGATTGTCGTCCCTGTCGGCGTTAATATTGATTTAAGTAACAAATGGTGAAAGAATCATTGTTATCTAATACGTATGAAAAGAAATTGGGGACGAGCGCGTCAAACACGCGCACCGAGGGATCCTCACAAACTTTTTTTTAAATTTCATTTAAAAACTTTGCCCCACACTAGGAATTTGTCCGGTATCGTGGGTGCGTTTACAAACATTAAACTCACATACACAAACAGCCAGACCCGAAACAACTATCTGCAGGTCATACAAATATGTGTTCCGTGCGGGAATCGAACCCGCGACACGCAGCACAGCAGCCAATCACTCAGCCACTGCGCCAAGCGTGCCATCAAACTTGCGACATAAACGGCGATATCTTTAGAGTGCGTAGAGGGTTGATTTTTTTCACAGCACAAAGGGACCGAGTGGAATGGGTTGAGTATATGGTTTTAATTTCAACTCGATACCTCCACGCGTTCTCGAGATAAAGTGTCTTGGCAGAGAGACAGACAGACAACAAAGTGATCCAATAAGGGTTCCGTTTTATTCCTTTTGAGGTACGGAACCCAAATAACGGAACGCAAAAATGCTCAAAGATTTTTCAGCTTGGTTCTAACAAGCTGAAAAATCTTTGAGCATTTTAACGGACTCAGCGGCTCCAACAGCGCGTGCGAGGGGGCGCGTTATCCTTACTAATATTATAAAAGCGAAAGTGCGTTTGTTTGTTTGTTACCTCTTCACGCTTTAATGGCTAAACCGATTTTGATGAATTTTGGATAGAGATAGTTGGGAACCAGGAGACGGACATAGGCTATTATTTTTTTTTAAAAGAGTGGGATATGAGGGAGAAAGAGGGAAGAAACGGGAAAACTTAGCGTTGCTATTACAAATCAATAAGGCGCTACCGAATTTAACGCGAGCGAAGCCGCGGGCAAAAGCTAGTCGAAATATACAGGCTGATACTGATACAATCCTTTATTCAGTGATATCAAATGAGTCCGCGACGATTTTTGCGCTGGGTAGGATCGGAACTTATCGCGACATCATGGCATTCCCCAGAACATCAAATTTATGGTTTAAAAGTGTTTCGTGGTATTTGTTTCCAGTTTGGTAACCGGAAATTAAAAAAACAAAACATTATGGTTTTCCCCAAACCAAATGTTGTGTGTGTGTTTATCCGTGAGGATAAGATATCGATATTTAATTCTAAGTATGAAGTCCTTTTTGAGCAACAAGTGAAAGGCCAAGTGGGAGTCGGACCGGGTTTGGTAAAAACTTGCGTCGGCCATATTTTTTGACTGCGTAGATCTAAAACGTTGTTTTTTTTCACAGCTCCAAGGGACCACAGACTTGAGTATATAGCTTTTGCCCGCGGCTTCGCTCGCGTTAAATTCAGGGTAACACAGTTCCCCTTTCCTGATTTGCAGGTACCTGCTACCTGTAGTTTTTGCCCTTGCGCCTTATAGCAATGCTAAGTTTTCCCTTTTCTTCTCTCTTTCTACCTCATTTCCCACATAAAAAAAAATATTAGCATATGTCCGTCTCCAGGGTCCCAACTATAGGGCACGCCACAATAGTGGCGGTAAGTACTCTTTGAGGAGTGGCTGGAGAGGCGTCATGGCGTCCTCACCTGCCGCCTGACGCAGGTCCTCACCGGACACGGAAGCTTCGGGAGGTTCCTGCACATAATCGGGCGAGAGGAAACGCCCGGGTGTCACCATTGTGACGATCGCCGGAGGACACGGTGGAGCACACAGTGGCGGTCTGCCCAGCTTGGGCGGAGCACCGCCGTGCCCTCGTGGAGGCGATTGGCGGCGGCGATCTCTCGGGGCGAGAGGGAATGGGAAGCGGTCACCACCTTCTGCGAAGCAGTTATGCTAGCAAAGGAGGTGGCCGGGCGTTTGAGGGAGAGAACCTCGAACCAACCCAGCCGCCGCGGGAGACACCCCGGTCGCCGGGCGCCGCGAGACGACTCCCGGCCACCGTAGATGCGGGCCTGTAGACGGTGAGCAATGGGTAGCTCACCGTCCGTCCGTCTATTGACGACAGGCCGTGTCGACAGCGCGTTCGTGTTTCACGCGCGCCTCAAAGAGAGTCAACAAGGCAGAGGGGCTTGCCAGGGTCTCCGCCTGCCGGTGTTGCGGGTTGTTCGAAAGAGATACCGCGGCCTCGGAACGTAAAGGGCAACAGAAGGAACATGGGTGGGTTTTAGTCAGTAAAAGTCTGACATGCCCCCCCGCTCCGCCCAGAGCGCATCAAATGACTTCCTTTGATGATTTCCCACCCGAAAAAAAAAAGGGTCCCAACTATCTCTGTACCAAAATTGATTAAAATCGGTTTAGCCATTAAGGCGTGAAGACGTAACAAACAAAAATAAAAAGGATTTGTGAAGTACACACATCAAAAGTGTCTAGGGATCAAGCATTTTTATGCGGATTTCTTGAGATTGAGATGTGGCTTTGTAATAAATTTATGATTTTATAAATTTATATGGATCCTTTTTGGTGCATTTCATAATTTGAATCAGGAACTCTCAATCAAATTCGAGTAAAAGATGAAAATAAGCTGTCAATATTTTCCCTATAAAAACATACAACGCATTGAAGACATTATTAGTGCTACTGTTTCCCTACTACTGATTAAAACCAACGTTATTATGGAGCGGCGACGTCATTTAAGCAGGGAAGAAATGCTCAGAGCCGTGGGAATGATAGAAGCTGGTTCCCGGCGACGTACTGTAGCTTTAGCTCTGAATACAAGTCAGAGTGTTATCAGTCGACTTTGGACACGTTACCGAAGCACTTGTACCGTGGCTGAGCGCCATGGAGGACGGTATCGCTGCACCACACGGAGACAAGACCGATACATTCAAATCTTAACTCGAAGAGCTCCAACAATAACCGCCATGATGTTAGCCGTGAGGCTTCATCACTCTTCAGGGAACTTAATTAGCGACCAAACAGTCAGAAACCGCTTGCATGAAGTGAACCTTCATTCCCGAAGACCGCTACGGGTACCACCTATAGCAATGCACAATCGTAGGATTCGATATCAATGGGCTCTTGAACACAGAAATTGGGCAGAAGAACAATGGCGTTTCGTGTGCTTCTCTGATGAGTCTCGTTTTGGTATGATACCGGATACAAGACGTATACGACACTGGAGAACCCCTGGACGCCAACAGCGATTAAAATCCTGCCAGGAAGTCCATCCTTATAGTGGTGGAACCATCATGGTATGGGCGGGTATTTGGATCGGCGGAAGAACTGAGTTGATTTGGATCAGAGGCAACCTCAACGCTCAAATTTATGCTGAGACGATTGTATCAGACGTCATCGTTCCTCTACAAGTGCAAATCGGTCCCTTATTTCAGTTAATGCATGATAATGCACGACCGCACACCGCAAGAGTTGTAAGACAGACTCTCGCCGCAGCTAACATCAATGTCCTGCCCTGGCCTGCTCAGTCGCCAGACTTGAACCCGATTGAGCATGCATGGGATATGCTACAGAGAAGAGCTCTGCCGAATATGGAGGGTATCCAGTCGCAAGAAGACCTTTTTTTGTTGTTGCAACGAACATGGGCGGCCATTCCACAGCGTGATTTGGATGAACTCATTTTGAGTATGCCAAACCGATGTTCTTGTGTTGTTAGTGTTCGCGGTAGAAACACTGATTATTAATTGTTTAAGTTACCCAATAAAATTTTAAAGAAAACTGTTATTTCAGTCTTTTTTTCGAACTTTAATGTTAGTGGTTCAAATGTCAAAAATCCCTTTATTAGGAAAATGGCAAATTTCTTTATTAATGCAAAGGTGACTTGGTTTATCGTTACTGTGACAAACGAAAACACTTTATTTGATGAATCCTTAAAGAAAATTTTAATTAATATCAATCAGGAGAAAAGTTATTGCAAAAATATATGTTGATCCCTAGATACTTTTGATGTGTGTATATTCATTAATTCATTTCTTGGGTAATTTTTTTGGATCTTATCGGACAGGGTTTTTTTTATAATATTAAATACTTCATTTCCTCATGTTAAAACCGCGTGACGCACAATGTTATGATAAAAAGCACATTATATAACTGCCTAGCTTTTCCTCAACTATGTTGGGGTCGTTTCAGTCTAACTGTATGCAACTAAATACCAGTATATTATATGGAGCGACTGCCTATCTGACCGCCACAACCTAGTTAGTACTGGATAATAGCGGTACCTCTTGGTAAGACTGGCTGTCAGTTTTTTAGGCCGCTGTCTAGCTGTAACGACTGTCCAAGTCAATGGTCCCGGCTGTCATTTGTAGATCACAAATGACAGCCGGGACCAATGACTCAAGGTGGAAGCGCCTGGGCAGCCCAGAAACTTAAAATTCTTTATGTTCGTTGCAATATGCAGGCGAGAGCCAGGTTAAAATCATCAATACAACCTTGTACATTCATACCATCCCAATAAGTAACCATTTTATGAAAAAGTCATTTCATGGGTTCAAACAAACTTAGAGAGCTGCATTCTTGATTTAAGGGCTGAAACTGCGTTAAACGGGCACCCGCGATAGACACCCGCCGCGTGTCTGCAAGCGTGGGCTCTGTCGGTATGTGAAGGACCCTGTCGCAGGTACCTTAAGAGTTCATTCGCTTGACCTCATATGACAGAGCGACACTGGAGTTTCACAATTACTCTTTCTCTGTCGAAAGACATTTGCACAAGCTTTTCATCAAGCGTTATTGACTGAACAAGCCCGCGCGTGTTACCGCTGGCGGGCCCCGCGCGTGTCGCCGCGTCGTTTCACTTTTGTATGAAACCGCGGGGTGTCCGTTTAACGCAGTTTCAGCCCTAAATGATTATGATTCAGTAATCCCATATTATATACGGTCGCAATTCATATTTTAATAAACACACCACCCGACACTGACCAGCGAAATGCAAAACAACGTCGAAGAAAAGTTCGTAACCACTATTTAGATCCGACTAAATAGCTCCCAGCTAGAAATCATGGTAATTACTGTTAATTTCTCGTTTTTTTTTAAATGTATGGTAAGTATTAGTTTATTTATTTTATACAACAAGTTCTCAAAAACAATGGTTGTATTTTTTTTTAATATAATTTTTCATATTCTTTTATTTATCAAATATAAACTAGCAGTTTCATATTTAAATAAATTAATTTTGTACCTCTATCACAATGTTGTTGTGTTTAACCCAAAGGTTAACTGGTAGATAATGCTTAATGGCATTAAGTCCGTCTATGTAACACTATTACATGAAGTTAAAATAAATAAATTGACTTTCGTGGGCCATTTTGTCGCTTTCACAGGCACGGAGGAAACTCAGTGTGTAATGAGCGGTCAGTCATCCAAGGACGAGGTTAAATTACTAATGAGCACTAATACGTGACTAAAACTGACTAATTTCACTAAACATACCTACTATCTTCATTAGGTTCTAACCACGCAATGCCGTTACCTATTATACGTGGCGTACATAACGTATTGAAATGCGTTATAAGTTACTAGCTTTTGCCCGCGGCTTCACTCGCGTTAACACTTTTTGCAGGTACCTGGTACCTGTAATTTTTGCCTTTGCGCCTTATTTATTGTAATAGCAAAGCTAAGTTTTCCCTTTTCTTCCCTCTTTCTTCCTCATTTCTCACTTTTTTTTAAGAAATAGCCTATGTCCGTCTACAGGGTCCCAACTATCTCTGTACTAAAATTCATCAAAATCGGTTTAGCCATTTAGGCGTGAAGACGTAACAAACAAACTCACTTTCGCTTTTATAATATTAAGTAAGGATTTACATAATCATAAATCACAAGGACATGAGTCACTATCACATGCAGACGGGACAGCTACAAAATAATAACACATTAAAATTCACTTATTTATAGAGCTTAATATTAATGTGCTATCCCTCCTGGCATTGCCACTGGGTCCCTCGAGGTTGGTCACTCATTGGTATCACGTAATACGTTGGCACAAAAGTAAAATCGCAAAAAAGCGTAAAAGTGACATTTTAAAAGACTGGTCTTGTCGTTACATTTATTATCCCTGGCTGAAGGCTTTTTTCTTTGTTCTAGAGGGGTGGCGATTGAGCAAGAGCAAAAAATAAGAAAAGTAAAATCACACACTCTAGCGATAGCGTCGCGTCATCAAAAAATAAGAAAAGTATAATCGCACACTCTAGCGATAACGTCGCGTCGTCAAAAAATAAGAAAAGTATAATCGCACACTCTAGCGATAGCGTCGCGTGGTCAAAAAATAAGAAAAGTATAATCGCACACTCTTGCGATAGCGTCGCGTCGTCAAAAAATAAGAAAAGTATAATCGCAGACTCTAGCGATAGCGTCGCGTCGTCAAAAAATAAGAAAAGTATAATCGCACACTCTAGCGATAGCGTCGCGTCGTCAAAAAATAAGAAAAGTATAATCGCACACTCTAGCGATAGCGTCGCGTCGTCAAAAAATAAGAAAAGTATAATCGCACACTCTAGCGATAGCGTCGCGTCGTCAAAAAATAAGAAAAGTATAATCGCACACTCTAGCGATAGCGTCGCGTCGTCAAAAAATAAGAAAAGTATAATCGCACACTCTAGCGATAGCGTCGCGTCGTCAAAAAATAAGAAAAGTATAATCGCACACTCTAGCGATAGCGTCGCGTCGTCAAAAAATAAGAAAAGTATAATCGCACACTCTAGCGATAGCGTCGCGTCGTCAAAAATTAAGAAAAGTATAATCGCAGACTCTAGCGATAGCGTCGCGTCGTCAAAAAATAAGAAAAGTATAATCGCACACTCTAGCGATAGCGTCGCGTCGTCAAAAAATAAGAAAAGTATTATCGCACACTCTAGCGATAGCGTCGCGTCATCAAAAAATAAGAAAAGTATAATCGCACACTTTAGCGATAGCGTCGCGTCATCAATTTTTTTTATGCAAGTCACTACATACTTAGTTTAAAAAGTCGCTTGTCTGTCCTTTAATGTATGTATGCTTAGATCTTTAAAACTACGCAACAAATTCTGATGCGGTTTTTTAAATAGTATAGTGATTCAAGAGGAAGGTTTATTAATATACATCCCGATTATGGAACCATTCACTGTAACACCGATACGGATCGTGCTCGTGGGGCTTTTGGGACTGGGACCGCGGTAACGCGGTTCAGGAATATCATACCAATCACCTTATTCATTCTTTATCAATAATTCACATTCACTAATTCACTCATTCCTGCAAAACTAATCAATCAGCAGCTACACTGCTTGTTTAGTTTTATGATTTTATCTAATTCTCGCTTACGCACTTGTGCACTAGTTTTTGGGGCATGGTTAATTTGTTCAAGGCATCTTGAAGCTTAAAATGGGGCAACATTTTCAGCATCTCTCGTCATCTATTACACCAGTTAGTTAAAATTAGCATTGTTAGAAACCTGTCTCATTGTAAGCGATTGGCGAGAAGTGAGAGATATTTATTTTTAAGTATTTCATTTACTGACACGCGATCTACTAGAGCGAGAAAATAATCGATACCTATTGTAGTCGCGTCTAGTCAGCGTTTTAGGGTTTAGTACATCTAAAAAAAAAAAAAAACGGAACTCTTACAGGATCACTTTTGTCTGTTCAGACTCTTCATCTCGGAAAAGCGTTGTGGTATCGTTGAAATTAAACCATAAACTGAGGTCTACCGTCCCTTTAAGCTTTATATAACAGATACGGCAGATTATGCGGCAAAAAAAGTATATTTCGACAGTCTCAAGGAAATCAAAATTTATAGGATACTTCCCGTTGACCTAGAATCATGAACTTCGGCAAGAAGGAATAGGTATGCAACATTAGTTTTACTTTATGCGAAAATCGAAACACGTGTGTAGTATTTTTATGTAAAGAACCTATGTACAAAATTGTTTGTTATATTACCTGATGGTCCGTAAAAAATACGGTCACCACGCGCGTCTTGAGTCCCTATGATAGGTCATAGACAGGGCACAGATCACGATAGGCCGTGACCTGTGTTATGGGCGGCGGGCGCTCCGTATGATTGCGTATACCTACTAAGCGTTTACCTCGTGATCTTTTTTAAATATCTTAGGACGAAATATAACATAAGGTGGTGTAAAAATTATTGGAATCGATTCAGTTACTTATTCTGAACCAACTACATATTCAGATTACCGCTTATACTAAAATTTATTATATGTTCAGTCTTTACTGGTTTCTCTATGATAGATTGATAGCGCTCGATGTATGGAGACCACAGTCATCCAACGGCAAAGTTAAGTTAATACAAAACTGTATTGAACGACAATTTTTTGTTAGAGCAATTTTCGGTACTTTCATTAATTATTTACAATTAGCTTTTGCCCGCGGCTTCGCTCGCGTTAAATTCGGGGCAACGCAGTTCCCCTTTCCTGATTTACAGATACCTGCTACCTGTAGTTTTTACCCTTTTTTTTTTTTTAAGGTGGGAAGTCATCCAATAACTTCCCCCGCTCTGGGCGGAGCGGGGGGCATGTCAGGCTTGTACTGACTAAAACCCACCTATGTTCCTTCTATTGCCCTTTACGTCCCGGGGCGGCGGTATCTCTTTCGAACAACCCGCAACCCCGGCAGGCGGAGGCCCTGGCAAGCCCCTCTGCTCTGCTGACTCTCTTAGAGGCGCGCGTGAAACACGAACGCGCCGTCGACACGGCCTGTCGTCAATAGACGGACGGACGGTGAGCTACCCATTGCTCACCGTCCACAGGCCCGCATCTACGGTGGCCGGAAGTCGTCTCGCGCCCGGCGCCCTGGGCGTCTCCCGCGGCGGCTGGGTTGGGCAGATGTTCTCTCCCTCAAACGCCCGGCCACCTCCTTTGCTAGCATTACTGCTTCGCAGAAGGTGGTGACCGCTTCCCATTCCCTCTCGCTCCGGACCATGGCCTGAACCAGGGCCGGACGCGAGAGATCGCCGCCGCCGATCGCCTCTACGAGGGCACGGCGGTGCTCCGCCCACGCCGGGCAGATCGCCACTGTGTGCTCCACCGTGTCCTCAGGGCGATCGTCACAATGGTGACACCCGGGCGCTTCCTCCCGCCCGATGATGTGCAGGAACCTCCCGAAACTTCCGTGTCCGGTGAGGACCTGCGTCAGGCGGTAGGTGAGGACGCCATGACGCCTCTCCAGCCACTCCTCAAAGAGGGGACTTACCGCCACTATTGTGGCGTGCCCTGCACGGGGTTGTGACAGTCGCTCTCTCCATGCCACCATGAGATCGCACCGGAGGTCCGCCCGCCGAGCGGCAACTTGCCGCGGCAGCGGGTTTTCCCCCCGGTGTAGTGCCTCCGCGCGCCACTCAAACAGGCGCGCGAGGACTATCGCCTCCAGATCCCACGGTGGCAGTCCGGCAAGGAGGCTCGCTGCCTCGCCGGAGATCGTGCGGTAGCCCCGGATAAGCCGTATGGCCGCCACCTTTTGGGGCGCGTTCAGGTAGTGGGCGGCGCGCCGCCCTAAAGAACGCGCCCATACCGGGGCCCCGTAAAGGGCAATGGACCGCACGACTCCGGCATAGAGCCTACGGCAGGAGGCGTTTGGCCCCCTCAGATTGGGCAGGAGCCGCTTGAAAGCAGCCCCCGTCCGCTCGAGTTCGGGAGCCAAACGTCGGAAGTGTTCGACGAAGTTCCACCGGCTGTCGAGGACGATTCCCAGGTACTTCATCGTCGACCCGACGCCGATGCGAACCCCTCCTACCGTCAACTGGGATACCGACGGTGGCGTGTTTCCGCGGCCATGAAATATCATGGCCTCGGATTTGTGCAAGGCCACCTCGAGACCCAGTAGCCGGATCCTCGACGCGACTATCGCAACCCCGCGTGTCATATTGTCGGCCGCCGCCTGGTGCGACCCCCCCTGAGCCAGGACGAGCGTGTCGTCAGCGTAGCAAACTACGCTGACGCCGCCGGGGAGGTCGGCGCGCAGCACCCAGTCGTAACCGATGTCCCACAGGAGCGGCCCCAAGACCGATCTCTGTGGGACACCGCACGACATCTCTCGCCGGTTCCACTCTCCAGAGCGACCGGGGTAGATGACGGCTCTGTCCGTCAGATATGCCCCGACCACACGACGAAGGTAGGTCGGCATCCGGTGGTGTCGGAGTGCCTCCCTGATGCAGCTCCAAGGCATGGTGTTGAATGCGTTGGCGATGTCGAGGGACACCGCCACGACAACCCCACCCTTGGACACTGCAGCCCCCGTCGTTAGGGCTCTCACGCGCATAATGGCGTCCACCGTCGAGCGCCCCTTGCGGAAACCATACTGGTGCTCCGCAAGATCCGGCCCCGTTCCCACAAGGTGCCCGACGAGGCGGTTTGCAATTACTCTTTCAAAGAGCTTGCCCACCTCGTCGAGCAGCACAATGGGCGCAATGTCCGTCTCCAGGGTCCCAACTATCTCTGTACCAAAATGCATCAAAATCGGCTTAGCCATTTAGGCGTGACCACGTAACAAACAAACAAACTCACTTTCGCTTCTATAATATTAGTAAGGATTTTGTACGGAATCCTCGGAGAGCGAGTCCGACTCGCATTTGACCTGTATTTTATACATAATTAAATGTTTTAATATAAATGAAATTGACTTTCTTTGACCAGATCATTTTGTAATTTGTGTTTTAATATGATCTAGTGGCGTTTACCACCCCGGCGGTTAAAGCCAATTTAAATTGTACTAGCTTTTACCCGCGGCTTCGCTCGTGTTAAATTCGGGGTAACACAGTTCCCCTTTCCTGATTTGTAGGTACCTGCTACCTGCAGTTTTTGCTCTTGCGCCTTATTGATTTGTAATAGCAAAGCTAAGTTTTCCCTTTTCTTCCCTCTTTCTCCCTCATATCCCACTTTAAAAAAAATTGCCTATGTCCGTCTCCTGGGTCCCAACTATCTCTGTACCAAAATTCATGAAAATCGGTGTAGCCAATAAGGCGTGAAGAGGTAACAAACAAACTCACTTTCGCTGTTATAATATTAGTAAGGATTTGAGAATTAGGAAAATGTATATAGAAACTAGCACTATAGAACCGAATGGACAATGGAAAACATACCAGTCATCCATGATTCGCATGGCGTACTGCAGGGTTCCATTTTTGGTCCCATTCTATACATTGTTTTCACTAATTAACATTCATATGGTAGTCTTTGCCGATGACACTAACGCTGTAGAAAGAACGAAAAGTATTAGTGAACTAACAGGGTCAATAAAACGTTGGCAGCTTTTTAGTTTTGGTTCAATACAAATAGATTAATAATCTAAATATGTAGAATAATTAAAAAAATATGTACAAAAATAAAAAACGGAATCTTAACATCCTTACTAATATTATAAAAGCGAAAATGAGTTTGTTTGTTTGTGACGTCTTCACGCCTAAATGGCTAAACCGATTTTGATGAATTTTGGTACAGAGATAGTTGGGACCCTGAAGACGGACATAGGCTAACTTTTTTTAAAAAGTTTTTTTGGAAATGTTGGAGGAAAAGGGAAGAAAAGGGAATCTTAGCATTGCTATTACAATAAATAAAGCGCAAGGGCAAAAACTACAGGTAGCAGGTACCTGCAAATCAGGAAAGGGGAACTGTGTTACCCCGAATTTAACGCGAGCGGAAGCCGCGGGCAAAAGCTAGTTGGAAATAAACCATGATTTAGGATGTTTTATTTCATTTATTTGGCTCACTAACAATCGAATACACATGTACAAGGTTTGAAAATACATCAAATAAAAAAAAATTCTTACAGGTAAAAACATCATGCATTACATTAAAGTATATGTATGTAATGAATGAATGACTGAGCTTCAATATTGGTTAGACAGAAGTTTTTCAAATGAATGTTTTGTATCACGTCATAGTGGCCAATTTTTTTATTGTTCACCGGACAGAACACGTTTATAATCGGAGAATCTCAACTTTTCAGAGGAGGTTGTGGGACGTAATACCCTGTGCCACCTCTACATATACTATGTCCTAGTACGTCTCTGCTCTCTGACCTAGTTCTCAATACAACTTCAATGCCAAAGCGATATAATTCGAGCTCCAATCACAAAAATGCACAAATGTTACTAAATAGTCCATAATAAATCTTACCTTGATTGCGAATACTTGTTGAAAATCTCATCATAAGAATCCAATTCGTAGAAAACAGTCACAGGCGCTTTCATTGTTTCTTTTATTTCGACTTTTATGTAACAAGAGCATTCTATTCCAGTTTCGTTTAAAACATCCTTACATTTTTTGTCCCCATATCCACGTTTGCATTCAGTGTAATCTGTGACAATTTCATAACCGTCATACTGCAAGAAGAAAGGTAAAATTTGGAGAATGCATCTAAAATGTGAAAGATAAACCTGATAGAAAAAACCGGCCACGTTCGAGTCGGACTCAAGCACCGAGGGTTTCGGAAATAAACGGAAATATTCTTTGACTACGTAGACTTAGAAGGTTGATTTTTTCGCAGTTGTCATCAGCGACTACCGACTTAAGTTGGTTTTAATTTCAACTCGATACCTCAACGCGTTACCCAGATAAACGATCTTGACAGACAGACAGGTGGACAGCAAAGTTATCCTCTAAAGGTTCCGTTTTTTCCTTTTGAAGTAAGGAACCCTACAAATATAACAGTTGGAAATAAAGTGTATTATTACCGATATCAAAAATTTAACCACGAAAATCAAAATAATTTTAAGTAATATTTTTTTATAAAATATTTTTTTTAGGGGTCCTATTAAATTCCGTACGTATTATAATAAAATAAGAAAACAATAGTGCTTACCGAAATATAATTACTAGTCAATATTATTCCCACTATAAAAATGATCACACCAAGTATTGCTATTCCTAACCAAATAGCATTTATGTGATTGCCTTTCAAGGAACCTTAAAAAAAAAACAAAATGGTGTATTTAGCACAAATATTGTTGTATGTCAAATACAAAATGTTATCCAACTTTCCTCTCGTAGGTCTGCTGGAAAAATTTTCTAAATAAATAAGCTGTACCTTTGTGCTCTTATGTCTTAATGTAATATCCTGTCATGTATTTTGTGTGTGCATAAATAAATAAATAAAAAGCTGCTTATAACTCCGATAACTCCATTCAGACTTCACTGGGAGAGGGTTGCGGCCAATCCATTACAACTACAGATTGGGTAATGAAGTAATATCTCGAGTCAAAAAGATCTGGGAGTTAAAGGATCTGGGAGTTACTTTCGATCACTGTCTGAATTTCAAGGACCACATTTCTGTCCTCGCGAAGGAATCTTTCAGGCGCCTCGGGTTTGTTATGCGGAATTCTCGTGATTTCCGCAATCCTAATTTTTTTTAGATTACTGTAAACCACTCTGGTCCGAAGCAAACTAGAGTCTAGTGCCTGTGTCTGGCACCCCTACACTGCAGCCCCGACTTTAATGCTAAAAAAATTGCAGAAAACTTTCCTGAGGAGCTTTTTCCAAAGGTTATACCATTTCTTTCCGTATATGTATCCTACCAACTATTTATTAGTATTGTTGGGGATTAACTCCTTAGAGGTGATAAGGGGCTTTGATCAGCTCAGGGTAGCCTGTAAAACCTTCCAGGGTCGTATCGACTGCCCCGAACTTCATCCCCTTCTCTGCCGGCTATTCGTGCCCGACAAATACATCGGACACCGTCAGAACTGCCAACACAATCTTTTCGCTCAACCGTTCTCCAAAACTGTCGCCAGCATGGAGAGAGCGACTGTCGCAACCCCGTGCAGGGCACGCCACAATAGTGGCGGTAAGTCCCCTCTTTGAGGAGTGGCTGGAGAGGCGTCATGGCGTCCTCACCTATCGCCTGACGCAGGTCCTCAACGGACACGGAAGTTTCGGGAGGTTCCTGCACATAATCGGGCGGGAGGAAACGCCCGGGTGTCACCATTGTGACGATCGCCCGGAGGACACGGTGGAGCACACAGTGGCGGTCGGCCCAGTCTCGGCGGAGCACCGCCGTGCCCTCGTAGAGGCGATCGGCGGCGGCGATCTCTCGCGTCCGGCCCTGGTTCAGGCTATGGTCCGGAGCGAGAGGGAATGGGAAGCGGTCACCTCCTTCTGAGAAGCAGTAATGCTAGTGAAGGAGGAGGCCGGGCGTTTGAGGGAGAGAACCTCAAACCAACCCAGCCGCCGCGGGAGACGCCCCTGGCGCCGGGCGCCGCGAGACAACTCCCGGCCACCGTAGATGCGAGCCTGTGGACGGTGAGCAATGGGTAGTTCACCGTCCGTCCGTCTATTGACGACAGACCGTGTCGACGGCGCGTTCGTGTTTCACGCGCGCCTCAAAGAGATGTCAGCAAAGCAGAGGGGCTTGCCAGAGCCTCCGCCTGCCGGGGTTGCGGGTTGTTCGAAAGAGATCCCGCGGCCCCGGAACAAAAAGGGCAATAGAAGGAACATGGGTGGGTTTTAGACAGTACAAGTCTGACCCCCCGCTCCGCCCAGAGCGGGGGAAGTCATTGGATGATTCCAACCCAAAAAAAAAAAAAAACTGTCGCCAGAGCTGATTCGCCTGTGTGTCGTATTTTAAAGATGCCCAACGCTCTCCTGACTGCCCACCCTGAATGTAATGTGTTTGCGGATGAATGGAATAAAGTTATGCTAGTATGTCTGGTGTTTTGTGAAACAAAGTATGCAAGAGTGTCCACTGTTCCATGTTAGTTTTAATTGAACCTAGTGTAGGTTGTTAACTTTATATGTAACCTAGTGTAAGATGTTTGTTTCTATGTTAATTATTGTAATTGGTGTTATACCGTTTTAATTAACTATAAATAAATAAAATAAAAAAATAAATTTAAACCCCATCAAAGTCCTAAGGCTGCGGTTAATAGTCTTTTGACCGTTTACAGTCACGGCAACCAATCGCAGCAGAGATTAGCCACCGGCGCGGGAGATATGTATTGTCGTTTATAAGGTGTGCGCAGGCACAGGTGCACTGTCTATTCCTCCACTTGCATTCCAATACGAACGGGAAGAGATCAGGCGCACGACCATCGACTTAACGTGTTTTCCGAGACACGAAGCTATCATACCGCCAAATTCCATATTCTGGGATGCTTGAGAAATTTATTATGAAAAAACCTAATAGTCCAATCCCATTCTCAGCAGTTCACCACTATATCATCCCGTTCTTCTTTACGTTGCTGTCAATTGGAAATAAAAGAGGATTGCAAAGAGCCTTTGTCAAAGGCAAGAGCTAGTTATCACCCCTTTGGGAATATCTTAAAAAGTACTTAAAGTGAAATGGTTACCGGAACTTCTTTCCGAATTCATAGTTGGTTGTTCACGCTTTCTGCTTAATTACTTTTGGTCAGGATAAGGAGAAATTTTCGCAGTTGATGGCCAATGTTCTTTCATGTCATTTAGTTGCGCTTTATGCAGATTCGGTTGGGTGACCTGAAAAAAACAATAGATTAAGATACTTACATCTTCTATAACATAAAAAACAATATCTGAATTTGTTGCTGAGCGCAAATCTCAAGAACAGCTGAACCGATTTCGTTAATTATTTTTTGTTGTGTTGGTTAATGTCAGAAGAGGGTTCTTATGAAAAAAACACGTAGTAGTACTTTTATAAATTGAACCAATATAAAATAACCCACAGACAGTCAGTCCTTAAACTTTTGAACGCCTATGTCATAATTATGTGACAACGAAGCGCGTGTCCTGGATGCCAACGACACAAATATGTGACAAAATATACGGTGCAATATAACACGAAATAAACAATTTTGTGTTTTTATTTATATACCTTCAATATTAAAGGTATTTCATAGCTTAAAACGAATGAGTAAGTACAGACGCCAGCAGCTACCCGAAACTGACAATTTTCCCCAATGAACTTTGAACCTAATACTAAAGTATTAGGTTCAAAGTTCATTGGGGCAAATTTGATTTTCGACTTTATTTCTAAAGAAATAAAGTCGAAAATCTATCAAAGAAATCTGACAGATTGTAGTAGCTTGATGTGCAGGCGTCTGTTGTACCATGCATAGATAACTGTATATTGAGCCTTTTTATAATAAAAAATCAGCAGAGTGCGAGTCGAACTCGCATACACAGGGTTCCGTTACCGCAGCACCAAACAATATAATACAATATTTATTTACGTTCATTCAATTTAAAAGGATAGGTTACCCATCCTCCATATACCACCGTAGACGCGGCTCTATGAGCAATGAGAAGCTCACCGTTCGGTCCGTCTAGCGACGACAGCCGCGTCGACGCGCGACAGTGATTTCGTGTTCCATGCGCGCCTCAAACAGATCTCAGCAAAGCAGAGAGCCACTGCCTACCGGGATTGCGGGTTTTTCGAAAGAGATACCGTGGTCCCGGAACACAAAAAGGAAAAGAAGGAACATAGTTAGGATTTAGTCAGTACAAGTCTGACACTCTCTTCTGCTCAGCCCAAAGTTAGAGAAACCACTTATTGGGCTATTTTCTATAGTGCAAATCATCATAACTAAACTTATAATTTGTATAGCATATTTAAAATCCTTACTAATATTATAAAAGCGAAAGTGAGATTGTTTATTTGTTACGTCGCCACGCCTGCATGGCTAAACCGATATTGATGAATTTTGGTACAGAAATAGTTGGGACCCTGGAGACGGACATAGGCTAACTTTTATAAAAAAAAAGTGAGTAATGAGGGCGAAAGAGGGTAGAAAAGAGAAAACTTAGCTTTGTTATTATAAAAAACTATAAGTAGCAGATACCTGCAAATCAGGAAAGGGGAACTGTGTTACCCCGAATTTAACGCGGGCGAAGCCGAGAGCAAAAGCTAGTTTAAATATAACATAATTTTGACAAATCAATTCCATTTTCTTGATAAGCAGCACCTCCTTGACTCATCCACAGGCCTACTAGCAACTTCTTTTGGGAAGGCACAACCCAAAGTTTGGGCAAGAGAGCAGTAATCCTGAGTCAGGGCTTACTGAGCCTGCTTGTCATTGCTAGGTGAAAAGGAGGCACTTGGAACCTTGGTTCCAGGAAGATTGTGTTACAGTACAAATACGTTTGGGAAGCTGGACTGGGATATTATAGGGAGTTAGTTGTTATTTTGGGTATTCGGGCCATTCTTGACATTTCAGCATATGAAAGTGAAACTGAAGGGAAAACCTGACTTGCTTCCACATACAAGACTGTTTTTTGCCATAGAAGCTTTTATGCCCTTCTGCCAACCCAATTCAAGCTTTATCATTGGTATAATGATTGCTAGAACACAATATACAAATGGCACATTCAGTGGGAACTTAATCAAATCAAAATCATTTATTTCAATTAGACCATTACAGGCACTTTTGCAGCTACAGTCCCGGTCACAAGACATAATAACTTGTGAAAGTACTGTAGTTGTACTTAGCATCCATCGCCTGTGTGGTCTTGATCATGTAGTATTAGCAGTAGGTACACCATTGACTACCCCTCTGCCCACCATACACTAAAGTGCAGTAACAGCAAAATCACGATTTCGAGTAAAACGCATTTAAAGTTAAGAATTGATTTTAAAAAATCAACAGAATGTATAAGCAAAAAAATTTGAATGCAGAAAGGTTGTAAAGGCATAGGTTCACACGTTAAAGCAATAAAAAAAAATATATCTTAATAACTGAATTTATTATGGCCATTTATTCTTTTTGGTGCCTATTACTGCATAGCCTTTTTTGTAAAAAATACCATTTTAAACTTAGTAAAATGCAGCAAAAAGCCCTATTACTGCGTTTGGATCAGTTATTTTGTCAAGAAACCCAAGTAACATGCAGTAAGGTCAAAAAAATACTGCATTTTAGTTAGTTTTTTAAGAAAAAAGTGTTCAATTTACTAGTGCAGTAAGAAAAATAGCTAGTTCACATTTTAAAGACCGTTTATTTCTTATTATTTAATCACAATAATTCAACTCACTTATGTAAAATTTACATATCAAAAATAAAAAAAAACATCTAATTAATAAAGGACCCTGCGCAGAATGCACAACCTCCTTTGACAAAAATGAAATGCAGTATTTAAAACATTAACTGCACTTTAGCTAGGAATAATCATATCTGTGTCATTATGCTATCCAAACTAATCTGCAGTAATGCTGTATTTTACTGCGTGTTAGTCAGTTTATAATGATAAAAGAATGTTAAGTATTCACAACTAAAATGCGACAAGCTTTGATTTTACTGCATTTTAGTTGGGAGTTCGTGACAATAAATTGTATTTTCTTAATTTGCAGTAAAAATAGCTTGTATGGCGGTAAATTTTACTGCGTATTAATTTTTTTTTTAATTTTTTTCCAGAAATATAAAACTATCTAAAGAACTGTAAAATTATATTGCTTACTGCATTTTAGTTATGAAACCTAAAAATTTAATCTGCAGTATAATTTATACTGTATTTTAGTTGGGAAATCACGCCAAATTGTTAATTTTTTTCGTTTGCAGTAAGTGAAAACTGTTAAATAAAAACCATTCTAATAGTCTTAGAAATAAGTAAGTTAATTCAATAGAAAGCTTAAGAAACCCGCTTTCAGAATCACTAATAAAACGAAAAATCACAAAAGGGCTGTTACTGCTCTTTAGTCTCTGGTGGGCAGCCCTGTTATATTCATACAGTCCATCTAAAGTTTGTCTGGAAGATATCGCTATCAGCAATAAGACTGCCATTGTAACCATTTCTATTCTATTGATATGACTTTTTTGATTTCAACAGTTTTATTTTTTTTATGATATAGTTCATTTTATTGTTGTGTTATATCATAATGATTTCATTTATTCATTTCATTCTTTTTTTTTAATAATATCTGTCTAATCCTACATCGTATTTGCATTTATAATCAAAAATTATAAATGCGAAAGTTTGTGAGTATGGATGTATGTTTGATCCTCTTTCACAAAAAAACTACTGAACGGATTTTGATAAAGTTTCGCACAGAGGTAGATTAGTTTGGAATAACAAATAGGATACTTTTTTTTCCATATCGCGCGGGCGAACCGCGGGCACCAGCTAGTACCTATATGTATAAAATTAATATGAAAATAGTAGCCCACTGGTATAGGGTTTCAAGCTACAAGCTCCAGAGAAAGTAATCTCTTCAAAATACAAGCAGATTCCGAATCAAATTTCTTAATCCAGCTCCTGTTTTTTTTTTTGTTGAGGGTCTTGGCAATGAAGCCATTGTTAGATACTAGTAGTGACATACTGTTAGCCGAACCCACGGTATTGATTTCATAATAATGAAATCAATATCCCGCTACCGGCGGAAACCTATTTTTATATTTTTAAATGTTTTTTATTTATTTTTTTATTTTCTAAGAAATATTTAAAAATGTAATTGTAAGATGCGATGTAAATAAAGGAAATCAATACCATTGTTTTTTGTAGTGATTTTATTTATTTTGATTACTTATCCTAATGTTTTTGGCGGTGCGCAAGTCCAACTCGCACTTGACCAGTTTTAAATGAGTTTGATGGTTTAATTTAAACAGTTTGAATATTTTAATGCAGTTAATGATTATAATGATTTTGGTTTGGAGGAATTTAATGATTGTGTTTATGATTATTGTATAATATAGGTCTCTTTCCTGAAGTAAATAACGATTTAAATATTATATTTTACTAAACTCAAACTTGACAAACAAGGTTGATAATCAAAAGCGTGACTTTTCACGTCCGTGATGGATGCAATGTAAAATAGTTACGACTATTTAGATTAATGTTAAAACAAAGTAAACAAACTCACTGTTAAACACAAAGAAAAAAACTAAACACCATTGCAGGAAAACACATAAATCAACAATATTCGGCACAAAATAAAATAACGTCGCCGGCCTATAATAAAAACAACACAACTCTGACTCTATCTATATATAAACATACTCTATGACACACACCACCGGTACTCATACTATACTATATTATTATACTCTTTGTACTGTACTCATCTTTGACAGGTCACTCCCTTACAGCAAAAATCAACGCGCATAATTATGGCTCACATAACATGTTTGACAGATTTTTTGAATGTAGCATACATCATGGACGTATTATACAAACTGGACTAAACACTCTACCAATAAATCGTGCCGAGAGATAAACGTTTAATAAAGGCTGTTTTTCTCCTTGACCAATAATTTTTAAATCAAAACAGCAGCACCTCGCGGTTCCACCTGCGTAGACTATAAATAGCATATGTCATTGTGTTAATCCGAGGTATAAATAAATAAATATCTTGGGACAACTCACACACGGCTATCTGATCCCAAGCTAAGCAGAGCTTGTGTTATGGTAACCAGACAACTGATATACATACGTATATAATTTATAAATACATACATATTATAGATAAATAATAATGATAAATGATATTTATCAGAGGTCATAGTCTAATTAATTAGTAGTCTTGGACTACTAAAAATTAAAATACTGAAACCTGTCACTGTAACGGTATAACAATTATATGAACATGAATGCTACAAATCCTTACTAATATTGCAAAAGCGAAAGTGAGTTTGTTTGTTAGTAACGTCTTCACGCTTAAATGGCTAAACCAATTTTGATGAATTTTGGTACAGAGATAGTTGGGACCCTGGAGTCAAACATAGGCAATTTTATTTTAAAGTGAGAAATGAGACAGAAAGAGAGAAGAAAAGGGAAACTTAGCTTTGCTATTACAATAAATAAGGCGTAAGGGCAACAACTACAGGTAGCAGGTCCCTGTAAATCAGGAAAGGGGAACTGTGTTACCCCGAATTTAACGCGAGCGAAGCCGTTGGCAAAAGCTATTAATATATAAAAAAGATTTTTGTTGATTTATGATAATTACAAGATTTTGTCACCGTTCATTTTTACTTTGGAATGGATAAAAAGTATCATATCGTGTCATTGAAAAGCAAGTCATACTGTGGTGTGGTATATCATTTCATACTCAAAGGTACTGAATATTATGGATTTTGTTTAATAAGAACTAGTATTGTAAACCTGCCTTAGACTTTTATAGACGAAAAATATATGCTTTTGTACATTTCTCATTATTTGCACCTAAGTATTGCATTATTGAAATAGCAATATTTTTGTTTATTGGGTGTAATTCACAATTTACCAACAAACAGCAAAAATTGAGTTGTGTACAGCTCTCAGTGCCGGAGAATTTTTACTCTTAGCTTTATTTCCTTCTGTTATCATATACAAACACTAAGTACCACCCTTGCCTTCTTCAACACAAGCCACATATTTATCAAACACTTCGATTCGAAAAACATAATATTATGATGGTAGGATATGATTTTTTAACATTATGAAAGCGAGTTAAAAAAACGTTGGTAGAGGTTCAACGCCAACACAGTGCATAACAGTGTCAAAACTTCGAAAATGTAATAAGTTTTCGAGAAAAACTCGTATTTCGTACATGTTTTTATAAAATGGATACAATCATTTGAAATCACTTTCTTATCGCACTAATAATAAAGGCGAGAGTTTGTATGTGTGTGTGTATTGTTGTATATTTGGAATATTTTAATTTCAAACTAGCAGCTTGTTTGAAATTAAAATATTCTAGTATTAGAAAGAAACAAACAGCCTTTCTTATAGATATCCCTCTCGGCGCGTTTTTCTGGTAGAGTGCTCAGTCCAGTTTGTACAGTAAGTCCATGGGCATACAGAAATAAGACGGATGGTGGGAGGGGTTGGAACTGTCCACTGAGATATGTGATCCATAGACATATGGTCCGGTTTTTTAATTAAAGATTTTAGCAGGAGGAAAATGACAGGGTTTTAATAAATTATGGTGGTGTAGGCGATGCGACTGTATTACTTTGGTTTAAAGTAATAAAAAGAAAAGGAAATTGAAAATGAGCAAAACATAATATCGATTTCATAATTTTTTTTTCAAGTCTTAAATCTTGCGGGGTGGTACGGGGATACCCACACGAGTGTTCCAAAAAGATCAAGTTCATCAAAGTAATGTGTGAAAACGTACAGGAATATGTGATGGAAATTCCTTCTCGCAAAGGTAACGATCAGAGCGGTTCTTTTTTTGTACTGTCGAAAAATAACAAAATGCTCAATTGCATACAACATCCCATATATCAGGAAGGCTTTAATTCATTCATTCAGCCGTGATACGCATGCGATAACAAAACTAACTTCTAAGAATAAAATCAACCGGTAATTGAACCCAATCCAAATATCGAAGTTCGGATAAACAGCCGAACTTCTTTATTATCGAACGTGAAACGAATTTTGCATCAAAAGAATTTACCAAAACTTTGGTTTTGACGGTGACCTCTCGCGTCCGGCCCTGGTTCAGATCGTGGTCTGGAGCGAAAGGGAATGGGAAGCCGTCACCTCCTTCTGTGAAGCAGTTAGACTTGTAAAGGAATTGGCTTGACGTTTGAGGGAGAGAACTTAAATCCATCACAGCTGCCGCAGGAGTCCCTCTAGGCGTCGGAAGCCGCAAGACGAGTCCCGGCCTTTACAAGTGTAGGTGGTGAGCAATGGTTGGTCGCTTCAAAGAGCAATTTAGCAAGGCCACAGCCTGCTGTACTTGCGGGTTGTTCGAAAGAAATACCGCGGATCACAAAGGGCAAAAGAAAGAACTTCGGTTTTAATCCGTACAAGTATGACTGTATGACATTTCCTTCCGTTACGCCCCTCAGCGGGAGCAGTTATTTGATGATTTCCCATCCGAAATAAAAATTAAAGCGTGATCTGTGATCGGATGTGGAACATGTTAAACAAGTATATAGTCTGTGTTGATAAAATGTCAAATGCACAAGTTGTCAAATGAATGATCAGAAATTCAGTGTGGTTGTTGGTTGTACTCTTTGGATCAGGGATCAAATCAAATAAAAAAAGTTAGGGGAAGGTATGTTCTCGACTCGTATAAAACTCTTATATAAAATAATATAGTGAAAATCAAAACGAACAAAGCAGTGTGTAGGAGGATCCTGTTACAAACATTCTAACTAAGAAAGCTGTAAAATGTCCAGCGAAACATCTAACAAAAACGTAAGTAATCATTTTCATACAATCAGGACATGACGAAGCGTAGTCAAATAATGTTTATGTGATTTTGAACGGAGTAAATGAACTTGTTATACATTTTATTATGTGGATTGCAACAATATCCTGTTTGTGTTGATTTTCATGTAATTTTAAAGCAGTTGGTATTGATAGTTACGCCGTGAAAGTGTGCCAGTGTAAATGCGAACTGAATATTAACCTGGGTGAATGTGTCACAGTTTGTACATAACTGTGCCTGTCCGAGTTAACGAATGCCGCTGTTTGACCGGTGTTCCATCTTATCAAGATCTGTGATTAGTCATTATGTTGGTATGGTACCTAAGTTCATTAGTTTTCTTCCCTAGGTAGTCTTCTTTTTTATGCTTCTTATGTTAATGTACTAGCTGTTGCCTTGGATGTTAAAACTCACCCCAAGGAATGTTAGCACTGGGGTTAAAAGTTATCAGTTTTATTCCAGGTCCTGATTCAAATTTACCTAGGACCTATCTGTGTACCAAATTTCATTCAATTGTTTTTGCTTGATTGACTACCAATCGGCTATACATCCTCACAAACATTTTTAACATTAGAAGGATAGAAAATCAAAGCTATTTTTATTTTACTTTACTGTTGTGTTATTACTATCAATAAAATTATATTGTGGTCTTTGACCTCATAGTTTTTTTTCTTTTAATTGAAACTACATTATCTTGAAACTATGTAACTTATGATTGGTCCATTAAATTGTTTTAATGCTGTGCAAGTGATAACTTGATTGTGTGTGCAAGAAATGATCTTACAGTAGTAGAGTCATTACTTGGTCAACTATGCAGGACTCTTGACATAATATTCCCTTTTGTTTCAGTTTTCCAACCTGGAAACTCCAGGGTATGTTGGGTTCGCCAACCTGCCCAACCAGGTGCACCGGAAATCTGTGAAGAAGGGCTTTGAATTTACTCTTATGGTAGTTGGTGAAAGCGGGTTGGGCAAGTCTACACTTGTCAATTCTTTGTTCCTGACTGATTTATATCCTGAACGTGTTATACCTGACGCTATTGGTAAGTGTAACATTGGATCAATTGCATACGTGTTGGTCATTGGAATAGGTTGGCGAGAGATGGCAAACAAAAGCCAGATACTAGAGTTGTAAAGGGTTAGAGGAATGAAGATGTTATGGATGCTTTTCTTTCCGATGAGAAATCATCAAATAACTTTTCCCACTCTGGGTGAAGGGCGGGTAGTGTCAGACTTGTACTGACTAAAACCTCAGCCATGTTCCATCTATTGCCCTTTATGTTCCGGAACCACAGTATCTCTTTCGAACACCTTTATATGCAGAAGTTTAGCTTAAACTTTTGGCTTGCATAACTGCAATCTGCTGTTTTCAAACAAAAATTCTTGGTCTATTAACTTTTGCATATTTTATATCATCAGTCAACTTCCAGTCTAATTAGATGTAGCTGGATGTCAGTATTTTACATGGAGCCACTGTCTATCTGACCTCCACAAGCCAAATTGGGATTTGCTTGCCAAAAAATAAGTAATTTGTGTCTTTACAACTAGTTTATACACACACAGACAGAGCTGGGCAAAATACATGATTATTTATACATGATAACAAAAAAGCAACATTCAAAAAAATTTTAGTCTGACCCTGTTTCGATTTTTTTTTTAATGTATTTTATAATTTGACTATGATTAGTCAAATTATAATTACTTTTTTGTTATTACTAATTTTACGCATTATGAAAAATGGACCAATAGCAAATGTAACAAGGAAATACAGCATTAGGAACTTACTACCATCCATTTTACCTGTTCTTATAATCTGTAGTCATATTGTGTGTTATGTATGTATGGTTGTGAATCTGAATTTGTTTGTGATATAAGGGAAACAAGGTTATCAAGCATAAGTTAATAATCCAGAAAAGTACTCGTAAAAAAGAACAGCTTCCCGGTCACAATACAGGAGCAAATACCATTTTCGTAGTAGAATTTTGCGGGTGACATTAGATGAAAAGACATCAAGTGATGGGATATATTGCTATGATGGGTAGTCCTTTACGACTATGATCCGCTCCACAGGTGAGCAATGGGTAGCTCACGGTCCGTCCGTCTATTGTCACGTTATCGCGTTAGTGTTCCACGCGCGCCTCAAAAAGAGATGTCAGTAAAGGGGCCAGCCAGGGCCACCGGCTGCCGGGGTTGCGGGTTGTTCGAAAGTGATACCGCGGCCCTGGAACATAAGATGCAGTAGAAGTAACATGGGTGGGTTTTAGTCAGTACAAGTCTGACACTTTCCTTCCCTTCCCACCCGCTCTGGGCGGAGCGAGGGAAGTTATTTGATGATTTTCCATCCGCAAAAGTAATGATCGTAAATCACGGTTGGTAATCGTGGCTCATCTAACTAATTTCACCCGCACCATGCAACACTAGAGATTATATTCTCTTTTGGCACGAAACCGTAAATAGGGCTAAAAAGTGTAAAACGAATGCGATTAAATATTTCCAGAGAAGACCAATCAGACGGTGAAACTTGACGCGTCAACTGTGGAGATTGAAGAGCGCGGTGTGAAACTGCGCCTCACTGTCGTCGACACCCCAGGCTATGGCGACGCTATTGATAACACCGACTGTTTCCGGGTAACTTTATAGTATTCATTACTAGACTTTACGCGTTAAATTCGGGGTAACACAGTTCCCCTTTTACTGATTTGCAGGTACCTTCTATCTGTAGTTTTTGCCCTTGCGCCTTATTTATTGTAATAGCAAAGCTAAGTTTTCCCTTTTCTCCCTCAATCTCAATTTAAAAGAAAATTGCCTATGTCCGTCTACATACAAAAGTGGTCTAGTACTACGAAAAAAAAAATGTTTAAAAAGACCACGAAAAAAATTTTTTCGTGGTCTTTTTAAATTTTATTTGTATACAAAATTATGGAACAATAGATGTAGACAATATAATGGGTCCTTGCTCGTGTGAACATCTTTTTGGGGCTGATTGTAACACAAATACATGTACACAGGGCAAACACATCATATACAATGTGTCCGGTAATGGACTAGCGATATTCTATGTACTTATATAACTAACAATCTAGCACTCAAAATTATTGATTTTAAAAAAAACTACCATTTTTTAAAAATTAAAGTCCAAAAAAATATGCAAATCAACGAAAGTTTTGTAAACTTCTTTGTGAAAAAAAAATGGTAGTTTTTTTTAATGAAAATCAATAAATTTGAGTACTAGAATGTTTGTTACATAAGTATCTAGAATATCGCTAGTCCATGACCGGACACATTGTATATGATGTGTTTGCCCTGTGTACATGTATTTGTGTTACAGTCACACATTGTAAATCTCCTTTTGGGCCCCAGTCACAGTCAAATAAATAGCGGAAATTGTATATATTTAATTTAAAAAATAAAAAAAAAACAATAAGGAATTACTCCTAGTCAAATATATCCTCTAACAAATAAACTAAAAAATCATCACACTTTCTACTACAAAGTGACATTCCTCTAATACCATAGAGAAAAATGTACGTCATACGAAGAAATGTGGAATCTCCTTTGTTTGTTTACAGTCGATAATTCAATACATCGACGAACAATTTGAGCGGTTCCTGCGCGACGAGAGCGGGCTCAACCGACGTAACATCGTGGATAACCGTATACATTGCTGCTTCTACTTCATATCGCCGTTCGGACATGGGTAATTATTTACCTTTCATACTAATACTAGCTGTGCTCAGCGGTTTCATCCGCTGCTCAAGTCCCCTTCTCACTTAGGGGTATGAAAAATAGTAATGTTGGCCAATTCTCAGACCTACCCGATATGCACACAAACTTCCATACGAATCGATCCAGCCGTTTCGGAGGAGTATGGGCACGAACATGGTGACACGAAAATTTTATATATTAGACTAGCTGTGCCCAGCGGTTTCACCCGCTGCTCAGCTCTTTTTCTGGAGAGGAGTATGAAAAATAGATTTTGGCCGATTCTTAGACATACCCGATATGCACACAAAATTTTATACGAATCGGTCCAGCCGTTTCGGAGGAGTATGAGAACGAAAAATGTGACACGAGAATTTTGTAAATTAGATTTAAAAAAAAATCGCCAACGCGTCTTGCGCAAGCGTGTTGAACAAAGTTCGTGCTTTCTCTTTTTGTGAAGAGGCCTTTGCCCGCTAGTGGGATACTAGTAGTGTACTAATATTATAAATATATGTAATTTTTGAAACCACAGATCTGATTTTGAAAAATCTTCCACTGATAGGAAACTACGCTATTAAGTGTCGTTTAATATACTTTCAATGCCGACTAAGATGCGGGCGAAGCTTCTAATTAAAGCTCAATCAATAATGATCAAATTAATTTACACGTAACAGCGTCACAGCTTTGTAACGTCAATAAAGGTCACAGTCATTTTAACAGCGATGCCCAATCAGAAGTACACTAAGTATAAAACAACGGTTTATTAGTATTACAAAGTGTTACCTTCCACCTGCCAGGCTGAAACCTCTGGACATCGAGTTCATGAAGCAATTGCACAACAAAGTTAACATTGTACCAGTCATTGCTAAAGCCGACTGTCTCACTAAGAAAGAAGTGCAGAGGTTGAAGACCAGGGTAAGTAATATGTAATTTATAATAATATCACACCTTTGATTCCCTTAGGGTTAGCCGGATGTGTACTTGTACAGTCGGCCAAAGAAATAAGTAACCAGGCTCGTCAGGTATAGTTGAAATTTTATTAAAAATCCATAAATAATATTGTTGTTGTATTTATTTGATAGAAAATAAACAATTTATTAAATTTGAGTTGAAGTCCGTCGGTTTCTTAAAAAAGTTTAACTGTTCTATTTCTGAACAGCCTGCTTAGTTATTTGTTTTGCTGTCTGTACATCCACGTTTCGCTAGTTATGTTTAAGTTTCAATTCAAAAGGCGAGATTTTACGCGCTTTGGACGTGGAGTTGCGGTCACCAACCCGTTATATATTATAATAGGAGACAGTGCCTATTGTCATTAACCAGGCACAAATCTAAATACCGTGCCTACTACGTACTGAAAAAAATTACCTAATTTAAAAAGATTCACAGAACAGGCTTTTTATTCAATCAATAGATTGCTTTGTTAAATTGTCATTTTATTGTTTAGGTCATGGAAGAAATTGAGCGGGAAGGCATTAAGATCTACCCGCTCCCAGATTGTGACAGCGATGAAGATGAAGACTACAAGGAACAGGTTGGTTAAAAGTTTTATTTCTCATTTTAGTACAGTCAGCCCCAAAAAAATGTAAACGACGAAACATTTGTTGCAAGTAGTTTTGTAGCCATTGCTGCCGATTCTGAAGAACCGCCGGAATGAACTAGACTAATATTAAAATGACATACTTAATCGCATCTAATTTAATTTCACACAATCTTAGTCGCGATTAAAGTTAGTCCGCTTGACAACCACTATTTGTGGCGAAAAACGTGAAAAACGAGAATTGCGAGATTTACAGTTTCTCCCTAAACTATCATTAATGTAGATAGTAAAGTAAGTTTCAGTGATTTTTAAAGTAGTTTAAGTTTAGTTTCTGATAAGAGAATCGACACCGTTGTCAGTCTCTGTACCTTGTTTTATAATATAATAATAATAATAATAATAATTCTTTATTTCGGACAACATAGGAACCATTTTTGTTAGTAAACACCTTATACACTAGGATTAGTAACCAATTGGATTTCTATTCTTAATAATTAATGAGTCATGTACTTACGAGGCATTTCATGAGGACAATGATTCCGCATGAGATGCCTCAGCACAGGAGCTCTCGGGTCCTCAGCCACGACTTTCAGGATGCTATTGTCACTCCCCCGAGTCCTCCTCACAAGCGATGCCACCTTTTTCCTGATGATAGCATGGAAGCCATCTGTACCCGATTGGGCAAACATCCCCGAGGCACTACAGAAACGAGGGAGTTTCAACATCATCCTGAAAACATTGTTATATTGGACGCGCAAGGCGCTTAGCGTCCCTCGAGAACAGTTGAACCACAGACTTCCCGTGTACAGGCCTTGACAGTACGCTTTAAATAATGTTATTTTGACCTGATCGGTACAACGAAAAAATCTGCGCGCCAACATGTTCCCTCGGACCGCCAACGCCCTGCGCTCCCTCTCCACGTCGTCATCGTCCTTTAGGTCGTCGACAAGTATATGGCCCAGATATTTGAACTTGGTCACCTGCTTAACATTAGCACCGTTCAAAGTAATTGTAGACATGGTGTCTGTGCGCTTGCCGGCGGCCTTAAAGACCATGAACTCGGTTTTTCTTACATTATACATCAGACCATGTGATGCGGCGTATTTCTCACACACCTTCAGCATTTCCCTGATTGACCTCGCAGTCGGGCCCAGCACCACCATATCGTCCGCGTAGCTGATGTTGTTCACACAAACACCCCCCACTCGGCAGCCAACACGCATGCCGCTGAGCTCGACTAAGAGGTCATTCACATACAGATTGAACAGCTTTGGCGAGGACAACCCCCCCTGTCTCACCCCGCATTCCAACCTGTATGATTCCGAAAGGCTGTTTGACCACCTAACACAATTAGCCTGATTCGAGTACCAGTATTGAAATATTTTCAATATTTCTGCCGGTATACCTCTGTCTTCCATCTTTCTCCAAAGCACTTCATACGAAACAAGATCGAAGGCCTTGGAGAGATCCAAAAAACAGGCGTACACCGGAGTCTTCCGTTCTGTGTAGTACTGGACAGTGTGCTTGAGAGCCAGAATCGCGCTTTCAGTTGACAGTCCAGGTCTAAACCCGAACTGAGCGTCGTGTATCTGTATGTACTTATCCAGACAAGATTCAAGCACACTATCCAATACCTTGGCTACCGTTGTCGCGAGAGAGATCGGGCGATAGTTCTCTTTGTCCGATATGTCTCCTGTCCTATTCTTCACTATGGGCACCACAGTAGTTTTCATCAAGTCATCCGGTAAGTAAGTATGAGTAATGCACATATTGAAGAACATGGACAGGACCCTCGGCACGTGTACACCAGCATATTTTAGGTGCTCAATACTGAGCCCATCGTGGCCAGGAGATTTACCTCTACGCATACTGTCTATAACTTTTTTAAGTTGCTTCACTGTAAATTTAAGTAATGGTTCCTCGCCCGCCACGCTGGGCTCACCATCTCGCTTAGTGGTCAAAGGGCCCAGAGGAGAGCGCACTTTAAAGTGCTCCATGAACAAATTAGCTATATCCACCGGGTCACTTCTTCCATCAACATTCGCAGGGAGGCCAGGCTTAACATCAAGCCTACTAGTGGACTTCCAAAATTTGGTGAAATCTTTTTCGGCTCTTTGCTTAGCTATTACGTCCATTCTAAGTTGATCCTGGTGCTTCTGACACCATTTTAGTCGTCCTTTAAACATTTTTCGCGATTCGACCATCAAGTCGTAAGCGGAGCCAGTACTTGGTCTGCCCAGAATCACCCAACCTTGGTAGCGTAACCTAGCCTCCCGATGCGCAATCCTCACATTTTCATTCCAGCCGCACACCCGCTTATTATTCCGTTTAAGTCTTACATTAGTTTTAGATTGTGCCGCCGCATCACTCAATATTTCTACAAAAGTCTTATACATTTTATCCAAGACTAGCCTATGATCAGACAAAGCACAAAGCCCGAAGCTACACGTCTCAAATTCAGTGGGGAAGTCAATTTCTCGCAGACCCTTATTACATAGATCTCGATATTCACTAATCTGAGCCTCATCTCTCTCCCCCCAGCTTACAGCACTGCGCGATGTACTCTGAATCGCGGCGATAGGACTAATTGACCCCAAATTACACTCTATAAATATAGGCAGATGGTCAGAAACAAAAATATCTTCAATTATTCCGACGTTAACTGTCGATTGCCACGCAGCTTGTGAGACAATGCAATGGTCCAACCAACTGCCCTTACGATGAAATGTGTCAAAATAGGTACACGTATTAGAATCAATGCCTAAAAATTCTATGTCGGCGCACACCCAAGATCTATCCGTGCAAAAACTATTAAGCTCCCTATAGAATAATTGGCCAGGTTGCGCATTTAAATCTCCTAAAATAACAACAGTTTGCGCATCATTACCTTCTTCAATTGAGCTGATTTCACTAAGAATATCCGTGAAAATAGGCAAGTTCTCTCTCGCTTTCACTGGCATGTACACACAAAAAACTAGTATGGAGCGACCACCTATAGTAGCCTTGATAGCTAACAGTCTGTCACTATGACAATTTATAACAGAAACACTATCAAAAATGCCCTTTTGCCATAGTATGGCCACACCACCATATGGTCTACCTACCAGTAATTCGCCGCTATCTACTGAACTCTTACCTATGTGCTGAAAATCAGGTGATACAGTACCCAGCAGCGGAAGGTCGTGATTAAGTAACCACGTCTCCTGGAGACAGATTACATTCGCAGACTTACATAATTTTCTCACATCTTCTATGGAAGTTTTAAAATTTTTACAATTAAAACTAATAAACTTACAATTATTACATATTATTTGGCGATTATCCATTATGTACCTAACTTAAACTTTAACATTACAATCTCCTTGTTTCATGGACGGGCCGTACATGAAATGCACGAAACGCCGAAACGTAATGCCATCAGGCCAGAAGTCGTCATTTAGAAATAAATGCAAATTACCCTTTGAAACAAATAACTTATATGCGTTATATTTGCGATTTGGTTTCATTTTTATCATTTTCAATGACACAACCTCGCCGGTCTTATCTCTTATGTAGCTAACAATGTCCTGCTCACAAGTATCCTTAGAGACGTTCGAAATAAACAAAGGTACCTTTATGTCAGCCGCTTTAAACTTGCCGTCCGGCGCTGTAGACGCCCGGCCTTTTTGACCGATAAGTTTATACCTCCTGGCAGTTTTTGACTGAACAACTTGCCATTCAGAATTCTCCTTAGTTACCTGTGAGCAGTCCTTAGCAACCTGACGGTCATTCTTATTTAATAACACAGAAGGCGACATAGTAATAACAGCTGTTTTCGAATTTACGCTGGGCAATATAACCGATTTGTTGACCGAAGCGCGCGCGCACACGATTTCACTATCCAGTACACTTGCACCCACGGTACCTCGTTGCGGGGCCTCAGCGCCCATCGTTGTCCCGCTCTCGCCGCCGCGTCTAGGACTGGAACCATTGCTGCTCTCGCTCACACCGCTAGCGTTTATATCCATCCCTTTCGATTGCTCGCGTTGAAAAGAGATAGGCTGCTCGCTTGCGGGCGACGATAAATTGCAGTGTTGCCACCTTAGCCCCTTTCGGGCTAGATCTAGCACTTTTTACAGAAGGTAAACTCGTTTTTTCATGCTTTAGCCCGAAAAGAGCAATCTAGCCCTTTTCAAGCGATACGAAAACTTCACATCGCGATTACCAAGTTATGAAACAATACGCGCCATGTAGTATAGATTTCTTCAGTTCATTTTATGATCACTAATTGAGTATATTTTTAGTTTTGCTATGGTAACATTGTTAACCCTACCTACTCTTTCTGCTTCTTTACTGGGGAATCATCCATACTACAACGATGGGGTTTGAAACGATTGAAAGAGTCTTGCTGTTCCCACAAGTTGCCAACTGAAATAATACAAAACTGTGGGAGTAATTTGAAGTATTCCTTCAAATTGGCTAAGAACACAGATGTCAATCAGCCATCAACTTCTTCTGCTTCGGCAGAAATGATTTTGGAAGATTCCGATTGAAGACTCGGATTTTTAACAATTTAATAACTTAATAATAATTAGATTATTATCTGCCAATGGCTTAATTGCCAAGAGCCTCGACCAACACCTGAGGAGACTCTCGTTAGGCAGCTGGATCAAGGGCTTGATACAGAAAGCGGTACTCCTGGACACGGCTCGTATTGTTAGGAGGTTCCTTTCTCTGGAGCCCTGACCGCCGGTAGCTTGGACCCTGTTCCCGATACCGGTGGGCTACTATTTTTAAATTATTTTTTTTTATGTTTTTAAGAAATATTTAAAAATGTAGTTATATGTTGATAAATCAATAAATGAACGACAATTAGATTATAAGTATTATACGTTTCATATAAAAAAAATAATCTCTGCATTTGTATTTATGTTTTTAGCTCTTTCTAGCACCTCTTTTGATGGCAAAATTTGCGAAATCTAGCTCTTTCTAACTTGACCGACTGCCCCTTTTCAAAAACAAAGGTGGCAACACTGATAAATTGTTTGTAGGTGTTGAGTGGTGTTTCGCTCCGGCCGACGACGATGACGACGCATTATTTGACTTAATAGGAACATACTGCAAGCCTACAGGGCCGCTGCACAGTTCATAGTAGCTCTCTTGCAGACACGCTCCTCTCCTTTTATTGACAAATGTATTAGATGGATTGCTGTCAACAATAATAGACGCGTGTCTCAAGTCCTTTTTAAACGCGTCTAGCGTCTCCTTTGTTACGGCGTTTTCTTGTAAGACACTGACTTCGTTCCGAAGTTTCGCTATATCCTTAAGCAAACGAGTGCAGTCAATATGATCGAAACTCACACTAGGCACCTTATGTAAATCCTTTGCCACGAACACAGGGAAGATCTCGGCATCCATTCCTTTCAAGAGTCCAATTATGTCATCCAGGTCTCGAGACATTCTTTTCTTCCCATCTTTACGCCTCAACGGCATTTTTCTTGCAGTAGGTATGGATTCAAAAAGCAAACATTTTGCCTTTGAAATGCTTTCTACGTTGAACGACGATGTCACTAGCTGGTGTATACTGTCTTCATCCATATAATCGATTACGTTGGAGAGAAACGCCAACAGTTCATCGATCACCACATTACAGTTCGGACACTTCACAATAGACGAGGCCATTGCCTTTAACACACGAATCGACGGTAGGTTCAACACAACCGTGCTCCGCAGTGTACGGTGCGAGACTGATTTGGTCATACGGTAATTTTAGGGTTTCGCACCTCAAAAGAAAAAAACGGAACCCTTTTTTTTGGAGTGGGTAATCATCAAATACCTTCCCCCGATCTGGGTAGAGCGGGGGGGAGTGTCAGACTTTTACTGACTAAAACCCACCCATGTTCCTTCTATTGCCCTTTAAGTTCCGGGGCCGCAGTATCTTGCGGTTCTTTCGAACAACCCGCAACCCCGGCAAGCCCCTCTGAAACGGAACCCTTACTAGATCAATTTGTTGTACGTCTGTCTGTCTGTCCGTCAAGAACTTTTATCTCAGGAACGCGTGGAGGTATCGAATTAAAATTTAAACCATATACTCAAGTCTGTGCCCCCTCTGAAAATCAACCCTCTAAGTTTACCCAGTCAAGAGATATGACCGGTGCGCGAGTCTTACTCGCTTTTCTCCGGGTTTTATCATTTTTATGTATTTTAGGTAAAATTAGTTTTGTGAGTTTAGTTTGTTAGTTTTTTTTTGTTTGTGTACGTCTTTACGCCTAAATGGCCAAACCGATTTTGATGAATTTTAGAGATAGTTGAGATCCTGGAGACTGACATAGGCTAAAAAAAGTGAGAAAAGGGGAGAGAAAGATATTTTTTTTTTCGATTATCACGCGGGTTAAAGTTAGCGTTAGCTCAAAGTAACTATGTCACGAGGACGTAGTCGCGGGCGGAAGCTAGTATTTATATATTTATACAAGATACATACTTGAGTGCGACAAATCTTTAAAAAACAATAGAGCAATTAGTTTAAGAATATCAGAAATTAAAAAATACTTTCTTAATATTAGGAACAAAAAACTTGTACTATAATATTAGGATGTTGATCGAATTGTATACACATGTGTAAGCAAGAACAGTGAGTCAACTCAGCGATCAACATCTGCTTATCGCAGTGTAGTGAGCTCATTCACAATTGAAATGTAACAGATAGGAAATTGACTCATTTTTTATCTTCTACTTTACAAACATACATAAACTCATGCCTTGTTCCCAAGGGGTTAGGCAGAAGCCACGGATCTTGTCCTACACGCACGCTGGGGCCTTAGTCTGCTATTACAATGGTGTCAGAATGGTTGATCACTGATCGCATAATAGTTGATTTTGACAAGTTTAGTATGTAGTAGATGTCAAAATCAACCATTATGCGATCAGTGATCGACCATTCTGACACTATTGTAATAGCAGACTAAGGCCCCTGGTTGCATGTACTACGCACCTGATCTTTTTGAAGAATGTTCTACTTTATTTTTAACATGCTTTTATTAGTTTCAACTATAACGATGTATAAAAGCATTATACGTTTAATATTCCAAAACGGATTGACCGATTTCAATACGATTTTTTGTAAAAGATATGTGTAATCATCGACGATGATTCTTAGATTGTAGTTAAGGTGCTAACTCATCAAAAGACGCAGCAATAAACATTATCAGCTCGTCAAATGGGTTATAGCATTTTCTCTTGAATAAACTTATCGTTAATTATAGGTCCGTCAATTGAAAGCAGCCGTTCCATTCGCGGTGTGCGGCGCGGGACAACAGCTGGAGGTTCGTGGACGCAGAGTACGCGGCCGCCTCTACCCCTGGGGCGTCGTCGAGGTCGAGAACCCCGAACATTGCGACTTCATCAAGCTTCGGACTATGCTCATGTAAGTTCAATAAGTATAAGCTTTATGTGACTAAAAGACTGATGGATCTGAATATTGGTGGTTGGAGAGGGAGACGAAGGACAAAGAAAAGATGGATGGATTGTGTAAGGAATGATATGACGGAGAAAGGAGTAACGTGTGTCAGGGGAGAATGGTAGAAGAAAACGTGTTGCGCCGACCCCAAATAGATTGGGTCAAGGGCAGGAAAATGTTTAATGAAGCTTAACAATCTATGAACTTCCTACTACTGGTATACCTTATCCCTCTTGGTCAGCAATCCACCACGTGGGACTTAGTGGTTTTGGTTAATGGCAACGACTTCACTTTCTTTCAGACTTTCTTTTTGATTTCCAAGATACAGGTTCTTTACCTAGTTTGGAAGTCAGACGCTCATTTAGTTTTTAGCAGCCTTTTATATTACAACTCCGTGTAGTCATATTTTGTACTAGGCTATATTCTGCTGAGTCCAATAAACGATTATTATTAATCTCTTGTATATCCACTCATTCCTTATTTTATCCATTCGTGTTACACCACATATCCCACTTACCATTCTCAGGTCAGCCATTTGCATTTGCCTTTCATTCATCCCTATTGTGGCCCAACAGTACGATTATTACCAACAAACCTATTTTCTTATTAAGCTTAATTATTATTCTTTGTGAACAAGAACGTGTAGTGAATAGCTAATAGCTTATCTATTCTACCGCTAAGCTGTACCGTTGCTGTGTTATAGTTGAAAGGTATCGATGCCAGTGAACAGTTGCGCGCAATAGTATGACTAAGATCGACTTTATTAAGTGACTTTTTCTTACTGTATTGTTTAGAATTCTGTGGAGTTATGAACATTGTATTTTAGAACTCTTAAAAAAAAACATAATTTCTAAATTTAAATTACACAACAGAATTGCAAGTTAGTTTTTGAAAGTTGCTAAGAGCTTATTTACGAGTAAGAGTTCCGCGGCCCCAGAACATAAAGGGCAAAAGAAGAAACATGGGTGGGTCAACAAAAGTCTGCCACTCCCCCCCCCCCCGGTCGTACAGGCACAACATAATAAAACAAGCTTTTTTAGGGTTCCGTAGTCAACTAGGAACCCTTATAGTTTCGCCATGTCTGTCTGTCCGTCCGTCCGTCCGTCCTCGCTTAATCTCTGTGACCGTTAGCACTAGAAAGCTGAAATTTGGTACCAATATGTATATCAATCACGCCGACAAAGTGGTAAAATAAAAAATGGAAAAAAATGTTTTATTAGGGTAGCCACCCTATATGTAAAGTGGGAAGTGATTTTTTTTTTAATTTCAACCCTAACGTGTGATATTTTGTTGGAAAGGTATTTAAAAATGAATAGGGGTTTACTAAAATCATTTTTTGATAATGTCAATAATTTCGGAAATAATCGCTCCAAAAGTAAAAAACAATGTGTCCCCCCCCCTCTAACTTTTGAACCACAAGTTTAGAAAATATGAAAAAAATCTGAAAAGTAGAACTTTATAAGGACTTTCTATGAAAATCATTTTGAACTTGATTGGGACAACAGTTTTTGTACAAAAAACACAAAAAGTTGTACAAAATAATTTTTGTAGTATAATCGTAGCAAGCATTTTTTTTAACTTCGTTTACATATTTTATTATCCTGAACGTATCTTTTTTCAAACAAAAAAATAAACTACGGAACCCTACACTGAGCGTGGCCCGACACGCTCTTGGCCGGTTTTTTTTATAATCAGTCTGGAATTGCCGACTTCTCAAGGCAGCGTTGGACGCATGTTGGACGCATACGCAGTCTGGCGTTGGACGCATACACCCGTATCTATAAACAAGTCGAAGTGATTACTTGAGATAAATCATTATTTGAAATACGATTTTTATTCTGTAGTTTATTAACTGCTTGTACTTAAAACTGTCAAAAGTTCGAATTAAGCTTTATTTTATTAAACGGTTCTTACTTTATTTAAATTCTTGTTTATTGCATAAGTAATTAATTAGTCTTGATTAAGATACGGGTGTTACAATCAGGTGTTCAGACCGAGTAATTCCAACTTTTAAAACATTCAGTAAAACAACAAGTTCTCTTTTGACTTCTGGAATGTACTGTAGTGAAGATACGCTCTAATTACGCCTAATGTTAAGATAAGTTCATTACATAGGCTGGCATCACTGTTCAAACAGTGTGTACTCGTACTGTGTACACATAACTTAATTAGCTCAAACATTTGTTAGTACAGAGTACTAGTGGTCAGTCAAAATTTTACAGTAATTAATTATTTTACCTTTTACTTCTGGGGGCCTAAAATTTCCGCGTCAGCAGAATCATAATAGGACAAACTAACATCAAAGTTTTAAATCGCGCAAGTACAGTTATCCGCCACTTAAGACTATACTTACAAAAAAAAAACGAAAACAACTGAAGGGCAGTAGCCTGCCAGACATGTTGTGTCAACGGCGCTTTCGGGTTCCACGGGCGCTTCAAAAGAGGCGCAAGATGTTAGCAAGGAGAGAGGGCCTGCTAGGGCCACTGCCTGCCGGGGTCGCGGGTTGTTCAAAAGAGAAACCGTGGCCCCGGAACACAAAAGGCAAAAGAAAGAACATGGATAGATTTTAGCCAGTAAAAGTCTAACACCCCGCTCCGCCCAGGATCATCGGAGGGTCCTCCTTTTTTATGAAGGACGAAGAACTTTACAGTAAAACTTGTAAATTTTTTTTTCAGCACCCACATGCAGGACCTTCAGGAAGTGACACAAGAGGTCCACTACGAGAACTACCGATCCGAACGACTCGCGCGCAGCGGACAGGTGCCCAAGCGCCACACGTTAGTATACACTTCACTTACTCATTCAATACTTTCACTTCACCATAAAAACTCAAATCGTGTAAACATTTGAAACGTATAATGTCATGATCAATTAATTGACATGCATGAGTGATTCGAAATGAATGCTATTTGGAGAGAGTAAATTGTCTGAACGTTCGAGTAAACGATGAAGATCATTGGTTAATTAGCATACTTTGTACCACAAAGGGAAACCGGAACACAACGCCGGGTAAAAGAAGGGACATGGATGGGTTTTAGTCAGTGCAAGTGTGACTCTTCCTTTAGAAGCGAATATCTCGTCAACCATTGGCTTAAGAAAAAAACTGTTTTAAGTACCTGGATATCATTGTCTAAGGCTCTAGACAGACGGACCGCATTTCAACTGCAATCCAACCGCAAATTGCAGTGCTAGTGCAGTTTGAATGCAGTTGACACGACTGCAAAAGAACTGCACACCGACTGCAATCGAACTACACGGTTCGTTTACAGTTAATCGTGTGAACTGCACGCCGACTGCAATTGAACTGCAATCGGACTGCACGTTTCGTTTGCAGTTCTATTGCAGTCGTGTCAACTGCATTAAAACTGTTCTTGAACTGCAATTTGCGGTTGGGTTTCAGTTGAAATGCGGTTCGTCTGTCTAGAGCCTAAGACCAATTTATAGACACATAGAATATATTGTTTTTTTTTTTCAACCCTCCGTAACATTTATGCGTAGGATCCTTTCTGCCCTATTTTTTTTTCATAATTTAACAATTTTTTTTTATCGGTTCATAGAAGACACCTACTCTTCGAATTTCATATATCTGGTTCCAACAGTTTCGGAGTAAAATGGTTGTGGCATACGGATAGATCACAGAGCGAATCTATAAGGGTTCCGTTTTAGCTATTTGGCCGCGAAACACTAAAATGCTACCTTCATAGATTCGTTCTGTTCAAACAGCTACTTAGATTTATAATACAAGCCAACATCGATTTTGTACCCAAGACAAACTCAGATTTTTGGGAATTATGAGCGTATTGTATAATTATCATGAGCTTCGGTGAAGGAAAACATTGTGAGGAGACCAGCACGACTCATAAATATTTTCATGACGACATTTAAAGCCCAGCCCGAGGCCCATAAATAAACGACATAAAACCTCTGTCACCGGTCGGTTTATAGGCACTAACCACACAATAAAGAAAAAGAAGACTACACTGCCATCCCATTTTTATTGAGAACTAGCTTCCGCCCGCGACTTCGTCCTTGTGGCATAGTTACATTGGGCTAACGCTAACATTAACCCGCGTGAAAAACAATTCTTTCTCTTTCCATTTTCTTCCCTTTTCTCACTTTTTTTTTAGCCTATGCCCGTCTCCAGGGTCCCAACTATCGCCGTACCAAAATTCATCAAAATCGGTTTGGCCATTTAGGCGTGAAGACGTAACAAACATACAAACTCACTTTCTCTTTTATTATATTAAGTAAGGATTACATCACTGTAATTCCCGAACAGTTGGCAGAGTAGTACCTTCCACATTTGATCGGCTAAGTCCTATGTCAAATCATAAACATAAAACCAGACTGGGGTTGGACAAACTAATGCAAACCCAACTAAATCTACCCGGCCTGGGAATTGAATCCAGAGGTTATTATGAACAGCAGAAGTGCTTGCACAAACTAGACCAACGAGGCAAGTGGTTGTCAAGATACCAAATAATAGGCGTGACGAAAGATTTTAAAATCCTCTTCCATAATGTGGGTACACATTTACTATTTACAAAAAAGCCTTTATTTCGGTAATAAACTTAAGTTTAACAAAGTTTGAAGCCATTTTTCTCATAATTTTTCAATAGTGCCCGAAAACAGCTCGCATGTGTCATGGCGTCGGCATGACGTCACAGTTAAGTAAAAATGTCATTGTGTCTATAACATCGTCCCATATATCACATAACCGTGACGTCATACGCTGTGATCGGTGTTTCAGTCAAAATGGCCGATTGCAGTATTTTAATGTTTTATTTTATTGAAAATCTTAATAATATGTTATTTTTAAATAAAACTAAACCTGTGTTTACCTTTTTTTTAATATGACTTCTCCCCTCTAATCACTGAATCAGCGATTTTTTTATACTGTCGTCATGCCTATTGTTTAGACTGTATGTTGCACTTGAGTCTGAGTAAGAGCACACGCCGAAATATCAAGCCATGTACTTCCAGTCATGATACTGGAAATACATAGCTTGATATGATATACCTTCCTTAATACAGATTTCCCATACAATGAGAGATCTGGATAAATTGGTTTATCATAACTTGACGTGTATTCGTGCGTACATTGTGTTGTTGTTCTCTTGCCGTATTAATTTGACTACTAATTGAGTTAAATTGATGCCAATGTGACGGTGTCTAGTTACTATGTTTTGTCTACGTATTATCTGAGATGTTGTAAACCGGTTAAAAAAGCGGCCAAGTGCGAGTCGGACTCGCGTGCCGAAGGTTCCGTACAAACTTGCGTCATAGACGGCCATTACCTTTGACTGCGTAGACTTAGAGGGTTGATTTTTTCTGTAACTCAAAACGGAACCCTTATTGGATCACTTTGTTGTCTGTCTGTCTGTCAAGACCCTTTATCTTAGGAACGCGTAGAAGTATCGAGTTGAAATTAAAACCATATACTCAACTCTGTTGCCCGTTTGTGCTGTAAAATCCCTTGAAATCTGCGTTATCAAAAGATATAGCCGCGAGTCTGAATAGCTCTTGGCCTTTTTTTTTTCGGGTGGAAAATCTTCAAATATTTTCCCGCGCTCTGGATTGAGCAGGGAGCAGTGTCAGACTTTTACTGACTAAAACCCACCCATGTTCCTTCTTCTGCCCTTTGTGTTCCGGGGCCGCGGTATTTTTGAAGAACCCGCAACCCCGGAGCTGCTATCATCCTTACACACTCCTTGCTGCGACTACATTCATTCGACTCTTTCTATTCTAATACATTAAATATTATTTTTCTATATTCCATAGGTCCACTGAGAGCGGGCTGAGCGAGAACGATGCGAATGGAATGACGAACGGATCTGAGGACACGGGCGACCGCGAGCGTGTGCTACGTGAAAAGGTGCGTACTTTAATGAAAAATATCTATATGTACACAAAAAAAAAATTGGTTGGTTATACGAATTTTTAATAATTTCTTGTGATAAACGGAATTGTATAAAATCTGGTTCTTCTAACCTGACAGACAGATGTGTTGCTGGGGAGTTTGTTCCGCCACTTCTTCTTCCCAGCTAAAACACTAGGAAGAGGCGAAGGGCAGGGCATTTTTGTGGGACTGTCTCTTGTAATGTGACGTTCAAAAAGTGCTGATGCCTAATTTGAATAAATGACTTTTGATTTTTGCATGTTCAGATTTGTCATATAAGTAGCGATTATCCCAATCGGATCCATATTTACCTAAAGTTAATATTTGGCTAACAAAGTATGGAAGCGGCTTGTTAGTTTTTTTTTAATAATTGTAGCCCTGTTACAACGTAATAAGGTTGCTTTTCCCTACTTTTATTGTCAGTGATTTTGACGAGATTTGTACCAAATGATAAGTTGGGCCTATTAAACCTCAGAGAATAGAATTAAATAGAGAAGTTAAATACATATATTTTTAAATAAGTTATTCCCGGGATTTTATTTTGAACAAGCTGCGCCCCGCGGCTTACTCGCGTGGTGATAAAATACGCAATATCTTTAAGAATTGTAGCCTATGTGTTATTCTGATATGTAAGCTATAATATATAGAAGTTTCATCAAAATCCATTCAGTAGTTTTTGCGTGAAAGATCAACAAACATACATACATCCTCACAAACTTTCGCCATTGTAATACTAGTGTGATTTCTCATTGGTAAACTTGCAGGAGGCTGAACTGCGTCGTATGCAAGAAATGTTGGAGCAGATGCAACGTCAGATGAACCTGCAGGCTGCCAGCGGGGCCAGTACCACCAGCACTGCATAGTGCACGCGCACCGCACAGGTAACCGAACGATTTGATTTGATAGGACGATTCTATTATAGGTTTATCCATATCTATAGATAGACAATATAAAGTTTTATCCGCCCTTTGCCTATGTGTGCCTAGTAACGGCACAGAATTACCTGTCTTGAGGTTTGTCCTAAGCAGACTAGTGTAATTTAAATATCTTTTATCAGTTTCACCTGTAACTAACTAATACTTTGCAAATAATTAAATTCTAACATTTAAATTTGACTCACTTTCTGGTTTCTATTGAACTGTTTTTTTAAGATGACAATGCATGGGTAGCTAAGTGACGTAATTTTAATTAGTTAATTTCAATATGGTGGACTCCCAAAGAATTGATAAAAAGATTTCGAGAATAAATATTTTTTTATTGTAATATTTATTTTATCGCTACGAATCTATTGCACCTTCATTACATACCCGTGTTTGTCGTTTAATTTAATGTTTTTATCCCACAGTTGGACATTAGTACGGCTGTCCAACTGCCGGCAACGTGTGACTTCGTCAACTCAATACTTCGCGCCATCCCCTATTGCGTTACTTCCAACTAGATGTAACTGATGTAGCAATCGTACGTCCTGTAACGTTCATATAAATATATCGCTCGTAGTTTAATTTTAATAAAAAAAGAAACTCATGGAATGATATTATTATAAAATCGCCTAAATAGTTTAGTTTAGTCGTAGTAGCTGTTCCCATCACTAAAAATGAGTGTTGCCATGTAAACTATTTATTGGGGTGATTTCCCACTTGCGTTTTGCCAGCCTCTACAATCGTAATTAGTGAGCCTGGACGAAGTTTAGTGCGACATCACCCTAAGGTTAATTAACCATGTGAGGTCTCCTAGAAATTCCGTCAGTTAAAATTATTAGTATTCAATAGTTACGTGCAATACTCATAAAACATTCGTAGCTATGTATTTTTGTGAACATTACAGAATTAAGTATTATTTTTCTTACTCAAATATTATTTTCCTTTTCTTATTATTTAATAGGACGATTTTATTATAGGTATATCCATATCTATAGACAATATAAAGTTTTATCTCTCTATAGTAGTATTAAGATAAATGCAATATTTACGCAGTGCAGAAATATTCCATGTTTATATTATATAGGTGCACTTCAATGGAAATGTATAAGAGTATTAGTGCTCGAAATGGGCCACAATAATCGAATAAGGTATTAGTTGATTAATCGATTTAACACCTAAAATTGAATATGGAATACATTGCAGAATCTCACTATGTCTACGTCTGCGTTTAGGTCCGTCAGAAAAATTAATTGATCAACAAATTGACAGCATATCGACTGGCAACTTGTACTATCTCAATTTGGACAACTACAGAATGAAGAAGTTTGAAATGCTTACATTCACTGTGCGTAAAGTTAATACAAGTTTTATGATGCTGATTCTGGAGGCAAATTAAATGTATCCGAGTTGGAATTTCTTGCAACGTTATAAAGCGCAGTACGGAGTATAAAATAGTATATAGTAAGTGTAATTTTCAAAAAATTAGATGGATCTGGTTGTAGTTTATAGTCGATATGCCGTGTTATAGACCTTTCATAACTGTCAAAGAATGACATTTATATTTTGCATACTGTGTGAAAGGGACACCGAAATTAAAACGGTCACGGTAAAATGTTTTTTTTTTTCGTCGGTGTTCGTTTCGTATCACCCTCTATACAGGCTGGTTGTAAGTTGCTTAAAAATAATTTCTCCTACAACATTATATCTTACAGTTATGAAGGTATCCAATGTAAGATGCGCAACATGACAAACTTATTTAGTTCATTTCTATTGACTTTTACGCAGGCGTGGCTCTCGATTTTGGCCTATTAATATAATGCCCCACGTCGAATATGTAACGATAGGTTGTTAATAATGGCCTCAAGATATTGATCTGACATGCATTTATTATTATTGCTATGTGCCATTTCGTTCTTAAATTCTTTAAATATAACTTGGTAGGTAAATCCAGTTTTGTCCGGAGTTGATCTTCCATAGCTAAAACTCTATATAATTAACTAAATTAAAGATTGAGTGATACAATACCAGTAATACAATGTTATTCTATGAAAATAAAATCATTTTGGAGATTTTCTTATTGATTTGCTGGTACTGCCCAAATGTCCATGCATTTCTTTCTCATGACAAAAGTATTATTTTACTTTGACGACTGAATTTATATTTTATTTGAGTATTCCTTTTTTTGTATTGTCAATTTTACTCTTAGATATAAAGAGATTAGATTAGTGTCCAACTAGATAGCTGCATGAAAATATATTATTATTTTTAAGTAATTATTGGAATGATTGTATCGAATAGAAGGCTGAAAATGCTTTTTGGAAAGACAAATTGAATTATCATATTAAAACTTTAGTAGGTACTTAAAATTCTTAGTATCTCCTATATTTAGAATTTATTCCCACGTTGGTGCATTTATTTTGTACTTTAATGATATTGATAACTACCCATTATTGTAAACTAATTGATGAATCGAATATAAATCTAATAAATCCTTAGAAGTTAAATTGGTGCCAAAGTTTCGAAATATTATTTTTAAAATCATTGATTAAAATGTAATAGTTTCTGTATTATTCGATTGTGAGTTATTATTACTAGGTATCCATTTAATTTTTATGTAAAAGAAACTTCTATGTAATCATATTTTTTATAGTAAATATAAATGAATCATACCAACTTGTGTTTATTTCATACGACCTTCAATAATGAGTCCTTTTCAGAAGATCGACAGACGTTAAGGCAAGGAAACTGTTTTATATCCTAAAGTGTTAACAGCGATGCTACAATTGCATTATGTGCAGCAAATACTTAAACTTTTATTTCATTTATTCATTTTCACACATACTTTTTATATGTTTACATATTTCTTATAAAAAATATTTTAAAAAATATTAAATATATTTGATTACTGGCGATTAAATAATATTTTATTACCACTAGTACACCGTTAGCAGCACTGGTTTAAATTCATATTGGAGCATTGACCTAAAGGGTGCGTTCAGCTGCTTTCCTGTGTAAGTATCTGTCTCAAGTAGGGGCCTATTTAAGATTCTATTTTCCCGTTATATTATTACCTCATTGGCCTAGTGTTTGTAATCGCGACTGCTGAGGTCCTGGTTTCGATTTCCAGGTTGAGCAAATTTTTATGGGATTTTCTCAGAAAATTCTCAGTAGCAGTCACACCGAGTCTGGATTTGTGTTGGTGGCAATAGGCTTGCCCCCTATTACCTGGAACTTATGCTATTAGGCAAACCTCTGCCTAAAAAAACCCTTTGGGGATTACAGGTGTTTTTTTTTTAAAACGTTGCCCCACACTAGGAATTTCTCCTGTATCGTGGGTGCGTTTACAAACATTTAAATTCACATACACAAACAGCCAGACCCGAAACAACTATCTGTAGGTCATACAAATATTTGTTTCGTGCGGGAATCGAACCCGCGACACGTAGCGCAGCAGTCGATCGCTCAGCCACTGCGCCAACCGTGCCGTCATAGGTGTAATGTTATGTTTTAATAATATAAAGTTGCATAAGAATTTTCCCAGTCTCTCAACTCTCAATATATTTAGGGCACTGGAGTGGCGTGGTTTTGAGCCCTACGAAGAGCACATAAAACTTGTCGCCTCTAATTTAGAATAGAATAAAAATATTCTTTACATTTTAATGTCCAAGTATCTATCATAGACGGAAGATTAATAAATCGTTTTATGTACTACTTTAGAACTTTTGGTGCAACAGCGAGCTCGATTGAAGAAAAAGTGATATTTAGGGTTCCTTACTAGGACAACCGGGAGAACTAGTACTACTGAACCTAAAGTTCTGCATGCCCTATTCGTTACCCAAAGGGTGACCGTCCGTCTGTTATGCTGTTTCTTGTAAACCATAATAGGTAGTCTCTTGAAGTAAATGAACAATATATCATCGAGGTAAACCAACACAAAATCAGTCATAGTTTTTTACCTACACACACGTCTTGATTGTTGGTGCTACACAATAAAAAAAATGTTGATTCAATAACTTATTTTTATAGTCGGTTAAACATAAAGCTGTTATTTATAACTACAGTATAAAGTAATGTGTATAACCTTAGAAATGGTACATACAATACAACAATTTTATACAGTGACGGAGGCAATACAAAAGCGCTTATTCTCTTTTATTTAAGCTGCAAACTTTTTACTGTAGATTATAAGCCTAAAGTTAAATTAACAACATACTTTTTTTTTAGTCGATTTTATCTATAAATCGACTAACTAATAATTGAATAACATCTCTAAAAAGTTTGACAGGCAACTGGCACAAATGCTTTCGTCCGCCATAATCGTTTGCGGAATTTGTTATCAAACAGCAGGCGACAAGAACAAGCCAAAACCCAAGTGTTTATAGTTTTGTAGTGAATTATGGCTATCGTGGAGGACGAAGTAAGAAATGAATCGGAAGAGGACAACGAAATAGAAGTGGTAGTGGAGGACGAGCCTGATGTACCGGAAGACACGGACGATTCTGATGTATGCACACCCGTATGATACAATATTTGGCACATTACTCACGTAATTGTTAGGAAATTTTCGTTATTTGTTGAGAATTGATTGTTTATTGATAATGAGACTACTTAATTCTAATTAGACAGGCGAATAATATCGTTTCATGCGTGACTAAGGAATAATAATATTGGAATTCTTTGTAGCTTTTGCAGTTTGCCTAACATCGACTTTTAGATGTAACGATTACGATTGCACGTTTTTATGTTGCTCAATAAACATCTAAAACGGCTGAGATTCACCAAATGTACTAACTTGGGACCTAAAAAATTGAAAAAGTAATTTGTAAACATTACCTAGGAACATACCACAGATTAACTTAGATTCTTGTTTCATTCAAGAAGAAATGTCTGTGAACCTTAAAAGTGCAGAGGGAACACTACGTAAATTTAGAAGCACATTGACTGAACCTCATAAATAATGAAATAATACTGTCAACATTCTTAAATTTTCAGGGATACTAATGTTTTCAGATCTTATTTTTCTACTTGGAGTAGCCATCATAAGATTATCGAGTTAATCCCATTATAAACATTGGATTAAGACAAACTCCTTAGAGTATGTACCTCCTCTAGGCAGTGTCAGTATAATACAATACTTCAGTAAGACTGACACATGTTGTGTTATGAACAGGTTTGCAACTATTGCAAACGTCATCCAACATTATTTATGTAAATACAGTAGAATTCGTTTATTATGACTCCGTTTATAATGACCAACCTCTTATTATGACATATTACATAGCGATGTTTGGTTTTCATATAAAGTTCTTTAAACAAAGTCGGGTATAATGACTCCGCATTGAGTAACAGTTCGTTTATTATGACCCATTTTTAATAAATTGTGTCCAGTTGATGTAGTGACCAACATTATTCCTAACACTTTCGACAGTGTTCGGTGTTATATTATTATTTTTTGACTTATTTCTATTTTGTCTCTCTCAACTAAAATAAATACTTACTGACAAAAACAGGAGATTGTTTATTTCGCACAAAATGTTTTTTATGACGTCCGCTTAGTATGATGTGTTTCATATTTCCCTTTGATGTCATTTTAAATGGATTCCACTGTACTTATGATGGAAAGGAAATCAATGCACAAATGGTCACCATATATTGTGTACCTAAATCATTCCAAACTCCTTTTTTTAGGAATGGGAAAACATCAAATAACTTCCCCTGCTCTGGGTAGTGCAGGAGGGAGTGTCAGACTTTTACTGACTAAAACCCATCCATGTTCCTTCTGTTCCCCATTGTATTCCGGGGCCACGGTAACTCTAGAATAACCTGCAACCCTGGCAGGATTCCCAACTACTGTAAATCAAAATGAAATTAACTATAATGAAAAAATATCAGCTGATACACACATATTGTGTTGCCGCTGCAATGTGCAAGGTGCACATTGCAGCGGCAATGACATTTTCAGCCTATATATTCTTTTTTACATATAATATTTTGTAAGTCACATCAACCATGCCACATATATAGGAATCAAATCATTAACTGCTCAAGACTTTTGGTATCATGATTTACTTTTGGGAGTGAGTTGATATGCTAATAATTTTAATCATATTCAAGCACTTTGTGGTTACTTGTTAGATGTCATTTAAATGCATGAATTATACCATTTAACTTTAATTATCTACATAAAGTGAACCCGAAGTGTCCAAAAAAGAGGACTTTCTTTTTTCATTGGAGTCATTCAAAGAGTAATCAATCAAAGAGTAGTTTTACAAGTCATCTAAGTTTATAATGAGTGACAGGATGCTCATATTAAATGTATAATTTGGTTCTTTTAAGAGTTCCGAAGCCAAATGGAAAAAATTAAACTAATAATTTCTTTATGTCCTTCTACTTGTCAGACTAAATTGCAAACAGTCAAAGTTTCAAAAACTATTAATAAAGTCAAATATATTCTCTGGAATGATTTATAAGATAACAATGGTGTATTAAAAGAAAAAAAAATTAACCATAGCTGCATATACATATGTGACTCAGAAATGACAAAGAAATTGCATTGTCTGAGACTGTAGCTTAATTAATTGGTTTATTGCCATTCAAAAGTGCTTGTAATGGTCTAATTTTAACGTAAAGGAACGTAAAGGGCAACAGAAGGAACATGGGTGGGTTTTAGTCAGTAAAAGTCTGACATGCCCCCCCGCTCCACCCAGAGCGGGGGAGGTCATTTGATGATTTTCCTTGAGTCTGAGTTTGAATTTGAAAAAAAAAAATAGTCTAATTTTTGAAATAACTTTCGTGTTTTTAGGGATCCGTGCCTCAAACGAAAAAACGAAACCTTATTGGACCACTTTGTTGTTCGCCTTTTTGTCTGTCTATCAAGACACTTTATCTCGGGAACGCGTGTGCGTGGAGTTATGAAGTTAAATTTTAAACCATATGCCCGCCCAACTCTGTAGTCTCTTTGTGCTTAAAAAATCAACCCTCTAAGTCTATAGAGTCAAAAGTTATGGCTGTTTATGTCGCAAGTTTGTAGGGAACCCTCAGTGTTTCTAACTCGCTCTTGGCCGGTTTTTTGAAAATAAAACCAATACTGTGTATGTATATAAATATTCATGCTAATTACAGAACCACAAAATTGCCAAACGAGACATGCATTTTTTTTTTGGAGGTACGAAATCATCAAATAACTTCCCCGCTCTGGGCGGAGCGGGGGGAGTGTCAGACTTTTACTGACTAAAACCCACCTATGTTCCTTCTATTGCCCTTTGCGTTCCGGGGCCGCGGTATCTCTTTCGAACAACCCGTAACCCAGGATGAGACATCCATGATGAGATGTTTCTTGTCATATTTGTCGGTGATTCATAAAATAAATTGGTTGTTCAACAAATGTATTGTTTTTAGGATGAGGATGAAGATATGATCTTGGAGAGGAAAGTGACAGAGCTGGAACGGCGCATCGCAGAAGACCCTTATAACTATGATGAACATATGGACCTCATCCAAGCTTTGTGGTGAGACTAATTTATCAAATACTTTGTCATCCATTTATCACTATTATGTTTAAAAGTTAAATACATGATAGCCTGTGTCATCCTACTACTGGGCAAATGCCTCCCCATGAATTCCAGTATAGAACATTAATTATATTTTAAAAGAGTAACCATGGAGTTTTAAATCAAATAAAAATATTTTTATTTCACAAAGGCCTACATGGGAACTTATAAAACGTGCACGGTTTGGGTTGGCCGTTTCCTATGGAGAAGAACCGGCAAGAAACTCCATGGTTACTCTTTTAAAATCATTTGGTTTTACAATGTTGTTAAAGCTTTAGTACTTAAGTATGAGAGGACAGCGTAGGCCCGACGATAACTCATTGCTTACCTAATGCACTACAAAACTAGTTTATTAATAGTTTTATAATATAGGGGCCTGTCCTCACTGGAGCGCTGGCGCACCGCCTTCGAGCGCCTCCAGCAGTTGTCAGTACTGCGGGCAGAACACTGGCTGCTACGCCTACAAACAGAAGTATCACTGTCGCATACGGAAGCAACGCGCGAAAATGTGGCCAAACTGTTCCAGGAAGCTGCACTAGATTGCTACTGTAAGTATCTTGCAACAATGTAAACAAATATGTCTTTTCGTACATTTTTTTATACTTAGTTGTAAAGACTCTCGATAAAGAAACTTTTCAAACAAGTAAAACTTAATCAAAATCGGTTTATCTGTTTAAGATCTATGATATCACAGAAACACACTTCAAACTTTTAACACTCGTCTTTTTGGTCGGTGCTTAACGAGGTGTAAGGCGTCGTTCTAAATGGCTATCGGTCGAACGATGACACAATGGGTTCTCGTCGCACGATGTGTTCAAACATACAGATTTGTTCAGAGTGTCCTAATTGAAGCTCGCAAACCACCGCGCGACCCCAGGCAATGCTTGATTGACCATTTTTATCGTACTACGAGAGGCAATGAATACGTCGCTTAATCCAATCAAAAACATTTATTTCAAGTAGGCCAGTTACAGGCACTTTTGAACTGACGATACAATGATAACAATAATAACACATTAAGCTACAGTCCCTGTCACAAGGCATAATAACTGTGAAAGTGCTGTTGCCGATTCTAAAGCGCAGATCTTTATGGAGAAGAATAGGCACAAACCTCCATGGACACTCTTTTAAATCTGGATATTGTTACAAAACCTTGGTTACATCATTTATGTCGAGATGGTAAAATCCTTGCCAGTAAAGACGACGCTTGCAATGTATAATTAAAACAGGATTTAAGAATATAAAGCCATTCTCTGAATGTTGTTTTCTCTGCACGTTCTGTTAAGCTTTTTATGAACAACCAACCGCATAACTAAACTTGAATTTGTAATGAATAAAAACGCGTTCACGTCATCAAGAATTTTCACCTTGACCTATCTTTGTGTTGTATGTAGCATTCATCTGATTGCTTATTTGATTGAATGAATAAATTGTAGTAATGTTAAAAATCTGTTCGTCCACGTTTAAGTTTGCGTGGAAATTTTGATGTGTATGTGTGTTAATGAAAAAAGCCCGGCCAAGTGCGAGTCAGACTCGCGCACAGAGGGTTCCGTACAAACAGACGACATAAACGGCCAAATCTTTTAACTGCGTAGCCTACGCATACCTATCACTACTCTAGAGAATTGCTTTTTTCACAGCTCCAATGGACCGCAGAGTTGACTATATGATTTTAATTTCAACTCGATATCTACGCGTTCCTGAGATAAAGGGTATTGACAGACAGACAGACAGACGGACAAGAAAGTGATCCAATAAGGGTTCCGTTTTTCCTTTTCAGATACGGAACTCAACAAATCAGACTGTAATCCAAACAGACTAATTATCCCTGGGCCTAATTTTATCCGAATCCGTTCAGCTGTTTTGGCATGATTGAGTAATAAACAGCCATCGGAACTTTCGCATTTATAAATTCGTATTACAGGCGTGATGTTATGACGTTACGTGACAGGAATCGTGACGGCACGGTTGGCGCAGTGGCTGATCGATCGACTGCTGCGCTGCGTGTCGCGGGTTCGATCCCCTAACGGAACAAATATTTGACCTACAGGTAGTTGTTTTAGTCTGGCTGTTTGTGTATGTGAGTTCGAATGTTTGTAAAAGCACCCACGGTACAGGAGAAATGCTCCTAGTGTGGGGCAAAGTTTTATAAAAAAAACAAAGACAGGTAGCCTTCTTCCTTGCATTGGGAACATTAAAACCTGATAATTATTTGTGCTTTTTTATTGAGGTGGAAAATCATGAAATAACTTGCCCCGCTCTGGGCGGAGCGGGGGGGGGGGGGAGTGTGGGAGTGACTTTTACTGACTAAAACCCACCCATGTTCCGTCTATTGCCCTTTACGTCCCGGGGCCGCGGTATCTCTTTCTTAGCTACACTTTAAAATAAAATCAATTTCACAGCCATTCCGATCTTAAGCGAGTGGTGTTCATTCTCGTTGACACTGGGCGACACGAGCAAGGCGCGCGCGCAGCTCGACGAGGTGCTTCGCCGCGCCGGCGCGGACCCCTTCAGCGGCAAGATCTTCTGGGACGCTAAATATGAGCTGGAGAAGGCGCAGTTAGAGACTATCAGGTGTGTTTACTAAGCCAGCGAAATGTATCTTTTTTACACAAATTGTGATTGTGCTGTTCTGATGAATCTGTTAAGTTTTATCTAAGTCCGTCCAGCCGTTACAGGGTAAATTAGTAACAAACATACATACAGGATTGACTACGACGCGCAAATCATACACACATTTTGACATCGTAGGTAACTGCACGTTTGTAGGACAAAGTAGATTTTTATTTTTAAACAATCCGACACGTGAATTTTCTGTATGAGAAAACTCCTAGGCTGGTATTTTTATTAACATAAAATTAAAATTCATCAACAGAGAGACAGACGCTGAAGAATATAAGGTGCAAAAGGAACGTGTTCTTTGGTGCCTCGAAGAGATTGTCTCGCGGCCACTATTGAGAGGCGAAGGCGCGTTGCAGCTGATGGAAGAACTCGCACTCACGATGCATGATCAAGACTATGTTGATAAAGTATGCAACCTCTTTCAAACTAGCTACAAATTTCTGCTTACTGCCTAACCGACTGTCAGGGGGTCCAAAAGACTTTTAAATGCCTTTGAAGATATTTTTAACGCTTTTAATAGCTGCACCTGTAACTGTGCACAAAAAAAAAGAATTTTGACATACTTTCTGGTTGAGTTGAAATTTTGCCTACATATTTTGTTTGGATGACTAAACATGGTCAGCTAAGTGCTTTTAGTCTAAATCCAAAATGGCAGACTCCCAATGTTTTTTTAACCTCTAGAGCCCCAGCGGCACAAAAACGTGCCAGTAAACAAGTAATACCGTTGAGCCCCGGTGGCACAAATTTGTGCCATCAAACGCCGACCGATTTAAAACTGTATTTGTAGTAACGATAAGTCTTAAAATCAGATTACGCTTACGATAAGAGCCCGCTCGACGGTGCTTGACGGATAGTTGACGTAAATAATGGCGGTCCTTGTGAGGTTAAAACTACAATGTCAATTGTTTGCTCATTTATATAGATTTAGTCCCCCATCCCACGCGGGATTCGCTTCGGTTAGAGCCACATCTTAAATAGTCACTTACTAAGTTCTTACTAAAGTGGTTTTTATTTTTGTTTTAGGTGAAGAAGCAACACGAATCAGCAGCAGATTTTTTAAACAAAATAACACCATTTGAGGACAGGCTGCTGACTTTAGAGTAAGGCGAATGTATTTTATTTTATTTTTGTGTTTCTTTTTTTTTGTATGTGTTTCTTTTTTACCGACTTAAAAAGGAGGCTTTATTTGTATGTTTGATATGCGATTTCTCCGTTGACTGTGGGCTGATTTTTAAATTTATTTTAATAATCGTAAGGGTATACTCCCGAAGTAGTGCCAGATAAATCTTATCTATATTGCTTGGGTTATTGATGAGTTATCCTTACTAATACACACATCAAAAGTATCTAGGGATCAACATATATTTTTGCAATAACTTTTCTCCTGATTGATATTAATTAAAATTTTCTTTAAGGATTCATCAAATAAAGTGTTTTCGTTTGTCACAGTAACGATAAACCAAGTCACCTTTGCATTAATAAAGAAATTTGCCATTTTCCTAATAAAGGGATTTTTGACATTTGAACCACTAACATTAAAGTTCGAAAAAAAGACTGAAATAACAGTTTTCTTTAAAATTTTATTGGGTAACTTAAACAATTAATAATCCGTGTTTCTACCGCGAACACTAACAACACAAGAACATCGGTTTGGCATACTTAAAATGAGTTCATCCAAATCACGCTGTGGAATGGCCGCCCATGTACGTTGCAACAACAAAAAAAGGTCTTCTTGCGACTGGATACCCTCCATATTCGGCAGAGCTCTTCTCTGTAGCATATCCCATGCATGCTCAATCGGGTTCAAGTCTGGCGACTGAGCAGGCCAGGGCAGGACATTGATGTTAGCTGCGGCGAGAGTCTGTCTTACAACTCTTGCGGTGTGCGGTCGTGCATTATCATGCATTAACTGAAATAAGGGACCGATTTGCACTTGTAGAGGAACGATGACGTCTGATACAATCGTCTCAGCATAAATTTGAGCGTTGAGGTTGCCTCTGATCCAAATCAACTCAGTTCTTCCGCCGATCCAAATACCCGCCCATACCATGATGGTTCCACCACTATAAGGATGGACTTCCTGGCAGGATTTTAATCGCTGTTGGCGTCCAGGGGTTCTCCAGTGTCGTATACGTCTTGTATCCGGTCTCATACCAAAACGAGACTCATCAGAAAAGCACACGAAACGCCATTGTTCTTCTGCCCAATTTCTGTGTTCAAGAGCCCATTGATATCGAATCCTACGATTGTGCATTGCTATAGGTGGTACCCGTAGCGGTCTTCGGGAATGAAGGTTCACTTCATGCAAGCGGTTTCTGACTGTTTGGTCGCTAATTAAGTTCCCTGAAGAGTGATGAAGCCTCACGGCTAACATCATGGCGGTTATTGTTGGAGCTCTTCGAGTTAAGATTTGAATGTATCGGTCTTGTCTCCGTGTGGTGCAGCGATACCGTCCTCCATGGCGCTCAGCCACGGTACCAGTGCTTCGGTAACGTGTCCAAAGTCGACTGATAACACTCTGACTTGTATTCAGAGCTAAAGCTACAGTACGTTGCCGGGAACCAGCTTCTATCATTCCCACGGCTCTGAGCATTTCTTCCCTGCTTAAATGACGTCGCCGCTCCATAATAACGTTGGTTTTAATCAGTAGTAGGGAAACAGTAGCACTAATAATGTCTTCAATGCGTTAGATGTTTTTATAGGGAAAATATTGACAGCTTATTTTCATCTTTTACTCGAATTTGATTGAGAGTTCCTGATTCAAATTATGAAATGCACCAAAAAGGATCCATATAAATTTATAAAATCATAAATTTATTACAAAGCCACATCTCAATCTCAAGAAATCCGCATAAAAATGCTTGATCCCTAGACACTTTTGATGTGTGTATTATAAAAGCGAAAGTGAGTTTGTTTGTTACCTCACGCCTTAATGGCTAAACCGATTTTGATGAGTTTTGGGACCCAGGAGACGGACATAGGCTATTTTTTTTAAAAGTGGAATATGAGGGAAGAAAATGGAAAACTTAGCTTTGCTATTACAAATCAATAAGGCGCAAGGGTAAAAACTGCAAGTTGCAGATACCTGCAAATCAGGAAAGGGGAACTGTGTTACCACGAATTTAACGCGAGCGAAGCCGCGGGCAAAAGCTAGTCTTCTATAATACATATTTTTTTCGAATGTAATGACCGATATGCTAATATCTTTTAGTAGCAATGAAAAATTAATACTCGATAAGAATTTTTGTGAGATGCCATCATACCACTTGATCAAAGACCTGTTTTGCTAAAAAAAAAATAACCCGACTTCCAAAGTAACGGAAAATAAATTTACAGAAGTCGGTGACTTGTTTGATTCATAGATTTTTTGCCACCGACTTCCGGAAGTAAATTTATTTTTGTGGTAGTAATAGGTTTTATGTGTCTGTGTTTTGGTGTCCAAAAAAATCATCGTAAAAGTTGTCACAAATATTAAAGACGACTGACTGCATCAATCCAATAATCAAGTTACTGAAATGTGCCAAAGTCCATAAGTATTCTTTAGATTATTGTACAGACATAAAAAACACCAATTTGGTTTATATTTCAATCACAAAATAACGATCAGAACTGTGATACCAGAAAATCACATTTAGATGTTGCCAAGACGTGTTGATACTTGTCTCGCAAAAGAGATAAGTTACCATACGCAATTATTTAATATTTGATCATTTCTGGAGTTAAATATTTTAATAAGTCTTCTTCAGCTTATCTTGCTTGGAGATCGGATATTATTCCACTGGAATATCCTATCGCAAAATAATAAAAGAAGTACTTTAACCCAAGTCATGGTATATTCCTATTCACTCAGATCAAGCCTGTCCCTTTGCTGTTCTCCCCCAGCGACGCCCTAATCCGAGGCTTGTACTCCACAGGGGTTAACATTAGCGTGAAGACGCTTAGTTTTTACATTTATTGCCCTGGCTGGACTGGAGGCCTTACTCTCGAGGCATCCACAGGATTTGTCCGGTTAAGGAGTCGACAACCTCCTAGGTTAAACTGCGAGATGCCATTCCCAAATAAAAACCCTATTCAAAGTATCATAAAAATCTGTTCAGCCTCACTTTCCGTTTTTCCTAAAGATTTTTTTTATATTCAGGAACCCAGATGATAAATTGCAAGTATACCAGGAGTACATAGATATGGTAAAGGATCTATCTCAAGAGGACAAGTATGCTGAGTGTGATGCTAGTGGAATATTGAGGGTAAGTCTTTGAACATGTTTTGATCAGTTTCAGTAATCGTAAGGAGGGTTAACGTTTATATGGTGAAAGAGTGCAGATATATAAATAAAACCGGCCAAGTGCGAGTCGGACTCGCTCCAAGGGTTTCGTAAAATTGTCTATAAAAACGGCCCCTTAAATATTTTTTTTATTTTTTTTGCGGTAACAGTAATACATCATTTGTGACAATTTAAACTGTCTATCACGGTTCATGAGATATAGTCTGGTGACACACGGATATACAGACGGACAGCGGAGTCTTTGTAATCGGGTCATGTTTTACCCTTTAGATATTTAACCCTTAATTGGTCGCGTGGGGTGTCATGCACCCCAGAGCAGGTTTTCAGGCTCACAACTTTTTAAAATTTGAATTTAGCGCGTTGGCCTTCTAGGTAGCTTCGTAAACACTTAAAACGTACACGATTCAGTTGCGAGCGACGCTCTGTTGTGGACGGTTGGACTCTGAGAGCGTGTTTGGGGTGCACGACACCCCAGGTGACTGTTAGTGTGGTCTAAATTCCGAGGTAGTGGATGATTGTTAATTTCATTATAATTATCCGTTTTAAAACATTGTAATTTGACAAGTAATAAATGTTAAAAGTGTTCAGTTATAATACTTCGACATTTTTGAGGTTCAAACCAGTTCAGACCATTCAAACAGCCCTCTGATACCAAAAGTTTAGTAAAACGATTGTGTGAACCTATTTCCGGAACTGGAAGAAATGTTACCATGGACAACTGGTTTACTAGTGTCCCACTGGCCAAATCGCTTTAAGATGAACATACATTTACCATGGTGGGCACACTAAGAAAAAACAAGCCCGAAATACCAAAGTGTTTCTTATCGGATAAAACACGAGAGGCGACTTCTAGCATATTTGGTTTCCAAAAAGATATGACTTTGTGCTCATATGTACCGAAACCAAGAAAAGCAGTTCTGCTTATATCGACAATGCACCACGATAATAATATTGAGGGTGAGAAAAGAAAGCCCGAAATTATTCATTTTTATAATAAAACGAAAGGGGAGTTGATACAAACGACCAAATGTGCGCCAGTTATAATGTAGGAAGACGAACCAAAAGATGGCCGATGGTGATATTTTTTCATATTTTCAATATCACAGGTATATATATATCCCAAAGAGTATTTTTAAAGCGACTGGATGTTGATTTAGTCAAACCTCACCAAATATCAAGAGCCAGCATACCCACACTACCACGACCGCTGCAAAAACGACTAAAAACACAACATGGAATTCAGGACCAAGAATCTATTTCTGAAGGAGGCCGATCGCAATCATACAAAAAGTGCCATGTATGTCCAAGAAGTAAGGACAGGAAAACAAAGACTCAATGTTCGAAATGCCAAAAACATGTGTGCAATGACCAATATGAATATAGTCTGTCAAAATTGTGACGATAAAAACTAGGATTAGTAAAAAAATATTTTTCATATTAAAAAAAAAAAAGATAATTATGTTAAAAATACGTTTAAAAGTTGATTAATATGTAAGTTCAAATGTTCTAATTAATAAAAGTCAGATTTTGCATGTATTTCGTATTTTATTTAATTTCCTAAATCTGGGGTGCCAAACACCCCTCGCGACTGCTTATGCAACTTTTTAGGCGCGCCCAATTGAGGGTTAATAAACCTAAAAAAAAAGGAAAACGATTTTTTTTAAACGAAAGATAGACCAGAAGAAAGTCTCAAACAATTTAACAATTGTTTGTGACTGTAAGTGTGAACATATTCACTTAAATTGTTTGACATTCCCCAGGTACTATATGACCGCGCGACCACAGACTGCATCGCGTGCGACGCGTCGCACGAGCTGCTGGTCGCGTTCAGCCGCCACGCGCACGCGTACTCGTCGCGCAGCACGTACACGCGCGTGCTGCACGCGTGCACGCGGCGCTGTCCACGTCGCGCCACCTTCTGGCTGCTCAGCATGCAGCAAGCCGAGCATGAGGGCAACAAGTTCGACCAGGTATGTCTGTGAGGTGCTATGACACACAAAATGCAGTCCTGACAAGATTTCGGTCACAGCGGCGAAATGCCCTTACTATTATGATAAGACAACGGAAAATAAAACATATTCTTAAGAAAATGGTTCTAACAGAGGTGGTAGCTACAATTAACGACGATTTGAGTATACTGTACTCTTACATTAGCCATTTAGGAATTGAGCTGCCAACCCTTAACAGAATGGATTTTGTTCCAATTACACTGAAACATATAATTATGTAGTTTTCAACTCAAGCTTAAAATAATACTGCCAAGGTTGCGGGTTGTTCAAAAAAGATACCGCGGCTCCAGAACATAATAAACACTCTTCCCCGCTCCGCCCATAACGGGGGAAGTTATTTGATGATTTCCTATCTGCAAAAAAAATGCTTAATCAATCAAACACTCGCGGGCTGCAGCTGAAATTCAGCGTCAGGTGGCGGCTTCGTGTTGCCATCTGGCATTATGCTGAGCTGAGGCCCTTTTGGCATTATATATTTTATTTTGTTAAGGTGTTCCTGATTTTTTTGTTTTTAATAATGCTAAATAAACGCAATTTTCTTTCTTTCAAACCCAAAAGATTTTTTTAGCAATGCGATTGTACTTCTATTATTTAAATAACTCCATATCTGATTTAAGCTGAAGTCAATATTCGAGACGGCGCTATCCAAAGGCATGGAGTCGTACAAACAGAACGAGGCGCTGTGGATGGGCTACCTGGAGTACACGCGACGCCGCACTGCGCTGGGCAACGAGGACGACGTGGAGACACTTAGGCGCACCTTTAGACTCGCTTGGGACTCGTTAGCTGAGGTAAGATGAAAAAAAAACTTTATTTCAGACCCAGTAGAATCCATAATTTGTTAGTGAATTATTAACAGAATATGCTTATATACTACTAACTTTGACCCGCGGCTTCGCCCGCGTCAAATTCGGGATAAGACAGTTCCCCTTTCCTGATTTGCAGGTACCTGCCACCTGTAGTTTTTGCCCTTGCGCCTTATTAATTGTAATAGCAATGCTAAGTTTTCCCTTTTTTCCCTCTTTCTGCCTCATTTATTACTCTTTTAAAAAAAATAGCCTATGTCCGTCTCTAGGGTCCCAACTATCTCTGTACCAAAATTCATCAAAATCGGTAGGCGTGAAGAGGTAACAAACAAACAAACTCACTTTCGCTTTTATAATATTAAGGAAGGAAATAAATAAGGATGTTAGTGTTATTAGTATTACTTAATTACACGAACCTATGGCTAATTTCACCCAGTGCCTTTGAAAGGGGCAGTCGGGCCTACCAGCAATCATTTTCAGGCTGTTACGCAAGCATTGCAGTAAGGAAGCCGCTTTCTTGCGCATGATAGCATGGAAGCCATCCGTGTGAGCTCCAGCAAACATTCCCGACGCATTACAACACCGCGGCAACCGCAACAGCATCCTGAAAGCGTTGTTGTATTGTACATGCAGGACGTTGTAAGCTCGATTCGTATATGACACCCATAGGCCGCTCGAGTGCCTCAAAGAGATGTCAGCAAAGCAGAGGGGCTTGCCAGAGCCTCCGCCTGCCGGGGTTGCGGGTTGTTCGAAAGAGATACCGCGGCCCCGGAACGTAAAGGGCAATAGAAGGAACATGGGTGGGTTTTAGTCAGTACAAGTCTGACATGCCCCCCCGCTCCGCCCAGAGCGGGGGAAGTCATTGGATGATTTCCCACCCGAAAAAAAAAAGAAAAAAAGGCCGCACAAGTAGAAGGATATAACTTTGTTTACAGCTGATTACCTGGTCAAAGGCTGCTGATAGTTTAATTCGGAACTTTGACTCCAGAAATGTTTTTTTTCCGTACCTCAAAAGGAAAAAAAGCAGAACCCTTATTGGATCACCGGTTTACACCGGTTAAGAGCAAGTCGGACGCGCGCACCGAAGGTTCCGTACAAACTTGCAACATAGACGGCCGTATCGCCGTATCTTTTGACTGCGGAGACTTGGAGGGTTGATTTTTTAGGGTTTCGCACTTCAAAACGAAGCAACGGAACCCGTATTGGATCACTTTATTGTCTGTCTGTCTGTCAAGACCCTTTATCTCGAGTACTCGTGGAAGTATCGAGTTGAAATTAAAATCATAAACTTAAGTCTGGGGTCCCTTAAGGCTGTGAAAAAATCAACCCAAATCTACGCAGTCGCAGTGTTCGCTGTTCAGTACGCAGTGTATATGATTGTTAATGTAGCAAGCTTGTACGGAACCCTCGCTGCGTGAATTCGACTCGCTCTTGGTCGGTATTTTATAGTATGACTAGCTTTTGCCCGCGGCTTCGCTCGCGATAACACAGTTCCCCTTTCCTGATTTACAGGTACCGGCTACTTGTAGTTTTTGCCCTTGCGCCTTATTTATTGTAATAGCAATGCTAAGTTTTCTCTTTTCTTCCCTCTTTCTCCCTCATATTTCAATCTTTTTTAAAAAAAAGTAGCGTATGTTCGTGTCCAGGGTCCCAACTATCTCTGTACCAAAATTCATCAAAATCGGTTTAGCCATTTAGGCGTGAAGAGGTAACAAACAAACAAACTCACTTTCGCTTTTATAATATTAGTAAGGATATTGAATCGTCTGTGAAGTTTCGCTAGTTTACTCTTTATAGACTTCGATGTGTCTGTGTGATAGAAAGTGCGTATGTTGTCCAAAGATAAAACAAAATGTAGGACAGTTGGACTAGAATTTTCGATTAGGCGATCACTAATTTGACTTAGTTTTAAATGTTACTCTGTTTATATCACTGTTACAGGCATGGGGCGAAGAAGCGAATGATTGTGAAGTACCTCTGTACTGGGCTCGGCTAGAATACAAGGTGTTGAACGAGCCCAAGCAAGGGAAAATGATCTTCGAAGAAATATTCAGTAAGTTTTAGCTACATTAATAACCCAGCAGAGATATCTTTTGACATTTAGACTTGACAATTAAATACCCAAAGAAATTAGACTATTTCTAACTTTTTCTTAAGATACTACTTTATGATTAGGATTGTTGCAAAATCACAGTGTATATAAAGTTTTTGTATACACGGGGCGAAGGTCACAAATTATCACACAGATCCACGTACATTGTACGGACTTCGCTGAGCTGAGTCCAGCCGATCTGTTACGAGCCTAGCCGATATGTTACGAGCCTAGCCGATCTGTTCCGAGCCCACACATTATAGGAGCCGTGCGGGACTCGTGGCCTGGCGGTAAAAAGGGGTGAATAACTCTTAAAAGACTTGTATCACTAAACTTTTAAATGTTTCACAGAATACGGTGATAACAAAACAATGTCAAAATACTGGGAAGCTCTAATAACACTAGAAAGCAACCGTACACCGCCGCCATCCGAGAACAAACTGCGAGATCTGATGCGTCGCGCCCTCCGCGCTGTGCAGGACTATCCGCCGGCTGTAGCGCGGCTGTGGACCGACTACGAGCGCGACCACGGACATCTCAGTACGCTGCGGGAGTGCTTGGACGCCTGTGAGGTACGTGCGAAGTGCAAGGACTACTGCCGCCATCTTGTTTTTGAAAAAGAAGTTCCACATATGATTTCACGAGTATTTACCAATGGTGCCTAACAATGTCATTCAAGAACCATAATACACTGTTTGGGTTTGAATATTTGCATTAATTCTGCCATTTTATAACCACTATATTAATCATTAGATACAAAATATATCAATACAAATAGGTATTTTTTAGGATCTCTAATATACTCAAAACATTACTAGTCCACTCTCTGTTCACTCCACCAACGGCAACACGTGCGCACCGAGACACGGGAGTATCTTACCGCCAACTTCCAAACTCCGGACTGTTATTGAAAAATTCCTAATGGAATAACCCAGTAACATTTTTTGCCCGACCCGGGGTCACGGGGTCTTACGTTCTATACCTAGGACCCCTTACTAAATAGTCGCACTTGCGACCACAAGACCAACGGAGTAGTTTACATAAAGTAACATAGGTATGTAGGTTTAACACACTGTTTAGATATGTATTTACAAATGTGTATGCAAGCGCTAAGCCAGCGGACGGGCTGCGACCCGCCCCGCCCCGCGCCCGTTACTTTCCTCTGAAGCTGCAACGACCTAGCGAGTTTGATTGACGCGTACCACTACCCCTCCATAAAAGTCCCAACTCTCGTATATAACACACACGTCACACTTTTCCCAAATATAAGCTGTTGCTAATTCTTGTATTTTATTCCCAGGCAAAAACAAAAGAATGGCGCGATAGTTACCAAGCAATGAAAGACAAAATGATAGGTAATAAAAAACAAAAGAAGCAAGACAACAAAAAGTCAAAAATCGTCACGAAATTGAATAAAGTGGATGCCAAAGACAAGAGCAAAGGGAAGCGGAAGTCGGACGGAAGCGACGAGGGAACCAAAGGGAAGAGGAAGAAAGATGTAGAGATGGAGGTCGATCAGAAGGACGAGGATAGTACGGGAGGAGTCAAGAGGTCTCATGATGATGAAAAAGAGGATGGTATGTAAAATGTATTAATAAAAAGAAGAAAAAAATGCTGTGATTTTTTATATGTCTTATGTTTTTTTTTGAGTGCTTTTCGTCCTTTGCAACTATTAAATATGTATGTTTCCAGTAGGTGAGAGCAAGCGCCAGCGCACCCACAGCCCGAGCCCACACCGGCTGGGCACAAGGGATGCCTGCACACTCTTCATCAGCAACTTGGAGTTCAAGTGAGTAGGGTCATCAACTTCCTGCCCTTGCGTGTTACTTGGAGTCAGCTTAACATTATACAGTCCATTCTCCGCTAGTCGTAGGCAAGATTTTGTGTGGAATATTACAACCAAATATTGAAAAGAAATATATAGTGAGAGGCTTTACGAATATTTTCATACAAAAACTTTTGTTTTGAACACACATGAATTCTGCCTGACAAGCGGGCCTGTGACACTAGACAGAACGCTCCCCTAGTCGTAGGCATGATTTTGTGTGGAATATTACACCCAAACTTAATTTGAAATAATGATGAAGCGCACATTAGGAATATTTTCATACAAAAATTTTGGTTTTTAATATTTTCGATTATGACTCACGAATGCTCCCTGACAAGCAGGCGTGTGACACTAGACAGAATGCTCTCCTAGTCGTAGGCATGATTTTGTGTGGAATATTACAACTAAAGTACGGCCAACGAGAAGCGATACCAAATGTAAACAAAACCCATGCTAAAACCCCATCTAAAATGGCCGCCCGAATGTTGGTGAACCTGTCTTAACGTTGTCATGTTTTTGCCGGGAGAACGAGACATTACGATAAAGGCACAAGATGGAAAGAGATAAATATTAGATTGTCAACGACACTACACTTAAACTGGGTATAAAAAAACTCTTTTTTAGGGTTCCGTAGTCAACTAGGAACCCTTATAGTTTCGCCATGTCTGTCTGTCCGTCCGTCCGTCCTCGCTTAATCTCTGTGACCGTTAGCACTAGAAAGCTGAAATTTGGTACCAATATGTATATCAATCACGCCGACAAAGTGGTAAAAAATGTTTTATTAGGGTAGCCACCCTATATGTAAAGTGGGAAGCGATTTTTTTTTAAATTTCAACCCTATCGTATGATATATTGTTGGAAAGGTATTTAAAAATGAATAGGGGTTTACTAAAATAATTTTTTGATAATATCAATAATTTCGGAAATAATCGCTCCAAAAGTAAAAAACAATGTGTCCCCCCTCTAACTTTTGAACCATAAGTTTAGAAAATATGAAAAAAATCTGAAAAGTAGAACTTTATAAGGACTTTCTAGGAAAATTATTTTGAACTTGATTGACACAACAGTTTTTGTACAAAAAAGACAAAAAGTTGTACAAAATAATTTCTGGACTAAGTTTGTAGTATAATCGTATATGCAAGCATTTTTTTTAACTTCGTTTACATATTTTATTATCCTGAACGTATATTTTTTCAAACAAAAAAAGAATTATTGAAATCGGTTCTCGCAATCCAAAATTACCACCGAAAACTACTTGCACGTCTTTGTATTAATTAGTAACCCAATTCCCCGAGAGATGGCGCTGTAGGTACTTATTACATTGGATCGGGTATTACCGAATTGTTCGGTTGGTCTCTCCTTGGCATTGGCGGTATCTTATAACTACATAAAACTTCTATCAAGAACATGCTAAGGCAATTTAGAACAAAACTAAAATTCATTTTTTTAACACCATCAAAATGTTAAGGTAAAAACCAGTTCATAAATGGTTCGATAGATGGCGTTGCGTAATGACGTCATTTTTTTAAAAGTCGATGTTAAGATTTTCCGTGCTTTCATGACCTACCGTGGTAAAGAACACATATTGTGACGGACGGGAAACTACGGAACCCTACACTGAGCGTGGCCTGACACGCTCTTGGCCGATGTTTTTAAATAAACTGTCTTAAAACTAAAAAGTAAAAAATAAAATTACTTTCGGAAGTCGATGGCAAAAAACTCAAGAACACAAATAAACTCCCTGACTTTCGGTTAAAGTCGTTTTTAGCGTTTCGTACCCAAAGGCTAAAACCCCTACTACCCTATTACTAAGACAGCGCTGTCTGTTCCTCTGTAACCAGGCTGATCTCATGAACCGTGACAGTTAAACAGTTGAAATTTTTAATGTATTTCTCTTGCTGCTATAATAAAAAAAATACTAAAACACATAATCTTAATATATAAAAATCACGTGTCACGTTGTTTCGCGATGGACTCCTAAACTACTTAACCGATATAAATGAAATTTGCACACCGTGTGCAGTTTGATCCAACTTGAAAGATAGGGTAGGTAGGGTAGGTAGAAAGGTAGAAAATTGCATTGCAACGCATGCCGGGGTGCAGCTAGTAACATATATATTTAAGCGGGCTCTTTGTTCTTTTTTGTAGTTCTATAATTAATTATTAATTAGAAAACTTCCTGTCACAACGCTAAAAACCCTGCCTAAATTGCCTATCAGACCAAGACTAAGCAACTTAGATATTTCGCGGCGTCTACATACACAGTGCACACATACACCCAGTGGCATCTTCCAACGAATTATGAATTAGTTTCCTCAGTCCTGCTTTGTACCAGTCTTTCAGCAATCACAATTTTTTTTCCTTCTTTTGCAGAGTGGACGAACAGAATCTCCGCGACAAGATGTCACAGTACGGCGACATCATCTCACTGCGGGTCAGGAAGGGGATCAAAGCCTTCGGCGGATCCATCTGCTATTGTCAGTATAAAACTCCTGTAAGTATGTGTTTGTAAGTTCAATGAGCAAAGAGTGGGTCTTGGTAAAAAATACTCTTATTATTATATTCTTTACTAGCAGGCGCCCGCGGCTCCGCCCGCGTGATGATCGAAAAAAAAGTATCCTATGTGTCTATAATCTAGGTCTGTGCCAAATTTCATCAAGATCCGTTCAGCCGTTTTGACGTGAAAGAGTAACAAACATCCATACATCCATCCACAGGATTCTATTCTATGCGTATAGCTTTCTTAAATTTAGAAATTTGCAAATGAGGATATGCTTAAACTAATGTGCATAAACACTTAAAACTTATATACGAATTACTGCGTCTGACTGTTCAGACTATAATATACAAAACTATCGTCATAAGCCAACTGAACATCAATAAAAAAGTATTCTTTTTTCAAAAGCTAATCACACTAATATTTTGAACGCGAAATTTTGTGTGTTGCTCCTTTACGCTCAAACGGATTAATGGCTGTAATTTGGTATGTAGATATACTCTTAAAGAGTATAAACCGCGGGGCGCAGCTTGTAATTCATAATTTGACAAGGTATTTACAACAATACTTAAACTACAGGAAGCGGTAGACGAAGCCATAAAGCACGACAGGATGCCTCTAGACGGGCGACCCATGTTCCTGTCCCGCTATTCAGCACAGAAAAAGTCCAAGCCCACGTTCAAGTACTCGACGGAAGCGGAGAAGAACAAGTTGTTCGTGAAGAACTTGCCGTTCGCGCACTGCACTAAGGATGCGCTGGCGGAGGTGTTCGATAAGTACGGGAAGCTGAAGGATGTACGGGTGGTCACACATAAGTAAGTACTCAATGTTTTGTTGTCTGCTGTTTTTCATAATCCTCCCCGCTCTGGGCGGAGTGGGGAGTGTGTCTGACTTTTTCTGACTAAAACCCATCCATGTTCCTTCTTTTGCTCTTTGTCTTTCAGTGCCGCGTAGTCTTTTACGAACAACTCGCCACCCCGGCAGGTCTGGGATCACCTTGTATTGGTCTAATATAAATTGATCCAATAACCTTACTTTCGTTCACAGAGACGGCAAACCAAAAGGCCTGGCCTACATAGAGTACGAGGACGAGGCGGCAGCAGCCGAGGCCGTGTCGCAGGCGCACGGCATGCTGCTGGGCGAGCGCAAGCTGGACGTGGCACTCAGCGCTCCGCCGCCGCGGGCCTCCAGCTCGCAGGCCTCCAGCTCGCAGGCCTCCAGCTCGCACGACGTCTTGGGGCTCGCCAAGAGGGACGCGGGAGGTGGCATGTGAGTGCTCATTTGTAAACTTTACTACGTGGAGACCGTCAGTCGGATCAAAAAATGTAAGATTATGATCAAGGTTGGCCATGGTTATCAAGGGTCCGATGCGCGAATGATTTTTGAAGTGGGGACCTCGCAAGCGTAATTTTAAGCAATACGAGGACATGTTGTGGCGCGGCTTGAAGGAGGCCTATGACCAGCGGATTTTGCCATGTATGTTGTACATGGCTTCATCATTAAGAACGTTTATGCCAATGCAGCGCACGGCGATTGTAGGTAAATTTACTCACACATCTTTATAGCACACAGCTGTATGTGTTGGAGCGTACGGCCCCGTATCATACAGCGCATTGATCATTTTGATACTTGGCCAGCTATTTTATTAGTACCTATGGAGTGTTTTAATTTCTTTGTATTATTTTTGAAGTTGGGATTCAATTAATTAATTGTAATTGATCAGCAATATATTTTGTTTAAAAACGGTAATGTTAAAAGTAAATAAAACATATCGTGTAAAATAAAAATATATATATTTGTCGTCTCTAAGTTTCATAAATCTTGCTTTACGGGGATCTACAATCTCTGTTTTCAATTTGTGATCTTTCCCTGTCCACATACGGTTGACGTACGGACGTCAAACAGCTGTAAGCATATCTGTATATTTTCGCATTTTAAAATAAAACAAATAGTTATTTGCAAGTATTTATTGATTAGATCTTACATTCAAACGGTCACAGTCGACATAGTTAAACAAACAAAGTGATGCAGTGTTTTAAATAGACATAAAAGTGCAAAAAGACGAACTTAAAAGCTAAAGTGATAACAAGAACCTACCTTCTAATATAAATAGTGAAAATTACAAAAAAAAACAATACTTCAAACGAGCGATTATTGGAGTGCATCCGGTGTATGTGTCGTTGCGAGTATAGTGCAGCATTACATGGTGGTTGCTACACCATTCTGTTCATTACGCATCTTTACCATAAACACATATTTTTGGTACAGCGCCACCTATTGATACTTTGGGGTACTTAACTAACAGTATCGATCATTGCTACCAGCGCTGCTAATTAGACCCTGTACGCAATGCCGGCAGCAAAGTGTGGCGGTTGTGCGAAATTTATTTCGCCACTAGAGGCCGCTAGGTGTTGTACTTGCAACGCGTTATATCATCGCGCTTGTGCGTCCCTGCCACCGTCAGGTTTTATCGCTCCCTCCTGGATTTGCTCTAGCTGTAAACCCACAACGTTAAGGGGCAAGGTGGAAGCACCAGCGGGGGCATGTGAGACTGAGGAGTCGATGGACACCAGCGGATCAAGCAGCAGCACAGTGGCCGATGTTCAAGACGTTGGTCCTGGTTTGTCCGCAATGTTAAGCATTTTTAAAGAGGAATTGCAGACTGAGTTGCGACAAATGTTTAAAGAGGAGTTGCAAGCCATGCAGCAGCAATTCCGTTGCGAGTTTGAGAGCCTCCGCACAGACCTGGCTCAGCTGCAGGTGGACAGAGACCACATGAGAGGGTCCTTTGATCAATTTGAAAAAAAAATTAATGCAATGGAAAACAAAATAGTCACTATGGAGCAACGAATGACCACAATTGATGGTTCCGAAGCGGTCGAGGAAGTTGCTCAATTGAAGCGCGACCTGAATGACCGGGACCAACAACTTTTTTCAAATGATTTGGAGATAACAAATCTGCCGGAACTGGCTTCGGAAAACCTACCACATATGGTAATGCTTATATCGACAAAGCTAGGCGTGAAAATTGATGATCGCGACATAGTGAGCGTGGACCGTATGGGCGGCCGACAGGTGAACGCTGCGAACGCCGCCGCACGGTGGGCTGAAAATCGGCTTTCATAGACTTAGGGATTTCAATTTGTAAGTGCTTGTTTTTATGCCGGATATCGCTTCTATTAGTCATTACTATGTACAAAAATGACACCCGAGTTAATTCTACCCAAAAACGAAGGAAATATAATTTTTTTACGAAAAATTTGTATGAAGCTAGTATGAAAAATCGAATTATCTCCTAAACGGCATGTTTAACCGTAATATCCTTGGAGATGGTCATAGTGCTAATTATTTATGATTTTTTGGTTGGCGATTGGACGAAAAATTTAATGCCGTTTTTTTTTTAAAAATCGTCAAAATATTTTTATTTATTTTTACATGTAAAACGATCCCTTTTAGTGTCTAAGTTAAAAAGTTCGATATGTTATTAACCCAAATATTAAGAACACACGAAACAAGAAAAATAAAATAAAAAAATTGCTGTTTTTGACACATTTATATTAATTTAAATAAAAAAAGATTTATATTGAAGTAACATATGAAGTTATATTTTATACAAAATAAGTTAATTTAAGGAATTAATACTAAGCATTCGTAAAATAAAGTAAAATAAATAAACAAAATAAAACATATCATTAAATATTACAAAAAAAACCCAAACACACTCAAATACAAATTTACAAATATGTACATATATATCTTTTTTACAAATTTTCCTTATCACTCTCGTTGTCAGACTCCAATTCTGAGTCAGCATCCAGATTGGATATATCCAAAAATTCGAACTCAGTTTCCTGAAATTGAATTAAGTCGAGAGTTTCAGCAAAAAAGCTCTGCTTTTTCTTGGCATCTAACTTAGGCCTTTGTGCACTTAGCAAAGGGTCCGAAGAAACAACAAGCATATTTAAAATGTCTTGATTGGAATCCTGCCTGCTTCTTTTCCGCGAATGATGTTCTCGAAACCTCCTAAAATCTTTGTTTCGAGACTCTGAGGCTTCTCTCTCTTCTTCGGCACAATATTATTTTTCTCGATTATGTCAGCCCCATGGATTAGTAACTTATGAACGGTTGACGACATGTAGTACCAGTCGTATAGTAATACGTACTTTTCTGCTGTTTTGCGAGCATAATCTCTAAATTTTATTATATCGATCTGCTCTCCAGATGTAATTGCTTGTAAAATTACAGCAAATCTTTTGATGAGGTCTTCATCCAAACCGGTTATAGCTGCGGTTTTATTAGGAAACTCAAAGAATTTTCTTGCAGTATTCCCGTCATTGGTGGTTCCCGAGCCTTGTTTTACTATATCAATCAACAGATTGAGCTCATCTTTGAATTTATTTTGAATTATTTTCTTTCTTGTCTGTAGCATTTCTTTGTGCTCATCACTTCTCGCTGCCCACCGTTTGAAGTCCAGTCTGTATGCAATGTGTAACAGACATTCCATACAATTTATACGGGCGTGTAGGGATGACAAGCCAAACTCATACAGGTCCGAACACACAATTTTTGATGTTACAGCATCTAAGCGGTTCATTTCTGTAGGCTTTGCTAAGCACAGGTAGCACGATGCATTTGATCTAGCTTCAGAAAGGTAAGTACAGACTTTAGCGTCGATCATCGTCATCATTAGTTGATGAGTCACCCTATTATTATTATTGCACTCTGTGGGGATAAGGGCCTCAATTTCTTCATCCATTAGTTTTTTCAGCCCAAGGACAACTGCTTCACTCTCCTTTACAAAAGTAAACTGAACTGGACGACAATACAAAACTGAGCATGGTTTTGGGTTCGTCCATAAAATGTTGTCTCCATCTGTCAGTTTTAGTGGCACCAAGGAGGTCATGAAAATGCTTGAATCATCTTCCTCACCCTCAATTTTCTGCTTGTATCGGCTTTGGTTAGAAGCACCGTCAAATCCCCACTTGGATATCAGCTTCAACTGCTTGTTATGCTCTTCGTTAGAAAGGCTTTGAAGGATTCTTGTAACCGTGATATCAAGTAAAGCTTGAAGTGTAATCCTAGCCGATGAATCAGTAACTGTCACTGATTGCTTCGGAGGGTAGCAATCAAGCTTAGTTTGTTGCACTTTATAGTAAGATGGATAAACTTTCCATTTTAAGATTTTATATTCGCAGATTTAGTGTTAGCAGTTACACAGTTGTGAACAAATTAAATTATAAAACAAAACTTTAGCCCTTTTTGTGCACGACAATAATTAGGTAACTACCCTCATTAGTTATCTCCTCATTAGCTAATGAAAATCTATAATTGTCACTAACTATTCTTAGAACTCATAGCACTGCTAATTAACAAATTAGCTTACTTATCAGGAAATGTTAAATATAATCCATTGTCGTGAGATATTGAAAATCATTAAATCACCTATTAAGACTCATTAGAAGACCTAATCAGTGTAGTTACTTAATCACTTCTTTTTGGACTCATTAGAAGACAATTGGTAATTTGGTTGTATGAAAAGTTTTAAAACTCATTTTGTGTTGATAAATATCTAGCTCAAACATAGTTGGCTACGTGTGGGTGTACTATAAACCTCTGCCAACTCCTTCGGAAATATAGGAGTGATGCTATTTTATGTTATGTGTAGTTAAAAGTCCGTGTTCTTCAACATAAACACCAAAAGGAATCGTTTCATACGTAAAAACAAATAAAAATATTTTGACGATTTTTAAAAAAAAAACGGCATTAAAATTTTTGTCCAATCGTCAACCAAAAAATCATAAATAATTAGCACTATGACCATCTCTAAGGATATTACGGTTAAACATGCCGTTTAGGAGATAATTCGATTTTTCATACTAGCTTCATACAAATTTTTCGTAAAAAAATTATATTTCCTTCGGTTTTGAGCAGAATTAACTCGGGTGTCATTTTTGTACATAATAATGACTAATAGAAGCGATATCCGGCATAAAAACAAGCACTTGCAAATTGAAATCCCTAAGTCTATGAAAGCCGATTTTCAGCCCACCGTGCGCCGGCCCGGTGGAGACTCGCCCGCGTACTGTTGTCGTGCGCTTTGTTCGCCGCGACCTGCGCGATCAGCTGCTGCGCGCCGCGCGAGTGCGTCGGGGGGCTACCACCGCAGACCTTGATATGACTGGCCCACCAAGTAGGTACTACCTCAACGAGCGCCTAACAAAATTGAATAGGCAGTTATTTCGGCGAGCACGGGAGGCGGGCCTGCGCCAGGGCTGGCAATTTGTATGGACAAAGCATGGTCGTATCCTTGCGCGTCGTAAGCCTGGTGATAAGGCAAAGCTCGTGCGCAATGAGGCAGACCTGCGGGAAATTTTTGGATCGGATACGATTAAGCTTCCTCAGAACTAGTACTCTTAATATTTTGTTTGGTCTAGTTATTGTTGCATTAATTTATGTTATATTTGTAAAGTGGTCGAGACAGCTTTTCTTTGTTTTGTATTGTTGTGGAATGTCTGACGCTGCATGCCTTGACTGTGGAAGGAGCATGTGTGCGGTTACTAGCAATAAAACGTACGGATTCTATCAGCATACTTTCACAAATATATTTAATCCGTTTTACGGTTTTACGTTGTTGTATTCTTTGTTTGAAAATGTATTATGTTTTTATTCTTTGTACTTTTATTGCTCACATATTACATTTCTGTCTGATTGGTCCCGCCCAACCCATATTCTGAATATGTCTAATCGCACCTTTTACATAAACAATGTTACGTAACAAACACGTGAAATTTGGATTACTGAATGCAGGCTAATTATCAACTAATCATGATGAATTTATTATTGCTATGAACCATCATTCTGTCGACGTGATGGCAATTAATGAGACATGGTTGCGCGAGGGGGAGGAAAGCCGAGCACCGGTAGTTCCTGGGTATCACTTGCGTCATAGACCGCGTCCGGAGTCAATTCGTGCAGGGCGCGGGGGAGGGGTCGCATTTTATATCAAAACCGGAACCAGCGCTCGAATCAGAGCTCACCCGCATCATCCACAGGTGGAACAAATGTGGTTGAATATAACCGCAAAGAAAAAACAAATTGCTAATAGGAACTGCATATCGGCCCCCTTGGTTAGATCTAAATATATTCCTGGACGCGATCACAGACAGCATCTGTGCATTGGCTCCTTACGACAATATCATTTTATTAGGTGATATCAATGTAAATATGCTTGACACCAATAATTCAAAAACAAAAAGACTCATGGAGTTTCTAGATTATTGTAGTATGGAACAAATAGTGCTCACACCTACGCACTTCGTGGGTGAAAGTGCTACCCTAATCGATGTGATATGTACGGATGCGCGGTATCGTGACGTTGCGGTGGAACACATAGCGGAGCTCGGTAATCACTCGTTTATATCATGCGAAATCGTTTTTAAAAAAGAGAAACCTTTACGTAAAAAGATGACATTTCGCGCGCTTAGAGACATTTCGGCTGATGACTTCAAGAGAGATTTGGATGCCATCCCATGGGATTCAATTTGCGAGCTACAGGATGTTAATGACATGGTGCGTTCCTTTAATTTACACGTAATTAAGCTTTTTGATGCTCATGCACCTATTAAAACCAAAGTTTTCAAGACGCAACCAACACCTTGGATAACAGACATTATAAATTTAATGTTTAAGTTAAGAAATGACGCCCGCTGCCGTTATCGTCAAACGAAACTGGAAGCACACAAACGTTACTACCTGGATCTTAAGCACCAAGCAATAGTTGGTTTACTAAATGAGAAAAAAGCGTTCTTCACGAAATATATAAATGAAAATATTAGTGACCCAAAATCTTTATGGCAAAATATTAAAAAACATGTGCTTCCAGAGAGTGTGAACGATGATGTACTCTTAGAACCATTTGACGACCCCAACGCTATAAATTCCGCATTTTTAGATGTCCCGGGTGACCCTCATGTCAACGCTACTCAAGAAACCTTTTTTAAATGTAATCGTTTTGGGTCCGCTAATTTTTCAATAATGCCAACAGACCCAAAAACAGTACTTAATATAATTAAAAAAATATCTACAAATGCGCAAGGGATTGACGGTTTATCAAGAGACATGCTAACTCTCACACTTCCGCAATCATTAAATACAATTACAGAAATAATAAACAGATCTATCACCTCGAATGAATTTCCTATTTTGTGGCGAAATGCAATTGTTCGGCCTCTTCCAAAAAATAATAACCCACAAAGCTACAAAGATCTCCGCCCCATAAGCATATTGCCATGTCTATCCAAGGTGCTGGAGAGGGTGGTGTATTTACAGGTCACCGCTTTCCTCGAGACGCATTGTATGCTACCTGAACTGCAGTCGGGTTTTAGAAAGGAACGCGGAACAGCAACTGCTTTGGCAGATGTCTTGGGTAACATCCTGGAAGCTCGGGACCGTGGTGAGGGATCTATCCTTGTTTTGCTCGACTACTCGCGTGCGTTCGATTCAATTAACATCCCTCTACTAATTTCGAAACTATCGTATTACGGTTTTGATTCGAGGGCGATTCGTTGGTTTGAAAGCTATCTGACCAGCAGGTCACAACGGGTTGAACTGCGTAAGAAAGACGGTTCCACGCTTTCTTCCTCCGCACAAACTATATCAAGGGGAGTTTCTCAGGGGTCCCTGCTCGGTCCACTTCTGTACATATTATATAGTGCTGACATAACAACATGCATAATGAACTGCAAGTTTCATATATACGCGGATGACACTCAGCTATACTTTTCTTTTAACGCCAGTAACACAGCATCCGCCGTACGTACCCTAAATGAAGAGCTTGATAGAATTGCTATGTGGTCTAAGGAGAATTCTCTAGTACTGAACCCTCAAAAATCTAAGTTCATGGTCATGGGTAGCAGAAAACAAATAAAAGCAATTATCTCTGCTAAACCAGATGTTAAAATATTGGGAGAAAGTATACAAAGAGTAGAAATCGTCTGTAATCTGGGGCTAATCACTGATCCAGAACTGCGTTTTGAGGAGCATATAAAAGGCGTAGTAAGGAACTGTTTTTATAGACTGAAAGTTTTGTATAGGGTAAGGGATTTTCTTAGTGTCGCTGTGAGAAAGACATTGGTGGATAGCCTTGTACTTTCCAAATTCAATTACTGCGACATTGTATACGGGCCATGTCTTCTTTCACGTACAGAAAGTCTAATACAGCGGGTACAAAATGCATGTGCTCGTTACTGCTTAAGCATACCCCGGAGGCATCACGTCACACCATATCTAAATGAACACAATATTCTGAAAATGGCTGCACGGAGGAAGCTGCACTTAGCAGTTTTAATGTTCGGTATTATAAAAACACAATGTTGAATGTTTATTTTATTTATTTTTTGTTATTTTGTTGCTCGTCGTAATTTGCGACTAATAAATGTTTTTTCTTTCTTTCTTCTTTCACATAGCAAAGACACAGTAGTTTTGTTTGTTATGTGTAGCTGCCCCTGTATTTGATAATACCAGTCATGGCGTCGATTCACAAAATTAATTTACTGTCCAATTTTTTTTTGGCTTATATTGAGTCTGATCCAAATGCTGAACTAGGACATTTAATTTAGACGATTCCATCAGATTCGATCAGTCCATCTAGCGAAGCACCTGTGATCATAATAATTTGACTTATTACTCAATTTAGGTACTACTTATTAATGGAATTTAAAAATAAAATACACTGTTTTTCAGAAAATTTAAAAAACCTCTTGTAACTAAGCAAGTGAAATAATACAATATATATCTAATGAGTTTTGGAAGTGTGAGTGCCGAATATTTCAGGTATATAACATCACAGTAATACAAATCGTAAGCACCGTGACCGGTGATTTTTATTTCACTTAACACATGATACTGTGAAAGTAAGCATAGTATACTAACCTAGCTATGTCTACATCAGTTAACTGCCCAATTTTCCTTACTGCATTATGCAGCTGAGCTGAGCCTACCCGAAAGAGTTCTAATGTGCGCGCCCCATGGCGTTTTAAATCGATAGTCATCCCCTAGAACACAGTTTTCGCTATAACATCAAGTCTTTTGCCGTCAAAATTCAAAGTTAAATCACGCTGTGGTACAATTGAACACTTAACTTTAGACACTTGGTTTTGTTCGCATTCAGTAAGAGATTGTTAGCTGCGAACCATTTCGATAGGATGGTTAGACGACATAATAAATTATACATCAGTTTATTTAAGCTAGAAATATAATTATTTTCTTGCACAAGATTGTCAGCTGGATATAACTAAATAATGAAGAAATGTCTCATTTATTTTCCATAATACATATTTTAAACAGACTATGCCGCGTATTTTTTTCCAATTCCAATATTTCGACTATGATGTAAACGCCATGTGCCATTATCAAAAGCAGACAAAACATCGCCTTCTTCATTCTTTATGGAATGGTTATTGACTAACCTGGTTTCTATGCCGCCAATATCTCCCAACATGAAAAATATCTCTCAGGCATGCTGGTTGCCTCACTCAAACATTGTGAGGAGAGACCGTTGGGTTAACGGTCTCTTCTCACAACACTAGGAACTTCTCCTATATCGTGGGTGCTTTTGCAAACAATTAAACTTACATACACAAACAGCCAGACCCGAAACAATAAATATTTGTTCCGTGCGGGAATCGAACCCGCGACACGCAGACGGCACGTTGTACCATCACAATGTTTTTCTACATCAAAACAACATCCGCGTTAATCTGAAACTTGGCTATACTAACAACACTACACTACACGATTGTATTATAAATTATAACTAACGGCTCAATCAAAATTAAGAAAACACCATTTCTTTGGATACAAAATTCTAAGAAAAAAAATACCAACAAGAGTATTTTCATTTACGTTCTGGTTTTCGAGTATTTGAACTTCTTGGTTCTGCCTATAACAACAAATAAGTTACTACAAAAACTTTTTATAAAAACGACTTCCGAAAATTACTTCTCAGTTTTTAGTTGTATACCTTTAAATAACAACTCATTACAATTCCAACAAACCCAAACACGGCTATGTTCACCGTAATAATATAAAGTTCTGGTATCTTTCGGCTTCATCATCAGTTTTACTTTACTATGTGGTACTCTATATGCAAATAAATATACAAATGCTTTACTTGTTTTGTTTGTGTTTGTATTCCTATAAAAATTGAGAGTTCTCTCGATATTGAAATCGAGATCCGAATGACCATAGAAATACCTGGAAACTTTACCCTTTCTAACAAAAAAAAGTATTTTCTAAATCAGTCTAGTCATGTTCGAGTAAAAGATTCCGATGAATTGAGAGCCTCCTCCTTTTTTCAAGTCGGTTAATAAAAATCTGAATTGTTCATAACCTTCGCCATATTTTCGTATGATGTTCTTTTTGTCCAATATGATTTCTTTTGTTTGCCATATCTGCAAAAAGTAGGTAAAATAAAAATACAATTACAGAAGTCTAATTTAATCTTCTTACGTTCATTACAAAAAAATATTTACTCACCACAATTTTGTTGTATAATAAAACTGTATTAAAAAAAATCAATAGTGTCACGATGTCGCGGTCGCGCTATAAACTCGAGAAATAAGGATAATATTTTACGCAGCGCGCGGCGACCAGAGCGACATAGGTACCTACCTCGGCAAGGCCTCGGCCGGCCCTGAGCGCTGATGCCATTTCGGGCCGATTATATACTAAGACTAAAAAAATCATTAAAAATTAACAAAATAGGTTATTTAAAAAATATTTATCCCATGTTTTAGAGCGTTAATGTCTTCATTTACTAGGTCAAAAAAAAATAGAATTGCTTCAGTTTTTACCCTTATCCAACACGTTTAATATCTCGAAAAATGGCTAAAAGTTACGGTTTTTAAATATACTTTTCTTGAATGAAAACTTAAAGAAATTGTATTTTTTCTAAAACCATACACTAGTAAATGTTATTGTTCATTTAAAAGTGATTTTTTTAATAGTTTTTAATTTACGGTTTTACTAGTATCTGGCAACTGAGTAGACCGTCGACCGCCAGTTTTAAAAAAAGGGTTGAATAAAAACTGTTCTTATAGGAATACCACACAAATATTTTAAAATGTTTTAAAACCAAGCACTAGATTATGAAATTTCCAATCATATGGTGCCAGTTTTTAATCTAGTATGTAAGCACATTATGGTTTTATTGTCCGTCGAAAATGGTTAATTTTGAAGATTGAGTGAATTTTTTGGATGAACGTTCTTAATCTATACTATTTCATTGAATTACGATAATACAATAGGGAATATGCAACTCTTTTTTATTATGTTTCTATATCCTATGTCCTGTTCCATCAAACAATGTGGTACACTTATTGTATTTTCTAATACAGCACTTATTTTACACTTTATTATTTTATGTTGCGTGTTTTTGGTGAAACGGAACGCAAACTCAAAACGTCTCAAACGTCATCATCTAAAATGTAGTGCAATAGTGACGTCAAAGTCCATGTGATAAAGAAACACTTTAATTTGATAAGTGCTTAAATTATCTCTGAGATTTTATTATAATATTGTTTATTACACAATTTACAATAATAATTATTAAAACAATTTTATGAAGATCTAAAAATTTGATAAAAAAAAAATGGAAATTGTGATAAATGACTTCACATCAAAGCCGCAACAGTGACAGGCGTTTGAACTGTAGTAGAAAATATTGTTTTGCGACAAGCAGTAGTTAAAATATTTTTTTAATTCCTTTCTTGGGTTTTTTGGTACTGATTTTCATTGATGAAATACTTTTTTCCGAAACATATTCGAATCGACTTCTGGGTCAATGATTTCGATATAAACATGCTGGAAGCAATCAGCACAAGCACGCGAACCGAAGATCATCAAGTAACTTATGATAAAGCGTCTAGCCGGTAATGTCCAGTGATTGTGAAACCACATAGTCAACAATTTAAGCGATTCTTTTTTTTAACTTAGCCCCACACTAATTCTCCTGTATCGTGGGTGGGTTTACAAACATTTAAACTTCCTTACACAAACAGCCAGACCCGGAATAACTATCTGTGTTGGTCATACAAAATATTTGTTCCGTACGGGGATCGAACCCGCGACACGTAGCGCAGCAGTCAGCGTTTAGCCACTGCGCCAACCGTGTCGTAAAATTTTAGCGATTAGCTGATGTACTTTCATTTACGACAGTATAATAATATGCAAAAAATATTAACAGTTAAAAAAAGGTTTAAAGGATTTGTTTCCCATAAGAATATTACAGTTTACTTATAATAAAATAAAAAGACCCTACATAGTTACAATATATTTTAATCTGGTGTATTGACGATGTCCCAGGGTACATAAAAGTATGTTTGCCGAAAGGCTGGATGGGCCTACCTTGGGTAGGTTTATCAAGCTACATGTCTTACATGGGCCTTGATGAATCTACCCGGAGCTGAATATGGCCACACTATTTCTTTTTTCTCTAAATATTAACATGGGTTTTATTGATAATATAATCACAAACACAATGTGGGCGAATAGTCTGTGAACAAAAGATTTCTATTTTTATTTATAAAAGGTGCAATAATCCTCCTATCTGGTTTTAGGCGACGAACACAACTCAGCAGTTTCATCCCGAGCGTCCTTCAAAAGGCATCGACCAGCTCAGCTCGACCAACCACAAGCGAGGCCAACGGCTCTTCATCCACTAGCGAGCAGCCAAACGGCTCCCATAGCAACAGCCACGACAAGCGACCACTCAGCAACAGTGACTTTAGGACCCTCCTGCTCAAGAAACAGTAGATTGTCAAGTTAGTGTATATAGAGTCTGGAGTCGATTGAGGTAGGTTTCAGTGGAAAACTCATTAGTGTTGATACTTTTTGTATAAGAGGTGGACTGACTGTATGGGGGAATTTTTTACCGGTATATTCGGTGCGACAACTTCAAATAATTTGGGAGAAAAGCAGGGCAGTGATGATGTTGATGATTCGGTTGTGGTGTTTGAAACTTATATAATGCTGAGGCACTGGTAGTGCTGTCAAGAAAATGAAGTACAATGGTGCACGCAACCAATTTGATACTGATGCAAACAATCATAAATAGACCTTTATACAATATCTTGGCACCAATGCCTTGGGTGCCTCAGCATAATACATGAAGTAATATAATAAACGCAAGACTTTAGTGCTTCGTCTTTCAGTAGGAATTGATGCGATTGTCTGACCAATGTTAATGGGATACCTAAAAAAAGTAATGAATTCCCAAAAGTCATTAAACAAAATTGGTTTAGTTTCATGTTTTGCATTTATTCTGTTACCCCCTGTATTACGTTTTAGACCGGAATGTCAAAGTCAAAAGTCATTTATTCAAATTAGGCTGATAATCAGCACTATTTGAACGTCACATTACAAGAGACAGTCCCACAAAAACGCCCTGCCCTTCGCTTGGGGTTGGTTGTTCGAATGGGTTCTGACACCATTCTTCCTTCAAGTAAAGTAACTATTAAATTAAATGTTGACTTCTCAACACTATTCTAAAAGACGGTCAGTACATCTCTAAAAGCTGCCATGTATCTGTCTTAGGATAGCCTTACTAGATGATGGAAATTCGTACCAAGTATGACGTATTTTCCTTCGAAAAATATTGCTAAAAGGATGAATTACTACCTAGAACTGGTCTATGGTAAACAGCTTGTCCTGATCAAAAATAATCATCTTTGTATGGTGGCCTGAAAAGTCTTTAAGGCGATTAATGCTAGTACCTAGGTACCCTTATGTATATTTCACGGCAACGAGCCTTGTAAACTTATACTATTATTATATAAAACACTGTATAAATCCCGGGTATATTGAAATGGGGACTTAAAGACCGAAAATGCTAGTTATTTGTGAAAAAATATCACAATAAATAATAAATGTAATCACTAAGCTTCTTCATTGTTCTGTTAAAGTATTTTACTGTACAAAATAAAATTACAGTTTTGTTTTTAAATTTTTATTTCTGTCTGTTTTTAGTATATTATATTGGAAATTGACGTGATTTTGCATCTGCAGCTGAAAAAAAACGAAAAAAAGAACACGACGGTTTTTCAAATGTTTTTCCTGGAGACAATTTTCAGGAATATAGATGTCAATGTTTTGAGCAGGGTAATAAAATCAACGAATTTATACATTTTGCAAAACACGTCAATTTCAGACATCCTCCCCAAGATTTACCTGTTTTAATGATACAACCAACTGATATACCTTTCAATAAGATACTCAAACCGGATTGATTCACTAACACGCATTCATTCCATAGATGTTTAATGCGAACTTTAACAATGATATCGGTAAAATGGGGTTAATATGGACTCTGTAGTTATTGGGTAGGGAGGAGGGAGTATTTTCATTTTAATTAAATAATTTTGGTAGGTTGCCTAAAAGGACTCTATTCGTTAAATTGCTTTGTGATATCGTCAGATGAATCACGTTAAAAATCTTAAAATGGCCACTGACACAGTTAATATTATGAATTGTTACTTTGTGACCGTTCTACTAATTGTAACTTGTAACGTAATTCTTATCCTATTATGATTCTTATCTACCTAGCTTTTCCCCAACTCTCTTGTAGTCGACATCCAGTCTTATCAGATTCAGTTGAATACCAGTAATTTAAATGGAGCGCCTATCTGAATTCTTCAACCCAGTTAGTACCTCAGTAATACGACATTGCTTGTTAAGCCCTGGTTGTCAGACTTTCGAGTCACTGACTACCTGTAACGACTGTCAAAGATCTACAAATGACAGCCGGGGCTTCACGCGCTATCCGAGTCACGGAGGAAACTGTATGTAATGGAAAGTCAACCGTGGACCCACCTAGGCAATATCTGTCTATTATTGAGCCACAAGCTCGTTTTATGATTCTGCTTAACCATTTTAGTCTCTCTGGTTTAACTTTTGTCCTTATTCATCCCGTTTTACAAACAGTATATTATGCTTAAATCATAGCCACAATTTCATAATAATTATAGTATTATAGTCCACTTCACTTTTTTATGTAAATGATGATTATATCAACGATGTTTGTAACGATATTTACTCAGGCACTCTGTGACACAGTAACATATAATTATATTTTTGTTTTTATTAAACTGATTTGTTTTGTATTCGGAGTTTTACGTTGCTGTGTGATTGCGGATGATGAATGTTTCAGAATAAATGCGTTTTGTTGTATACTGTTGTTTTACTAGTATTTGAATTTCCCCAAACTAAGCAGAATTTTCTTGTTATTTATAAAAACCAAAATCACTTGCTCAGTCACCCTTTTTCTAGTGTCAGACTTACTAACTAAACCCCATCTTTTTTGCCAATTTGTTCCGGGGCCTCGGTATTTCTTTCGAACAACCCGCAACCCCGGCAGGCAGTGGCCCTGGCAGGCCCCTCTGCTTTGCTGACATCTCTTTGAGGCGCGCGTGGAACACTAACGCGCCGTCGACACGGCCTAAGTCACCCTTAGGGCTGAATGTCCTCTGGAGCAAAGAAGAAATTAGTAGAGCGATGCAAATTTTGTCCAATTTTTTTTTAAACACTTTTCCCCATATTAGGAATTTCTCCTGTATCGTGGGTGCGTTTACGAACATTTAAATTCACATTCATTCATTCATTTAAAACAGCCAGAACCGAAACAAATATATGCAGGGTATACAAATATTTATCCGTGCGGGAATCGAACCCGCGACACGAAGCGCAGCAGTCGATCGCTCAGCCACTGCGCCAACCGTGCCGTCAAATATAATAGGCGTGACGAAAGATTTTAAAATCCTCTTCCATAATGTGGGTACACTTTTACTATTTACAAAAAAGCCTTTATTTCGGTAATAAACTTAAGTTTAACAAAGTTTGAAGCCATTTTTCTCATAATTTTTCAATAGTGCCCTAAAACAGCTCGCATGTGTCATGGCGTCGGCATGACGTCACAGTTAAATAAAAATGACATTGTTTCTATAGCAACGTCCCATAAATAACATAACCGTGACGTCATACGCTGTGATCGGTGTTTCAGTCAAAATGGCCGATTGCAGTATTTTAATGTTTTATTTTATTGAAAATCTTAATAATCTGTTATTTTTAAATAAAACTAAACCTGTGTTTACTTTTTTTTTAATATGACTTCTCCCCTGTCATCACTGAATCAGCGATTTTTTTATACTGTCGTCATGCCTATTGCATGAAATGAGTAAATTGGAGCGGAGTTTGTATTTCATGCAAATAACTTGCAGCGTGTATCAGAAAGTACTGGTCAACATTATCCATGGAACAAACACGTACGCGCAAAGAAATAATCAGCTGTTCCATACAACTTCAATACCCACTTGACACAAATGTATGGGGTGTGATGCTCTAAATCACACATCTAAATATGAAAACAACAAACTGTAAAAAATGGCCCTAATTTACATTTACCTTATTCATTCAAAATAAACAAATTTATATAATAAAAACATTTATTTATAAAAAAATACAATGTACACTTTACAATCTCAATAGAGAAATATATAATTTCTTCTTATATACACCGAGAATCGTCTACAATAAATAACTCTAAAAGCTTTGAGTAACTGGAAATTATACTCTAAACAATACACACTCGAATTAACTTTGTACTTTGTCTATAACATAATAAAATTATGTGAAGCTGAGATATGTTTAATTTCACCTTTTTTTATTTAAAATTAGGCAACAAATAAATATAATTGCTAAATACACTGTTCGATTTTCAACTTGGCGCTGTTCCCAATGTTGAAAATCCACTAGTAGGTTTTCAATACGGGATTATGTTTCAGTTGTAGCGAAAACTGTGTTAGATCACAGTATGGATTTTTTAGGCACTGGTTGGTGTAATACATTCTCAGTCTACCATTGATGATATCATTATTATTTATTAATACCCTTTGTACGCCACTAAAGAAGATATTTATATTAGTTTTTTTTGGTAAATCCATTTTTTTGGGTATCTTCGCTGGTGTCTAGAGCCCGTTTTTGGTAATCGGTGGCGTTTATATACCAGTCCATCAAACAGTCTTTTTTTTTTATTTACCTCTTACAATAGCACCCTTAAGTATAAGAATGACTGAAAATTTCACAGGCTTGTCGTTGGACGCAAGCTAACAGCTACCTTATTGAAATGAAAATAAATATGACTATTGTGTGGACGCGAACTTAGAAGTATAACTGTGAAATGATTGTGAGGAAAAATCTCATGACATAACGTTTGACAGTTGCGCTTGCGACTAATAAGACAATAACGGGATGAGTTATATAATATGTACTCATTGATATTTTATATATGTATGTACCACATTACTCGTTGGTTACCCAAGTATGTTGAATGATAGAAGATTTATTACTACTACTTCTACTTCAAAAAAAGTTCAGAAGTGTCAAGTTTTCAGAAGTTTCTTCCATTTGTAAAATTTGTGCTGAACACTCAATAAATGGCACTCATTTTTTGAAAATGGCAATATTTTTTTTATACTTGTATCACTTTAGTTTATTGCACCAAGTTGGTAGTACTTTTAGCTAAGACAAAACATAACAGCAATAGTCTAGGAGAGGGGGGGAGTTGGCACATGGGATATGAGCCCTTGTGCTAGTCCCAGGTCTATATGACCCGAGCATTATGTTTGTAGAATAGCCGCCTGAGCTGAAGACGTGCCTTTCAAAGACAGCTGTAGATTGAACGTTTTGTTAACGTGTTGAGCTTATACTTTGAATATCTTAATGTAAAGGAACGTTGTACTAGTGCTAAGATAAAGCTATCGTCAGTAGATATGAGTGCCATCTTGCCACCGCTTTTTTGAGCGTTCGAATGCTTCTTTGATGCAGGCTCTGTAAACAAATTCAAAACTTTACTATAACTACTACTACTATAAATTACTTAAGTCTCATTTTCTTCAGACTTAGATCGGCTTTCCTTAGTGTATGTACAGTTAAGATATGGGAAGGTTATGCACCTATAAGTATATAAATAACCTCACGCGTTTATCCCATTAAATTAATTCAGTAAACCTATATTTTAAACGGTCGCAATTCATATTTTAATCAACTGCCATGAATTTGGCAGGTCATCCTGGTGTTTTCACCTTAAACGAGTCGTCTACGCTTACCTAAACAATGACTGGTGCAGTATGTAGGCAGAGACGTGTCCAGCGTCCACGTACCGCACTTCTGCGCCCGGCCAGATCTCCTCTAGCGTGCCCACGTCATCGCGAGGCACGTACGCGTCGTGCTTCGCGCACACCGCTGTCGAGGTCAAGATAAAACGTTAACAGTGCGCCATGGATTTTTTCGCGCGTGGACATAGTTGGAACTAACATATTTTACTGGCAACGTCATCTAGACGCCATCATCTATTGTGATTCTAACACCTTTATGATTACACAGAAATGAGGAATATTTAAATAACGAGTTTCGATTTGTACTCGGTAAATGACAATTGTGCCCTCAACGTCGGATTTCGATTTGAAAGTAGCGATTAGTGTCGGCGTAAACAAATCGTGTGCAGCGACGGAATCTGGGTTTGTATGGTTGATGGCAATAGGCCCTAAGTAAATGATAACAGGCGAAATATGGGTGTACTATAATGTAAATCTTTGTCTAATTCTTTAGGGATTACAGGCGTGATATTGTGTTTATTTTTGGTATATTTGGATTATTAAATTATAATTTTAATTTGTATGTCAGTATGACAAGATATAGCAAGAACAAGCTTTACTTAGAACATCCTATTAATGTAACTACCTATATCTTACAAATGAATAAATTGATTATGCGTATTAAAACGTTAGATTCACCCTACCACATTAGAAATCATTACATTTCTGTTTCGTCGACAGTGTCAATTGAACCGGGCTACCGCTCATTCATACTTAAAATTGGATCATTCGCTCCATGCGGGATCTACGAGGTCTCAGTTTCATGCGACCTAAGGTACGTAGGTTTCTACTAATTATTCTATTACTTTGTCTCTGCTCAAAATAGACTTCCTCATTATACCTCGCCTCCGTACTCGTCAGGTCTTAAAATAATGGCAATATAAATAAATCACTACACTTGGCAAGGGCACTGCAGTAGCAGGAATTAAAAACAGAAGGATAGGGCACCACAAATTATCGATAAGACCAGAGACAGCAATGTGGAGGGAGAGGAGGTACGCCTTTGCTCAGGCGAGGCCATTTCTGATCGGCTTCAAAAAGAGGATTTCCTTAATACGACAGTATTTTTTTCGTATTCTTGTTATGCGATTTATCCGACAATTGTGGCCCGATGTCATAATTCTTTTTATAATGACTCCCGAATGTGTCCCATATCAATCTATCTGTATTGCTTCAGTAGTTTATGAGTTATCTTGTATAATACATTCTTCTAATGTATTTGGATGATAAGCTTTTATCTTTTAGTAACAATGGAAAATGAATATTTGATAAGAATTTGTGTGAGACCATCATACCACAACAAAAAGGCTGAAATAAAAAAATATCCAAAAAATAGACTTCCAAAAAACGGAAGTAAACTTATTTTCGGTCTCTTAATGTTTTACTGGTAGACAGTTACCTTTTTAAAATTTGCTGATCCCTATCCAAGGTGTTCGTATCTATTTTAAATACATAAATTCAAATTTGAACATCCTAGTAGTCTAAATTAATCATAAAAAGTGATTTCGTAAACACTTTTGCACGTCATTCATAACTAATCTAGGACATATTTTGGCAACTCCCGCACATTAATATATGAGTATTGAATATTGTATGCATAATGATAATTTATCGATACTGTTTCCGGTAAAGAGATTTCTTCTCTGGGGATTTTTAGGATTCCGTACCTCAAAGAAAAAGAAACGGTACCCTTTTTTTGCGGATGGGAAATCATCGAATAACTTGCCCCACTCTGGGCGGAGCGGGGGGTAGTGTCAGACTTGTACTGACTAAAACCCACCCATGTTCCTTCTATTGCCCTTTACGTTCCGGGGCCGCGGTATCTCTTTCGAACAACCCGCGACCCTGGCAGGCGGTGTCCCTGGCAGGCCACTCTGCTTTGCTGATATCTCTTTGAGGCGCGCGTGGGAAACTAACGCGCCGTCTACACGGCCTGTCATCAATAGCCGGACGGACGGTCAGCTACCCATTGCTCACCGTCCACAGGCCCGCATCTACGGTGGCCGGGAGTCGTCTCGCGGCGCCCGACGCCCGGGGCGTCTTCCGGAAACGGTACCCTTATATTTTGCTGTCCGTCTATCTGTTTGTCAAGACCCTTTATTTCAGGAACGCGTGGTGGTATAGAGTTGAAATGAAAACCATACTCTCAAAACTGTGGTCTCTTGGAGCTGTGAAAATCAACCCTCAAGTCTACACAGTCAAAATATATGGCCGTTTATATTGCAAGTTTTGTACGAAACCATCAATGCGCGAGAACGACTCGCATCTGTGCGACAAAACAATGTATACTATCACCCCGTGGAACGATGCCAATAATTACAACCACACCTTGTTAGCAGATATGACTAATATATTTTATTATATACATAAAATTGTTTCAAGACTCCTTAGATTTATTACACGTGCATTTGATTAGTGCCAAGAAGTGCCGCCTAAGGAAACTTAGAATATTTTCAATCTAAGAAAAGGTATTTTGGCATCCCTAACAGTGACAGGTAATTTAAATATACGGCCATATAAAGTTGCTTTACTACATCATCATTTCCCAACTATGTTGGGGTCGGTTCCCAGCCTAACCGGATGCAGCTGAATATCAGTATTTTACATGGAGCGACTGCCTATCTGACCTCCATAACCCAGTTAGTACTGGGTAATGCGATACCCCTTGGTAAGACTGGGTTGTCAGACTTTCGGAACACTGACTACCTGTAACGACTGTCAAAGATCTACAAATGACAGCCGGGACCAACGGCTTAACGTGCTATCCGAGGCACGGATGAAACTCGGTATGTAACGGGTGGTCACCCATCCACATACCAACCTAGGCAAGCGCGGCTTAACCTAAAGATCGACCCGAGCGGCTGCTATTATTTAGAAACGAGCTCCTCAAGTCAAGTTGCTTTATTACATATAGCTTCTAATTTATAAACCCCGAAGGGTTTATCAGAGGATCAGTTAGTAGTAAAAAAACCCACATTTCGTCTATCACGTTTAAATGCCAAGGATGGAAGCCTATTACTATCAGCCATTCACAAATCCAGAGTCCAAACAGCTTCTGAGAAATTCTTGATGGAAAATTCCAATAACCCATTGACCGACACAATAATCGAACCTATGTCCTGATGCTGTCGTGCTTGCGACCATCAGACGAGAACTGAGTTTTTGTAAACTGTATGCCAAAAAAAAATAACCCACAAAAACTCACCGATAATCAAAGACGTGTCAAAAGGGACGGAGAAGTTGCTGAGATGCGTGCATTCATCCATGATCCCTCTCATGAACTGTAACGTTTCTCTGTCCCTCCAGTGCATTTTTGTTATATCTATTTTCTTAACATTTTTCCCACTCGACCTCAAGAATGGTAAGTTCACCCATAGGTCTGAGGTAAACTCTGAAATGTTCCATGATTTTTCTGGTTTTTTTATGATTTCTTTTTTCGGAGCCTCTACTACTTTTAGTAGTTCCTTGGCAGGTTTCGTCTTTTCTATCACGATAGGGCTTTGGTTGGCACATTGTGCTGCGTGCTTTTGTGCAGCTTTCTCTTCGGACTCTTTCTGTACCCTCAATAACAGGTCTCGTAAGTCTGCTGCAATAAAAAAATCAATTATATCGATTCTCGATATTTGGTAATCATTTTAATGTCTGAGAAACTTGTAAACAATTCAATACAACTATTCTTTATTACTACGGTTTTAAATAAATAGTAATATTTCAAAACATAGATGGGTAAAATCACATTTATTTTATTTCTTTTTAAGTCAAACAGAATCGAAAAACGGCAATGTAACCAAATGTTGTGCAACATTGTTGCAGCAACATGTTATTGGTTTGCTGAGACATGTTGCAAAGACCTGGATAAATAAGGCTTCGTATCCACTAAGCAACATTTGAAGCGCATCACGTAATGACGTAACGCTCAACATCAACCCTCGACGTGGCCAGTTGGTAGGCAACGTGACGAGCAGCTTGAAGCTTAAGGAGCTTATACAGCCATGTTTAAAAATAGAACTATATCATAGAGCCGAAGTTGATGGCATCAGATGAAGAAGAAGTGTTTTTGGATTATAAGGAATTTACGAAGAAGCAATAGAGAATATTATTATCGCACTTTAAACTCACCACATTTGTGCTAATTGAAGTTTCAAGTAGTGTTGTCTGTAACTTACCTGTAACGATGGATGTTGCGTTCGCGTAACTAAAACTGATTTAATCAAGTATTTTTTCCACTGGCAATCGAGTTTATTTATGCCAAAAATAGCAAAAATCCATTTGCATATTAGCTTTATTGGCTCAGTTGTAGATACGCGAATATTTTAGCAAGAACGCAGTCGACCGGATATTTTCGGTGGCTGATTTTTCACGAGCATTTTGTTTATATAAGCGATTTTTGACGGGTCGTTCGTTCTCCCCCTAAGGTACGGTCCAGCCGATAGCAAATTTCAGACTTCGAACAGGGCCTTAGGCATCGTCCTAGTTGGCAAGGATCGTACAATAGCACGTTCTCGTTGCACGATAAGTTCAAACATCCAGATTTCTTCATAGTTTCCTAATTAAAGAACAGCCATCGCGCTACCACAGACAATGTTTCATCGATTATTTTCATCGCGTGACGAGAACGCATCGTGTCATCGTACGTACCTAGCTAAATAAGACGACGCTTTAGACAGATATTGAAGTATCTGAGCAATTTGTTCGTATCAGATTGATCGCACCCTTTAAAGAACACCCAGCATTATCAATGACAAAGGTAGACTTACCAATTTTACACTTTAGCAACACTTCCTTGATCCTCTGCTCGCTCAAGTTATTAATGTCATCAATGTCTTCCGGCTCCAACACAAACTTTTCGTTCGAAGTCAGCTTCTTATACAACTCTTCATTAATTTTATTCTCATTTAACAACAGTTTCAGTTCTTCTTGCAAAGTCTCGATTTGAGCTAAACTTTCAGTCTTTACTTCATATTTAGGCACTTCGTTTTTTAACTCTAATATATTTCTATTAACGTCTATTATGTTTTGCTGGTTTTCAGACTCTGCACCATTCTCTTTGTATGTTATGTCTACATTTTTTTTCGGTTCATTATTTGTGGTTTCTGTTGTTTTTTCTGTTGCTGGTATCTCTATGGTCTGTGAGTAGGTGCGTGCGAACTTCTTACCGGCGAGGAACGCTTCGTCCACTATGGTCACCATTTTGGACAGTTTCTCTCTGTACTCGCCGTCAGATAGGTACTGGTCCTCTAGTAAGTCCCAGTTTATTGAATGCGACATTACCCCCTGAAATTTAAAGACATGTTAGAGAGTGAAAAACTAACAATGCCCCACAATAGGAATTTCTCCTGTATCGTGGTTGCGTTTACAAACATTTAAACTCACATACACAAATAGCCAGACCCGGAACAACTACCTGTATATTCGGCTATACAAATATTTGTTGCGTGCGGGAATCGAACCCGCGACACGCAGCGCAGCAGTCAATCACTCAGCCGCGGTACCAACCGAGTCGTCAATCAAACATTTGAATTGGAACCTTAAACGTAGCAGTACAGATGCTACAATAATGTTGGAGCTGTGTACTTAATATTATTGAAATTAGTAACTAACCTGTAAAAATACTGCAGAGGCTGTCGACCACGAAAGGCACGGGACTAGTACCAGAGGTTTCGGCCAATTTGTAGCTGCCAGTGACGCCATCTGTCGTTATACAGTTGCAGAATTAAAAACATTTTGATTATATCAATTAAAATTGCGAGCAATTTTAATCAATATAACCTAAAGAATACGATAATATGTATTGAGTTGTTTACAAGTTTCTCAGACATTAAAATGTTTACAAAATATCAAGAATCGACATAATCGTTTTTTACTTATAATTATAAATTACAATATTGCAGAATTAAAAAAAATAATAAATCGATGGCTCTTAAAATATGATATAAAGGTTCTCAAATACATTTTTTCTCAAGTCCGATTGGCGAGATATTTGCTTCTAAAGTCGTAATAATTGTCTCTAATTTCCCTCGTCTCTAATTTCTAATCTTTCACCGAAAATCAGTTTGATATTTAGTTTTTGTTGTACATATGTGTTTTTTTTTGTCAAACTAACAATGTTTTTTTAACATGCTTTGAAAAACAAAGTTTAGTAAATTTACATATAAAAGGAGAGTTAAATATTGTAATTATATGTGTGTTTTACGACTCGGATTTGGCCTGTTTTTCATTGATTTGTCATTTCTTTTTTTTCTTTAGAGTTTTTTTTTTTAATAAGACGTTTTTATTTGTATTGAATAATAATAAATAAGGTGTTCAAGAGTGCTACATTCCGCCTTTTGGTAGCAGACACACGTTTAAAATACATTTTTATGTTTTTTGAACATTTCAGTTTACCAGTGCAAATAAGACAGTAGGAGAAAACTTCTATGAAATTAGCGTTTACTCGTGTTTGTATTCCGAATAGAATAAAATATACTGTAATATATGTAATTGAAACTACTGTATCAGAGAAAAGTGTTGGTGTAGTAGCAACTGTTTTGTTTACTAACATGTCCGCCCATAGACAGGCCGGTGACTCCGAGCGGGCCCAGTCCGTTGCGCTCGCACCAGTGGAACAGCACCAGCGATTCCAGGATCAGGCAGCCGCCCATCACGAAGATATCCGACACGTTGTGGAGCGACGAACGACTTTAGGAGCAAATATTTCAGTTTAGGTACACAATGTTTTGAAGGCATTTAAATAGGCTTATTATAATGGTATGTGCAGCAGCCGAAAAGGATCAACAACTTTAAAAAATCGGATTCTTTTCTAATAATATAATCTCTACTTAAGTACTTACTGTGTCTGCCGGGGTTGCGGGTTGTTCGAAAGAGATACCGCGGCCCCGAAACGCAAAGGGCAATAGAAGGAACATGGGTGGGTTTTAGTCAGTAAAAGTCTGACATTCCCCCGTAAGTTATTTGATGATTTCCCACCCCAAAAAACAAATTACTTACACTGTAATAACGACATTGTAAAACCAAATGATTTTAAAAGAGTAACCATGGAGTTTCTTGCCAGTCTTTCTCCATAGGTAATTACTGACCCGAACATGTAGGCCTATGTGAAATAAAAATATTTTGATTTAATTTAGGAGCTTTCGCTCCCTCCTTCTCTTTTTGACCCCCCCCTCTCCCTCTCCCCACCAATGTACGTCCGGACTATCGTCTTTTTTTAAAATCATTCGTGGTGGTGAAAGAAGTTAAAGTTTGCCAAAAGCATGATTAGACTAAGTTCCAGCGCCGCGCGCCGTGCCACTAACTGACACATTAATTTCTGAGTTAACTCATCATCTGCCTAGCCTTTTCCCAACTATGTTGGGGTCGGCTTCCAGTCTTACCGGATGCAGCTGAATACCAGTATTTTACATGGAGCGACTGCCTATCTGACCTCCATAATCCAGCTAGTACTGGGTAATACGATACCTCTTGGTAAGACTGGTTGTCAGACTTTCGGGACACTGACTAGCTGTAACGACTGTCAAAGATCTACAAATGACAGCCGGGACCAACAGCTTAACGTGCTTTCCGAGGCACGGAGGAAACTCGGTATGTAACGGGTGGTCACCCATCCACAGACCAACCTAAGCAAGCGCGGCTTAACCTAAAGATCGACCTGAGCGGCTGCTATTATTTAGCCACGAGCTCCTTATTTCTGAGTTAACTATCGCTGTAATATGTTACACGAAGCGTTTCACGAAATATTTAAAGCGTGTTTTTTCGTGAACATGTCGTGTCGAAACTTGTATTTAGGTCATGTGCGCGTCCCAAGTTACGCAAGCCCGATATTATATGATCGACTACAGGGACATAGATTGTTGATATCACTATGCCTCTTAGCGAGAATGCCACTAAAACAGGTTAGTGTAGATTAGTGTCAGAACGAAGGTCGATTTCTGGATGAAACCACAGCCTCCAACCAAAGCTAAGATTTAATAACCCACAGACGTTCAGTTTTATGTCAGCTAATAGTAAAAAAAAATGTATTTTAGAGTTTATGTTGGCAAAACTTTAATTTTTAGGATTCCGTACCTCAAAAGGAAAAGCAAAACGTTTATTGGATCATTTTGCTGTCCGTCTGTCTCTTTGTCTGTTAAGACCATTTATCTCGGGACTGCATAGAGGTATCGAGTTGAAATTAAAAAATCAACCCTTTTAAGTCTACGCAGTCAAAGAATATGGCTGTTTACGTCGCAAGATTGTACGGAAAACTTGGTGCGCGAGTCTGACTGGCTCTTGGCTGGTTTTTTAGTATCATTTGCCCATGGATCTCTTACTTTGCTAAACATGCCATCGACAATTACTGAGAGATATTTCTCGACCACATGTGAAGGCATGTTTTTTTCTCACGGATTATTTCCTTCATCGAAGTTGACGGTTTGCTCGGATGCTAGTAAAAAACTCACACTTGATCAGTCGGCTTGCGTAGTCCATAGAACGGGTTCTCCAGAATGATGCCACCGATACCGGCTTCCTTCAACAGCGGTTTCACCATCAGGTTCCGCCGTCGCCAGAAAAACTGTGGACAAAAGTTAGAAATCTTTGATGAAGAGGGGCAGGGATAAAAATCATTGTAAGTGTTTTCTAGGTATTCTTACTGTTTGGATACATAATGAATATGCTGTATATAGATGTCATAGTGACTTCTGTCGGTTGAACCTCATCTGTAAGCACGGGATCGTCTCCCTCCATATCCGTCGCGTAATTTGCTAAAGTGAGAAACAGAGAGAGTCACAACTTGGTATAAATAAGTACACACTACACTTTGTTCACGACATCATCATCTGCCTAGCCTTTTCCCAACTATTATGGGGTCGGCTTCCAGTCTTACCGGATGCAGCTGAATATCAGTATTTTACATGGAGCGACTGCCTATCTGACCTCCACAACCCAGTTAGTACTGGGTAATACGATGTCCCTTGATAAGACTGGTTGTCAGACTTAGAGACACTGACTACCTGTAACGACTGTCAAAGATCAACAATTGACATCAACATACAATTGAGATCTACAATTGACAGCCGGGACCAACAGCTTAACGTGCTTTCCGACACACGGAAGAAAGTCGTTATGTAACGGGTGGTCACCCATCCACAGACCAACCTAGGCAAGCGCGGCTTAACCTAAAGATCGACCCGAGCGGCTGCTATTATTTAGCCACGAGCTCGACTTTGTTCACGACATGAATTAAAAAAAAATACTCGTATCCGGTTAAAGATCGTTGCTCTAGCTAGTGGTAGTGAGCGCGACTGCTGAGTATGTAGTCCTCGGTTCTATTTCCGGATCGGGAAAAGTTTATTTTTTTTACATGGGGCTGAAACAAGTGTTGTTTATGGCTAAATATAAGTTCGATTAATATAATATTATTGTGAAAGTTCCTACCATACATGATATTAGATAATAGATACTCACTGCGATAATATTTTATTAATTTTAAGACTTGCTGCGCCTTAACAGGGTAGTACCTACTTACTAGTTATAAAATAAATAAATAATAATAATTTATTTTCAGATAACAGAGATCCATAGTGTTAGTAGCACGCCTTTTCTAGTGTTAGATTATAATTAAAAAAAAAAACAATTTGAGTATGAGTCACTTTGTACAGAAGATGAAAGCCTCTTCAAGCGGTCATTTTCAATTCCTCAAGCGATCATCTTCTCCACAAAATGCCTCAAAAAAGGGGAAAACACATTCTCGGTAACTGTTTCTACATAAGCCTAGCGTGTAACTATTTGTACATTGTGCATTAAATGAATACACATAACTGGCGAAGTGTGGGACATGTGGTTGTGTGTGTGTGTGGTACTATTAGATTGATCCTACATGCACGTCATGGATTTCAGATTAGATGTTATGTTAATATGATATTTAAAAACAAAACTAGGGAGGGTGTGCTGCCTGCGGCATTGACATTCAAACATTTACGTAGCATACTGCATCTGCTCATCGATTTGGTCCAGACAGTCTTACATTACATCATCTTTTAATATAACAGGTTAGTCTCGCTTTAGTACCAATTTAATAGGCGTAGGCGTTTGTCTACTTCGAGGAATCTACGGGCAAATTTCCAAAATATTAACCCCACTCGAAAAACTTATAAGTCATTTAACAAGTCAAGCAAGGCTTGCGTTGTTTGTTTGTTGGCTTGAAGCCATTGCACATTGATAATTACGTATGGTGTTGATAAAAATATATTTCTTAAGGCAATAAGCTAATCTTTAGGTATTCGTGGAAGTGACGCTAGCTGCATACTAGGCATGGTCTGACACAAGTACACGACAGTATTGCATCGAAAGAATAGAAATAAGGTCGAAAATATTTCGGTGTTTGATTTTATTTGAAAATCATGTCCGCCAAAATGTAGGTCATTTTGCAGTTTTTATTGAATATAAAAAAAATACAGCTCCGTGTTTGAAAAATTTTAGATATCTCTTTAGTCTATACAATTTTCTTTGTTATAGATATAAAAAATATGATGGTTGTCGCTGAAAAAATTGAAAATTTCGAGACGAAAAAATTTTTTTCTTGGTCTTTTTAAACATTTTTTTTTTCGTAGTACTAGACCACTTTTACATAAACCTCTTTACTTTATGTATTGAACTATACACGGTATTTTTTTTTGGCTAGTGGCGTGTACAGATACGGCTAACTTTGCGACGAAAAACTAGACGTTTTAAGTGTTTGCTTTGTACAGCGCCTTAAATTCGTATTTAACATACATTGCTGTGCCTAGCGATGCGTCTACTACAAGTTAAAAAATAGAAGGACGTCTTGGACCAGCACTCTCACATAATTATCATCGAACTTCACTTATCGTATCGTATTCGTATTTATCTTACACTTGCTGTGCCCATGCCTTGCAATCAATTTGTTTTTGGGTCAGGAATCATCTGTGGTGTCTTCAAATCACCCTAGCTTAGTTTCATCAGAATCTGTTCAATTGTTTAGGATGCATAACAGACAGTCATGTAATTTATATAAAAAATATATATTTACTAGCTGGCGCCCGCGGCGTCGCCCGTGTAATATCGGAAAAAAAATATCCTATGTGTTATTCCAGACAATCTACCTCTGTGCCAAATTTCATCAAGATCCGTTCAGCCGTTTTGACGTGGAAGACTAACAAACATCCATACGTCCATCCATCCATTCTCACAAACATTCGCATTTATAATATTAGTAAGATAAGATTTTGTTGTATTCGTTTCTATAGGTACTTTATTTTTGATAATAACTTTTTATTCATATGTAACCGTACCCATCACTTGGGCTTATTATCGCCTCTACGAGGACTCACTCGGTGAGGACATGCGTCAGGCGGTAGGCGAGGACGCCGTGGCCTAGGCACTCCTCAAAGAACAGCCCCAGGCTAGAATATTTTTGAGGCCGTTTGGCGTCGTACAGGACCAATTTAGTTTAATGTGTGTCGTGTTAAATTTTCTTTTTATATATATAATATCACGCGTGTTACCCCCGTAGAATTAGACAGAGGTGTACTGTGCTATTAAGCACACCTGCATTTCGCCATTTATGTCCAAGTCCCATGCAATAGGGAACAAATCCTATCTACATAGCGAGCCTATAGCCATCCGCCGGGAACAAATCCAATCTGACGTCACGGTTGGCACAGTGGTTGAGCGATCGACTACTGCGCTGCGTGTCGCGGGTTCGATTCCGGCACGGAACAAATATTTGTATGGCCTACAGATAGTTGTTCCGGGTCTGGCTGTTTGTGTATGTGAGTTTAAATGTTTGTAAACGCATCCGCGATACAGGAGAAATTCCTAGTGTGATACAACGTTTTTTTTAAAAAAAAATACTTCGACGATATTTGTGGGTCATTAACCGGCTCTCATTGATAAAAATGTCGATATTGGTGGCCATCTATTGCTGTGTATCTTGGTATTACACGTAATGATAAACTGATAAGATAATACAATGATGATAACGTCTCGTATTTTCGAAAAGGGTGACTGTCGAAACAATGGTAAAGTAAATCAGCGTTTCATTACGTTGAGTTATGGTTGGTTGGTTGGTGTATTTTATTTTATATGTATTTGACTAAATAACTTAAATTATTTTATCTAGCTGAGCCGGACATGCGTTGCCATGCACCTTTACTCCCTCCCCTATCTAACGGGATAAAAGTTCCAAGCTACCTCCTCACCAATTTTCAGCTTAATTGGTTCAGCCGTTCTTGAGTTATAAATATGTGTATGTGTAATATTAGCAGTATACCAATCACTACCCCCATATTGTTCATGTTTGTACAGTCCATACAAAGATTGTTTGGTATGTAATAATGGTACTCTTAAGTAGAGGAACACCAAATAAACGATGAATGAACTGTGTGAAAGATGATACGAGTATGACAAGAAAGGAGGTGTCTGATAAGATGACGAGTAATACAGAAGTGTGATAGAAAAAGGCATGCTGCACCGAGCCTATACAAATAGGGATTAGAACAGGAGAATGATGATTTTGGATTTTCAACAATCACATAAGTGCAGAAAAAAAAAATTGCTAGCACAGTATTTAATTGCTGATAATCTTTCTTAAAACGACCGGACAAGAGAAATAAATGAGTAGGTAATTATTATTATTATGTAAGTACTGCCTATTATATACAAAGATATGCAAGTCGTTACTGCAAACGTGTCTCGCGCCTTTAAATCGTGGTATATGTTTAGATTTTGTTTTTGTAGTGGAGAGTGAAGCTATTGCGTCACTGTAGCTCTATGGTGTGCATGGTGGCCTAGTTTTCAACATGTTGTATGATGAGTGAAATGTTTTCTGGCGCATTTGCCCTGATCACATTGTTTAGCTAAAATAGACAGAGTATGAACAGAATAAAGTAGCATTCATTTTCAATATTGTTTTTTTTTATTTCAATAAACAATATATGAAAAAAAAGAGAACGAATCAAAGTATTGCATATATTCGTTTGGGAATTTTTTGTTGGATTTTTAAGGTACTAGGAACCATTTGGAAAACGTGTATTTTCAAACTCTTTCCGTAGGTAGCCCTTTAATCTAAATCGATAACGCATAACATAATCGTATGACGAAGAGATTAAGCGTTATTTGAATGTAATCAATAAAAATATATATTTTGAACTCAGGCTTTTTGATTTTCAACGCTAGGCTCAGTTACGAAAGTTGTAAATCCAACAGCGTTCAATTTCTCGCTTCTCTGTCGCTTGTTCGTGACACTGGCCATCGTTATAACTACACCTTTGCCAACTATGTTGGGGTCAACCTCCACCTTCCTTCCGTGTATTTAAATATCTGTATTTTATATGAAACAAGTATCAATTGACCAGCCTAACCACTTGCGGTATATCATCACATAACCAGAGGCGGACAACAACAACAATAAAACTTTGGCCGACCCGAGAATCGAACCAAGGATCTCACACTAGGAATTTCTCCTATATCGTGGGTGCGTTTTAAACATTTAAACTCACATACACAAACAGCCAGACCCGAAACAACTATCTGTCGGTCACACAATGTTTGTTCAAGGATCGAACCCCCGACACGCCGCGCATCAACCAATCGCTTAACTACTCCGCCAACCGTGCAGTCAATCATTGTAACTGATTTTAACGAGATACAGAGGGTCTGCCCTCCGGAAGGCCCAGATCAATCATCGGCTACGTATTATCGTACGATGCTAATCTTTGAACAGCGCAAAGTTTTGCGTCATAGGGTTATCGGCGTCACAAACTCATGACGCGATTATAACCGTGCCAACGCCTTCACAATGAGCACTTGTTTTTGTTTACCTCCTAAGTGCTAGCTACATCTTCTATATCATTGTCCAAATATAAGTAACTATGTGCGCCCCGCGGAAATACCCGCGGCGAAAAATTATATTTGAGTTATTGGAACGAAGTTCCTTATCGCGCGTTGCGAAAGGGGGCTAGACGGAAAAAATAAAACCAAAAGTTGTTACGACACTTTTTGCTTAAGACCAAAAGTTGTAACAACACTTTTTGCTATAGTTGTAAGCTGTGCGGCGTGCGCGTGTTTCTCTGTCTGTCTCTCTCTCATAGAAAGCAAGCCAGTTATTTCGTTTCGTCTTTCTATTTCGCATTGAACAGTGTAGTGTTGCGACGATTATTTTTGTTGAGTGTATATATGTTTTTTGTACATAATAAATAATAACTTCGTTAGTCCTCCCCCATAAACGCCCTCCAAGTAGAATGTGCGGAGCCCCCCCTTAACCTTCGCAGACAATATTTAGCAGATCGCTTCCTTTCAAAAGTTTTCTCCCTTTCATCCCATCCCTTACTCCCTATTTTGGAACAACTTCACCTCTCACTTGACGTTTCTTCTTACTGGAAAAATAAATGTATGCCATTGATGAATAGGTATAGAGAGCTTAAACACCTCTCTTCGCCTGTTTGTCAATACCCTATCCTACCGGTATTTTCTTCCGAGTATGAAGTGGCCCAGTTCAGGCCACAAGTCGTTTTGGGGCTTGGCATCACCAAAAATTCCCAGGACGTCAAGGGTGACTTTGACCGGGCCATTAAAAAATATTGGGACGGCTGGAACTTATTCTATACCGATGCATCTAAACTATCGCCTACAGGATGTACAGGTGCCTCCACGTACTTTCAAAACTCGAGAATCGGCCTAATGTTTCAATGTCCGCCCGAGACTTCAGTATTTACGGGGGAATGCATTGGCATCTTAGAAGCAATCCATTTCATTTTATCTCACAACATTCAAAATTCTGTTATTTTTTCCGATTCACGCAGCAGCATTCAGGCTCTAATACAACATCAATTTCGTTCTAAAATTCACAGTCAAATTATTATCGATATAAAAAAATTACTCTACTGCTGCTATAAAAAGGGGTTTAAAACTGAAATTGTTTGGGTACCTGGCCACTCAGGTATAACTGGCAATGAGTGCGCAGATTCGCTAGCAAAGTTCGCTGCTACTAACCCTGCTGACCAGAAACATTACTCTGTACATGGCTACGATTTGCGTTCGGACTCCAAACGTAAACTGTCCAATTCTTGGTCAGCAGCGTGGCAGGTCAGTTCGAAGCTAAAAGGAGCCTATTACGCTAGTATTCAAACTAACATTCAGCGGAAACCTTGGTTTTATAAATGTCCAAAACTTTCAAAAAGAACTGTTTCATCCTTATGCAGACTTAGACTCGGCCACTGTTGTAGTCCAGTGTTCCTTCATAAGATACACATTCGTGACCACTCCTTGTGTGAATGTGGTCTCGATGAGGGTACTCTGGACCATATATTTTTTTCATGCCCCAAAAACTCTCAATCTTTTGACTTGTACCGTAAGCTACCCAAAATTAATATCCCCCTTCCCACTAATTTTCATTCCCTTTTGACTCACTTTTCCCCTAAAGTTATTGAAATTTTATCAAACTTTTTAAATTTAAATGAAATTAAAATGTAGTCTGGTGTGCAATAATAGAATTATGTAAATAGTGTAAATGTCCTATGTATCTTTATTTATACATGTATAAAATATTACATGTTTATATTATATATAATTAACTAACAAAATATTGTCTTGTGTTTTACAGCTACTAACACAATCTACCACAAAGTGCAAAGTTCGACGGCTCATCTCTATAAGCGGCCGTCACTACATGACGCTGGCAGAATAGTCGACATCGGCTCAGTTGCCAAAGGCGAAAAAAAAAAAAAAAATAACTTCGTTCCATCCGGGTGTCCCTTGACACCCCTCAAGTTTTTTTGATCATAGCACGTGAACACCACATTTTTTCGAGATCAAAAGCCTATGTTTATTAACACAGGCTTAATTTAAGTATAAACTATGTACATACCAAATTTGGTGATAAAGTAACTTTTTAATGCTCCCACGGGAGCGGGGCAGTAACCAAAGACGCAGGTGAACCTGCACAGGACAGTTAATACGTAAATAAAATGGTACTTACATGGTCACCAGTACCAGCTAGATGTAAACACACAGGCTTGCAGTTCTTCTCCGGCCAGTGGAGAGGCAGCAGCGCTTGGAAATGAGCCTTCCGCGCTATCTTAGGGACTATGCCCGGCAGGTACCGCTCCAGAGGAGTAATGAAGTAGCCTTCGTATAGCTTGCAGTCTGATAAGGTTTGTTGCTGTGAAGAAAACATTAATTACTATGTGAAGTTTTAATAATTTTGAAATTGGATCCAAAATATTATGTATGATAATAATATATTAGGGTTCCGTAGTCAACTAGGAACCCTTATAGTTTCGCCATGTCTGTCTGTCCGTCCGTCCGTCCGTCCGTCCTCGCTTAATCTCTGTGACCGTTAGCACTAGAAAGCTGAAATTTGGTACCAATATGTATATCAATCACGCCGACAAAGTGGTAAAATAAAAATTGGAAAAAAATGTTTTATAGCCACCCTATATGTAAAGTGGGAAGTGATTTTTTTTTTAATTTCAACCCTAACGTGTGTTATATTGTTGGAAAGGTATTTAAAAATGAATAGGGGTTTACTAAAATCATTTTTTGATAATGTCTATAATTTCGGAAATAATCGCTTCAAAAGTAAAAAACAATGTGCCCTCTAACTTTTGAACCATAAGTTTAGATAATATGAAAAAAATCTGAAAAGTAGAACTTTATAAGGACTTTCTAGGAAAATCATTTGGAACTTGATTGACACAACAGTTTTTGTACAAAAAAGACAAAAAGTTGTACAAAATAATTTCCTCCTCCACCTTTAAACTCATAAGTGGGAACACTTATTGTGACTGACAGGAAACTACGGAACCCTACACTGAGCGTGGCCCGACATGCTCTTGGCCGGTTTTTTTTTAATTATGCTAGCCATGAACTTAAGAAATTAAATGTATTGGTCTCTATGTGAAGGCAGAGTTGCAATAGTTGTTTTTCTAGGACTTTCTATGACCATAACAATAGTAAATAATGAGGAAAAAAAAGTAAATATTTACTCTGGTAAAAAATGAGAATTGTTTACATTTTTTTTTATTTAATTCTATAACCTTCAATTTGTTCTTGGAGGCATGACAATAACACATTCAAAGTAAGGTTATGACTCATGCTGCATTTTTATGACTAAAAATTTTCAAAACATAAATATTGATTAAGGAAAAAATCACTATTTTTACCTTGGTAATCGTAACAGGATAGTCTCTCTCCACTAATTTGAAGCACTCATCCCGGTTCGATACGACTTTCCTGAACTCGAATAACCTTAAAACATAACAAAGACAGTTTGTAAACAAACACACAATGTCACATAACTACACCAATTTACAGCTTGGCGGTAAACTTGTTACACAACAGCTACTCCGCATGTACTATCATGAATCTCTGACCTTCGCAAGTTCTCCGGTTTCCCCCATCCTTTAGTGAAGAACTTGGTTAGAAGTATACTTCTATAAACGGCATCTAACCTACTAGCCGACATGTTTTGTGCTCCGGACGGTTATGGCCTGTTTCACTGACAAGTTTTATTTATGAAATCGTTTTGGATTTCGCTGTTACGATTACTCGTTGTCAATACATTTTGGTTGAGAATGACTGAGACTGAATGAGAAATGTCAACAAGGATTTTTTTCAGGATGGTCAGCTGTTTGCTGTCACATTGACAGTGACGGTCGTGTTAGTTTCAGGGTTTTCGTGCTACAGCACCAACAATGTTGCCAAAAATAATTTAAAATAGTTAGTATCACTGCTTTTCACCGCAGAAATCCAAAAATAACAAATGAATCCCATTCGTTCTAATTAATTTCATAATTTTTTACAAGTTTCTATTTATTTTCACTTTTCCCGACGTTTTTAGAAACTATATCACGATTGGTGTAGTTAATATTTGAACCAGTAAACACATCAAGGTGCGTTCCGAAACTACACTGTACAAAAATTAAATAACCAGAACTTGTTTTCCTATGAAAAAAGAAAGAAGAGTAATTGATAATAGTATCTACTCAAAATTCTTCTATTTTAGCACTTCAAAAAATAAATTTTCAGCTGTTTAGCAATAAACATTATGTCTAAGATTTTAGAATTATTATCTGTGTTTTTGTTGTACCTACTGTTTACATAAATTCTTTTTAGATTGGTACAGAAGTGGGTACAGACGCCAGCAGGTCAAGCTACCCGAAACTGTCAATTTTTCCCAATGAACCTTGAACCTAATATTTTAGAAATAAAGTCGAAAATCTATCAAAGAAATCTGACAGATTGTAGTAGCTTGATGTGCAGGCGTCTGTACATACATGTAACGTTAGTGTGAGACTCAAGAGTTTTGACGTTGCAGGGTTGTAAGAGGGTACTTTTAGTAGAAATATATATGCATGCCAAACTGCAGTCACCTACCAAACGGTTTCAAAGCGAGTCTTTTATGTTATTCATCTCAGAAAATAATGACTTCCAGGCTTAGGTAGATGAAAATATTTATTTAAAAATTCAAATCGCAGGCGTATTTAGAGTGCCATCAATAGTACGCGTGCCAATAGTTTGCTATAGAAGCCAGTCTTAACCTAGATTACGGCATGCGATTTTTGTAATGCACAACTGTGTGCGCAAACACAGATGAATCCATTACTTTGCTGTCACTATCGGACAGGACGGCAAGCCGACATGACTGAAGGAGAGATCAGGTGCTGAACCAACGACAACTGAACATTTATCCAAGGCACTGTAACAATACCAACTTCCAAACTTCGGGAAAACTGAATATGGTAATGGAAAAACCTACAATACTTTTTACCCGACTCGGGAATCGAGCTCAAGGCCCCACACTCAACAGTCGCGACCACTGAAACATAGGGACAGATCCAGCCTATTTAATTACGGGCCTGTGGGCGGAGTTTTTCGACAGAGATACTGCGGCCTCGGAAACATAAATGGCATAAGAAGGATCGGCTTAAGTCCCATCCCGCTCTTCCCAAAGCAGGGGAAAGAAATTTGACGATTTTCCATCCGCAAAAAAAAGCTTATTTTTAAGTACCGACATCAACAGAGAGTCTATTCTATCTATTAATCCATAAATTACGATAATTGTGGATGGTTTATTTTATTAAAGTTATTAAGTAGGTACACCTAATGTGGATGGCTAATGCGGATATGTCATGTCGTTACCGCATAGTTAATGAAAACTGTGTAATGATACATAATCCCACATACATAATTATAATAATTAAATACAAATAATATGTGAGTACGCATGTCGACCAATCAAGCTATAGGTACGAAACCAGTTTATGCGGATCTCTCATCGTCCGGGAAATCTATATAAAGCGATGCTATGTTATACTGGAAATTACTGCTCGATGTGTCGCCGTGAGTACTTGAATGAACAAAAGAACTACCTATATAAATGACAATCAATAGATGTATTGTGGTTTCCAAAAAAGGATTGCTCCCATTCCTTTACAGATGTAATAGATTAGGTATTTTATATGCAAATTTTAACGTAGGATGATACAATCCGTGATGGTCCGTGTTAATGAGAATCATTTCTTTTATATGGTAACGTGAAGTCGTTTATAATATTAATTTATTTGAAGATCGTTTATCAGAATAATAGGAGGAATTGGAGATATCCTTGGACTATGTCTATAGTGAAATGTTTTAATATTAATTTGAGTTACTGCCTACAGTTCCAGACTAATGAATTGAGCATATCTGGACAAGCAGTAGTTGTACGATATATTTTACTCTACCTACCTACCTACGTTTGAGCACAGTTTAAGTATCTAATGGTAGTTTTTTTTCTTGAAAATAGTAAGCTAGGAGGGATGCAAGCTTAGTCTTTTCACCACTAGGTAACTACATACAACTGCCTGTTTAAAATCAACGCTAAGACCGATCTTCTGGGTGAGCTCATTCGATCCAATTTTAAAAATCTTTTAGAAGAAAACAAAAGACAAACTAATATGCAAATAATTGCCCCTAAAACTAAAACTCCTTAAAGGAGAAATGCTAATTGACCTTAGAATAGCCGAGTAAGATACGGGGGCTATCAAAAATTCTATTAAGTACCAACATAACAAGACTATTTTTCCGATAAAAAACTCATAGGATCAGGTGTATAAGAAATATTATATCATCGTGTGGGCTGAATCTGACTCAGTTAGCTGCGGCTGTTTAGTCTGTTGCCAAAAACATATGCAAAAGTTGGTATTTAAATCTTATTATGTTTTCCGAATCTTCAGGATATAGATGATAATTGATGAAGATTTTATTATTTAATGTTTGTTATGGTTCGCCATTATAGGAACTTAATATTCTTATTTTGTTACTAAGCGTCTTCTTTACGTGGGTTTGACGTGATTCGAAGATTGATTTCCAGAATTGTTATTGATATGTTTTGAACATAACAATTTTTAATTCTTGGTATCGAATAAGTTCCGTATCACAAGCGTGCCTGATACGCGTTGTATGAGGAAAATAGTAGCCGTATTTTTAAGGTTTGCAGATATTAATTTCGGAAAAACCAAATTTTCCTAGATATTAATTGACGTCAAAGAGAAGGAAAGGGTCAGAGGCCAAAAAGTCAATTTAACATCATACGGAATACGTAGGTACTGTGCCTCAGAGGACTCGTTTAGCCGTTGGTCCCGGGTGTCATTTGTAGATCTTGGACAGTCGTTACAAGTAGTCAGTGGCTTTAAAGTCTGACAACCAATCATATTACCCAGAACTAACTGGACTGTGGAGGTCATATAGGTAGTCGCTCCATGTAAAATACTTTAGCTGTCCCCGGTTAGGCAGAAAGCCGACCCCAACACGGGGTCTACGTAGTATGCCTCTTACATTACCATTATTGAGACTATAGCACCGTATTTAGCCTTAACATTTAATTTGTGCGTGGATCAAGGGGTTTTCCCAGATCTAATGAAATACAGCAAGGTAATACCGCTTTTTGAATCCGGGGATAGTAAAGACACTAACAACTATAGGCCCCTATCCGTTTTGCCTCAGCAAGGTGTTTGAAAAGATAATAAATAAATAAATAAATATCTTGGGACAACTCACACACGGCTATCTGATCCCAAGCTAAGCAGAGCTTGTGTTATGGTAACCAGACAACTGATATACATACTTATACGTATAATTTATAAATACATACATATTATAGATAAATCACACCCAGACACAGAACAAACAATCATGCTCATCACACAAAGTTTGTCCTGGGTGGGAATCGAACCCACGACCTCCGGCTCAGCAGTCAGGGCCACTAACCACTAGACCAACAGGCCCGTCAAATCATAATGCTAAATCAATTGCTCAACCATTTTAACACTAATAAAATCATGAAAATCAGTATGGTTTCACCAAAGGACGTTGTACGACTGACGCCGGTGTCACCTTAATGAAACACATATTTACTGCGTGGGATGAGGCACAAGATGCAATAGGAATCTTCTGTGACCTTACGAAGGCATTTGATTGCGTTAATCATGAAACCCTGCTCTTAAAACTGGAGCATTACGGTTTAGATAAACTTGCGCTCAGTTTAGTAAAATCGTATTTAAATGATAGACAGCAACAAGTTCAAATTAATGGCGTTAATTCAATGGGTTTAAAAGTTAAAATGGGTGTACCACAAGGTTCTAAATTGGGCCCTTTCCTCTTTTTAGTATATATTAATTATCTACCCTATTTATTTGAAAATCAACCACAAATGGTGTTGTTTGCTGACGACACTTCTTTAAAATTTAAGGTAAATAGACGTACCACGAATCTTGACGACCTAAATGACGCCCTATTGCAGGTCCATAATTGGTTTACTGCTAATAGCTTAGTATTGAATGGAACAAAAACGAAATGCATAAGATTCGCTCTACCAAACGTCAAAAGTAGTGATTGTGACATAGTATTAAATCAAGAGAAACTAGAATTCGTCAATAAAACTGTTTTCTTAGGCATCACACTCGACTCGAGGCTACAATGGGGTCCTCATTTAACATCTCTTGCAGGACGGTTGAGTTCAGCAGCATATGCCGTAAGAAAAATCCGTCAATTTACTGATGTAGATACCGCGCGACTAGTCTATTTTAGTTATTTTCATAGTATAATGTCATACGGTATTTTACTTTGGGGACGGGCTGCAGACATTGAGTCTATATTTATTCTGCAGAAAAGAGCCATCAGAGCCATGTATAATCTACGTAGGCGCGATTCTCTAAGAGAACTGTTTAAAAAAATTAACATCATGACAGTACCTTGTCAATACATCTATGAAAACATCATGTACGTTAGGAAAAATCTGCATCTATTTAGTAAAAGAAGTGACAGACATCACTATAATACTAGAAATAGGGACCAACTGGTTCAGCCAGGTTTCAGGCTAGCTAAAGTAGACTCCTCTTTTATGGGGTACTGTTTAAAATGTTACAATAAAATACCTCCACACATCCTACAACTGAATGAATCGAACTTTAAATCTTGTATTAAACGCACACTATGTAGGCAAGTATACTATAAGTTGGGGGATTACATTAATGATATAAATGCTTGGCTCAATGCCGGTCCTGCTCCACAACCATAGGGGCAAACTAATTAATCATTAATCAGCATCTGAAGTTATTGTGGCAGCTGAAGAAGATTGTAAGACTATATTTGCATTGTATAGACTCAATTTCCTAATATTGTACAATTGTAATGCCCATGTGTGAGTTATATGTAATTTTATTGACTCGACGGTTGCCCTGGTTGTTGAGAGATTGTCATGCTCACTTAAATGTCTCGCTGATGGTGGCGGGTGTGTCGGGTCATTTAGCTCCCTTCAAAATGGTCGAGCTGAATGGGGCTGATCCGGATACGTCATGTTCGTGAACGGGCGCTGTCAGTTGGGACTGGTCATCTCTTAGCTACCACGGTTTGTTTTAATTCATCTATTAAACTCGTGCTAATTATTGCTTTTACTCTGGACGCTCTAAATGTGCTCGTTTTTCTACATCGTTCTCACATTATGTATAATCTCAACATGAATGATGTATCCATGATTTTATAAAACATTATGATTTAAAAGAGTGTCCATGGAGTTTCTTGCCCATTCTTCTCCATAGAGATCTACGCTTTGGAATGGGCAACTACAGTACTTTCACAAGTTATTATGTCTTGTGACTGGGACTGTAGCAGCATAATTTTTTTTTTGTTCTTGTTTTTCAAAAGTGCCTGTAATGGTCTAATTGAAATAAATGATTTGAGTTTGAGTTTGACCACATACGTATACAAATATTTTGCATCTCAATAATGTAGTAATGACATCATTGCTCTCGTGATTTGTATCACTAACTAGTCACTATCATGGCCGACGAAGTTCGCGCGCACCAAATATGGCGCCAAAGAAAAGTCGTTGGAAACAACATTAATAAAGTCTACATTTTGTGCCACGTTCCGCTTGCTGGATATCATAGGTAAATAGTTTTATCTTTTCAATCAGACTAAGGTTCTTTCACTGGAAAACAGGGTGTGGAGTTTGAGTACAAACAGGTGGATCGATATGCTCTGGTTGTTCGCATTCATAACATCCCAAAAATCCTCTTTCACATATTTGGGCACCAACCTTTTGTAGACTCAATATTTCACTGGGAATGGGAGCAATTATTTTCCTTTGAGGATATTTACAAGAGAAAGAGGAAATAATCCTGGATTCAGTTAGGAAGAATTTATGGAAGAAGGAAGCTAAATTGTAAGTTAATTTTTTGCGGATTGAAAATCATCAAATAACTTCCGCCGGAGCGGGGGGGGGGGGGGTGCCAGACTTGTACTGACTAAAACCCACCCATGTTCTTTTTTATTGCCCTTTTTATTCCGGGGTAGCGGTATCTCTTTCGAACAACCCGCAACCCGGGCAGGCCCCTCTGCTTTGCTGACATCTCTTTGAGGCGCGCGTAATTATACGTAGTACTTACTTTATTCTATGCTTTAGAACCTAAAGCATAGAATAAAAATAAAACCTAAAGTTTAGGTACATAGATATGGGAAAGTATTTGATATCTGGTTAAAATAATACAAGGCATCTTTATATATAATATATAAAAGAGAAAATCACTGAGCAACCATCACGATATCTCAGAATCTACAATTGGTAAAGATACCACATGCAAAATTAAAGATTCCTAGTCTCAAATTTCCTTCTTCTATCTTATTCTTTCGGGATCTTTTTAGAACGTAGGTAGGTGCACACTTAAGACGGGATTTTGCTGTATTAAACCCCGAAGGTGGCAAAGTTTGTAGGTACCTATGGGAGAATACGATTGCTTGGCCGGGTTGTCTTGATATTTTGCATAGGCTTGCTTTCACAAAATGTAAATGCTATATTAGTCTCTTAATTTCGTGAAAGCATGCTTCTATTATAATGTCTTCCTGCCATAAACTGCCGATTGTGACAAATTTACGACTTTTAAGGATGTTCAACTGATTATTTTCTGATAACTCATGGACGAATAAATCGTTCGCTGCATTGTACTATTTACGTACCTACGTTTTATGTAGACCCGTTTAATTTCAATACTTAGTTACTCATTGCCTTTTACTTAGTTAACGCTTCCGATATCTGATAATTTAAACAATCTTACCGATTTTCAGCTTGGTGGGAATTTAGGTAATGTCTAAATTGACCGGACTACAGAACTACTTCGAGGATAGTACTAATAGTACTATCGAGTTTTGTCAACATGAAGTTCAGCCGAAAAAGGGTGATAACTTATTAGTTCTCATAAAGAAATATCTATTTGGGTTCAAGTTCGGCCGGAATCGATTTGCGACCGTTCAATGTCGTATTTTGGCAGGACCTGATAATGCACGATCTCGTCACATCTAACAAGCAGTAGGCTGTCCGGAAGTGCAGATTTTTTCTTCGACATCTGTTCATTGTTTTTGCTTTGAATTGTGTGACGTCAATGCATGGCGTCAACATTGAGCCAACGTACCTACGATGAAAATGAGCTTAGAGCGGCAGAGGAGGCATTAAAGATTTTCCTACATTTTTATTATTTCCCAGCTCTAAGATTGGTTGTAAAATCTGTTTGTAGATAGCATAGGACCGGCCATTGAGGCGTTGTTTATGGAAGTTCTAGGTAGATGCATTCTCCATCCGTTTTCAGCTAAATGACAATGATACTGTAGGAGGGTCAGTATGAATATGCTGTTCCACAAAATGTTTCTACAAAGGACTTCTGCAGGACCTTTCTATAGCCGGGTTCAACGGCTGTCTGTGATTACGCCTCCTAAGTATTATGCATAATATTATACCTGTATAAAAAAGTACGCATCTACAGGCAGTAGCGTAGGCGCATCCAACAGTATAAGGTCAGTCCACATGCGACACGGACTGGTATCTCACCGCGAGAAAATACACGAAACAGACGTAAGTGTTAGCTGTGAAGAATCTTTATTTAAACAAAAATAACAGTGACAAAAATTAAATTAAAAAATAATCATTTCAATCAATAATTACGACTGTGCAGTGAGTGTAATTGGATTTTAATAGCAATGCTGGATACTAACATTTTAGTAATGGTTGTAAACTTGACATATATGTGTAATGTAAACATAATTATTTATTCGTGAATCATACCCTTTAACGTGTTTAAGCTACATCTATTAACTTAAAAACTTTTGTGAGGTTGGTACTTACTCAATATAACGCCATAATTTTCAGTTAAGTATTTATCTATTTAAAAAAAAACAATAATAGTTTAGTTCAGTTCAGTATTTATTCAACTTAATTTTCAAGTGGTACATTTACGTAGGCCGACTTAAAACCACAAGGTATAAGTACTTCAGTTTATAATGCAACGATGAATTAAATTACATGGCTCCCTAATATATGTACCTATATCATAATATTAATTTATCCCATTTTCGAGAAAAGGCTAGGCAGGTCGTTTCCTGGATATCTAGTGCTCGGCTTCCAGTCTAGGCAGAAGAAACTGAAAATAAAAACGAACTTAGTACCTACCGATCTATTTGCAAATAAAATTCAAGTTCAAAAAATTAACTGCATCATTTCATTTTTGGCGAACGAGAAGTACTTATTTCCCAAAAGATTGTTATCGTCTCGCCAGTCGTAATACCATATACAGAAATAAATGTAGAGGTCACTCATTCGTAGTAACTTATATTTACTTAATGACTCAGTGAACTACATACAACCTTCAATGAGGTTGTAACGTTTTCATTAATATCTTTTGTTCTACGATGAGGATACATGACGAAGTTTTATGGGGAATTTTGGGAATTTTTCACATCTGTGTGAACAAAAATATGGAATAGAGCAGTATGGAAGAAGACATTCTGTACAGACCTTAAATAATTTCGGTTAAGGGCTGGAGAATCCAGGGTTGTAGGTTGTTTGAAAGATATACCGCGGCCCCGGAACATAAAGGGCAAATAAAGGAACATGGGTGGGTTTTAGCCAGTAAGAGTCTGACACTCCCCCCTACTTCGCCCAGAGCGGGAGATGCTTTATACTATTTGATGATTTACCATCCGCAAAAACAGGGCAGAAGAATGATGATAACAAAAACGTCGTAAAGTTGCAAAGATAACATGTGTTTAACTTCAAATTGGTTTATATTGAACACTTCTAATACTAACGTTTCCTTAACTCCGTTATATGTACGCCTAATAGGTATCCATAACTGCCCATAACAATATTCTAATAACGTTTGAGGAATGCGGCAATAATATTCAATTAAATTCAAAAAGGTTTCATAACTGCCCCAGTTTGTTAAAGAGAATTTTTAATCAGTGCAGAAAAAGGTTTAAGGAAATCTCTGATATTTTTTGACATCTAAAAAAATACAGAAAATGTTAGCGTAAAAATGTGGAGCTTGTAAACTTACTTTTCGTTTATACAGTCTACTCTTTGGTATAAAATACTAACAAAAAATTAATAGTGGCAAGACAGCTTATGTGGTGGTAACAATCATGTAACCAATGATATAAAAATAATGTAGGATCCTGTGGTTCTTCTAGATGGGCGCGAAGGTGTTGCTGTTGGCGCCGCTGGTGCTGCTCGTTTTAGGAAGCGTTGAGGGTAAGTTTACGAACAAAAAACAAGAAAAAACATGCTCCAAAACCTCAGTTGTACAGACTCAGAAGTTCAGAACAATTTAGTTACGATGATTCGGAATAATTAACTTAAAGATCCTACTCTACTCCAGAAACAACAACACAAATATTCACACACATACCGGCTCCGAAATATTATCACTTCTCTAGTCTCCGAAATGGAAATCCAATACAGAGGCCCAAGATAAAGACTAACTGTGGGTCACTAGCAAGAATACTATGTTAACTAGTTTAAATACTTATTTAATAGCCAGATAATAATTTTAAATTTCTATATCATAACACGGCTACCTACAGATTTTATAATGATAATTCGCCAGATATGTATGCAACATGTCATGAAAAATCCTACTAATATTGAGTCTAAATGTGAATGTTTGTGAGGGTGGATGGATGGATGGATGTTTGTTACTCTTTCATGTCAAAACTGCTGAACGGATCTTCATGAAATTTGGCACAGAGGTAGATTATGGTCTGGAATAACACATAGGATACTTTTTCGATATCACGCGGGCGCAACCGCGGGCGCCAGCTAGTATGATCATTTATCAGAAAGTGACAGAACATCTAGGCGACAATAACTTTGAACCAATAGGCTCAAGGAGACTAAAATATAAAATCTTTTATGTGGGTTGTCCAGTTGGTCCTCGGCCGATTAACAGTGACAACAGTTCATTAGACTGTTCTTTAGTGGGTCTATAGTATAGAGGTACGATTCCTTTTGGTCATCTCACGTACATTAAAGCAAGCAATGGCTGGCTCATCACCATAGAGACTCAAAGCAAATATATCATTTAAATTATTTATTTACGATCAAGTTAAGGTATTTATCTCTTACATATTTTAAATTAAAATAAATAAAATTATTCTACTGTACTAACACCCTTAGGCCAGTAAATATTGCGAAAGTTGAGGAGCTAAGTATGTTCTTGCAATCAGGACATTGTACGCCATTCAAAATGACCTCTTACTCTTAGTCAACCTGACCTTTGGTTTGAGTACCAGTTGCCGAAGATATATCTTACATATTATAAGTACGGTATTAGCAACTTTCTGATTTAATAGTTTATCATTCTACTGCCCTTATACCAAATTATTTGGGGTAGGTGCAAGATGTCTTCCCTAAGGTAGACTGGTAGAAAATGCCTAAGGCATTAAGTCCGCCTTTGTACAGTGTTTTTTTTACATGTGCATAAAGTTTAATAAATAAAATAAATAAATAAATGTCTTGTTGTTCCATACTCCACTATTACTCTTAATTTCATCAGACACCTTCTATTTTGCCATATCATCCTTCACACAGTCCTTTCTTTAGTTTCTTTTGTCTTCCTCTACTCTTTTTCTCATTCCTCAGCATTACAAACCAAACCAACAGATTACCACACAAATTTTCAGTCTCCGGGCTACTTCCAGACCACTTTTACTTGTTTCTTACTTTATCCATTGGATAACATCACACATCTCCTTTAGCATTCGTATCTCAGCCACGCCTTTCAATTATCCCTTCTGTGGTCCAACAACCGTACAAGCCAGCCGGTCTAACCATTATTTTATAAATCTTCCCTTTCTTCTTAAGTTTAAGGGGCATGTTATGGCCTGTCAGGGCAACTGCCTGCCATGGTTGCGGGTTGTACGATAGAGAACCGGCCCCGGAACATAAAGGGCAAAAGAAAGAACATGGGTGGGTTTTAGTTGGTAAAAGTCTTGACACTCCCCCCCGCTCCACCCAGAGCAGTGGAAGTGATGATTTGAAAAAAGGGGCATGTTATCCCATGGTCTGTAAAAGCTTTGGCCAGTTGCCAGTCGTCATTGTCATTTTTTTGCTTAATTGATTAGTTTTCCTTTTGTTGTTCATTAGGACCAATTTACCCAGTTTCGTTATGTTTCGATTGCCACTACTTCTTTAATTTGGTTTCTATTAAATTTAAGGAAATATTTCTCAAAATTACTTGATATCTGGTCCCGTCGTGGTTCCCAGAATAAAAAGACTAAAGATTACCGACGATTTTTTAGCTGTTTGCATTTTTTGACAGGAAAATATGGGTAAACATAAGCATAGGATGTTGTTAATATTTGTACTAGAATTCTAGTGCGAAATTAAGAATATTGTGAAGCCAAACATGGACCGTGTTCAAAATGAATGGAGACGCCATGACTCATAAAAAGCGCAGTCCTCTAACACTAAAAATAATAAACAGCTTAAGTAGGTATTATGAACCTATTGTCATGTCATCAAGTCCGTGAAGGTTAAGCAGCACGAGAGGGACTGACCACGCGGAATACACCCACAGCACTATTCAACGTGCTTAACATTACTAGGAAAATTATTCGGTTTCGCCTTTAATGTATATACACATGCAACTTCTATTTTCGTTAATAATTCAATTCTAAATCATCACCTGCTTAACTTTTTCCCAACTATATTGGGGTCAGCTGCCAGTTTTACCGGATGCAGCTGAATACCAGTATTTTACATGGAGCAATTCCGACTGACCATCTGACCTCGGGACTCCACAACCCAGTTAAAACCGTTTTACCCTTTTGGTAAGACTATGAGTCTTACGGGCCACTGACACAATTATTTTGTGTATGACCACTTCACCTATAAAATGACGATGGTGATGAAGAAGGATTTGGCTAAAATTAAATTGGTACATCTAAATTTGACTTTTCTTATTGAACATTATTTATTTATTTATTAAAACTTTATGCACAAGTAAAAAACTGTACAAAGGCGGACTTAATGCCTTAGGCATTTTCTACCAGTCTACCTTAGGGTGATGCAGAGACAAAAACAGTAGGTGCGATAACAGAAAAAAAGGATATTATTAAATGAATATTAAAATATATAAATATACATATAAATAACAAATATACATATATAAATATTAATAACTATAAGTACATTACGTTCTTTTACTAAGCTTCCACGTTTATTGAGCAATCCGCCATTCTGTGGAATCCACTACCGGCTTCTCTGCTTCCTGAGCTTTAGTTTGAATCTCTTCAAAGGTCAAGTGAATCGGTTTTTACTAAGCTAGTGTACTCCACCCTAGACCGCATCATGGCTTCACACCAGATTCGGACAAAGGCAAGCCTTTTAAAAAAAAGCCTAAAAAAAGTAATATATAAAAAAAGCCTTTTATTTCTAATAGAAATTGCTAGTTTACAAAGTTAATTAGTTTTGTTAGCATCAAAAAAGTATAAAATTGTAATAATATAAAACTGGATGCAGACTGCGCAAACTAGAGAAAACTGGCTCAATTTGGAGGAGGCCTTTACGTAAGAAAAATAATACAAATGAAGAAAATAAAATTAGTAATAATACAAATAAAATTTAGTATCCAGATGTCATAATGATATCTGGATAATAAATGATGGTTTTGGTATTTTTTTATCTAGATTTATATTTAGATTGTTTGACCAAGAATCCCTTTGTATTAACCGTTGTATTTAGATTAATCACCCTAATTTGTGCCAACATACACGTTTCAGCTACATTTACTGATAAAATGCCAATCACTTGTGGCTGGTTCCACCTCGTTTAGTACGACGATTGTGAGATTCCTCACGAAATGATGGCCTTTCGGTACAGACATTTTAAAAATCACAGTTAAACTCCTACCAACCAGTGTACCTTACCTAGTGATAGTACTTATATTAAACTTGGTATAACAAAATTATACCTTAATTATACTTTAATTTGTCCGACTGCAATATTTATGTACCAACAATTTTCCATACTTGTCAAAAGTGCAAAGCGTGCAAAATTGCAGTAAATTGTATTTCAAGGCAATGGACAAAACGACAGACATTTAGCATTCCTACCACGAGTTACTTAGGTCTAATTATAACAATGTAGGTAATGTAAATCCGTCATTGCGCGTTGGCAAGGACGTAAGGTCTTGTGTAGGCGAAGCCTTACACATATGGATCGTTACCAAGGCCTTCTCTATGGCCTTTTTATTCCTCCTAATGATGTTTTTGCCTGATTGCCAGCATCATGCAAATTGATTACGCGTGGGGGTTAAATACTTTTTGCTCTATATGTTTGTTTTGTATCTTAATCATGTTGTTGTTAACTTTGCGATCTAAGCGTGAGCTCACTTCCTTAACGATAAGTTTTCGCATAATTTTAACATTAATCATGCCATCAAAATGTTTGACATTTATAGGTTTTTAATTCAAGCAAATTACGTCATTTACCTTTTCTGGTTATTTATTGTTTTGAAACTAGTTCTCGGATATTGGGCATCCAAATATTTCGATATCCAAATTATTCAACCTTACATAAATGACGAATGAATTATTTGATTCAACTACCTAATTTCTCCTAGGTCAACGCTACCACAACTACTATGCCCGGAACTACCTGGGCCGCGACCTGTATGAGCACGGCCGCTCGATCTCCGACAACCTTGTGACCTGCGGGCCCCATACCTGCGGTGCCGGCGCCCACTGCATCCACGGCAGTGTGCGGCCCGTCTGCGCTTGCCTGCCTGGCTACTCCGGAGATGCGCTGTCAACGTGCGTCAAGATCGAGTGCATTGGTAAAATTAACTTTGATTCGTTGATAATTATCATTTTCTTATATCTCATTATTATTCTTCTTGGATTTTCGAATCTCCCGTAAGTTGAGCACTTATTTTATCCCTTTATAATTTTAGGTAGCTGCTTTACTGGCTCAATATCTTATTATTTTGTCTGTAGAAAACAGCGAGTGCCGCAGCCACCAGAGCTGTGTCAACCAGCATTGTATCGACCCCTGCGCCGGCGCTTGCGGCGTCAACGCTAATTGCGATGTAAGATATTTTTGTATTTTACGTTCTTTTCCCACAATTTGTGTTCTGTCTGTAGTATTATTTTCCACAAAGTAGTTTTTTAGAATGTTTTATAGAATCAGATTTCCTTGGTTCGTGTTAGTTAAATTAAAACGGATCTATTTTAACTCAACAGGTCCGTAACCACATTCCTGTGTGCTCTTGCCCACCAGGCTACACTGGAAATCCTTTCAGCTCTTGCAGAATCAACGACCCAGGTATACAGATCATTACAATATTATGGACTTTCATTATTCTGTGTTTATGAGCTATCTTCATTTCTGTTTGTTGTTGTTCACAGAGGAACCTTGCCACCCATCTCCCTGTGGTGTTAACACAAAGTGCCACGTCGCCAACAACCAGGCCATTTGTACTTGCTTAGCAGGATACAGGGTATGTTTTCATATTTTATACTATCTGTCTATTGTAGTTTAGCCTATCATGATCATAACTATACCGTGACTGTAACTGAAAGCTTGTTTCATCCTATTGATCTAGCACTACTGCAATTGCTTTGGCTGTTGGGATAGACTCATCGAAATCTCACGATAGTAGTACTTTGGCATAGCAGGTTCCTTAAAAAGGTACTTAAAACTGTTTATTTTGTGTCCCGTGTCTGACAGGATTTTAAACGAGTTCAAAATAGATTCATAAGATAAGAAGACGTTTTTTACCTTATAGAATCAGATTGTAATATTTACTTTTTTATTACTTTCAGGGTAGTCCTCTGTCCGGCTGTCACCATGAGTGCGAGTCTGACGGCGAGTGTGGCGCCCAGCAGTCGTGCCGGGACTTCAAGTGCATCAGCCCTTGTGGAGACTGTGGAATCAACGCTGACTGCGAGACTGTTGCTGCTCACCGCGCCATCTGCAAGTGCCCAAGAGTAAGTAACACTTGTTACTTCTTCTCGTCTTGCCATCCATGAGCGATGAGAGCATCATCCGCTTCGTCATTTTTCTAAAGTTAAACTTTGACATTTGCATATTATACTACCCTCAGTGATTCTGGTACAAAAGCGGAGTAGTTGATGTGTTTTCTTAACTCTCAAGATTAATATAAAAGCCTTGATGACTTTCATCACTTTTCTAGAATATGAAATCTCAACAAATTTAATTGTATCATTATTAGGGTTACCACGGCGATCCCTACAGGATCTGCTCCGCTGAATGCACGTCTGACGGCGAGTGCCCCAGCTACAAGCCTGCTTGCGTGTATAACGCCTGCATCGATCCTTGCATCAACGCCTGCGGAACCAACGCTGAATGCCACCTCCGTGGTCTCACACCCGTCTGCTCTTGCCCTAGAAACATGACTGGAGATCCCTTCTCCTACTGCAGGCCTTTCGAAGCCCGTAAGTTAATAAAATAAGGAATTGAAGATTTGTCGAAAGCATTCGGTATGATGGCCATGATTGCTACATATTATTTGTTATTATTTTTGATGATTTAGTTGACACTTCCGGTGACCCAAGGGACTGGCTTTTACTTTGGCCTTAGGCTATGTGTTGCCATACAACATGGCAACGCGAGTCTCTTTGAGGATTTTACCAATTGACAGCGTTGAGGACGATTTTTTAGTAAATACCTGGTTTTTATAAATTATTTTAAATCTGCTGAAATTAATTATAGTTTGTATTATGTATTGTTTTGTAGTTTGTGGCTAATTATTGAATTTAGAGTGTGATATAACTCGTCAACGAACTATCTGGAATATGGAAAATTCATAAATATTTTAGATTTCCATAATCGGATCGGACATTTTGAACTAAATAAATAAATATGAAAGCATTGTAAATAACACTTTCTTAGTATTCTCCTTAATAAACTTGCTTAAACATAACTGTTTAGACCAAAATTATATTCCTCATTCAGGTGACCTCTGCGAGCCCAACCCTTGCGGAGCCAACGCTAAATGCACTCCCGGACACGACCGCACTGGTGCCGAGCGTCCCGTTTGCACCTGCCCCACTGGATACATCGGCAACGCTCTCGTGTCATGCGAACGTGTAAGTTACTCCACTGTTCAACCAGTACACAATGGGCTGGCTCTTATAGTCATGTCTGCTTTCTGATTGGCTGATGCTTTTACACAGGCATGAGCACAGTTTATGTAGATATGCAAAAAGAACATCGTCCAATCTTTTGACAACTAAATTCTCTGTGTTTATATTACGTAGGGTGAATGCGAGCTGGACTCCCAGTGCTCCGACCACCTGGCCTGCGTCGGCTACCGGTGCGTGGACCCCTGTCTCGGCAACACTCAGTGCGGTTCTGGAGCCGTGTGCATGGCCCGCAGACATATTGCTGTCTGCACCTGCCAAAATGGTATGGGATTTTCCTCCGTTTGGATAAATTTTCATCTATTAAGTATCAAGATGCAATATTGTATTGAGAATACAAAGAACACAGTACCCAAAATTCGAAAATCAAATTTTAAAGCACCCATTATGTTTTATTAGGACGCAACGGTGATGCTCTAGTGAACTGCTATGACTCACAGTCAGTTGTAGCTACTGGTCGTTACTACAGATATAAACGCGACGGCAACTACTCCAGTCAGCCTGAAGCCGAAGCACTCAAAAACCCCGAAGCTCCTGCTGTCGTTATCACAGAGCTCAAGGAAGCCAACACTGAAACGAAAGCTGAAGAGAAGAAGGAATAAAAAAACCCAACAACTGACTAAAAAGTATCGTAATAAAAGCGCGGGCTGATAACAACATCACTAATGTCATATTGACAGGGTGTTTGTTGTCGTGCCAGTGCCATGGAATAACTAATTATTTAATTAAAACAATAGTTATCGCCCGCGGTTTCGTTGTGAAAATAAATGAATGGATTTTCCGAAAATATTAATTTAAACTTTCAATTCGATAGTCTGATCTTGTTAATAATAAATATAGACTTATTTTTATAAGTTGTTAATAAAATTGTTAGAAAGAAAAATATTAAAAATAAAACAGAAGAAACAAGCGCTTGAGGCACAATGCTCTCTTTTTCTATCGTTCAATGAAACAAAAAGAAGAGGCAAAAATATTGTGCTAATATTGAATTGAAAGTTTGAAGTATGTAGGCTTTATAGAATAGAATATTCTATTCGTTCTAATGTTTTGCCAGTTAACTCCAACTGTTAAACAATCATGCTCTCTTTTTGTAAATCGAAATCCAATCGAAGACGATAAAAGCTGTTATGTTGTTTTTTAATTATGGTTACTAATAAGTAAATACTGCCAATTCCAATAAATTGTCGCTATTACTTTTTTTTTCATTTACCTTATGATAATGGTACAGCCAATTTTGTTCCGTGACTCGACTAAGGCTTTCGAAAGAAAGCTTCATAAGTTTAAAAAAGAAATCGGTACAGGTAGCTTCGACCCAATTACCGGTGCATATACTTTACTATGTCTGAGCCAATGTAAAAAAAAACAATAAAACATCTATAAAGAGTATGAAGCAAAATCGTCTGAGAACATCAGAGGTACCTACTATGGAAGTTGAGATTTTCAGTCTGTACAGTATCGGAAAATTCTTCGAGACTTGTATCATTGTTTATGAAGCGAATTAGTAGGTACTTATGATTATATATTTGTTCCAATTTTCGCACTGGACGGTTGTGTAATCATGAAGCCAGAGGCATGGTTATAGGTGTTGCCAACGGGAGGTGGAGGTGCAGCTGACCTCTCCCAAGAGGATCGGTAGTTTTTAAGTTGTATCTTTGTCTGTCTTTCAAAATAACTTTGACGACACGGTTGGCGCAGTGGCTGAACGATCGACTGCTGCGCTGCGTGTCGCGGGTTCGATCCCTGCACGGAACAAATATTTGTATGGCCTACAGATAGTTGTTCCTGGTCTGGCTGTTTGTGTATGTGAATTTAAATGTTTGTAAACGCATGGGGTCTCTAGTATGGGGCAACGTTTTCTAAAAAAAAAAACTAAGAATGTTCTGAAGTTTAGCATACAGTAAAAACATGAACATGAGCTAAAAACATGGCCGCTGGCAGCAGGATACAAGGGGCAAGCCCTTAGAACTGTCCCCCTGAAAAAAATATTAGGCGCCTAGAGTGCTATTCAAATTCAAACCGCTCGGAGGTAATTGCTTTTTAAGAGATCTTGCATTTTAGATAGGTTACCTCAACTCACCTCTTCCTCCTCCAGTTCAAAAGCGGGCAAGAGGCTTAACACTCACACAGCTAGCCTGGCAGTTAGCAGTATTCAGTGCCACAAAGCGAAACAAAACCGGGGTTGCGGGTTGTTCGAAAGAAATACCGCGGCACCGGAACATAAAGGGCAATAGAAGGAACATGAGTGGGTTTAAGTCAGTACAAGTCTGACACTCCCCCCCGCTCCGCCCAGAGCGGGGGAAGTTATTTGATAATATTGCACACCCGCAAAAAAAAGCGCAAGCGTTGGGCTCGTGGCAAATTCTATCGAGAGAAGAGAGATCGTTAATCTGCCAGATGTTAAATCTTAAAAAAACTCGGTTAAAATCCGGATGTAAATTTATTTTCCGCCTTTTTAGTGTTTTTTTTTGAAAGTCGGCTTTGTTTGTTTTTTTTTTATATCGTCCATATACATTTGAAGAAGAAATATGTAAGTATTATAGAAGATAACTCATAAATTACCCAAGCATCCATCATAGAAAGAATTCATATGGGACCCTTTCGATACTTATAAAATTTATTTTGTAAATCGGGCTACAAGCGACGGCGAAATCGCGTAACAAAGATACAATAAAACAATTACAGTCAAATTGAACCTCCTTTTTTGAAGTCGGTTAAAAATAGAGAGTTCAAAGTTAGTTTTTCAAGGTACTGCTGCAAATGCTGCAATATGATTGTTTAATTTAATTGTTGGATCCTTTTATGTAATTAATATTCTCCGATCTATTTAACCAACTTTTTGCACGAGTGAACCGAGATGTAATTATTGTTTCTATTTTTTTTTAATAAGATAATAAAATAAAGCTTGAAAGAATTTTGTAAACGGAATTTCTCATCACTAACGCATGTATAATAACGAAACGTTTAATTATGTAAACGCCTACAAATAGCTCTCAGAAGTAACGGAACGCAAACGCAAATCTGACATTTGAATTTGATGGGTTGATACGTCCTGTCGTTCGATTATCGAATGATGAGTGAGCCAGTGTTTTTAACTATTAATTACGAGTAGAAACTGTAAATATTACATTACAACGATGTCCGACATTAACATGGAGAAGTTCGCAGTGCCAGACTTTGTGCCCGAACGTTACGTGAAGGAGCTGGCCAAGTCCTGTGTCGGAGGGGAGGAGCTCCAACAACAGAAGGACAAAATACAGTCGTTAGCAGAGGAGACTGCCAGTGCCCTCAAGAAGAATGTGTACGAGAACTACATGCAGTTCATCGAAACGGCGACGGAGATATCCCACCTAGAAGCTGAGATGTACAAGCTCTCCCACCTGCTGAGCGAACAGCGAACTGTGCTCACGACTCTCTCCCACGCGTCAATTCTAGGTAACGAAAACTCTATATCCCGCGAATCTCTCGACAATCACGACGTCGAAGCAGAGCGGGCGGAGGAACAACGCAAGAATAAGCTCAACCTTATATCTGAAAAAGTAGAAGGTTGCATGAATTTATTAGACGTCCCAGATCGAACTCTGCTTCACGAAGGTGATCTGCTCGAGATAGATGCCGAGGAGAACACTGCACTGCAGAGGATGCATGTATATTTGTTCAATGACTGCCTTATGTTGACATCTTGGATATCAAATCGTAGAGGGCCTAATAGATATAAGTTTCAAGCTAGCTATCCTATCAGTACTTTAGCAGTAGTGAACGTAAGAGACTTGGGAAGTGTCAAACAAGCTTTCAAAGTGCTAGCCTTCCCAGATACAAGAGTTTTTCAGTGCAATAGTTTTGCAATTAAGAAAGATTGGCTGGATAAGTTTGATATTGCAAAAAAATTGTACATTGAAAAGGAGAATTCAAAGCAAAAGAAAAAAGATGGCCTAGATAAGCCTAAGCCAGAGTTACTAGAGTCTCCCAGTCTTTCGGTTGAAGAACTGCCTTCCCCACAAGTGGCTCCACTGCCCGAGTGGTTGGCTGATGTAACAGAAGAGTTAGATGTACTAATTGTTGAAAGACATTTTCAGAAGACTTATGAACTGATGGTGTCAGCCCAGAAGGCATTAGACACTGAAGAAAATAAAAGCCATCCACAGAGAACTGATTTATTGAAGAGAATTGAACAGAAACAGAAAGTGTTGATTGAAATACTGTTGAAAGAACTTGATGTTACTCATAATTGGAGTCCAAGGGGCGGACTGCAGTCATCAAGGCAGCCGGTGCAAATACTTAATAAGTTTAACATGACGAGTCAGGCGTGTGAGTTATTTCTAGCTATTTGCAGTCATACTGTAAAGGTTCATGTTAAAGGGGTCCAACTAGAAGGATCCATCAATAGTTATGTAAAGCAAGTAGGTGAGGTGTTCTTCTGCTCACTCAGCGATGCCTTAACAGAGTTCATTACATTATTTCCTAAGAATAAAGTTAGTGCTTTTGTAGTGTGGTCTAGCATGCAACTGAGAATGTTGATGAGTCAAATTATTAAACAAGTGTTCACTCCACAGTGTGCGTTAGATTCTGTGTTGGACTGTGTAAAGAGTTTGAGGGATCAGTGTACTCTATTCTGTGACTTTGGTCTTGATTTAAGATTTCAAATGAATAGCTGTTTAAGAGCACCAATTGTGAAAGCTCTGAGGGAATACAGGGAGAAGATTATGGACTCTATGAAGAATAAAGTGTCAGAAGACAAGTGGACCCCTGTGAATATGCATACGAAAGCTGGAGTTAATAAATTCTTAATACAGATGGAAAATTTGGGCCTTATCTTAGCTAAGTACATAATAAATGAAACATGGGTGGACTTATCAAGTAGTACAATATGGTTTGCGCAGTCTGTCATAACAATACAGAAGGTGGGACTACAGCTGGTTACTAAGGATATGATGGACGTACTGGATGAGTGCATCCATGCCGTATTCAACTCTCGTCTTATGCTCTCCTTAGGCAACGACTCTAGTTATGCTCAGAAGAATTTTAAGTTTATTTTAGACACAGTGATGCCTTTAATGCTGAGATGTTATAAAGAGGAAGTCGGCTACGATAATGAGAAGCTGGTGAATCTAGCCAAGAAGTTTGGTGTCTACGTAGCACCACCAAAGAAATCCAACATCACAAAATACACGAGTAATGAATATTTATGAGAAAAGTCATTAGATTACACTTGTATGAATGTTGGTGTACGAAATTATTTTTATTATGCTGAAAGCTTTAAAATTGTAATATATAGTTGGTAAGCGTGCAGGATTTTGTAAGTTTATTTAAAGAAAAAACTGATCAAATTGAAGTTTATATTATATGCAAGTTATGAATATGAAATTTTAATAAACCAAGATTTATGGTTCATGTTTAATTTTATTCCGTATTCATGAAATGTGTGGAGTCATGAGAATTAAAAGATTATTTAAACTATTTATTTTGCTTTTATTGCATACAATAATATACAAAGTTACACACAAGCTTATATAATTATACTACCTACATGGAATATTGATTGAGAATTTGAGATACCTACAATATTTGATTATTCGTTTTCCATCAAAGATTCTATGAATGTTGTTCCATTGATCAGCTTGGTGGTCAAAATAACAAATTCTACATTAGAGTCTTCTTGCTGGCTGATGGTCCTAAGAGCTGATATCTCTTGATATGTGCATCCTCCGATAAAGAAGACCAGGATGACTCGAGGGTTCTCCATTGAGGAAGAGTTTTCGCTAGAAATAGAGTTGCGACGCGCCATGCGCGGTTGTAATGTCTGTAGTTCATCCACTGTAGGTCCTGGGAGCCCTAGGACGTCTTGGATACCTGAAATGGTTTTATTATTTTCATTATTGCAATTGAACCGATATTTTGCTTAAGATGCGATTGAATGACGTGTAATTTGTGTTTATTGTAATGTGTCTCAGTAAAATGTAGCGCAATCAGGCCACGAATTAAGGCGCTGTACAAAGCAAACACTTCGTAAAACGTCTGGATTTTCGTCGCAAAGTTAGCCTGTACATGCCACTAGCCAAAAAAAATTACCGTGTATAGTCAAATACATAAAGTAAAGACTTAAATAAAATCAGTTTACAAAAGTGGTCTAGTACTACGAAAAAAAAAAATGTTTAAAAGACAACGAAAAAATTTTTTTGTCTCGAAATTCTCAATTTTTTCAGCGACAACCATCATATTTTTTATATCTATAACAAAGGAAATTTTATAGATTAAAGAGATATCTAAAATTTTTCAAACACAACTGTATTTTTTTTATATTCAATTAAAACTGCAAAATGACCTACATTTTAGCGGACATGATATTATTATTCAAATAAAACCAAACGCCGAAATATTTTCGACCTTATTTCTATTCTTTCGAAGCACTACTGTCGTGTACTTGTGTCAGACCATGCCCAGTCTGCAGCTAGCTTCACTTCCGCGAATACCTAAGGATTAGCTTGTTACCGCGCCTTAATTCATCAGTGTTTGCCTCAGATTGATACAGCTCATTGAAAAACTACAATAAACAAGCATACAAAGATAAACATGTAAAATTAAACAGTAATGATAACAATATTGCCAACATTTTTCTTTCTAGAAAGTTAAATGAAGGATGATGCCACACGGGCTTTGCTGTTGCGTTACGTTGACGCAACGCTGCGATTTTAACGAATGAGCGCCAAACGTCGCAGCGCTCGTGACGAACATTTGTTAAAATCACAGCGCTGCGACGACGCTACGCAGTGGCAACGCCTGTGTGGCATCACCCTAAATGGCGTAGCGTACAAATTTCTAAATCTAAATGAATACTTCGCTCAAATATCTATAAAATCGATTACAATCTCGAATTATATTCGCAAATCATGCGATCAGAGAGCATTCGCTATGGCAATGATACTTAAACTGCTGAGTATTATGAAAAAACCTATCTGAAATGTATCCTATCATTGTTGGACCAAAAATAGAAACATGAGGAAGTTGATTAGGTCAGCCGTAGGCTAATTGGCTCAATGGCCGAGTGTTAATACGGGAGGTTGGTATCTACATACTTATTAGCATATGTAACGTGTAACCAACCCGTGTGCCCGATAATGTCATGTATTTCTGTTATCTACAAATGATTCATACTGACTGGTAGTGTGTTTTTTGATAATTAAGATTTGTGTGATAATATTTTTGTGTTTTGTTGAGCCGTGAATGTATTTTTTTCGAATACCTATTGTTTGGTTACTGAATTTGATGAAAATGGCCGGTAATTTGTAACACCTTATTTTCACGTTATGAGTTAGTTTGGGACTAATTATGATTGTCATGTCTACTCCCGTTTTTTCTGGGTCGACTAGAAATGAAGCACGGTGGTTCGAGCGGTCACTGGTTAATAAAAGTTATTTTTTACGAGGAAAAAAAGGGGTTTAAAAGAAGCAAAACGGCTGAAGCTCTCCTTTATACTTAGGTCGACTGTCCTGCAAAATGTCATGGCCAAATTTGAAGTTCTTAATTGAATATTATCCATTTGAAATTCGATTTAGAAGTAACTTTGTGGATTTTTTCTATAGAGAAAATGTTATGGAATCGGATTTTCGAAACTTATAGTAGTTACAAGTAGTCCTCAACTTTGCTATATATAAATCATCACAGCGTCAACGCTGCAGTAATACATTCAGTCAAAAAAGTATCGGGAATGGATGATTTGTTTGTGGTTCCAAATTAAAATTTTTGTTTTTTTTGGAGTTGTTAGATTGGCACAACTGTTTTCCATTTTGGCGCGGAGTTTGAGTTGCATCTGTTATTTATATTAAATACAGTGCTGGTTTTAGTAATATCATATATAGTGTGTTTTGCGAATTTCATAATGGACAAAAATATCGAACAAAGAGTTTGTCTTAAATTTTGCATCGCCAATGGAATTTCGTGTTCGGAGTCACTGAAAATGTTACAGAAGGCTTACAGTGAATCGACTTAATCAAAAACTCGTGCTTATGAGTGGTTCAAAGCGTTCAAAAGCGGTCGAGATGTGATGGAAGATTTGCCTCGCTCTGGTAGGCCGTCAACGTCTGCAACTGAAGTTAACATCGCAAAAGTGAAGAAAATAGTGACTGAAAATCCCCATTCAACCCTGAGAGAGATAGCCGCCGAACTTTCTGTATCTCACGAGTCGATCCGTACCATTGTAACTAATCATTTGGGTATGAAACATGTTGCTGCTCGGCTAGTCCCAAAAGATCTGAATTTTCTCCAAAAACTCAATCGCATGAAAGTCGATGAGTACATGCTAGAACGAGTCAGTTCGGACCCAACATTCATGAAACGCATTGTTACTGGTGACGAGACGTGGGTTTACGAGTTTGACATGCAAACTAGTCAACAAGCTTCGGAGTGGCGCCTTCCAACTGAACCGAAACCGAAAAAACCACGCCAAAGTCGATCAAAAGTCAAAGTCATGTTGACTGCTTTCTTTGACTATCGTGGTGTTGTGCACTCTGAATTCTTACCGGAAGGTCTAACGGTAAATAAAGAATATTATTTGAGCGTTATGCGGCGTTTAAGAGAGCAAATTCGACGAAAAAGGCCAGATTTGTGGAAAGAAAATTCTTGGATTTTGCACCACGACAATGCGCCTTCGCACAAGGCTATCATTGTGAACGAATTTTTGACCAAACACTCAACAAATACCATCCAGCAACCACCATATTCACCAGATATGGCTCCTGCTGACTTTTTTCTTTTTCCTAAACTCAAATTACTACTTCGTGGCACCCGTTTTCAATCGATAGAAGACATAAAGGGGAATTCGCGGCGAGAACTGAACTCAATTCCAGAAGCAGCGTTTAAAAAATGTTTTGATGAATGAATTATTCGTTGGCGCAAGTGTATCGTTTCTAAAGGAGCATACTTTGAAGGTGATAAAATAAATTTGGATGAATAACAGACATTTTGTGTATTATTGATCTTTTCCCGGTACTTTCTTGACAGAGTAGTATTAAAAAGAGAGCCACTCCAGTTTCAAAATTTGGGATTATTCTGCCTTTTAAAAAAATGCAATTACTTATCTTAAAAAAAATGTATTGATATCAGGATCAACGACTTGTACCTACTTACCGAAGTATGGTGGGATAACTCGGGATAGTCACCCAACTAACGACTGATCTCGGTCAGCGTGCGGATATTATTTTGGCTACGATCATGTACTTAAACATAGTTAGGTATTAAGTAGATATCTCACCCGTCCATCCCTTGTTCTTAGCGATGTGTTCGCTCAGCCTCACAGTCAGAGGTGTGTACTTGCTGCATAGGTAGCCCTTCTCCTTAGCGTTCAACTCTGTATCGTCCATAGTGAGGTGAAATGTCTGTGGAATATAATTGGAATTAGGTACTATTTTTTTTTCGCCCCACTAGGATTTTTTCCGTATCGTGGGTGCGTTTACAAACAGCCAGTCCCGAATCAACTATCTGTAGGTCGTACAAATATTTTTCCATACGGGTTTCGAACCTGTGCCACGCAGAATGATTATTTATTGTATTAATTGAAGAATAGATCACGGTCAGAAATCTGGGTAACTAAAATGGCCGGTTCAGCCGAATCAAAGTAGGATAATAATTTGAATCACGTTCAAATTCTTAGAATGGTCACAGATGCAGTTATTATAATGAATTGTGACGTTCACAGCCGTTTTAGGCCCCCAGATTATGAACGTGGATGAAGTAAAAGTCGTATGTAAGGTTATAATCCTTCCTTCTCCACATGACGTTCTATATTTCTAACTACCCTTATGGCCAAAAGGCGAGAGTTTATGTATTTATTAAAGCTGGTATCATTAAGATAGAGGCTAGGTAACCGATCATAAAGCGTTCAAATAGGATGGTGACTAGCTAAAAATTCTAAAACAGTGTTGATGTTATACAGCACTGTAGGCGCGCTTACAATAAACAACAAAGCATCCACTCACACAGACACACGTTTACTATACGTGTGCCCACACTGCCGTTTTAACGGGCCCAGGTATGGCTTCCGCGACAAGGACAACCAACGACGAAAAACTCTAATAGTTGCAAAAATTACCCGCCATCCCAGCTTCGTTATTTATTTATATCTCACCTTCCTCAGCACAGCATACTGTCTGGTCCCTTGCTGCGGTTTGAGCAGGCCGCACTTCTCTAAGTTACAGAGCGTGAGCCAAGTGTTCAGGCCGTATACTTGAACCAGCTCTTTCTTGTAGTATTCTAGAACTTTCGGCTTCAGGCCCGATCCGGTCACGCATTGTAGACAGATTAGGCGGAGTACCTAAATGGTGAAATCAAAATCATTTACTGTAGGTGAAACCTGGTTAAGTGGGTCCTGGTTAAGTGGGTCCTTGTTAAGCGGGACCTGGATAAGTAAGAAACCTCCATAACTGGACCTCATGCTGAGATATCTGAAATCCGATATTTCGATTTTATCATCACAGTGACCTCTGTAACAGAGACAACGAAAGAATTTCCGCCTGCCGGGGTTGCGGGGTGTTCGAAAGAGATACCGCTGCCCCAGAACGTAAAGGGCAATAGGAGGAACATGGGTGGGTTTTAGTCAGTACAAGTCTGACACTCCCCCCCCGCTCCGCCCAGAGCTGGGGAAATTATTTGATGATTTCCCATCTGCAAAAAAAAGCGAAAGAATTTTGTATGCATTAACCTCTGTAACTGAGATGATGATGATGAGATGTAACTGAGAAAACAAACAAAACGATGTACGTTTTGTTTGTTTTCGTACTTATTCTACCCGCTAATTCTACGAGTATACCTAACTATCAAAATTAGTTAGGTATACTCGTAGAACTCGTTTCAATGACCACCAGTTTTAGTTTTGCTTTTTAATGAAGATTAAAACTTTCGTTTACAGTATACATACCTACGTCGTTTTATTTCAAAATTGCATCTATATTAGTGAAAATACTTGTATTCTGACCTCTATTAATGAAACCCTTTCTAAGTGAGACAGATATTGAAGTACATTTGGCAAACTAAGACCCTGGGTTAGTGGAATACGTCTTTTAGTGAGACTAATTCTCTCGTCCCTTCAAGTCTCACTTATCCAGGTTACACTGTATATCAGTTTCTGTTGGAAGGAGAAAGCGCGAGTTCGCCAGAAATGGAAGTTGAGTGGAGGGAGGCTTTTGCCCAAAAGTAGGGCAGACCAGACCAAAAAAAAAGAAAGGGTAAATGTACCATCGAGGACTTCGCCTGACCACTTTTCACTCTTATGTTCTGAGCAATAAGGTCAAAATGTGGTCAGGCGTCGGTGCCTTCGATGGTACCTATTATGTATAAAAACGGCAAAAGCCTCTTAAGTATTTATTTTATTCTGTTGTTTAGTATTTGTTGTTATGGCGGCAACAGAAATACATTACCTATCTGTAAAAATTTCAACTTTCTAACTATCACGGTTCATGAGATACAGCCTGGTGACAGACGGACCGCAGAGTCTTAGTAATAGAGTCCCGTTTAACCCTTTGGGTCGGGAACACTAAAAATGGCGGATTTTATTTTATTCATAAAACCTGAATCAATTAATAGCTGGAAGCAATATAAACAAGTTTTACACGAGACGAACAATTCTAAAGCACGTTCCCGAGATTTAAGCCATCAAAGTTTCAATAAAATTATTAAGCTAAATAAGTATGTCCGGTCACGGACTAGCGATATTCTATGTACCTACTTATATAACAAACATTCTAGTACTCAAATTTATTGATTTAAAAAAAAAAACTACATTTTATCACAAAAGTGTTTACAAAACTTTCGTTGATTTGTATATTTTTTTGGATTATAATTTTGTTTTCTAAAGTTACCAAAATGTAAGCTCATCATTTCTTAATCTATAATATTGTTGCCCTCTGAATAAACATATTTTCGTCTCAGTAAGACCAAAACTTTGAGAGATATGATTATTTTTTGTACACGCATAGAGAATATCTCAAAATGGCTGCCAAAAAGCGGGGAAGTGAATCGAAAAGTATCGTAATAGTATATTAAAACACTCGTTACATAAGTATCTAGAATATCGCTAGTCCATGACCGGACACATTGTATAAGTTTTATATCAAAGAGGCTGACCTTAGTCAATGGTTCTTTTTGCGCGATGAGATCTTCGATGTAAGGGCAGGCCTTATCGTTGTCCACGCAGTTCAGGAAGTCCTCCTCGCATTGGATCATGTCGTGGAATTCGAAAGTGTCGGTTGTCTAAACATAAAACAATCACACTATTAATGTATGATGAAACAATTACCTATTTGTATGATCTGCAGATAGTTGTTCCGGGTCTGGCTGTTTGTGTATGTGAGATTGAATGTTTGTAAACGCATCCACGGTACATGAGACTTTTTAAGTGTGAGGCAACGTTTAAAAAAAACCAAAAATATTAATATGGAGCAAGCCATTGCCAACAAACGGCATGAATCCCGACTCCCTGACTGCTACTGACCAATTCCTGATGAAAAAAACCCAACAACACTTTGCCCGACCCGGGGATTGAACCCAGGAACAGCAATACAAAGTCGTTTCTAAGATGCTACGTTACGACATAATGTTACCTCTTTGATATACTCGGCGATGCCGGTGTGAGTCGCCAGCGATTGTTTGTTGGCCAACATCTGCGGCAGACGCGACACAAACTGCTTGATCTCTTGTACCGACTTGTCGTTGTGTCGCTCGTCTAGTTGTGTCTTGATTACGCGCGCTTTCTTTGATAGGGCTGCACCGACCTAATAATTAGTAAAAAATAAGAAATACTCTCCAGGATAAAAATATTAAATGCTTCGAAATAAAAAAAAACATACGTAAGGTATTATGCCTGCCGGGGTTGCGGGTTGTTCGAAAGGGATACCGCGGCCCCGGAACGTAAAGGGCAATAGAAGGAACATGGGTGAGTTTTAGACAGTACAAGTCTGACACCCCCTCCCCCCGCTTCGTCCAGAGCGCCCAAAAAAAAACAAAATTATTATGCCTATCTGGTTGGTAGACTCAAATAATTTCTATTTCCGTTAATTCCTGTAAGTCCCACATATAGGATAACTTCCTTAGTATGTGTTGCAATTTTAGTTGATAAACACAAACTTAGTTTTCTGGGTGTTGCAGATTCGAATCCCGAACGGAACGAATAATTGTATTTCCTACAGGCAGTTGTTCCGGTTCTGGCTGTGTGTGCATGTGAGTTTAAATGTTTGTAAACGCATCCACGATACAGGATGAAATTCCTATTGTGGAAAAAAATTTTGTCAAAAAAGAATATATAATCTTTATTATGTATGTTTGTGTTTTATCAAGGGGTATCGTATTACCCAGTATTAACTGGTTGTGGAGGTCAGATAGGCAGTCGCTCCATGTAAAATACTGATATTCAGCTGCATCCGGTTAGACTGGAAGCCGACCCCAACATAGTTGGGAAAAGGCTAGGCAGATGATGATGATGATGTATGTTTGTGTTTATTGTGTTCATATTTTTTGACATATCCATCTTCATCTACTTACCGAAGTAAAGCTACAATCCCTGATCTCCGCGAACAGCTCTTCACTAGAGTTGAGTATGATGCGTTTCTTCTCGCGCGCCGTCACCTCCGGGCTGGCGTCATCCGGGCTCACAAACTTGTGCCCCGGGAATGTGGCGGTCGAGTTCTTTATGCCGTAGATCTCGTCTGGAATAAGAGAGAATGAATTGTATCGTTAAAGTGGAAGAAAGAAAGAAAAAAATATTTATTAAATTCGCACAGGCAAAACTGAAAATCAAAAATAAAAAAGGTAACAACAAAAAAAGAAAACAAAAATCATCAAAGTAATTTGTCGTATACCTACGCAAGGCATAGCCTAATTTTGTATAAGTAGATTTCCAATACAATGAGAGAACCGAACTAACTAGTTTTGTAGGTATAGCTTTATCGGTCACTTTGAGTACGAGGCAAAAAGACCCATATTTACGACAGATTTAAAAAAACTGCGCTTAAACAAGAGTCCTCTTTTTGCACAAGTTAATTTATAGATACTTGCACCAGAAGTATTTTGGAATTGGGATCATTTTTATTTGATTTCCCGTACGACTATTTTTCTCTCCAAGTTACGGCCTATTGAAAATTTCCCAAAAATTTGGTAGTGTAGTAGGGAAGAGGCTCTAGGCAATATGAGTAATACTGTCAGACTTTTAGGCCACTGACTGTCTGACGTCATCCATTATGATAAAATTATCGGCGAATTGCTGTTTCTTGTAGATAATAATTTCTGCAATAATCGCTTTCTGAGTCGTACAAGACGGAGTAAAACTATACGACACGTTCATTCTTGACGGCGAATATTCTGGTACTTTATTTAAACTAACCAATAAGTCCCTCATACGTGAGCTGAGTCGCCATGACGCTGGTGAAGTCCACCGCCCTGTCGAGCAGTAGCAGTTGGTCGATACACGACGTCGCGGCACCCCTTGGACCCTGACCCTGCTCCTCTTTGTTTAGACGACAAAGGAGGTCCCATACCTGCAAAAAGGAATAGAAGAAGGGATAGTTAAAGTCTATGGTGTAATTGTTTCAGCTTTGTTTTTTTTAAACTTATCAATGTTCCTTCTTTGTCTTTGTGTTCGGGGACCCCGGTATATCTTGCTAATAACCCGCAATCCCGGCAAGTAGTTGTCCTTTTTCAAATAATTTCCCCCGCTGTGGGCGCAGCGGAGGGGGAGTGTCAGACTTGTACTGACTAAAACCCACCAGTGTTCCTTCTATTGTTCTTTATGTTCCGGGGTCGCGGTATCTTTTTCGAACAACCTGCAACCCCGGCAGAGTAGTGGTCCTGGCATTTGTTTCAGCTTAAACTCTCGTGTTATTGCGAAGATATTACAGGAACAGAAAAAAACAACTAATTTTTAAAACTTTGCTTCCTTTACGAACTTTATTTTTGATGAGAACTCTAGGTTTGAATTGATCAAGACATTGAATTAACCCTGAGCCAACTTTCAGCTAAACGGACTTACCGTTTAATTGAGGCTTGGTCTTAGGCTCAGTGCAAAGAGGTATTAACCTCTCGAATGACTGAACATTGTAATATTTCCACACATCACGCAGTTACATTACAGGCACCGCCACAGTTCAGCGTGAGACTTGTAGTATATACCTGTTTGGCCGCGACCCCCTTTCCGAATACTCTCGGTATGATTCCATATAGTTGTTGTATAGTCCGCAGCGCCTGCGCTGCGTTGTACACGCACGTTGGGTCGCCTTCCAGATAATTCTCTCTGTAAAATATTATTACTATTATTCTTCTCATAGTTTTACGAAGTTCAGCTTCATTATTCAGGCTTTATTCCTTCTCTCGTATCAGACTTTTACTGATTAAAACCTATCCCAGTTTCTTCTTTTGCCCTTTGTATTTTGGGGCCGCAGTATCTCTTTCGAACAACCCGCAGGCGCAACCCCAGCAGGCAGTGGCCCTGACGGGACCGTCTGCTTTGCTGCTATCTCCCTGACACGGCCTGTCGTCAGTAAACGGACGGACGGTGAGCTACTCATTGCTCAACGTCCACAGACCCGCGTCTATGGTGGCCGGGAAGACTCTCGCGGCATCCGGATACGCCTGCTGTGTTGCCTGCGTCTGAGCACGTTAACGACCAACCCGAATCATGTACCTTTACTCGACGTTTTATAAGTGCCCATGAGGACTAGTGCTGTTTTATAAACCAAGTTGTTTACCATAATATGCCTGCAATGTCCACACTTAAAGAAGTTATTGATTGCTGCAGTGGAACCAGCCATAGTATATGATTTGTGAGTTTAGTAGACCAATTATTTATGAATGGCGTCATAATGTAGATTAGAATTCCTAATCTACGAGTATTACGCCCACACCGACATTAGTATTGATAACTCTCATTAGTTGATATCGGAAATGCATAATAAAAATGTATTGGGATAATTCAGGTTTCATATTTGTTTTAAATAAAATTTGAGTTATAATAAATTTGTATTTTTTTATTCCCGTCATTGTATAGTTTTTAATTAAATGCATTATATAGTCCTAACCGCTTTGGGCTAATTTCCTGTGCGCAGACACAGGTGCACTCTCTGTTCCCTCACTCTCATAGTCCGATGGGACGATAATCCGACACGACCAGAGAGAGATCTAGTGCAGGACCAACGGCTTAACATGCTTTCCGAGGCACGGGGATATTTTACCGCCAACTTCCAAACTCCGGGTTGCTACTAAACCCAATCACACTTTTAACCCGGGAAACGAACCCGAGCTCAGCAGACGCGTTTTCGTCCGCAAGATCAACGGAGCAGGTTTGGTCGTATGGTTTTTAATTATCTTTAACGAATCCGAAAAGCGCTTCTTCTCCCCGATATACGAACATTTTTTGTTCTAGCTAGACCATTCTTGGCATCCTTCCGGTTACTGAGATATTTGAGGTTTCGTTTTGTTTGTTATGCCAAAACATGAACATAATTTTAAGTTTTTGTTAAATGATGTTTATTTTGCAAGTAGGTTTTCAGAAACACTTTTACACGTCTTCTAAAAAAAACTAGATGAGTCCGATGTTTCGTACCCAACTACTCTGAGAAGAAACAACCGAAACAAACTCAGAGGTCATAGTCTCTTTTAGGGTTCAGACAGAAATCTTCGTCTTTTTAAGAAAGCACCACACAGATTGAGTGGACCTGTCCAGTCAGTGCAAGCATTTGTTAGTTATCGTGTAGCTCGACTCATAACCCAAGGAGCTCAACGACACGACGAACAATACCAAAAAAGGACATTTGTGTACTTAAACATGTACAAACCATAACATGCCGCAGTATTCTTATTGTAAGCTACACTTTCTGCTTCATAATTTATTTGCAACCATTTAATTTTTTTTTTCTGTAAGTAAATTTGTAATTATTTTGAGAAATAAATATCTTTAACCTTGTAATTTTCTGATTTTTTCACAAATAGGTATGCACAGTGTTTTGAGTTATTGAGTTCATTGAGTTCTACTGTGAAACGTAATTTTTCCTCTCAAAAAGAAAAGTCCTTTCCTAGCAATAAAAATCTTGAGAGGTGCCAAGGGACACCCGGATGGAACGAAGTTATTATTTATTATGTACAAAAATCCTGTATACACTCAACAAAAATAATCGTCGCGACACCACACTGTTAAATGCGAAATAGAAAGACGAAACGAAAATAACTGGCTTGCTTTCTATGAGAGAGAGAGAGAGAGAGACAGAGAAACACGCGCACGCCGCACGGCTTACAACTATAGCAAAAAGTGTCGTTACAACTTTTGGTCTTAAGCAAAAAGTGTTGTTATAATTTTGGTCTTAATTTTTTCCGTCTAGTCCCCTTTCGCAACGCGCGATACAGAACTTCGTTGAAATTATGGCGTAGAAGTACTCAGTTTGATGTGAATGGTTGATGGTTTTGTGAAGAGGTTGTTTACACCTGTGTATTTGGTTCCAGTAGGTGGCGTTGTAGGTCTGCGGAAGAACAATTTCTGTCTAGCAGATGTGTTACTACATTTAATTCTGGTTCACAGCATATTCTGACACAGTGTGGGTTTGCCTAGCAGTGAGATGTCGTGGCTTACAGTATTCTTACCTAAAATCGTTCTGCAGCTCCAAGGACATGACGTCACTCTCAAAAGGGAAGATGTCGCACTTGAACTCTTGGATGGTTAGGTTCCCAATCACTCCTTTGTTGGTCAGGTGGATCTTACAGAATTCACTCTTACGTGGCACGAAGAATAAGTGGAACTCCACTGGTGTGGTCTGCTTGGATCTGATGGATAAAGAAATTATATGAACATACCTAACATAAACATCACACTGGCACCATGAGTCATTCAAACACTTGATTTGTTTAAAGATAACGGAGAATAGTTTTAACATTTAACCTTGAATACATAACATCACACTTTGTAGTTCTTAAATGGTTTATCAGAGCTGTACTTTATAGTACATGCCCTTTTCCCCATGTAATGGGGGCGAGAATAGCAGTCAAAATCTTAATATGAATTAGTTGAAATTCGGCAATAACATGCATGTAAATGATTTATGAATATAGAAAAAAAAATTTTTTTTGAAGTCATATTGTCACAAAATAATAATATAGCGTCATTGTCAAATTGAATCAATAGTTAATTATTCAAATTATCATATCAAACCCCAAATTATATGAGACAGTCTCCCTAAAGTTTATACATAGTAGATCAATATTTCAGATTAGACTTCTCCAATAACAAGTGATAAAATAATATTAGTTTGTTTAACAGTAGGTACCCAAATTTCTGAATTGTCAGTGTGTTTGTTGTTATGTTAACCTTTTCACCACCATGGAATTTAATATCACTTATAACAACATTTTTATTTTCTTTTATTGAAGGATGTGGTAGAAAGGTGAAGCAATGTTATTATTTCTAAATGGAGATGGGTCAGAAAAAAAACAGAGAATTGTGGAAGTATGCCACAATGGGAAAAAGGCATAGAAATAAAAAAAAAACACAATCAATAATTTGCTTCATTAACCAAACAGGCTAAGAGCCAGTTTCTGTTTTGAGTATTAACTAGAATTTCGAAAGGAAAATTTTCTTATTTTTCTTTACTAAACAGTAGGTAAAGTTTGCCATTTTCAACAAAAAATTGGCCAAACAGAAATTGGCAGTTCACTTACCGCAATGACAGAACATAATCAGCAACCAAATCCATTAGCGCAAGTTTAGGTCTTGTAATAAAAACTATATGCTTGACCGCGATGGTAGGCAGACTGCCAGGCTTGAGTGGAAACATCTCCGTCACTCCATGTTCTTTAAGCAAGGAATATTGGGCAACTAGCCCCACAGGACCAGCCAGCCATTCATCCCATATTGTTACCTATGAAGGGAGTAATGTTTAGTATTAAGATGCTAAAATCTTGTTGGAATTTATCAAGTTCTGCATAGATATTTTGGTCTTATTGTAAGTTTCTTTTACATTAAGTAGGCGTTTGGCTACACAAAACTGGCTTCATCACGAGGAAAACCAATACTTAATTTATTGTGATTAAGATCAATATTGATACATACTTTTGGCCCTTGGTAAGGCTGCAGTAGATTCAACAACTCAGTCCTCATTGACTCTTGGATTGATGCCACGTTTAGCCTTCCACCAGAAAGGTGCGTACTCATCTTTGCTTCACGCATTTTGCTGTATTTTTCTTTGGTTTTCTTCTGAATCACAAACGGCAGACCACTTTGTTGTTATTTTCCTGTCAACTGTCAGTGTCACTAGGGTCACTATTATCACAATACTGTCATGTTACTGTTACGGTTTGGTAAAATTACATTTTCAGCATGAGAATTGAATAGAAAAAGCTTTTTTTCTTTTAACTTTATAGAGAGAATTCTGAAAAAGAGGATTATGGAATGCAACGTATTATTTCTACTGGAATTTGAATAGAAAGGATAACTACATAGTGGATACGACTTTTTGTTTGATTTTGAAATAACTTCTAAATAAAGATACAGGCAACATTATAAAAATTGCGGCAAATTTAAACACAACACAATGTATTTTTTCAAACAAAGTTTGTGATTGATTAAAATGGTCTAAGCGTCCAAAGTCAAGAACAAGCTTACAATAAATTGTTCCAGTTATCTATTTAATTCTTAATACAAATAATTCAACTGCAAGATTATTATTACATAAAATGTAATTTACTGTACAAAAACAAATGCGAAAACCCACGAGTGTATGAATTCCCAATAATACACGAAGTTATCCTCATCATCCTCTAGAATCAGCTGGTCACTTTTATAGAAATGCGAGTAGTACATAGCTATTAAACCTCTATGTATATAGACAGACAGGATAGCTACGACGCTGTTGCTGGCACGGCTCTTGCCTCTTATCATTCGTGAGTAGCGGCCGGGTGCGCGCGGCGTCTATCGATTTTTCCACCAAGCAAGCCATTCCCAACCATCAGTTGTATTGTAAACACGTTTCATAAACAAGTGACACTCTCTGACGTGTAATACGATTTGTTAACATTGTGAAATGTGAAAGTTTTGAAAGAAAATAATGCGCCACTCCCCGTGGGCAGAAAACTACAATGGCCGCCCAAAATAAAGGTAGGCATGCTTCACGCGGATTTTTCCGAAAAATAAAATAAATACGTGTCTTTTTCAATGTTTGATTTCCTTTTTAAAAGCATTGTTAGCTTTTTTGATTCAAGTTAGAGCTTGTAAATATTTAGTTCGGCTTTTAATTTATAGGTATTGTCGTTTTGACGTTAGTTACGATAAAACATAACGTGGGCGAATGTCGGGACTGTGTGTTGTTTGCAATCTTGTTTTTATAGCAAGCGGAGATAAGGGCGGGTTGCAAAGTTTCAGGGTCGAACCTGTAGACATGAATTCATTAAAAAAAAAAACTAGATTGTGCAACTGTTTTGTCGAACTAAATGTAATGTTTTCGTTAAAGTTTTTCCGTCTCTAGCTTTTTTTACGGATAAACTTTAATAATTACGGAGGAAAAGATGGTAGAACTTAGTTTTTCGTTTTTTTTGTAAGATGGCCTGACAGCTCTGTAGAGACCTGTCAAGATTAGAGACAATATTATTAGTAACAGCAAAACCCAATTTAGTGTGATATTTTTTTGTTCACTAAAGGCACACACATACCTACGATATATACGGAATAAAGGTATTTATGACCAATTTACGTAGATAGATAATTTGCAGGAATAGATTGTGACTATTCTGTCACGTTGCCGCTTTGCCCCGTGGATGACCGTGAAAGTATCCAATCAATGTTTTATTATTATAGATACCATACATAGTAGGTACCTATCTATATACACAGTCGTAGCTTATTGAGCTTTCACGATCGTTACCTACTTATTTATATTGTATTGTATAGGTATTCTTTTATGCTTTGTTGATTGAAGATACATTTAATTTAAAGACGTAATTATGTAGGTACTTACCTGTTAGTCAATACGGAGGGTAAAGGGACCAGCATTCTGAAACTATATCAATCTAAAGGCGGACACATAAGTGCCGAGGCGTGTCGTGTTGCGCCAAAAGCATTATCGGTTTTATACATTTAATACGTGTCGTGTCGCGACGCGTTTTGTCGTGGCCCCGACTGTTCCCCACCGATGCGCTAGAGCAGTGGTGGAGTTAATGACGCGACACGACACAACAGGGACAAGTGATACCGACACTTCTTAATTTACCTATTCTATTTGCAGCATATTTCTGAAAAAATACAGACGAACTTAGCGAATGCGCTTCTTCATATTGTGTTTGGTTCATTGTAAAGTTCGATGAAATTTCTCTTCATCGTTTTAATTCTTCAACAAGACGACGAAATTCTCTTCTGTTGATGATGATGAACCCAGTAGGTACTTTCTTTTCTTTTTCTTACCCTCATTAAGTTTAATTGCTAAGAGAAATTTAAGGTCTGAAGTCTTCAAAATCATATCCGATTCAGATGAAAACATTACGTACGTTGAAACGCTTCAAACTTTCGACACGTACTATTCAGAAATAACACCAAAACACCACTTAACGACACATTAGTAGTGTGCACACTCACCGTCACGACTGACGACAGTAAAGCGTCACAACACGCCACGGTACGTTGTGTCACTAATTTTTACGTAGCTTAATTTACAGGTTTTTAACACGTTTTTCAATAGGACTTAATGTAAAACAGTGTGCTAGTGGATGCATCGAATAGTACATGACGCATGGAGGCATTTAAAGCAAAGTATAAACATTAAAATTTGACATTAAAAAAAAGTGTGAATAAGCTAGTAGTTTGGCCTTCAATATCTCTGTAACTAGAAGGTTTCCAGGTATTAATAAAAAAGAAATCGCAATGGCGCTCCGTTAAGGGTTATTTTAACTCGTAGATTAGTAGATATACCTATCGTATAGCTTCATAACTGTATTTTACGACTGCAAGCCTTTTGTATGGCAATCAAAGTCGTTTTCCAAAATCATGTCGTTTCGGTGGTAGGTAATCTTATCTTGGGCTGGATTAACATAGTATTTACGGCGGCGTTTCATTGAATACAAGACGTCTGCTTGTACTGGTTTTGTTACGACTGATTGTTTCTGTAGCGAAAGAATAAAATACAGATTAGATCTATAATGCCAGTTACCTATTCAGATATTAAGTGTGGTGGTAATTTAGGGAACTTCTTTTAAATTGCTTTAATTACTTACTTAACGTTGGTTTGTAAGGTGGGTTCCGTACAAGCTTGCGATACTTATAAACGGCCATATCTTTAGACTACGCAGACGTCTAAGTATGCGTAGTAGAGCGTTGGTTTTTTCACAGCTCAAAGGGACTACAGGCTTTCGTAGGTACCTAAATGGTTTTCAACAAACTTCAATTTGGTTCCTCCACGCGTTCCCGAGTTAAAGGTTCTTGACAGACAGTCAGACGGACGGAAAAAAAATTGATCCTATGAGGGTTTAGTTTCTTCCTTTTGAGGTACCTACGGAATCTTATAAAAACGAGAAATACTTATAAAAGTGCACGTCAACTCGACTGCCACTAAGAATGCGTTTCTAAAAAATGTAGGTACAGCAAAAGGAATTTATTTTCCACTTCAACTTCACTTGTATGTACCTACGAGTTGATAGGAGTCACATTACTTTAATATTCTAGGTTCTGGGATACGCCGGTCTCTCACGATGTTTTCCTTCGCCTTTTTTAAAGCAATGGTGATGAAATAAGAAATCAGTAAGTTAATTAGCCTACCTGTTTTCGAATCCACGATATTTAAACTGAAATAAATGAGCAGCCAAACCCAGAACAACTACTTGGGTCATACAAATATTTGTTCCGTGCGCTCGCGGCGGCGTAGCAACCATCTAACCTACCTAGCCACTGCGCCAAACGTGCCGTCAAATAAAAAAAAAAACAAATCTAAAGCGTATTTGAGTTGCTAAAAAGCATTTTAGGAAAATAGAAATGGCGCTGAATACAGTCATTCCAAATTTGACCGTCATGCAGATTTTTTCAAACTAATTTTTCCGTTCCCCTTCCAAGGCTTGTGACACAAATAAATAGGGTAAGGCTACATGATTGATGTTTTCAGGCAATTTGGTAGGTTTTCTGCAAACTGCGCGCCACAAAATTGCTTGGTTGCCTGTCGCCCGCCGGCTCGAGACAATTAATCTTGCCTCTTTCAAGTACAGTTGGACCCTACCAATACTTATACTTTTTAGGGTTCCGTAGTCAACTAGGAACCCTTATAGTTTCGCCATGTCTGTCTGTCCGTCCGTCCGTCCTCGCTTAATCTCTGTGACCGTTAGCACTAGAAAGCTGAAATTTGGTACCAATATGTATATCAATCACGCCGACAAAGTGGTAAAATAAAAATTGGAAAAAAATGTTTTATTAGGGTAGCCACCCTATATGTAAAGTGGGAAGTGATTTTTTTTTTAATTTCAACCCTAACGTGTGATATATTGTTGGAAAGGTATTTAAAAATGCATAGGGGTTTACTAAAACCATTTTTGATAATGTCTATAATTTCGGAAATAATCGCTCCAAAAGTAAAAAACAATGTGTCCCCCCCCCTCTAACTTTTGAACCATAAGTTTAGAAAATATGAAAAAAATCTGAAAAGTAGAACTTTATAAGGAATTTCTAGGAAAATCATTTTGAACTTGATTGACACAACAGTTTTTGTACAAAAAAGACAAAAAGTTGTACAAATTAATTTCCTTCTCCACCTTTAAACTCATAAGTGGGAACACTTATTGTGATGGACGGGAAACTACGGAACCCTACACTGAGCGTGGCCCGACACGTTCTTGGCCGGTTTTTTTTAACATACATAAACCTACTTTACCAGCCTTAAAAATAAAGGATACTCTTATGGTGACCAATAACTACCGGAGATTTATTGTGAAGGACGGCACGGTTGACATATGTCGGGCATGCCACCGTCCGGGTGAATCAATTCGACACATTATCTCCAGTTGTTCTCGTCTAGCTAACGGAGAGTACTTGCATAGACACAACCTTGTAGCCAGGATTATCCATCAGCAACTTGCTCTTAAATACAACCTTGTGGAATCGGAAGTGCCATACTACAGGTATGAGCCCGACCCAGTTCTTGAACATGGCAGTATCACATTGTACTGGGATCGCTCCATCATCACTGACAGGCCTATTGTTGCCAACAAGCCTGATATAGTGGTGGTGGATCGATCAGAGCGGCGCGCAATGATTATTGACATAACAGTCCCGCATGATGAGCACCTCGTGAAAGCCGAGAAAGATAAGCAAATCAAGCATATTGACTTGGCTCGCGAGGTTGTCGACACGTGGGATGTGGATTCAGCGACCATTGTGCCGATAGTCGTATCTGCCAATGGCTTAATTGCCGAGAGCCTCGACCAATACCTGAGGAGGCTCTCGTAAGGCAGTTGGATCAAGGGCTTGATACAGAAAGCGGTACTCCTGGACACGGCTCGTATTGTTAGGAGGTTCCTTTCTCTGGAGCCCTGACCCGTAGCTTGGACCCTGTTCCCGATACCGGTGGGCTACTATTTTTATATATTTAAATGTTTTTTTTTGTTTTTGATAAGAAATATGTAAAAATATAAAAAAATATGTATGTAAATAAATAAATTACAATAATAAGGATACTCTCAAACTCAAAGTATTTATTTAAGAAAGCCCCGATTAAACTACAGTCTCAGTTACACGGCATAATAACTTTGAAAGTACTGTAGTTGCCAGTTCCAAAGAGTAACTTTCTATGGAGAAGAACAGGCAAGAAACTATGAACACTTTTATTGTGACTGTTTAAGGGAGGCTTTGTTTTCATGTCAGCCAAAATAAACTGTTACCAATCATAAAATATGTACAAATGTTTCTCAAATGAAAACCTGTCGTGCAATATGACATGCCGACTTTATCAAGTTGTACAAAATGTTCAGTTGGGTTGCGGGTCCTAGCGACCTGTCACTCATAGTTTTTAGTCTCTTTCGAAGTCCGGATACGAGTCATATTAAGCTGAAACTTTTCATTAATATTACAAAGGATTTTGAAGGCAAAACTTTTTAATTAACGACTATTTTTTTGTTTTTAAATAAACTGTATTGTTAAGCAGTTTTCCCATAGCTTTATATTTTCCTCTGAAACCGAAAATGTTCGGATTTTCCATTTTACCCCTTTCAATATGCGTAACCTTTATAGAGGGTTTCAAGTTTAATCCCTACAGAAAATGTTGACGAAACAAATGTCTAAACTAAACAAGGTACAGCGTAGGCAGAGGTAGGAACTAAGTACACAAATCCGTTGCGTACCAAGTTTAATATCCTTTAATAGGAGGCAGACTGAATACATATTCAAACTAACGGTCTAGGAAGACTAAGCCCTCGGAGTTGTACCGACTTCTATTCTTAACCCGGGAATATGCACAAAGCTTCATATTACGGAGAACCTCCGTAGTCAGCTTATCTATTCCTTTGAGCACGAGTCAAAGCATTTCTGCAAATATTCCACGAAGCTAGAATTTATCTAGGCAATGTAAGCAGTAACATCACAGATACATTTACAAAAAATATTGAAATCACGCGACTCTAGGTAACTGAAAACAAATAAAAAGGCTTTGGGTTGAAAGGTAAATTAAAAGCTTTTGCTTGTACAAATAAAAAAAAAAGTAAATGACCAAAGAGTTCGCTGGGTTCGACATTTAAATATTTATATAGCGCCAAATTAATTCTGCTTTGGAATGACAGTCTGATTTTATTTAACTTCAGCGTATTTCGTCGCAATTAAATTGGTTGATGAGATTTGAGGTAGATAAAGTGGGTAATTATTTACTTTCGGTTAGGCTTGGCAGTTCTCCAATAAATAATTATCTACTTGCCTGTATCAACAGCGTTCGTACTTTGAACTTAGGTTTCCCTTGGGGCGTTCCTACGAGCGACGCAGAGAATAAAGCGTAATCGATTAGTTATTTGAGTGCTGGTAGAATGAAAGAGCATAGAAGTTAAAGCTGTATTTGTTTTAAGTAAGCACTTACTGTCTTGAGACAGTCTCCTCTTGGAACCTGTGTAACTTTCTCTTAAGGTCGACATTTGCACATTAACTTCTCGAATATCTTGGTAGATATGAATTGAGGAACAATAATGGAATACATGTGTCGGTGCGAATTGCTGATTCGGATTACGGGATTTTGAGATTCCACTATCTGTATTTCATGACTTAAAATTATAATGATATGACATCTTAAGAATAAACAAACTGATTGCTTACTTCTGTTTGCTTATTGTTTTGATTGTTATTTCTTACTAGCTGTCTTGCGCGGTTTCCCCCGCGTCTTTAGTTGCTGCCCCGCTCCCGTGGGTAATAGCGTGATGTTGTAAATAGCTTATGTTACTTCCTGATAATGTAAAATGTACCTATTAGTAAAAAAAATGCTTATAATCGGTCAAGTAGTTTTGGAGCTTATTTGATACAAACAAATCTTTTCTCTCTACAATATTAGTTTATAGATTAGTATAGATGAAGCAGTACCTCCGTGCTCTTCTGTTTTAATTTAATGTATGTTTTGTAAAGTATTTTTCGCGTTCTAAAATAATAAATATATATAATGAATAATATTTCGCAACAAACAATCTGTGTTTTAAACATACCAACTGGTTTGTTTAGCCCTAAGTACTTAACTATGAATAAATTCCACAAGACTCGTCCTTTGGAGATTTGGTAATCCTCATTTGCGTCATAAAAAGGACACCCCTAGGCACAGGTGTGATTCTTTCAGCTTAGTCCAATTTTACCGACCATATGAGGTCCAATTACTAAATGTGTCTAAATATAGAGTACATTATATACTCAAGGAAAAAGGACTCATAAAACAAGGTTTTTCTTTCTTTCAACTTATGTACTATTAGGTACATAATATAATATCCACGCCTCTAATCCCCGAAGGGTTAGCTAGACGTGTTATTAATAGTACACACACATTTCCTCAATTATGTCCATAATTGAGGAAATGTGATCGCCTTATTTGAATGATTCTTTTTTATTGGAGTGAGTCCCATATGAGATTTAAAAACAAAATCCCAAGGATGCAAAAGAGTGGTTGATTTGTTTTAAATTTAAATTTTCTTTTGTGAACTGATTCTGTGTAAATTAGGCAAATATAATATGTAAGTAGTTCTGATGACAATATGGCGTTAAAAAGCTCCGATGTGAAATGATGATGGAGACGAAAGACAGTTGCAACTTGCAAGAGGTTCTCAAAAGTTTTTGATGGCAAAGCCCCCTCTTCTTTGCTGCTTTGCCATCACCGGGCTCACATTCAAACTCCGCGGCTGCTGCTGAGGAATTGAGGGACTGCTGCGCTGCGTGTGGCGGGTTCGATTCTCGCACAGAACAAATATTTGTATGACTTGTAGATAGTTGTTTTGGGTCTGGCTGTTGTGTAGGTATATGAATTTAATATAGGTATATAATTTAATTTTATACCTATATTAAATTCATATACCTACACACCGCAAATGTTTGTAAACCCTGGGTGCGTTTTCAAACATTTAAATAAATTAATAAACAAACAGTTACAGGGCAAATTCATAGTGCGGGGCAACAATTAAAAAAAAACTTGATGGAAAGACCCAATAACACTTACCTCACCTGGGGATCGAACCCAAGACCTCAAGGCTCAGCGGTCCAGCTTGTCACGACCAACGACACATTACAATAAAGTAAAATACATTTTCGTCTTGTAATCGATAATTAAGTCGTTGAACTTACGTTTTTTTAATGGCATTTATTTTAAATAAACTTTATTTTTATTGGTGGAGTTGTCGCTCGAGATCTATCAGCTACCGAATAAAACTACCGTTGTGTTTAAATGCTAGTTTAAAACTGAGCTTGTCATAGACACGCAACATGATCATGCACGCACGCACACACACATACACACCGTAAAAGATCCGTGAAAATACAGTGTGTTTGAATAACGGTTCCCAATACTTAAAGGTACACCTACATTATCTGTGTGCCAAATTTCATCTAAATCCGTTCTGTAGTTTACCTTATAACCTGGATTAACACGTAGAATACTTTTAATCCCGGTGGAACGATTCCGTGAGACAATTAAGTAGGTACCTACTGAATTTCAAACGGGTAACGGGCATGAACTAGTCCGTAATATTATCAAGATTTTTCTTGAAAGTTATACACGATATATATTTGCTTACCATTATTAAAAATCTTGCCAAAGATGATGAAAAATTTGATGGATTTAGTTGATGTTGATAAAGCGTCATAACTAAGGAATGGTTCCATTTTATTTTGAGCATCGTTGAATAGATCAACCTTTTTATAACCCAATAAAAAGGCTATCAGAAAATGTAATTAAATTTACAAAAATATGGTCATAGAATGGTCTTGAAAAAATAAATCCTTCTTTATTTTTGCCTTTGATAGCTCGCAGTTTAATTAAGCGACAGATTATTTTTTGTCTGTTTTTTTTACAAAGATTTGATTTAACTTGCAATGTTTGAATTTTACGTCCAATCTTGCAGCTGAATTTTAAAACAGTTATCTCTAACTGGTTGAAAGTTTTGGGTAAAGTTTAGTTCGGGTCACAATGCATGATTTATTAGCTAAGTGACGTTATTTTAAAATAACGATTTAAATCCAATATAATAATGTGTCGGGCATTCAAATAGAGACTTGTTTTTCGTCGTAACGTCAAGAGGGAGAGGCGAGGAAACGTATTGGAGATTTTAACGAGCAGGTAGGTAGTTGGATATAAGGGCCCGATTTGTGAATGATGTGGGCCCAGCCTCCTCGCAGAGATGTGTCTTGTGCCTCAGGAGTGAAGACATGAGACTGCTGAGAGCTAGCTGTTCTAAAACCATCTAACTCTATAATTCCTTACGATGCAGGTTTTATATAATAAAGTAAAATGATAGCTCCTGTCATCTGTAGATCTTTGACAGTCGTTACAGGTAGTCAGTGGCCCGAAAATCTGACTACCAGTCTTGGCAATGGGTTTCGTATTATTTCAGCAGTTGCTCTATCAGCTGTGTACGACTGTACTGGAAACCGATTCCCAACATAGTTGGAAAAATTGCCTAGCAGATGATGTAGGTGTTAGTAACACAAACACCCACACTTGGAACCAATAGTTGCTAGCCTAGCAAATATTTGATCCTTAGGGGGTTTGAACGTGTTCTGTTGTTCTTTACCCAATCGGAATTATATTAAACGATTAGTTGTTAGAACAATAGTTTTAGTGTTATACTGCATGCTGTTGTATATGTGTTAATAACGTGAGGGTGGTTGCATCCACTCCTATATAAGTTGTGACGCTTGACCAATAAACTCAGTGTGCTACCAGCTATCTGTCGTTTCACTTGTTCTCAGTACGCATACATAACACATGCTACATTTTTTTTGGCTTTTTTGGCCGGATGGGATATCTTCAAATAACTTCCCCTGCTCTGAGTGGAACTCATGTTCCTTCTATTGCCCTTTATGTGCCGGGGCCGCGGTATCTCTTTCGAACAACCCTCAATCCCGGCCGGATTGTTTCAGGCTTTACGTGCATTTAGAATGACGTCACATACTTAAACATTTATTATCATCCAAACTCAATCTCAACTCGAGTTCAACTTAATCATGAATCGGGATGTGGGTTTACATGGTTTACAGAACTAGGACTAAAGCTTTAAACTTTGCTTTAAATAAAGGACTATGCTTTTGTCTGGATGCTTTTCATACTGAACTGCAGGCCAAGAACGACTAAAAATTTAATTTGCGTACAGTATTTGCGTATAGTACAAAGCTTTTCTTTTTATAAACCGGGCTACTATTAAGAAATCCCTAATCAAATAATGTAATAACTTTGATCGTCTGTTGCGTTTATAATTTCCAGACCACCGAAGCCATCACAAATCGTTATCTATCTATATTTTCGCTTATTTTCGTTGGATCCCAGTTTTTGATCCCACTTTAATATTTTTGGCGTTGGATCCCACAAAACATTATTATATATTTCCGTTGAATCCCAAATTTGAAAAATACTAAAAAAATACGTTTTATTGCCACTGAATCCCAAAAACTATTTCCGTTGGATCCCAGATGTTTAAAAACATCTGAATGCGGGTACATCCAACAACAAAATCACAATAATATTTTAAGGCGAAATTTTGTATGTGTGTTTGTTATTCCAACACGCTCAAACTTCTAGACTGATTTGGATGAAATTTGGGTATGTGGATAGGTTATGTTAGAATAACGGGTGCCTGCCGTTTTTCCGAAAAGATTTGGACAAAATTTCATTACCCAAACAAATTATAGGAACCGGGAACTAGGTTTGGTTAGGTTAAAACTGTGACCTCCTACGCACGAGCCGAGCGAGCGGAGCGAGCGGTGCCGCGGCAGCGGCCGGCGAGTGCCACAAACGACTTGCATTTATAGAAAAAAGAGATTGTTTTTAGTTGTTTACCCGGAACTGAACTATTTAGATTAGGATAATTACTTATTTACAAAAAAAAGGTTAGGTTAAAACTGTGACCTGTGTGCCAGAAACGGCCACATTATATAAAAAAAATATGGAAAAATTATGACGGCAGTATTTTTTTTGAGCTTAGAGGCGCTTGTTTTGAAGGCGTTCATATTTATTTATTTATAAACATCACAAATAAACCTGATCATTTTTAACTCATGCCAGTCTAGTACTATTTGGAGTACATCATTTGTCTCATTTATTCCCCAGTGGCAACAATCCTAAAAAATCCAAAATACACACACGGTGTTTTTGAAATATTTAATAAAAGTAAATCACTTTTCTTCTGAAATGTACACATGTTGTCATAAAATGGGATTCAATGGTAATATCAAATGGGACCCATCGTTATTACCTAAAAAATGGGATCAAAAACTGGGATCCAACGAAAATAAATCTATATTTTTTGGCAATAAAACGAGGTATTCTTGGTTTTCTCTCTGAACGAGCTGTTTTATTCAACGGATTGTCGAAGCTCTTTACCATCATTATGGTATTTCATTATTTGAATCAAATATAAACCAAAATGTTTATTTACTAGAAATACATTGTTTCCAAGGAAAGTTCTTAAATCCTAAAAGCCACTGTATTCCGCCGTGAAAATACAAATAGTGTTTATGTCGCTTTCATTCAATGAAATATACACTTTAAAATCCTTTATTTATTTATTTGCAGATATTTATAAATATTTCATAAAATTACTTAAAAAAAACATTAAAAAATATAAAAAAATTGTATCCGCCGGTATCGGAAGCAGGGTCCAAGCTACCAGTTTACAATGCGGGCTGTATCGATGCCTTCTGAATCAGGCCCTTGATGCAAATGCCGTTGAATCCGTAGGAAACAGAGGCGAGTAGAAATATAATTTATTATATAAATACAATTTATTTCGTTTGATTACAAACCACATTTCATAGTCTTCGCTAAACGAAGTGTTTAAAAAAGAAGTTAAGAGAAGAAATGTTCAAACAAAGCTTGACGTTTACAACAAAAAACCAAACGAAATGAAATTGGCCATTTCACTTGTTTTCATTCGTGGTGACGAGGTATTGTTCTTTTTAATTAATGAGCCAATTACAAGCTTTTATGTTGATGAAAGAGCATTGTAATAAAGGTTTTAAGAGAAAATTGCGACTATTTTACCGCTTTGTAAGAAAGCTGCAGTTATAATTTATGTACTATAAGGTTATTTGCCATTGCAGCTGGGTAGGCCTTTTGTGTGGGGTGCAACTTGTGGCCACACCGTTACGCCATCCCATCTTATCTTCCTAGTAGTGGGTTGTGGCTGCTGCAGGTGCAGATAATCCTTACTAATATTATAAAAGCGAATGTGAGTTTGTTTGTTTGTTTGTTACGTCTTCACGCCTAAATGTTCAAACGGATTTTGATGAATTTTGGTACAGAGATAGTTGGGACCCTGGAGACGGACATAGGCTAAAAAAAGTGAGAAAAGTGAGAGAAAGAGGTTAGAAAAGGGGAGAAAAAGATTTTTTTATTCGATCATCACGCGGGTTATAATTAGCGTTAGCCCAAAGTAACTATGCCACGCGGACGAAGTCGCGGATGGAAGCTAGCCTCAAATAAATGGCGCGCAAACAAGAACTTAATAGCTAGCTATGTGTTTAAGCCGTTTTTGCTTAAAACACTAAGGCCCGAGAGCCCATCTAGTATTTCGGTATATCGCCACGCGATTGGTCCGGTTGGCTCTTCACGTGACCAGAGAGCTGGCACTTTCTGGTTTAAGAATTAGCAACGCAGCTATGCTGCTAGGGGCATTTTGGGGGCACTTTTCCTATACAGCAATGTGGACGATATTTTTTAAGGCCCCGTATTTTTATATTACAATATATGGTAGACACCACGGCACATCAGCCTATATAAAGCCATTAAAACCTGATCTGTCTACTACGGATCGCACACCGTAGTTGAGGGATCAGGTTAAAATGGTTTTGTGTAGGTTGATGTGCCGTCGTGTGTACATAGTAATAAATTTAATTTAATAAAAATGTAAATGTGTATTTGTATGTTGGTTAACTCCATCACGCCCAAAGAGCTTAACGATTGGATAAAATTTGAAATGTAGATAACTTATAGGGTACTTTTTAGCCCGATCTATGTTGGTGAAACCGCGGAGCGCAACTGTTGTAAGATTAAAAAGCACAACTGACCAGACTATTATAACAATTTATACCTACAAAATATAAAATGCTATAGGATAATTGTATTTTGAATAGAAAAATTGACGTATCCCTTGCGCTTAGACAGTGCCTCAGGTGCTAAACTGAATTAATCCGTAGCACCTACTACGCCGTAGCGCTACGCTGCTACGATAGTATAGTATATTTATATAATACTAAATTGAAGAGATTACAGAATCAATTAATTGGTACTAGCTACAGTTTAATCGTAACGAATAAGACGTGGGTTTCTAAAGGAGGCCCGACAAGGTCTGACCTTGGACTTTAGATCAAAGGAAGGAAAAGTCTTGTGGTTTGACGCGATCCTTATATCGAACTCATAAACTGACTTGTCTTTTTGTTGTTATCAAAAGTCGTCTCAAGAAAGGTTTAAAGAGGGATGTTCTTCGATATAGCTGTTGTGTAGTTTTTTAGGGTTCCGTACCTCAAAAGGAATAAAAAACAACCCTTTTTTTTCTGGTGGGAAATCATTAAATGACTTCCCCCGCTCTGGGCGAGGATGTCAGACTTTTACTGACTAAAACCCACCCATATTCCTTCTATTGCCCTTTACGTTCCGAGGCCGCGGTATCTCTTTCGAACAACCCACAATCCCACTAGGCAGTGGCCCTGGCAAGCCCCTCTGAACTAGCAAGGCTGAGATATATTTTTCGACGATATTTAGCCAAGTCAGACGTCCATGGGCAGCATAAGAACTCTGACACTGACACCAGATTAAGCACCTAACCAAACGATAAAGAACGAATAAGTTTATTTTATATAATTCTATCTGCGCCCCGCGGTTTCACGCGCGTGGTGATAAAATATATCTTTATGAATTGTAAGCTATGTGTTATTCTGAAATGTAGGCTATATTATTGTGAAGTTTTATCAAAATCCATTCAGCAGTTTTTGCGTGAAAGAGCAATAAACATACTTACATATATCCTCACAAACTTTCGCTTTTATAACATTAATAGGATAAATTCATGATTTTAGACTCAGAATAAATTTTCTGCCAAAGGTTCAATCGAAGTTATTTATTACGTGAATAGGAAAACCCAAGTTACTTATATGTATGTTATAAAGATACGAGTTAACACAAACAGACCATATATCGTTTATTCACAACCATCCATTAGTTAATGAACTCTTGCCCTCAAAAACGAGTAAGTACATGTCAATAACCTATGTATTCAATCTAGAACGTTCTATTTGCTCTATGCAAATATCAAAAAGATATTGATAGTCCCATTGGTCCCTATATTCAAATTACCTTTATATCATTTGGAGATATTTTTGTCGTACTAAGTATAAACATTGCACAGATTGTTTGATAAAACTAAATGATCATAAGGTCCTTTTTTGCGGATGGCAAATCATCATATAACTAGTACAGACTAAAACCCACCCATTCCTTCTTTAGCAAATATTTGGTCCTTAGGGGATTGGAACGTGATGTGCTGAACTCTTTACTCAATCGGAATTAGATTAAACGATTAGTTGTTAGTTTAAAAGTTTAGTCTATACACTGCATGCTACATTTTTTTTGGGTTTTGGCCCGCTCTGAGCGGATCAGGAGGAGTGTCAGACTTTTACTGATTAAAACCCTTCATTCCCGGCCGCGGTATCTCTTTCGAACAACCCGCTACCCCGGCAGCATGGGGACCTGGGTTCAATTCTAAGGTCGGGTAAAGCGGGTTTTTCCTTTAGGAGTCTAGACTTGTACCCAATTGTTGTCTCAATATTAAATGGGGTTATAAGAAAACTGGTGAAATGTGTTTGCACTATCAGATGTACCTCTGTCTAACCTTTGTAGAATTACAAGCGAGATGTTATTCGAGACAATGGTATATGTAGGTAAGCAGAAGGGCCTTCCAGGGCCACTACCTGCCGAGGTTGCGGGTTGTTCGAAAGAGATACCGCGGCCCCGGAACATAAAGGGCAATAGAAGGGACATGCGTGGGTTTTAGTCAATACAAACACTCTGTGACACTTCCCCCCACTACGCCCAGAGCGGGGGTTTTCGATTCTGCAAAAAAAAATGCTACATGTATGTATACAGGTATATGTAGGTATATTCAACAAACAAACATACTTGAACAAATTCCTATACCATACATCACAATCATAATACATATTAATTAATCTATCCGTGTAATATTTATCTTCGGAAATCAGCAATAATAATGCTTCTACCAAATGAAGATGAATAGGCACGATGTTATGAAAGGAAAACAAAAAAAAATAGCTTATAAGAAAATAATGGGATGAAAGAATGTTCTGGAGAATATTTTGACCTTTGAGTTCATTGCTTGGTTGCCTGGTAGTTGTGTTGTAAATAATAGGACACTTAAAGTTATAAAATAAAATTTGAGTTTAATAAAAATATTGAAAAAAAATCTCGTTACCTTGTCAGCAAATCTTTTCATTCGAAACCCATATCATGAGAATGCACGAAAACTACATGGTTTGCCATCTTTGGGAATCCGCCATTTTGGATTTAGAACGATATCTCTTAACTTAGCAGGCATTATCATCCCGACTAAACTAAGCTCTAGCGAATCCGGGAAGTGGGTAGTACAGATGAAGCTAAAAAAATTATGTTAGAAATAAATGCCAAAAAGTCACATTTTAAACCTTATTAAGGGCAGCTAATGCTTAGTACAAAATTGACAACTGAGACTCAGTTTAACATTTTTGAAATGAAAACTCAAGCATTGCCAGTATAAAGTTCAAAATTTATAAACGGCTTAATGATCCCAACTTGTGTCGATCGAAAAACCCTGTTTTGTAATAAGGCCGAATGACTTGAACTCAAGAATACTTAAGGAAAATGTGTTATCCAAGCCAACAATCGACATTATACATATAGCTCTTATATTTTCATTCGTGTTGAGAAATGTTTAGGGAATAAAAGAGTGACCTTGACCTCTCGGATGGTTACGGGAATTACTCTCTGAGGTCGCCGGGGTTGAAATCCTTACGTTGATTCTTGAATCCTTATTTTTCGTTTTAATGCGTGCGTGTTTCTACTAATGCTAAACTAGCGTAGCTTCGAACGATTTCACGACTTGATAAAACATCTAGATTTCATTAATATTGTGTCAATGTAATCTTTAAATTAAATTTGAATAAAACTACAAAAATCAAGACTCTCTCTTTCTCTTATATTTAAGTCCTATGCTAAAGGTGTCCTAATAAATCCAGACAAGTAATTTACGGTAAAATATATAAACTTAAAACTAACAAGAACAACAAAAACCATTTCATTATTACAATAAAGAATGTGTAAACCACACATTGTAACTGAATATTCGCGAATCCCTCGTGAGATTCCCAAGAATGTCTATGTATAAACCGTTCCCTTTGGTGCTTTACGTAGCAAATATTTCTGTGGTCCTTCTGAAAAAGTCCTTGACTTGAAAATTATATCAATTTTATATGAGAATTTCAGAGCAAAAGTAAGCTGAAGTCCTGTAGGATTTTCTAGGTAAAACGACGGCTTTTTTGTCAAATGTCAGTTTTGGGACACCTACATTTTTGACGAGACAATATTAGGTATTTTTTTAGTTGACTTGGTATATCTATAAAGCTGAACTTGTGGCATGTGCCAAATAAATGTACTTACTTTATTTTAACTTGTGGTTGTATTAATAAAATCAATAGTACTGTTCTCGTAGCCGAAAGAGGGGAGGCGATGCCGGCGGCCACGGCGACCGACCCCAGCGCGGAGCAGAAGGAGCGGCTCATTGCGGCCGTCAAGAAGGAGGTCAAGCAGCTTATGGAAGAGGTTACTACATCCCTAACATCATAATCATCCACCCAAGCGAAGACCAAGCCTATCCACCGATCTGCCTAAAGTTGAGTCCCCGTTCTGCGGATTGGCTTGTTGTTGCTTTTGACAATCATCACGCTCCTGTGCCATCCAAGTTGTACCCAAAAAGCATCAATGCCGTCTGCTCATATCTTTGTCATATCTATTGGTTATAAAAAGACTTTCAACGACGCTAGTATTCTACGTTCTATTCGTTGCTGTGATATAATTTTTCTGTAAAAATAAAAAGTCAAAATTGCTACTTTTATTAGTAGGGCGAATTTTTGAATGTCTGCTTGGTGCTTAAATTTTAATATCACATTATTTTGTCCATGTTACTTAGTTAGATGTACAGAATGCATTGTTTAGAGCCGTAATGAACCATTTTACACCTTGTAGTAATTGTATCTACCTACCTTTATCTACGTAATTCTCAAATCCGTATTGTTTAATCTCCCGGTTTTTGTTACCTGATTTTCATTTTAATTGTTCTTCTACAAAACAGCGTAAAATAAAGATTGAAAATTTGCGGGATTTAGTCTGTTTTGTTTATGCCCATAACACATAGTATCGGAAGAGCAAACAGACAGGTCCTTGATGAAATGAAATGAAGGTGACAACGTTCTAGAAAGTTTGGACACTAATGAAGGTCCAGAAAATTCACGAGGCTTTCTTCACACGACCATCATCATCAGACCTAGTCCCATCTTACTTCTGGTCGGCAGAACACGTTTTTTTATTCCATTCTGCTATGTCAACCGTCACGTTATCATTTACTCTTCTTCCTTTCAAATCATTGCTCACACAATCCATCCTTCGTTTCCTCGGTCTTTCTCCCCCTCTGGAGAGGGATGGATGGATCCATCAACATTTAAATTAATATACTCGCTTAGCCACGTGCGACCTTGAAAGAATATTACTCGTATAATTCGAAATTAACTTCAGTAAAGAGCCTGTTTCAATATTATCAGTTTATTTAACGTTTAGTGAAACCCTTTTGTTTCACTTATTAATTCAAATCTCATACAATTTCGGGGGTAAAACATTAATATTCTGTTAAAGTCAGACCCACAGACCTACATTTTAAAATGCTAATTTAAACCAATTTCGAATTCCTTCTTAAAGTGGTTAATGAAACTCTAAAGTCTCTTTCTCTTTATTTCAGACCGAAATAGAATAGTTTCCAGGGTCAAAGTAATTACATTATATTAATGCCGTCTTTTAGATTATTCAAAAATAAGGGACGCGTAACAAAACACAATAATACGTGACGTCACGTGTTGCTGCATTTTTTCGCAACGAGTGACGTCACACGTAACTTTAATGGGCTATATCTTTGTCATTTTTGGTCTAATTTACAAATAGAAAAATACGTGTCTTTTTTTTCAATCTAAAAGACGGACTAATATTTTTTTTGAAAAACTAACCTATTACGAAGTGTTAAGATTCTAATGTGTAACTTCACGTTTAAACTATACAAAAATGGCTGTTACTGTTGATATTTAAGTAGGCAATCCTGGAAAATGTGCTTTCTCTGATGTCTGTTCAATGTCCTGTCTTACAAAAGAATACATTTTCTGTTTCTGCTACTTAATACCTACTGACTACCCGCAAAATTAATTATGAAAAAGTAGACGTCACTTTTGAATGGAACTGTACCTTCATAATTGAAAATTTGACAATAGTAACAGTACAGTTTCGACGACACGGCTGGCGCAATGGCTGAGCGATCGACTGCTGCGGTGCGTGTCGAGGGTTCGATCCCCGCACGGAACAAATATTTGTATAGCCTACAGATGGTTGTTCCGGGTCTGGCTGTTTGTGTATGTGAGTTTAAATGTTTGTAAATACACCCACGATACAGGAGTAATCCTAGTGTGGGGTAACGTTTGTTAGATTCGCTATAAAACAAAATATTTCGGTGATTCCAAATATATAGAATATAGAAGTTTCTCCAAATACCATTCATCATCATCATCATTTTCCTGCCGTTGTCCCATTCTATTTGGGGTCGGCACAACACGTTTTCTTCTTCCATTCTCCCCTATCAGACGTCACGGCATCATTTACTCCTTTCTCTTTCATATACACTCCAAATACCATTATTAATAATATTAGATATGTAGTGAATTATTGAGTCAGTATTACTGACTACATTGTAAAAATTGACTCATGCTGAAGCCGAAGTCGACCTTAAAGATATCTTTTTACTTAATTTACCGATAAAGTCAACTGAAAATTACTTTTCAATTTCAACAGAATTCTCTCTCAAAGATCTGATATCGGATTTAATTTGTAATCTTTTCTGATCGGGCTTTCGCAAGTTTTGCTCCTTTTTTTTCCTCATTATAAAAAGCTCAGTCATTTAGCGCCAGATATGAAAAGGGAGACCTTTTCTTTCTTTAGTCTCCTATTAGGAGACTAAAGAAAGAAAAGGTCTCCTAGCCAACGAAAGTCGAAAACACTTTCAAGCGAATAGTGATTTATTCGAGAACTTTCTAATACTCGTTATCATTTCTTGGAACTGATATTGGCGTTTCGAATATTCAATTATTGGGATTGAATGGTGACTGGGAATCATAAAATTTTGCCAGTATTGTTGCAAATCCTTACTAATATTATAAAAGCGCAAGTGAATTTGTTTGTTTGTTACGTCTTCACGCCTACATGGTTAAACCGATTTTGATGAATTTTGGTACAGAGATAGTTGGGACCCTGGAGACGGGCATAGGCAAACTTTTTTTTTAAAGTGAGAAGGAGGGATAAAAAGGGAAATCTTAGCTTTGCTATTACAATAAATAAGGCGCTAGGGCAAAAACTACAAGTAGCAGGTACCTGCAAATCAGGAAAGGGGAACTGTGTGACCCAGAATTATACACAAGCGAAGCCGCGGGCAAAAGCTAGTATGATGTAGTTTTACAATACTTCAGCCCTTTTTCAGGATGTGTCCCACCTCCTGTCCTGCCAAAATGCAGATGCCTACCGTATTGGTCTAACACAATAGGAATTTTGTCGATACGCAAAGAAGAAGACTTTTGCAAACTGTTTTTTTTGGCCTGACAGACTGCTCGATTTGATCTTTTTGATCATATCGTAGGCATCAATTACTTATGAGCTAAGTATTTGGGAATAAGTAGAGTAGTGAATTCGCAAACTATTATTTATTTATTTATTTAAACTTCATGTACAATAGTGGTACATAGGCGGACTTAATGCCATAAGGCATTCTCTACCAGTCAACCTTTGGGTAAAATACGACAACATTGTGATAGGGTACAAAAAATATATAAAATATATAATAAATATATATCTAAAACTATTTGTTAACGAAAAAAGTATATTTTTATACGGATACTAATACACATATACATATCAAATAAACTAATAAATACATTTAAAAAATAAATAAAAACGAGAACTTTAACAGTAATTACAATGACTTTTAATTGGTAGACGGACCTAAATAGTGGTTACGAACTTTTCTTTTAAAAATAAATTTACTTTCAGCTTTTTTAATGCCAAAGGGTAGCGCGTTCCAAAGCTTTATTGTTGAAATAACGTATGATTTGGACATAAAACCGGTGCGGTGTAAAGGGATTTGGAGGAGTAGATTTTCGGAAGCACGAAGGTTACGACTGTGAGAACTGCCCAACACATTAAAATAAGTTTTTAAATAGTCAGGAGCATACGGATCATTCATGATAGAGTACAGCATACAGAGATTATTTATTATTGGAATTATTGGAATTATTACAGAGATTATTTTATTTTTTATTATTGGGTTCACATACTTATCCTTTTTGTGGTTAGATTGTTTTTATTATTTTATTAAACAACGAAATATTAAATCACAAACAATGACACATCATTGTTTGTGATTTAATATTTCGTTGTTTTGAGGGGCCAGTAACAAATTGTTTTAATTTTATTTTACTAATTGTAACATCATCATTATTATGAGACATCCTTAATAGTAAGTACAAGAGTTTGAAAACATCAACAATTTCACTAAAATTATTAAAATTTATCCAGGCTGTTACACGGAAATTCGTGCATGAAGAAAGTGGTGGCGTTACTGCTCTCTGTGGCGCTGTAGAGGCGTGTCTCGGTCAAGGATTGAGGCGCCGAGCCCTAGGGCTCTTCAAGACAAGCTCTACCACTGCTCTACTGCATAAGATTGCTAAGGTTAGTGCTTAAGATGGCTTGTGTTTGATGTAAGATCTTATTTGGAAGAACGGCTGCGGTTTTATGATAACAAGCGCTCTTGTAATAGATGTGTTTGGAAATGCGGATATTAAATCAGCGGCCATGTTTTCATTTATGTATATTCATTCTTCAACCTGTCCAATAGTCCTATTCTGGACTTAACAATAATTGAAATTAAGATCATATGAAAAAATGAGTAGGAGTGGTCCGTTTGTTTAAATCACATCTGTCTTTCTTTGACAGTTGTACAAAATGGCGACAACAGGGCTAAGTGACAAAGTGTCGCAATTTGATTAACAATATAAATCTCCGACAGTACAACGGTTTCTTTTTTGACTACCGTGGAACGCAACTCGGCACTCGTCAAATGTCATAGTGACATTTAAAGCATGACATTTCACATCTAGAATAAAAAAAAATACGTGTGGCACTCGGGGACTGCCGCGGTAAAGCTATTGCATCATTGATTGCATAGCATTTTTTATCAACTTAATTATGCAATAAATAAAAACAATCTAAATAAAATATTTAAAAAGTACTTCCAATGAAAAGAAGTCGCAAAAAGAAACATTTTTTTATCAACTTAGACAATAAATAAAAAAATAAAAAACTAAATATAATATTTAAAAAGTACTTCCAATGAAAAGAAGTCGCAAAAAGAAAAACAAGACCTTGGGTTTGATCCAGCATAATGTCGATTGACTATCCGATTCTCTACCAAACACGCTATTAGAACATTAAAATCGGGATTGAAATAACTGACCGTATTGTGTAAACGACGTTAGACAAGCCACACCTCCGTGCCCGTCGGAGTGGGGAGCGTCATTTTTTTCTTCGTTACGGAATTTCTGGATTCGGTCCCCGCGCTCAAGGCCCGCGATAGAAGCTATGCAATAGCTTAAAAACATTACCCCGCAGCCTTTTGAATTTTATCCGACTTGTCTAGCCCACAATTCCGTTGGTTTCGTCTAATTTGGAGAATAATGGCGACTGTTGTCGTACGTTCTACCTATTTCGCTAAGTGGACCAACGGGCAAATGGACGTAACTGATAGGACAAGGATGTAAGGATCTAACAATGTTTCGAGAAGTTTCCTTTGTGTTAGTTCTAGTTCTTATTGTGAAACTGTCATCATATGAATTATTTTGCGGTGACGAATAGACAAAACCTATTGTTTTTTTTTGTGATGAGATTGTAATAAAGTCTAGAATTGAAAAGGTTGTGTACCTATATTTTTTCTGCACAGTGTTTAGTAAATTATAAAGTTTCTATTATAAAGCAAGAAAAAACAAATTAATACAGTGATATTTGTGACAATGATATCGAACTGTTAAGCCTCATATCTGACGTTATCATTAGTAACAAATAAAAAATACTAGAAAAAATTGCTTAACCCTACCATACAGCTGTACTCAGTTTTCTACTGATTACGAGTCAAAATTTCAGCGAAGTAAAATAGGGTGTTTAGAGATAAGAATTGACGCGAAAATGTAAAAGCTATCTTCGTATGACGTAGGTAATGCATTATTTAGCATTAAGCACTTCCTGGATGTGGTATTATCAGTTTGATTGGCGATCAAATTTAAAGTTTCAAATTTTTTTAAAAGAGTAACCATGGAGTTTCTTGCCGGTTCTTCTCCATAGGAAACGACCAACCCTTAACCGTGCATCTTTTCTCGACGTTTTATAAGTGCCCATGTGGGCATAGTATAAAGAGGGGAAGTACGTTATCTTCATACAAACGCATAGCGCGCGGCTTGTATGTGTGCGCCGTAGTATCTATGCGTCGCCGCACGCACACTAAACAAAATCTCGGCTCCTTTCGAGGTGCGCCAGTCGGGGCTAACACTGCACGAGGTTCGCGCGTCACGGCTTTTCGGCACCGCTAAACAAATAAAAAATGTCTGATAACCGCGGGAGAAAGTATTGCTGTGTGTTTGGGTGTCTTAATAATTCATCAATTCCAGAATTGTCTCAGTTCAAATTACCTATTGAACAGGAAAGGTAAGCTACTCACTTATTCTAGCATAATTCAATTTTTTACTTCATAATGAGATACCTACCTACTGACTTCTTTTTGTTGTATTAGCATATTAGTTTTCTATCACACAGAGGAAGTAGAATAGAATAGAATAGAATATACTTTATTGCACACCAAAATCTACGAAACAAAACTGTTTTACAAAAAGATGTTAAATCTATGGTTACAATGGCGGTTTTATCGCTAAGAAGTACCGCGAGTTATCGCGAAGTAGGTAGGTAGGTAGGTCTACTTTCCCACTAGAATGTTTGTACTTTTGATCTGTCAACTGATTTACCGCTATTGCTTTGTTTACGTTTAGTTGTGCCGATTTCTCAGTATTGTAGGTATATTAACTAAGTACCTAACTACCCACAGTTATGAAATCGTAATTAAAAATAAGTTATTGACTAATTTTAAATTATATATATACATATAAAGCAAAGTTCGAATCATAACAACAGATTTGATTATAGTCTAAGAGACAGGCAGAGAGTAGACAGACAGTTTTGAATGTTGTTTTACGGTGTTTTTTGTTTAATTATAATATTTTAGTCACTTTAAAATAAAAGTAAAAAATACAACTTCTCGACCCTTGCCAATTTATAGGTACTGAATTAAAATTTAGCTAAAAGTGACAACCCTATGACAGTAGGCAATTATATCGCGAATTGGGCCGGAGATAACCTACTTCCCCTCTATTTACTTTGATGTGGGCCTATGTAAAATAAAAATCTTTTGATTTTGATAGCTTAGCATTTAATTTAAGTACGCCAAATACAGCCTTTTGTATTGCTACGTAATATTGCTATTCTAAAGATCAAGTAGGAACATTCTTTTAAATGAAAGAAAGAAAGAAAAAATATTTAAGTAGGTATTTGTCGCAAATTACAACGAGCACATAAAAAAAAACATTAAACATGCAAGGCATAACAAACATTTACAAATACATTTATGGGATAAAATAAAAATAGCTTGCACGTCGTGACTGCGACAGGTCACCACACCACTCAGCATGATGCTGTACTATGGGAGCCCACAGCACAGCGCTGGTTTTCAGTGGTCAACCCGTGAGTAAAACGTACGGAAGTCAAAATAGCATACATAATAGAAAAGATATCAGCACCGACCATAAATCAGAATATTGTTACAAAACCTTGGCTACATCATCATCATGTTGAGATTATAACAATTTAGCAAGACGTGTACGACTGCGCGTTACCATAGCAACGACTGTTAACAGGATTTTGTTGGTCTATTTTTTTTTTTAAATTTAGATAAGCGTTTGATGGGGTATTAAGAGTTCGCACGTGATATTGGCAAAAACTTTTGTATCTCTCGTCCACAAAAGCCATTAATGAAGAGTTGAAGTTCAACTTTAGCCAAAAGGCAGTTTTTTTTACTAAATAGGCTTGTGTATGACCTGCAACGCGCCTGATGTGAAACGATGATGCAGCTTAGAAGAAACCGATACCGATTTGTTCATTGATAACACCTTAGCGTTGTTTTTTGTAGCTGCTTAACTTCCGATTAAGCTGTATTATCAATTGATGCTAATTTAATAATAATAAAGCCATTTTATTTCATATCTTCACTTTCGTTTTTGCATTACAGTATTTGTTTTTAAGTATATGCTTAAAAACTAAATTAACAAATTAAAGATTACTTAAAATAAATGTTGTGAGATATGAACCCCTGATTGGGTAAACGCCTCCTCCATCCTTTTCCATAACTCCCTGTCTCTGCCTGATTTTATCCAGTCGTCTCCTGCGACGGGTTTAATGTCATCAGCCTACCGTCTAATTTGTCGACCAACATTCCTTTTCGCCTGTGGTCGTTTCCATCGTGTAGTTTCAATGGTCCATCTTCTGTCTGGGTATTGTGAGATGTGTCCCGCCCATCTCCACTTTAGTAAGAGTGCGTAAGATGTTAATTTAACGTCCTAATATTATCAATATAAATTATAAACACCATTATACAGTTTTCTTTCATACTTTCGTCATCTCAGCTATCAACTCCTTCCTAACATATCACAATTATCATCCTGCACACAGCCAATCCATCGTTCATTTGTTTTTTTTCTACTTTTATAGCACAGTCATACTCAAAATTTTCCTCATTATATTCCTCATATACCTTTGTCACAATTGACTTTCCTCGACACAACACCAAACGCACACGAAATGTATAGTGTAATTTCCTAAATGTACATTTTCGCACATAGGTAGTACAAATAAACACTGTCCAATTTGCTCTCAGTGAGCACAGTATTAAATTAATTCAAAATGTTCACCGGCGCCGCGGCGTGGCGCTTTCATCGGGTTTCAGCGGTATTGTCCAGCTTTCAGTTAGGGTTGCCTCACTTTTCATTAGATTGTGCTAGAGCAGCGGATTCCCAACTAATTGTTGACAGAGGATCAGTATTATTTGTTTAAGTAAGAAAGAAAAGGTATGGATTTAGTAAAGACAGGACAAAACAATGAAACAAAATTAAATGAAGAGAATAGGGTAGTTTCCATGGTCAAAGTAATTACATTCTATTTAGTCCGTGTTTTAGATTATTCAAAAATAAGGGACACGTATTATTTGTAAATTAGAATAAAAATGACAAAGACATAGCCCATTAAAGTTACGTGTAACTTCACACGTAACTTTAGACGGACTGTTTTTTTTTTTGGAAACTAGCCTATTTTAACAAAATAGACATACATTAGCTGAGCAGCAATGGCAGCTTTTTTTTTAATGTCATCTTACTATTTCACCTGTGAGGTTGTCGTCTGCTTAACCAAACAATCCTGTGAATGCCTTGAGAGTAAGGCCTCCAACCAGGGTAAACGTATAACGTTGTATCTTATTACCCAGTTATTAACCGGGTTATAAAGGGCAGATGGGCAGTTGCCGTAAAATACTGGTTTTAAAGTGCATCCCGTTAGACCCTAACACAGCTTAGAAAATGCTAGGCAGATACAAATGAACACGATAAATAATAATCTTTTCGCGGATCATATGTTAATTCTTGGGATTCATTGGTTGTGGACAAATGTCTTAGAGCAGGGGTTTTTCTATTGGAATGTTGACGCCATAGGCGTGCCGTCGAATAATTTTGACTTAGTGATGATTGAGAAAATAACAAATCTAAATATTATCCACATAAGCTCATTATTTGCCACTAAAAATACATAAGGTACTCGTTATAGTCTCACTTACGTAATAATACTAAGTGCATTCGTAATACTTAGTGAACTTAGTTCATCATCATCTGCCTAGCCTTTTTCCCAACTATGTTGGGGTCGGCTTCCAGTCTAACCGGATGCTGCTGAATATCAGTATTTTACATGGAGCGACTGCCTATCTAACCTCCACAACCCAGTTAGTACTGGGTAATACGATACCTAATTGGTAAGACTGGACTGGACTACAAATGACAGCCGGGACCAACGGCTTAACGTGCTTTCCGAGGCGCGGAGGAAACTCGGTATGGAACGGGTGGTCACTCATCCACAGACCAACCTAGGCAAGCGCGGCTTAACCTAAAGATCGACCCGATCGGCTGCTATTATTTAGCAACGAGCTCCTTAGTGAACTCAGTTACTTTGAACTAAATCCAAAATGTTGTGTAACGTGCCACTAATGGCACGCGTGCCATTTGTTGCCATCCCTGTTCTAGAGCATAGACTGAAATATCTAGCAGGATTATGTCCGGGAGTTCTAATGAACTTAGCGACACGTTTGGTGTTGACACTAGACTTATAAGTACTTTATAGCAAGGCTGAGTGTGTTTTAGGATAAAAGTGGATTGGTGTTTCTGAGAAAGCAATTTATGACGTTCATAACAACGTCACGCTTGTAAACCTGAAGGGTTAATCAGAGATGTATCTAATAGTCACCTGCGTAGCCTTTTTTTTGCGGCTGGGAAATCATCAAAAAGCTTCCCCCTCTCGGCGAAGCGGGGGGGAGTGTCAGACTTGTACTGACTAAAACCCACCCATGTTCCTTCTATTGCCTTTTATGTTCCGGGGCCGCGGTATCTCTTTCGTACAACCCGCAACCCCGGCAGGCGGTGGCCCTAGCAGGCCCCTCTGCTTTGCTTACATCTCTTTAAGGCGCGCGTGGAACACCAACGCGCCGTCGACACGGCCTGTCGTCAATACACGGACGGACGATGAGCTACCCATTGCTCACCGTCCACACCGTCCGCATCTACGGTGGCCGGGAGTCGTCTCACGGCGGCCGACGCCCGTGGCCTCTCCTGCGGCGGCTGGGTTGGTTTGAGGTTCTCTCCCTCAAACGCCCGGCCACCTCCTTCGCTAGCATGACTGCTTCGCAGAAGGAGGAGACAGCTTCCCTTTCCCTCTCCCTGAACCAGGGTCGGACTCTTCCTAGCCTTTCCCCACTATTTTGGTTTCGGCTTCCAGTCTTACCGAATGCAGTTGAATATCACTATTTTACATGGAGTGACTGCCTATCTGATCTCTTTCGGCTCTTAGTTAGATACTAGTACCTAGTTTTAGAACCAAACTTTATAATATCCTAAAAATACAGCAATCAAAAATGAGAAGTACTGTCATAACAAAATCAGGTCTTCTTACATTTTAATAACAACTCATTAAGTTTCAAATATGTTACTGAAGTGTTCTTAATATTTTATTATCAAGGTTACGACGTTCTCAAAGGATGCTCAAATTTTCCTCAAATTTCTTGAAGTTTCCGAACGATTCTGAAGAGGTTATAAGGTTGTTCTTGACATTTAAGTGTCAATATTGAAGTATTAAGTAGTCCATTCAGAATTAATAAATAATTACTTGAAATTAGGAATTAAGTATTTATTGAATTTTAAATACGATTACCGTGATAACGCTTGTCTTGATGATATAAAATCTATTTAAATTTAAATAAATATTATGATTATTATCAAACACAAAGCTAGTCACTGAAACTTAATAATAATACCAGCCTATAATTGTCCCACAGTTGGGCCACAAGACCTCTTCTCATACCGACAAGGCACGAGTATTGATCGATACGCTTGCTCAAGACAGGTTAGCGCGTACAGACTTATAATATTAATTACTAGCTTTCGCCCGCGGCTTCGCCCGCGTTAATTTCGGGATAAGACAGTTCCCCTTTCCTGATTTGCAGGTACCTGCCACCTGTATTTTTTGCCCTATTGCTTATTTATTGTAATAGCAATGCTAAGTTTTCCTTTCTCCCTCATTTTTCACTATTTAAAAAAAAAAAGTCTCCAGGGTCCCAACTATCTCTGTACCAAAATTCATCAAAATCGGTTTAGCCATTTAGGCGTAAAGAGGTAACAAACAAACAAACTCACTTTCGCTTTTATAATATTAGTAAGGATTTATAAGTCCAGGTTTCCTCACGATGTTTTTCATTCACCGGTGTCTGTGATGTCTTAGATAAAATTGAGAAAGAACATAGGAATTGAAAAAGTCACATTTGGTACTTGCGTCTAATGTTGTGATGGCACAGAGGTTAAGCGCCTTGCGTCTCATGCATGAGGTTGTGGGTTCAAACTATGTATCATAACTAGCTGGCGCCCGCGTGATATCGAAAAGAAAATTATCCTTTGTGTTATTCCAGAGTATAACCTACATCTGTGCCAAATTTCATCAAGATCCGTTCAGCCGTTTTAACGTGAAAGATTAACAAACATCCATACATCCATCCTCACAAACATTTGCATTTATAATATTAGTTAATTAGTAGGACAAAGAAACCCAATAACCCAGGGTCCAAGCTACCGGTGGTATATACTATTATTTCACTAGCAATTTTTAAGTTCCATGTATAAAGGGCGTGCCTAATGCCATCAACCTGGTACAGTTATAGACACAGTGACGCTGCTACTGATAAATTCCAGATAAAGAGAAACCCAATAACCCTTTGTTCGACTAAGGAACCGAACTAAAGACCTCGTGTTCAGAACCATTGAGGGAGTAACTGAGCATCAAGTGCGCTTATTAACCGTAAAGTAAAAATATAGTACTACTATATCATCCTTAAATCTGTCCCGATTTCCAGGTCGTGGAAACAATCCATCCATCCTCACAAACATTAGCATTTATAATATTAGGAGGAAGTATGATAGAGAAACCCAATAAATCTTTGCTCGACCTCGGAAACGAACCCGAGGACTAACAGAATAAAGTTTTGAAAAAAGGGGATTCACTGGTTGATAAAAAACTTTCCTCCATTCACAACAGCTGGCAACATAGGACGTAAGTCTATCTATTTTTATTTTAATAAAGTTTTCTAATAATTCTGTGCTGAGTTAATACCGTCCTGGCGGGACTAGACTAGTTAGATTTGTTCCTGTCGAGGGAAACATGGCTGATGGCCGCAGATTGAAGTTCAGACGGAGTTCAAGCCGTTTGTTTAGTCTAGGGATGGCTGATGGATGATTTTGTGGTTGAGGATGAGGTGAATGTTCGGGAATTGTTTGTTTTGGTTTGGGTAAGTAAGAAGGGGTAAATGGGTGTTACTAAAATAGTGATGATCGATGATCGAAAGCAAGGGGAAGCGGAGACCAGAAAAACGGCACGGTTGGCGCAGTGGCTGAGCGATTGACTGTTGCGCTGCTTGTCGCGGAGTCGATTACCGCACGTAACAAGTATTTGTATGACGTACAGGTATTTGATTCGGGTCTGGCTGTTCGTGTTTCTTGTGAGTTTAAATGTTTGTAAACGCGACCACGATACAGGAGAAATTTTTAGTGTGGGACCACGTATTAAAAATAAGAAGAAACTGGCAAAGATAAGAGACCGATAACATGATGGTTTAAGTTGAAAAGTGTACTATTTTATACTGATCCCATATAACTTGCGATATCCATTTGAGTCGTAATATAGATATTTCTTACAAATAGTATCTTCCACCAACTATTAAAAACGAATAAAACCGTCTACTTCAGCTAGTTTATCTGATTTCAAAGTCTTTGATTTCGTTTAGCCCTCCTCCCTGATTTTATTCCCGTTGTAATGTCAATTTGGGAGAGAATTTCGTAATTGGCTGAAACAAATTAGGCTCGATTTGGCCTTGGGCTGGTTTATTTAGGAAAGGGAAAACATTGCGTTCTCTCATTTTTACTTTTACTTGTAACAGTTTGTTTTGATTGTGGATATACGCAAGGAAATTGCTGTTTTACCTCATTCTGTATATTTACCTTGTCATTGTTACCATAGTAGAATAGTTTTGCTAGTCAACTGCAGAACTTCTCCATCATCATTTCCCTCCACGCTAGGGATCGCCAACTATGTTGCGGTCAGTTTGCAGTCTTACCGGATGCAGCTGAATACCAGTATTTTACATGAAGCGACTGCCCTGTTGTTAATAGTTTTAGGTCATTAATGACTTATGCCCCGTTCCAATAAACAAAAACGACTCGTTTTGCTTACCGATAGTTATATTTTGACATAAGTCTCCATCTGACCTCTACAATGACACTCGTTGCTAAGACTGGTTGTTAGACTTTCGGGTCTCTGACTACCTGTATCGACTGTCAAAGATCTACAATTGACAGCCGGGGCCAACGGATTAACGTGCTTTTCGACACACGGTTGAATTTCGTTATATATGGATTACCAATCCACCGAACAACCTAGGCAAGCACCTCTTAACCAAATCGACCCAAACGGCTGTTTTATATAGCTACTAGCTTTTGCCCGCGGCTTTGCTCGCGTTTAATTCGGGGTAACACAGTTCTCCTTTCCTGATTTACAGGTACCTGCTACCTGTAGTTTTTGTTCCTTGCGCCTTATTTATTGTAAGATCAATGCTAAGTTTTCCCTTTTCTTCCCTATTTGTCCCTCATATCTCAATCTTTTTAAAAATAAAATAGCCTATGTCCGTCTCCAGGGTCCCAACTATCTCTACGAAAATTCATCAAAATCGGTTTAGCCATTTAGGCGTGAAAACGTAACAAACACTCACTTTTGTTTTTATAATATTAGTAAGGATTATAGAATCGTTTTAGAAAATAGCCTTTTCTAAATTTTCTTACATAACGCGGTTTGGGTGCGAAATGGATATTTAAATAGCTCTCAACTTCTAGCAAACTCAGTTAGAGGTCGGCGGCATTTGCCTTCGTCACGTATCTTTATATGAGACGACTAGCTTCTGCCCGCGACTTCGTCCGCGGAATATTTTTTGTTTTAACATAAGATTACACTCGATTGATATTACTGTATTTAATTTTATTAGTAAAATATTTTTTGGAATCAGATCAGTAACTTCAAAGATTACCGAAGTTCTCTTTTCTGCTCAAGGTAACTTAACCCTTAGTCGCCTTTTACTTATTTTATTTATTTAAGTTAGGTATCTATTTAATTTGAAGCCTCTCTATATACAATGTTTGAGGTTGTTTTATTTTCCGGTAACAGAATAATCTGCTTTTCGGATGATACCACTCTTGATAGACCAACATATAATTGCCACGGGCCCGCGACGTCCTCACATTTTGGCTAGCGAGGCGCTGTGAGCGCTCGGAGCTAGATTCTCTAGCGCGTGCTTGCGAAATAATTATATTCTCTATTTCTCGAGAGGCGCTGCTCATTTTCAGGGGCAGATTCTTTCGTACGGCGTACTCGAGCGGCTCTTGTCTGTGATGTCTGCCGGGACAGTTGAGATTTCCTTTTAGGCATGCTCTCAACAAACTACGCACAGACTTGAAGACAATTATGAACAAAGGGAGAGCGACTCGAACACCGTCCGCCTTTACAAAACAAAACAATCGTAATATCGAATAACTCGTATCGATTATTACGATAGAACGAAGTACGAAACTACGAACATACAAAACAAACGTACAACGAAATTACGATATTTTCGATTATGAGGTATCTATCAACAACAACAACCATACGAACGAAACAATAAGCAACTGACATGTAATATTTAGAGGAGCTCGTGGCTTAATAATAGCAGCCGCTCGGGTCGATCTTTAGGTTAAGCCGCGCTTGCCTAAGTTGGTCTGTGGATAAGTGACCACCCGTTACATACCGAGTTTCCTCCGTACCTCGGAAAGCACGTTAAGCCGTTGGTCCCGGCTGCCATTTGTAGATCTTTGACAGTCGTTACAGGTAGTCAGTGTTCCAAAAGTCTGACAATGACAACCAGTCTTACCAAGGGGTATCGTATTACCCAGTATTAACTGATTGTGGAGGTCAGATAGGCAGTCGCTCCATGTAAAATACTGATATTCAGCTGCATCCGGTTAGACTGGAAGCCGACCGGCCGACCCCAACATGGCCAACATAGTTGGGAAAAGGCTAGGCAGATGATGTAATATTTAGAATTCCAACTAATGACAACGTGGGCTTATTAATTCGAGAGGGTCATCAATCCACGGAAAGTCTTAACACCGCGATTCAGAAAAATGACGTAATTGCAGAACGCTATCTATGGGCAAATAGGTAAAACGTCTGCACAATGAAAGATATGCTAGGGGCATTTTGCGTTTTTATTAATTTTATAATATATTATCTCCGAAACTGTATGACCAATTGATATACTGTAAATGGCAAATCTTATCTGTATGATGTTCTTGTGATACTAAAATAATTTATTGTCATAAGAATTAATATTTTGTTGCTCAAATAATCAACCAAACGTAAGTATGCCGAAAAAATTTTTTTTTAATGCAATAAAAGAAGTATAAAAGACAAAATATGAAAGATAGAGATATGGTATTGAGGACTTTTTTGTAGAAATAATTAAGACGAACCAGGTAGCCATACATTGTTTTTAATTTTAAGCAACTGTTTAGGCAGCGCGCGCAAATAATTCTGTTTCATGAGGTATTTTTTTCCGACTTGCTAGACAAAAGTTGTGATAGCTCGGTTAATATACATGTTATAGAAACAATTTATAGCCTATAGCACTCAGGAATAATGTAGCTTTCTACCAGAGAAGAAAATTTTAGAATTGGATTATGAGTTCCAGAGATTACCCCCTACATACAAACTTACAAACTTACAAACTTACAAATTTTACCTCTTTATAATATTATTAGTAATTAGTAATTAGTAATTAGTATATTAGTATATTAGTATTAGTATTAGTATAGTATAGAAAACTAGCTTGCGAAAAAGAAATGCTTTTAAAAAGTTTTTCGGATTACTCCTAGCTTTGATTACTTATATGGCACTGTTATTTTATGTTAAAATAAGCTTTTAGCAGTATTGTTTCGGGGCTGCGGGTTGTTCGAAAGTGATAGCGCGGCCTTTTTTTTATTTTGGGTTGGGAAATCATCAAATAACTTCCCCCGCTCTGGGCGGAGCGGGGGGGCGTGTCAGACTTTTACTGACTAAAACCCACCCATATTCCTTCTATTGCCCTTTATGTTCCGGGGCCGCGGTATCTCTTTCGAACAACCCGCAACCCCGGCAGGCGGAGGCTCTGGCAAGCCCCGCTGCTTTGCTGACATCTCTTTGAGGCGCGCGTGAAACACGAACGCGCCGTCGACACGGCCTGTCGTCAATAGACGGACGGATGGTGAGCTACCCAGTCCTCACCGTCCACAGGCCCACATCTACGGTGGCCGGGAGTCGTTTCGCGGCGCCCGGCGCCCGGGGCGTCTCCCGCGGCGGCTGGGTTGGTTTGAGGTTCTCTCCCTCAAACGCCCGGCCACCTCCTTTGCTAGCATTACTGCTTCGCAGAAGGACGTGACCGCTTCCCATTCCCTCTCGCTCCGGACCATGGACTGAACCAGAGCCGGACGCGAGAGATCGCCGCCGCCGATCGCCTCTACGAGGGCAGGGCGGTGCTCCGCCCAAGCTGGGCAGACCGCCACTGTGTGCTCCACCGTGTCCTCCGGGCGATCGTCACAATGGTGCCACCCGGGCGTTTCCCCCCGCCCGATTATGTGCAGGAACTTCCCGAAACTTGCAGGAACCTCCCGAAACTATAGCGCGGCCTCAGAATGCAAATGGCAAAACAAGACACAAGAAACAGGACGGGTTTACTCAGTAAAATAATGACACTCCCTTCCGCTCCGCCCAAATAGGAAGAAGTTATATAATAGTTTCCCATCCGAAAAAGAAGCAGTATTTTTGACGAAATAAATCATCTTCAAGCCTAAATGGCAAAAAGGATTTTGATGAATTTTGGTACAGAGATAGTCGAGACCCTGGAGACGGACATATGCTTTTTTTTTAAGTGAGGGAGAAAGAGCTGGTAACTGCAAATCAGGAAAGCCGCGGGCAAAAGCTAGTTAAACATATTTGGCGAAACCTGAATGTACTATTAAATACACGTACAACTCAGCCTTCAGAGATTACAAGGTGATGTTATTTTACGTCATTAGCGTGTTAGTACTAGTAGTATTCATTAAGTATTAGTACTAGTAGTATTCATTAGGTATTGGTAGCCAGTTAGACTACGATAGTTTGTCCCAGTTTATTCACTATCAATCATTACGTAGCCTTCCGTTTTAGTCTCTTATCAACAGTTTCAATGTCATGCATACAAATGTAAGTCAAACATTTTTCGGAACAAAGACAATTTGATTGACATGGACTGGGTGACTCTTTTTGCTTAAAAGGGCCGGTTAAATGTTTACGAAAAAATTGTGCAGTGGTTTGATCTTTTTATAACTTTTTTTGGAAAATTAGCCTGTTGTTTATTTCAGTCTTCTCAGTTAAGTGTGATATTTAGGGAATCGTCGGGAAGGCAGGATATAGAAATCGTAATAAAACTGATAGTCACCTTACAGCTGTATTCGGACTGACACTTCGGTACATACCATGGTCGCATTTTAACAGTTACCCACATCTAGATAATAATTAGGGAGAATTATAATTTAAGTATACCCACATACAATCACGTTAAGGCGATTAAGGTATGATGGTTACTCACACAAATTCTTGTCGAGTATTTATTTTCTATTGTTACTAAAAGTTAAAAGAAAAAATATGTATTGTAGAAGATAATTCATAAATTACCACCGTTGACATTGGGCATCCCGCGAGCTTCTTCTACTATCATCATCTGCCTAGCTTGTTCCCAATTACGTTGGAGTCAGCTTCCAGTCTAACCCAATGCCGCTGAATACCAGTATTTTACATGGAGCGACTGCCTATCTGACCTCCACAACCCCTTGGTAAGACTTGTTGTCAGACTTTCGGAACACTGACTATTTATTTCTTTTACTAATAAATAAAAGAATCACGTACTTAAATTAGACTAGTAATCACGGAGTCATGTAAAACATAACTATCATCATACATTATTGGAATACCTATCCATCTGTATATCTTTAAAGCAGAACAACTCAAAGCAGAACAATTCTGCTAAAATGAAGCTGACATTATTGGACATAGCAATATTGGCACCACAATATTATTTGCACGTAACTTCACGAGATTCCAGTTAAACCGATGAGCGCGTTGCGGTGAACTCGGTTCAGTTCGCTTCGTCTCCGCGGATATTAAATATTAACTGGGATAGATCGACTAGAAGTTCTAGTGGTATTGGCATATTTGGTAAAGCTGTTGGTACATGTTAATGTTCTGTACTTAATAATAGGCAGTTTAAGAGGTAATGATGACGTGAAATAAACACTAATGATCATTTATCTAACTCCTCCGTATGCTGTTGATCATCTCTCAATCAAAGACCTTTCACAATCGTTGCAGGCAGTCACTGGCTCCAAAGCCTGACTAACAGTCTTAACAAAGGGTATAAGGGGTACCTTATACTAACTGGGTTGTGGAGGTTAGGTCAGCATTCACTCCATGTTAACTGCATCCGCTGCAGCTCATACCACAGTTTTTTAAACGTTGCCCCGCACTAGGATTTCTCCTGTATTGTGGGCGCGTTTGCAAACATTTAAACTCACATACACAAACAGCCAGACGACCCGAAACAACTATATGCAGGTCATACAAATAATTGTTCCGTGCGGGAATCGAACCCGCGACACGCAGCGTTGCAGTCGATCGCTCAGCTACTGCGCTAACCGTGTCATCAAAACAGTTACATAATAACATCGTCTACCATTACTCTTGCTAAACGGTGGTACATACCACCATTGTACATGATTACGGTACTTTTAATATTTTCTATACATTTTATCTAGTACATTGAACATACACTGACGGACCCCTTCGATTTGCTGAAATCACTTTAATGCGCAAGTGGAACGCGACGTCGAAGCGGCCTCCCGTAACTAGACGGATTCACGGTGAGCTACCCATTGCCCACCGTCTACAGAGCCGCACGTTTGGTGTTCGGAAGCGTCTCCCACTTCGTCTCTCTCTCAAACTTCCCGCCAACTTCTTCGCCAACATAAGTGCTTTTCTGATGGAGGTGACCGCTTCCCGTTCCTTCTCGCTCCGGATAATGGATTGAACCAGGACGGGACGCGAGATGTCGTCGCCGTCGTTACATACACGCAACCACATTCGTAGTCTGTCACACCGAGCACGAGACCAATTGGCAAGATTGGTTTTCACGTTCGGCTTTTAACTACCAAAAAAAGGTAAAGGCAAAATGTACGTTGTTGCCTAGTCTTACTGTACAATTTGCTGATTGACTCTAAAATGTTTATTGTACTATTTAGTAGCTGTATGATTTAAGGTACCTGCTTATGCTAAGCAGATTAAATAATAGGATTTCGTCCGCTTAGTATAAGCAGGTTACCGTAATCTCCAACTAATGCGTAACCACAAAACTAATACCTAGTAGTTTCCTGATTACGCGTTTATACGGTGGCGTGGTTACGGGATTATGTTAATATCCGACGAAAGGACGAGACAGTTGGCACTGTGATTGAGCGATTGGCTCCGGCGCCGCGAGTCGCGGTAGGATTCCTGCATGGAAAGAGTATTTGTATGCCCTACAATTAGTTGTTATGTTCTGACTGCGTGTGTGAGTTTAAATGTTTGAAAACACACCTACGAGGTTACAAGGGAAATTCTTATTGTGAAAAACGTTTAAATATTATATATACATAATCATATATTATAAAACATGAATTCTTGATTTCTGTAATGTCAAGGTACCTCTTTGCCAGTCGTTTAAAGAGTAATAGATGTTATACATCTGCATGTATGGCTTTTGGGAGTAACGTAGCAATGAATAATTAACTAGCTTTAGCTCTGCAGCTTCACCCGCGTGGAGGTCATAAGTTGTCCCATGGGATCCGGGTCATGATCTACTTGAGTGCAAAAGGGTCTTGGTCCAACGAAATTGAAATATATCTCAAATTAATGCTTCTTATTATTAAGATCTTCAATTCGTATTGCGACAACTACCTCAGTGACCTCAGAGACTTTTGAAATGTTGTTCTTTTTTGTAATTTGTTGGAGGTTGACTACAACAGTCATTTGTTTTTAAAGTGGATCATATTGAAAATTATCCAACATACGACTGAATGTCTCGAAGAAGGAGACTGATTGTAGTATAAATATACATTAAGAAAACAAAAACGGGCTGTCTAGAGCTTATGGTACGGAACCTCCTTGTCAAACAAGATTTATTTTAAATTATAAGTCAAAATCTTTGATAAATGCAACATATTTTAAGTATCCTTATTTCTTTTAATTGGCAATTTAGGAAATGTTTTGATTTTTATTTCGATTATTGATTTATATACATGTAAGTTTACATTTTTAAATATTAAAAAAAATGATTTATTAATAAGTTACTCTAAATAACAGTTACACACCACACAAACGAGGCACATTAAAAAAGGAAAAAGAAACATTAGAAAGCAAAAATACAGCACAAAAATGAGAAATTAGACATTTTGAATTGAATTCGCATTAGTAGAGCCGCATAGTCACCCAGTCGCGATTCGATAAAATCAACAGACAGACAACAAGTTACTTTCGAATTCTAATATCAATTATTAAAGGTTTGATACAGAAAGCGGTACTCATGGACACGCTCGTTAGGAGGTTCCTCTCTCTAGAGCCCTGACTGGTAGCTTGGACCCGGTTTCCGATACGGGTATCCTAAATATTTTTTAGTGTTTGAAACGTTTTTTGTTTCCTTTTTTTTTAATGGAAAAAAATGCTTATAATTAAATGAAAGAAATATTATTCATAAAAATGTGTTTTATTAGCCAAGATGTTATCCATAATTATGTTGACATAAGGAGCGTACCTTTTGATTACTATTTACTGTTATTAAATAAAACTCAATGTATCTATTTACTACAGAAAAATACGAGAATACAATCATAAAAGAAATATGTATTTGTAAACAGTCGTAAACCATTCTTTAGTACGTTTTATCGGGTACAATATTGAGATACTTTATAGTTTCTAGCACATTAAGTAGTTTTGGAGAGGATTTTCGTACCAATATTGAATTCTAAGTATCTCATCGGATTAAAGTTGAGTCCAGACTTACCGATTGTAACTATGAGCAAAGTTGTGCAACATTATAATGTTCGGGAAATTGATCGTGCGAAGTTCAAGTTTAAGCTTAGGTCGATATTTGAACAATTTCCGAACGATCAGATAGAATTATTAATTGCTACAATAACTCGACCGTAAAGTTTGGCGTACCGCAGATATCGATTGCATACAGATGATCGATTTAAATGTGAATTTGAGAGGTTTTGTGATCAACAATTTGAATGTAATTTTGATTAATGGCTATAAATAAAATGCCCAAAGAGTTTTCCGATTGGCAAAAATTATGAACTTCCAAAAACTATGGTATTAAAATCCATAGTGGAACGATTTACAAAAACACAAAACTTGAGAGGTGTCAAGGGACACCCGAAAACCTGTATAAGTATACTCAACAAAAATAATCGTCGCGACGCCACACTGTTAAATGCGAAATAGAAAGACGAAACGAAAATAACTGGCTTGCTTTCTATGAGAAAGAGACAGCCAGAGAAACTATAGCAAAAAGTGTCGTTACAACTTTTGGTCTTAAGCAAAAGGTGTCGTTACTTTTGGTCTTAATTTTTTTCCGTCTAGCCCCCTTTCGCAACGCGCGATAAGGAACTTCGTTCCAAAAATCGTTGTAATATTATAAGAAATGCCTTCCGCAATAGAAGATTATTATAAAGTAGGTAGATCTTTTCATCGACGCAGTCGATTTTCATGTACAAGTGAAACTATTAGATAAGAAGATAACATCCATAGGTAAAGTATGTAGTTAGAACACCAACAAAACAAAACCCAGACTTTATAATAGCCATAATAATTTCCCAGCAAAGAAAAACTCACTATATCTCTTCACGATCCCTCTGTTTTACCGGCGCCTAATCAATACGGTTCACCGCCGAAGTCGATACACAAACAGCGTAACGTCAAAGGCACACAGCTGGAGTAACGTACGCTATTTGCACAGGTACGCGATGAAATGAGGTCTCCGAGAGAACGGGAAAGTAAATAACGATAGGGAAAATGGGTTTTACAGCCTTCGGTGTAATTGCGTGCTGGGCAAAACGGTTGTAAAAAAAGGAGGGAGGAAACAACACAGGCAACAGTTTTTTTTAAGTAATGAATCACGAACACATTTATAAAGCTTTATTATTTTTTATAACGTTGTTTTTGTTAGTTTGTTACGTCTTCACGCCTAAATGGCCAAACCGATTTTGATGAATTTTGGTACAGTGATAGTTGGAAACCTGGAGACGGATATAGGCTAAAAAAAAGTGAATTGCATTTATGTATCTTGATATAGGTATATAATAATAAACATTTCTATAATATTTTTCTTTGTATACATATTTTTTACCGGTTGCTTGTGAAAGTGCGAAAATTGCAGGACATGTACCTACAGTGATGAGGATATTTTGATTTCCGTGTTGTTTTTAAAATATGATGAAAATATGAAAAGGTATATTCGAGAAGCTTCTACTGGTGTAAAGGGTACTCATATGTATGACTTTCCCTAAGCTGTCGATCGTGAGAGATTCACGAATTTGGTGATTAACAAGACAATATTTGGGTGTGATAAACTGTTGAGCCTTGCTACATATTCAATGGTATAATTTAGCAAAATTATTTTACTTCTATCTAATAAACATGCATGCACACGGTTGGTAGCTGTGGCTGAGCGGCTGACTGCTGCGCTACGTGTCGCGGGTTCAGTACCCGCACGAAACAAATATTTGTATGGTCTACGGGTAGTTGTTTCGGGCCTGGCTGTTTGTGTACGTGAGTTTAAATGTTTGTTAACGCGCCCACGATACAGGAATTTTTTTACACATTGACATTACATTTTTACGCAAATTATAATAAGTTTGTGTAGTTCCGTAATGAAACCTTTTCAAAGTCGGTACGACGTCAAGTTTTCACAGAAACTCAGTAGTTTCATAATGTTCATTCGAAGAAATAGGAAGTTTCTGAATTCCTTGCGTAAAGTTGAAGGAAAGTTTTAATAAGGAGATACGCGAGTTTGTTTGTGTGACAGCAACAAGCAAAATCAGTATTTATTTATTTAACACTTCAAGCACAAAGTACAGAGGCGGACTTAATGCCATAGGCATTCTTTACCAGTCATCCTTTGGGTGGCGCAGAGACGAACAGTGTTAAGTGTAACTGAAAATAAATGATTAGGTACACAGATTCCATTTCCTATTAATAATATAAATGCTAATATTTGTGAGGATGGATGGCTGGAAGTATGGATGTTTGTTACTCTTTCACGTCAAAACAGCTGAATGGATCCTGATGAAATTCTGTTTATTCAGTCTGGAATAACACATAGGATACTTTTTTAAACATATATTCATAAAGATAAATTGTATATTCTATCAGCATGTGAGTAAAACCGCGAGGCGCAGCTAGTATACTCTTCAGCCTTTGGGGATTTCAGGCATTTTAACTGACTCCAACAAACGGAGGAGGTTCTCAATTCGTCTGTTTTTTTTTGTATGTTTGTTACTCAATGTCTCCGTTGATTGTGGGCCGATTTTCGTAATTCTTTTTATAATCGAAAGGGTCCGAAAAGATCCTATATGAATTTTATCTATTGTATATTACTTGAATAATTTATGAGTTATCTTCTATAATACATATTTTTTTCCAATGTATATCGACGATATGCTGCTAGGAGTTCGTGGCTAAATAATAGTAGCCGCTCGGGTCGATCTTTAGGTTAAGCCGCGCTTGCCTAGGTTGGTCTGTGGATGGGTGACCACCCGTTACATACCGAGTTTCCTCCGTGCCTCGGAAAGCACGTTAAGCCGTTGGTCCCGGCTGTCAATTGTAGATCTTTGACAGTCGTTACAGGTAGTCAGTGTCCCGAAAATCTGACAACCAGTCTTACCAAGGGGTATCGTATTACCCAGTACTAACTGGGTTGTGGAGGTCAGATAGGCAGTCGCTCCATGTAAAATACTGATATTCAGCTGCATCCGGTTAGACTGGAAGCCGACCCCAACATAGTTGGGAAAAGGCTAGGCAGATGATGATCGTCGATATGCTAATATCTCTTAGTAACAATAAAAAATGAATAGGTACTCGATAAAAATTTATGTAAACATCAACTTAAAAGGCTGAAATTTATTAAAATATTTAAGATTTTTGTTTTTATTACATTTTACGCATCAATGCGTGAAGTCCTACCAAAATTAATATCGTACCTACCGTAGTCTGTGGTAAAGAGAATTAAGTTTAATTAAGGTCTCATTACCGCTTGCTGTCATGTTTGTGGTAAGCTTTGACTGTGACCACAACCGCCACTTTAATCAGGACGATGTGCAGCATAGGAATATTTGAGCTAAGGACGAATTATCTGAGGATGTTGTTTGTCACATGAAAATGTATGTTTAAATTTTATTTATTTAAATATATATGTACACACATTAGACAAGACAGGAAAAAAACCTAATAAAATTTGAGTATAAAGGTACTGCTTATTTCTTATGAAATTTCTGCTAGCAGACCTTCGAAAGCGTGTGAGAGAGTACGAGAAAAATAGTTGTGTGTGCTTTAAACTATTATAAACTTACACATTTAAGTAACTCTTAACAAATACTTCAATCCTTACTAATATTATAAAAGCGAAAGTGAGTTCGTTTGTTTGTTACGTCTTCACGCCTAAATGGCTAAACCGATTTTGATGAATTTTGGTACAAAGATAGTTAAGACCCTGGAGACGGACATAGGCTATTTTTTAAAGTGAGAAATGAGGGAGAAAGATGGAAGTAAAGGGAAAACTTAGCTTTGCCATTACAATCAATAAGGCGCAAGGGCAAAAACTACAGGTCGCAGGCACCTGCAAATCAGGAAAGTGGAACTGTGTTACCCCAAATTTAACGCGAGCGAAGCCGCGGGCAAAAGCTAGTTAATATAAATAATGCTTAATATATATACTTAATGTGTGCTGTGTATTCGGGATTTCTTTTAGTTAGATTATATTTTTATTGAATGTATTACATATTATTGTCATGATCCGGCTACAACTAAACTAATGTCTTTATTTGATCATGACAAAATTGAGATAAAAATATATATAAAAAAATATTTGAGGTAGGGAGCTGTCATAATTTATTCCTTTTTTGGGATCAAATACATGAACTTTGAAATCTGTCACCGTAATATTGCTCATTCTATCAATACGAAAAGCGTTTAAACTATGATACTAATAATCTCTAGTCGTCGAAGCGTGAATAACTCTCCATGTATACTATCCCGTCCCCACCGACATCAACACAATAGATGGAATAACAAACTGCTAACAAGCGACTATCTGTGTGTCGCCACAGAATAGCGACCGACTGTACTTATGCTTATGTTTCGTGCAATCGTCCATAGAGTTGGAAGTAGAAGGCTAAGTACGAAGGACGTGAGTAAATGACATGTGTTACGCAAAAATGTAACGTTCTACCAACATAAATGTAATGTGCTACGAACGTAAGTTTTATGTGCTACGAACGTAAGTTTTATGTGCTACGAACGTAAGTTTTATGTGCTACGAAAATATCGTAGTTACCCCAAACTAGGAATTTCTCCTGTATCGTGGGTGCGTTTACGTACATTTAAACTCACATTCACAAATAGCCAGATCCGGAACAACTACCTGCAGGTTATACAAATATTTGTTCCGTGCGGGGATCGAACCCGTCACAGCGCAGCAGTCAAACGCTCAGTCTCTTCGCCAATATGGTAGTTTCCAGGGTCAAAGTAATTACTTTCTATTTAGTCCGTCTTTTAGGTTATTCAGAAATAAGGCACACGTATTTTTTATTTTTAAATTAGACCAAAAATAACAAAGATTTAGCCCATTAAAGTTACGTGTGACGTCACGCCTTGCTGCATTTTTTCGCAACGAGTGATGTCAATCTAAAAGATGTTTTTTTTTTTGGAAACTAGCTTATTGTGCCGTAAAGTTTAGTCAAAACTATTACGAATATAGACCATAAATGTCGCAGCCATACTTAATTCGAGTTCTCTTTAAGAAAAAAATATCAGTTGTTTGGACTTAGTCACTATAAAAGCGTTACAGCATCGAGATAAGTATCCAATTTATACAAGAGTATAGGGTAAGAAGGGTAACAGGTCTATTCAAAAACGCTACTAAAAGTTGATAAATGATATGCGACTGTAAATATATGCATCTTTTGACGTTTAATTACATGGTAACTTTATCTCTAAGCCCTTAAATTGTCGGGTAGATTCGACAGTGTCCGTGTTAATCAACCGCATTGGTTCAGAATAGGTTTACTGTGTGTCCCCTACACGTACACAGTATCTCTGCGTATCGATTTTTCGTAACACACAGCGTGCGGGTGACGTGCACTATACGTTGCGAAAGTGTTACTTGTTTGTTCCTATTGTATCAGGCGGCACTCGGGCGTGTTTAATTAAATTTTGTACTGTTCGCGTTTAGGTATTGGAGCTGTTTTAATCTGTGTGTAAACTAGAGACATTTCGCTGTTTAAAGGAATCTTATTCAAAAGTAGGTATGGAATTAAAAGGCAATTTACGCAGACCCCAAATACCTTGGGAAAAGTGTAGGGGAAAGGTATTCTTTTTCAGAAAATCCCATGACATAAATTCATCTAAAATGAAATACAAAGATAAGCTTATGCATTTTACCACGTTCTTAGGTATATAACACTGAACGCTATATCCTTACCAATATTATAAAAGCGAAAGTGAGTTTGTTTGTTGCGGCTTCACGCCTAAATAGCTAAACCGATTTTGATGAATTTTGGTACAGAGATAGTTGGGACCCTGGAGATGGACATAGGTATAATTTGTTTTAAAAACAAGGGAGATAAAGGGGGAAAAAGGGAAGTTAAGGGGAGAGAAAGATATTTTTTTTCAATCATCACGCGAGTTAAAATTAGCGTTAGCCCAAAATAACTATGCCACGCAGACGAAGTCGCGGGCGGAAGCTAGTACATTATAAAGTCTTTGAATGTCGTTCAAGAGCACCGTGAGTACTACGCACTTGACCTTTTCAAGGACAAGCCAATGAGAATGGTGTATGTTCTTCTAGTTTTCTAGGATGAACTCTCAATGTTTCGACTCGTTTCGTAAGGCTATGCGAATAAAACACCTTGGTTTTCATACTTTCACAACCATTACTATGCTGTTTTCATTATTCTTAATTAAAAACTAAACACATACTGAACATAGAAAATACCCTAGTTTAAGAGACTGAGTTAAATCTATTGTGTAGCAGCCGTAGATTTCTGTAGCATGTAATATAAAAATTATATTCCAAAATTGATAACTTTAAAGTACAATCTGTATATTTTTGGGAAATAAAAATACATTTATATTTATTTAAAAATTGTATGTGTGGAAGGAAGTATATTCTTATATTGTTTTTAGTCTAGATTGGCTTATGTTTTTATGTATTATTTTTTTACTCTTTTTTACGCTTTGTGTCTACATCTCTTTTATTTAAGTATTCTGCTTTCGCAGGTATGCTGGAAGAGATTTCTGTCGAAATAAGCATTACCTTTGTACCTATTTTCTGTTCCTGTCTTTTATTTTTCTGCATTCAGTGTGTATGTACATAAATCGTTAAATAAATAAAAGTTGAAAATCCACTTACTTTCTATCATATAAGACAAAAGAGTATAAAAAGATTGCCAAGGTTTTATGGATTACAATTTACTTTCATGGCACAAGTTCAAGAGTTTGACGATCGCATAGCAACAGGTTGGTCCCACATTGTCGACATTATAGCCTTTTTGTTCACAAATTAACTAACTTATAGTTCAATTTCCACAATCAGCAGACCTGATGTTTATTACATTTTCTATATAAACTGCTTTAGCAGTAATTCTTTCAGGATTTAATCAACTTTTTAATGTGGTTCCTCGAGAGGTCATAGACCGTTAGAGTCGTACCTGATTAATTAAAAACTCAATTCAAATGTTGATTAAAATATATGGATTTACTGAATTATAATCATTTATATCATCAATTCAACCCTCTGATATCTTTTGACCCCCTTATGTAATTTTTTCAAGAAGTGGACATTTATTGGTGCACTATATACCTACGTGCAGGGTTGTATTGATGGTTTTAATTCTTATAACTCTGTAAAGCCATATCTGTTACAGTCGCAATTTATATTTTTATCAACGTACAACCTGACAATGACCTGCAATTAAATCCTGCAAATAATTTCAACTCGATTCCTCCACACGTTTCCGAGAAAAAGGGTCATGACAGACAGACGGACAACAAAGTGATGCAATAAGGGTTACGTTTTACCTTTTGAGATACGAAACCCTAAAAAGTCATGTTGACTTTTGTCTTTCCCAGACTCAAAAGGAATAGCAATTTATTTACTTCGTTTTTCAGTCGATTTAACAAGCCGTCAACGCAAACGTATGCGCTCACTCGCAGCGAAATATCGAAGGTATAAATTATATTGTGGCACGGAATATATTTTAAATATTTTACAGTCTAGAATGTTCTCTGGAGATGGTAACAGAGACATGCTATCGGTTTCTTTGCGATGCGGTAGGTACAGCTGTTTTTGCGTGGTAATACTTTCATTATGAAAATCAGATTACTGGCACTACCATAAAAAACTACTATCAAAGGCGCAGTCAATTATAAATTGTCGTTGAGCTCCTTGGGTTATGAGTCGAGCTACACGATAACTGACAAATGCTTGCACTGACTGGACAGGTCCACTCAATCTGTGTGGTGTTTCTTAAGACCAAGTTTCGTAAGACCATTTTAGACACTAATCTGCATAGTTCTCATGTAAGTTGACCAAGATTTTTGTCTGAACCATAAAAGAGACTCTGAGTTTCTTCCGGCTGTTTCTTCTCAGAGTAGTTGGGTACGAAACACCGGCCTCATCTTGTTATTTAAAAGACGTGTAAAAGTGTCTGTGAAAACTTACTTGCAAAATAAACAGCAGTAAGGTTACTATGACATCTTATAGCAGTTCTTATTCCTGTGTGAGAAAGAGATGGTGCTAGACACCCTGTATAGCTCTGTCTCTTTCCCTCACTAGAATAAGTTCTGCTTTAAGACGTCATGGTAGGGTAGCAGTTATCATTTATCAATTGTTATAACACATGCATTTGTGCTCTTTGCTGTGTTTATTTGAACACCTCTTAGATTTTAAAGACGTGTAACATCCACCAATTCGCATTGGACTCGTCTGATGGATTATGACTCTGTTTTTTTCACAGACAGGTGGGCTGTCTCCCAACACTCCCAACAGTGAGAATCCTACTAATATTATAAATGCGAAAGTTTGTGAGGATGGATGGATGTTTGTTACTATTTCACGTCAAAACGGCTGAACGGATCTTGATGAAATTTGGCACAGAGGTAGATTATAGTCTGGAATAACACACATGATAACTTTTTTTTCGATATCACGCGGGCGAAGCCGCGGGTCCCAGCTAGTATGCTATAATTATGATCAGTTATCTGTTGGTACGTAGCGTTGTAATCGGATTCTAAAAGGTTTTGAGTGACTTTATATGTTCGAAACAAAAAATTGATGAACGTAAAAATGTTCATCCATCACGTTATAATTTTTGTGACGTGTGGAAAATGTGTCGTTCCATCTTCATATTTAATTTTACGTGTCGCGTTCGACGTCGAGTTTATGAAAGTGCTCGTGTGTGTAATACAGTTTTCAGGTCGGCTCATTCGATTCAGCAGAATTTTGTTGAATGAAGCCGACTTGATGTAATAATATGTGTCTTTCATTTCGTTCGTCCCGATCAGCAAACCTCGTTCGGTATGTAACATTGCTGAATCATATTCTGTTTGACATCTGTAGGCCATACAAATATTTGTTCCGTGCAGGGATCGGACCCGCGACACGCAGCGCAGCAGTCAATCGCTCAGCCACTGCCCCAAACGTGCTGTCAAAACAATATTAGTGTAGATCTTAAAATTTTGACTGCTTCGTTAGTCTTGTGGTCGCAATTACTGATGATGATCGGTGCCCGTTTCCAGTTAACTTTTATTGAGTTTTTTCATCAAGAATTTCTCTATTTGTGCCCGGTTAACAGCAATATCCTTGCTCACTGTTACATGGGACCTAAACGAACGAACGGAAATGTGGGTTCACTAATGGGTACCCCTCTGACTAACTCTTTGTCGATTACAGGCGTGATGATGTTTATTATTCGAATCATGAAACTACGTACTCGGTATGGCACCTAAAATATACCATGTCCGGTCATGGACTAGCGATATTTATGTAACGAGTGTTTTAATATACTATTACGAAACACACTTGGGTCTAATTTACTTTAATCCGCTTTTTGGCAGCCATTTTGTGGTATTCTCTAAGCGTGTACACAAATTCATCATATCTCTCAAAGTTTTGGTCTTACTGAGACGAAAATTGGTTTATTCAGAGGGCAACAATATTGTCTATGGTTTAAATTAAGAAATGATGAGCTTACATTTTCGTAACTTTAGAAAACAAAGCCGTGTAAGTTTTGTAATCTTTTTTGTGAAAAAAAAATCGTAGTTTTTTTTGAAAATTAATAAATTTGAGTACTAGAATATTTGTAATATAAGTACATAAAATATCGCTAGTCCGTGACCAGACACATTGTAAAATAGCATACTAGTAGCTATTAAAACTAAAGAATGTTTAAAATCATTTAGGAAGTCCTTCTTTAAGTTTCTTCTGGGTAGATGCTATTATTCCATCTCAGAGTTTATTTCTAACAAACAGGAATATAAAGACCAGACTTGCTAATTAATAACAATAATTTATAATTAAGTACGTAATCACTAATATTACCTAAATGATGTGCTTATTTTAATTTGATTTAATTTTGAATAATGATACCGACAACATTTTACGTGATTGACATTTTGTTATTTTTAAATTAGACATTTAACTAACTTCATAATTTTATTTAATTTATAATTATATTATTTTGCTATGAACGCCATCTATTGGCAAAACATAGTGAACATATCTCTTATTATACTACCTGTAAGCCCACCTATGTTCTACAAATAAATGATTTATTGATTGATTCATGTCTACTTTACCCTCTAAGTATGTAGTACCCCTATAGAATTTAACTGCAAGAATTTTGCGATATCACACTGTGAAGTGGAAGTACGCAGAATATTTTCGCTGCGGGCGATCCACATCGCTGCTCGGCAAATACTGGTATATTGCCATTACCCGTCGCTTTGGAATGTTATGGAAAAGCAAAGAATGTTTTGTAAGTAAGAAGATATTTTGTATTTACTTACTGGTTTTTATACAAAAAACTTACGTGTAATTTTAAGAGGCATGATAGTTACTGATACGTTTACTATCGAGTTATAAAATTCACATTCGGTATACTTATTTGCTTATTTAAAATTAATGTATTCGACCGATTCTATGGCATCTGAAGTTATTATTCCGTTTTCTTGGTAAACGAAAAAACAATAATAAAAATAAAGTAAGTTCACCTTGTTGTCAAAGAGCTCGTTGATAGAAAAATACTTTGTTACCCACATTTTTCTTTCTTTGGCTTCACTCGAATCAAATCAATTATTTCTTTGAGTTGTAGTAAAGTTCTCAGTCTTTTAACCTTTTGAATGCCATTGTCACACATATGTGACAAGCACGTGCCGTGGACGCTAACGACACAAATATGTGACAACATTTGATGGAAAATGAGATGCTTGGTGTGTAGGGCATTTCTTTTGTAGTTTAAAAAATACGTTGCCCACACTAGGAATTTTTCATGTATCGTGGGTGCGTTTACAAACATTTAAACTCACATACACAAACTGCCAAACCCGAACAACTACCTGTAGGTCATACAAATATTTGTTTCGTGTGGGGATAGAACCCGTGACACGCAGCGCAGCAGTTTACAGCAACCGTGTCGTCATACGCATGCCCTTGAGTTAATGCTCTTGCGTTCAAAAGGTTATGAAATAATTATTTGTAGTGTCGGGACCTTGTCTTCATTTGTCCTTAAAAACCTGATAAAACAGCGCTAATAAGTTTTGCGACAGGCTTCACATTTAGTTCGCAAGGCTTCGCAAGCCGCCTCGTTCCACTCTACTTCCTATGGAATTTTCCCTCGCTTTGCCTTCGGTAACTTTGAACGAACGTAACTTACGAATTTCCAAGATAATGTGGAATGTTATTTAATGTTGTTACTAATAGTTAGGTTGTACTTGTCATAAAAGGAAGTACCTAATAAAGTTAACATTTAGTTCTTACAGTGCTTTTAAAGACTTTGGAGAAAACATTGTGTTACAAGGGTGTAAAACAGGATTTTTAAATTCCTTTAAAACCCCTTATACTCCATATTTCTTCCTTGTTTTTGTAAAGCCTATTATATTCTTAAAGTATTTTTCGGGCTTAAATAAACCACATACTGTTATTTTAAACCTTATAGCCTACGGAATAATGAAACAGTTTATAGATAAGTACGATTTATCGTGCTATATAAACAGTACCCCTATGTAAACGGGATCAATGACCGGCACATTTCTTTTGGAGTGCACTGACATTTCGCGATGAATTTTCATTACGAGTCTCAGTGACGTCATTTGTTACGTCATCTGTGTGTCGCTTGAGGAAGTGATTTTCCAAGGCGCGGTTAATATTTTTTTCAATATCCTTTAAGCTATGAGGATTTATTATTTGTAGGGTTCTGTACCCAAAGGGTAAAACGGGATCCTATTACTAAAACTCCGGTGTCCATCCGTCTGCCCGTCTGTCACTAGGCTGTATCTCATGAATCGTGATGGTTAGATAGTTGAAACTTTCACAGATGATGTATTTCTGTTGTTGCTATCCTTACTATAATATTATAAAAGCGAAAGTGAGTTTGTTTGTTTGTTACGTCTTCACGCCTTAATGGCTTAACCGATTTTGATGAATTTTGGTACAGAGATAGTTGGGAACCAGGAGACGGACATAGACTTTATTTTTCTTAAGTGAGAAATAAGGGAGAAAGAGGGAAGAAAAGGGAAAACTTAGCTTTGCTATTACAATAAATAAGGCGCAAGGGCAAAAACTACAGGTAGCAGGTACCTGCAAATCGAAAGGGAACTGTGTTACCCCGAATTTAATACGAGCGAAGCCACCGCCAAAAACTAGTAACAAATAAAATTAATCAAACATTAATCAATCTACTTTAATATAAAAATGTCACCTACTCACCGAACGGTAGCCTACAAAATTGCTAAGCCCGCTCAAGTGCGAGTCGGACTCTGCTACCGCGGGTTCCGTAGAAACTTGCGAAATAAACGCCCATATCTTTTGGCTGCGTAGACTTAGAGATATTTTTTCCAAATCTTCAAGGTACTGCAAAGTTGAGTATATGGTTTTAATTTCAATTCGATACCTCCTCGCGTTCCCGAGATAAAGGGTTTTGACAGACAGATGGATAACAAAGTGATCCAATAAGGGTTCCGCTTTTTCTTTTGGGGAACGGAACCATATCGTACTAAAAAAACAGCATAAAATAAATATTTAAAGGGGCTCCCATCATATAATAAATACGTTTTTACAGGTAACTAGCTTCTGCCCGTGATTTCGTCCGCGTGTCATAGTTACTTTGGGTTACGGATCACGGATAAACTTAAGTTATGATACTAAATATCCCGTTTTAAGTGTTAATACTAATGTTATAAAAATAATGTGGTAGGTAATGTAATAAAAATAAATGTTAGTGACCATGTCAGTTTAAAGACTTTTATAGTAGACTAGCTTTTGCCCGCGGCTTCGCTCGCATTAAATTCGATATAACACAGAACCTGCTACCTGCAGTTTTTGCTCTTGCGCCTTATTGATTTGTAATAGTAACGCTAAGTTTTCCGTTTTCTTCCCTCGTTCTCCCTCATATCCCACTTTTTAAAAATAAAAATTAGCCTATGTCCGTCTCCTGGTTCCCAACTATCTCTGTACCAAAAATTATTAAAGTCGGTTTAGCCATTAAAGCGTGAAGAGGTACCTAACAAACAAACAAACTCACTTTCGCTTTTATAATATTAGTAAGGAAAACACTGTCTCTACCCAACAATCTGGTGATGGTTGTCTAGAACCATCTATTTGCATGATGTTTTCCTGTAAAACAGCGTTCAAAATAAGTTGTTCTACAGTTCAGATGGATAGCTAATGTCGGCTCCAGTTAATCACGAAAACCACTTAACGAGTTTTGTTACGGCTTCAGATTTTAATTAAGAAGTTTCTTGGAGAAGGGGATTGATATTTTCGTATGGAAAATGGCTGCCTATGTAGGGACCATAACCATAACGATGTTATTTTAAACATTAAAAAAAGACTACCAAGCTGTTTTTTTATGTTCCCTTTTTATACCTACCTTATCAGCTAAATGACGGATAACGGATAAATAGAAACGATGAAGTGGGACTTGGGCTTGACGTGGAAGGCCGATGCTGAGCCAGTAAGTCCAAGCCAGTCCCTAAATAAAGTCAATCAGATCCAGCTTGTCCTTTTGCTGTCCTCCCTCAGCGACGTCCTAAACCGAGGCTTGTGTAGTCGCTTTTTTTGCCCTGACTAGCGTCAGCCACAGCCGGCGGTAGCGTCGGCGACAGCCTTAATTTCAAGGCATTCACAAGAACCGCCCGGTGAACGGAACCTCCTAGGCTGAACTGCGAGATGCAATATCGAAAAAAAACCGGCCAAGAGCGTGTCGGGCCACGCTCAGTGTAGGGTTCCGTAGTTTCCCGTCCGTCACAATAAGTGTTCCCACTTATGAGTTTAAAGGTGGAGGAGGAAATTATTTTGTACAACTTTTTGTCTTTTTTGTACAAAAACTGTTGTGTCAATCAAGTTCAAAATAATTTTCATAGAAAGTCCTTATAAAGTTCTACTTTTCAGATTTTTTTCATATTTTCTAAACTTATGGTTCAAAAGTTAGAGGGGGGGGGGGGGACACATTGTTTTTTACTTTTGGAGCGCTTATTTCCGAAATTATAGACATTTTAAAAAAATGGTTTTAGTAAACCCCTATTTATTTAAATACCTTTCTAACAATATATCACACGCTAGGGTTGAAATTAAAAAAAAAATCACTTCCCACTTTACATATAGGGTGGCTACCCTAATAAAACATTTTTTTCCAATTTTTATTTTACCACTTTGTTGGCGTGATTGATATACATATTGGTACCAAATTTCAGCTTTCTAGTGCTAACGGTCACAGAGATTAAGCGAGGACGGACGGACGGACGGACAGACAGACATGGCGAAACTATAAGGGTTCCTAGTTGACTACGGAACCCTAAAAAGGGGCTATCAGGCCGTCTATTTATTTTGATTTGTTCATAGGATCGTTTAGAACCTAGTTGACTACGGAACCCTAAAAAGGGGCTATCAGGCCGTCTATTTATTTTGATTTGTTCATAGGATCGTTTAGAAATGGTTGAGCTGAATGGGGCTGATCTGCGGACACCAGCCCGTTATACAATACAATACAATACAATGGGGCTGATCCATGCGTTATGTTCGTGAACGTGCGCTTTCAGTTGGGACTGGTCATCGTTTAGCTCCCACACTTCATTTGTTTTTTTTTGCTTTTACTTTGGACGCTCTTACTGTGCACGTCTTTCTACATCGATCTCATGAATGATGTAACTATGATCTTGTACAAATATTATAATTTAAAAGAGTTTCCATGGAGTTTCTTGCCCATTCTTCTCCATACAGATCAACGCTTTGGAACCGGCAACTAAAGTACTTTCATAAGTTATTATGCATTGGGTTAGGGACTGTAGCTTCAACATTTTGTTTTTTGACATTCAAAAGCGCCTGTATTGGTGAAATTGAAATAAATGCTTTGAGTTTGAGATCTTTTTTACGGGTGATCTTGCGTTTGCCGTGAGATCATTTTTAGTCTGCACTTAAATAATACTTACATGTGCAGAAATGACACGGCCGGAATTGGTTTAGAGCTGTGCCCTAACAAAAAAAATATTTATGTACATTGATATACAGTACGTCATTTAAAAGCTTACATGACATGTAAGTGTAGGGTTTTACAATCGGTTATGTTTTATGATCAGAGATTAGGCGAGATAATAGTAACATAGTACAATAATACATGATAAAATTAACGCAAGATGACAATGTAAATGTCAATCAATGCAATGTCAGAATAAAAAACCACACAATCAATGAACAAACATATATTTTTTTTGCATTTTCTCTTGCCTATTTTAGGGAAATGTAATTAATATGGTTAATTTTTATTTATTTTAAAAGGAATTTTCATATATTTACTGTGTATTATCAGGGTAGGATCCGGCCATGTCCTTTCCTCCAAGGCTTTATGAAATCTAGTTGAAATAATGAAGGAGTCCCGACTAACCTACTTACTAAACCGTAAAAGAAAAGATATTATTGAGATGTTCCAATAAGCCAATACGATCACACTTGCCGGTATCAAACGGTAACTTTTACTGACTTAAGGCCAGTGTACAACGGCGGACGGCTAGAAAGAGAAAAATACATTTATTTTCAATTCAATTTATTCAATAACGATTTTTACATCGTGATTCTCTATAACTAGTTACATACTCGCAATTTAGCACAGACTGAAGGCAAAAATCCTTACTAATATTATAAAAGCGAAAGTGTGTTTGTTTGTTACATCTTCACGCCTGAATGGCTAAACCGATTTTGATGAATTTTGGTACAGAGATAGTTGGGATCCTGGAGACGTACATAAGCTAACTTTTTATAAAAAAAGTGAGAAATGAGGGAGAAAGAGGGAAGAAAAGGGAAGCTCAGGTTTGGTATTACAATAAATAAGGCGCAAGGGCAAAAAATACACACACACAAATCAGGAAAGGGGAACTGTGTTACCCCAAATATAACGCGAGCAAAGCCGCGGGCAAAAGCTAGTAAATAAATAAAATAAAGCCATCTGCTGTCGTCATTGCCATCCGTCAGTGTGTACTTGCCTTAACGTGTAAACAGTAATGGCGGCCTGTTGGCAAGGTTGAGAAGTGTCACAAGATAAAATGCGACCCCTTTTCCTTATCGATTTCCTTCGACGCACCTTTACATTATGTCTCAATGTAATTTAGAAGATGGAAAATTAAAGCTTAGATGATGGGATGTTTAGTCAATGCAGACAAGTTTTTCTGAATTGAGTTCCCATTTTAAGGCCTGCGTCCCAGATGTTTTTAAGAATGTAACAGCCGTATTTGTCAAACACGATAGAATTTAAAGATGAATAATGCACCTCGTCATTTAATGGATGTTTTACAAAGACTTTATTTATCATGCGTGTTTAAAAGCCCCTCTGTTCTTTCTAACAATGGACTTCGTTCCCATTGTTAATAAATCCCTTTACCTCATTTGCTTATCGGATTTGACACGAAACACGTGAAATCTTATGAACACCTTTGTGTTTTCACCCCATGTGGAGTTAACAGCGTTTTTGTTTAGTCCCATTTGTTGTGTCCTAGGCCTTTGTGCAAAACATCAGGTGTCAAAAATGCTTTTACGTGTAACTGGATAGGTTGTAATTTTTTTTTTACTGTATTTTTGTTTCGGAGAGTTTTCCTACAGTGCTGTTGACGGGAACAAATTATTCTTGATATTTTTTTGTCCATATTTTCGATAGTAGGTACCCATTTGTAAAGGTCAGCTTGACAAAAAGTTATTTATTTTCTGGCTAAACCAATTTCCTGTTAGTGACAGTTCGAAAATTGAAGCTCGATATTTTTGTCGAACTTTTTTTTAATGTTCAGTGCTTTTATTGCAAGTCGTACCGTAGCTGATCCTTTCTAATATTATAAAAGCGAAAGTGAGTTTGTTGGTTACGTCTTCACGCCTAAATGGCCCAATCGATCTTGATGAATTTTGGTACAGAGATAGTTGGGACCCTGGAGACTGACATAGATTTTTTTTTGTGAAGTGAGATTACGGGGAGAAAGAGGGAAGAGAAAGATATTTTTTTCGATCATCACGCGAGTTAAAGTTAGCGTTAGCCCAAAGTCACTGCAACGCAGATGAAGTCGCGGGCGGAAGCCAGTAAAAAAATATTTGTCAAGTGCTTAATAACACACACAACATAATTTTGTTTACTTGACTCAATTTTCCATTAATAAATCATAAAAGCTCGCTCAAAGGAGAAAATCTTTACAGAAACCGGTGTTTATAAAAGAAAAAGAAAACAGTTGACACTGTCTATTCTATATTCAAAGTGCACACAAGCTGGGGAGACAAAAGACGCCCGTCTACTGTCTGTGGATATGATGACAAAGAAAAAGTAATTGCTTATTGTGGAGTGTATTTTTAATTAATTTATTTAAATAATGGGAATGAAATAGTATTGATTTGAGACGTCTACTTTATTTTGTAAATATTTTTCTTATAAAAGTTATCATCTCATTTAAAACTTCTAATCAGGAGGTTGAGAGTTATAAAAAAAATATAGCTATGTGAGTGAGCAATAATGGCGATTGCCAATCCTTCTGGCACACGTGTGTGTATGGCAGAACGTGTTTACCATAACTTTCTTGATTAGTCCAAGAAGGTTATATTCAATAAAGGCATGGGTAAACTGGCTATGGGGGACTGGTAGCAAATGCCCAAAGCTATTAAGTTCAGGTTTGTACAGTATCCTTACTTTTACTTATAATATTATAAAAGTGAAAGTGAGTTTGTTTGTATGTTTGTTACCTCTTCACGCTGAAATGGCGGAACCGATTTTGATGAATTTTGGTACAGATATAGTTGGGACCCTGGAGACGGCCAAAGGCTATTTTTTTTAAGTGAGAAAATAAATGAGGGAGAAAAAGGGAAGAAAAGAAAAGGGAAAACTTTACTATTACAATAAATAAGGCGCAGGGGCAAAACTACAGGTACCAGGTACCTGCAAATCAGGAAAGGGAAACTGTGTTATCCTGAATTTAACGCGAGCGAAGCCGCGGGCAAAAGCTAGTATTCAATAAAGGCATGGGTAAACTGGCTAACCAGTCCCCCGGTAGAATATGACCAAAGCTATTAAGTTAAGCAAGGTAAGTTCACGTTTGTACAGTATATTTTTTATGGTGCATTTAAATAAATAAATAAAATAGGTGTTTAAAATAAATTAAATTGTATAAAATCTGGTTCTCCTAACTTAGCCTGACAGACAAAAGTGTTGCTGGGGAGTTTGTTCCCCCACTTCTTCTTCCCAGCTAAAACACTAGGAAGTGTCGAAGAGAGGACGTTTTTGGGTCTGTCTCTAGTAACGTTGACGTTTAAAAAGTTACGAGTATCAGCCTAATTTGAATAAATGAGTTTTGATTTCGAATAGGCATAATTAATACCTTTGATTATGGACCATTTTTCCCTCATAAAGCGGAGGCTTTAGTTTATAACAGTTAAGGATGATTATGTTATTTATGTGAGGTATGATACTAACTCGCAACTTAAATTATTTTAATCAGTTTAGTAGCAGTCCGGGGTCTGGATTTGAGCCCGGTTTGTGGCAATAGCAATAGCTCGCGCCCTATTAAATGGGATTTAGAACATAACTGACGAAATGTGGGTTTATTGAATAGGCCTTTGGGAGAAAACAGGAGGGATATTCTGTTATGTTAATTATATTAATCTAAATCCCCAACAAGACTTGGACCTCTATTTGTTAGTGTCCGACCGAAACTAGTTTTACGACCGAAACCGAAAACGTATTTCGGCAACGGCCTTTCGGCCGAAACCGAAACTTCCTTACAAGGATCACTTTTATTACTTTCGTCACCTTTATAAGTCATTGTTTTTTTTTTATGTTTACTATTCGCTCTAATGTTTTAATGACATTGGGATTCATTCATTCAACGCGCCGAACATGACCGATCACAGCGCGAAAACTCCCGAATGTACATTTTCGGTTTCGGTTGTAGTTTTGTAACCGAAACTAGAGCCGAAACTAGATTTACTAGCCGAAACTGGCCGAAACCGAAACCGAACCTTTGGTCGAACACTACATTTGTAAGCTCTAATCTGCGTTAAGGATTATCTTAAATCACAACTTGTGACAAACGGGTCTAAGTGAGGAAATCCCTTACTTGCTTTAGGGGTTTACGGATCAATGATCAATTACGACACAATTATTTGGAGGAAGAGATTTTGTTGATCTCCTTGTTAAACACGATCGTGTTAAAGAGCTGTGCAGAGCGATCAATCTTGATCCTTGAGGTTTCACATCTTCATGTACCTGTTTTTAATACGTCTTTAGGGATATGAAAAACGGTGTGAAGGTCTTCATCTCCTATAGAAAAAGGAAGATCCTAAGACCAGACGTGTGTCGTGTCTGGTTGGCCCCTGCCTGACAGATGTTGTCGGGTTGTCGTATATGGTCTTATACTTGCGAATAACTTTGCTTGCACGATGTAGGAACTGTCAGTTAGCTTTCCAGTTGAGCCATAGACAGCGCTGTTGTACTTTTTTCCGTAGTCGGAAGAGACGAGTTTCCAAAAAAAATATTAGTCCGTCTTTTAGATTCAAATATAAGGGACATGTATTTTTTTATTTGTGAAACGTTACGCTGCATTTTTTCGCAACAAGTGAGGTCACACGTAACTTTAATGGGCTATATCTTTGTCATTTTTGATCTAATTTCCAAATAAAAAAATAAGTGTCCTTTATTTTTGAATAATCTAGAAGACAGACTAAATAGAATGTATTTATTTTGACCCTGGAAACTACCCTATTGTAGGTAGTGTCACTACCGGTCTTTCGTCGAATTTAAATAAAGTGCGTAGACGTAGATGTTGCTACAAATGGAAACCATTAACGGAAACCTATTAAGTTGATATTTGCATCAACTTAACTAAACTGATCATTATTAGAATTTGATAAAAATGTTAACAACAATGGACACTCAATATTGTCTATCGTTAAAAAAGGACCTACCAAATTTAGTAGAGCTTTTTTTATTTATTTTTTAAACTAAACACACCGACTCTAGGCATTATTCCGTGCATTTGAAACATTTAAACTCACATACACAAACAGCTAGACCAGGAACAACTATCAGTAGGCTATACAAATATTTGTTCCGTGCGGGGATCGAAACAGTCGATCAATCACGTTCAATCGCGTTTACTAGATAAAAGTAAAATTATTTGCTTAATTGTACCATTGAATATGTAGCAAAGCTCAACAGCTTATCACATCCAAATATTGTCTTATTAATTCCCAAATTCGTGAATCCGTCACGATCCACAGCTTAAAGTAAAGACATACATGTGAATACCCTTCTTTTCCCTTTAGCAAGAGTCTTTCGTCAAAGTAATTTGCTCTGAAATCATTAGAAATAAAGCATGTTCTTTCTTATAAAAATAATATTATGTTTCAGAACGAAATACAAACTGAAAATTACCCCTAAATATTATGCATACCTTGTATAAAAGTGAAACAAAAGGTCGCGAACATCGACGTACTCGTAGAAAACAAAACACGTCCGTCGCAAATAATAACATTCATAAATACGCTGTTGCCTGTTGGAAATCCATTTTCATTGCAAAGGCTGGAACAAAAGGTTTCATAACGTTGGTATACAATACGCTTTGTGCTCGGTTTTTTTGGCCAAAGTTGGAAATGTTAGCCACAAAGTTGATAACCCTTGAGAGCTATCGAATGCAGTCGCCGTGGCTAAATTGGTTAGATGGCAACATCAGCATAGAATGTAGCCTTAATGTCGATATTTCCCCAAAAATTTAGCTACTTAATAAGTAGCTTTTAGTATTTTATAAGTAAATACATAATATGTAAATACTTATCTATACTTATCTTATATTGTAAATGTAAAACTCATTCTTTGTATGTTAGATTTTCATGATTAAACGGCTGATCGGATCGTAATGAAATTTAGCTAGGACATTGATTTCAACACGCTTATAACTTACAGGGTTAAGCAATATTGGATTATGTTCATATTCCTAAACTGACAACTGTACATACATTAGAATAGAACGACTATAAAGTCGCAGGTAACAATTGGTACATAAATAGAATAGGAACACTTATGGGGTGGTCCAAAGACCCACGTGGAGCCACGGACCATGCCCAATATTGTCCAATATTGGATATGGTCCGTGGCTTTTAATTGAAAGAGTTATATCTACGGTCGTGGATTGATATACTTAAGCATTTTTGAGTGACTCAAGCTATGTATTTTTATTTATTTATAATAATGTGTGGTTGATATCTTGTCTGCTAGCAGAGGGCCAGGGCTACCGCCTGCCGGGGTTGCGGGTTGTTCGAAACAGATACCGCGGCACTGAAACATAAAGGGCAAACGAAGGAACATGTACATGTGTGGGTTTTAGTCAGTAAAAGACTGACACTGACTGTTATTTGATGATTTCTCATCCGGCAAAAGACATTTGTTCAAACAACTTTCGTAATTAGTACTTATAATATGTTTGTGATTCAATAGTAACCAGTTTTCACATTTAGCATAGTAGTTGGTTTAAAGTAATAAGTAAAATAACATTGTTTTAAAACTTTTAACCACGGTTTAGTGACATCATTATAATTTCACGATTTTTTCTAAAAAAAACTGTCATTTGATCAAAAGTCGCCGTGTTTGGGAGCGCGCCATATTGGATTTCGAATAACGTCACTCATACATCATCCGAAATAAACATCAAAAATCGTGAAACCTCTTAAGACCTGAGCTTGAACCAAATATGATAATAATGTTTTTTGTGGTTTATTGTAGTTGTAGGGACATAAATAAGACACACAATTTTTTTTATATTTTTTTTATTAATATAAGTACAAAAAAATGTGGTGCACATATGTGTACCCCAGGTTTCAGCGTGGGCCAAAGGTCTTGTAGCTGTGGTAACTTTCAAAACAATTATTTTTGAGCACACATAAGTACACATTGCATTTCACACACATGGTGCGGCAGCGTGAGGAGCACGTCGGATGACGACATTTTGAAGCGAACTTGCTTTCCACAAATCGTGGCAGATGACCTACGTTGTCAAGCCTAATTTCAGGTTGTGGTTGTGATACAACTGGCCGGTGTTTTTTTGTGGGCGGTCCATTGACCTGCTGCACATCGCTTGTAGTCAAGCTGGAACTTGTCGAAGGGCTGGCGGTGGGACGAGATCTGGAACCAAAAGCCAAGAAATTGGGTTCGACCCTTCCGCCGCTATATTTCATCATCGCTTTGGCCAGATTTAGTCGGTATTCTAGCAAGCCTAACTTGTCTTTACGTTGGACATTTTCTTCGGCGCAACAGCGGGTGTACATGATCCAGCAGTTGACTACAACCAAATCAAGGAAATGGCAAAAAGTCCTTACTGTCCACTTCCTTGTTCGCATTGCGCTTCGGTAGTAGGCAATCAGTCTGTCGCACAAGTCTATGCCACCCATACAGGTATTGTAATTTCTGACTGCTGCTGGCCGAGCTACGTCTATTTTCTTCTTTTCTTTTTTGCACCACCGTTTGCAGGTATCTGCAGGAGCGCTTCCTGAGCATGTAGACAACATGGTTACGGCCTTTGTATCCATCCATTTTACGACACACACATTCTCATCGTCTCGTACCCTTTCATCCCACTGTCCTTTTTCTAACGCCTTGTCGTTCTTCAGTTTCTTCGCTACTGGTCCAATCCTATTTGTCATAGCAGTTCCAGTTAGAAAAATGCCGCTATTTTTTCGTAGTAAAAGCTCTGCCAGCTTCAGACTCGTAAAAAATCTATCTGTGTACAAAACACAGCTACCAGTAATTGTGCGACAAAGCTTTTCCACAATGCCCGCTCCTAGTCCTAGATTTTTCATTATATCTGCAGGTAATGTATCCTTGCCAACGTAAATTTCGAAATCCAATACCAACCCATCTCGAGCAGCCAGCACGAAGTTCTTCAAGCCAAGTGGATTTAGCTTAGCTGGCACGTATTGGCGGAGTTCACATCGTCCAGAAAATGGTATCATCTGCTCGTCAATGGACATACACTTCTGGACACATCTATTGGCCCACCTTAGAGTTTAGGTTTCGATGGCCCCTACCGAAATATGATTGCTAGATTGAACAAAAACTGTTGATGCAGTTTTAAACCTGATACATTTTACCATCTTTTTCGATCGTATTGTTTTAAATTTGAATTCAGAATACCATACGACATGGAGCTACGCCTAACAAGTCGGATATGCGCCTTGTTAAAGGCAATTGATTTTTGAATAAAAAACATGTTTTATCAAATAAAGGTTTAATTTAATAACGCGTGTTGCCTCCATGGGCATCTACCACAGCTCTCATACGATTAGGCATAGAGTTTATCAACCGCTCTATGAAATTTTGAGGGATCATCTCCCATTCCTCTTCTATGGCAGTTTTCAACTCCTGCATCGTCTGGGCAACTGGCTGACGAGCCCTAACACGTCTTTTTAGCTCGTCCCACATGTGCTCAATAGGGTTCATGTCTGGGCTTCTGGCTGGCCAGTCCATAACTGTGATGTTCACATCCCGAAGATATTCCCTGACGATGCCGGCCGCATGGGCTCTTGCATTATCATGCATAAAAAGGAAATTTGGGCCCACATAGTCCGCGTATGGCATCACGTGAGGTTCTAAGCACTTACGAATGTACCTTTCAGCATTTAATGTTGGCAGCCGTGGTCCTGTAACAACCTCAAGTTGAGTTTTGCCGCTCGCGGATATACCGCCCCAGACAGTCCATGAGCCACCGCCATAAGCAACCCTCTCTTCAAAGCAGCATTGTGCGAAACCCTCTCCCTTACGTCGGTAGACCTTCTTCCTTCCATCATTGCCATGTAACACAATTTTAGACTCATCAGAAAAGAGTACACGGCTCCAATCTTGCTGTGTCCAATTTAAATGACTGCGTGCGAAATGAAGGCGCGCTGTTCGGTGGGCTCGCGTTAGTTTGGGCCCATTAGCTGGCTTGTGTGGTACCATATCGCGTTCTTTTAACCTTCTCCGAACAGTTCGAGCGCTTACAGATACTCCGTGGAAGTCGCGAAGTTGGTTTTGTATCTCAATGGAGGTAAGGTGACGATTTCTCAAGCTGGTCGTCACGATGAATCGATCCTGCCTTTCAGTTGTGACCCGAGATCGTGGCCTTCCTTGGCGACGAACAAAGCCGCCAGTCTCTAGGTACCTCCGATAAACATTTCGGACCGCAGATCGACTTAAATTAAGTTGAGCACTCACGTTTCTTTGGCTGTGTCCGGCCTGAATAAGTGCCACAGCTTGGGCGGCAATTTCAGGTGAAGTATCCATAGATTATTGATAGAACCTCACCTTAATGTTAAGAATAAGTAATGTTTGTTGCAAAACCAAAGATATCAATCACTTTTTCAAGAATTAAATCCAAGTAAACCAATAAAACCTGATTTTCTTAGTATTCGATTGTTTGATATCAACAAACAGGCTCCAAATTGTCTTTTGTTTTTTTAAATTCTGTGTTCGAAATTCAAAAAAAGACTATTGAATGAAATTGTGAATGTGCCAGGTTAAAAACTGCATAAAAACTTTTTGCTCGACCTAATATAAAATTTTAGCTAGGACCAAACGAAACTGAAAATACAAGGTGGGCCAATAGATGAGTCCAGAAGTGTATGTTTTGAGCGTGGCAAACTATAACATTTTTTCAGAATGGGGTCTATCAAAGGTCTGATTTTCCACAGCTTGTCATTGGTATTTGGCTGGTTTACGTCCACTAAGTGCAGATAGTTTCTAAGCTCAAAAAACCGATCACGACTGATTGTATCCCTAACTATAGGTACACAAAGATCTCTAGACCAATACAACTTTCCTTGAGGGTATTTGAGGGTACCCATCATCAGTTGCACGCCGGCAAAGTGGATCATTTCAATAGCATTTGTATCTATTGACTTTAGATCCCTTTTCTGAGCTGAATACAGATTGCTCTGTTCTGCTAGTAATTCCCAAAAGTCTAGGCCCAAATACTCAAAAAAACTATACAAAACATTCATGTCTGCACTCCCCTGCGAAATTAGTACATCATCTGCAATATCAGGCCCACGGCACGGCATTACGTTCGTCCGCCACAACGATCGTGATGTACTTTGGCTTACTTCTTCAATATTTACGTCGTCTTGATCAGGTATTTCTTCAACTTCGCCTTCTCCACTTAATTCCACTTCTTCCGACTCTTGAAGAGCTCTTAAAACATCTGGAGGCAAGTACTCCTCATCATCATCGTGTCCAGAAAAGTCAAAGTCACTGTTATTCAACATATCCTCAATCGTTTGGTCGTCCATGTTCAAGCTGTAAAAGAATGGTATATCTTACAAACTCAATCTTTAGCCCTGAGGTACACAAATGTGTACCATTAAAACAAGACGACAATTACACGATAAAAAAATAAAAAAAACTTAAAACTCACCTTTCACACGTTAGTCCAATAATTCAGCAATACAAATCAAGAAAAAAATCGCACTAAACTTAACAATTTGATTTTTTACGGAAATTCAAATATTGCAAGTAGTGGTCACTTCGAAAAAATTTCAACGAACAAATTCAAATTAAAAAATTGTATAACCATTTTTCTCCGCGACGCCACCTATAGATTTATATCGAAACTCTATAAACTATAGTAACTCATTCAAGTACTAAAAGCACTCAAAAGATGTCGCGACTAGTTTTAACTTCTCTAAATTGAAGGTGCCCATATGTGTACCCACGGTCTTAAGAGGATAAATTGCCGATTTTTTTATTTAGTAAGTTACAGATTACAGAGTTACAGAGAAGAAACTATATAATAAAAGCTCGTCAAAAACTTATTCTTTTTGTGGAACCCACCCATGTTCCTTCTATTGCCCTTTATGTTCGGGGGCCGCGATATATCTTTCGAACAACCCGCAACACCGGCAGGCGGTGGCCCAGGCTGGCTGGATTGAGAAAAATATTAATTGCCATGTTATTAGTTAGTTATTTAGTTATAACGCCGCCGTAGCAAGTTAATCTAAAATCTGAAGTATACCTTGGTTAATGAGTTAACTTCGAAGCAGGATAAGTGACTTTGATAAGTTCGCAAAGTTATAAGTGCAGTGTAAGATTGACGTTATAAAGACTTATTATGCTGGAGTATGTAGTTATTTAAGGCTTAAATTGTTCGTTTCAACTAACAATAGATAGTTTTTTTTTTTTTTAAAACCTTGCCCCACACTAGGAATATCTCCTGTATCGTGGGTGCGTTTACAAACATTAAAACTCACATACACAAACAGCCAGACCCGGAACAACTATCTGTAGGCCATACAAATATTATTGTTCCGTGCGGGAATCGAACCCGCGACACGCAGCGCGGCAGTCGATCGCTCAGCCACTGCGCCAACCGTGTCGCCAAATAATAATAATAGCATAATATCACGCCTATAATCCTAGAAACGATAGGCAGAGGTATAGGTACCCAATAGTATGCCTAAGTTTCGCCAGTTTTGTATAAGTCCGATGTATTAGGGGCAAATATATTGCTACCAACCGGGTACAATACCAGACTAAAAATATTTTTTTCTATTTGAGATTGATGATCTTCTCATTGTTGAAGAACTAAATTAAATAATCCCTAAGTAATAATAAGTTGGGAATTACACCCATTTTATCATTTCAATTTTAGCCGAAGCCAGCGATTGCTTTCAATTTCAGATTTATGGCAGGTGATCAATCCATGCGATACTTTGGAGCCAACAAATTTGTTCAGTTGATTGCTATTGACTGAGTAGAGTACCTATCTATAGCTACTTGATGTTCGCTACAGTTTGATGTTTATTTACTAAAGTACCTACCTCTTAAACACAAACAGGCTTGTTGATTTATCAACATAAGCTTGACGTGTTGTTACAATGTTTGCTAAACATATTGTGTACCTCAGTATAAAGGATAAATACCAACATTGTAAACGGAGAATAACTTGTTAGTTTAAAGTATTATGAACTTGGCTTCTGACCTGTTAATTAATGTAGCGTCAAGTTATCTAAACAAGTCTTAGGCAAGGTCAAGAGCATAGTCGCCAAACAGGCGTGCGTAGTACTCGGAACCGGCGTGCGAAGTACTCGCAACCGGCGTACGAAGTACTCGCAACCAGCGTGCGTAGTACTCGCAACCGGCGTGCGTAGTACTCGTAACCGGTGTGCGTTGTACTCGCAACTGACGTGCGTAGTACTCGCATAGACGAGGCTAAACGAGTATATAAGGATCGTAGCAAGTGGCGTTCTATGGTTTCTACCAACTCCCATGAAAAAAAGGCGTGTGTTTATGTGTCTATGCAAGTCTTGCTATTATTTGGGGATAGAAAATCATCCCTTCTTCTTCTTTCTTTCCCCACTGTGGGTGGAGCGGGGGTGAGTGTCAGAGGTTTGCTGTTTGCTTCTTCTGCCCTTTGTGTTCCAAGGCCACAGTATCTCTTTCGAACAACATGAAACCCCGGCAAGGTGTATATTAGTTTAAGGAAGTACTTTAGTGCCACATGTATTTTTCTCTATTCTTTTCTGAATCATGACCAAGTGGTGTTATTCTTTCGGCATTCATTCCATTCCAGCTAAAAAAGAACGAAGTACTTGCGGGGGTAGGTGAGCGTTTTGGGGATTGTCTTATAGGAATAAAATGACCGTTCCTTAGACTAGTTTTACTAAATGTCTTTAATATTTAATTTAACATGAAAATATCCATATAAATAGCTAACCACCGCAAGGAAACTGGCATTCACAAAAAAAACCGCATCGAAATCAGTTGATCCGTTTGAGAGTTACGATGCCACATACTGATACGAACACAAACAGACAGACAGACATCGACGTCAAACTTATAACACCCCTGTTTGTGAGTCGGGGTTAAAACGACGAGAAGCTCGTGGCGTAGCTAATTAATAACAGTCGCTTGGGTGAGGTTAAGCCGCGCTTGCCTAGGTTTTTCCGTGGATGGGTAACCATCCATTTAATACCAAACCATGCTGTTGGTTCCGGCCGTCAGTGGCCCGAAAATCTGACTACCAGTCATGCCAAGTACTGGCATGCCTAGTTATCAGGATTTTTGGACTGGGTTCTGGACGTCTGGGTACCTACTTGGGAAAAGGCTAGGTAGATGACGATATCCACATAAAAAAATACCGGGCATTTCAAGGCGTACATACTGCACGACCGTCTTCTAAAATCAATAACTTCAAGGCGAAACTTTTCAAATTATGGTTTAATATGATAAGTTTCAGTTGTTGAATGGAATATTTTCCAACAATGTAAACTCATTATGCACCCACTCGACTTCCTAATCCAATTTAAGGAAACAATATGCAAAAGCCTTGCAGCATTCATTTAATCTTGCTGCGAATCATATTTCAAAGCAGCGGCGTTGAAGCTCGCTAGCTAATAAGGCGGCGAAAAGCTTACTTGATTAATGATTTAGAGGTTGCTTGCCACTTCGCATCTTTTTTCTTTGTTAGGGTTCCGTAGTCAACTAGGAACCCTTATAGTTTCGCCATGTCTGTCTGTCCGTCCGTCCGTCCTCGCTTAATCTCTGTGACCGTTAGCACTAGAAAGCTGAAATTTGGTACCAATATGTATATCATTCACGCCGGCAAAGTGGTAAAATAAAAATTGGAAAAAAATGTTTTATTAGGGTAGCCACCCTATATGTAAAGTGGGAAGTGATTTTTTTTTTTAATTTCAACCCTAACGTGTGATATATTGTTGGAAAGGTATTTAAAAATGAATAGGGGTTTACTAAAATCATTTTTTGATAATGTCTATAATTTCGGAAATAATCGCGGAAATATATGTTCCGATGACCGCAACCGCGACAAGCAGCGTAGCAGCGCTCAGCCACAGCGCCAACTCTAGCGTAAGTGGTGCCACCTTAAACGGGGTTCTGTGAACGGTGAGCAATGGGTAGCTCACCGTCTGTCTAGTAGGACAACAGGCCGTGTCTACCACTCGTTTGTGTTCCACGCGTGTCGCGTGTCGCATGTCAGCTAAGCAGAGGGGTCTCTCTGGGCAACTGCCTGCTGGGATTGCGGGTTGTTCAAAAGAGATAACGAGGCCGTGGAATACAAAAGGCAAAAGAAGGAACGTGGATTATATTTAGTCAGTACAAGTATGACACAACTAAGAACACTTACACTTTCTCTAAATAACAATTAGTGCATCGTAAACGACGCATCGTAAAGACTCAGGCTCAGACACTGCCAAACCCTTCGAAGATTACAAAGCGTGATGTTATGTAATCAAGGTTTAGTTTCAAAACTATTATCCGTTATCTTTAAACGAATCAAGAGTTTGAATGACTCAAGGTGCCAGCCGGCCTAATTCTTAAAATCTTTTTGAAACATTATAAAACTTTTTGCAATCAGACTTTAACATTTTTCTTTGTGTAAGGAATGTTATGAAGAAGAAAAGAGTAAATGATGCCGTAACGTCTGATAGTGGAGAATGGAAGAAGAAAACGTGTTGCGCCGACCCCATGCAAATAAAATGGGACAAGGGCAGGAAAATGATGATGACTATAACATTCTTTCGTACAAAACTTAAATAGCGTAGCTGCACCAACAATACAAGGGAAAAGTATATTTACAAGTATCTCCTTTCCGGTTCCTTGTTTTGTAGTGTTTCCCTCGTCACGTGGCAACATACAGTGAAGGAGATAAATGTAGCAGGAAATGAGGTCGTTGCAGATGGCAGATTGGATCTTAGCATTTGTTTATAAGTTGACTCTTACGTACGTAGGCTGACTCTTTAGCGATGAAAAGTTTTAATTTGTGATACAATTTTGTCATCAAGATAAGAAGTTTTAAGTTGAAAAACACCATTTTAAGTATTTTTCATGAAATTATAGCATTTGGAGATTAAAAAATATTTAAAATGGTTGATTAGAAAATAAAGAAAAAAATTTTTTTGTGTCAGTAATGTATTTGTTACGATCGCGAAACTTATTTGATCAACATACAATTTGACGCTGAACACAAACTTTTCTATGTTAAAAAATTAAATACTTAAAATATAGGCAATTTTTATGATATAAAATGAAAGTGAAAATGTACCAATATAAAGAAAACATGAAAAGTGACGGCCTCCTTCAATTTATCATCAACATCGAATTGAACATTTTATTAACAGCAGCCGTATTTTCATGGAGACGAGAGAGAGCTCAGTTAAATACGTATAAAATCCATACTTATATATTATAAATATATTAAATGTGAAAGTAAGTGTGTTTGATTGTGTATTTGTTTGTTACCTTTTTACACTTAAACGGCTAATCAGAACGTAATGAAATTTGACAAGGAGGTGGATTTCAATTTGGAGAAGGACATATGCTTTCTATTTAACAACTAATAACTTCAATTCATTCGAATAGATACCTTTTCGCGTTCTCTAAATAAAACAACCGCATCAAACTCTGTTGCAGAGTTTTAAAGATCTAAGCACACATAGGGACAGACTACAGACAGCGGGAAGCGATTTTGTTTTATAAATGCTATGTAGAGATATTCACTGTCCGAGAACGAGGTACTCGACGATATGAGTTGGGCATGAATTCAAACGAGTTTTCTATGAAAATGAATAAGCTTTTTTAAATTAACACACAAAATGGAATTTGAAATTCAATGCTTTGCAGATGTATTTTAGGTGGTCGAATTTTGAAGTGGGTACGGGTTGGACCAGACGTTTTTAATTAGGGATATTCTCTAACAAATATTTCGTGGTTTGCTTTATGAAATTTTACGAAATATGACAGTATAATATAGACTGGTTAGCAACAGTATTTACAACATATAAAAGGGACTACCTCGTTCGTGAGTGTGTGTCAAGCGAGTGCTGAGCTTGCGGTTCTGGGTTCGAATCCCGGATCGATCAAAGTGTTTTTGGGTTTCTTTATTTCTCAGTAATACCCGTTAAGTCTGGATTTGTGCCTGGTTGATGGCCCTAGGTTCATCCCTATTACGTGGTAAGTACATAACTAAAACATTATCAAACACTCACCGCTCTGTATGTCGTAGAGCAAACAAACTCAATGACATGTGAGGCTCATAAATACATTCTAGTTTTGTCTCTTAGACTGCAACGTACCTTTTTTTTTAGGTGGTAAATCATCAAATAACTTCCTCCGCTCTGGGCGGAGCGGGGGGGAGTGTCAGACTTGTACTGACTAAAACTCACCCATGTTCCTTCCATTGCCCTTTATGTTCCGGGGCCGCGGTATCTCTTTCGAACAACCCGCGACCCACTGCAACGTACTGTGATCTCTCTGGTATTACAGAGCCCTCTAGCGTCGCCAAACACTTACTATTAAGTGGTACGCTAGCTTGATTGCCATCTTATCTTTATAAAGAAACCCCATTTTGAAGATGGAGTACGTAAGAACCTTTTTTGGGAAACACGTTACGTGTCCCAATACACACGTACACATTTCAAGGCGTTCCATTTCGTTATTTTTCTTTGTATTACGTTTCGTAGCCGGACTGTCGGGTAACGGACCCTGTGGGTTGTTTCAAAAGCCCGCCAATCCAGTAATGTGAAACTTCGATTTTCGCTTATGTTAACGCTAAGCGATATTTTCTATGTAGGTATTTTACCCGGATTACGGTTCGTGGTGGTTATTCGATATGTCTGAAGGCGAAAAGTGATTGGTTTAACGATAACTCTGTGTTAAAACTGGTACATTAGGAAAATGTTATAATTCTTGATCTATGCTTATCCTACTAATATGAATGTTTGTGTGGGTGGATGGATGTATGGATGTTTATTACTCCCGCGCGCGGCAGCTATCCTTACTAAAATTATAAAAGTGAAAGTGAGTTTGTTTGTTACGTCTTCACGTCTGAATGGCCAAACCGATTTTGATGAATTTTCGTACAGAGATAGTTGGGACCTTGGAGACGGACATAGGCTTTTTTAATGTGAAATGAGGGAGAAAGAGGGAAGAAAAGGGAAATCTTCGCTTTGCTATTACAAAAAATAAGGCGCAAGGGCAAAAACTACAGGTAGCAGGTACCTGCAAATCAGGAAAGAGGAACTGTGTTACCCCGAGTTCAACGCGAGCAAAGCCGCGGGCAAAAGCTAGTTTTTAATAAAACAACGGTGTTTCATTCATATAGGTACCTACTAGCCGCGCGCCCGCGTGATGATCGATAAAAGTATTCTATGTGTTATTTCAGACTATAATAATCTACCTTTGCGCCAAATTTCATCAAGATCCGTTCAGCCAGCCTTGACGTGAAAGAGTAACAAACATCCATCCATACTCACAAACGTTCGCATTTATAATATTAAAAGTAGGATAGCCTTTTTCCAAACTAGGAACGTGACGATCGGCTTAATACCAGTATAACATGGAGCGACTGCCTATCTGACCTCCACAACCCAATTAGTACCGGTACGTTGGTACTCATATTTATTCTGTAGTACTGAACAGTACGATACTTCTTCGTAAGACTGGGTGTCGGATATTCGGGAAACTGACTACCTGTAACAACTGTGAAATATTTAAAACACGCGTACATATAGTTGTTCCGGGTCTGGCTGTTTGTGTATATATGAGTTTAAATGTTTGTATATATGCACCCACAAACAAATTCCTAATGTGGGGAACGTTTAAAACAAAACTGGTAGCCGGGAAACAATGGTTAATAGTGCTTTCCAAGGCACGGTGAAAACTCAGTATGTAAGGGATCATCCACGGACCAACCCAGGCTAAAGATCGACCGAGTGGCTTTCATCATTTGGCCATGAGCTCCTCTTTTCTATGCTTAAGTATACAAGAATATTAAAACCTAGACGCAAAACACACAAAGCTTTTGACCCTAGGCCGTGTCGCCACAGGCTATCCATTCCAATGTTATGAAAATATAAACATGGCAACCCTCTGAAAGGGGCTTTTTTGTACCAAGATAACAAACTTTATCTTTAATACTTTTATATTTCACAAATATTGTTATTCCAAAATTATTTTGGGATTTGTATAAAATATTTATCTAAAACAATATTTAGGAGACATCCAATAACCATTATGTATCTACTTTCTTGTTTACATTTAATATTTTAATGTATGTTTAGGACCGCGTAGTCGTTTATTTTAAGTGACATGGGTTTTTTAGTTATTTTAGTGGTTCGAAATGGAAAATTTTTGTTACTTTTTGAATAAGATTGATCCTAAAATATTTTTGAACTTGGATTTGAATAAGGTTGATCTTAAAAATATATTTGAACAAGGATTTGGACAAGATTGACGTTAAAAATAATTCTGAACTTGTGTGATTTTTGAAGTAGGCATGAATGGCCAAAGCCTAAACTATGAGGAATAGCGAAAAACGCTTGGTTGAAGAAGTGCCGATTTCGGTATAAACTAAAAAATATATTACACAATTCGATAGTATTGTTTATTATGATATCAGGTTTTAAGAAGCTAAAAAATTGATGCTAAATTGATATAATATACCATTATATCAATTTTAAGATGTACTGATTGAACTCAGTTACAATGGTGAAGCTCTTAATGAAATCGAAATCACTACCTCGAAATAAAGTAATTTTGGTGGAACTGGTACCATTGGTACTGAATATTCGCGAAACTACATACACAATCACTACAATAAAAAAAAAAACTAGAAAGAAAAGGTGTTTTATCAACTCTACCCATCGTACCTACCTCAAACCGATGATAGGTGCCTACACCCTACTTTTATTTTGATTGTGATAGCACTTCGAGGCTGTTTCTTTGTTAGCATTCCGTTTACCTTCCGTAATCCTTTGAAAAATTATTATTGCTATCAATCTTTTATAGGTAGTTCCTTTACTTCAACATCAAACTGTATATTTCCACTTTAACATGACCTCGTTTTGTATCGGTTTTCCGTGCAATGCCAAATCCATATAAACTTGTTTTTACAGCTTGATTAGTCATAGTGCATACTACCGCAGTCACTGATGGTCGACCACTTCTCAATCTTATTACTAAAGGCATGAAGTTGAAAAGTGATCGATCAACAGTGACGTAGTATGCATGTATTGTAATAGCAATACAGGTCACGTTAATTATAAAAGTACTAGCTGACCCGGCGAACTTCGTACCGCCTTAGTGTAGCTTTGATGCACTACTTTATTTTGTATGGCTGACAGTTGTCCTATCTTAGGTATGCGTACCTATTCAATTTGAACTGGAATCTATAATATCCTCCATATAAAAATGTATCCCTATTTCCCTGGTTTCGCCATAACTGAGAAGGACTTTACTAATTTCATAATTTTATTAGTTTATGGATTTTCTAGGTTGATGCCACAAACACTTAGCGACTGCTCTTGCGATTTATTTATCGACATTGCAAATGCAAGCCTCACTGGAAACTGTAAACGTTTAAAGTTGAATGGCATGTCGTTCGGTATTATAGGGATGCGTGGGATTAAAACATCTTCGCCTTTGTACTGCCCTTTCAAAATTGTGGCTTCGATGACGTTGTTCAATAATTTTTTCACCGCTAGCCCGATGCCATTACACAGACGTGGCTGCTTTATGTTCCGTAACATAATAATTATATTACTGATCCGATTTTTAATTGCAGATTATGAGGCGGTAAGCCGGGCAATTCCAGCGAATTTATCGGAATCAACTGATTTGTAATTCTTCAATTCGCCAGCCAGTCACATCCAAACTTCTTAGTCTTTAAAACAAAACCAAAATTATCAAAAACTTAATAAAATTATTCAATTCGATTATTTATTTAATGGCGTTTGTGGAAGGAGACACCACAATTTTGCCAATATCACGTAGGTACTATGGTAGACAATCAAACGCTGGAGACTATTTCAATAATTATCATTGTTGAATAGAACACAAAAAAGAGTTTAAATGATTTATAAATATAACAAACAAATAATGAACCATTTTCTGCACAGACATTTCAAATAAAATGATTGTTAGCGCGGTTATGTATGTCACAGATTACCACAGGTTACTAAATAGGTTATGCGAAGTTTGTATACTGCGTTCTGAAATCTAACTCATAGTACAAATTTTATTATTATTATATACTTACATTAAAATGAAATCATCACTGGTATTATTAATATTACCGTCAAAGTCGGTACATTTAATAATATTTATCTATAAATAAATATTCCGTGGCGAGTTATTTTCAAAAATTTGTAAATTAGTGCAATAGAATTTAATTAAGTAACCACATTTCCGAACGAACGATGCTCTTTCAATATAGCTATGGCTGTGAATGACGTTGACATTCGTTACGCGCGTTTTTTAAAATATGCAAAATTAAATGTATATTTTTCAATATTTCTGAAAGATTTTCTTAATATTTTTTTCCATAAGAACCATCCTTGGACTTCCACAAACATTTAAAAAAAAGAATTATCGAAATCGGTTCAGCCGTTCACACGTGATGCCGTGACAACGCGAAACGGGTTTCATTTTTATATATATAGATTCTATTATTTTTTTTTAAATTCTCTATTTAAAAATTTGAATATTCTAACGTCGTTGCAAACCAGCCTGCACTCTGCTGTAAAACCTTCACAGTATCGTGTACCTCAGACAAATAAAGAATTAGTGCAGTATTATTTTATAAACAAATCTCACTAAAACCCGGTAACCCGGTCGTGAGACCGTGATATCGATATAATTAATAAACAAATATTAAAACCCTGTTGGCGACTCAATTTTCAAGTGAGATCACTACTGATTACATCGAGTATTTCAGTTCTATCGCTTAGATATTCTCAAGACATGACATAAAATCATCTTTGACAGGTGTTTGTTTGTGTACAGTACGTAAAAAAACTACTTGTTATTTGTGACTGCGACGCGTGTGAATGCGACTATTAACAGTAATTAATAAAATATGAAAGTTAAAATACCTAGAGTTTCCCTCCAGGGCCCGACACTTTTCCACCCTGTATTCTAATATTATGAGGAGAAAAGATTTGTTTGTATCGAATAGGCTCGAAAACTGCTGGACCGATTTTAACCATTTTTTTCGCTAATAGGAAGCTACATTATCAGGAAGTAACATAAAGCTATACAACATCACGATACTACCCACGGGCGCGGGCAGCAAAAGTTGCGGGTGAAACCGCGCAAGACAGCTAGTTAGTCTTAAGAATCTAGTAACACTAGACAAATATAACGTCGGACACACTAGAAGGCGAGTCCTATATAAGGGTGTGTGTCTAAATGTGAATTATTGAATAAGGTAGTCAGTGCTACTGGACTTTTGACCGTGACCTCTCAAGAAAAGAATATGCTATCTATCTCTTTCACTTTATCGAGTAAAAAGATAGCATAAACTCTTTGCGGTGTGAACTAGAAAATCACACGTTTTTATTAAGCAAATCTGTTTTTATAAAAATAAACCTTGAAAGTGCTTCATCTTCCACGAGAGAGCTTTAAGTGTTCTGAACCATAAAGAAAGGAAATGATTTATTGCGCTATGAAGAGTTTAATTGAATTTGCTTTTGAAATGAAGGAAATATTCATTTTGATATTTTCCTTGTTGTTCTTGTTTTTGCTTGCCAGCTTTATAGGAAAAATATGGCACTATTGGTGTTGGTAACTTCAAAAAGTATTGCTTATTCTCCCGCTCTGGGTGGAGCGGGAGGAAGTGTCACACTTTTACTGTCTAAAACCCACCCATGTGCCTTCTTTTACCCTTTATGTTCCCGGGTATCTCTTTCGAACAACCCGCAACAAAATGTGTTGCTTAACGATCGATTTTTCAAAGAGGTTTTCGACTAATACTGTCCGCATTCATTTCGGATTTCAACATAAAATAGAATTTGCCACTCGTAACTTTAGTTTGCCCTTGGGAGAACCACTTTTAAACTTCTAACATTCTGCAGAAGCGCAATTCTCCGTATTCTCGACGGAATAATTATGTATTCTATAGTGTTCCTATCTTTATGACCGGCCTTTAGGTTAAGCCGTGTTTGCCTAGGTTTGTCAATGGATGGGTGACCACACATTACTGAATACTCAGCTTCCTCCGTGCCTCGGAAAGCAAGTTGGTCCTGGTTGTCATCTGTAGATCCTTGAAATTCTGTGGATTCCCATTCAGTCTGACACCCAGTCCTAAATAAGCCTTCTGTTATTTCTCATTTTTCATGCAGTTTTATAGACATTTTTTTTTCATGAATAATAACAAAAGTAAACATTTATAAATACAAAAATAGTAGCCCACCGCTATCAGGAACAGGGTCCAAGCTGCCTACAGTCAGGGCTCCAGAGAGAGGAAACTCCTAACGAAATGAGCCGTGTCCACAAGTACCGCTTTCTGTATCAAACCCTTGATCCAGCTAACTAACGGCAATTAAGCCATTGACAGATATGACTATCGGCACAATAATCGCTGAGTCCACATCCCACATGTCGACATCCTCGCCATCCAAGTCAATATACTTGATTTGCTTATCTTTCTCTGCTTTCACGAGGTTCTCGTCATGCGAGACCGTTATGACTAGTACTAACTGGGTTGTGGCGGTCAGATAGGCAGTTGTTCCATCTAAAATATTGTTATTCAACATAATTGGGAAGTGATGATTTTATGCGATACTATACGATGACGGGCCTGTTGGTCTAGTGGTTAGTGGCCCTGACTGCTAAGCCGGAGGTCGTGGGTTCGATTCCCACCCAGGACAAACTTTGTGTGATGAGCATGATTGTTTGTTCTGTGTCTGGGTGTGATTTATCTATAATATGTATGTATTTATAAATTATATAAGTATGTATATCAGTTGTCTGGTTACCATAACACAGGCTCTGCTTAACTTGGTATTAGATAGCCGTGTGTGAGTTGTCCCAAGATATTTATTTATTATTTATCTATATTAGGTATGGTTGTGTGTTGTCTGTCACTTAACCATTTGAATGAGTTGCCCTCCGTTGAAATATTTTTTTCCTCAACTAGTATACTGCATAAGGAAAATTTTCTACAAACATGAACTCGTTGGAAAATGAACAGAGCATAATAAGAATATTACAAGATTAAATTATCCACGTCGGCAGCGTGAAAATTCCACTTTATATCGAATTTCATATTAGTTTCCAAGCGAGTGATTTCATTTACAAGGATCAGACAGGATTAAATAACTCTAGCAAAACGAATATTAATTGAGTATTTAGAGGTGCTTCGACACACACAGCTTTTATATTGTTTTCTTCTTCATTTTCATATTTTATATATTTATGTAAGAGAAACAAAGGATCTCAAAGTGTCCTCGAACTTGAGATATGGACTCATTTTTTGGGGAAATTCAACAAATAAGGGTATGATTTTTAAAACACAAAAGAGGTGCTTGAGGGCTATGTTTGGACTTCATGTTACAGAGAGCTGCAAACCATTCTTTAAAGAATATAAAATATTAACTCTTCCGTCAATGTACATTTTGGAGACCATTATGTTCGTCAAATCGAATCCACACTTATTCCCCTTAGTGTCAGATAAAGTTGTTCGAAATAGACGCGACAATACGAAGTTATGTATTCCGAGATCCAAGACGACACTAATGCGGAAAAGTATATTCTGTATGGCGCCAATTTTATTTAATAAGTTGCCAAAACATTGGAGGGAATATAGTACGGAAAAATTAAAACATACATTAAAAAGCCTTTTGCTAGAGAAAGTCTACTATAGCACTGACGAATTCCTAACCGACAATTTAATTTGACTAGTAATTGACATCCTAATTTTTATTAATACCTGATTTGACATTTGATTTTTTATTTTTTGTTGTGTTATTAAGATTCGAGCTTATGACATTATTTTATTGTACCTGTCTAATTTCAAATTATGCTCTAAATTGAACTATTGATAAATGTGTATAAATGGACAATTTTAAAATTAATTGATGCTGTCTAGCGTCCTACATCCAATATTTGTATGCCATTCAGGCAAAACATGACTGTCTCATATTATTGATGTAACATCTTGCATGCCATGTGTTGTGTATACTCATGTTTTGAACAAATAAAATTATCTTTATCTTTATCTTTATCTTTTTGTTAAATATATTTTGTACCTACAAAAAGATTTTCAAGCTGCCATGTTTATATTTTTGTCAAATATTGTGTGTTAAATGGTGAATGGTATAATGGTGCTTGATCATGAGAAAAAATATAAAATGGAAAGGATATAAAAATATTTTACTTACCCACCTAAAATAACATTACATTATGGTTATTGTACTTTTTTAATTAGGTTATTACAGAAACATTGTTGTAACAACTGTGTACATTATAAATGATAATCGTGTCATTACTTTACATGGTTGTCATTATTAAGGGGGAGTGACGGTAAGGTGGAAAATACATCATTATAGTTTATGTCACACAATACCATACAAGTGGTACAATAATTGCTAGTTGCAAGTCTCTTGATACAGTTTCTTGTTAAACGAGTTTGCATACATTTATAATGATCTACATATTTACGAGAAAAGGGGTGTTTTCAATGAAGTTATGTAGAATTAAATTATTATGAAGTAACGTAGGGACTCGATTGGAATCAGTACAACATAATAATAATTTTGCATTAGAAATTTCATACGCTTGCAACAACCAGTCTTACCTAGGGGTGTCGTGCTTCTGAATAACTGGGTTATGGAGCGGATGAAAAAGGTAGCTCTATGTAAAATACTGGTATTCAGCTGCATCCGGTAAGACTGGCAGACGATACTAACATGGTTGAGCCAGGGCTAGGAGGATCATGTAACCTTACAGTGTTATTTAAACCTTCTGTAAAATTTTATGTATTTAAATTTTTCATTTTATTTTATTTGTCATCTATAAGTATAAAATAAAATTAAAGCCGTGAGAGTCACCATATTAGCTTTGGTTTTTTTGTTTGAGTCGTTGAGGTTCAAGTTTATTTTTTTATATTATGTGTACTTGTGGCAAGTGCTAATTAAACATGTTTTCTTTCTTTACTTTTCTTCCAAAATTAGACTTTAGAAACGAGAACATAAAGTGACGGATAGTTGACGTAAATAATGGCAGTCCATGAGAGGTTAAGGATGAAATGGCAATAAAGGAGGTCACTTATGAGATGACTAGTAATAGAGAATTATGAAGAAAATATGATGTGCTAAAACCAAATAAACTGAGAGAAGCTAAAGAAAATAATGATGCACAATTGAAAATCAGTCTGAAACTCTTTTCCGCACAATATTTATTCATCCACCCGACTTTAGATTGTCCGCATTGACTCTTTAATCCTACAAAGCGGCACCCCCGTCCTGTACCTTGTGTTCTTGGGGTATTTTCCTACGTTACACCCAGACAAGTTCACCTAATCTCCCGGGATTTACCTGTCTGGCTGTAAAAAGGATTTCGCTTTTGTCAGACGACCAGTCTATTTGGTTTACAGTCTAGAAAACTGTTTGTTTTAATCCTGAATGTTTGCTACACGTGGCTTTTTGTGGTTGAAAAATATATTTAGTATTTTTTGTTTTTGTTTTAATAGCTCAGGGTCCTGGGTTAAACCCAAAATTAAGCAAAGTTAATGTTTTCAGTAAAACCCATATTCAAATCTATACCATTTCAGTGAACTTTTAGTTTATGTAGTATTGTCATTGCGGCCGAGGCCGATTTAACGGCCGAGTTTATAGGCGAGAGTATTATAGAGCCGAGAACAGCAGTGACTATCACGTGAATCAAACGACGATTTTCAATACACTTACGGATAAGTTAAAGAACAGACCAAAAAGCACATTTGTCTGTAATCAACATGAAACTATGATTTAATTGGATTTTTCCCCGCGCTTTGTCTTCTCAGATTGAAGGAAAAACCAGCTGACACCGCTAAACAGCCTAATATGAAATATGAAATTCAAATATATTTGAATTTAGAACTCAAATTAATGCGCCTCCTTGCTCTTAATATTCGCTATGGGATTTTTTTTATTGTTATTCGTGTAAAAAAGCATGCGAGTGTTTGTTTGATGAACCTAATAGTAGTTTTCGAGGAAGTGTTTTGAAAAATTAATATTATAAATAGGCCATCACCATCGGTCATCTATCGAGCTTTGGTTTAATTAAGACCATATTAACCCGTTGCACGATTGTTTACAAAAATGTAGGGTAACAATGTATGTAAACTTTGCACCCGTCTGCACACTTTGTCGCGCAAAGGTTTAATTGCTATTATATCTGCTGCCTCGCGTCCACGCTCGGTATGCTATACGAGCCAATCACTGATCTGCAGATTGGTTATTGTAATATGCATGTCAACACGAATTTAGATGACTACTGAATAACATAACACGCGTGTCTCTATTTCCCAAGCAGTGAGAATCTGAACAGGTTACGTTACCTATTTATCATTAACCCGAAATGACTATTTATACTATTTAGTCTCGCCGTCGCAAGCGTGACAAAAGCGTCGGGAAAAAGTTTATTCGGTTATTCCATTAGGAATTTTACAGTAGCAGTCCAGAGTTTGGAAGTTGGCGGTAAGATACCCTCGTGCTCAGAAAGCCCGTTAAGCCGACCTGCGAAAGAGATACCTCAGCCCCGGAACATAAAGGGCAATAGAAAGATCTTAAGTAGGTTTTAGTCAGTCTGCTCCTGTTTTTTGATGATTTCCCGTATTCGTAAAATAAGCCGTCCTGCGCCTGATCTCTCTCCGTCCGATTGCCGTCCCATCGGACTATGAGATTAAGGGAACAGAGAGTGCAGGTGCACTCTGCCTGCTTGCCTCTGTGCCTGCGCATACATTCGTGCGCTATAATATATCACGTACCAATGACTAATCTCCGCTGCGATTGGCCACCGTCGCCAAAAACTATTGGGAGGACTATTATACACTACCTATATGCTTTTGCTTTTTTTGTTTGGATGGGTTATCATCAAATGACTTCTCCCGCTCTAGGTGGAGCAGAAGAAAGTTGCAAACTTGTAGTGACTAAATCCCATCTATGCTCCGCAACCCCGAGACAAACCCTGACCCTGGAACAACCCGCAACCCCGTTGCATGAGGGGTTCGATTCTGGTGTTGGATAAATTGTGATTGAGTTTTCCATCAAAACTTTCTCAGTAACAGCCACGGAGTGTAGTCAGATTAATACCCGGCTAATGACAATAGGCCAGCTCCCTTATACAAAACTAGGGACTTAAATAACTCACAAAATGTAGATATCCTTTAGGTACATCGCTGTCTAATCCTTCGAGTATTACAGGCTTGACGTTTTGAAATACAAATTGAAAACGTGCTCTTTATAAATTATCTTAAACTAGCTTTTTCCCGCGGCTTCGCTCGCGTTTAATTCGGGGTAACACAGTTCCCCTTCCTGATTTGCAGGTACGTGTGACTTGTAGTTTTTGCCCTAGCGCCTTATTTATTGTAATAGCAAAGCTAAATTTCCCTTTTTTCCCTATAGGACATAACCTATGTCCGTCTCCAGGGTCCCAACTATCCCTGTATCAAATTTCATGAAAATCGGTTTAGCCATGTAGGCGTGAAGACGTAACAAACAAACAAACTCACTTTCGCTTTTATAATATTAATAGTAAGGATGTTTAGATATTGAATAATATAGTAGTCACAAAGGGAATATATACGAATCACGAATCTATATTCAATTGTCGAAGCGCATCGATAAAGTAAACATTTTGTATCAAATCACTTATAATTATCTCTCGCTCGACTCGAGAGTATCAAAGGCACAAACAATTGAGTTGAATCGATACTTGTACAGTGTACGCACTTGACCTTGAGTAGCGTGTCTTTGTGTTGCCATTAATTAATTCAAGCTTTGTTTTTGATTACCGTTTTACATACATACTTTACGGTGATTTATTGTATTCACATCTATATGAGTTCGTTTATAGTTGTAATGATTTAATAGGTGGTAATTGATCACCATTTTCCTGCCCTTGTCACATTCAATTCGGGGTTGAAGCAACACGTTTTCTTCTTCGATTCTCCCCTGTCGGATGTCACGGCATATTTACCTCTTTCTCCTTCATATAATTCCAGATTACACAATTTCAAATCAAACAATTTTCTTTGGTTTTCTTCTCCCTCTCCAGCCATCAACATTCACATCCATCACTCTTTTAGTCACATGTGCTTCGTTCCTCCTCATTATATCGATGGCCCCACCGAATAAACGTGCAAGAGTTCTTACACGTTTTTTTTTTTTTTCATTTTTCATTTCTTTTGCCTATCCTGCACCTACTTAATTTTTTTTATGAATTTTAGACTCAAAACACGAGTTTTATAATAGTGTATTTCTTTATTCTAGGGAAAAAAATAATTTTAAAATTATAGGAATAATAGTTTATGCTTTTATTACATGCTTTTTGAGTCGCCAAGTACACAAGAATAAACATGCTAAAACCTACAGACGTTTGAGAAGATTTGTGATTGTTTTCTAATTTGGGTAATGTCTTCTTACACGTTTATTCGTGTAGAAATGTATGCAAATTTCATTACTAATGTTTTACTGCACAAAATGGAAGTTTGAATATAAATAGATTATTAAAATTAGAGTATTGCATTGTCTTTTACTATAATATCTTTTTTTCTAACAACTGTGTTAAAGATTCAAACATTAATATTCTTTGCATATTAGATTAAGTTTAAAGCTAGTAATGGTAAATAAACAAATGTTTACGCGATAAATTCTATTGCAATCGTACGTTCTATCTTGTTGTGATTCTATGCGCGCTATTACGTGATTTTGTTTCGCGTAATATCATTCGATTGTAATTGTTATTATAGTCAAATTGTTGTTTTGTAGTTAAGTGTAACAATTAGAAGGTATCGGGATGCTTCTAGTCTCAAAAGGATATTAGAATTAGCGAACTGTCAACGAAATAAAGGTAAGAATCAACTTTAATATTATGTAAGTATAAATATTATCAAATATTTTAGCTAAGACCGATGTAAAAATACTCCGCTGCTAATTTAAAGCTTATGTGACTGTTCGTCTGTGTATATTATGTGATTTAAATGCAGTTTTTAATGACCTAAATAAAATAAGGTTGCTTCTATTTACATGGGTGAAGATGGAGATCTCTGGATATACACAGCGGTACTTTTCAATAGATTACTACAAATCAAAAGTTATTGCTGTAATAGCTTTTTTTTTGGGGTGGGAAATCATCAAATAACTTCCCCCGCTCTGGGCGGAGCGGAGGGGCGTGTCAGATTTTTACTGACTAAAACCCACCCATGTTCCTTCTATTGCCCTTTACGTTCCAGGGCCGCGGTATCTCTTTCGAACAACCCGCAACCCCGGCGGGCGGAGGCTCTGGCAAGCCCCTCTGGTTTGCTGACATCTCTTTGAGGCGCGCGTGAAACACGAACGCGCCGTGGACAGGGCCCGTCGTCAATAGCCGGTGCCCGGGGCGTCTCCTGCGGTGGCTGGGTTGGTTTGAGGCTCTCTCCCTCAAACGCCCGGCCTCCTCCTTCACTAGCATGACTGCTTCGCAGAAGGAGGTGACCGCTTCCCATTCCCTCTCGCTCCGGACCATGGGCTGAACCTGGGCCGGACGCGAGAGATCGCCGCCGCCGATCGCCTCTACGAGGGCACGGCGGTGCTCCGCCCCGCGCTGGGCAGACCGCCACTGTGTGCTCCACCGTGTCCTCCGGGCGATCGTCACAATGGTGACACCCGGGCGTTTCCTCCCGCCCGATTATGTGCAGGAACCTCCCGAAACTTCCGTGTCCGGTGAGGACCTGCATCAGGCGGTAGGTGAGGACGCCATGACGCCTCTCCGGCCACTCCTCAAAGAGGGGACTTACCGCCACTATTTTGGCGTGCCCTGCACGGGGTTGCGACAGTCGCCTTTTCCATGCCACCATGAGATCGCACCGGAGGTCAGTCCGCTGAGCGGCAATTTGCCGCGGTAGCGGAGTTTCCCCCGGTGTAGTGCTTCCGCGCGCCACTCAAACAGGCGCGCGACAACTATCGCCTCAAGATCCCACGGTGGCAATCCGGCAAGGAGGCTCGCTGCCTTGCCGGAGATCGTGCGGTAGCCCCGGATCAGCCGTATGGCTACCACCTTTTGGGGCGCGTACAGGTAGTGGGCGGCGCGCCGCCCTAAGGAACGCGCCCATACCGGGGCCCCGTAAAGGGCCATGGACCGCACGACTCTGGCATAGAGCCTACGGCAGGAGGCGTTTGGCACCCTCAGATTGGGCAGGAGCCGCTTGAAAGCAGCCCCCGGCCGCTCGAGTTTGGGAGCCAAACGTCGAAAGTGCTCCACGAAATTCCATCGGCTGTCGAGGACGATTCCCAGGTATTTCATCGTCGACCCGATGCCGATGCGAACCCCTCCTAGCGTCAACTGGGATCCCGACGGTGACGTGTTTCCGCGGCCATGAAAGACCATGGCCTCGGATTTGTGCAATGCCACCTCGAGACCCAGTAGCCGGATCCTCTCTGCGACTATCGCAACCCCGCGTGTCATACTGTCGGCCGCCGCCTGGTGCGACCCCCCCTGAGCCAGAACGAGCGTGTTGTCAGCGTAACAAACTACGCTGACGCCGCTGGGGAGGTCGGCGCGCAGCGCCCAGTCGTAACCGATGGACCTGTGGAACACCGCACGACATCTCTCGCAGGTTCTACTCTCCAGAGCGACCGGGGTAGATGACGGCCCTGTCCGTCAGATATGCCCCGACCACACGACGAAGGTAGGTCGGCATCCGGTGGTATCGGAGTGCCTCCCTGGTGCAGCTCCAAGGCATGGTGTTGAACGCGTTGGCGATGTCGAGAGACACCGGCACGACAACCCCACCCCTGGACACTGCTGCCCCCGTCGTGAGGGCTCTCATGCGCATGATGGCGTCCACCGTCGAGCGCCCCTTGCGGAAACCAAACTGGTGTTCCGCAAAATCCGGCCCCGTCCCCACGAGGTGCCCGACGAGGCGGTTTGCAATTACTCTTTCAAAGAACTTGCCCGCCTCGTCGAGCAGCACAATGGGCCAAAATGCGGACGGAGAGTCCGCAGGGCGCCCCGGCTTCTGTATGAGGACCAGCTTCCCCGTCTTCCAACGAAGTGGGAACTGGCCTGTGTTCACGAAGACAAATACTTAATTATATTTTTAATTCTATATATAGCTGTATTTTATTTCATCCTTTTACAAAATTATTTATATAATTATACCATGCATTAAAAAAGATGTATTACATAAATGAAAACTGATTTTATAAACACTAATATAAATGCATACGGTCTTTATAATCATATAATAGCCGAACAATGTACTGTAACAAGCCTGTAAATAGTTATAGCTGGGTTAAAAAATAAACTTAATATACGGAGAATAATAGTGTAACATTACAGTACGTTTTATTCGTTGTGTATTATTACACGAATAAACGTGTAATGATATATTGCTTTGACCTAGTCATGCAAATTTCACAAGAGTAAAAATATTAAATTGTTTTTCATGAATTTCCTGAATCTGGTTGATGTTTGAAAAAAAGTAAATATACAAGTCTATAGTTTTTTTTCTTACCTATAATTCGATAATACATTATCGATACCTATTTACAATGAAATGAGCGTTATTGAAGTTTAAACGTTTTTATTTTTTACTGAAAAGTTGTCATTTTTCTCTTACACGTTTATTCGGTGGGGCCATCGATATGTCCGTACCAAGACAAACGGCTCCCTTTCAATTTGTAATAGGCGCAATAGGTGATCGATAAAGGATATAAAAGTAACCTGTTGGTCGTGTGGGCGACGCGCCCAAGGCACTTGTCTCACCGGCAACGATTAACGAGTAACGAGTAGAGCTAGAACTAGAAACGAGTTAGCGAAACGCGGGGAGCGAGTGCGTAGTTCCGATATTTGTGTAGCTCGGCTATAAGTGAGTGTGCGAGTGAGGCGGGCGATTACTCGCATCACTCGCTCGCGTCAGTCAAGCGTACAGTCAGTCTTGCGGCCTCAACGCGAACAAATGACATAACCACTGGTTGCTCTCTCGGCGTGAGTTCTAATCGCTTGGCGAGTATCGCCGAGCGAGTGTTATCTTTCATAGCTCTTGTCGCTCAGCGACAAACTAGTGAAGCGAGTGCTCGCCGGCAGTGTGAACAGTCAGCGATCAACTGTTTGTATATGCATCTCTTTTGAACAAAAGAGATGTATATACAAACAGTTGATCACACGGAAAGTATATCTATTGTACGTTTCTTGAGCGAGAAAATAGCCGATAGTTAGTCGTTTTCTTGTCGTTGGTGGGACAACTGCCTAAGGAAGCTGAAAGGCACTCGTTCGCCACGTCAATCACAATCAAACTTTTTCACACGTTTTTTAATAGATTTAAAGTTATATTACTTTAATTACCTCCTTGACCCTCGTTCTATTTAATGCATCTATCAGCACAATGCTTAGAGTCCGTAACATTGAGTTCAAGCTTAAAATAAGATTTTTCACCCCAAAAAATAAGTCGTTGCCTAGCAACACTTTTTGAGTAGACTTACATAGTTTGGTGAACAAAACGCATGGTCTCCTTGCAAATTCGCAATCCAAGTTACTATGTACTTAACTATTTCATGTATATTTTATAGCACAATGAACTTCTCTAATGCATGTCGTGATGTTACAAGAGAACACAGGCTCATAAACAGTCGACGGAAACTTTGCTGAAATTCGAACCATTTTTAAATAGCAAAAAGAACTTACTTTTGGTGTTCATCGCAATTTTTGTTTTTACAATTTGTTCTTTTTTCACGAATATATAAATTATTAAAACTAATTTATAATTATGCGACATCAGTTTTTAAACTAATTTCTTCAATCTAAAATTGTTCTTACACTACGTATCACTTCATACGGTAGACTCGTAAAATAATGACTCAATTTAGTACATAAAAAGGTAAAAACAAGTTCAATCAATGGCTGATAGTGTAGGTACAGTTTTCTCTCCATTTCTCATATGTTCGTCCATTTTACGAACAACTAAAGAGCTGCTGTCCGGATTTGATGGCTCTCATGTACTGTCGTAAAGAAATGAGGTCGCGGGAAAATGCCGTAATAAGAAATTTCGGAGAATTTAGTTGTTATTACTTTTAGGATACAAAAATCAAATGTAGGAACAGCTTGATATTAAGCTTTTGTTTACCTTTAGCCGTTTTTAGTTGACAACGTTTATTAAATAGATACGATTCGATTCGTCCAAAATTTTGGCAACGAGTTTGGCATTTTCTGTTGCGTCCATCAGCTCCTGTGATCTTCAAACAACAGGACTGCAGGACGCGATTATCGTTTCTGGGGCAACACCACATTCACACTCCAGGGCAGAGTTGTCTATGAATCCCCACCTGAACAGATTTTCCTTGCTTCAGCCAACACGCGTGTCCGGAGTCTTTTTTGACTTCGTACTGGAAGTCAAAAAAGACTCCGGACACGCGTGTTGGCTGAAGCAAGGAAAAGTTATGGCACCTAGACAGGTGGGAGATTTTCTAAGCACATTCTTCCAGGTAATATTATTTTTATTTAATTCCCTTGTTAAAGGCTTATTGAAAAAAGCTTTAGATTTTAATTCTGAAAGGTTTTAGTTTATTCAACAAATTGAAAATTCAACGGCGGTGATTAGGACTTTGTTGGTTGAAAAATTGATTGTTCTTACAAGACGAAGTATAAACGATTTTGCCTAATGTTTCGTGAAGGTCTCAGTCGATTAAAATGTATTGATCGTTTTCGAACGTGTTTCACAAAAATAAGCGAGGTTCAAATGAAAAAGTTTTAATTGCGAACTTGTCAATGGTGACCAAATAAGGCGAATTTGAATTCGAATTACGAAACTTTATGAATTAATTATAATTATTTATGGCATTGGAAAGTTTGAATAATCCTGGCTACAAAGAAAGGCATTTTTCTCACGCGATCATTCAAATTACATAAAAATTTTGAAGAGAAATTCTTTTATGCGAAGTTTGCAAAGAAAATGTGAATAAGCGAACATTTGGAGTTGTTAGGAGGCATTACAGTTTGATAAATAGCATTTGTTGTTGAATTACTTTACATATTTTAAGGAAGGACCGCATTTTCATTACCGTGAAGAAGCTAAATGTTTATGGTAATCTGAACCGGGGACTAGTCAGTTTGTAATTTAGAATTTTACAAGCGCTGATTTGACTCTCACTGAAAGGCTCCAGGGTAGCCCGCGAAATCCAATTTTTAATTTGTAATCGTAACATGTTTGTGTTAATACAATTATAATAATTAAAATCATCAATTCAGCCCTCGAAGGTTATTTTTTTAAAACGTTGCCCCACACTAGGTTTTTCTCCTGTATTGTGGGTCCGTTTACAAACATTTAAACTCACATACACAACAGCCAGACCCGAAACAACTACCTGCAGATCATATAAATATTTCTTCCGTGCGGGGATCAAACCCGCGACATACAGCGCAGCAATCGATCGCTCAGCCACTGCGCCAACCGTGGCGTCATTCGTGTCGTGTTACTTCATTCCATTGACTTACTAGGTCATGCAAAAGTAAGACAAATTGCAAAACCGGGCCAGTGCTAGTCAGACTCGCGCACCGAGGGAACCCTCTTTCGACTGTGTAGACTTTTTTTATGGATGGGAAATCATCGAATAACTTCCCCCGCTCTGTGCGGAACGGGAGGGAATGTCACAGACTTTTTCTGACATAAACCCACCCATTTCCCTTCTTTTGCCCTTTCTGTTCCGGGGCTGCGGTATCTCTTTCGAACAACCCGCAGCTCTGGGACTGTGTAGACTAAAGCCCCGTTCCAATAAACAAAAACGAGTCGTTTTGTTTACGGATAGTAAGATTTTGACATAAGTCTCATAGAACTTATGTCAAAATACTACCATCCCTAAGCAAAACGAGTCGTTTTTGTTTATTGGAACGGGGCTTTAGAGAGTTGATTTTGTTGATTTACAGCTCCAAGGGACTATGGTAGTGGTAAGAATATGGTTTTAATTTCAACTCGATACCTATACGAGATAAAGGGTACTGACAGACAGACAGACGGATAACAATGTGTTCTTAAAAGGGTTCATGTTTAAACGTAAGAAAATTTAAGAAAATCTTAATTACGAGTGTAAATTCGTATTTTTTAAGACAAAAGATAACCGCATCAATATAATAATATGTTTTTTAATAGCACCGTGTCTCGTGCGAAAGTCGTTTCTGCCGTAAATATCGCAGTTCCATGTGTGTTCCGTTATACCGAGATACCGTTTCCCATTTTCATATGAGCTCACTTTTTCATCATCATTCTCCTGCTCTTATCCCAAATTATTTGGGGTTGGTGCAGCTTGTCTTCTTCTATACTTCTACATATTAAAAAAAAAAAAAAAAAGTTGCCCCACACTAGGAATTTCTCCTGTATCGTGGGTGCGTTTACAAACATTTAAACTCACATACACAAACAGCCAGACCCGAAACAACTATCTGCAGGTCATACAAATATTTGTTCCGTGCGGGAATAGAACCCGCGACACGCAGCGCAGCAGTCGTTCGCTCAGCCACTGCGCCAACCATGCCGTCAATTCACACGTCCTTTCTTGCTTTAACATTCTTCACACCGTCAGTCAATCGTTTCTTTGATATTCCACTTCTACTATACCCATTCACGTTTATACTCAAAACTTTTCTCATTCCTCCGCATCTCATGCCTATCATCGCTTTTCTAAAATGTACTGTGAGTCATTTAATATTTACTTGAGACACAATGTATTAAACTACGTCTGATCTGGGATTGTGGCTGAGATATACTCTTGGTTAATTGCAGACGATGCATAAACCCATCTCCATTAAGAAGTCTGGTCTTCGGATTATTTCCAACTTTAAACCAAATCTGTCACTTTGAAAGTTGAACAAGGTTTGTGAACCCTGGTTGCAAATGTCTGAATAAGTATTTTCTCTCATTTAATTGTCTGTCCTTCATTTAACTTTTTACAAACTTTCGCCGTCTTACGTTTTTAGTCTGCCGTTTTCTTAGTTTATTATTTCAAATCGATCGCTTTCTCAAAATAAACATTAAAAACTTAATCATTTAATAACATGAAGTCGGCTGAAAAAATAATGGAATGAGATTATGTCACGCAATAGGTAGCCACTGGAAGTGGAAAGAATTAAAAGAAAGAACGAATGAGATGGAGTCTTTATGTAGCAGTGGGACTTCATGGGCATAGTATGCATGTATATCGTACTGAACACGACAAACGTACAACTAACGACAGTACATAAGAAAAACGTGCTAGATACGACAATCGTTAAACCCGTGCAGATTTTATGAGGAACGGGCGTATCGTAGGCAATCACTTGTCGGGCTTATGTTAATTTTCAAAGTCCACGTGGATAGAGACACAAGCACAACCAGTCAAGATATAAACATCCAAATTTATTTCGAGTAATCGCCAAGCGGTTGGTCGACTCTTCTCGTGACCAGAGGGCTGGCCTGTTTTTTGCGCAAAAAATAAGCATTGCCATCCAACGCGGTAATGCTGCCAACCTTCTGGGCACGTTTTCTGTTGACTGCGATGCGGACGAATTTTTTGACGCCCTGTAATTTACCATTTTTTACTTGTAAATATTTTTATTATTAGTTTATGTCTATTTATAGTTTGTATATAGTAATTAATTTGATAAAACTGAAAATGCCCAGTAAAAAAACATCCAAATGATTGACATTCAATTTATTTCCACCTGTCTATCTGTGTTGTTTATTTGTCAACTACGAAAGCAAACGTTTCTATCAGTATTTGTAGGTATATATCTATTGATTGGATCGTGGGCCGACTGTTTGTTTTGTTATTCCATTATTCGAATTCGGATACGACCAGTGTCTTGTCATAGATCGAATCGGGTCAACGAATAAAGTGGACTGTTACTTGATTATCGTAATATTTTGATTATTCCGCCTGACTGATGTTTTGATGTCAGATATCATATTACTCATAATTATATTGGTCTTCTTTTGAGCGTGTCGATGGTTATCACTTCCTCGAAAACTATGGTACACTCTAGAATCTTTGATATGAACTGCTAATTACTGTTTATTATGTAATACAAGGCGTATTTATAACTTTATTCCTAAAGCTACATAGATTTTATTCTTTGGCAATTTGAAATCTTTTTATTGTTTTTTACAAAAGTTGACGTGATGATCACGGATAATCTGAAGTTTGCGGGTGGATTTTTAAAAGATAGGTTGCGGAGATACCCCGGCCCCGGAACATAAAGGGCAAAACTAGGATCATGGTGGGTAGTCAGTTAAAGTCTCACACTCCCGCCCGCTCTACCCAGAGCGGAGGAAGTTATTTGATGATTTTCCGCAATAAAGAAAGGCTAGACCAGTTTTGGTATTCATTTCGCTAATAACAAGAAATGTATAATTATCAACTATCTTCTATTTATGACGACTTTTTCCACTGGGTATTTCGAATCTACGCTTAGTACTGATCAAAACCTTCTTTGCAGCACTGCCCTGAAGCAGCGCTAGTGTCAGCGAGGGTGTTAGCAGCTGAAGGTGCTCCAGCCACCCGTTCCGCATCAGGAGTAGAGCGAAGACCCTCGGTCCCAAGGCCTCCACTCTGCAAGAGGGGTTCAGGATCCCTGCTGTCAGGATCACCACCCACGTCCAGGTAAGTGGAGGGTGTCCAGGAGCTGGGAGTTACCCGGACCAAGAACGGATTGGTAGTGTTATAAGACGGCGTACAGCTGTTATCAAAATAAGTTCAAGTTGAATGTGTCAAAGTGGGAACCCAAGTTTTTTTGGGTAAAGAATATTTTTTGCGTCTGGTGTTCTTTTTTTGCGGATGGGAAATCATTAAAAAACTTCCCCAGGAGCGGGGAGATCGTCAGACCTGTACTGTATAAAACACACCCATGTTCCTTCTTTTGCCAATCATTTATTTATTTAACTATTTATGTACACACAGTAAACTAGACAGGATAAAAAACATATAAAATTTGAGTACAAAGGTACTGCTTTATTTCTTAAGAAATTTCTGCCAGCAGACCTGCGAAAGGAGATATGAGAACGAAATGTAGACGATAGTGTGTGAGAGAGTATTAGAAAAATATGTGTATATATCATGTTCCGGGCCGCGGTATCTCTTTCGAACAACCCGCAACCGCAGACGGTGGCCCTGGCCAGCTTCTCTGCTTTGGTCACATCGCTTAAAGGCGCGCGCAGAACACAAACGCGTCGTCGACACGGGCTTTTGTCACAAGATGGACGGACGGTGAGCTACCCATTGATCACCGTCCATAGACCCGCATCTACGGTGGCCGGGAGTAGTCTCGTGGCGAACGACGCTCGGAGCGACCCCCGTCTAGTCTTTACAATAACTTTATGGTTGTATGTAAAGTTGGTGTGGAGGTGACACCAACTTTTAATGGAAATTGTATGGGGCTTCATGTTATTTTACAACGATTAATGATCGTATCACACATTATACTAATGCGACTAGATAGAAAACAACGTTCACGTTATAATTCGGTTTGTTGTTACAGTAATAGCTTCATTACTTCAGAAAATTCTAGTATGTCTTCAAACATATAACATGAACTTTGTAGTACTAACGAGACTACACCGTAGCGTTTCGTAGACATAACGAACTAAATTAACGTTCACATTCCAATCTCATGAAATTCTACAGAAAGCCCTAAAAACTCCTAAAAATGTACAAAAACGTGGCCATTATAAGTACAACACTCGTAGCTTCGCAGAATCGTAGCTCACTAACGAGGCTACGCCGTAGCGCTACGTAGACCAACATACACTTCTTTTCATGAAGCTTGTGTTTGTATATTTACGCACACTAGCTTGAAAGTTCTGTACTCCCAGTACTTTTAGTACTCTAGATGTTTATCTACATTACCTGAACGAGTTGGACGCTAGAAGTTTTAACATGGTTAGTTTTCCAGTCTAGATTGAAAAGTTTGTTCGTGAACGTTTACACACCGAGTTGCTCGAAGTAATTTCACACTTCGTTTATGTTGAGATTGTTTCACGCTTGGCATAGAGTGTTGTTCAGAAAAATGTTGTATCCAAACATAAGTATATCTTATAACTATTTATAATGAAAACAATGAAATCTTAAATTATTAATTCAATGGGTCAACTTAAAGCACTTTTACTCAAAGATCCATCTGTGTCTTATGTTATTAATTAATTATTATCATTGACGTTATTTATCCATGGAAATGACTAATTACTATTTAGATAAGACGATTGCAATTTGCTCGTGTTTATAATCAAATCAAATCAAATCACTCCTTTCTTAGATGCGACATAACTGCGTGTGTGACGTAGTTTAAATATGGAATGTTACATTTGAAAATAGATTTTCATCTGTTATTCACATTTGATTGTTCGATTACCGTGAGCAGGCAAGCAAATTTAAAAAAAATCTTTGAATGCCGTTTTCTTTCTTTTCAAAAATAAAGGAATGTTTTCTTTGAGTAAAATTTTCTATCTAAAGTATTAGGAGTACTTCCCCTTCAGGTGGCATTATCATCATACTAGCTGGCACCCGCGGCTTCGCCCACGTGATAATCGAAAAAAAGTATCCTATGTGTTATTCCAGACTATAATCTACCTCTGTGCCAAATTTCATCTAGATCTGTTCAGCCGCTTTGACGTGAAAGAGTAACACACATCCATCCATACATTCATCCATACATGCATCAATACATCCATTCATAAATCCATCCAAAATCAAAAATCAAAATCCATTAATTTAGCGTACACATTGTTCGTTAGCATACATACATAATTGTTAAGTCAGACGTAACAGAAAACCGTACATCCATCCGTTCATCCATCTATACATTCATCCATACATACATCAATACATCCATTCATAAATCCATCCGTACATCCATCCGTTCATCCATCTATACATACATCCATACATCTATCCATACATCCTTCCATACATCCATCCATACATCCATCCATTCATCCTCACAAACATTCGAATTTATAATATTAGTAGGATATAAGAAAATAAGAACAACAAACAATACGCGAAGATAGAAGGTAATGAATGTAACCAACACTAAGCCATTGAAATGGTTTCGGTATGATTATCGTATTCTGAAGTTTGCGTTCAGAAGTACACTCCTACCCATCACCTTTTTTTCCCTGATATTAAATCATCAAATAACTTCCTACTGACTAAAACCCACCCATGTTCCTTATTTTGCCCTTTATGTTCCGGAATCGCGGTACCCGCAACCCCGGAACCCCGGTACCCATCCCCCTGAGGTCATTTACTAGCCTGGCAAAACTACTGGCCTACACATACAGCTAGTTAACAAACTTTATGCTAATGTTATTCCAAAGACCACCCGACATGTTTTTAATGACATAGTGTTCAAACATTTGGCAACTTTGCTTATTCCATAGAGAATTACAAGCGTATGTTCAAGTAAATAAGGTTGACATTTAACTGACAAGTAACTTTTAAAGTAATTACATTAAAAAATCCACAAGCCTCCACTATTTTTTTTTGGTATTGCCCGTTTTTGCAATACTCAACCGAAGTATACCTGCATTCCTATAGCGAAACATTTTGTACACGTGTGGTTTCAAAGTAAACATGGAAAATTTATGTTAGTTCTATTTTATTTCCTCAAACATTTTTCCGTTTGTATCGTTTTTCATACGCATGGAAAGTGGCACATTTGTTAGGCACATCGATATCTCCGGTCAGGTTGCTCCAATGTATCAAGGATATATGAGGATACATTTAAAATTGTTTTTTTTATTGAAAGTATACTTCGTATAAACGTTTTGTTTAGAAACTTGGCATTGGAACGAGCAGGAGTAGTTGCTATTAAAGCGATTTATAATCCTTCTAGCTTCCGCCCGCGATTTCGTCCGCGTGGCAAAGTTACTTTGGGCTAACGCTAATTTTAACCCGCGTGATGATCGAAAAAAAATATCTTTCTGTCCTCTTTTTTTTCATCTTTCTCCCACTTATCTCACTTTAAAAAAAAATGTTTGTCTCCAGGGTCCCAACTATCTCCGTACCAATATTCATCAAAATCGGTTGGGCTATTTAGGCGTGAAAACGTAACAAACAAACAAACTCACTTTCGCTTTTATAATATTAGTAAGGATACACGTTTTGGTGTCTACGTATAAAGCAATCCTATTAAGTATAAAATAATATGTGAAACTTTTCTACTAATCTGCTTCAAAAGTATATTTACGCCCCGAAATTGTAGGTACAAATACGCCATAGACTTTAAAGTTTTCGTAGCGAGTCTCACATTTAGAATGTGAAATATGATTTCATGAAATTATATTTAAAAAAAAAAAAAGTTTTCAAACTCGAATTCTCTTATTATACTTGAAGATATATTCCATAATCAATTTCTAAGAAAAACATGGTCCCGAAGCAATCAGTAGACCTGTCATATAATAAACACCAGTTGACTGAAGGGTCCAAAACAAACAATAATGTTGCTTGTTTATATTATAATGAATGTTTATATCCAGCGTTCGGCGTAGATCAGGAAGAATTAAATTGTCGCTTGGAAGCCAAGCCGTGGCGCTCGGAAAAATCCGTCACGATTATATTTCCTGGCTTACTGTTAGGGTTGCCAGAAAAAAACAGTTATTTCAAAGAATTATTGAAAAGTTAACGTTTTGACGACATTCTCATGTACCGCTTCTGCTGGTAATGCTGTATTCTGGACACTTTCTCCGTTGGCAGCGATGCTTACGAACTTAATAACGCCCTTTATTTGTTTTCTTTGTAACATGTCTAAGTCTATAATATTTAAAAGAAAATAAACTTATCTTTTATTCGTCTTTGTAAGAAAAGCTTTAAAAGCGTAGCACTTCGGGATATAAAAAACAAAGAATTTGCTATCTCGGTCATTCTATCCCCAGCCATGCGACAGCCCTACACTGCCGTGTTATCTGCCGCAACGCAAAGCGCTTTGCTAATGGCATTAATTTAAATGAATGATAGTCCTCCATTTATTCATACGTTCGTAATATTTTGAGGACGTGCGAGATTTCATAAAACGGACTAGATTTCATTCTTGTGCAAGTGTGACTGTTTCTTTTATGGTTGGATTCAGAATTGGGAAGTATAGATTCTCATCTGTAATTTCTCAGTAATAGAATTGTATTCGAAAACTTCATTATTCTAAGTCCCCTCTTCGCTAGTATTCTTCATCTATACTTCTCAGGCATCTTAGGAGTTAACATTTCTAGCCATACCGTATTTCACATCTTTATCTGCCTAGCCTTTTCCCAACTATGTTGGGGTCGGCTTCCAGGCTAATCGGATGCAGCTGAATTCCAGTATTATACATGGAGCGACGGCCTATCCGACCTCCACAACCCAGTTAGTACTGGGTAATACGATACCCCTTGGTAAGACTGGTTGTCAGACTTTCGGAACACTGACTACCTGTAACGACTGTCAAAGATCTACAGATGACAGTCGGGACCAACGGCTTAACGTGCTTTCCGAGGCACGGAGAAAACTCGGTATGTGACGGGTGGTCACCCACCCACAGACCAACCCAGGCAAGCGCGGCTTAACCTAAAAATCGACCTGAGCGGCTGCTTTTATTTAGCCACGAGCTCCTCGTATGTCACACCGAACATCCCTAATTTGTTTTCGTCTTTCCCTACTACTCCTACCTAGTTATATGTATAGGTCTGGGTATTATGTATTGCCAGAATAAAAAATATCCTGTGTTAACTCAGGCATTATGATATCGTTGTGCCAAATTTGGTATATAAATAGTAAACGTGGTAAATATCCCGTTTCAAATGTTATAAATAAGGTAACGGACTAGATCAGTTTAAAAACTTACATGTTTAGAATTATTTATGATCAACTAATGTGCTGCCTCCGCGGTGCGCTCGTTTCTTTAACGCAGTTCATTTCAACGTCTGTGGGTAAATGCGAGGATATTAACTACATTGCTGTATCAATTTGCTGTAGTTACTCTACCTCATTAAGAAAAGCGGTGTAAGGATGCGTCTTGTTTGTTTTCTTGGGTTTATAAGGCAGGTAGGCAATTTATAGGGATAGGATAGTTAGTATAACGTCTTAATGGTGTTAATCCTTTAGAAAAGGGTTGGACCTTGTTGGAGTGTTCTCAAAATTAATTAATATCGTATTACGATGCTTAGCTTTACAAGGAAAGTTTGAAGATTAAGGTTTGTTTGCTTTTATAACATTATGTCTATGTTTTTACCTTTATAGTTTACGTCAGAGTTACTAAAAGTTGTCTGGATTAGACCGCCATTGTGTCCAAAGAATTAGCAATAGGAATCTCGACCGTAAAACCTGTGTATTTGCAGAATTATATGATTAAATGAGATTACTTGAACTAAAACTATTTGTTACGATTGCGATTCATGTTTTATTTTAATATACACACACAAAATACATGGCAGGACATTACATTAAGACAGAAGAGCATAAAGGCACTGCTTATTTCATTAGAAATTTCTGCCGACGAGAGGAAAGCTGGATGAGTTATGTAGTTTTAAGCAACATACAACCTAAAACTAGCCAGCAAATTGCAATGAATGAAAGAAAATTTGAATTTTGCGGTCTACCTTGGCGTATCCCCTTTAATCTTGACACATTTGCACGAACCCCACAGTTAAACACTTAAATTTAATTAGTGAAAAAGTTACCTTTATCGAGTTTAGTAAATTAAAAATTATTAATTAATTATTTCTAAACTTGTCTTGTTTAATTGTAAGGGTATGGAGTAGGTAGTTAACTAAAATAAATTAATATGTCAATTTGCGCTTACTTTTTATGCCATTTGATGCGTATGTTCTTTAACCTTTTGAAAACGCCCTAGTTAGCGTTTTAGCGGTAGGGATATTAACCAGTCCCGTCACAAAGAATAATAATGATCTGCGTTTGCGGTTGCGGCCGTCTTCAGAACTGCACCTTTAGGTAGCTGATTGTTCGGTGTTTGTTTTCATGATAGAAGTACATTTCTGTAGGAAAAAGAGGAAATAATAAAATTTTACGACTCAATCAATTATTTTCTCTCGCTCACTGTCTTCCTACAACTTGTCTCGACTACTATTTGTACTTGGGGGTTAACAAAAAGAAAACAAAACGAATTAATCATCAAACTAATCTCTTCGTCCTGAGTTTTATATTCTAAACCAAGAACTTAAGTTTACACGTGGACGCACTAAAAGGGGCACATATACACACAAAGGATCCCAATACAGCGTAGCACAAAAGATGACTGACATCAGAAACAATAGAAGTTCCCCTACACGTTCCCGTCTTACTGTAGTTGTGTAGAACAGGTTGTATATGTGACCGTGACAAAATGACGATGGGAGAGATTAGATACCAATTTATTCATGCATTCTGAACGATGTTTGAGATAAAATTATCTTCTGTTAAGTTTAAAACAACGTTTGACATTTTAAAGCTTTTCAATCCACTCTAAGGAGAGATTATTCGAGAAAACGTTGTTTAACTCAAATATTTTTTCCTCATTTTGTAAACCAAACTGGTTGACTGTGATTCTTATCTGCCTAACTCCCGCGGGTATGCGGAGTCTTCGTCTCTATCTCGGAAATCTCATTAATTTCATTCAGCGTATCATCCATCTCTGTCTATTTATACCTCAAGGACTTGTAGCTAGGGACACCTTTAAGTTTTAATGTGATGAATGTCTTCCAAGATATTTTTGCTTTGAACCACGAGGAAAAAAAATACGGGTTTTTATATTCGTTTAAACTTTCCTGTAAGAGATATCACTTGATTTTGGGTTCCATTTTATAAGAGAGTATATCCTAACCAACGCGTGCAGTTGACCAATTCAAAAATACATTTGGTTGAGTGGACCCGCGGGTTCTGCCTAAGTGGGATCAGTTGAACCTCTTCAGCTTTTCTTTTGCATGCGTGAAGTAACTTGCGAATATAGGCTTAAATAGAAAAAGAAAAAAAAACTACCTAATATTCTAAACTAAAACCCACCTTCGTTCCTTCTTTTGCCCTTTATGTTCCAAGACAGTGATATCTTTTTCGAACATCCCGCAACCCCGGCAGGCGGTTGCCCTGGCAGGCCCCTTTGTACTTTTCACTCATAAGGTTGAAAATTGGTCAACAGTCAGTGTCATCGGTATTACATTACTGCCTAACCCTACGGGGATAACAGGGGTAATGTGATGTTATTTAAAAAAAATCTGATCATTCTTTTATCAATAAATAGATTACATTGGGCAAGTTAACGGTAATCTTAATGTTCTTTGTAACATCCCCCTTTTAACAAGAATATTGCGATGAGCAACTTTGCGATAACTTATTGAAGGATTAACAAGCCGTAAGGAAGAAGTTCTGTTTACTTTTAAACAAGTTGGATATCGGATTAAATGAAACCCTTCGATTCGGAGAGATTTTGATTTCATATTGTTAAAAGGATGAAGTAGAATAGCAACTTGAATTTTGCCCCACACAAGACATTTAAACTTACATTACAATTTCAGCCAGGCTCAGAACAACTATCCGTGGACCATACATAATTTTATTCGTACGGGAATCGAACCAACAGTTAGCAGTTCAACCACCACTGCGCCGAACGTGCCGTCACAAAATATTTTAATATGAAAACTTTCATTAAAATACGTGAAAACGGCCAAGAGTAAAACTTGCACACTGAGGGTTCGTAAAAACTTGCGCCATAAACAGCCATTTGGTTGCTTCGCCTTACCGGGTTGATTTTTTCAGAGCACAAAGGAACCATAGAGTTGAATATATGGAGTATATTTTCATTTCAACTCGATACCTCCAGGCGTTACCGAGATAAAGGGTCTTGACAGACAGGCACACGGACAACAAAGTGATCCTATAAGAGTTCCTTTTTTCCATTTGAGGTGTGGAACCCTAATAACCACTTTGATGAAGATTACCCTTGTAACGTTAGCCCCTACATCGTTTGATAACGCAGATGTATGACCTCTCACGAAATTGGTATAAACTCGTAATAGCTGCAAAGCGTGATATTTAGAACGGGAAAGAAACCGTATAACATAACTTATTCAAGATGAGAGGTTTATGTGTACATATAGGCCCCTCATCGTTACAGACGTGACTCATAAAAATATGGAAGGCCCTTTTTTAAAACAGGGAATTTAGTTAGAAAAATATTTGGAATATTTTTTCTGCGAAGCTTCGAAGAGAAGATTGACTTATTTTGTATCAATATGTTTTTTTTTTGCAAAGCTGATACAATTACATACGAAACAAAAATAATATCTTCTTTTAATCCACTTGCTAATATATTTTATAATTTGTTTTCTACACGTGGGAGCAAATAAATCGACTACCCCTATCTTTAACTTATGATTGTTCCTTCTTGTATTATGAGCTATATTAAATTGAAACACACATTGTTTGAAAAGTTATGTAACGAACTTATAGTAAGCAGTTAATTTATTAATAATATAAGCCGTAAAAGCAGAAACGGCCACTTTAGTAAAGTTAAGAGAGTCGATAAATCATTTATGCACAAAACGAAATTCATTAAATTTCTCAATAACTGGTGTTTGCCTGATGCATGCTTGCAGTCGGTTTTGTTCCATGACCGCCTTGGGCTTAAAAGATTTGGCTTTGACCCATAAAAAATCCTATTACACTATCACATCTTCATCAGCCCTAGTTCTATATCCGATAAGCTCAGTTCAACATAGTTATGCTAGCGAAGGAGGTGGCCGGGCGTTTGAGGGAGAGAACCTCAAACCAACCCAGCCGCTCCGGGCATCGGGCGCCGCGAAACGACTCCGGGCACTTTAGATGCGGGCCTGTGGACGGCGAGCAATGGGTAGCTCACCGTCCGTTCGTCTAGTCGTAGTAGACAACAAGAGTGTCGAACGCGCGGTCGTGTTCCACGCGCGCCTCAAAGAGATGTCAGCAAAGTGGAGGAGCCTGCCAGGGCCATCGCTTGAGTTTGCGGGTTTTTGAAAGAAATACCGCGGCCCCATAACATAAGGGGCAAAAGAAGGAACATGGTTGGGCTTTAGTCAGATTTAAAAATAATGAAATAACTGATTTTATTTGATTACTTCTCATCCGTAAAATAAGGGTCGCGTCAACCTTGTATTGTCCTCATCAACCATCACAATATCACTTTTCTTGCTTAAAACAATCGATCCATCTTTTTCTTTGGCAAGGCCTTTCCTTCTCCATCAACTAAATGTTATTAAAATGCAAATTTTCATAATAACATGCAATCCTCTTATTTCGTAATCGCATTACTGGTGGTTCGCAGCCTCGGATTACGTTCACCTTCCGATAAATCGAACAATAACAAGTAATCGAATAACAATATAAATTCGGCTGGGATCTGTTGGGAATCGAAGGAATCGGTATTGCTATGAATTTATTATGGTTTCGGCTTTAATCCGGAAGCCGTCTCAGATATGTCCTTGTATTTTGTAATGTAAATTATTCGAGACACGTTCCCGCGTTATGTTTAAGGCTTTAAATCGATTCTACATAGTTGTTTGTTGGAAAATGAATAAACTCTTTTATTTTTAATTAAAAGTTAGCAGTTTTAGTTTTTATTACAAATCAAGTTTTACCTTTAATCCATCAAGCAATTTTTCATTTCGAATTTGTTTTCCATTTGGTTTCCGTTGTTAATCCTTACTAACATTATAAAAGCGAAAGTGAGTGTGTTTGTTTGTTTAGTCTTCACGCCTAAATGGCTAAACCGATTTTGATGAATTTTGGTACAGAGATAGTTGGGACCCTGGAGACGGACATAGGCTAATTTAAAAAAAAGTGAGAAAAGGCGGAGAAAGTGGGAAGAAAAGGGTTACAGAAAGATTTTTTTTTTCGATCATCACGCAGTTTAAAGTTAGCATTAGCCCAAAGTAACTATGTCGCGCGGCTGAAATCGCGGGCGGATGCTAGTTACATATAAAACCACTATCTATCTTTTGAAAAAATAGATAGATATACCGAAGTAACTTATATATAGATAGTAATAGTTTAATCTGAACTTTGAAGTATGTAGGTAACTGTAGTTGTTACAACTGCTACGACAGTACTGTAACTGCAGCAGTTGTAATCGTGTGTTTACAAGGGATTTTTGAATCTAAAGTGGTCATTAGTATACTAAGCTAGTTTGAGGCGACGACTAGAAGCGTATTACATAATAATATATTAAGAATTTCCTTGGATAAGCAGTGGAGCTGGTGACAATCACATTCTATCAGCTGAATTTCGACTTCTAATTTTATAACAATGATCAGAAGTGTTTTAGTGTCACGTTTAAGCTTCCGAGCAGATTGTGTCAATGCTTACAATTCATCCATGTTCATTCTTTTGCCCTTTATGTTCCGAAGCCACGGTATCTCTTTTTTCGGGAAGTTTGAAAACAAAAATGGTTTTGTTACATAATTATGTTTTGAAAGCAATTACTACTTGGGAATAGAGGGTCTAATGGTAAAGTACGATAACCTTTTAAAAGTTCTTTCATATCGTTTCGTTTAAAGGTTTTTTGCAACAGGGCCTAAATTTGTGTTTTTAGAGTTTGATACCTCAAAATGAAAAAAATGGTACTCTTAAAGGACCATTTTGTTGCCCGTCTGTCTGTCAAGACCCTTTATCTTGGGAACGCGGTTTGTTACATTCCAAACTAAAATTAACCTTAAATACCCTTATCAGATAACTCAAGCTACCGAAAATCTATTAATTAGTTCAGTTTATTAGTAGGTACCTACAAGATCGATTTATAATTGGGTTTACGAGGTATGTAAGACAAGGGGCCGACCTTAACCTCATAGGCGAGCCCAATTATAACAACAAGGGAACTTTGATATCTATTAGAGTAAAATTACCAAAGAGAATATTGTACAGGTAACTACTGAATTGTATTAACGATGTTAGATACTCGGTTTTGTCTATTATCATAAAACTCTTTGGTGTTTCTTATTATAACTATTGAACTGAGGGTATTCTGTATACCATCTTTTTTTCGGATGGGAAATCATCAACAAGTCTGACACTCCCCGTGTCAGACTTGTTCTGTCTAAAACCCACCCATGTCCCTTCTATTGCCCTTTATTTTCCAGGGCCACGGTATCTCTTTCGAACAACCCGCAACCCCGGCAGGCGGTGGCCCTCTGCTTTTCTGTATACCATTACCCACCCTTTTGCATAATGTGACCTGAATTCTATTACAATCCGCATTTGACAATCGATCAGCGGTCTGTCGTTCTCTTTGATCGTACATGTTAATAAGTAATCAAAGGTCTATTTGAACAATAAGGTTTCTTACGTAATGACCTCATTAGAGACACGATTCATACATCAATGTCAGGAAAAATGCTGATATTATTGTTACCAGTTCAATTCATAATACATATAAAGAAATTTACAGAAAAATCTTTAAATACGTTATCAAAGTTGTGAATCAAAAGTAAAGTTATTATTGTAGTCAATATAAAAATGTAAAGCCAATAAGCCTTTTCCTCCACGATAAAACCACTTTCAAAGCGTGATCATTGAGCTAAGCGAGCGTAAAATTGAATTTATTTCATGTTTCGCTTGAGTACTGTTAAACTTCAAAACAGAGTCTGCCAATTTATCATCCGAAATACTTGAATACGTGTCCTGAATTTATCACTACCCAAAACTTTGTAGAACATTTATATGTTGATATGTAGCATTTGCCTGTGATTTTGATCAGTGGAGGTTGAACGGCAGAACTTACATTATATTATATATTATGTTGTCGAACAACTGTATCATGTTCCCATTTTCTGTGCAAATAAAAACATATTCTCTTCTATCCCACGGGAATGAATAGATTATATAACGGAATAAAACTATTCTTTGTCATAACCCTTGGCATACTTGTGTGCACATTTTTATCGATATCCGTTCAAGTGATTATAAAGGTGAAAAAATTGACAGACAAACAGACAAACCCCGTTGGTTTGTCTGTCAATCTTTTCAATGGAGCGTATTTCTCATCCTACTAATATTATAAAAGCGAAAGTTTCTGAGGATGTATGTTAGTATCTTTGTTGCTCTTTCGCGGAAATTACTGAACGGATTTAGATGAAACTGCATAATACTATAGCTTACATATCAGAATAACACATAGGCTACAATTCATAAAGATACAATGTATATTATATCACCACGCGAGTGAAACTGCGGAGTGCAGCTAGTTTGACATATATTGGTAGCTAGAGTTAGCAGTTCATTTATTTTACCATCCGAGTAAACTTTAGCCAAGTACCCGGGCGTAAGTATGAATGACACATTGAGCTTTCAAAGTGGCAATTATGAGTGACAGTGGCAGCGCTCTATAAAACCGAACTGTTTCTGACATTCGAATCTTAATTGTCACCCGACGGTGAGGTGGACGCGGCGAAGAGGATTTTGTGCCAGTGGGCGATGAGCGCCGCTCATCCTCCCGATCAGTGTACCTGTGCTAGGGTTTCTTCAACTGACAACACGGAATCTCATTTATATTTACTCCTGTCCTTGTAGACCGCTGATTACTGACCGCATGGTCAATGCTGCCGCGTGAGATGGCATTCTCACACTGTTTCTCGCTCTATAAAATTACGGTTCCGAGTAACAAACAATTGAACGAGAATGAAAAAGTGGGTGTTTTCACTGCCAGATGAACTTAATCCTTTAGCATTACTGGATTTTAAACAAGCCAACGCGATGTGAGACTACTTTACCGGTAGACGACCGCGCGGTCGAGCGGTGTCGTGTGAATACCACCCTAATAGTTGAGTGGCTAGTGTGGTTTTAATACCGTTTGTGAGCATAATTTTCACTTGATGTTAGAATTTAGGTCATTATTGTATGTGTGTTTGTCACCTAGCTCCTCCTAAACGACTGGGCCGTTTTATTTTATTTGGAACAACAAACAATTACAAAATAAAGCATAAATATAAACAAAAATTAACAATTATGTAATCACAAAATCAAAACAGCGTTATTCACAGCATACATGCAAAGTAATACCTAATAACGCGCTAAAAAACAAGCTAAAAGTAACAAACACAATAAAAAAAGAATACGGTTTTTTTTTTTTTTTTTTTTTTTTTTTTTTCGGGTGGGAAATCATCCAATGACTTCCCCCGCTCTGGGTGGAGCGGGGGGGCATGTCAGACTTGTACTGACTAAAACCCACCCATGTTCCTTCTATTGCCCTTTACGTTCCGGGGCCGCGGTATCTCTTTCGAACAACCCGCAACCCCGGCAGGCGGAGGCTCTGGCAAGCCCCTCTGCTTTGCTGACTCTCTTTGAGGCGCGCGTGAAACACGAACGCGCCGTCGACACGGCCTGTCGTCAATCGACGGACGGACGGTGAACTACCCATTGCTCACCGCCCACAGGCCCGCATCTACGGTGGCCGGAAGTCGTCTCGCGGCGCCCGGCGCCATGGGCGTCTCCCGCGGCGGCTGGGTTGGGCAGATGTTCTCTCCCTCAAACGCCCGGCCACCTCCTTTGCTAGCATTACTGCTTCGCAGAAGGTGGTGACCGCTTCCCATTCCCTCTCGCTCCGGACCATGGCCTGAACCAGGGCCGGACGCGAGAGATCGCCGCCGCCGATCGCGTCCACGAGGGCACGGCGGTGCTCCGCCCAAGCTGGGCAGACCGCCACTGTGTGCTCCACCGTGTCCTCCGGGCGATCGTCACAATGGTGACACCCGGGCGCTTCCTCCCGCCCGATGATGTGCAGGAACCTCCCGAAACTTCCGTGTCCGGTGAGGACCTGCGTCAGACGGTAGGTGAGGACGCCATGACGCCTCTCCAGCCACTCCTCAAAGAGGGGACTTACCGCCGCTATTGTGGCGTGCCCTGCACGGGGTTGCGACAGTCGCTCTCTCCATGCCACCATGAGATCGCACCGGAGGTCTGCCCGCCGAGCGGCAACTTGCCGTGGCAGCGGGTTTTCCCCCCGGTGTAGTGCCTCCGCGCGCCACTCAAACAGGCGCGCGAGGACTATCGCCTCCAGATCCCACGGTGAAGAATACGGTTTTGAAAGAATTTTGTGGGTATTTCAATGGGTTTCTCGATGGTTTGAAAACATAAAAAATTGCATGATTGGTAGGTGGCACTACTGTCGGTATGTTTGCAAAATTGATTTGCTGTACAAGGTACATTTGATTTGCTGTACATTATTATTACGTCGGGTATATACATTTTTACAAGAGATCAAATTATTGCTCAATTAAAACGGTAGATATTTAAATTAAACACAGGTAAATGTAACATTCTTGTCGGAATTTGAAGTACCTACCTATCAGTTAGCTGAATGTGGTTAGTTCGATTCAAAAATAGATTAAGTTAAAATGGTAAGAACAATCTGCTGTGGGTATCTGCTTTGTTGACTAGGAAAAGAAGATTTTTAGTAGTGCTTTAAAAAAAAAGTGGTCGTAAATTTTTTTTTTATTGAAATCACATTTGATACATTTGAGGAACGAAAAAATTGGCCCAAAATCCTAATTATCTGCATTAAAGCATTATTTTATTAAACACATACTATTCGTGCTTTTTGTTTGAATAAAAACACCAATTTATTATGCACATTAACTTAATAAAAGAACCAAACACAATTGAAGCATAATTAATCTCTCCATTGTTTTTCAGCCGTAGTTGTTTGAAAAACAAAAGAATGAAAAACTCACTTGAACACAGCACCTGAACAACCTTTTGAAGGGCGAATTTTATTTGTTTCGTTATAAAAATTGTACCTTCGTTCTTTACGAGATTGTTTCTGGTTTATGACATCATTCTTAGGTAATTGTTTACTTGCTTTAAGGGTGTGTATTCTGAAAGTTAGCAATGTCGTTAATGTCTGACACACAATGGCTATTTTGGTGAGTATTTTGTCGTGTCGACGGCGCGTTAGTGTTCCACGCGCGCCTCAAAGAGATGTCAGCAAAGCAGAGGGGTTGCGGGTTGTTCGAAAGAGATACCGCGGCCCCGGAACATAAAGGGCAAAAGAAGGAACATGGGTGGGTTTAAGTCAGTAAAAGCTTGACTCTACTTCCCCTTCGCCTACAGCAGGGGATGGTATTTGCTGATTTACCAACCGTAAAAAAGTTGAATATATTATTTATTTATTTATTTATTTATGCACACACAAAATACATGACAGGACATTACATTAAGACAGAAGAGCACAAAGGTACAGCTTATTTCATAAGAAATTTCTTCCAGCAGACCTGCGAGAGGAAAGTTGGATAAGATATGTAGACACAGTGTGTGGAAAAGATAAAACAGAAAGTTTTAAATTATCAATCATATAATAAACTTACATACAAATAATACACATATAAAAATAAATACTGAGATAGTAATATATACCTAAAATATATAATTATGCAGAGTATTACAGTAAAGAGGACAGGTAATGCTCTTTGACTTGCTTTTTAAAAATAAATATAGTTTTAGAGTCTCGTATGTTAGGCGGAAGTGAGTTCCACAAACGTACTGCGTGAACAGAGAAGGAGTAGGAGAAAAATTCAGTTGTATGTGATGGGAAATTAAGATGATACTTAAGGTGGGATCTACACAGAGCATCAGGAGGGCGGGTAAACGAGAATCGATCACGCAGGTAGCTGGGATAGGCAGGATTGAACAGTATGTTATAGAGGAGACATAAAATCCGAGTGTTTCTGCGAAGACGAATAGGGAGCCACTTGAGCTCCTTGCGGAAGGAAGAAACGTGGTCATATTTCCTCAAACCAAACACAAAACGAATGCAAAGGTTTTGCAAGCGCTCCAACTTATTCAATAGCTCTTCGGTAGCATCTAAATAGCAGGCATCAGCGTAATCAATGATCGGCTGAATCAGTGTTTGAGCTAAGTAAATTTTGGTTTTATAAGGCAAGAAGGTTTGTAAGGATTTAAGCGAATGAAAAGAAAAGTGCACCTTACGACTAACCTCATTCACTTGAGCTCGCCAAGAAAGATTACTGTCAATTAAGACACCAAGGTCCTTAGCTGAGTCAGCATAGGCAATGGTAGAGCAGCCTAGAGATAATGGCGGCAAAGATGACAGGTCAAGTGCAGTACGATAATATCTGCTGCCTATGATCAAGGCCTGGGACTTATTAGGGTTGATCTGTAAGCCGTACGACTTAGCCCACTCGTGGATACGCTCCAGGTCCCGATTCATAGCATTGATTGCTGACTCAGCATCAGACAGCGAGAAGTGTCGATATAGCTGCAAATCGTCTGCGTAGAGGTGAAAGCTGGAAGTAATAATTTTGGTAACAGAGTTAATAAAGATGGAGAAAAGGAGAGGAGAGAGAACGCCACCCTGAGGAACACCAGCAGTCAGATCACACCAATCAGAGTAGATTTCTTCTTGGCGGACAGACTGTGATCGACCCCGAAGATACGAGTCGAACCATGCTAACGTGGAAGCAGAGAAGTTAAAAGATTGAAGGATCCCAAGAAGGACGTCAAAATCCACTGAGTTGAACGCGCAACTAAAGTCAAGTAACACTAAAACAGTCAGAGATTTATTGTCCATAGCCCAGCGGATATCGTCAGTAACCTTCAAGAGAGCAGTAACAGTACTGTGGCCAGTACGAAAACCAGATTGGAAAGGAGAAATAAGAGCATTTGACGAAAGATATCTAGAAATTTGACCATGAACAATGTGTTCGAGAACTTTAGAGAGGAAAGGAAGAATGGAGATGGGTCTAAAGTGGGATAAGGAAGAAGGATCACTAACTTTAGGAAGTGGTATTATGTGAGCCTGTTTCCAAGCTGAGGGAAATATACCAGTGAATAAAGAAAAATTAAAAATGTGAGTAAGGATGGGGAGCAATTCTGAAATAATGGGCAAGATCATTCTCGAACACAAATTATCATGGCCCACAGCAGAGGAGGAAATGGACAGAAGAGACTTTTTGACAACGTCTTCCGAGACAGGACTGAAATCAAAAAGTGGACAGTTAGGTAACGGCAAGCTAAGGAGTTCCGACAAAGTTGAAGATTTAACGCTCGGTTCAAGAGAAAAAGGTGGCAAAGAAAAGAACTGGTTAAGAGCGCACAAGTCGACACCAGTACAGGTATTCGTGGAAGATTTCCCAATACCGACAGACTTTAAAAATTTCCAGACATCAGCGGAGTTACGGTTAACGAGAGATTCGTGGAAATAGCGTCTCTTGGCATCTCGACACAGACGATTGCAGGTATTACGTAAAGCTTTAAAGTGAGTGAGATTAAGTTCAGTGGGTCTACGCTTATATCTACTTTTCGCCTTATCCTTACGACCAATAGCATTCTTTATTTCGGTTGTCATCCACGGTGCAGGATTATGTTTAATTTTAACACGCCGACGCGGAGCATGTTTGTCATAAATGTCTAACAAAATGGTATTGAAACAGTTCACCTTTGCATCGATACTGCTGCTCTCGATGACCTGAGTCCAATCGATATCACCAATATCGCTTTTCAAAGCGTCCAAATCAATTCCATTAAAACTACGAAGAAAGCAGAAACGAGGCTTACGCTTAGGAGGTCTGATACGATAAGAAAGAAATAAGAGGTCATGATAGGAAAAGGTTGCAGTGAGCTGCCCAAACTCAGCAACATTATGTGGCGAAGATACAACCATAAGGTCAAGGAAAGAAGGCGTGCAATTTGGGAAGTTATGTGTCGCAGAAAGAGGTAGAATTTCGAGATTAAAAGAGGATAGAAGCGAACGAAGTTTTAGAGCACGTGAATCATTTTTAATTAAACATGTGTTAAAATCGCCCATTAAAATAACATGCTCGTACGATGGGCAAAGATTATTGAGTGAAGATTCTAAGCTGTCGAAATAGATGATATGTAGATTAGGAGAGTAAAACACGGCAAGCAACACTTTGGTATGATTTAAGATGATTTCCAGAAACAATGATTCAGCCGACCCAGAGTATTGAGAAGGAGACATGCTTACAATTTTGTGCGGTATATCGGCGCGTACATACATGGCGACTCCACCACCACCCTTGCCAACTCTGTCATTTCTAACTAAAACGAAACCAGGCAGTTCGTAGTGCACGGAGAGGAGAGAGGGTTTAAGAAAGGTCTCCGATATCAGAAGTGCATCAAGATGCACACTGCTAAAGGAGGCCAAAAGATCGGAATAGTGGCTTGGGATACTCTGAGCATTAATATGGGCTATATGCAGATTGTTAGGAAAATTTGAAAAAAGAGAGGAAATATTGTCACGCAAAGTATGAAGAGGCTCACTGTCCGCACTAACAAAACTACAAGTCGAGGAAGAACAAGAGAAAAAACTGTCATTTAAGTCAGCTGCAATATTCATAGATAAATATAAATAGATGAATATATAACAATATAATGCAATACAATTCTTACAAGGCTATAATTTACTAAGGCTGATTGTTTTAACATACAACCACTCACTAGATTAGTTGAATGAAATTGTACAAGTAAAAGTAACAAAACAAAAAAAATAACACGAAGAACTAAGTAACATTTAAGAACAAAAAAAAAATAATCATAATTATTATGTGTAAAACAAGTCAGAACCGCAATGCACACAAGTATGATTTCCACCAATTACTGGAATGGAACGCTTTCCGACAATGTCAGGTAATGTCAAAATGACAGTGACAATTGACAATCAGAAGTTGAAAGTTTTGTTTTATATAACTAATTATATTATATAACTGAATGCAAATAAAATATCACTCTGTGCTATACTTTAATATTGATTAATCCTTACTAAAAGCGAAAGTAAGGTTGTTTGTTACGTCTTCACGTCTATTTATATGGGCCTACGATTTTGATGAAGTTTGATATAGAGGTAGTAAAATATGCCTATGGCCGTGTCCAGGGTCCCAACCCTGGACACAGCCATAGGCATATTTTTTAAAGTAAGAAATGGGGTTGAAAGAGGGAAGAAAAGATAACGCCATGTGTTTGTTTTGGCGCAGCATCTGGTCGGTGCCTGTCAGTCATACCGAAGGTGAATGGACTCGGGAAGTCGAGCGAGCGTGCGATCCAATACCAGAAATGGGGGCCTTGACAATCAGTCCCCAAGATGTAGCTTGTGCGGTTCGTCCGTTGCCTAATTGGAAATCTCCAGGGCCGGACGGACTGCACAACTTCTGGATAAAGTGGATCCAGAGATCGCACGTTCGTTTGGCGGCCCTATTTCAGACGGCTTTAGAGTCAGGGTCGTTGCCTAAGTTTCTGACAACTGGTATAACCCATCTGCTCCATAAATCGGGTAGTATGGCGGAACCCAAAAATTATAGACCAATTACGTGTCTTCCGACACTTTATAAAGTTCTTACATCCATTTTGAGAGCTAAAATCACTAAACACATTGATGACAATTCAATCATATCTGCTTCTCAAAATGGATGTAGGAACGGGTCCCGCGGTACTAAGGAGCTGCTCCTCATTGATATGGCTATTAGTCAACAGGTTCGCCGTTCCCGAAGGCATCTGTCGACATGTTGGATAGACTATAAGAAGGCCTATGACTCCGTACCACATACATGGCTCATGAGGGTGCTAGAGTTGTATAAAATTGATGCAACTCTGCGCACCTTCCTGATCTCGTGTATGAGGCAATGGAGTACAGTCCTTCGCTATCCAGGATGTCGGCAGATTCAGAGAAATAGTGAACCGATCAGAATAGAGCGAGGTATTTTCCAGGGCGATAGTTTGAGTCCACTTTGGTTCTGCTTAGCCTTGAATCCTCTAAGCACGCTGCTGGAGAATTCAGGTCTGGGCTATCGATTGAGGAGAGGTGGTCAGGTTATATCTCACCTTCTTTACATGGATGACCTGAAACTCTTTGCCCCCAACGATTTACAACTGATGGAGCTATTGAAGGTAACTGAAACTTTCAGTAGCTCTATCAGGATGGAATTTGGTGTGGACAAATGTGCGGTCATGCATGTAAAGCGAGGGGAAATTGTGGAATCTGTGGGAACCCAGCTCTCAGATTCCATAAACCTTAGATCCCTCTCAGCAACCGAAACCTACAAGTATTTGGGGATGTCGGAAGCGCTGGGCATCAATGTTGCTGACATGAAGCAATCGTTGAAGGAACGCTTCTTTGGCCGCCTGAGAAAAGTATTTAATAGTCTTTTATCAGGCGGAAACAAGGTGCGTGCTTTCAACGGTTGGGTCATGCCGGTTTTGATGTACTCTTTCGGCATACTCAAATGGACTCAAACAGAACTGGACGCCCTGGATAGGAAGGTCCGTACATTGTTAACGACATTTCGTATGCATCACCCACGTTCTTCGGTTATGAGACTGTATATCCCGCGGAGTTGCGGAGGTCGAGGCTTTTTAAACGCCAAGACTCTCCACAACCGCGAGATATGCAGTCTCAGGGAATATTTCCTAGAAACCGACGTGGGAATGCATCGGGATGTGGTTGCAGTGGACAAAGGCTTCACCCCGCTCTCCTTGGCTAAAGAGAACTGGCGCAAACCTGTAGTGCTTGACACTAACGACCGCAGGGAGGTATGGCAGAGTAAGGAGCTTCACGGACGCTTTTTCCGGGCCCTACATGGACCTGATGTAGATCAACCAGCGTCCGTAGCCTGGCTACGTTCCGGGGATCTCTTTGGAGAAACTGAAGGTTTTGTCTGTGCAATTATGGATGAAGTTATGATGACGAATAACTACCGGAGATTCATTGTGAAGGACGGCACGGTTGACATATGTCGGGCATGCCACCGTCCGGGTGAATCAATTCGACACATTATCTCCGGTTGTTCTCGTCTAGCTAACGGAGAGTACTTGCATAGACACAACCTTGTAGCCAGGATTATTCATCAGCAACTTGCTCTAAAATATAGCCTTGTGGAATCGGAAGTGCCGTACTACAGGTATGAGCCCGACCCAGTTCTCGAACATGGCAATATCACATTGTACTGGGATCGATCCATCATCACTGACAGGACTATTGTTGCCAACAAGCCTGATATAGTGGTGGTGGATCGATCAGAGCGGCGCGCAATGATTGTTGACATAACAGTCCCGCATGATGAGAACCTCGTGAAAGCCGAGAAAGATAAGCAAATCAAGTATATTGACTTGGCTCGCGAGGTTGTCGACATGTGGGATGTGGACTCAGCGATCATTGTGCCGATAGTCGTATCTGCCAATGGCTTAATTGCCAAGAGCCTCGACCAACACCTGAGGAGGCTCTCGTTAGGCAGCTGGATCAAGGGCTTGATACAGAAAGCGGTACTCCTGGACACGGCTCGTATTGTTAGGAGGTTCCTTTCTCTGGAGCCCTGACCGCCGGTAGCTTGGACCCTGTTCCCGATACCGGTGGGCTACTATTTTTACATTTTTAAATGTTTTTTATTTGTTGTTTTTAAGAAATATTTAAAAATTTAATTATATGTATATAAAACAATAAATGGACGATAAATTGTAATATAACGAAATACTTGACAGATATGTGCAACGTTGCCGACTTTCAGAATACACCCTCTTAAGTCTTACATCGGGGTGATAAAGCGGCTTTTTCATTGTCGTAAAAGTTTTCCTAGCCTGTCCGTCTTTATAGGCGGTTTATGTTGGCTCGTAACTAAGACAATAATGAGCATTTTTATTGGTTTTTTGAGTACTATCAGTACTAATTTTTGATTAGAAGCATTTTTTTGTTACGTAAATATATAATAGATTCCTTTAATAAGTGACTTTTAGCTCCTTATCTCTTAAGTGGTGTTGAGTTTTTAACCGACTTTAAAAAAGGGAAGGAGGTTCTCAATTCGACTTATTTTTTGTATATTTGTTACAAGCTTTTTCCGACAATTTTTGGATGATTTTCAAAATTAATTTCATGTTCAAAAGGGTATATACTCCCGAGGAGGTATATTGCTTGAGTAGTTTATGTGTTCTTTTTTTTTAAAATAACGTTGCCCCACACTAGGAATTTCTCCTGTATCGTGGGTGCGTTTACAAACATTTAAACTCACATACACAAACAGCCAGGCTCGGAACAACTATCTGTAGGCCATACAAATATTTGTTCCGTGATTCCGGGGATCAAACCCGCAACACGCAGCGCGGCAGTCGATCGCTCAGCCACTGCGTCAACCGTGTAGTCGTTATCTGCTGTAATACATATTTTTCTTCCTTTAACATTTCAGGGTTGCCTTTGATTTTTCTAAGCTTCCATCATCAGATCCTGACTTGGTGACAATGGAGAACACCTGTGGAGTTTATGTTTACGAACAAAAAAATAATTGAAAATCGGTCTACAGTTGGCCGAGTAACCGGTGAAAATACATTAAAAAAAACAGTCGAAAAAAAAGACTCCTTTTTTAAAGCCTTTTTAAAGTGGAAAATAAGTATACTTGCAAAACTCACAAGCAAATGAAATCGATTAAACAAAAAGAAGGCACCCAAAAAACCTTTGCAAAAAAGTTATTTTTTGTTACATGATTTTCTAGAGGAGTCTTTGTAATTTTCCTCGATAAATAATAATGGGCTAGCATCGTCCTTTATTGGACCTAAATCAACAAAACTTTTGGTGTGCAGTTAGGCTGGAAAGTATGGCTCGATTTTTTGGCTAACTATCAGGGATACGCAGCGGGTAAATCTATGTGAAATCATATCTATTATCTAAATTTTATCGTTGACTTTGGTCTATTAAATTCACCATAGAACAAAAAGCTACAGAAAATCCATGTTTTCAACAACTTCATCTTTTCCTGTAGTGATATCCGGATTTTCCTCTAAATGATTATCTACCTAGAAAGTAAGCCTTCAAAGAAATGCGTAACGGTATTCAAACTAAAATATAAAAGAAGATATTGATGAGTTCTTGTTTCTCAGCGATCTTTATTAATGGCTGCCTTCTGAGGGCGGCCACTAAAAGCTTCCATTTTCTTTCATATTTCTTTGATTTTTCCGTCGCAAAAGAAATATTACCATTCTTTCCGAGAGTTTACGCTTAGGAATATGTGACAAGATTTATGTGTTCTGTCCTTGGTCGTTTACCTAAGTAATACATAATATATTATGTACTTAGAATTCAGGGTAACGACGGTTGACGGGTGTCTGTGTCTGCCTCTAATCCTTCTTTGTCTAAAATTCAGATATTTGGCCACTTCGTTCAGGTATTTTCTACCGTGGGTTTTAAGTCATTTTGCTTATTTTGATGTTATTAAATATGGCGTGGTAATTCTATGCATGATAATGTGGCCATTCCACTTTGAAAAGTGATAAAAATAAAAAAGTTTTAGAAGTTCTCGTCTGGTCCTACCCCTTAAATGATGACGGATGCAGTGTTTTATCAACTATGTTTAAATACTATTTTGTCTACAGATACCTTTGGATCCGCATAGCGTTATTCGAGCGCCAACTGGCGAAGATCATTGAGCATCTGGTTAATAACGCAAACCGCTACTACGAACGGGACGCCTTGGTTACCGACCCGGACTACGGGAGCATCCTCAGCTCCTTACTGGTCGGTCCTTGTGCTCTGGAGTACTCCAAAGCCAAACCACCGGCTTGTTTCTGGACGGATCCTCCTGCAGACGAACTTGTGAGTATCATGACGAACTTGTGAGTGAGAGGGTCTTCTATATCGAACAATAGTTTTAATTTATTTTACAGAAATCAGCGACAATCCTAATTTATATTGCGGCCAGGTTTTGAAAAACTACACACATCAAAAAAGTCTAAGCAAAGAAAACGCTATAAAATTCGAACAAATCAAGCTTTTGAATTTGTGAAAAAAAAAAATGAAATGATACTTAATTTTTTTTTACAACCACCCAGTATGTCCTCTAGATCAAAAAAGTTTGCATAGGTATAACGTACTTGGTAAGAATAGTAGATTATTAACCAAGGGGATAAAGCAGTGTCTTCTGTCGTGGGTGACGATTTAAATCGCGAGCGTATTGTTGATGAGTTGATTTGAGTATTTCTCTGTTCTTGCATCTGAGGAACTTGCGTTTCATTAAAGATAGTATAAACTTAACGTTTATGTATTTAAAGAAAACAAAAACGCGGCTAATTCCTAGACTAATATTTTTTTGTCGGAAAAGCAAAGGCATCAAGCTTATACGGCCTCGTCGGTTTTCGTCATTTTAATCATAAATGCATAATAAATGCGTATTCCTTTTTCAAAAGATGTGTAATGCTTATATACAAACTCAATGGTGTAAACACAGATGTAGTTCAGTATAAATTTTGGTAAGTATTCCAAATTTAAATCACATTCTCCCCCTAGAGGATGAATGAAATTCAGTACAATTTTCTTTCCCTGTTTTTGACAGATTAAAAATGACTATTGTTATGTTCGCTTTTTGTGGCATAGAATGTCACTTTTTTGAGCAAGTGGTTCGAAAATTATATATTAATTGAATAATAATTTGAAATAGTATGTGTTGCTTAATAGACTTTTTTGATGTGTGTATTTATCTAAAACTCCTGGCATTACATGCCAACTGATTTAATTGAATTTTGAAGTGATGAGTTCTGTTGATATAAATACACGGTTGTCTGTTGCTTATAGCCTTTGGCCTACTTGACAGTAAGTAATTTATTTAAATCACAGGTTCAAAGACACAGAATGTCTGCGGGAACCACTACACCGCCTTCCGTTAGGAGGCCAATATTAAATTTCAAGAGGAGTTTAAATGCTTCATCTGACGATGGAAGCTCAAATAATCCAGGTAATCTTATTATCTTCTGATACGAGGTTCTTTCAAAAAAGTTAATTCAAATAAAAGTTGCTCTTTTTGTAAAACCCAAGCCATTCCTGTAAAATACGTCTTTATATTTTTAATCTACTTTTCTTTCAAGAGAAGCATACAAAATGAAACTTTTACTTTAGGTACAGGCAAAGCGGCCGGTTCGAGTGCCAAAGACTACGTCGAGAGCCTACACCAAAACTCTACCGCCACGCTTTTGTACGGAAAGAACAATGTCAGGGTCCAGCCGGTGAGAAACAAAACCTTTTCGCTACGGATTTATTTGCTCTTGTTTATGATTTGTGTGTTGAGTTTTATTACATTTGGGAAACGGATCTGATCCGTTGGGCCTTCGGGGAAGGTCCAATCATACGAGCGGGTACCTACTTAGAATTACTCGAATGTTCTGGATTGTTGGGTAGTTTTATTCAATTTGTGTAAATATTTTGCGGCCTAGTTTCATTGTAAGAATTATATGGGAATTATTTAACTGACAGAATTGTATTGTTACCTTATTCTTTGTAGGTAGTTGAAAAATGAGTGACTATAAATTGGCTAAATTTTTAATTTGTTTTTATTACTAAGGGCCTTTACAAAGTCAAATTGTCGGTATTTTAAGCCCATTATTTGTCAACCTTTATCTCCGTATTATTTTACAACCCAGCCACCTTTGATAAATCTCTTAAACTTTGAATTAATTTAGTCAGACATAATTGAAATATTAATAAAATGTTCTCTAAGATAAAGTGGAATTTAAAATTATTATTTTAGTTAGACACTTAGAAATAATTTGACTTTGAAGAATTTGAAACTGTTGAAATTATAGAAGGACGTCGTGGAACCGATGCCTGGGTACTTGAGCCTTCATCAGACGGCTGCGGGGCTGGTTATAAAGTGGACCCCGAACCAGCTCATGAATGGATACGCGGAGAGCGAGGGAATTGATAAAAGGTAAACTACAATTTGGATCCAACTCGTAAAAATGTAGTAAAGCATTCATGTTGTTCGTAGTGTTTTTTATAATTAACTGGTTCACTCATGAGTCCATACATTCACACAAATGAGCATTGAGCAAATAGAAAATTCAAAGGCATTTAACATACACTACCCCGCACTGGGTTCCTTTGATGGATTATGGGCCATTCCCTCTCTCAACAAGGAGGTCTGTGACAAGGTAGATAAAACTTTAGGTTGGAATTATTCATACTTAAATGATATACGAGTACCTACATTACCTTTATAGATGATTGATGACAACCACTCACGGCGAAATCTTGGTTTTATATTAGGATTCATGACGCGAAAGCTATCATTTAAATTTCGAACAAAGTCATTCGTTGATTATAATCCTAATAAGTACCTACGTTAGCTGTACGTGTTACAGGACTCGTTCCACACATTATTACACAAAAGACGTTTCAAAATAAGCCTTCTCAAGTATATGTTCTTGAAGTAATGTGTACGTGCGGAGTAAAAGTTTACAGTCGCTGTGTTTATCGCCCAAGTGTTACTTTCCTAACTTTATTCATACTTACATTTTGTAATAAGCGTTTGTTTTTAAACAGCGAAGTATTTTCCTTAGCCTTTTCATAAAACACCCCCAGTATTTGCTCCTCTTGCAAATTTTATGCAGTCGCCTTAAGTTTTCTGAGAACTATGAATGAAGTTTGTTTTTGCTAACGGTGTTAGAATACCTCCAAGTGTTACCAGGAAGAAATCATTTAGAAAAATAAACTGTTTTTTTTTCAGTTTTCTTTAGCATTAAAACTTAAATATACATTCTCACTTTGTATTTTTATCAAGTTCTTTTAAGTTTGTGTTTCTTTGATACTTAAAGGACTAATAATTTTGAAACGTGACGTGAATTATACGTACTTATTTGCTCGATACATATCAACTCTAGAATAATATTTTTTTTTGTTTCATCTCTGCATTAAATTTAGTTTTTCACATTTCTTGTTCTTTTTTTTATGTCGCTTTGTAGACTGTGTTATGTATGTAGCGCCTATGTGTAGTTGTCTCCGCTGTCACCTAGTGCATGCCTCCGCCTGCCAGCACAAGTATGTTCTGTGCAGTTTGGCGCCAACCTGCACGGTGTACCGGCGACGCTGTGCCGGCCCTCTGTGCATTGATTGGTATGTGTTTGTGTTTAGTTACTACAACCAACCATGTTTCACTTTCAACTTTATTGCTCAAGGCAAAGAGGTGAAAATGGTATGTTGTGAACTTAAGTGCTTTTCTGTGCGCCGTATCTTCGGGTGAGATAATTGTAGTGATAGTCACGTCCGTGTCCTGATAGCGTTTGATCATAGAGATCCTATTGAATAAGATAAGATAGTTTGGCCAAACTATGACTGCGATTTTCTTAGTCTTTTTGATGTGAAACATCTATTGGCGTGCCTTGGCGGTAAAACCGACGCGTGGCCGGTAAATGGCATGACGCTGTTATGTCATTGTTGCTTTTCTATATGAGCTGCGTAAACGTATGATGTTAAACATCCGACATGCACTTATTTTTACTTTAAAAAATCAATTCAGTCTGTAATTCCCGAAGGCTAATGCAGTGGTAAAGTAGAGCATAGTGTCTAAATCACACGACGTTTACTTCCCTACCTAAAAATAATGAAGATGATGAGATTTGGTAGCTAGAGACTTGAAGAAACATGGCGGGAAGTCCAGTAAACAAGAATGTATTTCTGCAACATTGCTGGATAGCGATGGGATTCCAGTAACGACGCAATTAATTGGGAGTAGTCCGTTTTAGTAGCCAATCAGGGAGATTGCTTCGGATATCATAAAATGTTTCCCTTACTAGATAGATTTCTTTAGGGTTTCAGCTCCAAAGTCTATTAACGAAAATATGTGTTAGTGAAAATAATGTTTCGAGCTCATATATCAAAATGGCTGTACCTTATGAGTTTGTTCTTATTTTGTCTATAAGTCTTCCTAACATCAAAAAACAGCAAAATTTCTTAAACACGGAAAATGTTAAATTATTCTAATACTAGCTTTTGCCCGTGGCTTCACTCGCATTTAATTCGGGGTATGTATAGTATAGTATATAATGATTTGCAGGTATTTTTCGTTGGTAACAAAGAGTGTGTACCGATTTTTAGCTCCCTACTTTGAAAACTGCGAAAAGTCCTATATTAAATTTCACCCTCTCTTTCTGGAGGCAGATTTCCAAAAAAAATGATGCGCGATTTATTTGTTAGTGACAAATAGTTGACATACGTTTAGTTAGACATACAATTTTTTTGCCTTCTACCTTGAAAATTGCGGAATGCTCCATAAAAACTTCCAACCCCTATTTTAGGGAAGTGGGGGGTTAGAAAGAGACAAAAAGTAGCCTATGTCTGTCTCCAGGGTCCCAACTATGTCTGTCCTAAAAGTCATCAAAATCGGTTTTGCCATTTAGGCGTGGAGACGTAACAAACGCTCAACGCTTAGAAACCCGATAAGGTATGGCAGCAGTGTGCATTATATAAAACACCCACATATTAAACGTTATCATTAATTCCGTTTTACGGGACAAGCAAAATTTTAATTATTTTTGTAACATTTCAGTGTGTATTGGGCGATGTCCCTACAAGTTTGTGTATGGGAGGTGGTGTACGTGCACGTGCATCGATCACAAGCCAGCGACGCTCTCATACTTGTCGGCCAAGATGGAGTCCAGAGACCACCTATACATTTTCCAAAAGGTAATAACAATTAGAGGAAAATTGTCTTGAACTGCGACAAAATAGGAATCGGTTCTCATATGAGTAAACATTTGTTTTGTAATAACTAAATGTAAGTTCTGGCTAGTTCACAAATTGACGTTTTGACGTAGATCGATTATAAACATGAATACGTTGAATTGCTTAAAAGAGTAACCATGGAATTTCTTGCCGGTTCTTGTCCATAGGAAACGACCAACCCGAACCGTGCACCTCTTCTTGACGTTTTATAAGTGTCCATGAAAACCTGTGTGAAATAAAAAACTACCTATTTTGTAAATAGTACAAATCGGTTCACCTTAAAAGTAAAAGTTCCTGAACATTTACTTAAGAAGCTGGCAGATTCGTCTTAAAATTAAATGGTTGTTAGTTTTTCTCCATGTATTTATGTATTTTTAATTCTCTTTACTTTATTTTGTTTGTATGTAAGTATCTACCGTTATATTTTATTTGTAAATGTTTTGTTTTTCCTTTTCACCCTGCCCCTACAAGATATGTTTTCTGTCTGCATCACCTTAAAGTAGACTGGTAGAAAAAGTCCAAGGCATTAAGTCTTGGCGCCTTGTCTCAAGCGCTTTTGTATAGTGATTTTTTATACATCTGCATATAGTTTTAATAAATAAATAAAACAAAAATATTCAAGTGACAGCTCGCATGAATACAATTGCTTACGTTATACGTGTGTAATTGTATAAAAGCTTAGTTGACAACGATTCGCAAAAATAACCTAGTTGGTTTACCGTTTTGTGTCTACCACAAAGTTCGGTAAATCGAAACTTACACAATGTTCATACTTTGGAACTTATCCAATAACTCCGTAATCTTTTATCTCGTTCCCCACCTGGATAGGACTTAAAGGATATTTTAATGCTAATAACGGCTTCAATATCAATCAAAATTACTTTCGAGATTGAGAGAAGTTACGTTTTAATTTAAGAGTATTATTATGAAAGTTTAGAAATAAAATCGGGAATTATTAACGGTGAGTTGGTACCTATAATAAATGGCTAATGTCGACTGAAGTGGATTCCTTTGGAACGTTTCTATATTATGGGCAGATTGCCAAGGTCACGACATTTTGAGAAAGAAGCGATAAACTGCTTATGGCAAACAGAGATAAAGAAAATATTTAAGCGCACGAAGCGCTTGGCTTTTCCGTCCTCTGTGCAGAATGTAATTGCCTGCCTATTTTGGTGTCCCTAAGTTCATATAACCCGGATCTATTAAAATCACGAGTTAATAGGCTTCTTTTTGGCTAGTTCGTGCCATCCGCGACCTCCTCTCTCTCTATTGGATCACCTACCCTTGACCGTCAAGAGTGGGTAAAAATTGTCCGAGCGAAACAAGGGCACAGCCCTAGTTATAAGTGACTGCGACTTCTCCGCAATTAGTAATGTGTTCGAATTTCCATAGTATGATAACTCCACTACTAGGACTGTTACTGTGAAGTCGGCTGTGTGTTCATATATATATATTTATATACATTTATTTAAAAAGCATATAAGTAAACAGTACAATTAACAATAACTTAAAAATGAATATAACCAATTTGATATGGTTTATCAAGGAGGATATCCAGATCTATGTATGTTTTGAGTGAGCAAAGATGATGATGAAGATCAGCTGTTTGTACACCTATAGGTGCTTAACCTATAATGTCATGTCTTTTGTTAAAGGAGGACATCTGCTATCTTTCCTGAGCAACTTGGAAACCGGTCTACTACCACACGGTCAATTGGACCCACCGCTCTGGTCGCAAAGAGGCACAGGAAAGGTATAGGAGAAGAGCAACATTTTGGGTCTTTGTTTGTTTTTTTAATAACATGAAAATCGTGAAAGCTGATAGCTGACGAGGGCGACACATGTTAAAGTGATACCACGATTAAATTACAAACAAGTACATCCATTTCTCTTCTGTTCTTTTCATGTGATTTTTCGGACATACTTCATACGATTGAAAGAGTTCACCATTTAATGCACTTCGATTTATTTTGGGTATAAGTTTTTTTTTGTAATTTAATTGGTTTGCCTTTGGTTACTCGCCTGATGTGAAGCGATGATGCGGCCTAAACACGCTTTCATATAGAAGAAAACTATTCACTCGAACTATGAAGAGTATCTTCACTTCGAATAAAATATGCCAAATGAAAGGCAGACGATGAACAAAATGATAGTGCTTCAAGCTATCTAAGGAAATTAGATAACCTAACTCTACATTTACCTGCAGGTATTTGGTCGTGGTAAATCAAGACGGCGGCCGCTACCAAGTCTGTGCGAGAGTGGTGAGACCGAGGAGCCAGAGTGGGAGGAAACTGCTGGGGACTACGTGTTCCGGATTGTTAACAATGCTATTGCTGATAGAGAAGGTACTACAATCGAACAATTATTTCAGGAGCATATGGCTAACTAATAAGTGGTTTTAGTCGATCTTCAGGTTAAGCAGCATCGACTGAGGTCATAAACGCGGCGTGAGGTCATCTTTGTTTTACTCACAGTTTTGACCGCCATTGTCACCCACAGATATTATGTGACAAGCAAGCGCGTGCCTTGAGTGTTAACGATACAAATATGTGACAAAAATGGAGACAAAATCAATGCTTAGCGTAGAGAGCACAAAAATGGAGACAAAATAAAATACTTAGCGGCTTTCAAAAGGTTAAGAAAACCTAAGCTTTATAAGTAAGAAATTTTATTACTCTTTTCAGCTATGCGACATTCACTACTCGAACGAGCAGTACAGTCACCTCCGCGCACACCCCGTCGCCCGCTGGCCTCTACATCCACTACATCATCAGACTCCTCAACAATGTCAGTGGATTGTCCACCTTCAGCCGGTATCAATGGACTTCCACCACCGCCACTGACGCCAATTCCACATCAACCAATAGAACAGGTATTCTAACTGTTCTTACGAGTATGTTTATGTACTTTTTTAAAGTAATAACTTTTGTGAAACTACGAATATCTAATATCGCTCCTCTGTATTGGCAATCGAAGTAAGACAGAGAGTCCCATGTTAGGGCGCCAATTTGAATAAATTCATTTGATGCGATACATTCAGTTTGTAGACTTGTAAAGATTTAGTAAATGAATAAGAATGGTATTTTTAGTGAAAACTTGGTGTTAAAGACAAATGTTGATGTGATAATTATGATAAAAATAAATTGGCGCCCAACAGGGACTCTTTATCACTGAGTTTATTTTCCAAATCCCAGCGCTAAAATTAATTTATTTTTTCAGACGCGTTCTGAACGTTGAACTAATAAAATGTTGAATACTTAACTTTATTTTTATAGAAATGTTGGTTTCACAGTCTCAGTACTTTGATTTTGGCGCCCAGCAAGGGACTCAAGGAAATTCATATATTATTCAAGAAAGTCTTAATGTTTTCAGGCTGCATCAATCGAGTTAGTGTGCAGCACTATGCGTCGTCAGATAATATCACGCGCGTTCTACGGCTGGTTGGCGTACTGTCGCCATTTGTCTACAGTCCGGACACATCTTAGCGGTCTCGTACATCCTAACATTATTCCTAGAGGTAAGACTAACTTATAACACTATATTTACAAATTGAAATTGTGTTCTAGTTTGTGGGTTAAAACTATATATAATTAAAAACATCACAAGGAAACCGTCATGTCCACACCAAAAAAAAAATACATGGGACAACTATTAGCCAGGGGCGGCGTGGGGGAATAAAAAAAAATTCAGACAACGGAGATCCATATTTTGTTAGTATTACAAGCGGCTTATACTTTAGTGTTATTAGCAGTAAAAATAAAATATTTAAACAAAGGATGACAAAGCAGGAACAATGTGTCCTACTTGATCAACCTTCGAACAATATGCCCAATATTTGGAGTAAAGCTTAACTCTCATATAAAGGAGAACTTTATCCTAAAAAAAAAAATCTACACTGGTTGTGCAAAGAAGAGAACTCTTGCTAATAAAGGAAACCCTCAAATTATACCAATACTAATAAATTCTCAATGTGTATTTGTTATGGTATTTTTTTGCAGAGAACGCAGACGGAGGTCTAACGGATGAGCGATGGCTAGCGATGACGGACGACAACGGCGCTGTTCACGATAAAGACGAAGTGTACCGACTGGTGTACTATGGAGGAGTTCAGCATGACATCAGGCGACATGTGTGGCCCTACCTACTCGGATATTATGAGTGAGTATCTCCGTGAAATACAAGGACTAGGCTTAAGATTATGTAGCGTGGTCATAAACCTGGAGTTTCTTGCCGGTTCTTCTCCATAGGAAACGACCAAACCAAACCGTGTGCATTTTGTCGACGTTTTAAAAGTGAAATATAATGTGTGCTGTGTGGCTGTTTGTGTATGTGAGTTTAAATGTTTGTAAACGCACCCACGATACAGGAGAAATTCCTAGTGTGGGGCAACGTTTTTTTTAAAAAAAAAATGTTTATTATTTGTTTTTTCTCCTATCTTGTCTACTGTGTGTACATACATTGGAAAATAAATAAATTAAATTTCTTTCCACAGATTCGGTTCTACAGCCGAAGAGCGAGCAGAACAAGACACGGCATGTCGTCGTCAGTACGAGACGACCATGTCGGAGTGGCTCTGTGTGGAAGCCATCGTGCGGCAGCGGGACCGCGAGGCCACGGCCGCGTCCATCGCCAGGCTCAGCGAGGCCTCAGGGAAACTGAAGCCCACTGACAATAATGATACGAGTGAGGTACGAGCTATAAGAACATTATTTATAAACCAGTTCCTAAAGTAGGAGGTTATGTATTCCCTAATTCTTTTTCATATAAGTACAGTCAATAAAATAGATAAGTAACTAGACTAGTCAGATAAAGTTGTTTTTTTCTTAGAAACAGATCAAAAGTCATTTATTTAAACTAGGCTGATCAGCACTTTTTGAACGTCATTACACAAAACAGTCTCCCAAAACGCTCACCCTACGCTACTTCCTAGTGTAGTGATCGAACGAACTGTTAGCTATCAAATAAATTTAACTGATAAGCGTGGTTACTTATCTTTAGTTGACTCTACACCGATTACTAACCAATTAAAGCGATTCTTACTAATTTGGTAAAGCCTGCAAAGTAATGTTACATACATTTTATTTTATTTGCTTGGGTAGTTTATGAGATAGCACCTTTTAATACGTGTATAACTAAGTAAACTCAACATTTTATCTGTCAGAAACTGTCGACGGTCTAAGCAACATTTGAATTGCATATTTATTTCATTAGATGATAGTCATATTACTTGGAGTCGGTCGGTGAAAACAGCTATTTTTACCTGTAAAAGGGTGTGACTTTTTTTACACATTTAATTACCATCTACATTTATTTGGCCAGGTATTCGAAGACGACTGCAGCGTGATCTCGGACAACCCACCCATCGTATCGCCGGAGCCGAGCGACACAGAACAGAAGCGGCCGGACAAACCTGTGCTATCGCGAGCTCCCAGCATAGACGAGGTAAATGTATAGATTCATCAACAACCTTTGCCAGTTATTTTAACTCGGACATACATCTTATAATACGAGAAAAGGAATATCTAACTTAGGCATGCTTATCTTAGAAATGTGTAATAGTATTCCGTAGATGTGATCCCCCCTATTTTTTCATGGGAAAGCGTCAAATAACTTTCTCTGCTCTGGGCGGAGCGGGGCGGAGTGTCATACTTGTACTGACTAAAACCTACCCATGTTCCTTCTTTTACCCTTTATGTTCCGGGGCCGCGGTATCTCTTTCGAACAACCTGCAACCTGGTGGCCCTGGCAGGCGCCTCTGCTTTGCTGATATCTCTTTGAGGCGCGCTTGGAACACTAACGGACCGTCGACAGGGTTGTCGTCACTGGACTGACGCGAGAGATCACCACCGCCGATAGCCTCTACATTTCTTATTTTTACTGTGCAAATAACATATTATGGTATAGAGCAAATCATATTTTTTCACTTTCAGGTCGACAACATCGAACTGGACTCTGAAAGAGACAAAGAAACGAAACAGAACGGAGAGACTGAGAACGGTGATAGTAGGGATGTAGATGTAGACAGTCTGAAAGACTTAGAAGACGAGGAAGTGCATTTAAAGAGTGTTGTTGAAAACCCTGATATGAGGAGAGAGAGCATAGCTGAGATCAAGAGGCTAGCTGAAGGGATTGTTCAGAAAGGTACGTGTCAGACAGACTTTTTTTAACAGTTTCTCGCAGTTCAATCTTTGAGATGGTCGTCTCCTTAACCGGGCAATTTCTTTGGATGCCTTAAGAGTAAACCCTTTAGCCAGAGCAAATATCTTAAAAAACTTTGTGAATGTGAGTTTAAATATTTGTAAACGCACCCACGATACAGGAGAAATACTAGGTGTGGCACACAGTTGAAAAAAAACTAAGCGACTACTCGCTAAGGGCACCCCCTGTGGGGGCTCGGCTTAAGGCGTCGCTGAGGGAGGATAGCAAAAAGACACGCTGGATTTGAGTGATATTATTTTGGGACTGGTTTTGATACAACTGGCTCAGCATCGCGGGCTGGCTCTAGTAAGGGACGGGTGGGGCAAGAACTGGGTCATCGCGACGGGCCTGTACATACAGACCTTAAATACAAAATAAATAATAGTACTACGCCATAAGTCATTTATTCTAAAACAATTTATTTTCGGGCCTTTGGTTAGCTCTTTTGGGTATTTCAGTAGAGCTGCCTTACAACTAGAGATGGAATATTCGGATGCATATTGACCTAAAGTTAAGAAGTTATCGAAAAAATCTCGCGATCCCAGGACATTAAGTTTAAGTATCTACTCCTTGAAATATAGTTAACCCAATTTGATACAAATTACTTGACCAGGGGCCTTAGTCTGCTATTACAATAGTGTCAGAATTGTCGATCACTGATCGCATAATGGTTGATTTTGACATCTACTACATACTAAACTTGTCAAAATCAACCATTATGCGATCAGTGATCGACCATTCTGACACCATTGTAATAGCAGACTAAGGCCCCTGTTACAACGTAAAATGCTTGCTTTTCCCTACTGTTATTGTCTCTGTGTAGATTTGTAACAAATGCCAAATCGGGCCTTTTAAACCTCAGGGAATGAAAATAAATAGAAAAGTTAAGTAAATATACATACATCTAATTAGTTATGCAATCACGACATCCCGGGATTTAATTTTAATAAAAATATTCTAACAATCCGCTTTCAGACTTTGATACCCAATTTTTTTTTTAAACATTGGCCCATACTAGGAAATTTCTCCTGTATCGTGGGTGTGTTTACAAATATTAAAACTCACATGCACAAACAGCCAGACCCGAAACAACTACCTGTAGGTCATACAAATATTTGTCCCGTGCGGGAATCGAATCCGTGAGAAGCGGTGCAGCAGTCGATCGCTCAGACACTGTGACAACGGTACCGTCAACACAAATATTAACTTTAGGTAAAAATGCATCCGATTATCCCATTTCTACTTATAACAGTATACTAAAGTGTATTCTATCTGTCCATGTCCAGGAGATGGTCGTGGCCTACTATGCAGCGTGGACAGTGCTCAGTTGAACGGCAGCGAGTTCCGCTCATCATTAGACGAGGCTCAGCCAAGTCCTCATCAGCAACACACGAGTGTTATCATTACCAACCCGTCTGTTGATCTCGCCGCTGGAGGCTCACCGGTTTCTGGAGGCACTACTGGTGAGTTTCGTTTTTAACCGACCACAAAAAAGGAGGACGTTCTCAATTCGACTGCTTTTTTTGGTTTGTCAGTTGTGGGTCGATTTTCAAAATTATTTTTATATTCAAAAGCGTATACTCCCAAAGGGAGCCTATATCAATTTGTTCTATATTGTTTCAGTAGTTTATGAGTTATCTTTAATATTTTATGAGATGCCATATCACAACTAAAAAGGCTCAAATAAAACAGGTTTTTGCAAAATAAAAAAAAACCGACTTCCAAATAAACACTAACACTAACTTAGTGCGCGAGTCCGACTCGCACTTGGCCGGTTCTTTCTTATTTTCTTTCATTAGTTTTATGGTCGCAAGCCTTATGTTGAACAAGAGATCCATGAGACCTTCGATAACTAGGTCGGGGCGATGTACAATGAGTTGTGATTTTCATTCGGAATTTCTTAGTAGCATCCCAGTGTTTGGATTGGTGCCTTTTCAATGGCTAGCTGGAAATTAAGGCATACCTGACTATTTGTGGGTGTACGTGTACAACGCGACACGTCAATAATATACAAAAATAAAAGTCAATATATAATTTTAAGACTGAAAAATTATCTAAAACACTAAAAAGAAAAGCAAAAAGATACCGCCCGAACAGGGACTTGAACCCTGGACTCTTGGATTAAAACTCTAATGCTCTACCGAATATGGCATGGCCTCGCTTTGTATAGACTTTCCGTACATTCAAAGTTCCGCATAAACTGGTTTTGTATAGCTAAATTGGTCATCAAGCGTATGATAGGAACACCTCTTCCCTTCATGAATCGCAGTTGTTATGTTCTGTTCTGTGTGTCAGCCCAAGTGAGTCCGGCGCGCAGTCCACTGGGCGTGGTGCGCGAGGAGTCGCAGTCAGGCGGCGCCAGCTTCGACACGCTGGAGCCGGCCGATAGGCATGCGCCGGATAACCGCTCCAACTGCGTGTCTCCTGCTAGCTCTAACGGTGGAGTTTATTCGGTAAGTCGCGTCATATGTATTGTTTCTCCACTAAATTATCTTTATTCGAAATATAAATATTATGTTAGTTTATGAGGAATTGAAAGGCGTAAATTTCTTATAACGGAAAATATCTCTAATTATTTAGAAGCCGACCTGCGTTCAAGTCAGTGTCTGAAATATTCTGTTGCAACCCAAACTTCAACCTAAATTTTGGCGACGAGTTTGGCGCTTTCAGTAAAGTTCACCAGCTTCTATGATGTGTAAACAACAGTAGGGTTACCATGACATCTTATACGTCGTACTTATTCCTGTGTGAGAAAGAGATGGTGCTATACACCCTGTATAACTCTGTCTTTTTCCCTCACTGAAATAAGTTCTGTTTTAAGACGTCATGGTAGGGTAGCAGGACATGAAGACACGAAATCAAGTGTTGTGTGTTAGTATCATTTGTAGCACCACAATTATTACAATCCAAGGCAGTTATCTATAAATACCGACCTGAACAGGTTAACTTTGCTTCACCCAACTTGTAACATTGGTAGAGCTTGAACGTCGATCACACGTACATCACGATCGATTTCATGGGTAAAATCCGCATTTAGCTAAATCAATGTCCAAGATTTTCGTCTTCATTTAAGATAGATCTTATGTTTATGTTAGGGTTTATACAGAACGTATAAACCCTGAATATAAAAATAATCATATTCGTGTGGTCTCTTGTGCATCGTTATATTTCTGTGTTGAGGTTTCCACTCAAAGAACGATAAAAAATGTTAATATTTGATTGTCAAATTAAACCGACCTGTTTCAGAACGAATTGGTGGAATCATTCGCTCTAAACCTGCATCGCATAGAGAAGGATGTTCAGAGGTGCGATCGCAACTATCCCTTCTTCACAGACGAGAATCTGGACAAACTAAGGAATATTATGTGCACGTAAGTAATAATATCTTTTCTTTAGTTTGTATTGCTCTAGTAAAGGATGTATTACTTAAATTAGGAATGTCGGTTATCTTTTCCACAATTAAGTTTAGTTTTGACATTAATTATTCACATTACACTTGTTAGGCACTGAACAGAAAAAAGTAAATAAAAGTTAATTGGGACAACCTTTAGTTGGGCCGCTGTCGAAAGAATGTACATCTGCTATTCAATAACTCCCCACTATATCTCCTCTATTTTGCCGATTTGGCGCTTGTTCAACGTGCAATCAGTGCAGCTACTAGTTAATTTAACACTAGAAAAAATAATCTGCAGGATTTTGCATTTAAAGTTGCCTGTTTTGATCTGAAAAAAAAAAACAGATTAAAAACCTTGCCCAGCCCAGCCAACCTAACGCTGGGTGAATGTCGAAATAAGTGCAATTGAGAGCTCTCAATCTCAATTTTCCACGATTTTTAAAGTAGCCTCAAACCTTAACAGTGCTTGTTCAGGCTTCTAAAAATGACATTTCCTATTTAATATTCCAGCTACGTCTGGGAGCACCTAGACACAGGCTACATGCAAGGCATGTGCGACCTGGCGGCGCCACTGCTGGTCATGATGCGCGAGGAGGCGTCCGCGCACGCGCTGTTCAACAGTCTCATGCGCCGCGCTACCGACAACTTCCCTTCCGGACAGGCCATGGACGCGCACTTCGCTGACATGAGGTGAGTGAGTTGAAAACTGAAACATTGGGACGAATTAAAAGACCAATGACCATATCATCAACATATACCACCCAAGATTCATTACCACAATTATTATTATGACAGGTCGCTGATCCAGATCCTAGACTGCGAGCTGTACGAGCTGATGCATGCTCACGGTGACTACACACACTTTTACTTCTGCTACCGGTGGTTCCTGCTTGACTTCAAGAGGGAACTGCTTTACCAAGATGTGAGTATACCCACTTGCAATATCTACCTAAACTGCTCCACACCGGAGACCGGGACCAACAGTATAACGTGCTTTCCAAGGCACGTATAAAACTTGATATGTAATAGGTGGTCATCCATCTACAGTCCAACCCATGCAAACGCCGCTTAGCCCGAAGATTGATCCGAGCGGCTAGCTGAAGCAAACCAATTGAGAGAACAAAATTGATAGATTATAGATTTAGCTGTTTGGGTAGAGTTTTAGATTTCAACAGAGTTGACATACATTTTTATAATAAAAATGAACCCATGTGAACGCATAGCATATTTGGCTTTTCAATGATCTGTATCGGTTAATCACTGTAGGATTGTGTTTTGGTTATGCATATAGCATTTCAAAGGTGGGTAGACGAACAACCTATTAATATGATCTCTCATAAATAGGTCGTTCGCCTCGTGTACCTATACGATTTAAATTTAAAGTGCTGCTGATATTGAATTATAGTATACTAGCTTTCGCCCGCGGCTTCGCCCGCGTTAAATTTGGGATAAGACAGTTCCCCTTTCCTGATTTGCAGGTACTTGCCACCCAGTAGTTTTTACCCTAGCGCCTATTTATTGTAATAGCAATGCTAAGTTTTCCCTCTTTCTCCCTCATTTTTCACTCTTTTTTAAATAAAATAGCCTATGACCGTCTCCAGGGTCCCAACTATCTCTGTAGCAAAATTCATCAAAATCGGTTTAGCCATTTAGGCGTGAAGAGGTAACAAACAAACTCTTTTTCGCTTTTATAATATTAGTAAGGATAATAAAAAAAAAACGTTTTACTACAGGTATTCTCAGCATGGGAGTTGATCTGGGCAGCACGTCACGTGGCGTCAGAGCACATGGTGCTGTTCATAGCACTCGCGCTGCTGGAGACCTATCGTGACGTCATACTCGCCAACACCATGGACTTCACCGACATCATCAAGTTCTTCAACGGTGAGTGTATGAGTAACTAGCTTCCACCCGCGACTTGGTCCACGTGGCATAGTTACTTTGGGCTAACGCTAACTTTAACCCGCGTGTTGATGGAAAGAAAAATATTTACCTTTCCCCTTTTTTCACTTTTTTTTTTAAATTAGCCTATTTCCGTCTCCAGCGTCCCAACTATCTCAGTACCAAAATTCATCAAAATCGGTTTGGCCATTTAGGCGTGAAGACGTTACAAACAAACAAACTCACTTTCGCTTTTATAATATTAGTAAGGATAAGAGGAGAACTGGTGATTCACTTACCTGAATTTGTTAAGGAAGTGTTCTATAAGCCATACATTTTATGATTTGGAAATGAGTTTCTTAGTGAAAGGCGATTAGTAAGATGGCTAAAACAAACCCAGATGTAGATAACAAGATCGACCGCCTGTTTCGCATTTATGTTAGAATCTTCTTTCTTTCTCCATGTTGTTGTCCTTAATAATCTGTTGGATGAAGTTGTTTCTAGCCGACTTCAAAAAAAGAAGGAGGTTCTCAATTCGTCGGAAATCTTTTTTAAAGAAGAAAGATACCGTCGTCTATTTCAATAGGTATTTATATTTTTGGTGCGTGCGAAAAACGAACTGCGCCCAAAAAGAGTATAGTAAAAGAGTTTGTCTTATCTTTTAGGGTATATATCGACGCGACGGTCCCTACGTACATAACGTTAAGTCAAAAACCGAAGTTTACAGGAGAGCGTAATTTGTGTTCAACACGCTCTAGAAATAATTCTATGAGCACTAATAAATGTTTTCTTTCTACAATATTTTAACAGTTTTAAGAGCTTTATGATACCATTTACACAAAAATATTTTATTTTTTCACGTTTTCTTAGAAAAACTGAGAGATGACCGTTTCTACGACACTTATTCGTTGTATTTAAAAGACTTGTTCTCTTATACGATTTCTAAAACAAGGTAAATAAATTAAATAAAAATCGTATGTCAGCATGTGCGTATAAATAATCTAAAACCAATGATACAATAAAAAAAAATCCATTTTCGACATGTCTTTATGTACGTAGGGACCGTCGATATATATTATATGGGGGTATATTATATGGGTATATTTATAGGTATTTCAAAAGGAATAACATAACCTTTATAGGATAACTTTTTTGTCCGTCTGTCTGTCTATCAAGACCCTTTATCTTGGGAATACGTGGAGATATTGACTTCAAATTTAAACCATATACTCAAGGCTGTAGTCCCTTGGAGCTGTGAAAAATCCTCTTAGTCTACGCAGTTATGTGCCCGTTTATATCGCAAGTTTGTACGAAACACTCGGTGCGCGAGTCTGACTCGCACTTGGCCGGTTTTGTTAAGGAAATAAGCACTGTAAAAAGTTTTTTGTTTTAATTCACAGAAATGGCAGAACGACACGACGCATCTGCTGTGTTATCCCTCGCGAGGGATCTGGTACTACAAGTACAGACTCTGATAGAGAACAAATAAGTATCACTTTAGAACTAACTATACATCTATGTAGACTATGATATTCTCGATGGCTGTTTATTGGTAGACTATGGAAGACCCAAAACTGCAAGGAAAGGTTTTGAAGAAGTTTTTAAAGAAAGTTTATAATATCATCTTTTTTTAGAAAAAAAAACTCCTTAAATGACGAAAGATTCAGCTATCACAAACGCAAAAATTACAGTGAGTGTATATAACTCATGGCAGAGAAAAATGAACCTAATATACAAGGTGTAACATAATAAACGCAAATCCTCTCGTATAGAATCACGGACCATGATACTGAACAACATTTTCTTCTACGAATTTCCAGAATTCGTAACCCCAAAAAGTACCTACAAAAATACCTAACTTTGCTGGTAAAATTTAAAAAAGTTATTTATTTAACACTTCCAGCACACAGTACAGATACGAACTGCTAACTCTTTGTCGATGCAGAGACAAACGAGTGGTGGGTAAAACAGAAAATATTTTTTTTTTAATTATACTATATGGATATATAAAACTAAATAAGTTATGTATTGCCAAAAGTCATAGAACATTAGTGATTCAGTATCATGGTCTGTGACACCACGCGTAAGGTCTTGTGTATATTATCACAGGGACGGACGCACGGAACAAGTCTTTATTCGTGCAGATAGTTGTTTCGTCTGGCTGTATGTGTATGTGAGTTTAAATGTTTGTAAACGCACCCACGGTACAGGAGAAATTCCTAGTGTGGGGCAACGTATTAAAAAAAAAACAATATCAAAAATTATGTTTCACTTCTTACATCTGTCAAAATCCAGTGTTTGTGGTTCGTTGAAACCTGCCCGTATTAAATTGAACGGTAACTTTTGTTAATAGTCTTGCATTTTCTATCAAGCAGACAATCGATTAGTACTTTGAGCGTCTATCAAAAATGTAGGCATAACTAACGTAATAGAAAAAAATATTTTTAAATTTATAAAGTAGAAAAAATATTTAAATATTGGCTATGTTTTAGGATAAATAGTATCGATATTTATAATGTCTAAATAGACCCGAAGGAATTTATATAAAAAAATATTTACCTATGTGAATCAAAATTTTATTAATTTATTAGATCAGTCTCAACGTTTCAGAATATTAAATGTAAAAACTATAATCAGTGAGGCTTTAACGAAAAAAAACATTTTAAGTCATTTTATCGGTGTTCATACATAGATAATTTTAATTCTTGCATTGTAACAAAATTACCTACACGTACACAAAGAGATGCCAAAATAATGAAAACCGACACATTGTAAATGTGCTCAAAAATAGGTATATTATACTTTACAGATAGATTAAAATAAAAAACTAAAGGAAGAAAAGTTTATATGATACAATGTAATGACCTTATTTATTTTATTCGCTGCTAGCAAATTAAGAAGTTTGGACGCAGGTTTATACCATACCATATCAATTAAAAAAATAATAATATGGGATCATAAAAAAACAGTTTTACTTAAAATGGAAGTAAGAAAGTTAATTTTGTTATCTGCCTCTCTTATGGTTGAAATAAATTTTGATAACATTCTAGAATATAGACGTGTTTATAATATAGTATTTTAAATGAAATTAGAGTATCCTATTTACTATATTATTTGCAAAAACACAATAAAGTTATGATATATCTATAATATTGAAGAAATCTTTAGAATAATATGTTAACTTGACATGTTTTTTAAATTCACCCCACTCGTGCCTTTTCCATATCGTAAAGAGCCCGCACTAACAGTGTTTTTTTAATATATAATTTAAATAATATCAATCAAAGCTTTATCTATAAAATTACATTTATTCTTAACACTCACATTTAATATAGTTACGGGAATTATTTATTAAGGTTATATCCTGTTGTATCATCATCTAAGAACACATTCTCAACTCAAAAATATCAATAAGGGTGTCCCCGGAATTAAAGATCAAATCAAATAGGGGCATAGACAAGATCACTTCCAAACTTTTTGACTCTGAGAATGTCGGGAAAATTATTTATGGTTAAAAAGTTATATCATTTTCATGTATGAGTCAATCTATCTTATCATATAGCAATTTTTGTTTGTTGAATAACTTCGCATAAAGTTCTACAGCCACCCTTGGGTTTTCACGATGATTCTGGAGAACTTGGCAGATAGGTACCCAAATTCTATGGAATTTGGGTACCTATGCCACCCCAGCCACCCCCGCCACCCCTGTTATAGACTATGGTCTATAACAGGGGTGGCAGACCCTAATGAACACACGTGCCACTTTTCCTTAGAAAATGTGGAGTGAGTGAGACCATAGATGTGCCGTCAAATAATTTTGACCTTTAAAGTCAAAATCACCAATGATTATTGGAAAAGTAATTGATTCGAAACTCTTTTAACACAATGTAGAGTCATCACCAAACGGTTTCTTAGTGAATCATTAATGTTATTCTCGAACCGACGAGTAAAAACGAGCCCACAATATTGTGTCGCGTGCCGTCAATGGCACCTCTGATCTATAAATACTACATGCAAATTATGGGCTATCCACTTGACGTGATTATTCAAAAAAATCGGTATTACCTCGATCTCTATCACAGATAACAAGTTAAGCCCATACTTATGACTGGACGGACAATCAAGATTGGCTCGAAAGCTATTTACCTTTACCTACATTATGTAATGCGTAGGTATTATTTACTTTTTTTGCGCAATCCGTTGGACAATGCCCGCAGTGAGGGAAGTCCCTTATCATTCGTACTTATGTTTGTCTGACCAATATATTATATAAGTCCATAATTTGTTAAGTCAGGTACCTGCCTACTCTCTATGTTGATGATTTTTTTATCGATTGATTTATCGATCATGCCGGAAATGCGGACTTTTCTTTGTTCTGTTTGTCCTAATTAACGAAAGATTATAGTTATTTATTTTTAGAAGAAATGCTGCACAAAAATTTCACTAATGCGTTTTGCGCTGTTTGAATTTAAAATACAGTGTTTTGTTTTAAATAAGTACTAACGTTTAGAATTAAATGTATGTATTGTAAATGAGCCTTATACTTGGTTTTATGCTTGTTTGACAAGGCACCACTTGTCACACCACGACACATCAAGCTTTACTTAAACCAGTTTATGCGGATCTCTCATTGTACGGGAACACTATACAAAACGAGGCCACGTTATACTGGCAATGTATAGCTTGATGTTTCACCGTGTGTACCTACTAGACAAGATTGGGAGCCTCTTTGAGGACTTCAATATTTGAAGATTAGCCGGAGTTCGTATACTTGAACCTTCCATTTATGTGGTGCAGGAAAATATAAAGAAAACTGAAATCAAATACGTATCAAATGTGACGAAAACGAACTTATTTATTAGAAAAATCTGGTAAGATTATAAACTTGAAGAACCAGTTAAAATATTTAATCCAAGAGTTATTTATTTTTGTAAATAATTATAATATTTCTATTATCAATCAATTATTGAACTGAAGTTGAAAAAAAATATTCAATTAAAAACATACGACTTCAAACGAAAAAATAACGGTTTTAAGAAAAAATCCTAACAAGGATAAAAAATTACCGGAATATTTGGTTATTCGGCCCATCAAAATAGATATAAAATACTAAAAGAGCACTCTAGATGATCAAAGGCTACAACACAGTTTATCAAACAAAACAACCTTTGCATAGAATCCAAATCATGATAGCGAAACCTATTCAGCTGTCCTATACATAATATCAGTTCAATTCCATCATCGTTAATCTTTATTAAATGGGTCTACTCTTGATCTAAATCTTGTTCAGAGGACCGAGCTACACAAGAGAATTATAATTATTCTTTGAACTTGAGAACGGGGATTTCCACGGGCAATGTATGGGACAGCTGAGCATTTTTTACGTATATGTTGTTGTTGTGTACAACACCTGTAAATAATATCCCGCATTTCGAATACATGCTATTAAAAATATATAATATACATAAGGAGCTGTGTGCCCAAGCGGTTTCACCCGCTGCTCAGGTCCTCTTCTGAAGAGGGCCACCTATATAACTTAGGGGTATGAAAAATACATAATGACCGATTCTCACACCTACCAAAAATACATATAAAATATGTAAAAATCGGTTAAGCCGTTTCGGAGGAGTATGGCAACTAAAACTGTGACGCGAGAATTTTATATATAAGAAGATTATTTGTTACAATATAAGCTAATGTTTTTTGTGTCCGCGCTTTTTGTATTTCGTCCGTATTACTAGTACAAGCTCACAAATTTATCCTAAGAGTATCTCACATATGGAACTGAACTCGATGAGCCCATTTAAATGTTATACCGCTTTAAATGTGACACTGACAGTTCTTAAAATCTGTTCGAGTGCTTTGGTCGCGTTCAGTTTTATTGGTGAAATTCGTCTTTATTAATTTACTTTAATCCTGTTAGGTTTAATCGTAATATTATGGTTAGCGCTTCCAACAGTTATTTCACTGTTAAATAATAAATTTAATAGATTACTTGACGAAAATTGTAAAAAGATTTTCTATTACCGTTGAGTGGTCAATTAAATAATTTATTAAGAATTATAAGAATATTTTTTAAATTGTAAACCTTAATGTAAGCGAGAACAAAACGTATTTATTTAATGTTTCTATTTGGTGTAGCTACTATATTCTGATATTGTATTTATAAATAAATTTCTATGTATACTGTAATTTTACCGTTAAGGCTTCTTAGATGTTTTGTGCTGTTATTAATATCGATGTCTATCAGATGAAAATAATGTGATTATCATACGCTTAATATATCCCTTCATGGTTCACACCAAAGACAATAAGATACAGGGCCGTTTTTTTTCTTTAGACCAGACTGTCCCACTTTTGGGAAAATGCCTGTAAAAAAACTTTCTATGATCTCTTTTCCCGCATCCCTCGCGGTAGGTTTAAACATGTGTTTTATACAGCCTTGTTTTTTTTGTAACAAACATTTTGTCTTGGTGTGAACATATACAGACGAACATAGAGATACTATAAGACAGGCCTAAGTCCAAACTAAGCCAAGCTTTACATTCAGATCTGTCTGTGTTATGAACACGTTTAGTGTCAAAAGTAGTAAAATATTAAATGGTGTCTACATCTATTAAACTGGAGAAGTTTTGTCGTTCGTTTAAGCGGACGACAACCTCTTAAGTTGACTTTCAAGATGTAAGTCACGAAAAATATTTTTTTTCCTGTCACTTTATATTCGTTTTTACTAACACTGAATGACGCCTAAAGATAGAACACTGCTAAATTTAGCATTTCCAATTTAGGCAATCATCTAAAAGACGTGAAGACTTAGTGAAAATGAGCAACGCCCATTCTGGGTTTTGAGTTTTAAATTATATCTACAGCATCGTTCTATATTAACACACAAAAAAAATATTGAAAGTGCTCCTGAAGTTCTAAACTACGGTAATAATCTAAATAAATGTTTGTACGAATCTATATAATTACTATTTTGAATATTTTGTAACTGAGAACATTTATTTACCAAGATATTTAGTGTACTGTCGTTGTAGAATTTAGTGGAAGTACGTAAGGAGTTTTAACTTTAAATGTACCTAATTATTTACATCTCTATTGTAAAACCATTATTACGCTTCAGTGCAAAATAAACAATTTATAAATAACACGTGAAAACAAAGGGATTAACAGTCAAGTACTTTTCTATATTTGTGTCGATTTTTTCAATAATAAATAATAATCATTTTAAAAATATTTTTTTTTGTTTTTTTTTTACATATTTACTTTTTCCATTAAACAAACTGTTAAACATAAACTTTATTCTATGAACCAAATATATTTTTGATATTGGAAAAATCATCACAAACTCATATAAAATAAAAATAAAAAACAATTATTAATGTATTATGTTGCCACTGTAAAAAATCCACAGTAAAAAAATCTAAATGTGTAATAAATTATAGTAATCTATCAATAAATAAAATGAATACCTAATCATTAAAACGTAGTTAAGAACAATTTATAGTAAACAATTATTTTTGTGAAAGTCATCTTTGTCATTAAAATGTGTTTCCATTTTATATTGTTGTTTTCTTGATTTTCTTACGGTTAAGTCCCTGTGCGAAATAACATGCAGATGATAGTAAATTGAGGATAATTGACAAATAAATGCAAAAAAAGAACGTAGAGGCAGCGGAAATTAATTGATTCTTCCTATGAATGGTTATAAAGAATTATGTTGATTGTCTGTGGTTTACTTAACTAAGTACTCGGAAGTGAATAGTCATGGTGTTATGTTTTATTTACCTTGTATGATTTGGTTTTTCTAATCACATAGTCAAGTTGAAATTCCAAGATTCTGAAACCATAAGCATAAGAATATTAAAGATTGGTTAACCACAAATCACAATAGATGTTTCTCTTAAGAAAAAGGCTACTTACCGTCCAAACGACTGCTTTGACCCAAATTATCCTTGGAGCAACAACTTTTTTCATCCTTTCTACCCAGGCAGGAACATTAACGTACTCCAGAGATAACTGCACCGTAGATATAGTGGTTGCAATCGCGTCTGCTGCGTACGAGTTCTTTGGTCCAATTCTCGAGTCGAAAAAAAACTGTTATTAGGTTTTTCCATCACAGATTTCTCAATAGTAGCCAGTGAGTCTGGATTTGTGCCCGTTTAATATATGGTGAAGTACAATTCAGCCTATCCAATCGGGATTACAGGCTCGATCATTTGTTAAAAATAACCTAGAAGCACAGCTAGGGGTAGAAGAAGTAAATTGGGACTTAGGTATTTTTTATCAAACTATCATAGTTATTTGGAAATTTGGTTACCCAGCGTAGTTTCCATTATATAAAAACTTTTAAATGTCAATAAACAAAAGAATGAAGCTACAGTCCCAGACACAATGCATAACAACTTGTGCAAGTACTGTAGTTGCTCATTCCAAAGCGTTGATCTCTATGGAGAAGAATGGTCAAGAAATTCCATGTACATTATGGTAAAGTTCTATTTTAGCACCATTATAAACAACATATTAAACAACCAGTTTTATTGTCATGTATATTTCATGGCAATCATAGACCGCTAACCTCCAACCATGACCACTTAACGACCAGCCACAACGACCATGATGGCTGCTAAACACATAAGTACCAGCTGTATACTAAATAGTCATTAGAGTACCTAATATTACGATCATCAGTCAAATTGCAAGTGTAAATGACTATTGTTAAACTGTTTATTTGACGCTAAATGTTTGCGAACTAAAATCTAGCTTTAAACCGGTACACTATTGCAGTTGGCGACTGCCCCTATAGTCTAGTGGTCGTAAGCACGATTCCTGAATATGCGGCCCTGGGTTCGATTCGTCAGGCAATTTGTTATACGGTTTTTCCATCAGGAATTTCTCATTAGCAGCAGTGTGTCCGGTTGATGGCAATAGGGTCGCCCCCATAACAAAGGGCAATTTAAAAAAAAAACCAGCCAAGAGCAGAGTCAGTCAGACTCGCGCACCGAGAGTTTCGTACAATATTGTGACATAAACAGCCATAACTTTAGACTACTTACTACTAGACTTAGAGGGTTGATTTTTTCACAATACAAAGGAACCACAGAGTTGATAATATGGTTTTACAGATAGATAGACGGACAACAAAGTGATCCAATAAGGGTTCCGATTTTTTCCTTCGAGGCACGAACCCTAAAAAAAGAAACTTTTTTTTTGCGGTGGTAAATCATCAAATAACTTCCCCCGCTCTGGGCGGAGCGGGGGGGTGTGTCAGCCGTGTACTGACTAAAACCCACCCATGTTCCTGCTATTGCCCTTTACGTTCCGGGGCCGCGGTATCTATTTCGAACAACCCGCAAAATAAAGAAACTTGCGAATTGTTGATGTCCTGTTGGGACATCTCTGCCTGAGCCTGCAGAGATTACAGGCGTGATGTAATGTATGTATCATGTACTAATGAAGTTTGAATGATCTAATTTGGTCTCTATTCTCAGGTTAGGACATTTGGTTTTCTAAACGAAGACTGATTTTTTCCTGTTCACAAGCGGATTGCCCCTTTTTTGCGGGTGGGAATTCATCAAATAACTTCCTCCGCTCTGCACGGAGCGCGAGGGTGTCAGTCTTATACTGGCTAAAACCCACCCATGTTCCTTTTCTGCCCTTTACGTTCCGAGGCCGCGGTATCTCTTTCGAACAACCCGCAATCCCCGCAAGAACAGATTGCCCTTTGATTCAAGAGAACAAATAACTAGCAAAGTACACGTAATATGATTTCGTTCGTTGAATACGAATAATCACATTTAAAATATTAAGGCGAAAGTTTGTATGTGTGTGTGTCTGTTTGTTACTCCTTCACGCACAAACGGCTTAACGGATTTGGATGAAATTTAATATGTAGATAGCCTATAATCCGCATTAACACATAATAATATGCTATGCTTTTTATCCCTGTCTACGTAGGTGAAGCCGCGGGGGCTTCTATAATAGAGGGATAATACTGCAGCAAGTTGTAAAACAGCTAGTCATGATATTATAATTTAAAGATAGGGCTGGCTCAAATGACACATTAGGGTATTCACACAGCGAGCCCGCCGATATTATTATCGTATAACATACTCATAATAATCATAACAGTTCGGAGAACACAGATAAAGAAGTGGTAATGATTTATTATCTGTTATTATATAGGTCCATAGATGAAGCTTACACGTGACTTAACATGATATTCAATAACGTGGCTTATCTATTACCTATTATTTTTTTATGAATGGCATCTCGCAGTTCAACCTAGAAGGTTATTGTCTGCTTAACCGGGCGATTCCTGTCCCTTTGGATGCCTTGAAATTAAGGCTACAAGCTAAGCGACTACACGCTAAGGGCACCCCCTGTGGAGTACGAGCTACGGCTTAGGGCGTCGCTGCGAAAGGATAGAAAAGGGACAGGCTGGAGTGTCTGAGTGATATTATTTGAGACTGGTTTACACTTACTGGCTCAGCATCGCGGGCTGGCTCTAGCAAGGGACGGGTGGTTGGCTTAATAAGCCAACCACCCGTTAGGCTAGGACGTACTTTGGCTTAAATACTTCCTCGTCTCTCTCTTGCAATTGTATTTTTCTAGAATGTGTGACAGTAAGAGGATTTTATTATCATACTAGCTGTGATTAGCGGTTTCACTCGTTGTTCAGACTACCCTTACCAGTAAGGGGTATGAAAAATAAATGGTGGCCGAATCTGAGATCTAACTGATATGAACACAAAATAACATACAATCGGTCCAGCCGTTTCGTAGGAGTTTGGTAACCGCGACCCGAGTATTTTATAATATAAGAAGCACCTGCTTTACTAGTTAAGCACGGGTTAAGGCACGTGAATCAACGGCTTTTTTGCGTTTGTTAAATCATCAAATAAATTCCCCCACTCTGGGCGGAGCGAGGGGGGAGTGTCAGACTTGTACTGACTAAAAACCACCCTTTATATTCTGTGGCCGCGGTATCTCTTTCGAACAACCCGCAACCCCGGCACCAATCACCGCCCTTAAAGGGCGTCATCATTATTGACTTTAAATCTGCATTGACAAAATACTGCGTCATGTCTAGATAAAGTTTTATCCGCGATTCATGTTTTCAGTCCATTGATAATTTGGCATGATAATACAAGTTAATGAAACCTGAAAAGTAAAAATCTAATACTATAGACATAAGGAGCTTGTGGCTAAGTAATAACAGCTGCTCAGGTCAATCTTTGGGTTAAGCCGCGCATGCCTGGGTTGGTCCGTGGATGGGTGATCTTTTTGTGGTGACCCATTGTAATACCAACTTTGCTCCATGCCTCTAAAAGCACGGGTCCCGGCTGTTAATAATCTAACAATCTGTATTTAGCCATGCAACTATTATTTATCATTTTGCAATTATCGTTTTACGTTTTAATTTATTTCGCCCAAAAAGAATACAATTATTTACTTCTATGAGGAAAAACATAATAATTAAGATAGGTGATGGTTAAAAAAAAACAAAGTTAGGTTAAAACAAAAACGGTAAAAACTTAAAATTGTTTTACATTATTCAGGTGGTGCTTTAGTAGCTCTTTGAAATTCTTAAGTGATTATTAATATAATATATTTTTTTATAATTTATTTGCATCAAGTTTACATGATACATTAAATACATGGTACCTAGTACATACAATTTAAAGAAAGTTATACAATAGTGTGGCGACACCAGCAGCACCCAGTTGCCAAGACAACTTGTGTTAAAGTTGCTGAGCCTGACCCTTTAGTGGATGATTCTTAATCGTATTTAGTTATATACATGCCCCCTTATATACAACAGTCTTGCCGTAGTTTGTCTATTTATTTATTTAAGTACCTACACACAAAACATTATGAAAATTAAAACATACAGATAAAAGAGCACAAAGGTACTGCTTATTTCATAAAGAAATCGGCAAAAAAAGTGCGAAAATCACGTGAGAGAAACACAATGTTGTGAAAGTCGGCTCATATTTGTTTATCCATTTATCTATTGGGTCATTTTATCGGATTAAACTGTAGGCATATGTCTGATTTTATCAACGAATCGCCATTGTTTTTGTATCAATGAATTGGTATTTGTCTATTGTTTTTCCCCAGAGCGGGATAATAAACAAATTAATTTGTTATCAAGTCATTCTAGACAAGTCATACGATACGATGACTGATTGACATATAGGAATACATTTATTATTCTCATACAATACATATTATTTCCCTTTATTCATTTTTACACATATTATTTGTATTTTTACATATTTGTTATTAAAATGTGCATAAAACAAAAAAAAAATGTATTAAAAATACAACAAATGGTAGCCCACTGGTATCGAGAACAGGGTCCAAGCTACCGGCGGTCAGAGCTCCAGAGAAAGAAACCTCATAACAATACGAGCCGTGTCCAGGAGTACCGCTTTCTGTATCAAGCCCTTGATCCAGCTGCCTAACGAGAGCCTCCTTAGGCAATATATATTATTATACTCATTGAAAACATAATAAAGGCGAAACTTTGTATGTGAGCGTGTAGCCGTGTATGTTTGTAACTCCAAATAAGAGAAAGGAAGTGTATTGTTTTTTTTTAAACGAGTTTTCCGTTTTGAGTTCAGTTCTCGCCGCGAATTCTCCTTCATGTCTTGTGCCGAACAAAAACATGTACCGCCAACTGCTAAGTTGGTTTAGGAAAAAGAAAGAAGTCAGCTGGAGCCATATCTGGTGAAAAAGGTGGATGTTCGATGGTGTTTGTTTAGCTTTTGGTTAATACAAATTATTGACTTCTTCTAGCATGTCTAGGTAACTAAAATTTCGTTTTTTTTTTAATTTGCCGCCAGCGTTGCCCCACACTAGGAATTCTCCTGTAGCGTGGGTGCATTTACAAACATTTAAACTCATACACAAACAGCCAGATCTGAAACAACTATCTGCAGGTGATACAAATAAGTAGTTGTTTCGTGCGGAAATCGAACCCGCAACACGCAGCACAGCAGTCGCAGTATAGCTCAGCCACTGCGCCAACCGTGCCTGCAAAAATGGAAAACAGTTGAGCCAATCAAACAACAACTAAAATTGACGTCTATAAACAATTCATTCATAACCAATATATTTTTCACTGAATGTAGCTACATATAAAAGATGTGATATTAGATAATATGACCAGCAACGAATTATTGACTGTACCTAATAACGATATTCTTTTAATTTAAATTTCAATGCAGCCAACATCGCACATTTTGTGAACTAAAACATAGTTTACTGGTTCAATGAAATATTTATGAATTGCCTTGTTTTATCATCGCGAAAAGCCAGCCGAACTAAAAATATAAGACAACTATCTAAGCAGTCTTAATCGGTCAGTGACATTCGACCCATTAGGCGTTCCCCAATAGATCCATTGTTGTCAAAATGCTTTACTAAAAAACCATATTTAACAATAATTATTTATTTAGAATATTGATATTATCAAAACACCAAGTAGATACACAAGAAACATATTATTTTAAGGATAAGATTTACGAGGCCAACATTTTTATCAAGCTGTTTAAAATAGGTGTTTTATTTTTTTCACCTCTTTTTAAGCTTCTTGCACCTATCTACGGAACTTCACTTGCCAATTGTTAAAAATTTCGTTACGTAAAACGTCAGCAAAATTTACTATTACTTTGTCGATAGACTTGAGTGAGGAATGATATTAGTCAACCCAGCGACCGCGGGAGACGCTGCGGACGTCGGGCGCCGCAAGACGTCTCCAAGCTACCGTAGATACGGGTCTGAAGACGGTGAGCAATGGGTAGCTCACCGTCCGTCCGTTTGGTGACGGTACGTTCGTGTTCGACGAGCGCCTCAAAGAGCAAAAGGGCAGAGCCGAAGGGCCTGCCAGGGCCACTGCCTGCTGGGTTTGCGGGTTGTTCGAAAGAGAGACCGCGGCCACAGAACATAAAGAGCAATAGAAGGAACATGGGTAGGTTTTAGTCCGTAGGTACAAGTACACATTTATATTGTGGTACAAGTCTTACACTCCCCCCCGCTCCGCCCAGTCCGGATAAGTTATTTCATGATTGTTCATTCGTAAAAGAAAAGTCATAGAACCCAGCTGTGATCCGGCTTATAGTTTTGTACCAGAAACTGGGCAAAAGGGCTCCATCGTAATTCGCTGGCCAGCTATTGGCTTTTCGATAGTATTGTTTGAAAATTGTGTTTTTGCTTATGTACTGAGGGCATATTTTTATGCGACTTGGCGCCGTATCACAAACATGACCTGCCGCAATTTGCCGCAGTTCTAATCTATCTGTGTTTGCGAATCACTTCAAGATAACTTGTCCTAATTTTTTATGAAGCGATTAGAGATCTAAGGTTACAAATAGTTTTGTTGGAGAGAAAGGAAAAACGGAACCCTTATTAGATTACTTTGTGGTCCGTCTGTCTGTCTGTATAGGCCAATTATCTCGGCAACGCGTGGAGGTATCAACAAGTCTGTGGGTCCCTTGGATTTGTGAAAAAATCATATCTCTAAGTCTACTCTGTCAAAAGATATGGCTGTTTATGTCGCAAGTTTGTACGGAACAAACGTGAACGAGTCTGATTCGAACTTGCCCGGTTTTTTTATCTATGCGTGTTATTGGGCACAACAGTTTAAATGTTAGCCTATTCCAGGTATAAACCTAACCTACCTAAATATATGAGTACATAAGTACTCAAATAATTCTTATCGGACATGACCTACAGTGATGGTTTTTTTGTTTACCTAATGATCCGTATTTTAGTGCACATTGATATTGCAGAGTTTACGTTTTATAGCAAACAAGCTGCGCCCCGCGACTTCACTTGCTTGGTAATAGAATATACAATATACCTTTATGAATAATAATATGCCTATGTGTTATTTTGCTAAGTAAGCTATATTATTTTGAAGACTAGGTATACAAATTTCATTTAGTAAAGAACAACAAACATATTACATTCCTCACAAGCTTTCGGTTTAATAATATAAATAGGATTAAAAATCAAGAAGAGGTTAAGGCAAAGGGTCCAAATAAGATCTACTTTACTACTTATTTAAAGCTTAAATCACACTTCTTTTTATTAAAACTAGAATTTAACATAACATAACGCTTGTAATCCTCGAAAGATTAGGCAGAGGTGTACCTAATATTGCACCCACATTTTGCGACATATGTTTATATCCCACTAGCTGGCGCCCGTGGTTTCGCCGGCGTAATATCGAAAAAAAAAATGTTGTCCTAACATTTAACATTGACCCTAACGATCGATGCAATAAAAGTACAGGGTGGAACTTTTAAACGATTACCGTGTGCGGCAAGCGAATTTAAAAAAATATTAAAATGCCGTTTTCTTTCTTTTCAAAAATAAAGGAGTGTTTTCTTTGAGTAAAATTTTCTATCTAAAGTATTAAGAGTACTTCCCCTTCAGGTGGCATTGCATAATTCCACCCTGTATAAGATTTGAGGAACTTCAAAGAACCGATGGCTTGAATATGTGAAGGATGATTTGACTACAAATGAGGAAGATAGAAATGATAACGATTAACAGTGAAAATATCACAGAAGTATGGAAGAAGCAGACTTGTTTTTCTAACAGTAAACTAATTGAGATATGGGCAGGAGAATATTAATTATACTGCAGTCTTTATAAATAAAACACAGATAAAGTTTGTTGAGTTTTTAATTTTCGCACATTTTGACGCGTGAAAACGTGTGTCCACACTAATCTGTAGTTAATAGTGGGTAATTTCGATGTATTTCTTGCTGGATAGCACACCGAAGTTTTACCAAGTTTAATAGAGAGGCCAAGTCTGTATCTCTCCGTACAATGCATCTCCAGGACATTGAGTATCCCTGACATCCCTATGCCCAAAGAGTTTGAAGTCAGGCACTACATATCCAAGGTCTACCCCAAATTGGAGAAGAGCCTTCACCGTGTTCAGTTGTCGTTCTGGGGGGACTTCAACTGGAATAAAGAAGAAGATTTTATCACAAACAATACATAAGCATTGTACTCAAAAGATTTAAAGTTTTTATGATATCAAAATTTGTCGTCTAATATTTTTTTTTGAACAAGTCCGAACACTATTTCCAAATCAATAAATGGTAATTTACAGTCAGCTGTAAAGGTCTTAGTTAAAGTTAAGTAAGGGCTGCAGTTCAATTGATGAAAAAGTCCCATATCTCAAAAACTTAATATCAAACCTTGTTGAAACCGATTTTGGTTGGAGGTTATTATGCGGACCTCTAACATAAGCTTTTTTTTTTTAAAAAAAATCCTCTTATTTTAGAAATTAGAAGGGAGACCAAGTTTTCACGACTTTGCATGTCATTCACACACTCATCAGCTAATAAATAAATAAATAAATATCTTGGGACAACTCACACACGGCTATCTGATCCCAAGCTAAGCAGAGCTTGTGTTATGGTAACCAGACAACTGATATACATACATACTTATATAATTTATAAATACATACATATTATTATAGATAAATCACACCCAGACACAGAACAAACAATCATGCTCATCACACAAAGTTTGTCCTGGGTGGGAATCGAACCCACGACCTCCGGCTCAGCAGTCAGGGCCACTAACCACTAGACCAACAGGCCCGTCAATGGACTAAGAAGAAAAGTATTTTCGAAACTTTTATTTTATCTTGAAAACCTGTCGTTTAACACTGCGCACATGGTTGTTTTTTTCAACCCTAAGTTACGTGCACGGAGAACCAACCCTATTTTTATTTTATTTTTTAATTTGAACTGCATTACTTTTGGGTAGCGGTGTATAGAAGACACCTAAAGTAAAGTAAAGTAAAATTTATTTGCATAGATTGTAGGTACACACGACGGCACATCAACCTACAAAACCATTTTAACCTGATCTCTCTACTACAGTGTGCGATCCGTAGTAGAGAGATCAGGTTATAATAGTTTAGAATAGGTTGACCTACCGTCGCGTGTAACTAAAATAAGGTGTAACAATTGATGTCACGTTTGGCGCAGTGGCTAAGCGGTTGACCTTTGCGCTACTTGTCGCGGGTTCGATCCCCGCTCGGAACAAATATCTGTATGGCCTACACATAGTTGTTTCGGGTCTGGCTGTTGGTCTATGTGAGTTCAAATGTTTGAAAACGCGCCGACGATACTAGAGAAATTCCTAGTGTGGGGCAATGTGTATTTTTAGAAAAAAAAAAAACAATATTACCTACAATCCCAAATTCAGATGTGTGGTGCGTTGGCACCACACATAGCAAAATGGCTGTGACATACAGACAGACAGGCGGACAAAGCAAATCAATAAGGGTTTCGTTTAAACCACTTGGCAGCGGAACCCTAAAAAGAATATCGGAGAAGTAGTAAAAAAACATTATTTTCATTTATGGATCAGCAGGAGACAGAACAAAACAAGCACCGTTGCCTATCACCATCATCTGCTTAGCCTTTTCCCAACTATGTGGGGTCGACTTCCAGTCTTAATAGTAGTAGATCTTTCAGTTTAACGTGCTTGCCGAGGCATTTAGGAAACTCGGTATCGGTATCGGCAAAAAATCTAACAGACGGAAATTTGGGTCCTTGATATGTTCATTTTCAGTTGTAAATTTGCAATAGCTTATGTGACTTTGGCAATATCCCTACTACAATGGTGCTCCCAGTTATCTAATTAATAACTGCACCCACCGACGCCTAATGTAGGTTATGTACTCTTTGCCATCAGAAGTTTTGCGATAACCCATACACGATAGAAAATGGCGAAATGTTCAGTGACTTGCGAGACCTGTGGTAATCACTATGTGATTTTGGGTGACGTTTTTTTTTGCCAGCGGCTGGGAAATGATTGGTGAGTACTTCTGTGGGTATTATGATTATATAAGAGATCGTATATTCATAATGTTATTATTTATTTGAACACAACGATATTAATATTAAATTAAACCTAACTTATAAATAAATAAAAAATAGCGTTAAAAGATTCATCCTCAACGCTGTCAGCTGGTAATTTCCCCAAAAGACTGGCCGCGTTGCCACGTTGTATGGCAACGCTAAGCCTCTGGCCAAAGTAAAAGCCAGCCCTTGGGTCACGGGAAGTGTCAACCAAACGTTATAGATCGTTGATGAAGTTTTAAATAAAAAACATGTTTTCTGATCAGCAACAACATAACAGTTGTAACAGAGGAGACAAATTAAGTTTTTACCATGTTTTGGGTACTTTGGTAGAATTGGCTTGCATCAGGTTCGCGGCTTGGCATTCTTACTGTTCCTATCGCAAGAAAACTTATTCCAATTGCCATATTACATAAAGAAAATACTATACTATCTACAATACGAAAAAAAGACATGCTGCTTTATTCACTATGTTTTCTCTATATCTTTTCTATTTCTTGTACAGATTCTTTTTTTACCAATTCTTTGTGAACGAGTGGACATCGTTGGTCTTGTAGATTCTTAGTCGCTTGTTAATTCTTATCTTTATTTTACGTTTTGTAAAGTAAGCAACGACTTATTGTCGGGATACGTGAAATTAAAATATTTTCATATAATTTGATTTTGATAACTATGAATACGCACACGAATACAAAAAATCAGATGTGTGTGTGCCTTCGGTTCGAACTCGAGACATATGACTTGGCAGACCGACAGTCACACCACAAGACTATGCTGTCTGCTGTCACTGCTGTCGTCGTCATGATACAGTTTAATAATAAATATCCTCAGACTTACACATCCAGTTTCCAATACAAGTGATACCAATACTGACTTCATTAAAATGCAGTGACTGTGCACTAAGGATGTCCCATCCGCGGCCTTCATTCACAGCACCGTTGCTGCCGACCCCAAAGCTGACACAGATTTAAGATGTGAGAAATTATTGGTCTATGTGGGTCAGCTTTTAGTGGAGCAAAACTTTTATCCTATTTTAAGATAACGGATATCTAACTGATGTAGAAATGTTTGAAGGTCCTTCAGATTTAGAAGCGTGGTATTTTGATTCAAGTAAAAATCTTTGTAATTGTCGCCGAGGCGAATTTAACGCCCGAGTCCCCAGTCAGGGTGTTATAGAGCCGAGAACAGCAGTGACAAATTATCACGTGAATCAAACGACGTTTTCCAATACACTTACGGAGAAATTAAATAACAGAACAAAAAAGTGCTTTTGTCATTAATCAATATTAAACTATGATTTTATTTGTTTTTTTTCCCGCGCTTGATTAATCTGACAAAGGATAGGAAGGGATACCCCAAACAGCCCAATGTTAAAAATAAAATATTTTTGAATTTGTAACTCAAATAAATGAGAATTTGTTGTTATAAGTAAAACCTTACTTAATATTATAAAAGCGCAAGGCGTTTGTTTGTTACGTCTGCACGCCTAAATGGCTAAACCGATTTTGATAGATTTTGGTAGGTACAGAGAAAGTTGGGACCCTGGAGACAGACATAGGCTATTTTTTTTAAAAGGGAGAAAGAGGGAAGAAAATAGAAAACTTAGCTTTGCTATTACAATAAATTAGGCACAAAAGCAACAAAAACTACTGGTAGCAGGTGCCTGCAAATCAGGAAAGGGGAACTGTGTTACCCCGAATTTTACGCGAGCGAAGCTGCGGGCAAAAGCTAATATTTAAATATCAAATAAATGAGAATTTGTTGTTACAAGTAAATTATTCTATAAATGATCACGTTTATTTGTAACATTATGTTGATAAACATTACGCTTTAAAAAAGTCGCCGGCTATAGGGATTTGTTCATACGTAGTGAAATCAGAAAAAAATTAAAACCCTCGTTGTGAAAAATGAGAAAAAAGCATGCGTGCGAAATACATTTCATTTTGAACATAATAGTAGTGCAACAAGGGCTAGTTTTCGAGGAAGTGAATTGAATAATAAAAATCACACTTGTACCCAATATCCCACCAGTCCTTGACATCCATGTGATAATTTTGGATCTGTCTCATGGAATCACAGCACGCGTCCCTGTCATAGCACTAGGGTACTGTCGAGGTGTGGTGGATGACCACGAAAGGAACTGGAGTTTGTAGTGGAGTCACATCTTTAGGTCTTCTAGCGTGCCATTCTTCTCGGTTAACGAATGTGAAGTTATATTCTATATGAAGATCAGGATATTGGATGCTTAGTAGCTTCTAAATCTAGATAACTAGCTAGGAGGACTAAAGTTAAAATATAATATAGCATAGTTACAATAGGCAAATAAATACTCCTATACAAATTTTACCGACGTCTGCAACGACGAAAGAATTCTCCTCAATAAAATATGTACAACCACCTAAATAAATAGTTACATGCCTTTTAAATTGCATTTATTTCACGGATTTTAATGTATTACATACAATAACATCGCGCCTGCTATCCTCGAAAGGTAAGGCAGAGGAGTACCTTCTTCAAACCAAGAAAGCCGCCATGGGATACACTCCGGATGTCGGGCGCCGCGAGACGACTTCCGGCCACCGTAGATGCGGGTCTGTGGACGGTGAGCAATGGGTAGCTTACCGTCCGTTCGTCTAGTGACGACATGCCTTGTCAATGGCGCGTTAGTGTTCCACGTGTGCGCCTCAAAGAGATGTCAGCAAAGCAGCCCTCTGCTTTGCTGACCCCGGGTTGCGGATTGTTCGAAAGAGATACCGCGGCCCCAGGGCCAAAGACGGTGGATTTTAGTCAGTAAAAGTCTAACACTTCCCCCCACTCCACCCAGAGCGGGGGAAGTTATTTGATGATTTCCCATCCTTAAAGAAACGAGGTGTACCTTAGTGCGCACCCATTCCACAGCCTATTGTTATCAATTGGACACAGCTCAATCCAAAATAATGACTTATAAATGTAATACAATGAACTTCTCGGTATTAAAGTTATCAACGTTTTTTAGGGTTCCGTAGTCAACTAGGAACCCTTATAGTTTCGCCATGTCTGTCTGTCCGTCCGTCCGTCCGTCCTCGCTTAATCTCTGTGACCGTTAGCACTAGAAAGCTGAAATTTGGTACCAATATGTATATCAATCACGCCGACAAAGTGGTAAAATAAAAATTGGAAAAAAATGTTTTATTAGGGTAGCCACCCTATATGTAAAGTGGGAAGTGATTTTTTTTTTAATTTCAACCCTAACGTGTTATATATTGTTGGAAAGGTATTTAAAAATGAATAGGGGTTTACTAAAATCATTTTTTGATAATGTCAATAATTTCGGAAATAATCGCTCCAAAAGTAAAAAACAATGTGTCCCCCCCCCTCTAACTTTTGAACCATAAGTTTAGAAAATATGAAAAAAATCTGAAAAGTAGAACTTTATAAGGACTTTCTATGAAAATTATTTTGAACTTGATTGACACAACAGTTTTTGTACAAAAAAGACAAAAAGTTGTACAAAATAATTTCTGGACTAAGTTTGTAGTATAATCGTATATGCAAGCATTTTTTTAACTTCGTTTACATATTTTATTATCCTGAACGTATTTTTTTTCAAACAAAAAAAGAATTATTGAAATCGGTTCTCGCAATCCAAAATTACCTCCTTGCACGTCTTTGTAACCCAATTCCCCGAGAGATGGCGCTGTAGGTACTTATTACATTGGTCCGGGTATTACCGAATTGTTCGGTTGGTCTCTCCTTGGCATTGGCGGTATCTTATAACTACATAAAACTGCTATCAAGAACATGCTAAGGCAATTTAGAACAAAACTAAAATTCATTTTTTTAACACCATCAAAATGTTAAGGTAAAAACCAGTTCATAAATGGTTCGATAGATGGCGTTGCGTAATGACGTCATTTTTTTAAAAGTCGATGTTAAGATTTTCCGTGCTTACATGACCTACCGTGGTAAAGAACACTTATTGTGACGGACGGGAAACTACGGAACCCTACACTGAGCGTGGCCCGTCACGCTCTTGGCCGGTTTTTTTTTCAATATCGCGAACTGCGTAATATTTATGTCTACCTAAATTATACTAGGTACGCATAGTTTCTATATTATGTTTTAATATTGTGTAATATGCGTTTGTTTTTTAAACAATCGTTTATCTTTTCAAAGTAAATTGATATACCAATAATTTCAAGGGTCGTAATTTACTACTATCAGCGTAATCTGGTAAACATAAGAAAAAATACGACTTAAATAAAAAAACACGAGATAAAACCTTGTTTACTGCTTATTTATTTAGAACCCTGTTCTCTTCAAGCCAGCGAGTGTTTTAGATTTATTTATTTATAGTTAATTAAAACGGTATAACACCAATTACAATAATTAACTTAGAAACAGAAAATAAAATTTAAAATAGAAGTAAAACTAACACGGAACAGTGGACACTCTTGCATACTTTGTTTCACAAAACGCCAGACATACTAGCATAACTTTATTCCATTCATCCGCAAACACATCACATTCAGGGTGGGCAGTCAGGAGGGCATTGAGCATCTTAAGCAAACGACAGACGAACAGGCCTTTTTGGGAAACGGTTGAGCGAAAAGATTGTGTCGGCGCGCGGCGGTTCTGACGGTGTCCGATGTATTTGTCGGGCACGAATAGCCGGCAGAGAAGGGTATGAAGTTCGGGGCAGTCGATACGACCCCGGAAGGTTTTACAAGCTACCGTAAGCTGATCAAAGCCTCTTCTTACGTCAAAGGAGTTAAAGCCCAACATTCCTAATAAATAGTTGGTAGGATACATGTAGGGAAAGTAATGGTATAACCTTTGGAAAAAACTCCTCTGGAAAGTTTTCTGCACCTTTTCGAGCATCAAGTTGAGGCTGCAGTGTGGGGGTGCCAGTCACAGGCATTCTACCCTAGTTTGCTTCGGACCAGAGTGGTGTACAGTAACCTCAAAACATCGACGGGCCTGTTGGTCTAGTGGTTAGTGGCCCTGACTGCTGAGCCGGAGGTCGTGGGTTCGATTCCCACCCAGGACAAACTTTGTGTGATGAGCATGATTGTTTGTTCTGTGTCTGGGTGTGATTTATCTATAATATGTATGTATTTATAAATTATATAAATATGTATATCAGTTGTCTGGTTACCATAACAAAATTATATAAGTATGTATATCAGTTGTCTGGTTACCATAACACAAGCTCTGCTTAGCTTGGGATCAGATCAGATCAGCCGTGTGTGAGTTGTCCCAAGATATTTATTTATTTATTAGGATTGACAGATGATCTGCTTATATCTTTTAGTAGCAATGGAAAATGAATACTCAATTACAATTTAGCGAGATACTATCACACAACAACAATGGCTGAACTCACTCATTCTCATCTCCGCTACATGCAATCGTTTTTCATCCACCTTTTTTACAGCCCAGCATTCTGACCCATTTTTTTTTAGGTGCGGTTCCGTAATAAAACTTTACGTTCCATAATAATCTGTCAGTAGGTATTGGATACTGATTTAAAATAATCACATCAAAAGATTGTGGCGGTCAAACAAAATAAAAATAGTTATCTCTCTACAGAAGATTAAAAAAAACACAGGAAATTATTTTAGCACAATTTATCAATATACATTAACTTATAACATTATATTTACAATCAGCTATTCTACATTCTACTGAAAAACATACAAAATAATTATAATAAATACCAGTGTTGGTCATAAAAACAACTAATGTTATAATCACAGCCTTAGTTTCTAATAATAACTAAACTAAAAATTCAATTTAAGGATTATTTTTATCTACTTCTTTTTTATAACATAAATTATGTTTTTATTATCATTCCTATATGTTATTTCTTATTTTAATTAAACTTAACAAGAACAACATCATTAGGTTACAAATAAAAAAAAACATTGAAACCGGTTCTCACATAAAAAAATCAATAACCTTTTATATATAGGTACGCAGTATTAATTATCTACAAAGTCTTATAATATATTTCAACCATCATAAATTTACCTATAATTATGATAATCATTTTGGCAGTTAAAAATAAACAAGTTACTAGGAAAAAGAAATATTAGCTACTTACATAAGAGAGAGCATTTCTATCGAGTTACTCAAGAACATTTGGTTTATGTAGAAAAATAGGTAAAACACAAAATTATTATCTATGGTTTTTACAAGCTTATTAGATGAAATCACTGCGCTCAAGGTTACTATGGTTAACGGTAATAGCAGACAGGTAGAGCAACGTTATTTACACAGTGTAACAAAAATAACCGACTTCCAACACACTTAAAAAGTCTTAAATAACTTTCCTTTCGGAAGTCGGTGGCTTTGTTTGTTATATAGTCTTTTCGCCATCGACTTCCGAAAATAGTTTTTTATCCAAATTTTTATTTTTAAAACATACTGTTAGAATACAGATTGTCATGTATTCAAACAACATTTTATTAGAAAGAAAGTTTCCTCCTTTTTAGAAGTCAGTTAAAATTGTAAACTGATGCTTTTCATTGCACGTGGTGAGTCTTGTACCTATAACACTTCACAAAAATACCCTTTTCGCCTAAGCAGGTGCCGTAGCATTCCCTCTAATAATATCCTTCACTAACTCCGGTATTTCCTCTACATCTAGCAAATCATGGTGCGAGTTAGGGTAGGGAGAGTAGTGGTCCCAGGTCTTGATTTCATTGAAGAGCGCATCTCCAGGACATTCTGTGGCCCTCACTTGGCGGTGACCAATGAGTTTGTAGTCTGGTTTGATGTAGCCAAGCTCTACGCCTGCTTGTATTAATGCCATTGTTGTCTTCCTCTGCTCTGCTGGTGGTAATTCAACTGGAAAGGAGAAGGGATTGTTAGAATTCGTGTAAAAGAGGATTTTGAAAAGCAGAGGTCCTTCATGATACAAGCGCGCCCACTCTTGTTACATAAATGTTTTTTTTTTTAAAAAAAACCTTGCTCTACACTACGAATTTCTCCTGTATCGTCGGTGCGTTTACAAACATTTAAACTCACATACACGAACAGCGAGACCCGGTACAACTATCTGTGGGCTACACAAATATTTGTTCCGTGCGGGGTTCGAACCAGCGACGGGTAGCGCAACAGTCAATCGCTCAGCCACTGCGCCAGCAGTGTCGTCAACCGTGTCATTAATGTTAGATGAGTTAATTATCGGGTGTACTATTAATTACACCTCTGCCTAACTCTTTGGGGATTGCAGGCGGGATGTTATATTGTATAATGTAGTTCTCTGAGAAATCGAGATTTTAATTAGCTCAAACTTTAGATAGTGCATGTCATTTGTGACATTTTAAGACCTAAGGGCTTTAAAATCTTTTTATCCAACTTCAAAAAAGGAGATAGTTTTTATTTTTTTTCGCAACTCTGTAGCAACTTTTAACGGAGTTGGATTGGCCAGTTATTAAGTGGGTAGCTTAGGTCAATTCAATTGCATTTTTGACTTTGATCTTTGTCTGAGTTTTTTGGATAATTTGGACCAAGGCAGTCATACATTTTACGAAAAGACGTAGTTAAAGGGTTGATAATCATCTAGAGGGTGGGTTCCACTTATCAGGTTATTTTTATCTGCAAAACATTAATTGGAACAAGTAACGTGTATTATCTAACCCTCAAAACTATCTGTGTAAAACCGGCCAGGAAAAAGTCTAAGTCGCGCACCGAGAGTTCCGTACAAAATTGCGACATAGGTAAACAGTCATATCTTTTGACTGTGTAGAGTTAGAGGGTTGAGTTGTTTTTTCAAAGCACTGTGTTTCTGACATAAAGGGTCTTTACTGACAGGCGGACAACAATAACCCTTAACAGCACCCAAATTTACCAATAAACTTAATTTTCCTGTAAGGAAAAAAGGTGCAAAGTAATCAAAACATTTCCAAGTATACTTACATCTCCAATCACCAATAAGACAGATACCAATGCTGACAGAGTTGAAATGCAACGAATGTGCTCCCAGCGTCTCCCAGCCACGACCCTCGTATGCTGCTCCGTCACTGCCCACACCAAAACTGATGGAACATTTATGGTTTTAATATACAGTCGTAAATCCTTACTAATATTATAAAAGCGAAAGTGAGTTTGTTTGTTTGTTACGTCTTCACGCCTAAATGGCTAAACCGATTTTGACAAATTTTGGTACAGAGATAGTTGGGACCCTGGAGACGGACATAGGCTATTTTGTAAAAAAAGACTGAGATATGAGGGAGAAAGAGGGAAGAAAATGGAAAACTAAGCATGGCTATTACAATAAATAAGGCGCAAGGGCAAAAACTATAGGTAGTAGGTATCTGTAAATCAGGAAAGGGGAACAGTGTTACCCCGAATTAAACGCGAGCGAAGCCGCTGGCAAAAGCTAATTATTACTTAAAACCTTAGTGTTTGAGTTAAGGTAACACACTAGGTGACTTGGTCAATCTCCTCTTCCCAGAAATGGTGATGGTTAAAATTGAGCGTAATTATCCTTCAAAGACCCTCATTTGGGTCTTATTTACACGTGTAACATAACCGTTCCATAGATATTTATCAAGTGACCATTGATATTGACAAGGTTGTGCAAATATGATAAAGCGATAACACAACCGTTCAATAAAAGTCATAGGACATAGTGGTCATGTTTATAGTCTGTTTGTTCTATTTAAGCATTCCAATTGTTTGTTATGTTTGTAGTTTTTGTGAATAACCGTTGACAAGTTGTATTGCCTCGGCGAGCACCGTGAATCAACATCCATTACAGGTTGTTTTAAAGTAAAGACTTTTCGTCCCCAACTTTACAGCAACCAGCAGCAGCAGCTTTTGCAATTAGATTATTGCATGTTGGCCACATTTTCCCGAAATCATAGCATTTATTTTAATAAGGCGAGTTACACGTACTTTTGAAGTCTCGAATCAAGGAAAACAATTAAAAAGAAGTTACAGTACCAATGACAAGGCATAATAACTGTGAAAGTACTGTAGTTGCCCATTCCAAAGCTTAGATCTCTGAATGGACAAGAAGGGGCAAGAAACTTCATGGACATTCTCTTGAATCAGAATATTCCTATAATTATTGAATTAGGTGGAAATCAATGATAAGCTTGGATCTTTTATCGCAAAAAATACAGTGAATATTTTGGAAAACAAATACAACAAACAAACAAACAGCCAGACCCGAAACAACTATCTGCAGGTCATACAAATATTTGTTCCGTTCGGGAATCGATCCCGCGACACGCAGCGCAGCAGTCGATCCCTCAGCCACTGCACCAACCGTGCCGTCAAAGTTTAGGACAAGGGCAATACAATGAAGATGTAGTGGCTTCTAACCAAGTAGTTAACAAATAAGTAACAAACACTCACTGGTATCCAATATCCCACCATCCACGGTCATCCATATGGAAGTCCTGCATATGCCTCATGGCGGAGCAGCAGTTTTCTCTGGTGTAGCAAGCTGCTGGTATATAGGAATGGTGGATGACCACGAAAGGGACTGGCGTTTGAAGAGGGGTCGTCGTCTTCGGGGTCCGGGCCTGCCACTGCTCTCGGGAGACGAATGGAAAGTTGTATGTGTTGACTTCATTCTCCACAGAAACGACTAGAAAGAATTGACGATACATCAGAAAAGTTGTTGTAGATTTATAAATGACTAGCTGGTGCCCGCGGCATCGCCCGCGTTATATCGAAAAAAATAATACTATGTGTTATACCAGACTATATAATCTACCTTTGTGCCAAATTTCATCAAGATCCGTTCAGCCGTTTTGACGTGAAAGAGTAACAAACATCCATACATCCTCACAATCTTTCGCATTTATATAATATTAGTAGGACATTACTCGTACCTAATTCATCTACTTGTAGGTAGAGTTGTGATACACATATTATATTTTTATGAATGTCAATAACAAGTTCTAAATAACGATATCTACCTGATGCAAATAGCATTATAAATATCAGAACTGGTTTTTGAAGCAAAAAACTTTAAAAACTATTTTGTTAGAGGCGAACAAAACACGAACAAATATGTAAAAACAACTTGTTTAACGATACAATAATAACAAAACTAAATAAATAAGCAGCAAATTGCAAAGACTCTAACTAGACCAACACCTGAGCAGGCTCTGATAAGGCAGCTGGATCAAGCACTTGATTTAGAGAGTGGTACTCCTGGACACGGCTTGTATGGGTAGGAGGTTATTTATTTATTTAAAATTCGTGTACAACAATAGCGGGACATAGGCGGACTTAATGCCATTAGGCATTCTCTACCAGTCAACATTTGGAAAAAATACGACAACATTGTGATAGGGTCCAAAAGGCCAAAAAAGTATATACTTATACAGATACTAACAGACTTTTAAGTTTGCAATAAAATAATAAATACATTAAAAAAAACGAGAAACTTAATAGTAATTACTATGACTTTTAATTGGTTCCTCTCTCAGTTTAAGATACTCTTTATCTACTATTTTAAAATATATGTTTCTATGTTTTATTAAAATAAATATTTAAAAAATATGTTAAGTGAATAAATAAATCCTCACCTTTACTATTAATGCTCGGCATGGCTACCACACAAGTAAACACACAGCTCAACACTTGCACAAAAATCTTCATTATCACCTTATGTACTGGACTCAACGCCCATGAGACTGACCGCACACTGGAACAAAACACGTTGTAAGTTTGTTATCACCACTTTATATTTACTTGAGTACATCGTAGATCATGTTTTGTTGTTTTCGTACCTACTCAAATGCTTCTTTATCTGAAGCGTGTCACTAAATCTATATACCTACTTTTTAATTAATGGAATGTAGGTTTGTTTGTATGAGAATTAATTAAGAGCAGTGGAATAGATTTTACTGAACCACTTTTCTGCATATATTTTGTTCTAGTTTAAATGTTTGTCTATACCTACAGGTAAATATGATAGTACATGAAGCAGTTTCAAAAAAGTCTGGACACTGTTTTAAAAATGTGTATTAAAAAAAAACGACTTCAAGAAAAAGAGGAGTTTCTCAATTCGACTGTATTTTTTTGTATGTTTCTCACGCGATTTCTCCAATTATGGGCCGATTTTCAAAGTTCTTTTTATAATCGAATGGGTATACTCCCGAAGGGGTATCTATATAAATGTTATCTGTATTGCTTCGACAGTTTATGCATTATCTTCCATATTTTTTTTTATATAATGTGTATGGATGATATGCTTATAATTATATCTTTTAGTGGCAATGGAAAATTAATAATAATCCGTAATAATTTGTGATAGACCACCTACAAATAAAAAAGCAGTTTTTTTAACATTTCTTTGAAATAAATATTTTTATATATTTTTTAGCCCTGCTTGATTTGCCTGAAAATCCTTACTAATATTATAAAAGCGAAAGTGAGTTGTTCGGTACAGAGATAGTTGGGGCCCTAGAGACGGACATAGGAGAAAAAGGGGAGAAAGAGGGAAGAAAAGGGGAGAGAAAATTTTTTTTTGATCATCAGGTTGGTTAAAGTTAGCGTTAGCCCAAAGCAACTATGCCACGCGGACAAAGTCGCGGGCGGAAGCTTGTCTTGTCATAAACGCTTAACGTTTAACAGATTATATAAGTTATAGAAAACATTTTCAAAGTTTAGAGCGTGTCTAAAACCCTATTATATATCTATTTGTGTGACTATACAATGTGTTACTCTGACGCTTATTTTCTTTGGCAAACAATAAAAATGCCTTAACAAAAACCATAAAATTTCTAAGAGAGGTATTTAGTCTCAAATAATAGTTTTCAAAACTGAATGAAACCAATTTATTATCTCTACAAAACAAAGCCGCACGCGCAGTTAGTAATTAAAATTAATTTGTGTGACGTACGGTACGCATGCGCTGTGCGTCGTGACTGTCTCACACGTCATAGTGATGGGGATCAATTAATATCAGTATCTACGTAATTATCTATCAACAAGCTGAAGTTTAAAGAGTCGTTTGTAGGGTTAGAAGCTAATATCTCCACCTTAAACGGTATTTACGGATTTTTCAAAATGATAGTATTCCACGCGCGCCTCAAAGATATGTCAGCAAAGTTGGGGGGCCTGCCAGGGCTTCCGCCTGCCAGGGTTGCGGGTTGTTCGAAAGAGATACCGCGGCCCCGGAACTTAAGGGCAATAGAAGGAATATGGGTGGGTTTTGGTCAGTACAAGTCTGACACTCACCCCCGCTCCGCCCAGAGCCGGGGAAGTTATTTGTTGATTTCCCACCCCAAAAAACAACGGTTGGTTAGATGTCTGGATTTGTGCCCGTTTGATGGCAATAGGCTCACCCCTAATTACATGGGACTTATAAATGTAACTGGCAAAATGTGGGTGCCCTCTGCCTACCCTTTTGGGATTATGGGCGTGATGTTATCTCCACCTTAATTGATTTATTAAAACTTTACGCACAAGTAAAAACTGTACAAAGGCGGACTTAATACCTTAGGCATTTTCTACCAGTCTACCTTAGGGTGGATTTAGAGACAAAACACAGTAGGTGCGATAGCAAGATAAATATTTAAAAAATAATAAGATATCTAATATATAAAATTCTCGTGTCACAGTTTTCGTTCCCATACTCCTCCGAAACGGCTGGACCGATTTAAACGACATTTTGTGTACATATCGGGTAGGTCTGAGAATCGGCCAACATCTATTTTTCATACCCCTAAGTGAGCAGCGGGTGAAACCGCTGGGCACAGCTAGTATACATATATAAATAACTTAATGTCGTTGCATCGTCGTCGTGGGGAAAGTTTTGAATACGTTGTTTTTTTTAATATAATCTCGCAGGTTTGAGAACCTATGAGTTTGTTAGCTACTCAACCGGACCATTTGTATTCTCTACATCGATCTACGTATAAAATACTGCTGGCAAAATTACATTAATAATAACAATAATTTTTTGCCCAAAGAAAAGAAAAAATACAAGACTATAAAAAGAAAATAAAAGACAAAAATACATAGGTCAAAGTTCTTTTTTTCATTTATTCTTTTTTGTGAAAAATGTTCTTTTTTTCATTTATTCTTTTTTGTGAAAAATGTTCTTTTTTTCATTTATTCTTTTTTGTGAAAAATGTTCCCTATGCTAGGAAAATCCTGTATTATAGGAGACGTCTATTACTACAATTTACCAGAATTCGATGAACCAAACGTGTAACAATAACAATAATTTAAGTACATGTGAGCACCTTTGCGTGGGTAGATCATTCAAAATTCAATCATTCAAAATGATTTACTAGTATTCTCCATTCAACACAATATTGACTCACCGCAACTCAATCTAAGTATTAATTTTAATCAATTATGTAACATGTAATCGGGCGGTATATTACCGTAAGATATGACACTATAATTTTATCAATTAATTATTTTTTATCATTCAATCAATAAAAATTAATGGTTTTAACGCTGGGCATATCATACTCATAGGTGCAAAGTATCATGTTCACTAACTTGTAAAACAGTTTTTTTAATACGTTGCCCCACACTAGGCATTCTCCGGCATCGTGAGTGCGTTTACAAACATTTAAACTCACATATACAAACAGCCAGACCCGGTACAACTACCTGCAGGTCATGAAAATATTTGTTCCGTGTGGGGATCAAACCCGCGACGCGCGGCGCAGTAGTCGATCGCTCAGCCACTGCGCCAACTATGCCGTCAAGTTATGATTAATTGCTGTCTTTTATACGGTTGGAAAATCTTCAAATAACTTCCCACGGGTGAAACGGCAAAACGGCGAAACGGCGCGGATTGTCAGACTTTTACTGTCTAAAACCCACCCATGTGCCTTCTACAAAAGAAGGCACATGGGTGGGTTTTAGACAGTAAAAGTCTTATATTCCGGGGCCGCGGTATCTCGTTTGAACAACCCGCAACCCCGAAATTTATTGCTGTCTAATCTTTATTAGTTTACCCCAAAACACTGATACCAGGTAAAGTGGTCTTACATAAATTATATTTACCTATCAGTTTTATGTTATTTTTGTAAAAACAAACAAAAAAGTAACACGGTGGCAAAACAAATAATCAAGCAAACAAAAGTTGTTCCTATTTTTTGCAAAAAGTTTTTTCTTTATTATCTGTTGTAATATCTTATTCAAAACAAATGCGCTAGTCACTAAAAAATAAACTCAAATCGTGCTTTCAAGCGTACCTACCCATAAAATTTAAAGAGTTCGCTCGATTTATCTAGAATTCCATTATCAGATGACCATGCGACCATCTGGAAATAAGTACCCTACACAAACAATAATATCCCAAATCGAAATAGGCGTCTTGGGATAATCGGTAAACCTACATAAAAAACCTGCCAAGAACGAGTCAGACTCGCGCACCGAGGCGAGGGTTCCGTACGAACTTGCCACATAAACGGCCATATGCTATGCTTATGTTATGGTTGCGTAGACTTAGAGGATTGATTTTCGCAGCAAAAAGGGACCACAGAGTTCAATATACTTGAACTAGTTTTGTATTTCAACTCGATATCTCCACACGTTCCCGAGATAAAGGTTCTTGACAGACAGACAGACGGACACCAATGTGATCAGAAAAGGGTCTCGATTTTTCCTTTTGAGGTACTTAACCCTAATAATAACAATTTGAGAACCTCTTCCATTTTTGAAGTCAGTAAAAAAAATAACTAACAATTCTTTGAAATATGTTTTAATTAAACAGGATAACTAGAACGCATGCTATTGTTACTTGTGACACGTGTTAGTGATAGATATAATATTTCGCAGTCGTAGGTACATAGTTATATGCACATTACTACTTGCTAACATATGCAACAATAAGTATGTACCTATGTACTATAACTATTAATGTGCATACCGAACATTTATCAGTAGAGTAAATTATACTAGCTTATGCCCGCTGCTTTCTTTGCCTGTGTAGGGTTAGGTTACAGTCCCAAAAGATCCTACGACCGGGATGTAAAAAAAATCCCATAATATCTTCAAAACATCCATCGGTTTCTAAGAAATCTTCAACTTTGTCTTTCAAACCGCTAGGTATACGTGTAGGGTTTTTTTTAGGTTCATAAATCCAAGGTTTTATTTGTTTGTCAAAAATCCAAATCTGTTCAGCCGTTTTTGAGTTATATACATTTATGATCACATCCATCTGATTTAGATAGTATGATATGTCCGTAAATTATAAGACATCCGTTAATATTGTCAACTTTATGTATGTGATTCATTTGATGTAGTTGATTGATTCACACATTGTTTTACCCGGTTATTAGCAATAGCTATCATTACGAGGTAATCTTATGACAAGTATTACTTGTAAAAGATGGTAACACACTGACTAATAGGCTTCCAGTCTTACCCGATGCAATATTTTATATGAAGTGAATGACCATCTAACCTCCACAACCCAATACTCTACTGAGTCATACGATACCCCTTGGTAAGACTGGTACTGACTACTTGTATGACTGTCAAAGACTCCGTGCCTCGAAACAGCTTTTTGAGGCACGGAGAAAACCCGGTAGGAGGTGGCCGGGCGTTTGAGGGAGAGAACCTCAAACCAACACAGACGCCGCGGTAGACGCCCCGGGCGTCGGGCGCCGCGAGACGACTCCCGGCCACAGTAGATGCGGGCCTGTGGACGGTGAGCAATAAGTAGCTCACCGGTCATGCTCTCTTTTAAGGTCCAGACAAAAATCTTGGTCAACTTACATGAGGACTATGCAGATTAGTGTCTGAAATGGTCTTTTTAAGAAAGCACCACACAGATTGAGTGGACTTGTCCAGTCAGTGCAAGCATTAATTTGTCAGTTATCGTGTAGCTCGACTCATAACCCAAGCAGCTCAACGACGAATGAAATGAAATGGCTGTTTAATAACCCCATGAGCTCCTTAATTATTTAACTCCTGTTTTTTCTGACTACGGAATGTTCATAGGATTGGTGGGAAAATATCTAGTTTTGAACGATGTTGTAAGCACTCAAACTGTTTTTTCATAGAAAAAAAGATTCGCCTTAAAATAACTTTACTTCCGGAAGTCGGTGAATTTTGTTTGATTCATTTTTTTTTATTAAAACTTAACTTTCGGAAGAAAATTATTTTTCCGTCTTTTTAATGCTTTTTTGGAAGTTTTATTTTTGGCAATAAAGTGTTTTTATTACAGCTTAATTAGTTATGGCGTGATGGTATCACACACAAATTCGTATCGAGTATTAATATTCATATCCCCCTCCGACCGCTTCGACCCCTTCGAGATTTGATTTGATTTGACTCTTTCGATTATAAAAAGAATTTTGAAAATCGGTTCACAGACGGAGAAATCGCGTAACAAATTAAAAAAAATACAATCTATTTGAAATTGTCAAAAACCGTTCTAGAATTTACAAAATACTCCACCAATGTCTTAATGTCTAAATTTGTATCTACAGTTTAAATTGCCGAATATAAATAAATAATATAAATAGCCACATCGACTCACCTTTACTAATTAAATCGTAATACAGATGACTAAGCAATTATCACTCAGACCACAAATTATCGTTACTACTTTTTTTTATGCGAGGCACACGTCCACGACACGTTAGAGCGTATACATGTATAATTCACCCTACACAGTGTTTTATATAGCCATTTCCTTGCGCGGACGCGGGTGATTCCCCTACGCTGAGCGCGTTGAGAAACAGCAATTAAGATCGGCGCGTGGTTCCGCTGGTTTTCGTCCAATAAAAGTCATTTATTTTAGGAGAGTAACGTTCGTTTTTTTTTATTGTTAATTTTTTCTCTATTTAGCACTAATGAGTCGCTTGACTCTTTTCTTTGTCCGATATCGCGAGTTTTTTTTAAAGAGAAACTTTTATTACATGTTCTCAAACGTTTTCGTCTGTGTGTTGCATGTCGCGTGACGGTTGGCCGCGGAGTAGGGACGTCTAAATGTCTATAATGTGAAAAAAAGTTTCATTTTTACCGTGGTTTCATAAAACCACACAATCCTGTAAAAAAACTGTAAAATTTAACTGGTGAAATGTGAGTGTACCTACTCAAATTCAAAGCATTTTTTTTTTCAATTAGACCATTACAGGCACTTTTGAATGTCATGAAAACAACAAAAAGATCCAGTCACAAGACATAATAACTTGTGAAAGTACTGTAGTTGCCCATTCCAAAGCGTCTCTATGGAGAAGAATGGGCAAGAAACTCCATGGACACTCTTTTAAATCATATTATTTTTACAAAATCATGGATACATCATTCATGTTGAGTCAACATACATATGAGAACGATGTAGAAAAACGAGCGTCCAGAGTAAAAGGTTTATGGTTAGTTATGTAGGTGGGTTATGTAGTTCTGAAGTTCAGTTTTTTATTCCAATCAGATGAATATGTCCAGGAGAGTCTCGATGTTGTGGTGAAGCATTACATGAAATGTCATTAGTTATAAGCGATCCGTACCTAAAATAAAAAAAAAACTGAGCCCTTATATGATAACTCTGGGTCCATCTGTCTGTCTGACGGTCAAGACCCTTTATCCTGGGTATGCGTGAAGGTATCAAAATATTGAAATTAAAATCATATACTCTAGTCAAGCCAAGATCAATTGAAGTTCTGAAAAACTCAAACCTCTCAGTCTACGCAGTCAAAAGATATGCCCGACTATTTTGCTAGTTTGTAGGGAACCCTTGATGTGCGAGTTCGATTATCACTTGGCCGGTTCTATTTTTAAACGCATAAATTAGGAAAGAACAAAATGGCGAACGATCTTTAAAAAAGAAAATGATTGAACTTTGCGTTGATTTTTGCACAACATTCTATTCGATTATTTCAAGAGTAAGTAGGATACCTTCAAATCTAATCAAAACTTTAATTTGCATTATCAGTTGACAAGGCACATCTTTCCACATCACTAGCTTTTGCCCGCGGCTTCGCTCGCGTTAAATTCCGGGTAACAAAGTTCCCTTTTCCTGATTTGCAGGTACCTACTACCTGTACTTTTTGCCCTTGCGCCATATTGATTTGCGCCATATTGATTGTAATAGCAAAGCTAAGTCTTTCCTTTTCTTCCCTCTTTCTCCCTCATTTCCCACTTTTTTTTTGAAAAAAGATAGCCTATGTCCGTCTCCAAGGTCCCAACTATCCCTGTACCAAAATCGGTTTGGCCATTTCAGGCGTGAAGACGTAACAAACGAACAAACTCACGTTTATAATATTAGTAAGGATTCTCACATAAAGATGTAACCAAGGTTTTGTAACAATATCCAGATTTAAAAGAGAGATTTACGCTTTGGTATGGGCAACTACAGTACTTTCACAGTTGTTTTGCCTTGTGACTGGGACTGTAGCTTCATTTTATTGCTGTCATTGTTTCGACCGTTCAAAAGTGCCTGTTACTGGCCTACTTGAGCTAAATGCAAGCTAATCTTAATTTGATTTTTAAGCTGTTTTTGACTGCCAATCTGACCTCTACAACTAGGCCACTACTGAGTAATGTGTTATCTATTGGTAAGACTAGTTGACTTTCATGAGTAACTAGTGGGACCGAGGATTTCTAGATTCCAATTTCTAGTGTGCGAAACTTAATATAACATTATAACATATTATAAATGCGAATGTTTGTAAGGACGGATGTATGGATGTTTGTTACTCTTTCGCGACAAAACGGCTGAACGGATCTTGATGACATTTGGCACAAAGGTTGATTATAGGATACCTTTTTTTTCGTTCATCACGCGGGCGAAGCCTCGGGCGCCATCTAGTATAACATACCTAGTGGTATTTCTTATTGAATGATTGTTGGTTTTTTTACATAAATTAAGAGAGAACAAATAAGCCAATAATGGATGATTAGTGATCTGGTATAAAGCGGTATCTTTAAATAAATTGTCGTGATTGTCTTATTTGAAACAAAGTACTTGATGTTAGCACCTCATTAAGTTAAATTACTGTCGTTTGTTCTTATTAAAACTAGTGTTATTTTTTTCTGTTGTAACGTTTTACAAGCATCTCAGAGTGAAGTAACGCCGAAAACGTTATGTTTGCAAGATATTTAGGAATTAAAGTAATTTAGAATTTAGTACCTAGTAGGTATTATATTTGCCTCAATTTCATGTTATTATTTTTGAATGGACAACTAAAATGGCTCAAATCATTTCATCATTTTCCTGCCATTGTCCCATTCTATTTGGGGTCGACGCATCATGTTTTCTTTTTCCATTCTCCCCTATCAGACGTCATGCACGGCATTATCTACTCCTTTCTCCTTCATTTCATTCTTTACACAATCCATCCGTCGTTTCTTTGGCCTTCCTCTCGCTCTCCGTCCATAAAAAAAACATCTAAAAAGACTCAAATAAAAATCAAAAACTTCATCCTTTAAAAAATAACCGACTTTACACTTACTTACTAAAATAACTGACTTTAAAACAAGTTTTAATTTTTTGCCACCAACTTCTAGAAGTAAAGTAATTTTCCACTACTAACTGGCGCCCGCGGCTTTGCCCGCGTGATCTCGAAAAAAAAGCATGTGTTATTCCATACCATAATCTGCCTCGGTGCCAAATTTCATCAAGATCCGTTCAGCCGTTTTGACGTGAAAGAGTAACAAACATCCATACATCTATACATCCATACATCCATCCATCCTCACAAGACATTCGCATTTATAATATTAGTTAGATTAACTTTATTTTTATTTTCTGCATAAAATACCAGTTATCTGTAAGTTGTGGAATGTCCGTATTCCAAAAATTTTATACTCGAAAGTTTGATATTACTGGACTTGTTTTAATTGGGGACAGGGTATTTCCTACAAATTAACAGCTGATGTCATTATAAATGTGACTGACAATATGACATGTCATGTACTCATGTCAATACCGATGAAAAACTAAACAATCGGTCTGACACATTCCAGGATATGGCTGTAAAGATGAGGAAATAGATCTTGTCCCAGCAGGAATACGTTGGTGGCAAAAAGTCCCTAGTTGCTGTGACTAAACCAAGTGGCAGATTGGCAGTATCCTGCATAAGAAATTCAAGGTAAATTTGTTAAAAAGGTCAGCAAGTTAATTCATATATTCAAGAAATCCTTCCATATAATATTATAAAGGCAAAAGTGAGTTTGTTTGTTTGTTACGTCTTCACGCCTTAATGGCTAAACCGATTTTGATAAATTTTAGGGAATAAGGGAGAAAGAGAGAAAAAAAGTGAAAACTTAGATGTGTTATTACAATCAATAAGGTGCAAGGACAACAACTACAGGTAGCAGGTACCTGCAAATCAGGAAATGGGGACTGTGTTACCCAAAATTTAACGCGAGCGAAGCCGCGGGCAAAAGCTAGTGAAGTAATATTTTAGTTACTATTCTCTTCCTGTTCTCACGCTACTGTCTACGTTTCTTTTCATCATAATTATTTCTTCTCGCAAGCCTACTGGTAGAAATTTCTTTTGAAATAACCTATTAACCTGTGCCTTTGTGCTGTATGTTTTTTTTATGACGTTTCCCTGTGTTTTCTTCTGTGTCTATCTATATATTATAATTAAATAACCATTAATTAAAGAGGTCACACCTCTATTTTCAGAAGCCTCCCTTGAAACCTTGTGAAACCTTTTCATTTGATACGCATTGGAATACATTAAAAATAACTTCTAGGTATTTTTATTTTTTCTCTTCTTTCTTTATCTTCGGGATTCCGCCATATTGAATTTAGAATGACGTCACTTACTTAACCATGTCTTGTTATTTTTACTTGACATAAATGCAAAATAGGGAAGTGGGAGAAATTGCTTAATAGTTAAGTTAGTTAAGCTCATTTTCACCTCAAAAGAAAAAAGACGGAACCCTTATTGAATCACTTTTTTCCGGCTATCTGTCTGCCCGTTAAGACCCTTTATCTCGGGAATGAGTGCTATCGAGTTGAATCATAACCATACACTCAATCAAGTTTAAAAACAACCCTCTAATCGACGTAGTCAAAAGATATGGCCGTTTATGTCGCAAATTTATACGGAACCCTCGGTGCGCGGGTGTGACTCTCTTTTGGCTGGTTTTTTATTTATTATACTTAGTTGTTACTAAGTTGTGATGCTAACAAAAGCGTGTTAAATAGGCCAACTATTTCCATTTGCAAATATGACTCATTGGATCCCTGATAATTACTTCAATGTATTATGATTAATGTACTTAATATATAAGATGTTTCCATAGGGGCAATACACTCACGCCAGGCCCTTGATACCGCGGAGAGTCATGTATAGGGGCTCAGTAGAAAGAAATATAACTAAGTAAATAAACAAATAACCCATTTATTTAAGGTAACAAAGACCCAAAGATAAATATATAAACGTAACCATTTTATATGGAACCCTAACTAAGCCTAAGCTTAAACACAAACAGCAAATAATTCTGCACAAACTAGTTTTGTAACGTAAATCAATGACTATTGGTAGCTACAACTCCATTAAAACCTAATATAGAAAATATTTTTAGACCGGATCTTGACCATACTGTTTAATTTATTAATTTGCCAAATCTTATATTGTGAGGCCCTAATAATTGGTAGGTAATCTCCATGGTTGGTTACTTTACCAGTAAAATAATTAAAATATTTATTTAGTCAAATACAGTTAATATTGAAAAGTTTGATGTTTAGATACAAATTAGACTTAATGAAGACTTCTGTATATTCCCTGGACTCCATACTGGAATGGAGAGACCCCACGACACAGGATAGGATACCTTGTATCGTAGGGCCTAGTCTCTTCCCAAGTAAGGCTACATTCTATATTCAACTGAGTTGATTACAAGAGAAAATATAAAGAAAAGTTGTTAAAAGTAATCATTTGCCTTTCATTCAGCCTTTTCCCAATTATATAGGGGTCCGCCTGCCTCCAGTCTTACCTGGTGAAGCTGATAACAGTATTTTTGATGAAGCGACTGATCTGACATCCACATCCCAAATAAAAAATGTAGTAGGTGTATGGCGTGTCTATGGTAGTTTAACTATGTGGATGGGTTACGATAGATAGAATGTTCTTATATTATGTAAGTATGCCATACAATTTACAATTAAAAAAAAAGAAAATTATTTCACTGATGACGTTAGGGGCGGTTTCTTATCACTAAAAGCGATCTTCTCAAGATAAATTCCATGCTGTTTTTACACATTCATCAGATAGCAAAAAAGAAAATATAGTTTTAGATGTTGACTGACTAACGAGGTTGCGGTTGGAGTGTACGAAACGGGGCACCGAGGAATCAAAGTCAATAATACTTTCTTTTTATGATTTTATCGTATGGGGGACATCAAAAGAAACAACTTTTTCGCGGGATTTTTTTTTGTGAGGTCAATGACCGCTGAGATAGAAGGTAAAATGTAACCCTCATTTTTAAGGCGTCTGGGACTTAAAAAAATTTTCATGACTGACATGACGGCTCCGGGACCCGACGGGATGTGGGAGGACAAGGGTAGGCAAACAGTGGAGGACACTCAACGTGACCTTCACTTCGAGGTCAATGACCTTGGTCTCGAAACGAATAGGTAATTAATACAAGAATTTTGGAATTTTCGGCACCCCGACACGGACAGGTTAGGTTCGAAGGGGATGACGGGGGCTAAAGTGAGCGAGCGAAGCGAGCGAACGAAGCCCCCTTCATCCCCTTCGTGTTAGGTTACTGTTGAACCTTGGAGACAGAAATAGGAGGCCCCGAAGGGGCCTCCGTCGACCTTACCCGGACTCTGTCCTTTCGGAATTTGACCTTGAGGTCAATGTCTTTGACCTTGAGGTCAATGTCATTGACCTTGGGGTCAAGGTCATCGATCTTAAGAGTTCCTGGCATTTACGGTGTTTATTTTAAATTTGTCCTTGACGTCAAGGTCATTGACCTTGGGGTCAAGGTTATCGATCTTAAGGGTCCCCGGCCTTTCCGGTGTTTTTTATAAATTGATCTTTGACCTTGAAGTCAAGGTCATTGACCTTGGGGTCAAGGCCGTTGACCTTAAGGTCGTCCCCGGGTGTTTCCCCCACCCTAACACTCCCACATCCCACCGGATCCCGAAGGCTTGATTAGGCGTTGTTTTTGAGTAAAATTTTTAAGTCTTTTTTTCATAGTGCCCCGTTTCGTATACCATGACCAAAATATGCAAAGGACGATAGGACTGCATATTGCATGCAGTCCTATTGTGTTTTTTTCAGAATTCGACATACCGGCCGAAACTGATTGTTTCACTTTACGACTCAGGACTTCAAATGTCACATCGCAAAGAAAATGGTGAGCAATAACCTATGTATTTATCTATTTTCTAAATAGCCCCGCCAAGGAAAAGCCCCTTTGATGGCTGGGGGTCGATCTCCGACCATTGAAACTTGTATCTTATTACCACAAGCTATATTGTTTAATTTAATTTGAATTAAGATTAAATGCTGCCCTGCCGACCTTAATGTGAACATGTTTTACTGCTGTAGAGCGAATCAAGGAATTTAAATCTTTTATGTTTTTCCTGTGTTTGCTTGTAGACAACAACGATCATGTTGGCAAGGAAGGAGGTGGCTCATGTAATAGAAAGGTCGAGAAAACTCGAGTGATAGAGAAGTATGGAAAAAGATTTGTTGCGGCTACACAAAATAAATCGGAATATAGGCTGGATAATGATGATGCTTGTAGAAAACAAGGCATCGAAACTTCAATATGAGATAAAAGGAAGCAGTAATTTGTATGAAATATGTGTCAAATATGTACCTAGTTACTACGGATTAAATCTTGCTCTGAATACGCGTACAAATTATATTTATATAAAATTTAACAATTAAATATACTGAAAAGCACTTTTTGAACGTCATTACACACGACAGTCACCCAAAACGCCCACCCTTTGTCACTTCCTAATGTTTTAGCTGGGATGAAAAAGTGGCGAAACAAACTTCCCAGCAACACATAATTATGTCTGTCAGGTTGGAAGAACCAGATTTTATACACTTATATTTTAAACGGGATGTTTATCATTTATATTTATCAGTAACAAATATAAATTATTTGACTTTTTACCTCGCCATTCGCCAGAAAACTGTTTTAAATAATGTCACTAAATTCTTAAAAGAACCTCATATTAAGTAGGTACGTTAATATCCTCTTAAAAATAATTTATCCTATAATATCCTTTAGTACCATACTTTTTTTTAAATTATTTTTTTATGTTGCAAGGCTGCGAAACTTCTTTGCCTTTGACCTTTCCTGTTACCTGTCCCCGAGCTTATCAAAACCAATTAAAAAAAACAAAAACGAAAAGCTCGAATTTTATCATACCGGATTTCAAGGGAGTTTTTTTGCAAACGATACGTTTTGTTATTTTGAGATTAACTAATAACGTCACGTTGTTACAGATAAAATAGATTGATTCGTTAATAGGTAATATCCTGGGCGATAAGAGCTATTAGAGCTAATAAACTCAAATGATGGCATGATGAATGCGTGCCGTCTGGACAGGTCAACTCAAGGGTGCAATGTTTGTTTCTTTAAAAGATCTTTCTAGACATGTAGACATACATTTATAAATACATTGATAACATAACATAAAATAATAGTAGGTATCTATGTACATTTCACCAGTAATGTTTTAAGTCCCATGTAAAAGGGGGCAATCCTATTGCAAATCCTAAACCAAATGATTTTAAAAGAGTACCTACCTAACCATGGAGTTTCTCGCCGGTTCTTCTCCACAGGAAACGACCAACCCGAACCGTGCACCTTTTCTTGACGTGTTATAAGTGCCTATGTAGGCCGCCTATGTGAAATAAAAATATTTTGATTTTGATTGCCATCGTCTGGTTGATGGCAAATCCAGAGTCCGTGATTGAGACTGAAAAAATCTTGATAAAGAACTCAATAAGAATTTGCCTGGCCAAAAAATCGGACCCTAGATTTCGTTCTCAACAGCCTCGCTTTTGACTATTATTCCATATCGCACACCTTAAAAGAAGGCGTGTCGCGGGTTCGATCCCCACACGGAACAAATATTTGTATGACCTAAAGGTAGGTAGGTTTTGGGTCTAGATGTTTGTGTATGTGAGTTCATATGTTTGTAAACGCGCCCACAATATAGGAGAAATTCCTAGTTAAACAAAATGGAATAAAATGGGGCAAATATGAAAATAATAGAATGAATGGCATGTTATAGTCGATAGCAGGTTTCATTGACCGTTTTGAGCTTACCCGGTAAGTAGAAGCTTCAGTCTTAGGGAATTCCCTTATCGATTTAAATCAATTAAATCATAATAACTTTTTATCATAATTGGAATTCATTAATTAATATAATGTACGAGTAATTACAGATTACATCACGTAGGTAACTTCAGTTGAATAACAGGTATTTGTTAATAGAATGTCGTCTCGTCTGATGGTAATCCAACGGGATAACAAAGTAATTGTAATGTTTATTTGTTTGTTACGTCCTCACGCCTAAATGGCTAAAACGATTTTGATAAATTTTGGTACAGAGACAGTAGGGACCCTGGAGACGGACAAAGGCTAATTTTAAAAAAAAGTGAGAATAGGGGAAGAAAGAGGGAAGAAAAGGGGAGAGAAACAATTTTTTTTTCGATTATCACGCGGGTTAAAGTTAGCATTAACCCAAAGTAATGCCACGCGGAAGAAGTCACGGGTGGAAGCTAGTACTATATAAACTTGTAGTATTTTATATACTGTAGAAACATACCTTGGTAGGTAATCTATGTAGTTTTATTTGTTTCGAAGGCACATCGTTAAGTGCTGAAAAGATTGACCGGAAACGTTTTGGTCTTTATACATAGTTAATGACGATGACATAGGTAAGTGATGCATTTATTTATTATGTCACGTCATTGCAGTCCTTATTATGTCAAACTAACAAACGGCATGAAGCAGAATATATTAAGGCTACCGTACCTCAAAAGGAGAAAAACAGAACTGTAATAGGATCACCTTTTTTTATAAAAAAAAAAGTTGCCCCTCGTGCGGGGATTGAACCCGCAACACGCAGCGCGGCAGTCGATCGCTCAGCCACTGCGCCAATCTTGAAGTCACTGTGTCGTCCGCCTGTCTGTCTGTCTGTCTGTCAGTAAAGACCTTTTATCTCGGTAACGCGTAGAGCTATCGAGTTGAAATTAAAACCATATACTTTTAAGTCTGTAGTCCCTTGGGGCTGTGAAAAAATCAACCCACTAAGTCTACGTAGTCAAAAAATATGGGCGTTTATGTCGCAAGTTTAAATGTAATGAGAAGGCACGAAGCACATGTGACTAAAAGAGTGATGGATCTGAATGTTGATGGATGGAGAGCGAGAGGAAGGCCAAAGAAAACATGGATGGATTGTGTAAGGATATGAAGGAAAAAGGAGTAAATGATGCCATGACGTCTGATAGAGGAGAATGGAAGAAGAAAACGTGTTGCGCCGACCCCAAATAGACCTCAAATAATAAATGGACAACAGAGAGAGAGAAAATAAATGGGACAAGAGCAGGAAAATGATGATGATTTTGTCGCAAGTTTGTACGCAACCCTTTTTTTTTGGGGTGGGAAATCCACAAATAACTTCCCCCGCTCTGGGCGGAGCAGGGGGCATGTCAGACTTTTACTGACTAAAACCCACCCATGTTCCTTCTATTGCCTTTTACGTTCCGGGGCCGCGGTATCTTTTCCGAACAACCCGCAACCCCGGCAGGCGGAGGCCCTGGCTGGCCCCTCTGCTGACATCTCTTTGAGGCGCGCGTTAAACACAAACGTGCCGTCGACACGGCCTAGTGTCAATAGACGGACGGACGGTGAGCTACCCATTGCTCACCGTCCACAGGCCCGCATTTACGGTGGCCGGGAATCGTCTCGCGGCGCCCGACGTCCGATTGTACACAATCCTTGGTGCGCGAGCCCAACTCGCACTTGGCCGGTCTTTTTTTTTCTATCACTCATCATCTCATCAGACAGCTCCTTTCATGCCATATCGTCCTTCACACAGTCCATTATTGCTGATGCCATCTTTTCTTTGCTGATATTCGGTGCATTTAACCGCGGAAGAAGGTTCAGGGAATGGAGCTTATCAAGTAAGTACTTCATTATAATTAAGCACATCTTTTATTAATTCAAATATAGTCATTCCGTCCAAAATTCTGGTGATCAGATGCATTTGGTAAGACTGGAAGCTGATCTCAACATATTGGGATAAAGGATAATGAACCAGATAAATCGAAGTCGTTTTTTGTGATATTTAGGAAAGTACATTTATGTACACAGACATCGTCCATTTGGGGTTGCAGGTTGTTCGAAAGAGATACCGCGGCCCCAGAACATAAAGGGCAAAAATAGGAACATGGGTGGGTCAGTAAAAGTCTGACACCCGATTGTTGGATTAAAAATTAAACAAAACCATTGCTTTTACATTTTTATGTCAAAAAATACAATACGATAAGAAATTAAAGTTTTCAGTGTTGGTTTAACGAGAACATTTAAATCGACATCCTGATCCAAACAACGTTTAAAAAAAACTGTCTGGTAGGGTTGCTAATTTTTTTGACCATAAATAAAGTAAATTGAGTTCTGAGAAGGAAATTAAACAGTATTTTAGAAAAAATAACGAGTATTTTATTTTGTTAACGTTTTAGATACTTATACTACTTTTTATAGTGCTTCTCGCAAAACTTATGACCTTGACATCCATTTACGATCAACTTTTTTGATCAAGTCTATTTGGACACTAGTTTTGCGTTGAAAACAGTATAATTACTTTAGTTTTGTTTAATAGTAAAAAGTATTATGTAGTGAAAAAGTTTTTAACAGAACAGTTGGCATCCCCAGCTGTATGATTCTATACAAAAACTCAATAGACGAAAATAATGTAAAAATAACATTACAATAACCAAACTTTTGTCAAAATGTGGTTTAGATATTTAATTATATAATAATAACTTAAAATGAATTAGGAACATCAACGTTACAAAGTTTGCTAATAAATATGTTATACCATTTTTGTTTCTTTGTACAGACTAGACAGCAGTAAACGGATGACCATCGCATACCATACCTTAACAGCTCGACTCAAAGTATAGTTAGTAATATCTATTGAAATGTGAACTTATTTTAAGTTAGGCACGACGTCGCGTCTGCATAATTTCTGACGTAGACCATGATCTAACCAAATAATTTGCCGCGTTGACACGCGAATATTATGTTCATTTTGTTCGGTGGAACCGGAACGCATGGTCTCGTTCCGATTCCAATTTTCTGAACGAATGAGTGACATTTGAACGCTACGTCAGATTTTTAATTAATTTCGTTAAACTGTACTACGTAGCATTGACCGAGTTCATCTTTCAAAACTTTACTTTGAATCGAGTTGTTGAGTCGAGTGCGATGGCCACACAGATATAGATAGACATAGATAACGCAAGAGTCACTACTTCGCGTGCCCAACTTACGAACAAAAGTCGCAAACTGCTACTTTAGCGCTCAGTCTGCATCGGTGTGCCACTCACTAGTCAGACGTCAGATAAAAAAAAACCGGCCAAGAGCGTGTCGGGCCACGCTCAGTGTAGGGTTCCGTAGTTTATTTTTTTGTTTGAAAAAAGATACGTTCAGGATAATAAAATATGTAAACGAAGTTAAAAAAAAATGCTTGCTACGATTATACTACAAAAATTATTTTGTACAACTTTTTGTCTTTTTTGTACAAAAACTGTTGTCCCAATCAAGTTCAAAATGATTTTCATAGAAAGTCCTTATAAAGTTCTACTTTTCAGATTTTTTTCATATTTTCTAAACTTGTGGTTCAAAAGTTAGAGGGGGGGGGGACACATTGTTTTTTACTTTTGGAGCGATTATTTCCGAAATTATTGACATTATCAAAAAATGATTTTAGTAAACCCCTATTCATTTTTAAATACCTTTCCAACAATATATCACACGTTAGGGTTGAAATTAAAAAAAAAATCACTTCCCACTTTACATATAGGGTGGCTACCCTAATAAAACATTTTTTTCCATTTTTTATTTTACCACTTTGTCGGCGTGATTGATATACATATTGGTACCAAATTTCAGCTTTCTAGTGCTAACGGTCACAGAGATTAAGCGAGGACGGAGGGACGGACGGACAGACAGACATGGCGAAACTATAAGGGTTCCTAGTTGACTACGGAACCCTAAAAATTAAAAATGGTTAATGGCGTGTAATAAATGGTAAAAATTGTCGTCAATCACTAAAATATAGTGCATGAGACGTCATAATAAGTTGTCAAAAAATGCCACGCTTGTTTTTCATAAAAAAACGTGACGCTTGCGTTATCTTTGTCAATCTACATCTGTGGTGTCATTGAGCTGTCTTTTTATAGAGCTATCAAACCAAAGCTTCTTATACAAGCACAAGTAATTTTCGCACCCGTTTAATTGACATTTCAGCAGCTTTGGTAAGTTGATGCTATCAAGCAGTCGGCACAGCAGGCATAGAAGATAATGGTTTATAACCTATCAATATCGTTTTCAGGGAAGTTCTGCATTCCGGGTACATAGTTGTCCCAGGTGGCGAATTCCCTCGTTAGTGCTGGTCCTGGGCACTCGGTGGCGCTGACCTGGTTGTGGCCTATCAGTTTGTAGTTGGGACTGATCTTGCCTTTCGCTACTCCTTCCGCGATAAGAGCTTGGACGACTTCCAGCTGTTTCTTTGGTGGCGTTTCCACTGGAAATGAATAGAATATGTTAGTGTTAGCTGGATGTATTCTGAATTTAGGTAGTTGAGTCCGTCTGATAATCAAGTTAGGATGAGTAAGCTTGACATGCGAGGCTAGTTTTAATTAAAGGGCAGTTTCACTGAACTAAAAAAAACTGCTAACAGGTTTTAGTTTATTTTTTTATATCGGGAATTCAGACTTTACAAAAACTAGCGACCGACCTTAGTTTCGCGTAATTTAGTAATGATGATTGTAGTTAGAAATGAGGATTTCAACTTTGGACTTGTATTGGTCCCTTAAAAATTAATTTGGGTTAAATTCGAGTGTATAACATGTCATGTTTCATAACATTACGCCCGTAATAGGAAGGGTTTTAGACAGAGATGTCAGAGAACAGAGTATTACATCCATATATTTAGCCAGTTATGTGACCCCTCGCCAGCGAGGCAATCCAAGTTACTTAAAGATGTACTTTATGCTTTACATATCTAGCATTTAAATGCACAATATATATTGAAAAAACATTTAATACACACACACAACGCACACACACACACAACGCACACACACACATACTCTACATATATTGTTTTTTTTATTTTTGGTGGCTATGGGTATTTTTTTCTTAATTTGTATTTTGATATGAGAATCTTACCTCGCCAGTCTCCAATAAGACAGATGCCAACGCTATGTGGGTTGGCAAGCGAGGCGTGGATCCCTTCGGTGTTCCAGCCGCGACCCTCGTAGGCTCCTCCTTCGCTTCCAACGCAGAAACTAAGGGCAAAGAGAAATTTTATTTTAAAAATAGTTTAGAAAACTAAAAAACACGCTTTTAGCGCGCAATAAAAATTTAAGTCACGTGACTTGTACTACGTGATGTGTATCCTGACAGCAAACCCTATCATTTGATACCCATATCAAGTGGGTGGATTTCAAACAGCCAGTCCGCCATCTTGGGGAGGCCGCCATATTCGATTTGTAATGACATTTCTTAGCTAGTCATGTATTGTCATCAGAACTCAGATCGTGTGCAAAATTTCATCCTAAATGAAGACCGGGAAGTGGGTCAAATTAAGATTCCAAGATTTTCCTACATACATAGACAGGTCATCATCTGCCTAGCCTTTTCCCAACTATGTTGGGGTCGGCTTCCAGTCTAACCGGATGCAGCTGAAATACATAGACAGTTGAAGCTAATATAAAAGCGTGTTAATAATATGACATAACATGACATCAGGACTGTATTTCACCGAATGTTTGGACAGTGTTTCTACCAGTATGTACTAATTTAAATAAATGTTTTAAATCATAGTTACAAACATTTACTTAAACGAACATCGTTATGAATATCGGTACTTACACAACATTTACCTACCTGTTTTATGTTGAGAAAAGAGTGATCACCAAACTAGTATGCGCCTGTATATTTGGGGCCAGACTTGACCAAAAATAACAACATAATTATGATGTGTGTTGACTGTATCGTTGGTCCAGATGTTTTTTTTTTTAATCTTAAATAAAACGTTGCCCCATACTAGGAATTTATCCAGTATAGTAGGTGCGTTTACAAACATTTAAACTCACATACACAAACAGCCAGACCCGAAACAATTATCTGTAGGCCATACAAATTTTTGTTCCGTGCGGGGGTCAAACCCGCGGCACGCAGCGCAGCAGGCGATCGCTCAGCCACTGCGCTAACCGTGTCGTCATGTTGGAAGAGCGAAAGGAGATCAAGAGGTTCAGTTCCTGGACCAGACAAATTGTTGTTGGGTTTTTCCATCTGAATTTTTTAGCAACCGAGGAGTCTGGATTTGTGCCTGGTTGATGGCAATAGGCTCGCCCCCTATAACATGGGACTTAAATACCTAACTGGCAAAATGGGTGTGTCCTATTATTGGGTTCAAAATATTTTGTGCAACGTTTAGCTGAGACGTTGTATAGTTATTGGAAAATTGATGTAAGATTGACATTTATTGTTTTAGTTTCCTTTTTCCTGATTGACATATTTATTCATTTTATTTGACATTATTAAATAAATATTTTTGTGCTGTTTATTAGTCTGACATTGTTTTTATGTAACTAATGGTCTGACATTTAAATTTATTTTATTTCAATACAATGTTAAATAACTTTTCTTTTTAATTTGGAAATGAATATTATTTGCATACCCATACGACGGTAGAATATGGAGGACATTATTATATACGAAAACATCTATGCAACAATAAGGTAGTCACTCGTTCCGAAAAAAATGCAGCAACGCGTGACGTCACACGTAACTTTAATAGGCTATAATATCTTTGTAATTTTTTTATTCTAGTTTACAAATAAAAAAAATACGTTTCCCTTATTTTTGAACAATCTAAAAGACGGACTAATATTTTTTTTTTTGGAAACTACATAGTTTATTAATAGACTATTTTTTTTTCGGAAATTAGTCTATTCCCATGTTTGCAAAAATAAATGATTTGATTTGATCTCAATACCTAGCTATCACAACAAGTGACTACTAACATTTTTTTCACTTAACAGCAATTACGTAATCTTGTCATATACACATACATATATCTATAAATGTTTATGAACAACCAATGAGGATTGTTCAAGTCCGATTTTATTATGACGTTATCGCAGGAAAACTCCGCCCCTCAGAGTCCTGTAGGTATTACTGATAAGTTCGACAAACAATACCTACTGTATGTAAGTACTATAATATATAATACGAGGTACAGATGCAGGTACAGCAGGTGGCAGAGAATTATGAACCTTATATATACAAGATGTAAGATGATAAACGCAAGACCTTCCGTGTGGTCTCTATGAAACGAAACAATTATTGTTTTATGACAAAAAAAACGACAAAATGAGAGTTGGTTTCGCGCACCGAATGGTTCCGTAGTGACATAAACGCTCATATATTTTGACTGCGTAGATTTAAAGGGATGGTTTGATGAGCGATGAGATATTCGGGTACTTACATATAAAGTTTAATTTAAGTGTATAGGTACTGCGCGAGATGTAGTAAACCCATTTTGGCATAAATGACAAGGAACAACAGCCAAGGGAACACCGTGTTACAACGTAATAGGGCTGTTTTTCCTACTATTATTGTCATTGATTTATGACGAGCTTAGTAACAAATGTCAAATCGGGTCTATTAAACCTCAGGGTGTATAGAGAAATAGGGGGAAAAGGTAAATTTACATACCACAAATTGGAATCCAGAAATTCATTTTTAATAAAAAATACTCTAAGAAGCCGCTTCCATACTTTGTAAGCCAAAAATCAGCTTTTAAATATGCATCTAATTTTCACATCTCTACTTATGCCCGATGAAAATTTCTTGACGAAGGGTTGATTTTCAGAGGTGGTAGACCTATTTGCTGGGGAGTTAGTTCTGCTTCTTCTCCTTAGCTAAAACACTAGGCAGTGATGAACGTCTTAACGAGAATCCGAAACATTTTACGACGTTAAGGTTGGCGCAGTGGCTGAGCCAATTGACTTCTGTACTGCGTGTAGCGTGTTCGATCCCCGCACGGAACAAATATTTGTATTATTATTTATTATTTCAAGTAACATAGACTCATTTGAGGTAACATTAAACACAAAGACACAAGCATTCCAATTTCAATTAAAAAGAATGTCAGAACACAATAAAATTACATCAAACAAACAAATTACAACATAAAAATTTAAATTATTTATATTAAAATAAAATGCAATAAATTATAAGAATTAGAATTAATGTCAGCGGATTCAAAATTCATAAAATAAAATAAAAGTCAATTAAATTTCGTCAAGTAAAAATAAGTAAATAACATAATCATACCGACTCACAAACAGTTACAATTTTCTCACGGGAATTGGAATAGCGGCATGTCTGGCACAGCCATGTCGGATGTAAGGACAGTCTAACCTGTCGGCGATCATTGCCAAAATGGCGTTGGGGCTGGCCCACACCCGGCGCACCAGGGACGCGCACCTCTTACGCATTGTGGAGTGAAAACCTTCAGGAAATTGTTTCAGGTTTGGCTGTTTATGTATGTGAGCTTAAATGTTTATAAACGCACCATGGTACAGGAGAATCTCGTAGTGTGGGGAAACATTTTTAAAACAAAAATTATAGCCAATGCAAATTAGTTCGTTGTATGAAAATAAAGTAAAAGCCAATTTATATTTAAGATGTTCTATACAAACTTAGATCATAAACAAACACTATCAAAGTACAAAGGGGAACTACCCACTTAAATTGCAACTAAGTCGTGTCAAATAATATGATAAATCCGGTTTAGTCGTACAAAAAGCGGTTACTGGCTGGCTAAATTATGTTCAGTCAATTTAGTTCTATTTTTAAATTTTTGTGGGCGTAAAAAAGGTTATTTGCGTTCTCGCAGGTGGTTGATTAAAATCACATCTGTATTTAAATGTGTGTGTGTGTGTGTGTGTTTGTGTGTGTGTACAATAAATTGACTCTCCTCCTAATCTTAATCTTCCATAACAAAAGTTTGTGAAGGTGTTTAAGTTTTAGTGTATGGATGGATGTTTGTTACTCTTTCACACAAAAACTATTGAGGTTTTGAATGGAATTTGGCACATATAATTTATTACCTGAATATTAACACATAGGATACTTCTGAAATCGTTGGCAAAAAAGTCAACGAAAACAACAAAAGTCACCGACTTCCGGAAGTAAAGTTATTTTCCTCTTTTTAGTATTTTTTGAAGAAGTCGTTTTTTTTTTAAAGTTATTTCGGTCCAAATAGCTGCTTCATAAGATGGTTTATCCATCCTCAAGAATACGTATACCACGACCAATCAACCTATAAAAACCAGTTTATGCGGATCTCTCATTGTACGTGAAATCTATACAAGCGAGGCCATGTTATACTGGGAATGTAGGTATAGCTTGCTATGTCAGCGTGTGTCAAAAACTTAGATAACATTGATAAAACTTACTGGTAACCAATATCACCCCAGCCCAGGCTGTTGTGGTATCCCTGCATGGCACGCATCTTGGCTGAGCAGTCTTCCACAGTGTAGCAAGCAGCAGGAATGTAGGTATGGTGGATGACAACGTATGGCACTGGAGTATGCAGGGGTCGGACTTCTGTGCCTGGTAGGCCAAGCCATTCAGATTTGTCGTAAAACGGGAAGGGTCGCATTGTAACTAAAAAGAAAAAGGAGGTTAACAATTAATATAAGCGAAGTGAGCAACACAACCACTATTGGAAAATATTTCAGAAAAAAAACAGTTTATGCGGATCTCTCATTGTACTGGAAATCTATACAAAGCGAGGTCATGTTATACTGGATATGTGAAATAACAAGATGGCGACTTGTTGTTTGTTCCGATATTGGCCGCGCTACAAAACTTAATCCCCATTAAGTTAAGCAGAGGTGTACCTAAAGATTGTCTTGAAAAGATCGCTTTTAGCGAGAAGACCGCCCATTGTGTCACCCTATTCATAAGTTGTATACTGTTATTCTTGTTATTTAAATGGTGTAAGTACATAATAAAGTATTCTATCTATCTATCCACATTTCGCCATTTATGTTTAAATCTCATGTAATAGGGGCGAGCCTTTTGCCATCAACCCGGTACAAATGTAGACTCCGTGGTTGCTACTTGCTACAGAGAAATTCCTGATGGAAAACCAGTAGGTAACAATTTGCCCGACCCGAGAATCGAAGCCTCATGGTGGACCTCATGCTGAACAGTCTCACTACAGACCACTAGACTAATAAAAACAACTAGTTAAAGCTTACTTTAAAAAAATATATATTACACGTAGGCTTACATGGGCACTTATAAAACGTCGAGAAAAGATGCACGGTTCGGATTGGTCGTTTCCTATGGAGAAGAACCGGCAAGAAACTATCATCTACCCCGTCCTTTTGCTCGAGCCAGCCCGCCTAGCTGAGCCAGTAAATCTAAATCCCCCAAATAATGGAACTCAGATCCAGCCTGTCTCTTCGCTGTCCTCCCCCAGCGACGACCTAACCGAGGTCCGTACCCCGCAGGGGGTGCCCTTAGCGTGCAGTCGCTTAGTTTATAAGCTTTTGCTCCTGGCTGGAGGCTTTAAATGCAAGGCATCCACACGATAGTCCGGTTGAGCACCTAACGACCTTATACGTTGAACAACGAGATGACATTAAAAAAAAGAAACTTACTGTCATCGAAGTTAGGTTTTCCAGGAGCATAGTTGTGCCAGGTAGAGAACTCCCTCGTTAGTGCTGGACCTGGGCACTCGGTGGCGCTGACCTGGTCATGGCCTATCAGTTTGTAGTTGCGACTGATCTTGCCCAGTTTGACTCCTTCTGCGATGATAGCCTTGGTTGTTTCCAGCTGTTCTGGTGTTGGAGTTTCCACTAGAAATAGAAACATTAGACATAGGTATTAGGATTGATGCTTCATAACATATCATCAAGCCTATAATCTCCGAAAGGTTAGGCACAGGTGTACCTAATAGTCGCCAAAACCAGTTTCCGATAGGTATGTTTTTAATCTTATGTAATAGGGGCCACCCCCTATCCAGTCTCCAGAGATTTTCCATCACCCATCTCAATAATATGAATCATACGTACTGATGACGATGTATAAGGGTATGATTTCGGTAGGCAATTGTTTCATGTAAAATATAGGCTTGAACCTATATTACACACGGATGCATCTGTTAGAACAGAAGCCGACGAACATAAACGGAATTTGAGAAAGTCTAGGTTAGGTTAACGATTTCAATTATAAACCATTTTCGGTTATTTTAATACAAAAGAGGCTTGCTTTTGGCGGTAACTCGCGTAATGTGAAGCGATGATGCGGCCTAGGGTGGAGCACGCTTGCCAAAAAAAAAACGATTCACTCAAACTCTGATAATAAACAAATTATAATGACCACGGAATAGAGAAGGCAGTGAACCCCACAGACTGGTGGTACACACAATAAATGTGGAAGCAAAGCGCTTTGTTAGTGTTCGTGGAACTTCAACCATTTAACGGTTATGCTTTGCCGTAGTTCTTTTGCTAAACTTACTCAGATTATCTTTCTAGAACCATTTAAAACGCTTTAAGGTGTTTAATGCATGTACTTACATCTCCAGTCCCCAATAAGACAGATGCCGATGCTGTGTTTGTTGGCGATAGTGGCGTGGATCCCTTCAGTGTCCCAACCGCGACCCTCGTAGGCTCCACCCTCGCTACCCACGCAGAAACTGTGGACAAAGAGAAGTTCTATGTTAAGCAAAGGTTAGATAGCGTCATACCTGGATTCCTCGAAGAATATAGTGTTTAGGAGACCTAGACGGGGCAATAAATTAGACGCAGACTTTTTCAATAAGGGCGATGACAATCCAGACGAAATAATTTTTGCCCCTTGTCTGGCATGGGAAATTAGGAAACAAGATCCTAAGCAGATTTCCTGATCAATAGACTTGATCCTAGGCTGAATTTAGCCGTTTCTAATAAACAAGCAATATTTGTAATCATTTTCTATAAAATTTCTGGCAGGTATAAATAATTTGGGATATTGGAAAGCGTATCCTCGAAAACTGCTCCAACGATTTCTAGTTGGAGCAGTTTTTCTTTACAAAGGCTTTTTCTTTACAAAATCTGGGAAATCTCTATAATATATTTTCGCCTGTGCCGAGCTCGATCGCCCCGGCCGGCACTGATATTCTATTTGCAGTAAAGATCATTAAAACTTCAATCGCACACATAATAGATCTGAACTACCATAACTCAAAAATCGTGAATTAGCAATCGAATGCTCTGTGATCATACGCTACCTACTAACTACCTATCTAACAAAACACAATTTACAGTGACATTTAACAACCTTTTTGTGATGTAAAATAAATGTAATGTTAATAAATTCCCATATAAATAGTAATACGTTGCTTTTAGTCTTCTAAAAATTTTCCTTTTTTGAGTTGTCTCGGTTTAGATCTGGGTGTGCGATATGCTACCGAAAATGTAATGCCAACCTTGTTATAAATAGTTGTACTAATATGTACATATGTATATCTTTAGTATTTCAGACCAATTTAAAATGAGCCAAGGTTCGCCACAAAAAACAGCTTTATTTTGGTTTTTATTATCATTAGGTACAAACAAGGTAAAAACTTTGAACCCGAAGCCTTTGCATGAAGTTTTTTTTTAAAGTTATAACAAGGAAATAATCCGTCAAAACCGTTGCATTAAACTTGTACTTATACATGAAAATGTTAACCAAAAACATACCAAAACCAGTTAGTTTAATGATTAGGTTAATGTATTAAAAGGTTACTTTGAGGTTCTTAAAAGGATAAAAACAAATATTAATATGTTCGAAACACCGATGGATGACTGCATTGAAAAAGACTTTAAATGTCCCTAAAAAAAAGAATTAAAAAAAGGCAAGCAGTCAGTTCAGTTAAAGACCTGGCTAAAGTAAGTAGTAAGGAAAAAGCAAATGGTTCTCAATTAGATTGTTTTTTTTTTGTAGGTTTGTTTCGCGATTTCTCTGTCAATTTTGGGACGATTTTCTTTAATCTAGAAGATATAGGTACTCCCGACCCCATCGGGAGTACCTATACTTACTTACCCTTTTGTTCCCATATCAATTCTGCATTGCTTCAGTAGTTATGAGTTATCCCCTATATTATTATTTGTTGTTCTAATGTGTTTGGACGATATGCTTGTTTCTTTTAGTAGCGATGGAAAATCAATAATTAATCGATAATAATTCGTGTGAGAAACTATCTTACCTCAACAATAAAGGCTGTAATAAGATTTCCAGAAAACACTAAAAAGACAGAAAAAAACTTAATTTCCGAAAGTCGGCAGCAAAAAAATTCATATACCTAACTAAAGCCAAAGAATTTGTGTGTCTACCAAAGAGTCTGTTGAAATTCAGCCCATATATTATGGATAAGAAAGAAGTCTGTGGGTATAAAAGGGTTCACGCTCTCATACAATGACAATAATACGAATTATATATTAAAATTTGTAAAATGACCACAAAGTTCCAATTCATAATAAGTTATCGAATTTTCTTGAAGCAGTAATTTTAGGCTTCTTTACTTCAACTTCAACAGGATCGTACACCATTTTCCCATTGGTGCAAGGTACAGGGTACAAGGTACAAGTAGGTCCTACCGGGGTTGCGGTGTTCAAAAGAGAAACCGCGGCCCCGGAATAAAAAGGGCAAAAGAAAGAACATGGGTGGGTTAAAGTCAGTAAAAGTCTGAGACTCCCTCCCGCTCCGCCCAGAGCGGGGCAAGAAATTTTAATTTTTAAATTAATTAAACTTGTTCAAACAGTTTAAAATCTTTAAAAGAGTAAAATAGTCATATTCTTAAAGCTTGTTTGTAATAATACGGTTCGTGTGCCATGTTTCAGCCTATACCAATCTTAAGAAAACGAGTGTATGCATTTTAAAAGTTATCAATATCATCATCATTTTCCTGCCCTTGTCCCATTCTATTTGGGGTCGGCGCAACACGTTTTCTTCTTCCATTCTCCCCTATCAGACATGATATCATACCTCTAAAATGATTTGACTTTAATTTACTAAAACGTAAACAAATCATCTTCATTTGTTCAAAACAATTTATAAATAGAATTTAATGACTGAACATAATTTGGATGAATTCTGTAACCGCATTTTTAACAACGAAACCGGATTGTTTTTTATTGTTGTTGTAAAATTGTAAGTCTTGGAGATAATTGCTGCAGTAATGGGAGTTCCCCTCAGTACTTTGATAGTTTTGTGCATTTAATACTTAAATTGTCAATTTAATTATTTGAGGTTATATGCATCTTACATTTTGATGATACTTGTTTTATTTTATTTCATAATAAGTTAGGGTTATTCGTTTTTGTAAGGTAGGTAAGGTTGAAAATATCCAAATAATACTTTAAAGTCAATTTCTCCACCCATACACCACCACTTTGAACGCCAAGTTATCGACACAAATTCTTATCGAGTATTCATTAACCATTGCTACTAAAATATATTAGCACTAGACGGCGCCCACGGCTTCGCTCGCGTGATATCAAAAAAAAGTATCGTATTTGTTATTCCAGACTATAATCTACCTCAGTGCCAAATTTTATCAAGATCCGTTCAGCCGTTTTGACGTAAAAGACTAACAAACATCCAAACATCATCATATAATTGTATATTATTTAAAAAATAAACATATTCTTAGGTATAATGTTAGTAGGAAATACATTAAAAGAAAAATAAATTCATATGGTTTTCTCATGGATGCCATTACTGGACCAAATTAAAATTAGATTACAAAGCAAGCACGAAATAAAAAGAGAATCAAAAGAATCGGTTCACCCAGTCCAAAGTTCTGAGGCAACAAACGAATTGAGAATCTCCTCCTTTCTTTAAGTCGATTAAAAATTATAGATACAACTTTGATCATCATCTGCCTAGCCTTTTCCCAACTATGTTGAGGTCGGCTTCCAGTCTAACCGGATGCAGCTGAATATCAGTATTTTACATGGAGCGACTGCCTATCTGACCTCCACAACCAGTTAATACTGGGTAATCTGATACCCCTTGGTAAGACTGGCTGTCAGACTTTTGGAACACTGACTACCTGTAACGACTGTCAAAGATCTACAAATGACAGCCGGGACCAACGGCTTAACGTGCTTTCCGAGGCACGGAGGAAACTCGGTATGTAACGGGTGGTCACCCATCCACAGACCAACCTGGTCAAGCGCGGCTTAACCTAAAGATCGACCCGAGCGGCTGCTATTATTTAGCCACGAGCTCCTCTTTAGATACAACTTTGATAAAGAGTAAAAAATCGTTTCGATCTCTTCCAATAAATCTGCAACTTATTGCTAAATCAAGTAATTTCCTACTGAAACACCAATGAACTCAATGTCCAGTCATCGTGACTAGCGACTATAAATATCAATTTTCCACTAAACACCAATTAGCTATGCATGTCATATACAACTATGTATTCATACAAATGTTTATGAACAACCAATGAAGAGTGATCATTGTCAAGTATAATGTTGACGTCATCGCAGGAAAGCCACGCCTCTCAGGGTCCTGTAGGTATAACTGATAAGTTCTAGACACAATACCTATTGTATTTAAATACATGGTAGTAGGTATGTAGGTACATGATATGGATTCAATAAGTACTGAAGGCATTAAGTCTTTCATTAAACCTTAAAGTGGGCAGGCTGTTTACATTCGGATTCACAAGGCATATTGAAAACGACGACATAGTTGGCGCAGTGGCATAGCGAACGACCAGGGCCGGATTAACCATCTCGGGGCCCCTAGGCACAGCTCGTTTCCCCCCCCCCCCTTTTTCATACCACAACAACGCAATTTGGAAATGTTTACTGTCTATATTACGAAATAGAATCAAGGTACCATCATCGTCACCCTTCAGTTATCACATTGTAAAGGTATACGTCTTCCTTCAAGTGAAAAACGTTTTACTTTTACCGTGGTTTCATAAAACCACACAATCCCCCTTTTTTCATTTTTTCATTGGGAGTGCTGGGCCTCTGGTCACAGTGGGCCCCTAGGCACTGACCTAAAGTGCCTTATGGATAATACGGCACTGCGAACGACTGCTGCTTTGCGTGTCGCGGGTTCGATCCCCGCACGGAACAAATATTTGTATGGCCTACAGATAGTTGTACCGGGTCTGGTTGTTTGTGTATGTGAGATTGAATGTTTGTAAACGCACCCACGGTACAGGAGAAATTCCTAGTGTGGGGCAACGTTTTTTTTTTTAAAGAAAAATTATACGGCTTATGCAGCAGAAAAAAGAAGATTAATACACGATAAGAATTTGTGTGAGTAACCACCATACCACAAATAAAAAGGTTGATATAAAAACGTTTACTTTCATTTTCTTAAAAAATCGACGAATGAAACAAAAGTCACCGATTTCTGGAACATAAAGTTGACACTTTCCCCCGCTCCACCCAGAGTGGGGGAAGTTTTCTGATGAAACCCAACCGTAAAACTGCGTCAATAACGAATAGAGGATATTCACTCATTTATTTAAAATACGTCATAAATTGAGGATGAATCAAACTACTTAACATAATCGCGAATACCTCATTAAAGGTGAACTACAATAGGTATAGATTATGTTTATAACCGCCTCGGGCCGAAACTTGATTGAGTCTGTTACCTAATCGCACAATCAACTAATCTGCGCGGGAGTCCCACAATGTACTAAGGTGACTCATTTGATTTCTTTTTGCTAGCCTTTTGTGTCTCACTGCTGCAAACCGTTCAGATCAGATTATCATCTTTAGGATTCTGTACCTACCTCAAAAGGAAAAAATCGGAACCCTTATTGGATCCCTTTGTTGCCCGTCCGTCTGTTTGGCTGTCAAGACTCTTTTTTTTTGCGGATGGGAAATCATCAAATAACTTCCCTCGCTCTGGTCGGAGCGGGGGGGAGTGTCAGACTTGTACAGACTAAAACCCACCCGTGTTCCTTCTACTGCCCTTACGTTCCGGGGCCGCGGCATCTCTTTCGAACAACCCGCCATCCCAGGAGGAAGACACTTTATTTAAGGAACGCGTAGAGATATCGAGTTGAAATTATAACCATACTAGCTTTTTACCGCGGCTTCGCTCTCGTTAAATTCGGGGTAACACAGTTCCCCTTGCGCCTTATTGATTTGTAATAGCAACGCTAAGTTTTCCCTTTTCTTCCCTCTTTCTCCCTCAAATCCCACTTTTTTTTTAAATTTGCCTATGTCCGTCTCCTGGTTCCCAAATATCTCTGTACCAAAATTCATCAAAAGCGGTTTAGCCATTAAAGTGTGAAGAGGTAATAAACAAACAAACTCACTTTCGCTTTTATAATATTAGTAAGGGATACTGAAGTCTGTGTTCCCTTGGAGCTGTGACAAAATCAACCCTCTAAGTCTACGCAGTCAAAATATATGGGCGTTTATGTCGCAAGTTTGCAGAAACCCTCAGTGCGCAAGTCTGACTTGAAGTCTCCCGGTTTTTTTTATCAAACGATACCGAACCCTGGACGTCATGCTCAACAGCGGCGCTTCCGACCACTAGACCATAGCGTTTTAACATTATTCGTTATTATTACGTAGTAAGCAGTGTTGAATAGCTGACAGCCGCGGTTTTTCCCCAACGTGACCCTTGTTAGTTAAAGATAGCATAACTATATACAAAAGATTTAATTCAATTTCAAGAGCAGATTACGTACGAAGCGCCAAGTTCAGTCGTGTTGTGACCTTTGACGGGCGGGTACTGTGAAATTGATTAGTATGTGGCTATAGATAATGCTCAAATCCGGTCAAATGTGTTTGTGTTGTTACACTTCTGGTTCTTGTTTTGATCTCCATAAACGAACTTATTGTACTTAAGACTCAATTTTAAACGTTCTTTTTGTACATTTATTGTCTGTAAAATCCTTGCTAATCCTTACTAATATTTTAAAAGCGAAATTGAGTTTGTTTGTTGATTACGTCTTCACGCCTTAATGGCCAAAACGATTTTGATGAATTTTGGTACAGAGATAGTTGGAACCTGGAGACGGACATAGGCTATTTTTTTTAATGAGATAAGGGGGCGAAAAAGGGAAGAAAAGGGGTGAGAAGGATATGTTTTTCGATTTTCACGCGGGTTAAAGTTAGCGTTAGCCCAAAGTCTATGCCACGCGGACGAAATCGCGGGCTAGTATAATAATATTTAACTTACATGCAAAATAAAAAGGAATACGAGATAATAATCAAGAAAAAAAGTATATATATATTTACAAACGTAAATACATAAATAAAATACTTGGTGGATATATGCATGCATTGGCTCAAAGTCCACCAGAGTTCAAATCGAAGATAGGTATTGTTTGTTTGTTTAATGTCGTATTCAATTTAATTTGTATTCAGAATGGTGATATATTTTAATGTTTTCTTTTAAATGTATTTTATAATTATTTTAATTTTTATTAAGTAGTGTTTTTTGTACAGAGTTTAATGCCTTTTAAAATAAATAAATTTAAATGTTACGTAATACGGGGATTACAATGTCGTTTTTAGAGTTTAAGTAGACTGCAGACCGCAAGTGATTATATGCTCTAAGCTTACGCATTATCTACAGCATAAAAAGACTTTGACGTTTTATCTTTCTCGGGTTTTCCTATAGACAGTATGGAAACCACAAATCAATTAATCAGATCTGATAAGTTTTTGAATCAGGTGTTGGTTTGCGAAATGTTTTCAAAATATTTCGTTTTAGTTCCAAAAGACTACGTTTTATTTCTAACTAGCTTTTGCCCGCGGCTTCGCTCGCGTTAAATTCGGGGTAACACAGTTCCCCTTTCCTGGTTTGCAGGTACCTGCTACCAGTACCTGTGTGTACCTGTAGTTTTTGCCCTAGCGCCTTATTTATTGTAATAGCAAAGCTAAGTTTTCCCTTTCCTTTCCCCTTTCTCCCTCATTTCTCAATTTTAAAAAAATGCCTATGTCCGTCTCCAGGGTCCCACCTATCTCTGTACCAAAATTCATCAAAATCGGTTTTGCCATTTAGGCGTGAAGACGTAACAAACAAACAAACCCACTTTCGCTTTTATAATATTAGTAAAGATTTACCAACTCGTACGAATGAGGGAGGATAACTTCATTCAGTTGGCCTCCTACATGCAAAGGAAAAAACATTATTTTTCCTCTATTTTTAACTTGAAGTCTTTGAAAACCAAGGATAGTTATAAATGTTAAATTATGCACATAAATATGAGTGGGTAAGTTACGTACTCAAGAAAAACCATAATCATAAAAATACATAGACTGTTTTTTTTTTTACTTTTTGAGGATAATCTAAAATCAAATATGGCCGCTGTAAACCTCGTCATGTCTAATTCAAAATAAATAAATACGATATGTAAACGGTATCGCATTTGCCCTGGCTGGAGGCCTTAAATTCAAGGCATCCACAAGAATTGCCCGGTTAACCGGACGACTACCTCTTAGATTGAACTGCGAGATGCCATTCACAAAAAAAACAGTATCGCATGAGGTCGTAGGGTCGATCGCCAGGTCGGGTAAAGTGTTACTCGACTTTTCTCAATAGCTTCCAGTAGTCTGGATGACAATAGGCTCCCTCCTTATTACATGCAATTCAAACCAAACATAACATATTTTTAATGTTGTTGATAATGATCCTTGATCATGGCAGAAAAACACAATATTTTTTTTTTACAACTGGCGAAATCTAGGTACCTATCTATACATCTGTCTACAAAACCTGGTAAAACAAGCGTAGCGTAAGTGACTGGTCACTGAGCAATTAATGAATTATACAAAACTGTATTTGCACATTCGGTACACAATGCTGTTGATTATTATTAATAAGAACAGCAAAGTGCCCATCACTCAAAATAAATAAAAAAAGAGAGAAAGGTAAACAATTTAGAATAACTACACACATCAAAAGTATCTAGGGATCAACATATATTTTTGCAATAACTTTTCTCCTGATTGATATTAATTAAAATTTTATTTAAGGATTCATCAAATAAAGTGTTTTCGTTTGTCACAGTAACGATAAACCAAGTCACCTTTGCATTAATAAAGAAATTTGCCATTTTCCCAATAAAGGGATTTTTGACATTTGAACCACTAACATTAAAGTTCGAAAAAAAGACTGAAATAACAGTTTTCTTTAAAATTTTATTGGGTAACTTAAACAATTAATAATCCGTGTTTCTACCGCGAACACTAACAACACAAGAACATCGGTTTGGCATACTCAAAATGAGTTCATCCAAATCACGCTGTGGAATGGCCGCCCATGTTCGTTGCAACAACAAAAAAAGGTCTTCTTGCGACTGGATACCCTCCATATTCGGCAGAGCTCTTCTCTGTAGCATATCCCATGCATGCTCAATCGGGTTCAAGTCTGGCGACTGAGCAGGCCAGGGCAGGACATTGATGTTAGCTGCGGCGAGAGTCTGTCTTACAACTCTTGCGGTGTGCGGTCGTGCATTATCATGCATTAACTGAAATAAGGGACCGATTTGCACTTGTAGAGGAACGATGACGTCTGATACAATCGTCTCAGCATAAATTTGAGCGTTGAGGTTGCCTCTGATCCAAATCAACTCAGTTCTTCCGCCGATCCAAATACCCGCCCATACCATGATGGTTCCACCACTATAAGGATGGACTTCCTGGCAGGATTTTAATCGCTGTTGGCGTCCAGAGGTTCTCCAGTGTCGTATACGTCTTGTATCCGGTCTCATACCAAAACGAGACTCATCAGAAAAGCACACGAAACGCCATTGTTCTTCTGCCCAATTTCTGTGTTCAAGAGCCCATTGATATCGAATCCTACGATTGTGCATTGCTATAGGTGGTACCCGTAGCGGTCTTCGGGAATGAAGGTTCACTTCATGCAAGCGGTTTCTGACTGTTTGGTCGCTAATTAAGTTCCCTGAAGAGTGATGAAGCCTCACGGCTAACATCATGGCGGTTATTGTTGGAGCTCTTCGAGTTAAGATTTGAATGTATCGGTCTTGTCTCCGTGTGGTGCAGCGATACCGTCCTCCATGGCGCTCAGCCACGGTACCAGTGCTTCGGTAACGTGTCCAAAGTCGACTGATAACACTCTGACTTGTATTCAGAGCTAAAGCTACAGTACGTTGCCGGGAACCAGCTTCTATCATTCCCACGGCTCTGAGCATTTCTTCCCTGCTTAAATGACGTCGCCGCTCCATAATAACGTTGGTTTTAATCAGTAGTAGGGAAACAGTAGCACTAATAATGTCTTCAATGCGTTGTATGTTTTTATAGGGAAAATATTGACAGCTTATTTTCATCTTTTACTCGAATTTGATTGAGAGTTCCTGATTCAAATTATGAAATGCACCAAAAAGGATCCATATAAATTTATAAAATCATAAATTTATTACAAAGCCACATCTCAATCTCAAGAAATCCGCATAAAAATGCTTGATCCCTAGACACTTTTGATGTGTGTAGTTTGTTTATTCTACGTGCCTTTGTTTATTTACTTAGGTAAACTACCACAACAGTAATATTACGCATAGGTAAAACAAGTGAAAGTACGAGAAATAGATAAACCGCGTTATCTACAAGGACGTATATTATAAGTTTTTTGTTTACTTGTAATACATTGCAATATCCTTTACATAAATTTATTAAAATAACCAAATTTAACTAATAAATAAACTAAAAAAAAATACAAATGCATTCTAGTAGTTCTCAACGCTGTCAACCGCTAATGTAATCAAAATACTGGTGGCTTTCCACGTTGTATGGCAACGCCAAGATAAAAACCCAGCCCTAGGCCCTAGGGTCACGGGAAGTGTCAAGCATTTCAAAATTTCCTCAAAAAGTCTGTGAGTACAAGTATTTTACTTTGATTTTTCATATCAGCACTAACTTCTTAAAGTAAATCCATAGATATCAGAAAAAAGACGAAATAGATATCAGAAAGAAGAGTTTTAATATTTCTATGAGTATTGTGCACTTTGTTTTTTCCGGACAGGCTGCCATTTTCACAATAATTGCTCGTGACAACTATACCAAGACAAAACCATTGATATATTGTTAACAGATTATTCATATTTGACATTAGAAAATCATAATACAATGCGTTTCAAATGAGAGTAGGACTGACCTCGCGCCATATTGTGACGTCAATAAGGTCATTATTAAATAATAAAATTAATTTTAATGTCATTGAATGGTAAGGTCTCGGATGACTATACAAATCGTTTGAAAATAATCACGTTATTTTTTATATTATCTACTTCGTGGTGTAGATGCAACCTATTGATAAGGGTATAAAAACCTGATCATCATGATGCAGAAATCTATCTATAATGTCGGATCAGATATAAACAGGCTAAGCAGTGTAGTCTTGTGGATAAGATCAAGATAATGATCAATCCATTGACGTAGTTATGTCATGGTGGCACATGTTATCGTGGACGACTGGACGATACAGCGCAAAGCCATTGGATACTCTTCTAGTCCGTTTTTTTAAATAAAACGTTGCCCCACACTAGGAATTTTTCCTGTATCGTGGGTGCATTTACAAACATTTAAACTCACATACACAAATAGCCAGACCCAGAACCTATCTGTAGGCCATACAAATCTTTGTTCCGTGCGGGAATCGAACCCGCGACACGCAGCTCAGCCTTTGCGCCAATCGTGTCGTCAAAATTACCAGTGGCATCGTAACAAAACGTCATGCTTGTAAACCCCGAAGGGTAAAGCAGAGGTGTGAGAAATAATACACCTTTGGTAGTCGTTGTATCAACTTTTTCATAAGTGTGTAATGCTTTATTTATATATTTTACTGTAAATGCCTTCATGGCTCGTGTCGGGTTGCCATCTCATCGGACGAACAGAGAATGCATTTGTGCCTGCGTACACAATAGTGCACTATAATATCGTACACACCGGTGGCTAATCTCCGTTGAGATTGGCCGACAGCTGTGAAAAACTTAACCTTCTAAGTCTACGCAATGAAAAGATATGGCTGTTTTTGTCTCAAAATTGTTCGGAACCCTCGGTGCGCGAGTCTGACTCGCTCTTGTTTAAATTTTAAAGTATTTAAACTGACATGGTTACTAACATTTTATTTAACACTTGAAACGGGATATTTACCATGTTTGTTATTTGTATCGAGTTTCCGATATTTCGGCGTTCATCCGTGATCATCATGGCGTTTGCAACATCGCATTTATATTTTAAAGTGTTATTTAAAGCCCTATTTAAAAAATCCTTACTAATATATATATAATTATATATATATATATATATATCTATATAATTATTATAATATTATAATTATAATATATATATATCTATTAGTAAGGATTTTTAAATAGGGCTTTATTATATATATATATATCCTTACTAATATTATAAAAGCGAAAGTGAGTTTGTTTGTTTGTTTGTTACCTCTTCACGCTTTAATGGCTAAACCGATTTTGATGAATTTTGGTACAGAGATAGTTGGGAACCAGGAGACGGACATAGGCTAACTTTTATTAAAAAAAGTGGGATATGAGGGAGAAAGAGGGAAGAAAATGGAAAACTTAGCGTTGCTATTACAAATCAATAAGGCGCTTGGGCAAAAACTGCAGGTAGCAGATACTGTGTTATACCGAAACGCGAGCGAAGCCGCGGGCAAAAGCTAGTATGAATATAAAATGTAGAGTAAATAAATATAACTTACTGGTAACCAATATCACCCCAACCCAGACTGTTGTGGTAGTTCTGCATGGCTCTCATCTTGGCTGAGCAGTCCGCTACAGTGTAGCATGCAGCTGGGATGTACGTGTGGTGGATGACCACGTAGGGCGCCGGCAGATGTAGAGGCTGCACATCTGTGCCCGGCAGACCAAGCCAATCTGACTTGCTGTAGAACGGGAAATCATACGGATGAGCTGAAAACAAGAAGTAAGATATCACTGGTGTATGCATTTAAAGCAGTTTCAAAGTGACAGTGGTCTCCTGAGCATTGTTGCAAATTGACGACACGGTCGGCGCAGTGGCAGAACTGCTGCGCTGCGTGTCGCGAGATCGTTCCCCGCACGGAACAAATATTTGTATGGCCTACAGATAGTTGTTTCGGGTCTGGCTGTTTGCGTATGTGGGTTTGAATGTTTGTAAACGCATCCACGATACAGGAGAAATTCTTGGTGAGGGGCAACGTTAAAAAAACTGAAGGCGTCCTGATGAGGCACCTGTGCGCAGTGCATGTACTGTTGCCAGTTGTCCCCAGAAGATGGCATATAAGGTATATTTTAAAGTTATTTTGTCCCCATTTTTTAGTCGTTTATACTAACATAGGTCATAATTACTAACAATTTATGAATATGCTGACTGATGTCATCTTCTGCCTAGCCTTTTCCCAACTATGTTGGGGTCGGCTTCCAGTCTTACCGGATGCAGCTGAATACCAGTATTTTACTGACTGATGTAAAGATTAATAAATTAAATAATAAACTACATATTGGTATAATCAAGTATATTGACTTGGCTCGCGAGGTTGTCGACATGATTGCCGACTCAGCTATTATTGTGCCGATAGTCATATCTGCCAATGGCTTAATTAACCTCGACTAATACCTGAGGAGGCTCTCGTTAGGCAGCTGGATCAAGGGCTTGTTACAGAAAGCGGTACTTCTGGACACGGCTCGTATTGCTAGGAGGTTCCTTTCTTTGGAGCCCTGACCGCCGGTAGCTCAGACTCTGTTCCCGATACCGGTGGGCTACTATTTTTTTATATTTTTAAATGTTTTTATAAGTAAATATTTAATCATATAAACTTTTATGTAAATAAATCAATAAAGGACACTAACTATTGGTATCTTTAATCAATTTGATAGAAAAGAATAGTATATCTACTTAATCGCACACCAAAAATTGAAACAACTGTTTTACAGAAATTGCTAATTCTATGGTTACAATGGCGGTCTTATCGCTGATAGCGAAATAAAAAGGGGGTAGTCAAAGGTATACCTACTGCTTACACTACACAAACAATATCGCTAGACATCCCCTATGACCTTGTCTCTTTGACGTTTAGATAGATATCTCTTTACTTTAGTCAATGAATAAATTTATGGTAAATTAATTACGTATTTTATAGTATACGAGCATGCTTAGTGAATTTGAATACCAGGTCTTTATCGTTTGTTATGAATGTTATGACACAAATACATTGCAAAAAAAAAAAGTGTAACACTTACAATTTATTTCATACACAATGTCATAAAATAATCCTTACTAATATATAATATAATATATAATATATATATATATATAATATTATAAAAGCGAAAGTGAGTTTGTTTGTTTGTTTGTTTGTTTGTTTGTTTGTTACCTCTTCACGCTTTAATGGCTAAACCGATTTTGATGATTTTTGGTACAGAGATAGTTGGGAACCAGGAGACGGACATAGGCTATTTTTTATTAAAAAAGAGTGGGATACGAGGGAGAACGAGGGAAGAAACGGGAAAACTTAGCGTTGCTATTACAAATCCATAAGGCGCTACCGAATTTAACGCGAGCGAAGCCGCGGGCGAAAGCTAGTATTTTTATAATTTGAATGTGTTTTGTTGTGTGCATAGACATTTTGTGTACCTACCTAAGCAAAAAGCCCTAATACGCACTTTAAAAATTTCAATAATGACGTGACTTAATTAACCATGCATTGTCAACCAAATTAAGTGGTATGTAAATATACAACTCAATTGGAAACCACTAAGCGGGTAAAATTTCTCTCTAACTTCTAGGATTTGTGAACTTAGTTTTAGACTTGAAGCCAATAAAAGCATGTTAAAAATCGGCTAGACACAGTTTAATAATAAGTACACTTGACACTGTTAAAACGCTTATCAAATAACACCAGAGAACGACCTCAACATCCATTTAAAAACAATAAAAAAACTCACACTTGACCGAAAATCTCGGCGACGCGTGCGCAGATAAGACGCTCATTAAAATAAAAGACACTAACACTGTGAGTGACGTCATTATGACGCGAATTAATTTAATCAATAAATTTTGACGATGTGTGTTTTGTAATGTAGCCTATTATCGAGCTAGGTTGGTTTAACAGTGAGCTGCGTATGCGCACCCCGTTCTTTATATGGAGATACGTCTCGATCCCCGGTACTTTACCAGCGGTTCGGAGATAAGCGCTTGCTCATAGCCTCAACTTATATGTTTGTGGGGTTGCCAATGTACTCGATACTTTTAAGAATTAGGGACTCTAAATTGTTTGTTTTGTAAACAAAGTGAGTCGATGTTCGGAGAAAGACTGATGGATGGGGTCATTTTTGAATGAGGAAAAGATGAGTTTGTGTGATCTAAATAAAATGCTGTGCTTACCTTTAATTTCGATGCATGCAATGCTCTAATAATTAAGTACTATGAATGTCTTTTTGCATATTTAGTTGGTTTGCCTAAATAAATTTAAATATTTTTGTTAAATTCTCCAGCCCGCAGAAGTATGCCAAAGTAGTCCTTAATTACCCACGCGAAGTTTTGAGACTTAGAACAATCTAGTCACAAACAAAGAAAACATTCTATTATATGCGTTGCATTGTGTTATCGACATAAATTGTGAATTCATATACCAAACGTATTTAAAGGGGAAATACTTTTCTATAAACCAGCGCATTTACAGGCGGAGAAGGGGAAATTATTTACCTATACTTATAATTATATTATATACTATGTAGTTATTACTAATCATAGTCATTCTAAATCCGAAGGAGATGTCTAGTCTCCTTCGGATTTAGAATGACTATGACTAACTCACAGTCTTGACAAAGCTTTTAAGTGTTTGTGATGATTGTGTGACAAAATGGGCATTATGTTTGAAAAGAAAGAGTTTGACAACCAGTCTCACCAAGGTGTATCGTAATACGCCTTGGTGAGACTGGTTGTCAAACTCTCGACCTGACTACCTGTAACGACTGTCAAAGACCTACAAATGACAGCCGGGATCAACGGCTTGACGTGCCTTCCGAGGCACGGCGATGTATCGGGTGATCACCCATCCACGGACACAACCTAGGCATCGTCAAGATCGACCCGAACGAAAGTTTTTTTTCCCCATTATACTTACTGTAATACCTGGCGCCCGCGGCTTCGCCCGCATGATGATCGAAAACAAAGTACCCTAAGTGTTATTCCAGACTATAATCTAACTCTGTGCCAGAGTTTATCAAGATCCGTTCAGCCGTTTTGACGTGAAAGAGTAACAAACATCCAGACATCCACACATCCTCACAAACATTCGCATTTATAATATTAAAGTAGGATTATAGTAGGATGTAATTCCACATTTCCACCATTGTTAAAAAAAATGGTGGTCCGGTAATTACATTTTCTGCACCTCAAGTGTATATTCTACAAAAAGGTGAACGCACTCATGTGGGGAAGAACATAGCAATTACTTTTGTGACCGAGATTTATATCCACATGACGTATAGGTAGCAATCGTACGCTGTATTACTTGCCTTCAATGTATGTGATTCCCAATAGAAGTGTTTAATACGGTTCACTAAAGTTTCACCAAAACACAATTATATTTTTTTTTAATTTCACATAGGCCTACATGGGCACTTATAAAACGTCGAGAAAAAGGTGCACGGTCCGGGTTGGTCGTTTCCTATAGAGAAGAACCGGCAAGAAGTCCATGGTTACTCTTTTAAAATCATTTGGTTTTACAATGTTGTTGTTACAGCGTTAGTACTTAAGTACGAGAGGACACAAAGAGATCATAAAAAAATAAGTTTGAGAATAGTTAGAGACACCGATTTGTGCTGTTTTTGAGCTACCAGGGAAGCTTGTAATTCCTGAAGGGTTGTCCAGAGGTATACCTAATAGTACACTCATATTTCGCCAGTTGTGTTTTACCTCTCATGTAATAGGGGGCGTCCTTTGATATTTTTGGAACGAAGTCCCTTATCGCGCGTTGCGAAAGGGGGCTAGACGGAAAAAATTAAGACCAAAAGTTGTAACGTCACTTTTCGCTATGGTTGTAAGCCATGCGGCGAGCACGTGTTTCTTTGTCTCTCTCTCTCTCTCTCTCTCTCTCTCTCTCTCTCTCATAGCAAGCAAGCCAGTTATTTTTATTTCGTCTTTCTATTTCGCATTGAACAGTGTGGTGTCGCGACGATTATTTTTGTTGAGTGTATTCAGGATTTTTGTACATAATATCTTTATTCAAAGTTTAAATTGGTATAATAAATAATAACTTCATTCCATCCGGGTGTCCCTTGACACCTCTCAAGTTTTTTTAAGTTCACAACCAACGTTTTATAAACTACTAGCTATCTTGCGCGGTTTCACTCGCGTCTGCCCCGCTCCCCTGGGTAGTAGCGTAATGTTGCATCGCCTATGTTACTTCCTGATAATGTAGCTTCCTAAGTGAAAAAATGGTTAAAGTCGATCCAGTATTGGAGTCTATTCGATAAATAAACACACAAATCTTATATTTTTAAAATATTATAAAGTATCTATAGATTTATTTGACAAACAACTTTTTCTAAAAACGTTTTATTTTGCAAATAGTAATTTGGCAAATGCTTCTCTTTATAAATGTTCCGCGTCACATAATCATGTTTTAAAATCTTAATATAAAAAAGAACTAAACCAGTCTTAAAGATCATGGGGGTACGCATTAGAATATCTAAAAGTAAAAGACAGTAACTGAGGCGGTTTTTAGGCAGACGCACGTGCCGGGTGGAGCACACATGTATGGTGAAAATTTTATTTTGATATTTAGGTTTCTAAGTGTAAGGGATTTATGCCTTATGTAAAAACATAAAAGTATGCCAATTTTCATAAGAATTGAAAACTGTTTTCTACCTCCGAAACCGCATTTAAAATTTTAAAATTCTTGAAAATACTACTCCTATTCTCATATCTATATTTAGTAGAAATTAAAGGTTAATAGGCGCAAAAAATACACAATGTAATGATCACACAAATAATAATTTAATGAATGCAAAAATGTGAAAGTTACATAAAAAACATAAATGTTGAAACACCCTTAATTTGGCTTAAAATGACATTTTGTATCAAATTTAGGCATTTTCTCTCTTGATTCCAATTTTGCCCTTATGGCACCTAATCGCGATTTTTTTGTGCATTGAGAAATAGCTGCTTCTGTTGTAATTTTTACGGCTCGTTCTACTGCCTGCGTATGACACGGAAGACGCAAAAATGTTATGTGATTCTCACCACCAGACTGAACAATATTAGATATCGTCTGTGTTGACAACGTTTTAAAAATTGGTGGTTCAGTTATCACTTTTTGCCAGTCTATCATGTCGAAATAGTTTGACGCATTAAAATGAATATCTGGTACATTAATAAGCCTTAGACTTTGTGCGGTACTGCTACGAGCCTTCAAAATACGCCGGGCAGCCAGCTCACGAATGTGTTTTCGTTCATCGGTTATCATGGCTAATAATAAATTTTCAGCATGCGCAAAATAACCATTCCTTTGAATTACAGTATCTATTATGGATTTCAAATTTTCTGGCAAGTACCGTGAAGAAGATATAATTTTGAATAAATGACGGGAACCATCTTTACACAATGGATTATTTTTGATTGCAAACCAGGATGGCGCGTATACTTTTATAATAAACGTAGTTAAAGTAATCAAGGCAGATGTCGGGTTTTCGGTTGCGACATAAAGGCGCAAAATTCTATTAGCACGCGTGAGCCAGCGAGCATGAGATAATTTTCCCGGTGACTTGTGTTCTAAATCATCAGAACAAGTGCCTGTAATAACTGCTGTAACAATTCTATGTAAGTACTTTTGGTCTGTACTCAGATCATTGGTCATTATCGGTAGCAAATCTCCTTCAATTATTTGAAACTTTACTACAGGAAGTGCTTCACAATTGTCTAATGCTTTGCCTAATGGACCATTGAAAGAATTTGGTCCTGAAGTTAAACCGTCAAGATGAAAAAATAAATGTCGTAGAGGCAACTCATTCATTTGGAGCAAACAAATTATCCACTGAAGTGGTTTACTCAGCTGTTTTTCGAGAAGCCTTATAACTCCCCCATTCTTCCCAGTATTGACATTAGTTCCATCACAACCAATTGCCGTAAGTTTGTTTTGGGAAACACTATGCTGTTCAAAAAATGATTTGATAGAAGATACAATTCCTTTCGCCGATCCAACTTGCGGTACTACGTAACCTAGGTAAGTGGTTTCTGGCTCCTGAATGAGTGAAATATGTCCCTTTACTATTACCTTTCTGTAATTTCTTTTTCCTTTTTTAATAATTTTCAAAATTCTGTCCTTTCTTCCATCGAAGTATAGTGCAGAAATATCCCTGAGGCTTACCTGTTCCACTAACTCCTGTCTTGTCTTGTTTCTTTCTCTTCGTAACTTACTTCTGTCTATAACTTCTACCTCGGACCCAATGTCATGTAATACTGATGACACAATCGCAGCAGCAGCCCTGTCAGATACTCCGTATCTATCACATGTTTTCGATACAGTAGGTAAATTAATGCACGACACTTTTTTCCCTTTCTTTACAGGAATGACAGCTTTAGTATTGCTGGCAGATGATTCGTTTATCTCATCGTTATCGGAAGAAAATGAAGAGGTGCTAAATTAACAGGCAACGTACTTACACTAGAAGAATTATTGGAGCAAAGTTTTCGTTTTAACTTCCGTTCCTGATTTATTTGTTTTTTTTTGGTAGTGACAACATCAATTCCGCCAATTATCATATTACGAGTCGTCCTTTGGTCAATTAAAAAGGCTTGTTCCCGTTTTGGGACCTTCTTTTCTCTAGGACAGGTGCAATAGTTGAAATCCTTGCATTTGCAAGCTGATATATCAAAAAGTAACTTTTTATTTTGTATAAAACTTTCCATCGTTTGCTGAGAATTCTTTTTTATCGACTTCAAAAGATTTTTTCGCTTCTCGTGATACGCTTTAAACATCTGAACAATCCTGGTACTAGTAACTATTGGCAAAGATGCCGTTTGCCATATACCTTCGATTTCTGGTACGATTTTATCAGCAATTTCTGAAAATCTGGGCTCTTTTTTGCTTGTCTTCATAATGTGCCGCGTCCATTCGTAATGTTTGACAACATCTTCGTAAGTTGGTAAAACGTTTATCTTTTACTCACAACATTCACCAAATATTGGGCATTTAGAAGCACTGCGTGTTTTTTCCATGTTTATCAACAAAAAATAGTTTTAGGTTATGTTGTTAAGATAATTGCGCGCAACAGTTCACTTCGAAAGAAAATAGTGCACTGCCCCGGGCGACCCGCGTACTAATGGCCTGATTGGCCCCCTTTCCCTGTTGGTACTATTTTACGTTGTTTTTATATTTTATTATTAAAATAGAGTATATAAGCAATATATTTAGATAATAAAAAGATAAAATATATCAAGATTTAATAGAAATATAATTTCGTCAACTCCTGTCTAAAATCTACTTTTTATAAAAGTTCAATGACCTTTCGGAGGTACTTATACTTATTTTTTTAAAATAATATTTTACAGGTGCATGTTTGAGCTTAGAAAGCATAAACTTTTAGTACTTAGAATTACGAAATGCGAAAAAAAAAAATTCACTCCACCCTCAGGAACACTAGCGCGCCGTCGATACGGCTTGCCTACCCCCTTGGCAAAAGCGTGAATTGATGTAGGTTCAGTCAGTATTTCACTTACTAATATCGATCAGTACTTCGAACGTGGTAATAATTTGGGGAAGATATTGAAAACGCAAGATGACGTCATATGTTCGAATTTTTGCCACGTCCACAATATCAGTGAACTACAGCTACATTGAAATAGTAGTCATATTGTATACTACACACAGAGGTGCTTAATAGGTATGTGATTTATGACACATTGTAGAACGTGTTAGTCCTTAGTCAGAGCTGATATATTGTGATTTTCAATGGCGATCATTGGTTACCTACGTAGTCGGTAACCAATGAGTTAATTGTTATGATTTACTATGTAAAAACTTAAAAATAAACTACGCTAAGAGAGTCTGTTTGTGTGAACATTGAAATGCCGAAAGAATTAAAAGAACTTGCATAAACACAGCCGCAATCTCACCATGGTGGCGAAGCGCGCACGCTAATGACACTGCATGCATTTAGGTAATGTGGATGGATACCAAAGGATGTCGCGGGAAATTTACCGCCAATGTGCGCTAGCATATAGGAACACAGCTCGACAGGAGGATTTCGGGGGTCGCTGGCGGTGTTAGTTGGGCCTTTGTTCTTATTTTTAAGTCATTCATTTCTAAAGTCTAATAGCTGGAATCATTAATAATAAATCAGCGGGTCTAGTAATGGAGGACAGGCAGTCGCACTTGGCCGGTTTTCTTTATAACCGTGAAAAATGTTTACGTTTAGAACACTTAAGTACATAAATGATAACTATAGTTACCTGGCTATAGTTATTATTTGTGTAACTAAGTAGTTATTATTTATCTCTCACGTTTTACTACAAGCGATAGCACGTGCTGAAAATCAGAGTAAAGGTAATTGATAAGTCGATCTCGTAAATGCTTTACCAATATTGACAATGATTTAACTAAATTTTATAACTTTTGAAACTGACATGACACTAATGTTTGAAAAGTATCAGGAAGGAAGTAGTACGTTTTTTCTGCTTATAATAAATCACCCGCAATAACTTCCGTTAATCCGTGCACCGAAACATCGGCAACTCATAATAAATACTAAACATGGTAAATATCCCGTTTCAAACATTTAAATATGGTTGTTAACATATTAAATTCAATAACTCAACCCCAACTACTTCCAACAGTGCCAAAACATGAACGGGACCTCAATATAAATAGCAAGCATGGTAAATATCCCGTATTTAGTGGTCATGATATTGTTACAATAATGAATTAAAATAATGCAATCATGTCGGTGTTCACATAATTTTAAGGTTTTATGTTGTGCATTCATAAGTAATACGCAAAATCCACAAACAAAACACTATCTTATTAATTACGAGCGCTCATCGATTGATCATCATAGATTTCAGTATTAAAGTAAAAAAAATATCTAAGAGGTATCTTTGATGATAAATCAATCCATTGCGATATAACCTATATTGTTTACTGTCTCTTACCTATTTAAAATTTATCTATAGATGAATCAATTCTGATAATAATAATTATTTTGTATTTACATAACCTTTATGACTTAATACAGTGCACGTGAGCGATGTGACAAACACCAAATTGCATCCGCATTGCAGGTGCTTTTAAGTCGGCTGCAAATGCAAACACGGCTAGTCGTTATGATTTTATATAATTATTCTTTATTTGTCTGAATTTAGGCTAGGTATATATGAAACTTGTTTTTTGTACCATCGAGTCTCATTGGGTTGGATTGTTTTTGTTTTTACAGTTTTTTTTTTTATTTTTAATAATTTTCTGTCCTAATCTGCTTGTCTTGAATTTTGTTTACAATTAGTTTAATTTATCTGTTAGGTCCATAGTCTTTTTTTTTTTTTGTAAACTACAACAACGTTTTGTGTGCATGCAGAGTTTACCTAGTAGTGATTGTTACACTTTGTCCTGTTATTTTGCTTGTTAAGTTTGTTCATACCAGTGTATATAATTGTTAGTGAACCAAATAAATAAATAACACAAATTAAAATAGAGAGAGTATTTTTTAGGATTCCGTACCTCAAAAGATAACAATCGAAACCCTTATAGGATCACTTTACCTTCACCGTCTGTCTGTCTGTTTGTCAAGTCCCTGTATCCCTGAGTCTCAGGAACGTGTGAAAGTATGGAATTGAATTTTAAACCGTATACTAAAGTCTGTGGTCAATCCTCTAAATCTACACTGTTGTGTTGCAAGTTTGTACGGAACCATGGTCCGCAAGTCCGATTCGCACATAAATGTTTTTTTTTCATTGGATACCCACATACCTTAAGTCCCCCCTTTTTTTTAAATCATCAAATAACTTCCCCCGCTCTGAGCGGAGCGGGGGGGAGTGTCAGACTTGTACTGACTAAAACCCACCCATGTTCCTTCTATTGCCCTTGACGTTCCGGGGCCGCGGTATCTCTTTCGAACAACCCGCAACTCCGGCAGGCGGAGGCCCTGGCAGGCCACTCTGCTTTGCTGACATCTCATTTAGGCGCGCGTAAAACACTAACGCGCCGTCGACACGGCCCCCTTAGGATCTCAAACGACCCTCAAGAAGTTTTGATATGGGTAAAAAATCAATATCCATGCATGGGAACGCCAGGCCACATACAGCTCAAATTGTAAATGAATATCTTCAGGACTTGGCATCAATCGCATGGACTGGTTCGCAAGCTCAGACCTGATTCCAATTGAACACGCTTTTTTTGTTTTTTGGGGTGGGAAATCATCAAATAACTTCCCCCGCTCTGGACGAAGCGGGGGGGCGTGTCAGACTTTTACTGACTAAAACCCACCCATGTTCCTTCTAGTGCCCTTTAAGTTCCGGGGCCGCGGTATCTCTTTCGAACAACCCGCAACCCAATTGAACACGCTTGGGTCGAGCTTAGGAGGTGAGTAAGAGATCGAAACCCCGCCCCAGCTACACTTCGAGAACTGAAACATGTGGTGGTGGAAAAATGGACCTTATTTCCTGGTAATAACAAAAAACAAACATACCCAATCGCCTTGCAGCTGTGAGAAAAAACAAAAAAGCGTTGTTGTGCGTAAAGGCAATACAGAGCACATACGTTGGTTTTGTTTTGTAGGCATGTAACAGGTTATTTAACGTAAAACATTGATAATTTTGTTTTTTTTTTAATGTTATTCTGACAATTATACTATCAATGTTTCTAACATTTGCTGTTGTTTTAACTAATAAATTATCTACAACGCACTGTTGCATGCATGCAGGTTGCTCTATTATTTTAGTTTGTCAAACTGATCCGTATTCTTTGTCCGCGAGTGTACCTTGTTGGTATACGTTTGATTTTCAAACCCAGCAAAGTGTTATTGAGTCAAACAGCCTGAATAATTGTGCCTCTATAATACCATTGGCCTGACTCCCTTTACGTGAGTTTTAACTTAGTGGGTTGAGTGTGTAGAGTAAACGATTTGATACTCCTTTGCTTAACACTTTGGGCATTGCAGTTGAGTTACATAGAATTCAGTTGTAGAAAAAAATGTTTATTTGACATTTCCCACTAGTGCACATAACAAACAAAAAAAAAGTTGAATAAAGACGAATTGTCGAGTAGCTAGTACCCGACACTGGTTTTCTGGACCTGGTGTGCGATGTGACGGACGTAAAACAGTTTTATATTTTGTCTTTATAAGTGTATGAATCGATATGTACACACGACAGCACATCAACCTATACAAAACCATTTAAACCTCATCTCTCTACTACGGTGTGCGATCCGTAGTAGAGAGATCAGGTTATAATAGTTTAGAATAGGTTGACCTGCCGTCGTGTGCACATAGAATATTTTTTTGAAAAATCTACTGCGCAGTGAGCTCCTGGCTAAATAACAACAGCCACGAGCCTTACCCAGTACTAACAGGGTTGTGGAGGTTAGATAGGCAGTCACTCGTTGTAAAATTATGATGTTTAGCCACATCTATTTGGACTGGAAGCCGACCCCAACATAGTTGGGAAAGGGCTGAAGGAAGGTGATGACATTTAATACAGTTTAGTTGCTGCGAACTGTCCTTGCGATTACGGTTGACTTAGGAAAGTACACTTCGCGAGTGCTAGTTGGACTCGCGCACTGAGGGGGCCGTACAAACTTGAGACATAAAAATACTTCTGCTCTGTCCATAGATAGATCAGACTTTAAGGGTTGATTTTCATCACAGATCACAGCTGCAAGGGAGCACAGACTAAAAATATGGTTTTAATTTCAATACGATACTTAGACGTGTTCCCGAGTTAAAGGGTCTTGGCAGACAGACAGACAGACGAAAGACAAAGTGACCCTACATGGATTGCGTTATTTTCTTTTTAACACCCTTGCTCGTAAAGCTGATGTAATTCCACCGGTTTTAAATATGTAAAGAGGGTCATAAACATAACGCGTGTGTTACCAAAGCAAATAGTTAAGTTATAGTCCATACAAATTCCATAACAGTATTATTTGCCATTTCAAATTTGGAACTGATCGCCGCCGCACGACTCCAGCTAGTGAGCAGCGCGCTGTTGCTATTCCGAACTAATCGCCACGCGGCACCAGTCAGTAGGCAGCGCTGGCGCGCTGTTAAAATGGCGGGAAAGCAACAGTGTGCATTCACAGATTGAGTTTATTTAAAATGTTTTTTTTTTCTGTTTCCTCGCAAATCTGTTAAAAAACGTCGTACGATATACGTGCGTATTGGTTATAACATGCTCGGCTCAATTACGCCCTCGCCTTCGGATCGGGCTGAAATTCCGACTCGCATGTTATAACCATCTTAACGCACTAATATCGTAATGTAACGGAACCCTAAAAAAGACCTTTCATTAAACTGTAGATAAACTATGTATATCGATTTCATAACGTAATTATTTTGCTATTTATAATAAAATTTCAATCAATGCGAAATATTGCTCGATTCATTGGAAACATGTCTGCTGCTTAAAAAGAAAAATGTTCGTGTAGTGAAAAAGTAGTAACTATAGACTATAATAGACAGACTTAACAATAAAAATAAATTGGCATTGTGAGGAGGCGGCCGAACCCTATTTTTTATATTTAAAAATGTAAAAAACTGTATATAAATAATAATAAATAATTTATGTTAGATATTTGTCTTTGTACTTGTATGTATGTTATTATATATTCTTATATTGTATTTAGTCATTATTTGCTCATGTTTTTATGTATTTTTTTCTCTTTTTTTACGCACTGTCTGTACATCTCTTTTTATTTACTCTCCTTTCGCAGGTATGCTGGATGAGATTTCTGTAGAAATAAGCATTACCTTTGTACATATTTTCTGTTCCTATCTTTTATTTTTCTGTATTTATTGTATAGGTACATAAATCGTTAAATAAATAAAGAAAATACAAAAATATCATTTATTAAACTATAACATAAAAATCACAGTATTTTGTACGTTTTCGTCCGAAAATAATATTTACAAATTGTTCGGTGGTAAAATTAAACGTTATTTGGTACAGAATTCATCCTGGATCACAGCTTTTGGTCTTCTTATGAGGGAGCAAAATGATCCCATGTGGAGATTTCTTCGAACAATGCTTGTCCAGGGCATTCAGTTGCAGAGACCTGGCGATGGCCTATGAGCTTGTAGTCGGGACTGATGTAGCCTAGTTCCACTCCAGTGGCTATCAGTTCCTTGAGGGACTGAATTTGATTCGCTGGGGGAAGGTTTTCTGGAAAAGAATAGACAAAAAGGTTGGTTTTTAATAACTTAACGCCTCTAATCCTAGACGAGTAAGTCAGTGTACCTATTACACCCACATTCAGCCAGTTGTGTCCCAAATCGTGGCGGGCGAGAGTACCTACAGCTATCAACCTGGCACAAGTTCAGCCACTGTGTTTGCTACAGAGAAATTCCTGACGGAAAAACCTAACAGCAATTTACGTGACTCAGGAATTGAGCTCAAACCCACAATCCCACATGCTCATAATGCCTTGCCCCTGTTGCATCCAATTTGCGACCTAGAGAAGATTACAAATAACTATAACCAAACACATCAAAGTCAAGCAGAAGGAGGGCCCTTTTTTTTTCTTTTCGGCTGGGAAATCATCAAATGACTTCCCCCGCTCTGGGCGGAGCGGGGGGGCATGTCAGACTTGTACTGACTAAAACCCACCCATGTTCCTTCTATTGCCCTTTACGTTCCGGAGCCACGGTATCTCTTTCGAACAACCCGCAACCCAGAAGGAGGGCCCTTTGCTTGTATTTGATGTGTTAGCTTATTAAAAGATGTCAGCAAAGCTGTAGGGTTCACCGCTTGCTAATTTACTTGAATATACGCTTGTACTTTTCTATGGAGGAAGCAAAATTGACAAATGTTTGAACACTATTTACATGAAGTTGGTTTGAACACTATTAGCATAAAGTTTGTTAACTAGCTGTATGTGTTGTTTTGCCAGGCTAGTAAATGGCCTCAAGGGGGTGGGGTACCGGGGTTGCAGGTTGTTCGAAAGAGATACTGCGGCCCCGGAACATAAAGAGCAAAAGAAGGAACAGCTACCCTACCATGACGTCTTAAAGCAGAACTTATTCCACTGAGGGAAAAAGACAGAGCTATACAGGGTGTTTAGCACCATCTCTTTCTCACACAGGAATAAGAACTGCTATAAGATGTCATGGTAACCCAACAGAGTTACTTCAACAGCTCGCCTCACTCAAACTACTACTTCTAACTTAAACTGCAAATGTAAGGGGCCAACCACTATGGAACCTTTTCCGTAGAGCATTGTCTCAGTCACACATAGCTTTATCTGTTTCTAAACATCGATTTGTCTTTTTTCTTGAGGAGTTATTTCCGGGGATTTATTTCAAAAGGCTTTGTAAAAAATGTTGGTTTGATTATTAACCTTGTGTCTTTGATAGCCATGTGCCAATTTATTAGGAGTTTATTCTTATCTAGCTTAATGTTTATTAGAATTCGTAAATTAGGAATGGAGTTCCCCTAGTGACGCGAATCGATAAAAGTTTCAAAAGTCAGATTATAGTTGAATTACGGCTCTTTAGTACGACATATTTTCAGTCACAAACATCTGTGGGACAGTTTCTTTTTTTATTGTCTTCTTTTTTCAAAAAAATAATTGATATTACCTTGGGGTGGCGGAGTAAAAAAAGTAGAAAAGGAAATTACTGTCGAACGATGATAGTTGTAATTTAAATGGATGCAACCACAGGCAATTTGTGTTTATGTTGCAATTTGGAAAACTATTACTTTCCCTGAGAAACTTTTTTTTTAAGAAACATACTTTTTTCAAAAAGTATGCTTTAGACGTGGAATTACATAGTGGCATGTAGGTAATGTGTTCTTGCTTAATTTTCTTTAACTCACCTACAAAGTCACCGATCATACAAATTCCGATACTCTTGACGTTGTATGAGACTGCGTGCGCGCCGACGACGTCCCAGCCGCGGCCCTCGTATACTGAGCCCTCACCCCCAACTGCGAAACTGAGGACAAGGAAAAAAAATCATAAATAAAATCATATTATTATCGCAATGTACGATCACGGAAATTTATTGTTGCTCAAAAGGCAATCAAAACAAGTGAATTATTAGAGTGCCTCTCAAAACACAAGAAATTCACGTGCACTATGCATGCGGTGAAGAACATGACACTCTTCAATCGTATCTATCTTTTGTAGTACACACGACGGGCACATCAACCTACACAAAACCATTTTAACCTGATCTCTCTACTACGGTGTGCGATCCGTATTAGAGTGATCAGGTTATAACAGTTTAGAATAGGTTGACCTGCCGTCGTGTGTACATACCTATGTCAATGAATTAACGACAAGACCTTACTCTCTAGTGGCGCCATCTAGCTCTCATTGCTACTAGTTTACAAAATTATAGTAGGTAGGTATGGACGGTGCCTACTAGTATCTAAGCAATTTTGATAAGAACATAGTGTATATCCGCAATTGTTATCAAACTGTTGCCGATTAGACCAATATTGAGTAACAATTTCTTTATCTGCTTCTTGCTGAATTGGTGAATAGAAATTTATTTAGGTAGAATTTATGTTACAACTGGGTAAGCAGATGATCACTTGTTTCATATAGTTTTTTGTTTTGTTATTTTTCCTATTTCTTGTATAAATTCTTTTTTTACCAATTCATTGTGAATGAGTGGACATTGTAGGCCTTGTTGGTTCTTAGACGCTTGTTAACTTTGGTTAATTTCTTATCTTATTTTACGTTTTGTAAAGTAAGCAATGACTTATTTTCGGGCCTACACTGTCCTCTCATACTTTAGCCCTATCGCTGTCTATGGAGTTTCTTGCCGGTTCTTCTTCATAGGAAACGACCAACATGAACCGTGCACCTTTTCTCGACGATTTCTAAGTGCCCATGTAGCTTTACGTGAAATAAAAATATTTTGATTTTGATCTGTAGGCCTTTTCTAATAGCAGAGTCAGCATAGAATAGTCCCCCTCAATGCAGGAGTCTTACAGGTCTCATGTATATGAGAGGAAAGGTGCTATAATCCATCGCGCTGGTTCTATGCGGTCAGTCTTTGAACTTTGGATCTGGTACAGAATAGTTTCGTCACGATGTTTTTGGTGCAGTGACTTTTGATGGTCTCTTCAAAATAGTGAATCACCGTAAGTGATTTTTCCCCTAAGTACATTCATTTACTGTATAAATAATTTATTACCGACAGTCTAAAAAAGTTATGAAAATCTTGATAGATGAAGAAGGAAGATCAAAGAACAGATGAATGGATTGAAATATGGATAAAAAGGAGTAAGGAATGGAAGAAAAAATCGTGTTGCCCCGACCTCAAATGACGTGGGAACAAGGGCAAGAAAATGATGCTTATAAATAATACCACAATTTGCAACTCATCTACGACAAGTCTATGTTTATCTACATTACTTCATCCGACATATATATGCACATATGTCATACATAAATATGACATGCGTGCAGGTGTACTTTCATAGTCTCTACCTTACTCATCTTGGCAAGATCGGCTATCGGTAGTGAGATATAATTAGTACGCAGGTAATACGTGCTTGACGACTGACACTGCTATACTATATGTCTATGCTGGGGGGTTTCTTCGATCATTATTTATTTCAATTAGAAAGAAATAATGACCGAAGAAACCCCCCAGCAGTATATAATACCCCAGCATACAGTAGGAAATGGTGAAGAGCGGGCTTTTGCACACTGCCTAATTTTATTTTGACAATGATAAAATGCTGAATTTAAACGTAACGATTGTGAACGATATTAGCTATTTGGTTTAATAGATTTCTCTTGGTTTTATACACGACTAGCTTACCGCCCGTGACTTCGTCCGCGTGGCATAGTTATTTTGGGCTAACGCTAACATTAACCCGTGTGATGATCGAAAAAAATATAGCATTCTCTACACTTTTCCTCCCTCATTCTCTCCCTTAACTCACTTTTAAATTATTTTTAAATAATTTGCGTATGCCTGTCTCCAGGGTCCCAACTATTTCTGTACCAAAATTCGTCAAAATCGGTGGGCCATTTAGGCGGGAAGACGTAACCAACAAAAAACTCACTTTCGCTTTTACAATATTAGTAATGATAAGGATGATGGAGGTTATATTATCATATCAAAACCCTACAACGGGTATAAAAAATACCCTTAACGAAGCAGGCATTTGTTTTTCCCATCACTGCAATTTTTTTTTATGTTCTACACAATACTTGGAAGGCTTCAGGTTACGGAGATATTGCGGGACAAACATCTAAACGTAATTCGTCACCAGAATACATGGTTGAGGGCTCGTGAAGGCTTGATTTACATCCTGTATACAGTCCATTAATATATATTTTGATGGCACAGTTGGCGCATTGGCTGAGCTATCGACTGCTGCACTGCGTGTTGCGGGTTCGATCCCCGCACGGAACAAATATTTGTATGGCCTACAGATAGTTGTTTCGGGTCTGGCTGTTTATGTATGTGAGTTTAAATGTTTGTAAATGCACCCACGGTACAGGAGAAATTCCTAGTGTAGAGCAAAGTTTAAAAAAAATATTTGATACTTACGTATTATAAAGTCTTGAGAATTGCTATCTATTTATTTTCCTTTATTGGGCAACCAAAAATTGTGTACACCGTAATTATGAAGATTATAGGTACATATCGACGTCGTGTATATAGTTCATTAATTGGTTTAATCCTAAAAAGTTCCTCATAAGGATAAATTAATCTTAAAATTTTAAACTTACTTGTATCCAATATCCTGCCACCCGTTGTGCAGCTGGTGCATATCCTGCATGAGCCTCATGTTCCTCTTGCAGGCGTCTTTGGTCTCGCAGTCCGGAGGAATATAGCTGTGGTGGACGACGACGTAGGGCACTGGTAGATCTAGGCTCGTGAAGCCGTTCGGTGGACGTGCGCCCCACGTATCTCGAGCCACGAAGTTAAAAGGGTAATCTGTCGAAATATTGTGTACAGTTAAGGCGAGAAATGGTGCATTTTCACTGAGACTTATATTAGTAAATGTCTGTTCGTTTTGGATTTTGTGCTTTATCTAAGTCACTGTCAACCAACTGTCAAAATACAAGTGAAAAATAGAGTCAAGGATCCTGTGACGATTTTAGATCTTGCCTAAAAAACAACAGAGTGGCCCCAAAAATCAACAAGAGCAGTTTACCTTTAGTTCCAATGTACTGGAACTTCAAGCTGTCTTCTCCAGTACACTCCATTTTAAAATATTTTTAAAACACACTGAACGGTGTTCCCCTTGGCAGCGGAAGCGAGAATAAGACTCATTTCTCGCGAACAGCATTTCCGTGTTTGCTTTCCAGTTCGCCTCTTGAACGAGTGGGTACGCGCACTCGAGTTCGCGATAGTTGTTACAAAGTTTGCCTACATTTTCAGTATGTTCACCGAGATTTTCTCGTTCTGAGAGTTTTGCTGAACATAATTATGCTGCACGTCAGTAAAATCGCACTTAAAGATTTTGCGGTTTTTAGTAATCGGAGGTCGGAATATTCTTTCAGTAAAGTCGAAAATAATTACATTGAATGTTGTTGAAGAAACCTAGCACAAGTTATGAATAAAACAAATATCATGTAAGTTTTTGAAAGTTACTTACCGTAAAGGGTCCGTGGGTTTCCAGATGTTGGCAAAGCTGTAACACTGGCAAGCACGCAGGCAACAAAAATGTAGATTAAACTGGCCATGGTCTGTAGAAAAAAGAAAATGGTTTTTTTTTTAAATTAGGTTTTTATTTTTATACATTAAGTAATGTCTATTAAATTTTGTATTTCGTAAAAGTTAACAAACTACAAATGAAATAGACATAAACCAATTATAAAAATATGTGCAAGTATCAAAATTGTAAAGCGGCGGAATAGGGTAAAAAAAGTACAAATATCACAAAAACAACGCATTCCTGCATACAAAATTACTTGCACTATGTTTAAACTGAAAACCAAGGAAATTATTGTATTCAAATCACAACGCAAATAATTATTAAAATGGTGTATCAATTTGCATAACAATAAATTTCCCTGAGTACCTAGAAGATTTATAAAAAAAAAACCTGTACCGTGACTATTGCGGTCAGTCGAGTAGCCTTCTTAATTCAAACAAATTAAGTACTATTAATTTCCTGTTTTTTTTCTCAAATGTGGTTTTTGGTTTCGTCAATTTGAATTACGAACTAATAGACCTCACAAGTTTTACACGAACCAAAACTTGTATTGATTTCGGTGTGAATGCGAACTGTTCAATGACGATCACTGTTGTAAGTTCAAGTTTATATAGGCAGTGAAACTCACAAATTCCCCGAACTTAACTGATTATTTATGACTTACTGAGGACTTCTAAATTTCTTCTATACACAATAATGTCCATTTATTCAGGGTATTAACCTGGCAAATGGACACTAAATCATTTCAAGAGAATTTATCGACGAGCAACAACTTACTAAAAAATCTAGACAAAAAATCTTTCAAATTAAGAAAAAGTTTGTAACCTTCTTTTTTCAGTATCAAATGCAATGGAACATTTTTTTTAAAAAAGATCTTCAAATTATCTCTGGTTTAGCTGCCTTTCGTAACCTTGAAGCAAAACATAGTGAATATAAGGGTGTGTCTAAATGTTAAAAATACTTATTAGTGCGCTTCGGCACGTGCTACTAAATAAGCTAATCGAGTTAATAGGTATCATCACGTTTCACAAAACGTAGCCAATTTTTTTTAGTGATGGGAATTCATCAAAAACTTCCCCGGGCGGAGCGTGGGGGAGTGTCAGACTTTTACTGACTATAACTCATCCATGTTCCTTCTTTTGCCCTTTACATTCTGGGGCCGCGGTATCTCTTTCGAACAACCCGCAACCCCGGTAAGTAAATGTAGCCATCTTTATTTGATGATATCATAAGTGATGAAGGTCTACTTGAATTTAAGTGTTTTCCTCTGTTTAGTCTACCGTGATGTTAAACACGTGACATATATTATGTATTATACGGGTCATTGTCGAGAAATTTGGCGCGAGAAATTTTTCGCGAAATTATACGCAGATATATATGTAAATAAAAGAGATTATAGTAGGAACTGTCCTACTATAATCCTCACTTATAATATTATAAAAGCGAAAGTGAGTTTGTTTGTTTGTTACGTGTTCACGCCTAAATGGCCAAACCGATTTTGATGAATTTTGGTGCAGAGATAGTTGGGACCCTGGAGGCGGACATAGGTTTTTTTTAGAAGTGAAATAAGCGAGAGAAAGGGGTAAGAAAAGGGGAAAGAAAAATATATTTTTTTCGATCATCACGCGGGTTAAAGTTAGCTTTAGCCCAAAGTAACTATGCCATGCGGACGAAGTCGCGGGCGTAAGCTTTATTAACCTACTAGCTTTTGCCCGCGGCTTCGCTCGCGTTAAATTCGGGGTAACACAGTTCCCCTTGCGCCTTATTGATTTGCAATAGCAACGCTAAGTTTTTCCTTTTCTTCCCTCTGTCTCCCTCACATCCCACTTTTTTCAAATAAAAATAAATAGCCTATGTCCGTCTCCTGATTCCCAACTATCTCTGCACCAAAATTCATCAAAATCGGTTTAGCCATTAAAGCGTGAAGAGGTAACAAACAAACAAACAAACTCTACTTTCGCTTTTATAATATTAGTAAGGATTACAACAACTGATGCTGCTTAAGCGGCCATTTTAGACCCCCGTAGAGTACAAAACTTCAATACCTAGCTACTCGGCCTAAACGTTAATTTGTCGCATCAAATTCCTTTTTCGTGGTTTTTCTCGTGATCCCTATGAGAAAGTTGTTCAATTCAATGGTCTAAATAACTCCTTAAAATATACTTGCACCTTTTTGCAAAAATGTTTATATTTCAGCATTTTTACACGACGAAAAAAAAATTATCGCAATTGGGGATCCGTCAGACTTTTTATACAAGAAAGTATTCTACAGATGGGTACCCCGCTTGCGATAAAAAAAAATTGTTTCGTTTATCACAGATTCCCTTTCATCTTTGTTCCTAGCACATTCCATCGGCAAATGTAAAACTAGCATCTTGTTTTTTTCTTTTTAATTCATTTTGTGGACATGGCAGTCGTGTTTTTTAATTATTTATTTTTATTAGTAACTAGCTTTTGCCCGCGGCTTCGCTCGCGTTAAATTCGGTAGCGCCTCATTGATTTGTAATAGCAACGCTAAGTTTTCCCGTTTCTTCCCTCTTTCTCCCTCATATACCACTCTTTTTTTAAAAAAATAGCCCATGTCCGTGTCCTGGTTCCCAACTATCTATGTAACAAAATTCATCAATATCGGTTTAGCCATTAAAGCGTGAAGAGGTAACAAACAAACAAACTCACTTTCGCTTTTATAATATTAGTAAGTATAGTAAGGATAGTAAGGATGGCATGGTAATACTTATATCACTTAATTTTTTTGATCGAGTATTAATTTTCATTTAGATCATCCATATAGAAATAGAAGAAAAAATATATATCATAGATGATAACTCATAAACTACGCAAGTAGGTAATATAAATCGGAAGAATTATGAAAATCGATCCACAGTTGGCGGAGTAATCGGAAGGTACAGCTAGTACTTCATAATGTTAAACATACACAGAAAGCAACGCTTAGCTATGAATGGATATCATTGAGATTGTACAGCCATGGTCATTGAAGCTCTTTCATATCCACGTGTCAACAGCAACCTTAAAACGCAATCAAGGATAGGCAGATAACATATCTTTAATGGGAATATTCTCAAGCTACATATCTAATCTATGCTAGTCGGACACGTGCACCGATGGTTCCGTACGGATTTGCGACATAAACGGCCATATCTTTTGACAGCGTAGAATAAGAGAGTTGATTTTTTCACAAATTGAAAGAAGATTTGAGTATATGGTTTTAATTTCAACTCGATACCTCCACGCGTTCCCGAGATAAAGGGTCTTGACAGACAGACAGACAGACAACAAAGAGATCTTATAAGCGTTGCGTCATCCAGGGTTGCGGGTTGTTCTAAGAAGATACCGCAGCCCCGGAACATAAAGAGCAAAAGAAGGAACATGGGTGGGTTTTAGTCAGTAAAAGTCTGAAAGCAGAGAAAGTTATTTGATGATTGACAAAGAAAAAGGGTTTCGATTTTTCTTCTTAAGAGGTACGGAACCCTAAAAAGTGTAAAATTCAAGAGGTACCTACATGGAAAACGACCAGGCCTATCAATAAAATTATGAGTCAAATACTTAAAGGGAAGCGTTCATTCTCCTTTGCGTCGGGTTTCGGGTATTTTCTTGTATATAAATTACCGTATTATGTTATGTAACGATATCAATATGTCAATGAAATTCGTTGACATTAAACCGGTTCTTTGGCAAGCACGCTAGATGACTAATCTACGGGCATTATGGAATCGAATGTTGCGCGCAAATTAAAATTTTGTAATTGACTTGGTCTTATTAGTCTTTTACACACCGAGTTTTTTTTTTAGAATGGCATCTCTCAATTCCACCTTTGTCGTTGTCGTCTTCTTAACCGAAACTTGTAGGTAGGTACCTGGTCTCTACCCAGGAGTTAGGCTTCCAGCCAGCATGGGTCGAGCGAACCCAGAAGAAGCCTATATGGACTCGGGAGTGTGCGCATACGGAAATGTACCTACAGTCAGCAACGGAGGTAAGTAAACAGGCACTTTTTTTTGGAAACCGATGGACGTATTAAACTCAATTTTTTTTAGTGTACTTGACAAGTTTGGTTACTTATCTCTTTTGCTAACTGTATCCACATTAGCAAAGCACTTCATGAAAATGTGTGGAATATCGGCAATTGAAAACCCGCAGTACGTCTGAACTACAAATTAGTTTTTTATTTGTCCATTTTTTGTTTTAATAAGTACTTATCTTATACAAACGAATGCACGAGTCACTATAAAACATATCTTGTTTTTACGGATGGGAAATCATCGAATAACTTCCTTCGCTCTGGGCGGAGTGGGGGGGAGTGTCAAGCTTTTACTGACTAAAACCAACCCATGTTCCTTCTACGGCCCTTTATGTTCCGGGGCCGCGGTATATCTTTGGAACAACCCACAACCTCGCATACCCAAATCGCTTCAAATGTGTACACAAAATGAAAATAGTTTCCTCGACTTCTCCAGAATCTTATCATCAAATGCTGACTAAACTTCAAACAAAAAAAGAATTGTCTAAATTAGTCCAAGCGTCTTCGAATAATCGGGGAACATAAATAAAAAAACTGGCTAAGAGTGAATCAGACTGGCGCACTGAGGGTTTCGTATAAACTTGTGACAGCCATATCTTTTGATTGTGTAGACTTAGAGATATGATTTTTCCACAACTCCAAGGCACTACAGACTTGAGTACATAGTTTTAATTTCAACTCGATAACTTCACGCGTTCCCGAGAGAGACTTGACAGACAGACTTACAGACGGACATAAAAGTGATCTAATAAGGGTTCCATTTTTTCCTTTTGAGGTAGGTAACCCTAAAAAGATTCTCCTTTTTTTTAAGTTTTATTACTAAACAAAATAATGCCTGATTGAAAGCGCTCTGTTTGATTTTCAGCCCTCGGTTATTTATTAAGATGTAAATCATTGCAATTCAACGATCATTAAACCTTATTTGATGTGCTTTTAAATATTAACGTTTAAGCTCTTCGTGGTTTGATATTTGCGCCTGTGGTTTTCAAAAAAATAAAAGTCGGAATTGCTTACTTCGGTTTTTGTACAGTCATACCCTGGTAAGAAACCTAATGCTTGTTTTTATAAAACTTAACGAGACTTAGACAAATAAATAAATATTTAACTAGCTCTTGGATTACTGGAATCCCTAGTATAAGAGCCAGGGCTACACTGATAATTAATTGTACCATAGACGTACTTGTATTTTTTTTATTAATAATGGATTTTTTTATTACTTATTATTATTATATTTTTAGGATAGTCTTTGTTAGTAGGATACTTAACTGGCGATTAAAAAACCGGCCCTTACTCTCATTAACTCATTTATGTAACTGAAATATTGTAGGACCAGTGAGATAAAAAACTATTGTGTCAGCGATATTAAGAAAAGTAGAATAAAGGATTATTTTCGAACAAACTCATAAACAACTAGACTTACCTTATAAGAAAAAACAAAATGTGATAAAAAAAAACAAATAACACAAAATTACTTTTTAACTTTTACAAAACACAAAACGACTGTGATCTGTCAAGGAAACTACTTAATATTTATATGAAAGTAGCAGTAGGTAGGTACATAATATAAACGTATTACAATATATGTATTGTTGATAATTAATTACGGAGTCATACAAGATAAGTACCTAATTCGGTGATACTATTATCGGCCCTGATTTATCACGTAATAAATTGTTGTTTAGGTATTATTAATTCACTTGATTTGAGGACGGGTATTAACCTTTGTTAATGTATTGTTTCAGATTACAAGTTTAAGGCGTTGTAGATGTAGGTAAGATAAAGGATTTGGGTAGGTACATAGTTACTTTATTTTATTTATTTAAACTTCATGTACAATAGTGATGAATACATTATTCCTGTATCTAAGTTACATATTAAGTACTGATTTAATTTATTTGTGTAAGAGAAATAAACAAATGTATTAAAGGCGGACGAAATGCCATAAGGCATTCTCTACCACAGTCAACAATTGGGTAAAATACGATAGCATTGTGATGATACAAAAAATAATATTAAAAAAAACTATTTGTTTTCGCAAATTTACATACTTATACAGATACTAATACACACATATATATATATATTTTATACTTTATATTATTACTAGCTGTGACCAGCGGTTTCACCTGCTGCTTACCACCCTTATCACTTAGGGGTTTGAAAGATAGATAGTAGCCGATTCTCAGACTTACTGAATATGCATAAAAAATATCATAAGAATCGGTCGAGCCGTTTCGGAGGAGTATGGGAACGAACATTGTGACACGAACGAAAAAATTAAAAAAAAGTGTTGAATGATAAAAAAATGTTTGTGAGGATGGATGGAATGGATGTTTGTTACTCTTTCACGTCAAAACGGCTGAACGGATCTTTGGCACAGAGGTAGATTATAGTCTGGAATAACATGAAATACCTTTTTTTTTCGATATCACCCAGGCAAAACCGCGGGGGCCAGCTAGTACCTATTAGATATTAATGATAGGGAAGAATAACACAACAATTCGACAGTTATAATTAAATCCCATGGGGGCGAGCCTATTGCCATGAAACGGGCGCTAATCCAGACTCCGTGACTGCTATGCGAAATTCCTGATGGAAAAACAACTGGCCCAAGAATCGAACCCAGGACGATTACGACTGTGGCCACTAGATCAACGAAACAGGAGAAGGGCAGGTGAAGAATGAAATGGCGTCAAAGATTTGTACGCATCGCTATCAGTAGGAATAGTGCCCAGAAGGTTAGCATTGCCACGTAAGATGGCAATTCTGATTCTTAGGCCAAAAAATCAAACCCACGGTCATGTAAAGAGTCAGTTTGTCTTTGTTGTATCTAGGATTTTTTTACGGAGGGAAAATCATCAAATAACTCCTCTGCTCTAGGCGGAGCGGAGGAGGGTCAGACTTTTACTAACTAAAACCCACCCATGTTCCTTCTTTAGCCCTTTATGTTCCGGGGCTGTAGGACCTCTTTCGAATAACCCGCAACTCTGGCAAGATATGTGCCAACCCTTACTTTAGAACCTTGAACAACTGATAACCCATTTCTAAGAAAACCACTTGTTATTGTAATAGTCAATAACAATAAACAATGGTCTTCTAGGGGACTTACAGAAGTGTAATAACCTAACACTAACTGGTTCAATGAATAAGGGACTTATTTGTGACAATAACATTCATTGGAATAGGTCATATGTCATTTCATTCCATATATTAAATAGGTGAATTACATGTACATGCGTTTTGCCTACAAACAACATACAGTTGCCCGTAGGTTCTTTTTAGGGATTTGTATATAAAAAAAAAACGGAATTCTTATTGGAACACGTTGTTGTCTATCTGTCTGTATGTTTGTAGATTTCCCAAAAAAAAGCTATACAAAACCAGTTTATGCTGATCTCTCATTGTTCGGGAAATCCATACCAAGCGAGGCCGTTATACTGGATGTACGGTTTGTTGTGTCGCCGTGTGTAATAACACGCACTGCTTTAAGTTGTTTTCCTCTCATAGACAGGACACCGGTGTTCCTCTGCTGCTGTTGCAGCTGCAATAGTCGCACGAAGTTTCACAATGATGTACGAAGTTGCACGGAGTTGTATGAAGTTGCTCGTAGCTGCACGAAGTGGTTGAGATTCGTCCCAACCACTTCCCAATCACTTGCGTATGTGACTAAAAAAGTGATAGATATGAATGTTGATGGATGGAGAGGGAGATGAAAGCTAAAGAAAAGATGGATGAATTGTGGAAGGAATGATATGAAGAAGAAAGTAGTAAATGATGCCGTAACGTCTGACAGGGGAAAATGGAAGAAGAAAACGACCGTGTTGCACCGACCCCAACTGGAATATTGGAAAATGATGGTGTACGGTGCTATAGGTAGTTAGTTGCCTGAAGAAAGTTACTGTAAACGAGAACATACAATAGGTACACTAAATTTCTTTGTTAAACACTAAAAACAATTAGACTTTTATTGTAAACCTTATTCAGTTCTTAACATGTTTACATTTATGTTGATTATTTAAATACTTACTAAAAGAAAAAATAAGCCCATCCATTCAAAATCGTTCGCTAAAGGACAACGTTGGAAATTTATTCTACGAATGACGTCATGAGAAAAGCTTTTCGTTGAAAAAAGTACCCTTTATCTTTGTGATTAAGATTATAATCTTGTTTTGCCAAGTCTGTGGTAAAGTCCCTATAATTTGAGAAATAAGAAGAAGTAGAAGGTAAAAGTCATTTGAAAGTCGAATTTATGCAAGGTAGCTCAGTAGAGTAATGATGGTCCAGTACGAGTGGGTTCGAGCTTAGACAGACGCATTACACACATACACACAACACGGGGATAGGGGTTATTTAATCACCATTAATCTCAAGGAAGGAGATGAGCTCTTGGCTCAATAATAAAAGCCCCTCGGGTCAGTAGTCAGGTGAAGCGGCGCTTGCCTGGGTACGTCCGTGGATGGGTTACCACCAATTACATACCAAGCTTCCTTCGTGCCTCGAAAAGCACGGTATGCCGTTGGTCGCGGTTGTCATTTGTAGATCTTTGACAACCGTTAGATGTAGTCAGAGTGAAAGTCTGACAACCACAAAGTACTAACTGGGTTGTGGAAGTCGAAAATTTAGGTTAGACTGGAAGCCGACCCCAACATAGTTGGAAAAAGGCTAGGGAGATGATGACATAGTACCTATGTTATATAATTTTTACTGACTAAACCTACTGTAGACGGAAATTAGATGAGAACAACAGCTTTTGGTACCTATCTATAGAAGCACGTATGGGAAATCATCAAATAATATTACCCCGCTGTGGGCGGAGTGTCATTCAGTGTCCTTATTTTGCCCTTAATGTTCCGGGGCCGCGGTATCTCTTTCGAATAACCCTCAACCTCGGCAGGCGGTAGCCCAGGCAAGCCTCTCTGACATCGCTTTGAGGCACGGGTGGAACACCAACGCGCCATCGACACGGCTTGTTGTCACTGGACGGACAGACGGTGAGCTACTCATTGCTCACCGTCCACAAACCCGCATCTATTGTGGACAGCACCCTTAGTATACGTAACAGCCAGACCAATGAGTCTTTTGCCGCAAATCTATGCTTCATTCACACCTTTATATTTCTTAGATCGATGTCATCTTGGAGTCAGCTCGGCGCCTCCTCCCCGCTCCACTGGCGTCCTTGTAACATATAATAATTTCACACTTGACTTAACATCTGGGCGCGGCGCTTACGCAAGCCAGGCGCGTCGTCCGGAAGCCAGGCGCCGCCATTGTCCGGAATACACTCTTGCGCACTAATTTATGTTCATCCATGCTAATATAATAAAGCTGAAGAGTTTGTTCGTTTGTTTTTTTTTAATGCGCCATCTTCTAGAACTGCTAGTCGGATTTTAAAAAATCTGTTAGCATTTGATAGCCCGGTACTTAAGGAAGATTATATCATTTAAACATTACTTAACGACCATTTTTTACGGATAAGAAATCATAAAATAACTTGCCCCGCTCTGGGAGGAACAGGGGGAGTGTCAGACTTTTTCCGACTGAAACCCACCCATGTTCCTTCTTTTGCCCTTTACGTTCCGGGGACGCGGTATCTCTTTCGAGCAACCCGCAACCCCAGCAGGCGGTGGCCCTGGCAGGCCCATCTGCACTTTACGACCCTGAGCAGAACAAAATGAGCCAAAATTAAACTGCGTGTGAAACCGTGGGCAGAGCTAGTAAGTATTCAAATATAGAATGATACATTATAAACAATTTGGCTGTTTATTTTTATTTATTGACTTTGGTACATGGTCTATGGTTTGACTAATTCTGTGCTAGGTTTGGCGTTAGATGAATAGGTTCCTTGAGGTTCGGCGAACGAAGTTTTGTAACTTTGTTGATCCTGACTTACAAGATTTAGCAGTGTTGGGTACAGTTTGAGAAGTTTGTGGATAATTCGATTGGAAACTAGATTCTGCGATCTTTTCATAATTTATTGAACTGTCATTATGTAGGGATATATTAAATCACTAGCTTTCGCCCGCGGCTTCACCTACGTTAAATTCGGGATAAGACAGTTCCACTTTCCTGATTTGCAGGTACCTGCCACCTGTAGTTTTTGCCCTAGCGCCTTATTTATTGTAATAGCAATACTAAGTTTTCCCTTTTCTTCCCCTCTTTCTCCCTCATTTTTCACTCCTTTTTAAAAAAAAATAAAGCCTATGTCCGTCTCCAGGGTCCCAACTATCTCTGTGCCAAAATTCATCAAAATCGGTTTAGCCATTTAGGCGTGAAGAGGTAACAAACAAACAAACAAACTCACTTTCGCTTTTATAATATTAGTAAGGATTAGAGTTAGATCTCATCAAACACAGTATTTTACACTGGGGTTTTATTAATACTGGGGAGTAACTTAATATGCAACCTAGTACCTAGATTTTTTTTGTAGTAAATCATCTACTCATTTCTACTGCTCTAGGCGGAGAAGAAGGGAGGGTATGAGTTGTGGTGTTGGCAGTCGTTCCATGTAAAATACCGACATATAACTGTTTCTGGAAGTTGTTTAAGTGGATAGGATAACTTGTCTTCTTTTATTCTAGAAAAACGATTTGTTCCGTGCAAATAAAACACAGAAAGGAAAATATTCATCTTTTTTTATTAATTTTTATTTTTTTATTAAAAATGCCATGGTAAAAATCCCGTTTTAAATGCTTTCAATAACAATAGTTTTTGTTAATTGACCGATAAAGTTATATCTGTTCTGTTATTCTATACTTATTCATTATAAATAGAATTTTGTAAGAGTGAAAGCCAAAAAAGTGATACCTATCTATGTATCACTTTTTTGTATCGCCTAAACCTACTCATTAAAGAGTTAACTGTTTAATTAATAATTCATTAATATCTAGGTAGGTACACTTTTGAATGACTTTAAATCGCCGCCGAGTTGCGATAACATCTGATATAATTGACGCAACGTTGATAAGAATCTGGCAAGTATTGACTGATCAGTGAGGAGGGATACCAATCTCCTGAGAATACAATAAAAATAACGTGAGAAAGATAAAATCGATTCAAATCTTTGGGACTGATATCTCGACCGGGGAAGTACTTAGAACATACTATACCTACATCCTGGGTGTTAACGAACTTTTCACGAAGCCGTCATGCATGCATTCTGTAGGTACATTCATCTGCCTAGCCTTTTCCCAACTATGTTGGGGTCGGCTTCCAGTCTAACCGGATGCAGCTGAATATCAGTATTTTACATGGAGCGACTGCCTATCTGACCTCCACAACCCAGTTCAAACTGAGTAATACGATACCCTAAGTCAGACTGGTTGTCAGACTTTCGGGACACTGACTACCTGTAACGACTGCCAAAGATCTACAAATGACAGCCGGGACCAACAGCTTAACGTGCTTTCCAAGTAACGAGTGGTCACCCATCCACAGACCAACCTAGGCAAGCACGGCTTAACCTAAAGATCATCCCGAGCAGCTACTATTATTTAGCCACGAGCTCCTCACATTCTGTAGGTACATTAAATTAAGTATATTCTACGTAAAAATATTGCTGGGTATCGAGTTTTTTTTGTTGCGCTGAATATTCATTGTACACGCAACGGCAGGTCAACCTATTCTAAATTATTATAACCTGATCTCTCTAATACGGATCGCACACCGTAGTAGAGAGATCAGGTTAAAATGGTTTTGTATAGGTTGATGTGCCGTCGTATGTACAGGAGACTTCAATGTAACTCACTCAGAACATTGTCCAAATAGACGCATTGAAAAAAAACTTAAAATTGTGAAGGAGTAGGAATTTTGACTCCATTGACAATTATCTCCATTACTAGAAGGTTCCCATCGTCTAGAACAAAAAAAAAATCGCAATGTGGGGGTGAACACGTGGCTTTTGGCTTTCGTTAACAGTACGTTTACATCTTATAGAGTTTAGGAAGTTATCCTACTAATATTAAAAATGCGAATGTTTGGGAGGATGTATGTATGTTTGCTATGTTTATTTCACGCCAAAACCGCTGAACGGATCTTGATGAAATTTGGCACGTAGATTATAGTCTGGAATAACATATAGGATACTTTTGTTCGATACCACGCGGGCGAAGCTGCGGGCGCCAGCTAGTGGGTATATATTTGTACTGACTCAGCATAACACTACGCTATCTAGTACCTAAAGCACAATGGTTTAGGCTAAGGTTAAATCTGTAGCTCACCTACATTTCGATTGTATACCAAATACGGCCATTTTTCATAAACCTTGTGCAAAAGTAGACTCTGGGCTCTGGAAAAAAATTAAATCAATATTTTAATAGCTTTTGTTCGGTTGAACGTGCTAATCTCAGGAAATGCTGGTTCGAATTGAAAAAATATGTTAATGTTTGATAGTTCATTTATTGTGTAAGGCTATAGGCTATTGGGGCTGCATCAGGGAGGCACTCCAATACCATCGGATGCCGACCTATCTTCGTCGTGTGGTCGGGGCATATCTGACGGACAGGGCCGTCATATACCCCGGTCGCTCTGGAGAGTGGAACCGGCGAGAGATGTCGTGCGGTGTCCCACAGGGATCGGTCCTGGGGCCGCTCCTGTGGGACATCGGTTACGACTGGGTGCTGCGCGCCGACCTCCCCAGCGGCGTCAGTGTAGTTTGCTACGCTGACGACACGCTCGTTCTGGCTCAGGGGGGGTCGCACCAGGCGGCGGCCGACATCATGACACGCGGGGTTGCGATAGTCGCAGAGAGGATCCGGCTGCTGGGTCTCGAGGTGGCCTTGCACAAATCCGAGGCCATGGTCTTTCATGGCCGCGGAAACACGCCACCGTCGGGATCCCAGTTGACGGTAGGAGGGGTTCGCATCGGCGTCGGGTCGACGATGAAGTACCTAGGAATCGTCCTCGACAGCCGGTGGAACTTCGTCGAACACTTCCGACGTTTGGCTCCCAAGCTCGAGCGGACGGGGGCTGCTTTCAAGCGGCTCCTGCCCAATCTGAAGGGGCCAAACGCCTCCTGCCGTAGGCTCTATGCCGGAGTCGTGCGGTCCATGGCCCTTTACGGGGCCCCGGTATGGGCGCGTTCTTTAGGGCGGCGCGCCGCCCACTACCTGAACGCGCCCCAAAAGGTGGTGGCCATACGGCTTGTCCGGGGCTACCGCACGATCTCCGGCGAGGCAGCGAGCCTCCTTGCCGGACTGCCACCGTGGGATCTGGAGGCGATAGTCCTCGCGCGCCTGTTTGAGTGGCGCGCGGAGGCACTACACCGGGGGGAAAACCCGCTGCCACGGCAAGTTGCCGCTCGGCGGGCAGACCTCCGGTGCGATCTCATGGTGGCATGGAGAGAGCGACTGTCGCAACCCCGTGCAGGGCACGCCACAATAGCGGCGGTAAGTCCCCTCTTTGAGGAGTGGCTGGAGAGGCGTCATGGCGTCCTCACCTACCGCCTGACGCAGGTCCTCACCGGACACGGAAGTTTCGGGAGGTTCCTGCACATCATCGGGCGGGAGGAAGCGCCCGGGTGTCACCATTGTGACGATCGCCCGGAGGACACGGTGGAGCACACAGTGGCGGTCTGCCCAGCTTGGGCGGAGCACCGCCGTGCCCTCGTGGAGGCGATCGGCGGCGGCGATCTCTCGCGTCCGGCCCTGGTTCAGGCCATGGTCCGGAGCGAGAGGGAATGGGAAGCGGTCACCACCTTCTGCGAAGCAGTAATGCTAGCAAAGGAGGTGGCCGGGCGTTTGAGGGAGAGAACATCTGCCCAACCCAGCCGCCGCGGGAGACGCCCATGGCGCCGGGCGCCGCGAGACGACTTCCGGCCACCGTAGATGCGGGCCTGTGGGCGGTGAGCAATGGGTAGTTCACCGTCCGTCCGTCGATTGACGACAGGCCGTGTCGACGGCGCGTTCGTGTTTCACGCGCGCCTCAAAGAGAGTCAGCAAAGCAGAGGGGCTTGCCAGAGCCTCCGCCTGCCGGGGTTGCGGGTTGTTCGAAAGAGATACCGCGGCCTCGGAACGTAAAGGGCAATAGAAGGAACATGGGTGGGTTTTAGTCAGTACAAGTCTGACATGCCCCCCCGCTCCGCCCAGAGCGGGGGAAGTCATTGGATGATTTCCCACCCCAAAAAAAAAAAAAAAAAAAAAAAAAAAAGGCTATAGGCTATGTAACATCACGCTACGAGACTTAGGAACAGAACTTTTAATTGTTAGGTATTTCTTTTTGTTTGAATTAAAAGTTTACTGACTTAATGACTTAAAAAGTAATTAATACCTATAATAGGATAGTGGACCATCTAGACAGCTTCGTCTGCTGTTGGTTGCAGTCTCCATTCAATGACAACAAACAACTGCATTTACGAGTAGGTACAGCGTTATGGTAGCAGCAAAAGGAATATTTCTTGAGATGAGGGACCTACAGCCCCTGCCGGGGTTACGGGTAGTTGTTCGAAAGAGATACCGCGGTCCCGGGACATAAAGGGCAATAGAAGGAACATGGGAGAGTTTTAGTCAGTAAAAGTCTGACCCCTCGATCCGCCCAGAGCGAAGTAATTTGATGGTTACCCATCCCCAAAAAAAGGGGATTTTTATTTATAGATTTGACCAAATCCCTGTTTTTATCATATCCCTGCGACATATTCATTGATTGTAGATAACAATATATATAGATCAGAAGAAAACGGGTATTACTAGTACGAATTATTTAATTACTTGTCAGAAATCCTTTTTTTACAACTCACCTTGAACACAAAGCTATTCATGCCAATCCTAAAAAATAATGCATCGTTCCATCAGTTATAAGTTCACTTACAAAATAATATTGTCTCACAATTTCAACTTCCTCTAATGAGCCCTAAAGCTGCCAAGAAAATTTAGAGCTCGTCAACGATACAACAAGAAAAAAACAATCATCATTAGGCCCTCGTACTATTCAAAAAAAAGAACATCCGTTCCTGGCCATCAACAAAAAAAAAGAACTGCTTTAAAAAAGTATGGACGATTGATTTTCCCGCTAATCAATGGACCGCATCAAATCCGCGTGCACTTCTCATCTAAGACAGTGTGTACGTTAACTAAAACGTGGTACCTATACGACGTTTCGACGCACCTATTTATAAGTTCCAGAGGAATTGTTCACAGATGAAATTCCGAAGCTAGTCGCGGGCCACACGCGCTCCCGGTTTCGCGTCCCCGAAATACCCGAGGCGCACTGTATAATTAAAAAAATATGACCAGTTGATTGAGTGTTCGGTGTTCGAATTTTAAAGTGCGTATATTTGTGCTTAAAGTAACACTACACATACACACGGAGTTTCTTGTATAATGTAAGACAAAATCATGGTTTTGGTGAAAGTACTATTAATGTATTCTATTTGGAGAACAGATTGAAATAGGGGTTTGATTAGATAACTAGAATAGAAGTGATAAAGTTCTGTGGGATTGTTAGAAACGTGAAATCACTTAAAATTGTCACACACGTTTCGGTTACGCTTTTCAAAGTTTAAAAAGTTCTGTCGCGATTAGAAGCAAAGGTTTTCAGTTAAAAGTTCGAATATTCCTGAAAACTTTTAGGCTTTCTTCTTGCACAGCTATCACAACGAAATCTTTAAGATTATTTCTCATTCTCTTTTCCTCACTTCGGGTATTTTCTACATGAAAATTAATAATATTTTGAAACATGATTAGGTACCTAGTATTGAATGACGTACAATCAGCAACTTCACATTGATTAAGTCCGATAAGGTCTGGTATAACGGACGAAATAATTGATCGATTGATGTAGATACCTATGCTGATGTCCGTTTTCACTAACACTAAGCTATACCTAATATAAATCTTGAATATAATTGCACCATAGGATTCTCAACGCTCGGTCCTGTAAAGAGGGCTGAAAATTGAAAAATTAAAAGGCATTCGTTTCAAAATAAAAGGTTCACAATTTGAAATATAAATACGTAGATCTGCCTCGTTGTTCTAGTAGTCGCAAGCGTATGAGGTTCTGGGTTTGATTCCGAGTCGAACAAAGTGTTATTAGTTTTTCCATCAAGAATTTTACAGTAGCTGCCACAGGGGCTGGATTTGTACCCGGTAAATGGCAATAGGTTCTCCGCCTTCGTAACTGATGAAACTTGGGTGTACTTTTTAGGTAGGTACACCTCGGACTAAGGCTTCACGTATTACTAGGCATGATATTATATGAGTTAGATAAGAAGGATTGACTAAATAGGTGATTTTCATTCCTTATCGTATCGATCGTCATTTAGATCGATTCAACTACAATACATGACCACTAAATGTAGGGTTTTCATTTTGACTTTGTTGTCATATGTAACGTCCGTTTTATAGTTGACACAACTTTTAATGAACTATCCATTCTATTTTCGATTGTCGCCTGTTCTATTTTTTTTTAATGGAATACAGTTTTTTTTTATAAATTCGAAATACTTCCTAGTTCTCATTGACAGCTTGATCCATTGACTTGTGACAATAGACCCTTACCTTTTAAGTCATTTTTTCTTCAATTGATGTAGAACTGAACAGTCTAAAACAAGGATACCTATAAAAAAACTTAATTACGTATTAGTATTTGTTTTTGATTACAAAATGTGCATGAATTGACATCACGTGCACCGTACATACATAAATGATAAGACATGCTCGTATACATGTGACATTTCAAATTAAGAATAGGTCTAAGAAAAGCTGAAATCTTGTTAAAATATTTCATAGAGTGCGTTCATAAATACGTAAACTAAACAAGAAGTCACCTCGATTCGTGAATGTGACTCTAATTTATCACTACTAAAAGGTTAAGACTCTATGCCAAGACACCCACTTTATGTATAAATTTTGAATATCGCGTTGAAATAAAAATGGTGTAGCTTAACGCGATTCTGTGTTGAAATTTTTGGAAATTAACGTTAAAGATATTAATGATTGCTAGGCATAATTTGAATGCATGATTTATTATTTTACTTACTTTATTATTAGATTTATTACTTATCTTGAAGGTTCGGTGCAAAATTTGGCCAAGGTTAAGGCTTATAACTAAATTTAGTTATTCAAGTTTTAAATGATAGGTTTTATAATAAAACGCATGGAATTAATTAAATATGCCATGGTTTGGTAGTACTACAAATAGTAGTATTGTGATAAAATCCAAGTTATAAGCTATCCGTGTGTTAAATTTCATCCACATCTAAACAGGAGCTATTGCGTGAAAGAGCAACAATCATCCAGCTATTTATCCTCATTAACTAGTAGTTAGTTAAGATAATACTGTCAAATTCAACGGTGATTTTTTTAAAGTTAGGTTCATGATCGACACTTGTTCCAAATTATCACAGACAATATGGGAAACTACTGAAAGTGATAGTTCGTGAATAATGTAACCATGATCTTGTAAAAACATTATGGTTAAAAAGAGTGTCCATGAAATTTCTTGTTATTTACTCTCCATAGAGATCATAGAGTTTTGGACTGGGCAACTACAGTACTTGCACAAATTATTATGCCTTGTGACTGGGACTGTAGTTTCATTATTTTATTTTTACTGCACGGCAGATCAATTATACAATTGACCTGCCGGGGTTGCGGGTTGTTCGAAAGAGATACCGCGACGCCGGAACGTAAAGGGCAATAGAAGGAACATGGGTGGGTTTTAGTCAGTACAAGCCTGACACCCCCGTTCCGCCCAGAGCGGGGGAAATTATTTGATGATTTCCCATCCGCAAAAAAAAACGGTATACTTGAAATAAATGCTTTGAGTTTGAGTTAAAATATAGTTAGAAACTGGAAAAGCTTAATATAATGTTTAAATAGGATAGTATTGTAAAAAACTTCTCATATTAAAGAAATAAGTAGACAGCGTGGCTACCCGTCACCTTTGCTAGCAATCAGCACCTGTGACATGGTTGTTTTTCTTTTCTAAATTCTGTACTGTTTTCATTTTAAAATCTAGTTTTGCGCTTGACAGATATCTAGCTCAGAAAGCCCGACATGATGACAGATATTTGACATCATATTATCTGTTTTTAAAGGGTAGATAGATCGCGAAATTGTTCGTTTGATTTTGAAAAATCTTTTTTGATATTTTTATAATAGTGATTTTCGTGTTTGTAAATTCACGAGATACTCAGCTAGTACGTAAAGTAAAGTAAGTAAAAAGTTAGTCTAGAGCAGCGGTCGGCAACCTCTTGGCAAGCAAGGGCCACAAGGTGACAAATTAAACTAAAGGCGGGCCGCAGTCATTTTACTCGCATAAACCCAAGAAGCCCAATATACCTGCTCATAATAATTGGTCATATACCATAAAAAAAATAAAATACCATTTAAAATTGTTAAAACATAGGGAATTTAATTCGTACACGTAATACTTACATTATGTTTAAATGTTTGGGCTATACTTAAAGCTATAAAAACAAGAGAAAAATAAAGAAATGCAAACTACAAGCTTCCTACCTAAACAGGAAACCGATTTAACACAAATTTTAGCGTGATGTCTTTTTTTTTTCGGGTGGGAAATTATCAATTAACTTCCCCCGCTCTGGGCGGAGCGGGGCGTGTCAGACTTTTACTGACTAAAACCCACCCATGTTCCTTCTTATGCCCTTTACGTTGCGGGGCCGCGGTATCTCTTTCGAACAACCCGCAACCCCGGCAGGCGGAGGCTCTGGCAAGCCCCTCTGCTTTGCTGACATCTCTTTGAGGCGCGCGTGAAACACGAACGCGCCGTCGACACGGCCTGTCGTCAATAGACGGACGGACGGTAAGCTACCCATTGCTCACCGTCCACAGGCCCGCATCAACGGTGGCCGGGAGCCGTCTCGCGGCGGCTGGGTTGGCTTGATGTTCTCTCCCTCAAACGCCCGGCCACCTTCTTTGCTAGCATTACTGCTTCGCAGAACGAGGTGACCGCTTCCCATTCCCTCTCGCTCCGGACCATTGACTGAACCAGGGCCGGACGCGAGAGATCGCCGCCGCCGATCGCCTCCACGAGGGCACGGCGGTGCTCCGCCCAAGCTTGGCAGACCGCCACTGTATGCTCCACCGTGTCCTCCGGGCGATCGTCACAATGGTGACACCCGGGCGTTTCCTCCCGCCCGATTATGTGCAGGAACCTCCCGAAACTTCCGTGTCCGGTGAGGATCTGCGTCAGGCGGTAGGTGAGGACGCCATGACGCCTCTCCAGCCACTCCTCAAAGAGGGGATTTACCGCCACTATTGTGGCGTGCCCTGCACGGGGTTGCGACAGTCGCTCTCTCCATGCCACCATGAGATCGCACCGGAGGTCTGTCCGCTGAGCGGCAATTTGCCGCGGTAGCGGAGTTTCCCCCGGTGTAGTGCCTCCGCGCGCCACTCAAACAGGCGCGCGAGGACTATCGCCTCCAGATCTCACGGTGGCAATCCGGCAAGGAGGCTCGCTACCTCGCCGGTGATCGTGCGGTAGCCCCGGATCAGCCTTATGGCTACCACCTTTTGGGGCGCGTTCAGGTAGTGGGCGGCGCGCCGCCCTAAAGAACGCGCCTATACTGGGAGCCGTAAAGGGCCATGGACCGCACGACTCCGGCATAGAGCCTACGCCAGGAGGCGTTTGGCCCCCTCAGATTGGGCAGGAGCCGCTTGAAAGCAGCCCCCGCCCGCTCGAGTTTGGGAGCCAAACGTCGGAAGTGCTCCACGAAATTCCACCGGCTGTCGAGGACGATTCCCAGGTACTTCATCGTCGACCCGACGCCGATGCGAACCCCTCCTACCGTCAGCTGGGATCCCGACGGTGGCGTGTTACCGCTGCTATGAAAGACCATGGCCTCCGTGGTATTGGGTCCCGGGGTGGTATTTTTGGCTGTAGAACAGTGCTCAAATGCTCATATGTAAGACGAGAAGCATATTTATTTTTTCTAAAATTGACAATTGAAAACTTTTTCAACTCGTCAAAATCAGATGGCATTAAACAAGATCATTGGATTCATAAAAGGAGCTTTGAGAATATCAGGTTGTATGACACATTTCAAAGTGTTGCCGAGCAGAGGGGTTAGAAGGTGCGGTTACTTAATGCGTTGATTTTGATAATAATTATAACTTATTTACAAAACATTCACGGGCCGCAAGGAAGACGTCCGCGGGCCGCATGCGGCCCGCGGGCCGCGGGTTGCCGACCCCTGGTCTAGAGAAAAGAAACTAAAAAAAAATTAAGACAAGTTTTTTTTTTAGTTTCGTGTCTGTGCTATTGACGGTAGAGGAGTTCTTTTGTGAGTACGCAATCCTGGCTGCAGGATGAAATCAAGTCTGTTTTAAAAATCTATTATCACTAGCATAGAACCGGTTTGAATTTAGCTGCGAGATTTGACTAGGTAATACATAAAAAAGGGCTATACAATTTGAACACACATGACGTTTTAATTGTCTAGTATTGTGAACTTATGTATGTTTATCACAGCTGCGTATGTGTTATCAGTATCAAGATTTGTTAGTTGAAAATACCTAATTAATCTTATGTTGTTGACACCTTTATAAATATCAACCAATGGCACGTTAACTATGTTTTAAAAACATCAGTTTGTACACCTACATTCTACGTACTAAGTATTATTAAATAATTTAAGTTTGTGCAAAAGGCAATTCTTTAGAGTTTTCAAAGTACGCCAAATACTAGATATCACTCAACGAGCTTCTGTTTAGCTAATTCTTTAAACAAACACCCGAAATAGAGCCAATGACTCAACAGCCATGGCATCCACATAAACCATCGTATAAAATAATAACAGAAACATTATTTACGCAGATTTAATATTAACAAGTGTTCCAATAAGGGTCTGTTTAGACGAACCACTTTTAAATGCAAACACAAACACATGCAAATTAAGTAAAGAGAATGAGTGTTTGTGCATGTTAATGTATTGTTTTGGCATTTCTTTTAAAAATACATTTTAATATACTCCTTGGTTCAAAGATATTTTTTGCTTGGTTAAAAAAAAAATATTAATTTATGTCAAAACTACATAACACTTCGTAAACTATTTATTCAACCCCATTGCCATAAAAATATTATTACCAACTATGATAACCTAACTTAATAATAAGCTAACATAATATATGTCTAAAATTAACTCCTCAACGCTCACAACTGGTAAGGCGCCTAAGATACTATTTTATTGAATTTTGTTTTTATTCTGTACGCTCTTACTGTGCACGTCTTTCTACATCGTTCTCACATATTTGTATAATCTCAACACGAATGATGTAAATACGATTTTGTAATAATATTCTAATTTAAAAGAGTGTCCATGGAGTTTCTTGCCCATTCTTCTCCATAGAGATCAACGCTTTAGAATGGGCAGCTACAGTACTTTCACAAGTTATTATGTCTTGTGACCGGGACTGTCGCTTTAACATTTAGTATTTTTTTTTTTACATTTAAAAGTGCCTGTAATGGTCTAATTGAAATAAATGATTTTGATTTTTGACTCGTGGCGTTGTATGGCAACGTCTTGGCCTCTGATCAAGGTAAAAACCAGCCCTTAGCTCACGGGAAATGCCAATTTAACTATTTGAATTTACCTTTAAAACGCTGTTAACGGTCGTAAACACGGTGCTTAACTTTAGACCTTCTTGAAATATTGGCTAAGTATTCAGATTATTGTCAATGACGTGGTATTCGTGGTAAAAAAATAAGTATATCTTGAAAATCATGGCCATAACCTTAGCCAGCGTTGTGACTGTCCAAGGAGAATCTAGATAGCGATACTCGTGGACGTGCACGATTCTTTTTGACTCAAAAGTAAATTAAAATTATCGGATATTGTTGCATGATTACGCTTGATATCATAAACACTGGTCACTTATCTGAAGTGTTGCCATTGGTGATTGAGATATAAACACACCTTCGCATACCTTTTGTCTGGTCACACCCTGTTATTTCGTAATATATTATTATTTTGTGTAATTTGCCATTGGTCAGGTCGCATTTTTGACTGCTATGCTTAAGGTCTTGGGCTCGATTCCCGAGTCGTCAAAGTGTTATTGGGTTTTTCCATCAGGGTTTTCAAATATCAGTAGCAGTCACGTAGACTGAATGTGTACCCAGTTGATAAGCTCTCTCTTTACGTAGGACTTACACATAACTGTCGAAATGTGGGGTACTATTAGGTACACCTCTGCCTAAGCCTTCAGGGATTACAGGTGTGATGTTATGTTCATATTATTTTGGATGGCTTTTTGATCAAGTAAACAGTCGCAAGGCATAAGAGTTAGCAAAGGGGCCTGCTAAGGCAACCGCCTGCCGGGGTTGTAGGTTATTCGAAAGAGATACCGCGGCCCGGAACATAAAGGGCAATAAAAGGAACAAAGTACAAGTCAGACACTCCCCCCCGCTCCACCCAGAGTGGGAGAAGTTGTTTGATAATTTCCCGCATTAAAAAAAAGGCATACGAGTTTGAGCACTGATCAGTTAACTCTTTCCTGCGTTTGATTTCATGGTCAGACAATGTCTTTCATGATCTTCAGTTATCTTTCAAATCATCATTAAGAGTTAAGTGAGCCTGCCAATCAAAAAAACAAACCATTTTTGGTTTAAAGAAATTTATCAACTATGTATATGAATAAATAAAAAAAAACCTTCCAAACCGTATCTTATTTCTGTTACGGTTTTCACAATAATTGCTGTTATAGCTTTCTCCTAGTTATTTTTTTTCCATCATCGCTTTAAGTTATTGCGTGTCATTTTGTTAATAGAGATGTCTTCCTCGCAATAACCTGATCATTAAAAATGCAAGTGTACTCTACAATACAATTTAACCGCTTAAATACCGGCGTTATTTTTTATGTATTCTGTTTAATTTTTTTTTTAATATCGTTTCCCTACACTAAGAATTTCTCGTGTATCGTGGGTTTGAACTTACATACACAAACAGCCAGACACGGAACAACTATCTGCAGGTCATACAAATATTTGTTCCGTGCGGGAATCGAACCCGCGTCACGTAGCGCAGCAGTCAAACGCTTAGCCCCTGTGCCAACCGTGTTGTCAATAATAATAATAATATTTTTTATGTTTTAATGATCAAATTATTTAATACACCTACTCTGGTAGAGATCTAATTAAAGTGGTTCGTCTAAACAGGTCTTAAGTCAACTAGAGTTTATGACGGGCGTGTTAAAAATATCTAGTCTTGTTGAATGAATGGATGCAATGTTTGGCTCGTTTCAGCAGCTGCTAACGTGTGTGTTATAGCTTTCAACGATGTCTACGATTCATTTATTCATTTTTATTTTAAAGAAACAATACTGATTGAGATTTTCGAAGCTCCTAAGGTCAATTGTTCAATGGTTTGGTGGAATATGATAGTTCCAAATGTGTTTTCATTGCAATTAGATTACTTAGGTACTCAAATATCTTCCTGAATTCTTTAGGAAAGTAGAATCATATGCTTATTAAATTATTTTATTAAACTAAGGTTCTTATAACATCTAGCAATACCATGCATGATATAACAACATAATTTCAAATAATGCTAGTTAAGACAGCGCCGTCCTGGTAAGCATATACCTAATAACCTTGGTCAATAGCCAGTTAGGTTAGTAGTACGTTGAAACAGTAAGATTCAGCTTCCCCAATTATATTTGTTCAACGTTCCTAATTTTGTGAAGTCTTGCATACTTTCATTAATTATTCTAAATGAGTTCTCTGGCAGGTTATCAAATTATCTTTCTATTTCAACTATGAATGCTGATTATCCTAAGCATAATTATACTGCGGAATCTTTCCCGCTTACAGATGATTTTAGACCTCATAGTCACCAAGCAAGTAGTAATCTCTTATAGAAAGTGACTCCAAAGATGTCATAACTCTAAATCTGGCTATGATTTGACGCTAGGACGGCGATGGTGAAATATTTGACATGTCATTGACCTAAGACGCAAAAACTTTATGACCTAAATCTAATGATAATTGAAAAGACGAAATCTCTAAAATTATAAGTACTATTTATTCATTTAACCAACAGTTACAACATACAAGTTATTGGTTGGACATAAAACACGAAAATTAAGAAACTTAAATAGTCACAGTTAGAATTATAAAAAAGTGTCAAAAATAAAATTCGTTAAAAAGGTTCGTTACAAAATTATTTTTGCTAATGTACGGCGCTAGTTCAGAAGCAGTATTCAGGAATCTCAGCTCAGTACTTGTAAACTGCTACTATGAAAAGTATGCGGTTTACTATCAGTTATGAAAAAATAACTTCAAGAAAAAACCTCCGTAGCCGTCCGCGTCTATGACCATTTTAGGAATATTAAAGTGATTCATATTATATTGTTTAACTTCTCTCTGCTTTAGCGTTAAATTCGGGGTAACACAGTTCCCCTTTCCTGATTTGCAGGTACCTGCTACTTGTGGTTTTTGCCCTAGCGCCTTATTTATTGTAATAGTAAAGCTTAGTTTTCCTTTATCTTCCCTCTTTCTCCCTCATTTCTCACTATTTAAAAAAAAAATTGCCTATGTCCGCCTCCAGGGTCCCAACTATCTCTGTACCAAAATTCATCAAAATCTATTTAGCCATCTAGGCGTGAAGACGTAACAAAGAAACAAACTCACTTTCGCTTTTATAATATTAAGTAAGGATAGGTCGGTGGAATATGACAAATCAAAATGTGTTTTCATTGCAATTAGATTAGATACTTAAATATCTTGCTGATTGCTTTGCTGAAGCCGTATCATAATACTTTTATGAATCTGCTAATACGACTATTTCCTAACTCATATTTTTCACAATGTCAATGTTGCTCGTACAAGAAGAGTAATTCACAAGGATGTGTGATTGACGACTACTAAAAACCTGAATGGGGGATTCTATTTTTCCAATTACCCTTTGTAGGATTTATCTAATGCTATAAAATATTCCCGCCTATCTTAACAGGCACTTAATTTACAAATTTTTCTTTATGTCTTGTCATGCGTTCTCTCATTCACAGATAGTCATAGATAACTGTATCTATGACTGTCTGCCGCCGCCGATAACTAGAACTTATCGATTTTAAAGTCTCTTACTTACTTACTTATATTTATAAATGTTACGGGCTATGCCCAGCGGTTACACCCACTGTGCAACTCCTTACTGTCGTAGCGTGATGTTATAATATAATCTATTAATTTTGTGAAAGAATGCCTACGCAAAGTATCAAGTCGATACACGGTGGACCACACAGTGGCGGTCTGCCCAGCTTGGGCGGAACACCGCCGTGCCCTCGTAGAGGCGATCGGCGGTGGCGATCTCTCGCGTCCGGCCCTGGTTCAGTCCATGGTCCGGAGCGAGAGGGAATACGAAGCGAGCGCTTCCTTCTGCGAAGTAGTCATGCTAGCGAAGGAGATGGCCGGGCGTTTGAGGGAGAGAACCTCAAACCAACCCAGCCGCCGCGGGAGGCGCCCCGGGCGTCGGGCGACGCGAAACGACTTCCGGCCACCGTAGATACGGGCCTGTCCATTACGGATTACGGGCCGTCCGTCTATTTACTACAGGCCGTGTCGACAGCGCGTTAGTGTTCCACGCGCGCCTCAAAGAGATGTCAGCAAAGCAGAGGGACCTGCCAGGTCCACCGCCTGCCGGGTTCGAAAGAAATACCGCGGCCCCAGAACATAAAGGGCAATAGAAGGAACATGGGTGGGTTTAAGTTAGTACAAATCTGACACTCCCCTCCGCTCCGCCCAGAGCGGGGGAAGTTATTTGGTGATTTCCCACTCGAAAAAAAAAGTATTAAGTCGATCCGGTCAAGGAATCGCGCTCTCCCATACAAACTTTACCACCCTGTTTTAGGAATTGACTTTTTGCAATCTCGTCTTAGTGACAACCTACGTTTTAAAAGGATCCCCCATAATTCCACATCCGTAAAAATCCATGGCTCTTTCCTAAAGCAGGGATAGCGAACCTTCGGTATGCGTGTAACGGATGGCATGAAACAAAATATGCATTCAATAGGCATACCTACAACCCTCGTAAGAGCTGTTGATGTTAGTCCCATGTTATAGTGCGAGCTTATTGCCATCAACCGGGTAGAAATCGAGACACCGTGGCTGTTACTGAGCAATTCCTGATGTAGTGACCTAATAACACTTTACCCAACCCGAAAATCAAACCGAGGACCACCGACCACTCGACCAATTCTACAAAAGAATAACACATTACGGAAGACCAGGGTATGACTGGTTATACCCTGGTCCTTCGTAATATATATAACCGCTTAAACCGGTCATACTATTAGTCTGGCTAATAGAATGATCGGTTTATGCGGTTTTACACACGCAGTATAAAACTTGTTTGGGTGGAACAGCTGTATTTTCACACATAGACAACACTGCAAGGTTTTTCTTGTTATTTATTTTTAAATAACAATAATAAAACAAACCTATTACTGTCTTGCTGGGAAAAGGCCTCTTTAGATAAAGAGGATTGTATTTTGCTTTGAAAAAAAAGTTATACTATAACATTCTATGGTAAATTTTAAGGAAAGAAGTTACTGAGATTACCCACAATTGCAACACCAAATTAATTGCTTTAACCTTTTATTTTTTTGTTTCATTCATAGACCTAATTATGTAATCTTTAATCAACGAAAGTCATTGCTCATTTATTTGCTTTTTTGATCTTTAAAGAATATTATTCCCCTCATGTTTGTCATAGATAGCAATCGAACTTTATTTAAAAATAGAACATGATGACATAAGCCAAAACAAATAGTTCTCTAAGAACGATTAAATCATTGAATATTTGGACGCTGATAGAATAACATTCTTTGTGAACTCCCATTGTTCCTCTCTTTATTCATAAAATTTTTGGTAAAACAAAGAATGAAATAAAAATTACGTAATGTCTGTTAATTAATGACCGTTTTTACTAACATTTGTAATAATTATCATCACAGGGGAGACTAGCAGAAAAAATGTGTTGTGTTACGAAAAACACATTTGGTCACGCCATTATTTACTCATTACAAGAATAAATAAATAAATCAAATTACAAGAATAAGTATACATATAAATAGGGTGACACAGTGTCTTATCACTAAAAGCGATATTTTTAAAACAACCTTTGGATGAATTTAAGGAAGGAGGAGAGACAGTACAGTGTAGGTAGTATGTGGTGTTCTTTTCTTCTCCTTCTCCATCCATTAAAATTTATATTCAACACTCTCATTACATGTTCAAATCAAGCCAGACGATTCCCTTGCAGTTGTGTACTATAATATATCTCACATCGATGACCATTGCACTCTCTGATATAATTACCATGTGCAAAAATCAAACAAGAGGATTATAATACTAATAATCAATTTAATCCAGATAGTTATAATTTCCAGAAAAAACAAATAAACATGCAACTTGCCTATGTGAAGTCCCTTATCATCTTTAATTACGTCAAATAATTGATAAAACATGAAATAACCTAAATAAGAATCTCGACTTCAGATCTGTCTGTCTCATTCTGTTATTGGTGCATTGTTCTTTTATCTTCTTGTAGGTGTAATTACATATTATAAATCCCAACTAATCATAAACGTATTACATATCTAATTGATACAGCTGTTTTTTTTTTCAATTAATTGAATGTCATTCACTGCCAATAAATAGTATCACAGATATGTTAGTGAGGGGATTCTTGGCAGAATTAGCTGAGCTCACACTGCTAAAACTGATAAATTCAGATAGGTACATGAAATTATTCTTACCCTTCTCCTTTTTCTTCCGGTGTTCATCGTATCCTCGAAAAATATCTGTCTGGAGCCCCCTGTGCAAGGCCTGTTAAGGCAGATGCCTGGGAATTGTAAAATATAGACCGAAAACGCCATGAGAAATCTATACTAATATTATAAAGAGGAAAGATTTGTTTGCTTGTTTGACTTGTTGACTGAATATAGCATTTTTTTTTTTTAATAGGAATCTACGTTATCAGGAAGTAGCATAGGTTATACAACATCACCGTACTAGCCACGAGAGCGGGGCAGCAACCAAAGACGCGAGTGAAACCGCACAAGACAGAGTAGTAAATAAAAGTAGAGATTAATCTAGAATCTATAAGAATGAGATCAGATTGTCGTTCCATGTTAAATACTAGTATTTAGCTGAATCTGGTAAGACTGTAAGCCGAGTAGGGAAGAGATTTGGCAGATGACGATGATCTACTATAGTGAAAGCGGCAGGCGTAGTATGTTCTAAGAGTGATCGTTATCATACATGCATTGACAAACTATAGTTAGTGCAATTACTTAGTACAGCTTTCAAATATTTGGTGTTCATAGTTTATTTTAACAGCGCATCTTAGCAATATGTAGGCACACACAACTAATCATTAATATCTGTATAGCTTTTTCCAAATTAACGGCACGGTTAGCGCAGTGGCTGAGCGATCCACTGCTGCGCTGTGTCGCGGGTTCGATCCCCGCACGGAACAAATATTTGTATGACCTACAGGTAGTTGTTTCGGGTCTGGTTTTCTGTGTATGTGAGTTTAAGTGTTTGTAAAAGCACCCACGATACAGGAGAAATTCCTAGTGTGGGGCAACGTTTTATAAAAATAAAAAACATACTGGCAAGAGACAATATTAAGAAAACTGTAGTTTATAACCTAAAACTTATATTTTTTTCAGCTAACAATGCCGATCGGTAACGTCAGCAAAGACAGCGGGCCCCGGCGGGAGTCTTTCAGGCCTCCCTGGGTGAAGGAGAAGGACGTCGAGGCACCGCCATCTTGGATGCAGAAAAAGTTGAAGCCGGTGGACAGTACTACGAAGACTGTGTCCGTGGATGCTGAACCAGCTGCTGTGGTGGTGCCTGCTAAGACCTTGAAGCGTGAGTTGCATGATAATTTATTTCGTTTATTTATTTTTACATAATTTTTAGGAAAAATAAATAAAATTAAAAAAAAAACTTGAGAGGTGTAACCCGGATGAAACGAAGTTATTATTTATTATGTACAAAAAACCTGTAAACACTCAACAAAAACAATCGTCGCGACACCACACTGTTCAATGCAAAATAGAAAGACGAAACAAAAATAACCGGCTTGCTTTCTCTGAGAGAGAGTGAGAGAGAGAGAGACAGAGAAACACGCGCAGGCCGCACGGCTTACAACTATGGCAAAAAGTGTCGTTAAAACTTTTGATCTTTAGCAAAAAGTGTTGGTCTTAATATTTTCCGTCTAGCCCCCTTTCGCCACGCGCGATAATGAGCTTCGTTCCAATAAAGCATTGAAAAATACAAAAATCTCTGAAAAACAAATGCAAGGCGGACATACGCACCGAGGGTTCCGAACAAATTAGAGACATAAACGGCCATACTGTTGACTGCGTAGACTTGGAGATATAATTTTTCCACAACTCCAATTGACCACAGACTTGAGTACGTAGTTTTAATTTCAACTCGATACCTTCACGCGTTCCCGAGATAAATGGTTTTGACAGACAGACTGACGGACAAAAATAACCTTTTTAGAATACGAGCCGTGTCCAAGACTACCGTTTCCTGTATCAAGCCCTTGATCCAGCTGCTTAACGAGAGCCTCCTTGGGTATTGGTCGAAGCTCGAGGATTTAAGCCATAGGCTGTATCATTATATCAATATCGACTATCGGCACAGATCGCTGAATCGAGAATGAAGTCGGCACGGTTGGTGCAGTGGCTGAGCAATCGGCTGCTGCACTGCGTGTCGCAGGTTCGATCCCCGCATGGAACAAATATTTGTATGACATACAGGTAGTTGTTTCGGGTCTGGTTGTTTGTCTATGTGAATTTAAATGTTTGTACCCACGACGTTTTTTTTTTAGTTAAATAAAGAATCCATATCCAACATGTAGATAACCTCGCGAACCAAAACAATATACTGGATTCGCTTAGTATAATATTAGTCAAAGCATCAGGACCTGAATTCGATTCTCGAGTCTGTCTTTTTAGGTTTTCCAACAAAAAATTCTAAAGTCTTGATTTGTGCCTGGTTGTTGGTTCGCCCTAATCGAATCGAACCCAGGATTTCATGCTCAGCAGTTACACTTGCGATCACTTGTCCAACGAGACAGTCACATAATCTTCATACCTCATCATTGGTTAATGTGACGTTAATTTTCAGTTCACGCCAAGTCTAACTGCAAAACGACCGAAACGCACTAAAAGCCAATTTGAAATGTGACACAAACATTAATATTAATGCTACTACACAAGCCCTATATCATTTATTTCATGCAATTTTGAACTTTATTATTTCGTTGTTTCAATAGCGACTCGATAAAATAATAGCAGTCTCTCGGGCCGACCTTTAGGTTAAGCCGCGTTTGCCTAGGTTGGTCTGTGGATGGGTGACCACCCGTTATGTACCGTGTTTCCTCCGTGCCTCGGAAATCACGTTAAGCTGTTGATCCCGGCTGTCATTTGTAGTTATTTGAAAGTCGTTGCAGATAGTCAGTGTTATTAAAAGTAGTCTTACCAAGGGGTGTCGTATTACCCAGTAGGTACTTAATGGGTTGTGGACGTCAAACACGCAGTCCCAACATGTAAAATACTGGTATTTAGCTGCATCTCGTTAGGCTGAAAGTCGAAAAAAGAAAAAAAAACATTTATTAGTCGCAAATTACGACGAGCAACAAAATAATAAAAAAATAAAATTAAATATTCAACATGCAATGTATCACAAACATTTACAAATACATATATGGGACAAAATAAAAGTAGCTTGCACGACCCCAATAAAGTTGGGAAAAGTCTTTTTTTGCGGATGGGAAATCATCGCATAACTTCCACCGCTCTGAGCGGAGCGTCAGATTTTTACTGACTAAAACCCACCCATGTTCCTTCTTTTGCCCTTTATATCCTGGGGCCGCGGTATCTTTTTCGAACAACCTTCAACTCCGGCAGTGGGAAAAGGCTAAGCAGATGATGATAACAAACGAGTTAACGCATTCATCATCATCATCATCAGGCTATATTAGTCCACTGCTGGACATAGCCCTCCCTTAATGAGCGCCATAGCGCCCTGTCTTCAGCTTGCCGCATCCAGCATCTGCCTGCAGTCTTTCTTAGATCGTCATCCCACCTGGTCGGAGGGCGTCCTACACTACGCTTGCCGAGTCGCGGTCTCCACTCTAGTTAACGCATTACCAGAGCAAAAATATTAAATCTACTATGGAAGAGTACAAGGTAGGATGGCACACGGCCACTATCGTTCCGGTCCAGTCTTCTCTTTGCTGTCCTCCCCCACCGACGCCCTAAGCCGAGGCTCATACCCCACCTAGTGCCCTTTTAGCGTGTAGTCATTAATTTGTTTGCCCTGGCTGGAAACTTTACCCACAAGACACCCACAGGCTTGTCCGGTTAAGCAGATGATAACCTCATAGTTTGACCAGCGAGATGTTTGTCAACACAAAAATCACAAGGCGACCCACGACCAACACATACACGCGTATGCGTAGTTAATAAACAAATGGACATCGCAGCTGATTAAACCATCTCCGAAAGAGATAAGGAAAGAAAAAGTTTTTATTTGACTCACAAAGGGCAAAAAGAGCCAATAAACAAAAAAAAAGATTAAAAGAGACACACGAAATAAATTACGCTTTTACGCTTTAAAAACGTCACTTCCTCCATTATAACTCACCCAGTTACACACGTACCTAATTCAGTCTGCATTAGACCTTACTATAACCTCCAAACAACGTAGACATTATAAATACTCCAGTTCCTTCCATAGATGACGTTTCAGAGTGAAAAATATACAACAACATACGTTGAAAACTACGTAAATGATCTCATCCCACGCAGTGATGAAGATATTATCAGTAATAATAGCATCCTCTTGTACATCCCGTGACTCTGTCATATTTTTCTTAAAAGCTTGTTTCTTGATTTATTACGTGCTAGAAGGATGTGGAATAGATTTTATGAGAAGTCAGTACTACTTCGTATGTCGGTCTTTATTAGTAGATACTTACATAATTATATAAAAGAGAAAATCGCTGACTCACTCGTTACGAAATCTAATCTCAGAAACTACAAGTGTTAGAAGTCTCAAATTTTGCAGAGGGAGTCCTTTTAGCTCGTAAGTGCTCCCTTAGACGGAAAGTTTACAAAATTCAATCCCTAAGAGGGTGAAACTGGATGATATAGTTTATATGGGAGAACGCGATTCTTTAGCCGGAATGACTTGCAATTTGCATAGGCATGCTTTCACGAAATTAATAGAATATATAACATCACGTTACGATGCTGAAGAGCTGCGCAGCGGGTAAAACCGGTGGGCAAAGCTCGTGTTTACATAGAAAATTCGTCGTCATTTATCTGAAAGACATCCGCTGCTGGACATCGGTCTTGCTCAACATTGGCAAAGCTGTCACCGTCAACGATCCGTACTAAGATCAAAGGGTTAATCACCAATCACTCTGAAATTACTGTACCTAGATGACTATCAAATCGCGTCTCCAGATATTATAGCAACTGCTGAGAAGTGAAGGGAAAACTAATTTAGAAATGTGGACAGTCATTCTTGTAGATGACGTTAGTTTTTAGAGGTACTCACAAATCTTATTTCTAAATACACTTCGATAGTATGGTTTCCAAAACATCCCAATTTCCTACTTTCATTACTTATTACAGTTGAGTCATCATCTTTAATTCACAAATGTATTTAAAACATAAACAAAAATGTCATAACCGCGGTGGGAGGGAAAACATATTACAAAACACACATAGACATACACATATACATTTTTATCAAAAGCTTTTTACCAGCGGAACGGTGTCCTACGTCGTGGTGATGCGTAGGCAACGTTCCAAACAGATTGGACGCGAAGTTTGGACACGCTACACTTGCTACTCGCAGTAGAACAAATTTGAAATAAGAACTTGTTCAGACACAGCTATTGCAAGAATCGACTGGCATTACATGACGTCGTTTTGACGTGGAGATAGATCTGACAGCTGTCACCCACGTCGAAACGGCAGAGCACACATTACAGTTTTGTCGAATATATAACTTTGGCTAGCAAAACCTACGGTCAATGTACTGCAGATCCGGGGTTGCGGGTTGTTGGAAAGAGAAAACACGGCCCCGGAACATAGAAGGCAAAAGAAGGAAGATGTTTGGGTTTCAGTCAATAAAAGTCTGACTCTATCCCCTGCTCTTCTAAGAGCGGGGGAAGTTATTTAATGATTTCCCATCTGCAAAATAAAAGTGTACTGCAGATAATCACTGTCTTAACGTACAGACTTTAGTGTGCACTTAGCGTTATATCCATGTCCTCCACCCTATTAATGCAACTGAGTGTATCCTAGGATTTCAGCTGACTACTAGATAATCATCATCTCAAAAACGTCACTCGACTCGATACGCCTCGTCCGATTCAGCTGAAATGAATTTCGTTTTTTGAAGTCACCTAGTAATAGACTGAATGCTGATTTACCTAGCTGAACGTCTTAAGTGAACTGCCCGGGCCATTGGGAGGTCTATATCTTTGCCTGTGTCAATGGACCAGTTCACATTTTTCGTCGAAGTAGTCGAACATTCCGTGCCGTCCGTCTGAACATATCTTTAGCTTTGCACTCAAATGTAAAGAGACGTACAGCCGTCACAACCTACTAATCGTACTCATGGTCGAGACACTGAATGTTCGACTTCTTGACCAGACAAACAAATACACGGGGACTCGAATGTCAGCTGTTTTTCTGACTACTAGGGCAAGACAAGTGAGATACGCTTTCAAAGCGTCTGGTATCTCTATGGCAGACGCTTTTATGCTCTTTGACGCTACTGCACTCAGAATGGGACTTTTGGCGCATGAATTACATCGTCAGCAGGAAATGTATAGACAATGCAAGATGGCGGCCGTGGAAATGTGTTGAATGCAATATGGCGGCGTTAGTTACAAGTATGGCCATTTACCGCTTAATAACCATGAGGCACTATAACCCTACAGCATCTTTTAACAGGACTGACATTATAAGTTTCGGTACCCTGTGTCAGTTCAATACACTTATGTGTGTGTGTTTTTAAACGGAGCATGAGCTCCCTATTTCCTCAATATCCGCCCCTGAGATTCATTTCTATCGTTGTCATCGTCCCTCCCTCGTAGTCCTTCTAGGTATTAAAGACAAGTATTCCTCAATCGAATGAATTTGTAAGAAGTTCAAAAAGAATGGAGAAGACGGGCCTATATATTTTTTAGGGATGGGAAATCATCAAATAGCCTTATCAAGGCGGAGCGGAGTGGAGTCAGACTTTTACTGACTAAAACTCATTATGTACCTTCTTTTGCCCTTTGTGTTCCGGGGCCGCGGTATCTCTTTCGAACAATCCGCAACCCCGGCAGGCAGTGGCCTATAATAAACTATTATTCTCACTGTTTAGGTTAATCCGAGCTATATTTACTCGCACGAATCCTTCATTTGACTTACAAACATGAGGAACATCATACTCATACATAGCATTTTTCTCGCATTTTCCAGAATCTTACGTAAAATCTATGTAAACAAATTATAATATATTTTACAAATAACAATATTTTCATGTCAGACAACATGAAAAACGATGAAAATCTCTTCCGCCTTTTTTTCTGTTAATCTGTATTTGGCGCCTTATGTCGCGTCATATCCCCTGTGTGTGTGCGTGAGGTAGCGTCTGCAAATAGAAAAATATAAGTTAGAAGATTTTGTTTCTTTTTCATTATTTGAGCAGCTGATTCTGTTTATTTTACTACACTCAAATTGTAAAAGGTAGAATAATGGAACAGCTGATTTTGTTCCAAAGTTCTGACATGTTTTCACTTTTTAAACTTTGAACATGTTCATTTCACTTTGTTTTTTTAAGCGGTCATCTTTATAATCATGCATATAAAGATGCTACGAAAACCAACTGTTTTTATGAAAACCCTGGCACATCAGGGTTGCCAGGGTTTTCATGGCAGCGGTTAGTAACTTGTCAAACGTATATAGGATACTTGCTGCGCCCCGCGGTTTAACTCGCGTGGTGATAGAATATACAATATATCTTTATAAATATATGGCTATGCATTATTCTGATATATAAGCTATATAATTATGAAGTTTCATTAAAATCCATTCAATATTTTTTGCATGAAAGATCAACAAACATATTATTATATACATCCTCACAAAATTTCGCCTTTATAATATTAGTGGGAAAAATAATATACAGTATATTGTACATACGAAATACGATATGTGTAATAATATATAGTGTGACAATCTTCTAATATATAAAATTCTCGTGTCACAATGTTCGTTCCCATACTCTTCCAAAACGGCTGGACCGATTGGTATGAAATTTTGTGTGCTTATCGAGTAGGTCTGAGAATCGGCCAACATCTATTTTTCATACCCTTAACTGGTACGGGTGGTCTGAACAGCGGGTGAAACCGCTGGGCACAGCTAGTAATTTTATAAACGCGAATGTTTGTGAGGATGTATGGGTGTTTGTTACTCTTGCACATCAAAATGGCTGAACGGATCTTGCTGAAATTAGGCACAGAGGTAGATTCTGGTCTGGAATAACACATAGGAAACTTTTTTTCGATATCACGCGGGCGTAGCCGCGGGCGCCAGCTAGTAACATATAGAGATACAATACTTAATTACATCATCTGCATGTTTGTGCAAAAATAAGTCATCGCGTTCGACCCAAAAATCCAATAAGGAGTGCGCCAATGTGTATAATTACGAATAAAACAATCCACATATCCTGAAATAAAAGCTTACGGATAATGTTATTTACTACACTGGCACTTCCCGACATGAAGCTCCAATGAACATCGTCACACCAAAAAGGTCCAATCTTCCTAATAAATTTTACACTGACCGAATCTCCTACAACGTTTTGTACTGACGCTACCGCAAGAAAGCAATATTTTACAGTGCATAATATTTGTGACTGTTTATTTGTGGGCAGGCTACATATGTGTAAGTATATGATGACGTCAGCCACCTGACCGAAACTTTGGCAGGAGACACGGCTTCTGAATAATTGACTCTCCGAAACCGTTCAGAAGTTTGTTAGTCTGGAGTTCGGAACCGAATGACGTGATCGTTCGATGAGAACCACGCGCCTCACAACAGTATAATTCCGAATTTCGGCCGAATATTACTAGCGTATGACGAGTGAATACTGTGTTTGAAAAGTGATCTCTCCAGTTCCTCCAGTTTCTTTAGTGTCCAGTCCAGTAACAATGGTAAATCAAAACCTGCATTTAGTTTCCTTTAAGCTAATTTTTCACATGTTTACATGACCGTGCAATAAAGTTTGTGCCATTGAAAATAAAAAAGATTCAGTATTGGACAGAGCTATAAAATCGGGTATTACGTTTTAATGTTCCAAATATTTCCTGCCAAGCTTCGACTATTTAAACGTGACTAGACAACGTCATATAAACAATCGGTTTTCTTTGAAAATAGAGCTTTTGTGTGATCTGCTTATTATTAATACAAATAGAATACTATCTAAACATTTGTAAAATGTATTTTGTTGATGACGAGGCTAAAAAGCTTTTCAAATCTTAAGAGGAAAGCATTGACATTTTTTCTAAAAAATAAAGTAAATGTATTTAAAAAAAACAAAACGATTAATCACAAAAGTTTAAATAAAAATGGAATAGAAAAAGCTGGTGCGGTCGTTTGTCGTGACGTGTTCGTCGACGATGTTTAGGGGATATTTCGAGCGCACGCGCCGCCATCCGAGGTATTTTTAGAGAAGAGAGACTTTTTACAAAATAAACGGCGATGTTGGGGCTAGCGGCTGATTTATAAGAACACCACGATTATTGTTATAACCGTTATTTACTTATATGAATGTGCTAATTTTCAAATGACGCGACGGAAAATGCGACGATACAGAAGAATAAAAAGCTGTTGAAAAAGTTTGCATTTAAGCTAGGTTTACCTTAAAAACCTTGGCAGCAAATGTTGGCCCCAATGTTGAAAACTCTAACAATGATTTATCTGCTTGATAGTAGGTACACGTTAGCACCGATTAGCAACATTTGAAACCAAGTTGGCGCCAGCACTATTTAATATTGGCGGTCAACAATAAACAACGAAGCAGGTGAACCATGCTGGATTTAAGAGCATTTAGTTAAATTTTATGCCTACGATAAATTTTCCGTATAAGCTTGGCCATCTAATAGGGGAATTTGACATGTAATCGCGCTAAAATAGCGAAGGCCGCCATCTTGGCAAACGCCGTGTTTATTTACGTCCGCGAATGCCATCAAACTGCAGCGCGTCGGGGCCGCAACACGTGCTACAATCAATTTCAGCGTTCTTACTTCATGTTTTACTTTTTCAGCGTATAATTTTGTTTTCTAATTATTACTTCTTATCGGGTGTGTTTATGTATATATCTACATTACACCCTGGATATTATGAAAGTCTTACAGAATACTCTAGAATACCTTACAGTTGTCAAGATATTTAGGTAGTTAAGTTTAGTTAGTTAATAAAGAAATGTAATAATACCCATTTGTGGGGTAATTCTAAAATTTGTATAAATGATAATATAATAGCAGAAAAACTTATTATGGGATGTAATGTTAACATATCTTTTATTAAAATTTCAGCCGCACTAAAGAAGCAGGCAACCATCAAAGATAAAACAGAAAATGGAGTGTCAGCGCCTGTAGAAGAGAAACTAGTGAAACCTTCAGCAGCAAAACAGGCTGACCAAGCCACAAAGCCAGCAGAAGAAAAGCCAAGGTTCACCAAATCAGCTTTAAAAAGTGCTCTGAAATCTGAAGATAAAGGCAATGACAAAGTAGACAAGCCTATTTTAAGGAGCGTCAGAACTATCGACGACAAAGCCAAAGAGAAGTCAGTGACTATAGTAGACAAGAGACCAGAGAAAAATGGTCCAACTAAAGCAAATAGCACGGTAAATGACAAACCAGAAACTAGGAATACAGTTTCAAGTAAAGATACAAAGCCCGTGACGAAAGTACTTAACGATAAACTTACGGCTAAGACTCCAGCCTTAAAACCGGTACCTAAGACTCCTGAAAAGGTAATACTGAAGCCTGTTGAAGAGGTTGAAATAAAACCAATTGAAAAGCTTGTAACTAAACCTACGCTGACGAAAGCGGAGCCAAAACCTTTAGGCGGTCCAAAAGCTGAACCAAAGCCTTTAGCTCCTGCTAAAACTGAACCAAAACCTTCAGCTCCTTCAAAAGCTGAACCAAAGCCTTCAGCTGCTGCTAAACCTGAACCAAAGCCTTCAGCTGCTGCAAAACCTGAATCAAAGCCTTCAGCTGCTGCAAAACCTGAATCAAAGCCTTCAGCTGCTGCTAAAGCTGAAACAAAGCTTTCAACAAAAGTTGAAAGCAAACCCACTGCAACTGAGAAACCAATAGAAAAATCAGAAAGCACAGAAATGGCTACAAAACCACCCCCTTCAAAGGTAAGCACTGAACAGAATCGAATGATGTAACTAACTTTTCTAGATTAACTTTCTTTTATGTTGAATTAATCGCATTTCCTGTAGAAAAATTTATAACTCTTAACATGGTATCATTTCCAGCTCCCACCGCGCAAACCACCGATTCAAAAGCAACCGTCAAAGGATGACGTGCCTGTAAAGAAATGGCGGGACCCTCTGCATGAGCGTGTCAAGGAGAACATTGATAAGACTCTGAACGAAGTGCCTAAAGGTCACACGCTGACTAAAAATGAGAGCTTGAGAAGTGAGTATTTTAGCACTACTACCTACGTATTTAATAACCCCAATATTGAAGTCGGTAGGACTGTAGGACGTTCGTTGGTATCGGCCAAACATTCCCATAAATATTTATTTTCTGATAGAGACAAAAAGTGAATCAATGAAGAGAGATAAAGAAAAATGTAGATTTTAAAATATTTTATAGTATTTACAACTTTTCAATTAAAGCTTTGCAAAAATTGAATTGATTTTTAACCAGTAACTTTAGGAACAATGAAACACGTTCCACTGATAACTATCAATAGATCTTAAGATAAATATCAATGTTGTACTCTTAATTAGGCTAGCAAACAACCTTATCGGTCAAGTAAAGCTAAGTGATTCAAATTCCGAACGTCCATCCAATTTAAATCTTGCCTCAGTGACGTTGAAATAACTATTAGAGACTTCCTCCATTCTATTACCGTCTTTATCAAAAATAGAGTCATAATAAGTGACTAGCTCATGAGTCAATTAAATCAAGAATAGAATAGACAAAGAGATTTCTATTTGCTTGGTTGTGACATCAACATTGACACAGTGGCACTTTCTATCATATTTATAGAGAGTTGGATTGAATTCGATCGCAAGCGCGGTGACATCGATCTATATCGATTTTGGCACTGCGTATTGTCTGGTAGTAATGAGATTATTGTTTTCAGATAACAATTTAATAGTCTTAGGATTATATTGTTTTTTTTTTCAAAAACAATGGCTACTGTGACCTGTATAAATTTGATTGTTATTGGTGTTGTCCTTTCATTTGTGACTTTTTTTTTCTTTTTTCTGACAGAAATCGATTTTGGTGTTGAAACCACATTTAATTCTTTGTTTGTGTAAAAAATTATTCATTTCTAAAATTGAATTCACTACAGTATGTCAAAAGTACGCACGGAGCAAATAAAGCTTTTAACAAAAGGCTTGCGGTTCTTCGTTCCCTATGTATCCAATAAAATGATCGGTCTATTCATTCATTATAATATCCAGGCACCTATTCAGAAAACATAATCTTCCTAAACCCCTGTTACCTGGCTATGGCAATTATACAAAGAAGGGTAACGATTTTAGCTGTACTACTGTAGGTATGTTTGTATCATTTTTTTTTTCGTATCCTTTATATTGCTATTTAATCCATACGGTAGTGAATACCTATGTTATAAAAGCCCCTAGCGTCCAAAATGGGTCCAAATAACTTTCTAAGCTAGGTCCTACCCAATATTATTATAGTTTTCCGAGCTTTCATAAGCTCTACTGCTTCAAATTTCTGTATTAGTGTCATTCCCACTATCTTCATCATAGATAGCGTTCTACTTTCCTTTAATTTGTACCAACTACAAGTGTATCTTCGTCTACTTCTATTTAATTACTACGACTTTAATGATCTCACCTCAATGTCCCCTTTTATTAATGTCCACATTAATATGTCCCTTTCCAGTGTTTCTTCCAACAATATCATTACCTTTTGATCTCTTGTGCGCCAGACTAGTTTGTGGTCTAAATGCGACCAAAAATAGTACAGCTCAGTTCCGCATGCGTCGCGTGCGCAGATCAGGTGTAAATGCACCCATACCTCAGTTAACATGCACACTTACCACGGCGCAAGTCTATTCCGAACTATCCTGACTTATTGTGAACTGTTTTAAGGAAAATTGTGATATTTGTGAAGAGATTTAGCAGTGTGAATTTTAATTAAGTGATTAGTGGTTTTAATTGATAAAATGGCTGAGTCAGAAGACAATCCACAAGGTACAGGGTGCACTCAAATTTGATTCCTATTTAGATTATGAATGACGCGCAGTCTATGCCCATTACGCATAAACTTCTAGATAAATTTGATGACTGCTACATTTTAAGTTTAGTCACTGTGATGAATATCTTATTATCAAGAAACTGATTAATTGCTACAAAAAACAATTGAGGTCGCCAAGATTGTGTCTTTTTTGTTTACGATCTATCAAAACAATTGTTTAATCTTTTATTCAAAATCTGTAATTTTTAAGAACTATGTAGATACATAGCTCAGAAATTTCTGGAAATAATAATTGTAATTTCATATTTAAATGACTATGGATGATTCAAGACCTGTATAATGTTGGGAATAGAATACTTACTTTGATTGAATTATAATACAAGTACAATAATTATAGTTTTTTAGATACTTTGGAGTCAGGTAAGTTTTTCCAAGTTCACACCAATTTAGACGATGGTAGCGGTAGGAATTACTAGCAACTATTGCGTATTGCTAGACCGATTGGTATGAGTAAATGAAATCTGTCTAGTATACGCTAAGTTAGCAAAACAATAATTGATTAACAATTAAGTACTAATAACTTAACAGACAATTCTGGGGAATTAGTTGCATTACTTCGTCCTAGCTAAACTGCTACGAAATGTTTACCATTTTCTTATGTATTTTACGATAAAAGTGCTAATTAATTTGCAGCCTAGTATGTATTAGATTACATTTTTTAACGGTAGAACTATGACTTACGAATCTCTACTAATCCCAGGTTTGCTGAAGCCCACACCACCGCCGATGCCTCCACCCCTACCACCAAAAATGCCCCCTCCCCCGGAGTTCATGAAGACGCCGGTGGACCCCGCGAAGCTGAAGAGGCTGGAACAGCTCCGCAGCAGGCCCAGGAGGAGACCCGACTGGACAGACATGATGAAAGAGGTAGAAGAGGGAAAGAAGCTGAAACATGTTGTTTGTAATGACAGGTACGTGATGTTTTGGTGGCCGTAGATATGGCATATGGATTTTTGACACTGGGATTTGCACATTATAGATTGACTAAGTCAATTTTCTGGTTTTGTTTTTCTAAAACCCCTTCTGCCTTGGTAAAAGCCAAGAATTGTATTTGGAGGATGTAATTACTGAATTTGCTGATGAGACAGAACTTAGACTTACTAGAAATTGTTATAGCCACAATATTTGATTAGAGATTCCTAAATGCTGCGCTATTTGACGTACGTTTATAAGCTGGCAGTGTTGCTTTTGATTAGCCAACCTTTTATTTCTTACTAGCTTTTGCCCGTGGCTTCGCTCGCGTTAAATTTGGGGTTACACAGTTCCCCTTTCCTGATTTGCAGGTACCTGGCCTACCTGTTTGGCCTAGTTTTGCCCTTGCACCTTATTTATTGTAATAGCAATGCTAAGTTTTCCCCTTTCTTCCCTCTTTCTCCCTCATTTCTCACTTTTTTTAGCCTATGTCCGTCTCCAGGGTCCCGACCCGAGCCATTAAGATGTGAAGACGTAACAAACAAACTCACTTTCGCTTTCATAATATTAGTAAGGATGATTTAAGTGAGGCAGTAACTGATCAAGAAGTCTTTGTAGTAATACATTGAAAATATGGAATTTCAGATCAAGTCCAATCATAACAACATCAGCGGTAGTAAAGAACAAGGGACAATTTATCTTTGAGTCAGAAAAGCCAAACTCCCACAACAATTTACTTAAAGAGATCAACAAGGGAATCAAACTGAAGAAGACGAAAACGAATGACAGGAGTAAACCAAACTTGGAAGGTTTGAGGAAGTTCAGGAGACAGATGACGATTGAGGAGCAGGTGCAGAAGAGCATGTCACAGGCAAACCTGGCCGCATCGCCTTCGGGAGTCGGCTTGGCAGCAGCAGAGGCGAGTAGTTCACATGTATGTATCTGAACACTTTTACTACTTATTTTAGTATAGAAACAGTTAGCCAAAGAGTAACATGAAACCGTCATACGAACAGAAGCCTTTATTTAATACTTACACAGAAATATTGGGATACACATTTTATTTTTACATTCACACAGGCACACATTTAAGGAAGGCTTTTTACTCTCTCAATAAATGAGGAATACCTTAAATAGCAACTATTTAAATTCGTAATACATGATTTCCCAATAAAAGGATCCCGTTTTCCCAATCGACTGACAAATTAAAACAATCTTCAAAAAAATATTTATATGATCTTTTGTTAAATGAATTTGCTGAAATGTTTCAGATACCTGGTGTGATGCCACCGGAAGAAGAAGAAATTGACGAAATGGACGACATTGACAAGGTCAGAGATGATCTGCAATCAACTAAGCAGTTACTGGCCATTGAACTAAGGTAAATTTATACGATACTACTAGATATGCAGAGAAACAAGTGTCAAGCTATCTATAATACTAACCGAGATTATAAAGAATCATTTGAAATAATCACAATGCATATGTTACGCCATCATTATCTAGTGGCAAGACAACAACTTATCCATCCAATATTGACCCATTTTCACTTCGATCATTCTTTAACAATATATAATCCAAGCTTAGAATCAATTTAAGAGATTCATTTATAAAAAGTTAGTTAATAAGACTTATCAGCTCAGATAAGTCGCTTTCAGATATTACGACTTTGAATATGTAGATTAGATTTGCATGGTCTTAATCAGATATATAATTATACCTAAACTGGACCAATACCCAGCAATTGTAGTATGAAGTTGATTGCTAATTATTTCATAATTTTTTCCTTAATAAATTAGCAATACCTATCAAATGTCAAAAACTTATCTTTAAAATCATTAGTTATATTTTTAACCGACGAAAAAAAGGAGGTTCTCAATTCGACATGTATATTTGTTTTTTTTTTATTTATGACCACGCATAACTTGTTACTGAGACGTCCGATTTGAAAAATTCTTTTTTTAATAGGTAAATTCCGGTACGGCCCGTATTTATATTACATATTTTTTATAGAAAAGAACATGAAAACTTAGGTTAATGTTTTTGGTCATCTCTGACATAAAAAATAACATTTGCATATTTGATCAATAACTAATATTCCTACTTTAACAATCCGCAGAAATAAAGAAGCCCAAGAGAGAGAAAACAAACGACTTTTGACTAGGATAGCGAACCTTGAAGCTGAGCTAGCAAGAGAGAGGGCTTTCATCAAGCAAGAACAGCATAAGACTGTCATATCCGTTACCGATGCTTACGACGAAAGACTAGTGAACAGTCTGAAATCGGAGGTAGAAAAAACTAAGCAAAACGCCGACCATTTGGAGAAACAGTACTTAGATGCTGCTGAAGATAGGGATACAGCCCTCACAGAGCTGGAAGAAGTAAAGAGAAGGAACGCAGAATTGGAGAAGAAATTAGAGCAGGCTATGTCGGTAAGTAACGATCATTACTAACAAGTTTCCAGTTAAAAAATCTATGAAACTGGTTACTGTAACCTGCTGATTTGTGAGCATGAGCAATTATTACTAAGCTGCAATTAATCAAAAAAATGCTGACACTATAACAAAAAAAAAACTTTGCTTGATAACTGCTTAACTAACGCTTTCCAGGACGAAGAAGAGTCTCAGGAACCTTTGTCATTTTACCAAAAACGTCAACTTGATTTCGCTAAGGAATGCAGGTTGCTGAATATTGAAGTGAACTCGCCTGAAGCTGACAAGTTGAGAAAACAAAAGATTGACGAAAACATTAATCTCGCTAGAGCTAAAGAAGCTAAAACTAACGATGCTGAAACTAATGACGCTTCTAATACTAACGCTTCCGCTGATGAGGTATGGCTTTGTACAATGAACACAGAACATACGTACTATTTAATGATCTCGTGTTAATCACGCTCTATACGGATCTCAAATCCATTAAAAGTGTACTACTAGAAGACCTGCTACTTTTCATTAAAATCGGATTTAAAATTTACCATACGTGATCATAGTTCTAAGTGCACTTTTTTTGTTTCCCTTTTACCGTCTCAATATTTTTATCGTATAATCCAACTTTATATCATAGTTCCTTCCTTTAGTTCTTCATTCCTTCCATTCAGGGACATCTTGACTATCCGTTTGCTTGATTTAGCATTGCAATCATAAAACAAATTCTTTACGTCTAATCACGTGCATTATTTCATACATATGACTCATACAAACATTGTAACACTAAATTACAGGGCATCATGCCAACGAGCATGGGTTCGCGACGCTCGAGTCACGCCATCAAGCAACTCTCCGTTACCAAAGACGATAGCTTCGAAGAGGAAGAGGAATCTGATGATGAAGAGGTAAGGAGTCCACTCATTAATTTGAAGAGGTGATACATGGTGTTTTTTTTGCATTGCTTCTACAGACACACTCACAATACCGTTTGTATTACTAGACTGTATAACTGCTGCTAAGATTCCTAAACTTATAGGTAAAAAACTAATTGGTATTTTATTTTTATATAAATTTGCGTACCTACCATATTCCATTGGTACTAATATTGGCAATCAGTAAAAAGAATGTTTCACAAGCATAGCATAGACCAACTGACAATACGGAATAAAATTTCCAATACAGTTTTAAATATTTATAGCAAATCTCTTCCCATTCTTCCAGGAGGAGAGTGAAGAGAAGAAGCAGAAGCGAATGGAAAAGGAAGTTCGAAACATGAGGAACAAGATCCGATACCTAAAGGAGAAGCAAGACCAAATGAAACGAGAGCGTATGGGCTTCAAGATGTCGCTGAAGAACCAACAGGCTGCACTCAAGTACGTTACATAGGTTTACTATGAAAATATAAGATTGTGTGAAAGGTCGTAATTATTGACGCTGGTCGCCTAACAGCGTTAATACATACCATATCGGCATTTCTTGGCATGTCATACAATATGACATCATAGCTGTAGAAAACATTTTTTCTGACTTAAACCATAGGTATTTCTCCAGCTAAAAGTCTCATGCGTTATAAGACATAGCTATTGCTTGAAACGGGTCTCAAATTATCCAAACATAATAATATTTTGCACGATCGGAACACCAAAAACGAATTAGTTGCTTTTGAAACCATCTTTACTAGGGAAGGTCGTTTACTTTATTCATGACTATCAAAGCGGTCACAACCTTAAGAAGCCTTTTTCTATTTTTTTTAATGTGAAATCATCAATTAACTTCTCCCGCTCTGGGCGGAGCGGAAAGAAGTTTTAAGACTTTTACTGACCATCCATGTTCCTTGTTTTGTCCTTTGTATTTGGGGGTCATTTAGTTGTCACAGTTCATTTATAATATATTTAGTTTTTAAGTTGAAATTTCTGCTTTTACTCTGGACGCTCTTACTGTGCGCATCTTTCTACATCGTTATCATATTATGTAAGGATAATCTCAACATTAATTTTGCAACTATGATCTTGTAAAATAGTATTATATACATAGGTATATCAACGCTTTGGAATGGGTAACTACAGTACTTTCACAAGTTATTTTGCCTTGTGACCGGGACTGTAGCTTCAAAATTTTGTTTCTTGACATTCAAAAGTGCCTGTATTGGTCTAATTGAGATAAATACTTTGATTTTGAATTTGGGGCCAACCAACAACACCTGTTACAAACATTTTTCGAGAAGTCCGTCGGTCACTGCTGGTACTTGAAGATAAATACTTTATCCGCGTGTTTATTAGCTCAATCACGATTTTCTGCTAATCATCAATCACTTTTTTAATATGTGCGATGACATCAACGATAGATAGGTAGTTATTTACCTACTGTTAATTAATTGACTGTTTTGATTTTTACACGACTGCCCCAAAAAAGCAGTGTTATGTTTTTAGGGTTCATGTATGTTTGTATTTATGTGAGTTTCTTTATTCCATCATAACTTCTAAACGCCTGAACCGATTTACATGTATGGGGTATCGTTAGAATCCTTGCATCGTCCCGAGTAACATAGGCTATTGAAAAAGAATAGAAATCCAATGTGGCGGGTATGATCAATAATTGAACACCCACATTTTTTTTTTATTATTTATTCTGTTAATGCATGTGATTATCGTCTAGGATTTGACAAGTGGATTCCAAAAACATAAATATGTTACATTGTTAATCAAAACTGTCGATAAAAAAAATCGTGTGTATCCCATAGTGGATTCATTGAAAACAAACAAGGTGCGCCATCTAGTGGCAATTAGAAGAACTAGTGACAAGTAGATTTATAAAATATAATCCATTTCTATCCCAAAAAATCATAATAATGTGTGCCAAACTTAAACTTAATTGGCTTAGTAGCTTGGTTCGAACTTCGAAGCAGATATAGGCAGTTAAATACAGATAACATTTAAAACACGACATCCTTTAAAAGTTCTATTTTTCTTACTTAATGCTTACAAACTAAATTGTGTTTTATGATATATTTTTATATAAAACTTATCACTAAAAGGTTTAAAATAAAAATAAATAATTAAAAAAACACAAAAGAAAAAAACAAGATGTTAGTTTCAACAAAAAATTTCATAGCAGTCGGGGGACTTTTTATGCAAGAAAGTATTCTACAGATTGGTCCCCCGACTGCGATGAAATTTTTTGTTGAAACTAACATCTTGTTTTTTCTTTTTAGTTTATTTTTTTGACACGGCAGTCGTGTTTTTTTTTTCATTCTTTGATTGAATCAAATAATTAATTGTTAGTAAACCTAGTAGTTTAGTTCTCTTGGCGACTTTTATATCATCTATCGAATATTCTCCAGAATTTTGGAGACGAAGAGTTATCTCTTCGTATTATTATTTCACATTTTTCCATGGGGGCCGGTCGGCAGAACCTAACCTACAGAATGCAACTTGATAACATTCTGACAAACTTCTTTTGTTTCGCCAACGTTTCATTAAAAATCGATATCTTTGATTCACTGGCCATTAATTGAATGTTATCTAAAATTATCAATTACAGGGAAGAAAAGCGAAAATACAAAGAGCTAAAACGCGAGGTCGACAAGATGGCGGCCATGATGAAGGAATGCGGATCAGATGATGAAGACGATGAGGATGAAGAAGAATCGGAAGAGGAGAAGAAGTCAGAGTCAGAGGAAGAAGAATCTGAGACTGAAACAGAACAGGACACGGAGAGTGAAACGGAGAGCGAAAGTGAACCTGAGGTGAGTTTAAAAAACAATACATAGTTGTAGGTTAGACTGGTTTGTCTGCCATGGTGGTGCAGTTAACTGGAGGTAGTTATTATCCTGTCTGACTACTACTACAAAGAAAAGAGTAGTCTTATTATTCAAAGAGGAAATAAAAAAATAACAGCTTAGCCACTTATATTTGGAACAGAACGCAAAATAATTCTCATTAAATTATATTATTATCTACTAGCTTTTGCCCGCGGCTACGCTCGCGTTAAATTCGGGGTAACAAAGTTGCCCTTTCCTGATTTACAGATCTGTAGTTTTTGCCCTTGGGACTTAGGTATTTATTGCAATAGCAATGCTAAGTTTTCCCTTTTCTTAAATAGCCTATGTCCGTCTCCAGGGTCCCAACTATCTCTGTATTATCAATTCATCAAAATCTGGTTAGCCATTTAGGCGTGAAGACGTAACAAACAAACAAACTCACTTTCGCTTTTATGATATTAGTAAGGATAAGGATAAATGCGCAAAAGATTGCAATTCAGACAAAATCATTTATTTTTTATACTTATCCGACGTCGTTTTTTTGTTCGAATTCAAAGTTGTAGTTTAGACACGGTTAGCTAAAGTGCTTAAGATTATACTCCCGATCGATATTACAGGTGAAAAAAAAGTTTTTTTGGCGGCATAACCTATTCTGCCAATTCTGCCATAAGCTCTTTCACAGGCGCGGCCCCAGAACTGATCCTTTTGAAACGCATGTCATTTCTTGATGAGATGAGGACTCTGTCCGTAAAGTATTAGTTACTACTCCAAAAACAGGCAACCTTAATATTTCAAACACTCGTCTGGGAGTGTTTGAAATAATGCCAATTACACCCTTGGATGAAATGTAAAATGTCTTAAAAAAAGTGTTCATAACAAACAAATTACTTGCTTTTCAGGATGCTCCTCTAACCAAAAAGAACGAAAACCTCACAACAAGGATGAAGCGACACGAAACCAGGGTTCACGCGCTGAAGAAGGGCAACGCACTCCTCATGGCGAACGTAGACCGTTTGAAGGACGATGTATTGAAGCAGAGAGAAGAATCCCAGACATTAAAGAAAGAACTCGACTCTCTAATCGACGATCTTGAATGATTTGATATCCAAACACTTAAAGCTGTACAAGGATCTTGTGGTGCACGGTCAAAATCAGAATTAATTCGGCCATCTTGGCCAAAGAACTTATACTATCTGGAATGAGTACAAACAGAATCTGTCTTTGAACTTTATCTCTAATGCATAGACTTTATGTTACCGTGAAAACGAGATAACTTCAAGGGCACAGTGCATTCTTAAAGCTTTGTCGCTTGTTGGGAACGCTCTTGCGTTTAGTATAAAAGTTCCTTAATCATGGCTTTTTCACAAAACGTTTACCCGCCTCTTGTCTATGACATTCTTACGCCAAAGACCCTTGTAGCACTGTAACATGCTACTTTTCTAACAATAGGTATTAATAATGAGGCAATGAATCTTCGAAGTTATTTATGATCACAATTTGTTTAATTCACAATTTGTTTAATTTGATAAGATTGCCAGATTCAATCGACTTCGTCCAGTACCTAGGTACGATAAGTAATCAATGACGGTACTTATCTGATTTTGTTATTTTTGAATCTCATACCTTGATCTTGAAAGATAAGTTAATGATTTGATTTAAATACAGGAAATCTGGCTACAGGGCCTATTTAAATAGGTACTATTCACAACTACTTAGATAGTTCAATGAATCTTTCATAATTATTATTTATGTAGATAGACGAAGTTAAAATATCTATGTCATATTGATGATTCCTTATCATTATTTATAATTTTATTAAGGCTTTTTAATCTTTTAATATAATCTGCTGATAATTCTTCGGTCGGTTTTTTTTTAAATATCATAAAGTTAACATTTGCTCCTAAAAATGTCTTCCTTTATTTAATTGATATTTTTATTTATAATTAATTTAAATTGTAATTTACCACCATGACTACGAAAATAATACTGTTCATTTTATTTTTTTCACTCATTTTTGCTATCATGTGATTTGTACATAATATTTTTAAGTTAATTAATATTTATAAAGTATACTATTGTATTACCAAAGGACACAATAAACTTTTACACATAAATAAAACCTTTCGATTTATATATAAAATGTTACGGACCTGGTAGGCAACCTTGAGTGTGGGAAAGAGAAAGTGTTATACAGGATGCCATCCCTTTTCCACACTAGACTGACTTTTTTTAAATTATTTTTAATGACCTCCGCAGGTCACCTAATGAAGTTGTTAGATGCTCCACGTATTGTGGAGCTGCTGCTTTTATACATCTTTTTTTAAATATAAATAGATTCACGTCATGATTACCCAATTTATTAGGTACTTATTTATTTTTAGTTCAGCTAATCTTGCATGAATGAATATTTTGATTGTCTTATACAATTACAGAAGAAATAAAAAAATAAACATGACGATTTTTTAACTTAAACGTAACCTGCACACTACTTTTTTCTGCCTTTATTTATTATGTAAAATTTTAGCATAAAAAAAGTATTGAACTTCATTCATACTGTTTTGTGTGTCCAAAACGATAGTTGGGTTTTGGGATGTGATGGACAAATTTAATAACAAAGATGCGCTATCTGTTTTGTAGTAATACTTTTCGACGAATTTGAGCGGGAGCTGGAGAAGATGGAATAACCAGTAATGTTAACATGGTACCCCCCGCACAAATTATTTTCTGCTCTGCACACTAAGGTTCGAGGCCGTACAAGCACAACCCGAAGATTCAGATCTGTGGCTCTTGCGGGTACGACGACGCTTGTTGCAGTGTTTGCAGACATGCACACGATTTTACTTTGGTCACAGAAGACCCGTCAGTTTTCATACCCGATTCATTTGAATCAATGGTAACATAGCTGAATGCCAGGACGAATCCCCCCGATGATGCGGGACATTCATTGTCAGCAAAAAATAAAACTATTAACACTTTCCCGAATAATGTAAACAATAACTAAATTGTAATAAAAAAAATATATGAAACTTCAATGAGATGATGGTATGTTAATTAAATTTCGGAAATATCCAACATTATTTCCGAAATTAAATTAACTGGAAGTTTGTTGCGATTTAATTAAACCAATAACTATTTTGTAATAATATCAATAGCTATTTTGCAAAAACCGGAAATAACGCCAAATTACCGAACAAAAATCTAGGTTATATAACCGTTATTCGATCGTTAACTTTCCCACTGGCAACATCGAAAACCACTGACAGTCAACACCAACACCATCACCAGTTGTCAAACTTATCAAATTTTCAAAAACAAAACGGTTGTAGGCGCGAAGTGTACAATTTGTGCTGTTATTGTTTGAAATTTCGTAAAATTATAATTAAACACCTGCTTTCATACAAATAAAAGTTTAAAGGAATTTAGTTGTCAAAATGCCCCCGACAGACGCCGAAGTGCCGCAGCCAGTGACCGCGGTGAAACCAAATCCTCGGAACAATCCAACGATGTTCAAAATATTTCAAAACGTACAATATAATGTGGTTCAGCACAAGAAATATGTGAAGGAAATGAGTAAATTGCATAAAAAGGTAAGTCTGCTCTTTATTCAACTAAACCATAAAATATTGGGCAGTTTTGCCGCTGAAAAAGTTATTAAACATTATGTTGAACGAGTTATTTTGCTTACTCCTTCAAAGAAATTGGGTGATTATTAGTAATACTTTTGCATCATTTGTTGGATTGTAACAGTGCCATGCCCCTTTTTATAATAACTGATTATTTTGTCATACAAGTTGAAAGTAGGTTTATGAATAGTTGAACTTGGTTTTACAGGGTCTTATAAGTTTTTGGCAACAACAAAAAACTAACTCCAGACCAAATAAAAAATGACAATAATTTAATTTCATCTTAATCTTGACTATGACTATTATTTTTTCTCCAAAATTGATTTTCATTCTCAGCTTGATGAAGACAGCTTTCGTGAAAGCTTCAAGAATGCCCTACAATACCTGTTCACGTTTGGCGACACCAGTGCCAATGTGGACCGTGTCGTACAGTTTGTGGCGACATTCTGCACCTTTCTTGATGACGAAGGAGAGTTCTTGCTGTTCATATTTGAAATTATCTTTGATGTAAGTATTTTGTAAATGTTAGTTAAATAAGCTATTAATGTAGTAATTATAATTATTGTCAAATCATATCACAAGCATTTATTTCAAGTAAGCCAGTTACAGGCCCACCTACAGGTTGATACAATGACAACAATAAAATGTAGCTACAGTCCCAGTCACAAGGCATAATTTCTGTGAAAGTAATGTAATGGTTTAGTTACTTTCACAGTAATTATGCCTTGTGGGGGGGTTTATCTACTATATAAAAATAAGTCGGGTTTTCCTTCCTGACGCTAATTCCAGAACGCACAAACCGATTTCCACGGTTTTGCATTCGTTGGAAAGGTCTCGGGCAGGTTTATAGCAAAGAAAAGGTAGGGTAGGTAGGGTGGGTAGGTAGGGTAGGTAGAAAGGTAGAAAATTGCATAGCAACGCATGCCGGGGCACAGCTAGTTCATAATAAAAGAAGCATAGAACATATTAGACCATATTTTATACTATAACTTTACAAATACATGTCACATAATTGCATTGCTATTATTATGTAGATCTATTGTTTTATTCTCTATTTAAACTACCAGAGTATTCAAACATTATAAACTAGCCTGCACCACCAGCCTTGGTTAATGCCATAAAACATTTACAGTACTGTAGCTGCCCATTCTAAAATGCAGATCTTTATGAAGAAGAATTGGCAATAATCTCCATGGACACTCTTTTAAATATTTTATTATACCGTGTCTTTAAAATTATTCTTGTCTATATGCCTCCAATATATGTCTATGGTGTGTCTGAGTTCCAGGTGCACTTAAGAGATATTAGCAAAGCAGCAGGCAGTAATTCTATATGATTATTATCATTATCAAAATATTATGATTCTGCTAAGGAAGCCATTTTAGGCCAGTAGAATAGATGTTATATTGCCATACTTATTTATTTATTTAATATAAGGCTTCTCAACAATAAGTATGCTATAACATTATAATTTGTACATTGATGGCTTATGTCTAAATGCCTCATTACTTAAAGAGAAGCACAGCATGCACTACATTATGCACATATAATTAATTTATTATAACAAGTAAATGGATTATGGAAAAAAATAACTATACTATATTTTTTTAAAAACAACTGTTAAAAGCTAACTGCTTTGACGGGCCTGTTGGTCTAGTGGTTAGTGGCCCTGACTGCTGAGCCGGAGGTCGTGGGTTCGATTCCCACCCAGGACAAACTTTGTGTGATGAGCATGATTGTTTGTTCTGTGTCTGGGTGTGATTTATCTAAAATATGTATGTATTTATAAATTATATAAGTATGTATATCAGTTGTCTGGTTACCATAACACAAGCTCTGCTTAGCTTGGGATCAGATAGCCGTGTGTGAGTTGTCCCAAGATATTTATTTTATTTATAACTTATAAATGTCTCAAAACACCATGTTAATGCTGGGTATGTTTTTTTGGATTAAAACAACTAAAATAAATGTATTATGTACATACTTGGTATTTCATAATGTCCTTTTTGAGCTAGTTGAGGATGGATTGCTTGAACACTACTGTGGAGTACCTTCACATTCAATAATATTGAACTGACAGAAAACTGCTGACTTGTCATACACCACAAAGTGGGTTTTTCCTGACCTGATGTCAGAAATTGTATGCTGCTCAGTGTCCTCTGAATAAGTACTAGTTTTTTTTTTTGCTTTCTTCTAACTGCTATCAGCCCGTGAGCTTTAATCAGTTTTGGTAATTCTTCTCTTGGCAGTTCCAGATTGTTCACATCCAATAATGTATCATCTCATTATAGTTAATCAATTTTTTTTTTAGATTTACGCAATTCATACCCTTTGAGTCTATAGGTAGACTCTGAGGATTTTAAAAGTGTCACAGCCATTTAATTTCTGTGCGTGTCTCTCTTTATACTTCTTATAGGATTTTTCTACAACCTGTTTGATACTGGGTATTTGTAGGTACTCATGTACTTCACTATTTTTTTATAAACGCACCACTTAAAGCTTTGAGTGCTGCAGAGGGGCTTGCCAGAGCCTCCGCCTGCCGGGGTTGCGGGTTGTTCGAAAGAGATACCGCGGCCCCGGAACGTAAAGGGCAATAGAAGGAACATGGGTGGGTTTTAGTCAGTGCAAGTCTGACATGCCCCCCCGCTCCACCCAGAGCGGGGGAAGTCATAGGATGATTTCCCACCCGAAAAAAAAAAAAAAAAAAAAAAAAAAAAAACTTTGAGTGCTTTATTTTGGAAATGTTGTATGTTTTCAATGTTTGAATGCTTGCTGATCCCCACAGCTCTATCCCACATGTCCATATAGGTTTAAGAATGCATTTATAGATTAGAATTTTGATTTCCAAGCTAAGTGATGACTGTCTGCCTATAAGCCATTGAAATGGTCTTAGTTTTATGTTTGCTTGATCCCTTTTGGTCTCTATATGTTTACACCAGGTAAGTCTTCTGTCAATGTGTTATAAGTATTACTTAACATAAAGACCTTATTTTCAGTGCCAATGTGTATCGGGTCAGTCCGTGAGGTATCGAGCCAGTCAGCTGCTGGCGGCTGTGCTGTCTGCTCTTGGAGATGACGCCTCTTTGGATGATGATCTTTGCGACAAGTTACTGGCATCACAGGTAAGGTTTTTATCCCCACACTAAGAAATTACCCTGTACTAGCTACACCGAGTGGTTGGCACAGACTATTTGTATGCCAAATTTCATGCAAAGCATAGTTTTTGCTGGAAAGAGTAACAAACATCCATCCAACCATCTTCACTTTTCGTATTTATAAAATACATAGAACTAGGTGCGTGAGGTAACACTAGGCGTGTAAATCCAGGATATAAGCTAGCTACACACCTAATTTCAGCCATATCGGTCCAGACACTTAAGCATACAAACTTTCACCTTAATAATATTAGTGTGATTGTTAAAACATATAAACTTACATACACACACAGTTAGACCCAGAACAACTACCTGTATATACCTGGCTATACAACCATTTGTTCCATTCGGGAATTATTCGTGCATCGCAGTAGTGAACTGTTCAGACACTACAACAACTGTGCCGATTATAGTTTCAGTTTCTGCTAGCACTTCAAGTATTGCTGGTAGAAAGCCCCTTTTTCTCCATTGCGGTAAGCTGACACTCCAGAACACACAACTGTAATGATCCTTTCATACTGCTTTTGCTTGCACATAAATAATAATGAAAATCTCATTCTTTTTCAGTCATTATACAAGTACAAGTTATTAATGTTATAACTTGAAAAAAAAACACTTAGTTTTGTACAGTGTACAACTAAACTAAGTGTAACATCACTATAAAATACTGCGACAATATAAAAAAGTACCGCAGCGCCATTTATGGCACAGCTGAAGAACTAATACATCGCGCAAGCAGTCCAGCATCGGGCAGTGGGGTCGACCACTGCCCGATGCTGGACTGCTTGCACACGACATCCGTCTGATCGGAGTATCCTCTCTTTTCAATTGGGGATGTATAAGCTTTTCATCCTGTTTTTTATTTTAAACTTTGCCCCACACTAGGAATTTCTCCTGTATCGTGGGTGTGTTTACAAACATTTAACTCTCATACAAAAACAGCCAAACCCGGAACAACTATCTGTAGGCCATAGGATTGAACCCGCGACACGCAGCGCAGCAGTCGATCGCTCAGCCACTGCGCCAACCGTGTCGTCAAACCCCTAAATAAGTACCTATGTGTTAAAGTTATGTGGTGGGTTGTTTTACACCCTGTTTTACTAACATTTCTTTTTCATAACAGATGCAGAGACTACAAGACACGCGCGGGGCGGTACGTTGCCGCGCCGCACTCGCCCTCCAACGACTGCAGAACCCGATGGAACCAGATGACGAAGTGACGAGAGCTTACCGTTTTCATATGAGTTGCGACCCTAGCTCTTCCGTAAGGAGGTAATACAGAGCACTTTACATAGTAGGGATTTATGGAACTTTGATACTGCTTTTTTACGTTTTTGCGGAAGGGAAATCCTTACTAATATTATAAAAGCGAAAGTGAGTTTGTTTGTTTGTCACGTCTTCACACCCAAATGGGTAAACCGATTTTGATGAATTTTGGTACAGAGATAGTTGAGACCCTGAGACGGAAATAGGATATTTAAAAAAAATGAGAAATGAGGGAGAAAGAGGGAAGAAAAGGGAAAACTTAGCATTGCTATTACAATAAATAAGGCGCAAGGGCAAAAACTACAGGTAGCAGGTACCTTCAAATCACGGTTACCACGAATTTAACGCGAGCGAAGCTGCAGGCAAAAGCTAGTCATCAAATTATTTCCCTCGCTATAGGCGAGGCGGGGGGAGTGTCAAACTTTGACTGACTTAAACCCACCCATGTTCCTTCTTTTGATCTTTATGTCCCGGGGCCGCGGTATCTCTTTTGAACAATCCGCAACCCTGGGCTTTTGTACTGCTTGCTTTAAGTTATAAAAGAATATTATTTGTATGGTGTACAGTTAGTAAAAGAGTTCAGTAAAGCTCATCAGAAATAGTTGATTTTTTTCTAAGAACATAGTGGACATCTTGAAATCTAATTTAATGAACTGTTTGCTTTTTATCAATTAAAGAAGAATTATCACGTTGAAGAAGAAAAAAATACGGATGAATGACGGTGGGTGGCAAAAAATCGATGAATTAAACAAAAGTCACCTTCCTACTTCTTCACATGACTTCCGGAAGTAAACTCATTTTACGTCCATTTTTTGTTTTTTTGGAAGTCAGTTTTTTCTAAAAAGTTTTTATTTCAGCCTTTTCGTTGTGGTAGGATTCTATCACACCCAAAGTCTTATCGTGTATTTATTTTCTATTGACACTAAGAGAAATACAAGAAAAGAAAAATACATTTATATCTACGGAGAAGTAGCGTAACAAACAACGAAAGAAAAACTTACTTACCTAATTTTTCTACCTACCTACTTCAAACCCACATCAAATATAATTGATTTCATACAAATTGATCCTTATTTACAGGGCTGTAGTGATGTCAATTGCTAAATACAGTCGCAACGTGCCCTTCGTACTAGAGCGACTATGTGACGTTGACGAGGCAGTCCGTCGAGCCGCCTTCCTGTACATCGCCGCCATCAATGTCACCCAGCTGAGGGTCAGGCAGAGAGTGCTAACACTCAAGGTAAATTGACCCTTATGTGTTGGAACATAGTGGTCACAGTAGATTTACTAAACTAAATGTTTAATGTTTGCTGCCGTGATGTTAATGTTTCATTTTATACTTCAAACATAATTCTTCCATCACCAGGTTGGTCTAACAGAGCGCAGTGCCCGCGTCCGGCGCGTAGTCGAAGAGATCCTGATCCCCGGCTGGCTCAGCACGTTCCAGGGCAATATCGTGGATTTACTGAAGGCCATACGCTTGGACAACGCCCACGACGCCAAGGACTCGCAGTACGTCGCCGGAAAACTGCTGGAGTCGCTGTTCAAGTGAGTTTGTTTGTTAATATGGAACCGAGGGGGAATGGGAAGCGGATACCACCTGCGAAGCAATGGGTAGCTCACCGTCCGTCTGTCTATTGACGACAGGCCGTGTCGACCACGCGTTAGTGTTACAAAGAGCGCGCCTCAAAGAGATGTCAACAAAGCAGAGGGGCCGGCTGGGGGAAAGGTTGTATCTTAAAGTAAATATAAATCGTGACCGTAAAACTTGTGTGCCTATTCATAGAATCGAACTTGAAAGTTGTAGTGATTATTTATTTCAATTAGGAATTATAATAATTTTATTGTAAAACCCTTTTTGGTAAGGTCGTGATTTATATTTTACACAAACTAACTCTGACTTGCAAATTGAAAAAAAAAAAACAGAATAATTGCCCTTTTATTACTGATAGACCAAATAACTTCCCCCGCTCTGGGTGGAGCGGGGGGGGGGGGGTGTCAGACTTTTACTGACTAGAACCCACCCATGTTCCTTCTTTTACTCTTTATATACCGGGGCCGCGGTATCTCTTTCGAACAACCCACAACTCCGGAGAATAATTGCCCTGGCGCAATCAAAAGAGATGGCCGTTTATGTCGCAATTTTGTACGGAAACTTCGGTGCGCGACTTTCAATAGACCGGTTCTTTTACCATATTCTTCATAATTCAAATATTTTCATTCATTTCTCTTCCAGACGCCTTCCAATATCCGAATTGCTAGAATGGCTACCCACTGACAAGACACTTCGCTTGATACCCGCCGAGAAGTTGAACAAGGAGACCGCGTGGTACTGGCGCCATCTAACGGAACATCTGCAGAAGATCGACGATGATGAGACGCTAGAGACCATTCTACCCGACCTGGTTGTGCTTACCGGTTATATTAGGGCGTGAGTACAACTTTTTTGTAACGCACTAGGTGTCTTGCGCGGTTTAACCTGCATCTTCAGTTAATGCCCCGTTCCCGTGGGTAGTTGCGTAATGTTGTATAACCTATGTTACTTTCTGATAAAATCGGTCTAGTAGGTTTGGAGCCTATTTAATACAAACAAATCTTTCCCCTTTATAATCTAACTAGCTTTTGCCCGCGGCTTCGCTCGCGTTAAATTCGGTAGCGCCTTATTGATTTGTAATAGCAACGCTAAGTTTTCCCGTTTCTTCCCTCTTTCTCCCTCACATCCCACTTTTTTCAAAAAAATATTAGCCTATGTCCGTCTCCTGGTTCCCAACTATCTCTGTACCAAAATTCATCAAAATCGGTTTAGCCATTAAAGCGTGAAGAGGTAACAAACAAACTCACTTTCGCTTTTATAATATTAGTAAGGATATATAAAATTCTCGTGTCACAATGTTTGTTCCCATACTCCTCCGAAACAGCTCGACCGATTCTTATGATTTTTTTACGCATATTGAGTAAGTCTGAGAATCGGCTACTATTTATCTTTCAAACTCCTCCCCAGAAAAGGAGCTGAGTAGCGGGTGAAACCGCTGGGCACAGCTAGTATTATATATAAGTATAGTATGCCTAAATATAAAAGGACGAGAAATAAAATGATCACGCCTAATTCTATAGCATGTTGCTTTTTTTAAAATATAATTTTCAGCATCGTCGAGTCTCCCTGCCCTTCGGAGACTGAAGAGCCAGTCGGCTTCAGCACCCGTCAGTACGTGCTGCACGAGCTGGGCACCATGCTGCGCGTGTACGACGCCACGGAGCCCGCCGGCAGGGCGGCGCTGCAAGCGCTTGTCACTGATGTGCTCACTGGTAACCAAAGTCTCCTACATTGAGAGCAGGCAGAGAAGAAAATAAAAGCACATATAAGTTTTAATATTAATACAGTTAATATTATTGAATAGTTACTTTATGTGGCAAAAGTCCAATTACAAATTTCCACTTATAGTTAACAAATAGCTAGACTTTAGACAGTAGTAGGCTCACAGTTGCACTTAGACATAATAATAGACAATATCTCATATAATATATTTCTTCTTCCCCATTCAATTCTTCTTCATAGAGATCTACGCTTTGGATTCGGCAGGTAACTGCAGTACTTTCACAGTTATTATGTCTTGTATCGACAGTTCAAAAGTGCCTGTAACTTATTTGAAATAAATGCTTATATGTAGTTTCATTTGTTTTAGGCAAAATAGGCTCAAAAATAACTAAAATATGGTTTTAATGTTCCAGGTGACTATGGGCCCCTAAACTCGGACGTGATCCGCGCCTTCGTGTCGGCTCTGGAACTAGTTGTACCTGAAGTGTCGGGTCGCATGGAGGTGATCTACGGAGTGCTGCAGTCGCTGCGGGACCCGCCCGAGCCGGAGCAGGCGCCGCCGCCGCCGCCGCCGCAACTTGACTGCACTGAGGCTAAGTTACAGGTTAAAAACGCATGAAACATCAAAAAAAGTCAATCAACAAATACAACCAAAAAATAAAGAATTGAGTGAGTGAGTTAAATATAACTAATAAAATAAGCCAGTTCAAGAGCTCTGGTTCATGGACGGTTTCCGTTTAAATGAAAAGGCGAGAGTTATTATGACCGGCCGGGCGTCCAACATTTCTCTTGCCAGTTCAATGACGTCACTGCGCCTTGCTAGGGGTTCTGTCCAAATGCATTTGAGTTCCATAAAACCGATTCCCAATATGTTAAAAATGGGCTGCGGGTTATATGAATGAAAAGGAACATGAGTTTTGTCAGTACATGTCTGACACTTTCCGCTCCACGCAGAACGAAATGACTCCTCATATGAAGATTTCCATCCAAAAAATAAATATATATAATGAAAAAAGCACATTTTAATAAAAAAAAAAGTTATTATTTCACAGAGGGCTCGACTACGTGTATCCCTGAACGTCGCCATTGAAGCGCAAGAGGAAGCTGTTAGAGATCAGAACTACGCTCTAGCGGCAGAATGCAAGGCCAAGGTAAGTCAGTACAATGAAAGAAAGAAAGAAAACCGTTTATTACACTATTGTATTGTATAACGGACTGATGTCTACAACTCCACATCTGAGGCGCGTAAGTTTTATTTTATACACTATTTATTAATTAATATTACACTATGCAATAAACATGTCAAAACAATAGAAAAAATAAAAAACAAGAGCGATAAATAACCGTTCCCTGGCACTCGGTGTAAAACATAAATATTGTTACTAACACACTGGACCACATTGTAGTCTGAAAATAAATAATAATAATAGGCATGCAAATAATATTCAAATCTAAAATTAATATTATAAATATAGGCACATAAAAATGTATGGAAAGCTGGTAAGGTAAATTGGTCCTGTAGTCAGTGGGCCAAAAGTCTGAAACCCAGTCTTACCGAATTGGATTCAGACTTTCGGTTCACCGGCTATCAAAGATCTACAATTATCAGCCAAAATCAACGGCGAGGCACGCATGAAAGTCTGTATGTAATGCTACCCATTCACAGACAAACCTAAGCTAGTGTGGCGTAGCTTAGAGGCGGTTGAAGATCGTCCCGAGCGATGAATAAGTATCGCCTCTAAAAAAACACCATTAAAAAGAGTTGTGTCTAAGGAGGTAATTTTAACTTTGACCTTGATAATTGTGGCTATATTAATATGAAAGCAGAAAAACTAAAAATACTTAAACAGTTGATACAAGTTTTTTCTAGATAAACCCTTTCTGTAGAATAAATTTTCAGGTCGACAAACTAACACGAAACTCAAAAGTTATTTTACTTGAAATTTTACATGTTTTATTTAGGTGGCGGATATTCAAAAGAAGTTGGATGAGTTGTCTATACAACCGGCAGCACCAGCGCCAGCACCAGCACCAGTTCCGGTATGTTTATTTACTTTTTTTTTTTTAATAAATTTGCGCCTCTAAAGAGGATAGTGACAAAAAGTATGTGCTTCTGTTTATTTTCAAAATAGATTAATGTTGAGAGCATAATAATTATTATAAAACTTAACATTAAAACGGATCTTTCACGTAAGACGACAAAAATCGTTCATGTATCTAGATTTGTTTCCAATGTGAAGGTATGGGAAAATTGCCTTTAATTCCATCAGAAATTTCTTTTCGGTTTTGTGCCTGATTAATGGCAATTACGTTCGCGATAGGGGGCATGGGACCTATGCGGTTAAAGACGCCTATAACCCCGATCTTATCCGCCTACATTCCTTTGGTAGCTGTGCTTTCCGAAAAAAGTAAAACTAACGACACGATACCGCGACACAAAAGCAAGGCAGCTGCATTAAAAAAAAAAAAAACAAAGCATAGACGATAAGTTTTGTTATTTTTCACAAATTAAGGTTTTAATAAAAACTCTTTTGCAGACGATTAAAGAGAAGCTTTCGGACGCAGTGACCCTTACCAAGTGTTTGACGATACTAAATAGTGCCCTAGACACACCACAACTCAAGACTGTGACTCCTATAATGACTATGATATTCAACGAACTAGAGGTATGTATATTTTCATTCTTCTGCCACTCGAACTACAGAACCCCAGAGAACCTAAAATGGCCGTTTAGCAAAAATAATATCAAAATATAATGAACTAGCTTTTGCCTGCGGATTCGCTCGCGTGAAATTTGGGGTAACACAGTTCCCCTTACCTGATTTGCAGGTACCGGCTACCTGTAGTTTTTACACTCGCGCCTTTTTTATTATAATAGCGAAGCTAAGTTTTTTCTTTCCTTCCCTCTTTCTCCCACATTTATCAATTTAAAAAAAATTGCCTATGTCCGTCCGATTATGTCTGTACCAAAATTCATCAAAATCGGTTTAGCCATTTAGGCGTGAAGACGTAACAAACAAACGCACTTTCGCTTTTATAATATTAGTAAGGATTACGTTACAATTCGTAAAATGGTACAATTCATAATATTAACTGAGTCTGTGACCATGTGAAGAATTTGGACGTGATTTTATTATTATTTATAAAAATACTCCAACAAATGATTATTCATGTTATGATTCTGCTAAAGTGGCCATGTCAATACGAGATTTGCATTCAATCTGGCACACCGGTACAAGAGACGAGACAATGTTCTCTCTCACCCCTCTATCTCCCTCTTACACCCCTCTCTCTTTTCCCTCCTTCTCTCCCTCTCTTACCCCTTCCTCTCTCACACACACACACACACCCAGCCGCAATTTTCTAGAACCCAAATTGGGAGGCGGGGAGTGATTTTTCCATTTGAATGACTCATTTAGCAGTCTGGTGAATAGATTTATGTCCAAGTGGCAATACCCTCTTCTCTCATAAATATGACCATAAAATATGACTTAAATACTTGCGTTATATGAGATTAAGTACACATCTGCTATTCCCTTAAGGAGAACAGGCGTTATAGTTTGACCAATAATAATTTTGTTTCAGGTGGACATTTTCCAAAACCCAGAAATAATTGAAGCAGCTCTTGAAACTGTGGCCCTTTACGGGATGTTGGACAAGGAGTTCGCTAAAGAGAACAAAGCTTTCTTCTTTGCTAATGTAAGTATTCAATGCTGCAATAATTGTTAGGTAAATATTTGTGAAACTGTTTATAATTATGTACTTTAAAAAAAAGTACGTTTCCCCACACTAGGAATTTCGCCTGTATCGTGGGTGCGTTTACAAACATTTAAACTCACGTACACAAACAGCCAGACCCGGAACAACTATCTGTAGGTCATACAAATATTTGTTTTGTGCGAAAAAAATTCGGTATGACGCGTTAATTCACCTTGACAGATGCATGTGATTACATTGCCACCTTGTATTGATAAAACGTTAGTTCCAATTAAAACAAGGTGTAACATATAAAACGAAAGATCTTTTGGAAAAAAGAACTTTTGTTTTAGGAGTTCTTAAAATTCGTGACAAGTCAAGTATTATAGTTACTAAAGCGATCAGTTCGTGTACATGTATGATAAAACAAAAATGAAGTTTCCCATTTACGAAAATCATAAAACAAAAGTTTTCTCTAAACTTTTATGTTCTAAGAGACCAACCGATAAGTGTTACATTTATTTCGTCATACCATATCCATGTTACCATTTAGCTTTCCTATTGAATCCTTCCAGCACCTATTTTTTTTTGCACTTGCCTAACATCAGCTTATCTTCGCCAAAAACCGAAACATGGATTTGACTTTATATATAAAATCGTTTACTTCAGAAAAAAAAACAAAAAAAGTGTGTGTGTCAGCTCCGACGCACGACTGGAGTTTACTCCTTATGTACGATTGTCTAAACATACGCAAAAAGAGTTATTATAACTAATCGGCGAAAAATATCACTGACGGACGACAAATTTCATAAAGCGCCATCTAGTAATATTCAACTGTACGACAGGTGCGTACAAAAACGTAACGAGGTCATTCATCAGTACATTTTACACCTCACATTTTTCTCATACCGGGCGCCTTATATATGAAAATCGATTCTTAAGGAGTAAACTCCAATAAAATACTTTATGCCAAGTAAATACAGTTCTTAAATATTCGACAGGATATGAAATTAAATATACTACCTAACTTATAAATAAATTAAAAAATAGCGTCAAAAAATTTGTCCTCAACGCTGTCAGTTGGCAATGTCCCCAAAAGACTGGCCGCGTTGCCACGTTGTATGACAACGCTAAGCCTCTGGCCAAAGTAAAAGCCAGCCCTTGAATCACGAGAAGTGTCAACCAAACGTTTTGAAATTTATGACAGTAAAATAATGAAAATAAAGGAACACTTTTGGTTATTAAAAAAAAAAACTACAATCCATATTTTCATTGGCCTTTCTCTCCCAATTCGTATCGCTCAATCTTAAGTCTCAGAATGTGTCACTTAAATTTAGTCACTGTTACTACCTACTATAGAGACTATTTTAACAAGTATTATTTTTCCTATCCTACAGCTAATCGACACATCAAACGAGAGCACAGTATCGACGGTGCTCCGCTGTATCGTGGACTTGTTGTGCGTGCACGGCGCGCGCCTGTTCGAAGACGAAAGCAACCAGGAGGATACCACGGTCAACACGACCAAGAAGCGAAGTACTTACCATAGCGTTATTGATGATGATGGTAAGGACTTTACAGAATACGTTTAACTTTTTGAACGCCAGTTATATGTGAAAAGCAAGAGAAATGACGGCAACGACACAAACGTGTGACAATAATAGGGAATACTAGCTGGCGCCCGCGGCTCCGCCCGCGTGATATTTGGAAAAAAGTATCTTAAGTGTTATTCCAGACTATAATCTACCTCTGTGCCAAATTTCATCAAGATCTGTTTGCCAGCCGTTTTGACGTGAAAGAGTAAAAAACATCCATACATCCTCACAAACATTCACATTTATAATATTATTAGTAGGATGTATGTTTTTTTTTATTTACTCTAATCAATGACAAAACAGTAGTAACTATTAACAGGTTAGTTTTACGACCGTCAAATAAGACTTTCTTTTACTATAGCAGGCCTATCTATATGGTCCGCCTTTTTATCATGAAATAACTTCCCCCGCTCTGGGCGAAGCGGGGAGGAGTGTCACACTTTTATTGACTAAAATCCACCCATGTTCCTTCTTTTGCCTCGTATATTCCTGGCCGCGGTATCTTTTACGAATAACCCGCAACCCCGGCAAGCAGTGGCCTTGGGAGGCTCCTCATATATGATCCGCCTGTGCAAAAAGGTTGTTGTAGCAAAATTGGTTTGACTTGTTGCAGGAAGCATCTCGGAGTCAGCCATATCAATGTCGCCAGCTCATAGCACGGTCATTGAACTACTTCTGAAGATTATGGATAGCACAGTAAGTATAAATATAAGCATAAATGTTTGATCCCTAGTCACGTATTGACTTATAACTTTTTGAGCCGCAATGGTTTGTGTTGGTATGTTAACGTTTTAAAAATGTATTGAAACAATTGAATCATAAACGGCAAAAATGTACACACAACGGCACATCAACCTACACACAACCATTTTAACCTGATATCTCTACTACGGTGTGCGATCTGTTGTAGAAAGATCAGGTTATAATAGTTTAGAATAGATTGACCTGCCTTCGTGTGCACTTAGAAATTTGTATTTTTTTAATGTTTTATTTGTATGGTTTCGTACCTCAAAAGGAAAAAAAAACGGAATATTTATAGGATCACTTTGTTGCCAGTCTTTCTGTGTCTGTCAAAATCTTTATTTTACGAACGCGTAAAAGTATCGAGTTGAAACAATATACTCGAGTCTGTGGTCCCTTGGAGTTGAAATTAACCTTGCACTTGGAATTGGCCGGTTATTTTCTATGTGGGAATCTTCATCGCCATCGTACGAATTAGTGAGCAAAAGTGCGAAGAAGTGTTCATTGTTTTTTTCTATTAGGAATTACTCAGAAACAGCCCATAGTTTGGAAGTTGGCTGCGACATCTCCGTGTCTCAGTGGTGGATGGCGTTCAGTCGTGCGGATTTATATCTTAACTTACTATAATGTACGGATAACCTGATTGTTATTAGAGGTACTTCTCATTCCAGTAGTATGATCCCATGGCGCTATTACCAAACTCCACTCCGCGGACGAGGCCGCAGGCATACGTTATAACATTTTTGCTTTATTTTCAGTGTGTAGCATACAGACTGATCATAGTGGAAGGTCTGTGCCGACTCCTGCACTTAGGACACCTCGAGTCTCCCGCCATTCTCAGCAGACTACTGCTTCTCTGGTTTAATCCAGCTACAGGTATGTAAGCTAAATTTAACGTTATTCTTCAATAGTAAGCTTGAAAATTGCTTAATATTTATATATTCTTTGCCAATATCGACTTGAAATTGAACTTAAATATTAAAACCATGGAGCTTCAATTACTTTAAACCAGAGGTTCCCAGACTTTTTAGCTGGTTCTGATGGACCCCCGCAGCTACATTTCTACCATATTTCCAAAACTCGGCAAAAAATGTGAAAATTTGATCTAACTTTGGAAATTTGCGTTGGCCGAGTTCCAACCACGAATAGTTTTCGAAATAAAGTGAGAATTGATTGGTTAATTGATTGAGCTGTGAGTAGATGTCAGAAAAATAAGGTTGGCCAGTCAAGAAAGTGATTCCATCCAACTTTACTTTTATATATTACTTTACACATATTATCTGATACATTACATATAACGTATTATCTTTACATTGATAGGCGAAATCAAATCAACATTTTAGTTGTTCACTATTCATTAATTTTCTTAGATCCAACGTAGACCCCCGTCGAGTCTCGTGGACCCCTGGTCCACCTTGACCACTTTGAGAACTACTGGTTTAAACATAAAATGTTTATTGTCCATACAGTTGATGAAGATATGCTGAGGCAAACCATTGGCGTATTTTTTCAAACATTCCCTATAAGCGTGGATGGGGCTCAAGAACAGATTCAGGTACGGTACTAATATTTCTGTGCAGAAAAAAACTATTTAAAGGAATTAATGCTTCTAATGTAATTATAATCTAAGAACAGTATAAACAATAACTTAAAAAGACTATTGATTTTTTTGGGATTGGCTGCAGTTGAATAAACAAGTTTATGGCATAGCCAAAACGGTAAAGTTTTGCCCATTCATAATACCGCACACAGATCTAAGCGGAACAACGCAAAAAAAAGATTTTTTTCAGGAAAGAAAAACAACTTATCACTATTCTTGTATGAGAAGTTATAAACAATAAATTTATTTACGATTATAAATAGCATTACAAGTTTTACAAGTTGCGTATAATAATCATCGACCATTCATTAAAATAACAAAAAAATCACGACTTTTGAGTTGTCTAAGTTTAGTTCTCGGTGTGACGACGACAATACAACATTAAAGTAAATGGCATTAACGACATCTTTTTTATGGATGGGTAATCATCAAATAATTTCCCCCGCTTTGGGTGGAGCGAGAGGGTGTCAGACTGTTAATGACTAAAACCCATCCATGTTATGTTCTTTCTTTTGTCCTTTGTGTTTCGGGGCCGCGGTAACTCTTTCGAACAACCCGCCTTCCCGTTCCACCCTCAACCCCGGGTTAACAACCCCTACATCGGTATTACACTAAACACTTGCCAACTCACCACTTTAAAACCTTTGCCAAATTCGTTCCTAAAATTTTATTTCCAGATGCGAATCAGTGCAAATTATACCTAAGTTTTATGACCAAATAATTCATAAACGGCGTTCTATTTCGTTAACAGTTCTTATGCTATTTAGTATATATGTATTTGATAGTTTAAAACTTCCCACGAACTATTAGGACTAGTATTTTTATTTATTGTTGTATTGCCGTCTCCACTTAGTATACCATATTATTGATTTAAATATAAACATTGCTAGATTTAAAAATAAAAATATTCCATGTTTGCCTAAAGAAAGCAACGTTGCCCACTCTGCGTACGCTCGCCAACGCGCCGTCCAGTTCTCCGCTGTCAGAGATAGATCAAGAGGCAGTCGTCAAGTTCATCGTGTCACTAACAAGGGTTAACCATGAGGTAAGTCAAAGATTTGTTACCTGTCATCAACAGCACATGGATTCCTCCTAAAAGGAATCGGTTAAAGGAGCTACAATAAAAGGAGCAGTATACCGTTCTTGATATTTATTCCGTAGATGACTGATTCAAAAACTTTTTTTTTATGAATGTCATCTCGCAGTTCAACCTGTGGATGCTTTGAATTTAAGGCCTCCAGCCAGGGGCAAAGACTTACAAACTAAGCGACTGCTCGCTAAGGAGATCTGCAGGGTACGAGCCTCGGCTTAGGTCGACGCTGGGGGGGACAGCAAAGGAACAGGATCAGCTACGCGGGCTGGCTGGAGCAAAGAGACGAGGAGGGGGGTTACGTGGACGTCGCGCGACTAGACGCGCGGAAAGACTGCGGTCTGTGTTTGTACTTTTTAACTGTGCTGGTTTCCCTATTACTCTCTTAAAGGATGGTGATCGGGGTGGAGAAACCGACACGTGCTTTTATACTATATTCAACCTAAATACTTCAAATAGGTGTCGCGCAAAGCCACTTCCTAAAGAAAAGATTTAAACGAATATTTTTATCAAGTTTGTAACCGACTTCCGTTTTAATTAAAGACGATATTCATATCATAGGAAGTAGTTACAATTACCGTTAAATATTCAAATAAACTATTAAAATATTAACAAAATAAATCTGCTGCCACCAATCAACAATATTTAGCGACATTTCAATATAAAGCTAACACTTTGGGTATTGAGAACCAATAGGGGATATTACTGCAAAATTCTGGCGCAAGGGCGCAGCACTAGCGTAAGCAGTAAAAAGTTTTTTGCCGAGACGTAAATGGCCGTAGGACGCCATAATATATATAATTAAAGTACAGATAGGTAAGTTATACCAAAATAATTAACACTTTGACATATTTTCACAAAATATCTGGATACGCGATTGCGCACATGACGGTTTGTTTACTGCATGTGCTAGTGGCGCCCTCTGCGCCGAGGTTTGCGTAATATTCCCTATTAACAAAATAACAATAGGCGCAATAACATTCTAATACGAGCCGTTGTGACTGCATGTATTTGAAGTTGAATTGGGGCTCAAATGCTAAACATAGGGAAAAATCGGATCAGCTATGTTGTTATTACTGATTTTCATTTAAAATCAACGACAGTTTTAGATAGAAAGCTTAAAGGATACGAATTTGTAATAATAACTTTTAATATCGTTGCTATATCTTTGTAGCAACTGGCTTATTCATTTTCTTTTTATATAATACAGGGCCGAGTACAGAACCCTGTGGTACGCCAGCTTCTATTTTACGCAGAGTTCATTTAATGTAATTCTGTTTCACTTTTAAAAGTCTGTCTTCAAGTGGTATTCATCAATTGGTTCCTGTTTATGCCACCGAAAATGTTTTATTTTTATGTATTGGTGCTCAGCTCATTCTTTATCTAATTTGAGGCAAATCTAAATATTATTTTTTGTCAGTATAAATATTTACGTATCTATTATTATAAGGAGCTCGTGGCTAAATAAATAGTAGCCGCTCGGGTCGATCTTTAGGTTAAGCCGCGCTTGCCTAGGTTGGTCTGTGGATGGGTGACCACCCGTTACATACCGAGTTTCCTCCGTGCCTCGGAAAGCACGTTAAGCCGTTGGTCCCGGCTGTCATTTGTAGATCTTTGACAGTCGTTACAGGTAGTCAGTGTTCCGAAAGTCTGACAACCAGTCTTACCAAGAGGTATCGTATTACCCAGTATTAACTGGGTTGTGGAGGTCAGATAGGCGGTCGCTCCATGTAAAATACTGATATTCAGCTGCATCCGGTTAGACTGGAAGCCGACCCCAACATAGTTGGGAAAAGGCTAGGCAGATGATGATATTATGATGACCCTACCCAGTATTTTCGATTCGACAGATGGTGTCAAAACATGGCGCGAGGTCACCACTGTTGTTTTTAAAAGGCATTTATATCATAAACGCGGATGTTTCAATCATTCAATCAGTGGTCTAAATGTAGTTGACGTTTTTTCTAACGAAAAAGATCCAATCCACATACAATTATCGGCGCGTATTTATTGTCTATGCTGAATTCTAGATGGGGTTATCTGTGGTTTTTACTTTAATTTAATAATCGTTGTCGGCAGCTAACGGACAGTCAGGGCGGCATGGCCCTGGTGCTGTGCCAGTACATCGTGCGTCGTCCCACTGCGCCGGACGTGGGGCTGGCGTGTCGCGTGCTGGCGCTGCTGGGCAGCCCGCGCGACGCGCAGCTGGCGCACGAGCTGGCGCCCATGCTGAGGGACGTATGTCTCGTAAGTATCTCTAGCTACTTATATCTGATTCTAATCAATAAGAAAAATGATACAACCGAAAATTTGCATGCTAAATTCAGAAGCAAAATATTAAGTAACGTGTATTGTTTTTTAAAATCTGCATGCACCATATTTCAAGTAAATAAATGATTTATTTATTAATTTAAACTTTAGAAAAAAGTAGAGTTTCGTGTTTTTGGGGGATTGCTTCAATTTTTTTTAACTATACTTAGTTACTTTTTTAAGTCAGGCAACACAGGAAAATTCGATTCCATAAAATATACCAGGATACTTTAAAAAAAAAAAATTATGTACCCTAATTTTTTGATGAAATATCACTTTCACTCATTTTAAATGGCCCTTTAAAATGAGTGAAAGTGACTGGCTGTGTTTCGTGTTTTTGACGAAAAACAATGAGGGTATCATAAAATGTAAAATAAACTTGTTATGTCGCACCTTTTTTGCGGATGAGAAATGACCAAATAACTTTCCCCGCTCTGGGGGGAATGTCAGACTTACTGATTAAAACCCACCCATGTTCCTTCCCCTTTGTATACTGGGGCGCGGAATCTCTTTCGAACAACCCGCAACCCAAGGCATGTCGCACCTGGAATTATCTTTTTAATTGGGATTGTTACCAGTGCGGTTGCAAAAAACAGTTGCAGCTCTTTTATCGAAGTAAACTATGATGATTTTACACCTATGACTACGTTTTCAGAAACTGCCAGACAAGCAATCAAGTCGCAACCTGACGCGGTACTTAGGCGCTTTGGAGGCCGCTGAACGAGCTAGTCTCAACAAAATGTCACATACAGGTATAAAAATATTCGCCACTAAGATTTAGTAATGTTAAATACGACACGACGATACGACGACACACACGACGTAACGACGATTTTATTAACTCTAGTTTTGAATGTCTAATTATTGTACTGTGTGTGTGTGTGTGTGTATGCGTGCGTGCGTGTGTGTTTGCGTGCGTGCGTGCATTTCGTTCATCTAATTTTCGCGTAAAGGCATCGAGTTGAAATTAAAACCATATACTCAAGTCTGTGGTCCCGTGGAGTTGTAAAAAAAATCATATCTCTAAGTATTCGCAGTCAAAAGATATGACCGTTTATGTCACAAGATTGTAAAGAAACCTCGGAGCGCGAGTGCGTCTCGTACTTTCCCGGTTTTTTTGTATGGTGTTTTGTTTTAGAGAGTTAAAAAAGGTAATATAAAAATGTATTACTATCCTATTTGTTTGTTCAGGCATAACTGAAGGTGTGACTATGCAAGAAGATTCACTGGCACCACTAGGAAGAACTACGTCGTCTTTACGTAAGTGAACTTATATTAATAAAAAAACAACATAAAAGACTTAAAATAATTTTTATTCCGGAAGTCTGTGACTTTTGTTTGAATCATACATTATTTTTGCCACTAGAAGTAAATTTATTTTCCTTTTTGTTTTTGGAAGTTAGTTTTTTGACCAAAAATGTTTTTTCCCTCCCCTAGAAACTCATTTTACCTCAATTTTTGTTACATACATATTTTTGTCCTCAGCGTCTAAGGCAGGCTCTTGCTTATCACTTATATGTGACAATGGTATTTAAAAGGTTAACGTAAGCAAAATTAGGATATGCGATATTATGGAAACATTCGTTCTAATCTATGTATACTACACTTGACACAAAAGAAGAACTAAACAAGTAATAGAAAAATGAAACTAGATAAAAACATTTAAAAAAAAAAACATTATTTCTCTGTCATCTTTATACTATTCAAATAAATAAATCGAAAGATGTTTAATGGTTTTGTTTTGTTATATATTAAAATTAAACATTCGAGATTAGGTTAAAATACTCGTGAAATATAAAATTTCATAAAAATCGGTCAAGTTATTTCGGGGGAGTATGGCAAACAAAACTGTGACATGATAATACGGTATTACACCTATTTTTAAAAAGTATCTCATTTTGATCCTAGGGTCCTAGTAAACCGCCAAAAAAAACAAAAAAAAAATATTCAATCGATAAGTGCCATAAAACTGCATTTAAATTTTACAATTTCTATTTTCGCGCGTAAAATCACAAAAACGCTTGACGCCATGTTACTCTGTGGTCATGACGTCAGCTGGGCATGTAAACAAATGCGCTGTTATTAGTCTTTCTGTTTAGTTGTATATTTCACTATAATTTAAAAATGAGTTATTACCCTTACCATTGGTGTGCTGTTCCTGAATGTAAAAACACTAGTGTTAAAACACCGGACAAGTTGTGGATTCAAGTGCCAACTGATTTAAATATAAGAAAAACTTGGTTCAAACTTGCGAGAAGGGATCCAACACAATTGTCCGAAAAATCTCGTTTGTACTTTTGTGATTGTACTGTCTCCTTTTACGAAACCGTCTTCCATGGTATTATTACTATTATTTCAATAAAAAATAAAATGTAAAGTTTTTTAATACAAAAATAACAGACGTTGCTCAGTTGACAGTTGTCACTTTTTGTTTATATGACCGTATGACGTAATAATCATGGCGGACACTGTTTCGCTTAGTAAAACAACAGACTAAAAAAGTGAAAACTTTGAAATCAATTTTAAAATTTATTTAGTTATTTTATTAACTAAATCTAACATTTTCCGACTGCTTATTGCATAAGCTATCTGAATTGTATATTTTTAGAATTTCTTTCATATACAGTAAAATACCCTATTTTATACAGATTGCTAGAATTTTCCATTTTCTTTTTCAGCTCAACCAATAGCACGCAGCACACACGTGGTCGTCAATGAAACAGTGGAGGAGGAACCGGAAATAGACGAGACCTCCCCTACTGACGGTATATCCAGGATATCAGAAGGTTAGTAGCTAAACCATCATCATTTTGAAACCCCATGTTTTTACAAGCGGAGGTTTGAAGGCTAATTGACTCCGGTAAAGTTCGTAGTCTTTTCTTTTTTAAGTCACTTTAAATGTCACAGTGGAAGTTTAAGATTCGCCGTAAATATACCGCCAGACGCCAGTGTATCTGATTGGAACATTTGGGCAAACAGGTTTTTTTGTGATTAGTCAGACACAAATTACAACAGCTAATTATGTTAAACTACCTTCGCCACGTGAAAAACACATCCGATAACGCTTTTGATTGGCTTTCCATGAAATCATTTATCGAATGAGTAGTTTCAGAGATTGGCCCTTAAATCTTAAACCTTCAAACTTAACCACATTATATTAGTCCTGACATAAGTTTTGATCAATACTATTTTCGCTGTAGCATGGTGCGGGTGACATTAGATGAAAAGGCATGTATTGCTATGTTGGGTAGTCCATTACAAGTACGATATTCAGGTTAAAGCCTAAATTCAGTGATAATCGTGAATCGCTGGAACGTTCGGGATTAAAGAGGAACGGTTCCTCTAACTAATGTCACCATGATTTTGGAAAAAAAATGTCCATGTTCATACTATTTATTTATTTATTCATGTACACACAAAACACTTAAGATGGAAAAAAAATATATACAGAAAAAAGAGCACAAAGGTACTGCTTATTTCATTTAGAAATCTCTTCCAACAGACCTGCGATAGGACAGATTCTTATGACACGTAGACACCTAATATAACTTACTCAATTCCTAATAACATGTTTAACTTTTCTGTGTAACAGCACAACCTCAAGCAGAAAGCAGTAGAGCAGTGCGCGACTCGTTGGAGACCGACGTGGTTCCGACTGTGGAACCGGCTGATGTTCCATCCGACAGCAGCAGCAGTGGAGTGTCACCCGTCAAGAAAGCTAAAGTTACTAAAGGTATGTGTTCTATAGTTTTTCTAGGGTTCCTTACCTCGAATGGGAAAAAAACAGAACCCTTATAGAATCACTTTGTTGTCCGTCTGTCAAGACTCTTTATCTCGAGAAAGCGTGGAGGTATCGAGTTGAAATTAAAATCATATACGCTTTGAGCTGTGAAAAAATCAATCCTCTTAAGTCTACGCAGTCAATTGTATTGTATTGTATTGTATAACGGGCTGGTGTCCGCAACTCCACGTCTGAGGCGCGTATTTTGCGTATGGGTGGGAATATTATTCGATCCACCCCAGCTCCGCGAAAAACGTCAGCAGCGCCTTGGTGTTGCTGACGATCTCGCGAAGAGTACCTGGGTTACCGAAGTACTTTGCCCTGTATGGGGCAACCTCTGGGCAGTGCAGAAGCACGTGGGCTGCTGTTTCGTCTACCTCCATGCAGGCTCGACACAGTGGGCTGTCTGTGACTCCTAAGACAAAGAGGTGTTTATTAAAAGAGCCATGGCCAGTAATGGCTGCTGTAATTGTGCGCAGCTGTGGTTTTGTCATCCGTAGCGCCTGTTTAGTAAAGCGGCCGTCGATACTAGGAAGAGCTTCCTTGGCCTGCCTGCACTCACCGTGGTCCAGCCACAGTTTGTGGTGTTGTTCTCTGGTGCGTTTCCTTACCAGTGTACGTAGGTACCCAAATGGTAGTGGCACGATAGGTGCGGGTCCCACTGGTACCATGCTCGATCCCCTTCTAGCAAGTTCGTCCGCAGCGTCGTTGCCTCGGGAGTCGCTGTGTCCTTTGATCCATTGGATAGTTAATTTGTTGAGATTACCAACCTTATTTAGGCGCTGGTGACACTCATGTATTAGCCCACAATTGACTGTTTGGCTGTTTAGTGCTTGCAGTACAGCCATGCTGTCCGAAAGTATGCGAATAGAGTGGCCCTCAACCTTCCTTGCCGTGATGGCTGACGCGGCTAGGGAGATGCCCATGCATTCTGCCTGAAACACCGTGTTGTGGAGCCCCAGAGGTGCGGCTATGTGGATGTTGAGGTCCTCTGAGAAGACTCCGGCTCCCGTGCCAGTACCTGTTTTGGATCCGTCTGTGAAGATTCTTACCTCTGCGGGGCATAGCCCTTCGCAACGGTGGTCTTCATGGAGCTGGATTTTGTATTTCTTATCGAATACGAATTGTTTGGGTATCCGATCGTTTATTGCTTTGGCTATTGGAAACTCGTTGTAGAACTCCTCCAGCGCCTTGGTATGCTGTGTATATTTCTTACCCCATAAATGCAGTGTTTTGAGACGTAATGCCGCCGTCGTTGCCTCCTGCTGAATGAACAGGTGGAGCGGTGGGAGTTCTAGCATGGCTTCAAGGGCTGCAGTCGGAGTAGTCCTCATGCAGCCAGTGATCGCCGTGCAGGCAAGCCTCTGCATACGTTGAAGTTTAGCTGAGGCTGTCACCAATTTGGTGCGGGGCCACCATACCACGGCCCCGTACGTGACCATAGGTCGGATTACCGCGCAGTAAAGCCAGAGGATGATTTTGGGAGACAGCCCCCACCTCTTACCTATCATCCCTCTGCACTGCCAAAAGGTGATACAGGCTCTGTTTAGTTTATTGTCTAAGTGACTGCTCCAGTTTAACTTACTATCCAGGATGACGCCTAGGTATTTCACCTCGCTGGCTAATTGGAGTTCAGTATCGAATAGTTTGGGTAGGCGGTAAGGTCCTAGTGTTCGCTTTTGGGTGAACATGACTAGTTCAGTTTTATTGGGGTTTACAGACAGGTCGAAATCCCTGCACCATCCTTCAACGATGCGTAGGGCCTGTTGGGTAAGGTTGCAGATTGTCCCCGTCACCTTCCCTGAAATGAGGATGGTGAGGTCGTCTGCGTACCCGATTGTAAAGAAGTGGTTATCACCAGGTTCCAGAGGAGCGGAGATAGTACCCCTCCTTGAGGACAGCCTCTCGCTATCAAGGCCATCTCCTGTACTTCTGCAAGGCGAACCACTCGTTCACTTAGCATATTATTGATCCAGTCTATCATTACCTGTTCCACTCCGTGTCGAGACAGAGCGTTACGGATGCTGGAAAAGTTAGTTCTGTCGAAGGCTCCTTCGCTGTCTATGAAGGTTCCTAGACAGGTTCCCTTCTGGTGTATAGCTTCTTCTATTCGGCTGACCACTAGGTGGAGAGCTGATTCGGTAGACTTACCCGAGCTGTATGCATGTTGGTTGTCGTGGAGTGGTATTGTTTTTAAAACGCCGTCCCTCAGCTCTCTTTCGCAGATCCTCTCCATGGTTTTTAGAAGGAAGGAAGTCAGACTGATTGGTCGGTGGGCTTTGGCGTTTGTGTAGTCACCCTTACCTGGCTTAGGGATGAATATAACCTTCACTTCCCTCCATCCTTTAGGAACGTATCGGAAGGCTAGGCACGCTCTCATTATGGGCAGCAGTTTACTGGCAACGGATGTGCTACCCCACTGCAGTAGAGCAGGGAAGATGCCGTCTGGGCCTGCCGCCTTGAAAGGATGGAAGCAACGGATCGCCCACTGGATTTTCTCTAGTGTTATCACCTTGTTAGCGTAATGCCAGTCGTTTACTAATGGCGTTTGAGTTGTCTCTGTCCAGTCAATCACCTGTGTAAATGCGCATCCTGGGAAGTGAGTTTCAATGAGGACGCGCATCGCCTCTTCTGGTGATGTGGTGAGTGTATTGTCAGGTTTTCGGAGAACAGTAGGCCCAGGTGTTTTTTGCTGTGCCAGTATTTTCCTTACCCTATTAGCTTGTTGACAAGATTCGATGTTGCCACAGTACTTACGCCACCCTGTGGTGCTCCTGAATCTTATGCATTTTTTGTAGCTGGATTTGGCCGCGTAGTAGGCGTCCCAATCCTTGTCCGCCCAAGTATTTATAGCTCTGTTTAGAGCTTGTCTTACCTTGCTGCGCTTACGCTCCAGTTCCGCACCCCACCATGGTTGTTTCCCTGATGTGTTTGGCGGAACGGTTTCGGGGCAGGTAGTCTGGTAGCTGTCTAGCATTGACTTGGTGAGCTGACTTACCCGCTGTTCAATCTGCGGTGTGCTCTCGTAAGTCACCCAGTCGTCAATTGACGCCAGCTTGTTTTCAAGGGTGCGTGTATATGCAGCACGGTCTGTATTGCGCGGGTTGCGCCGTGGCAGTATAGGTGTTACAGTAGCCTGGATATCGAAGCGGATCCACCTGTGGTCCGAGCAGGAGGCCTCCTTGGAGACCTGCCATCCGGTGATGGTTGCCGCTGCGCCCTCCGAGGCCAGAGTAAGGTCTATAATTGTACGGCTGCGCCTGGTTACAAAGGTCGGTTCAGAACCTGTGTTTAGTAGGGTTAAGTTGGTTGAGAACAGATAGTCTACTAAAGTCTTACCCCTTTCATTCTGCGTGTCCATGCCCCACAGAGGGTGGTGGGCGTTGGCATCGGCCCCTATGATAACCTCCAGCCCGGTGCACTCGCAATGTCTTACGAGGCGGGCGAGGTCATGGACGTCTACGCAGTCAAAAGATATGCCCGTTTATGGAGCAAGTTTGTACGCAACCCCTCGGTGCACGGTGACTCGATCTTGCCAATAATATATTTTCTCGGGTGGGAAATCATCATATAACTTCTTTCGCTCCCCCACGCTCCGCCCAGAGCAGGGGGGGAGCGTGGGGGAGACGGACAGACTTTTCGTGACTAAAACCCACCCAATGTTCCTACTTTTGCCCTTTGTATGCCCGCGGTATCCCATTCGAACAACCCGCAAATGTGTTCTATACTGCGGCTGAATTTTATAGAAATACGCATGCATGGGTGCTCTCTTTCTGAAGCTCGATATGACTGTCATATTTAGGCTCGGCTGCTATTATTAATACTTTTGATGTTAAATTTTATATTTGTAATGGTAAAAGATCCAAGAAATATGAGAAAAGAAAATAACTACAAGCTAAGATTGAAAAGAAGAAACTGTAAAATGTAAAGTAAACAAATACTACTGTAATTGTTGATTTCCCATCCACAGAAAAAAAAGCTGCTAAAGACAATTTAAGGAATAGCGCAAAGCGCAACTCGCGGCTAACTTCCGAGCCGCCATGAAGTTTGAATTGTACTATAATTAACTTTTTATTCGTTTTTAGGGAAAAAGAAAAAGCTTTCAATAACGCGACAGCCAAGCGGCTCGGACTCGAGTAAACCGGCTAAGGAGAAGGCTGGGAGGAGCAAGAAGGATGCTAAAGAAGAGATTGAGAAAGGCGTCAAGAGAAGCAGATCGCAGCGTTCACTAGTCGATGTTGAGAGAGGTGAGATAGAGAGAGAGAGAGAGAATAGAGAATATGCATGTAATGTTTTCTTTACTTTAATCAATTAAAAATAGTACTAACAAAACTTGCAATTACAATATTATAATAAAATCTTAGAAAAAAATAAAGTACTTTCCAAATATATATTTTTTTGAACCTGTCTAGTACAGGTACTTTGACGTCACTACCGGCCTTTTCTGAAAGGATGCGTTTTGAGTTTGCGTGCCTTTTTAATCGAAACCACGCATTAAATAATAATAATGTGTAAAATCGGTGCTGTATTATAAAATACAATAAACGTACCACATTGTTTAATGGTATAGGAATGGTGAAAGAAAGAGAGAAAGAAAACAAGTTTATTTGGCACAAGCCGTAAATGCACTCAGTAATAAAAATAATAAAACAGTCAATTCTAAACACTAATAAATATAATGTATATAATATTGTGTGTCTCACGGCTGCGCCAAATTGGCCCAGATATGTAAGCCATATTATTGTGAAGGTTCATCAAAATCTATTCAGTCGTTTTTGCGTGAAAGAGCAACAAACATACTTACACACATGCTCACAAACTTTCGCTTTTATAATATTAGTAGGATATTGCATTTATTTTTTATTCTTCTCCAGCTAAAGCCAAAGCCGAAGAAACAGCCGCCAAAGGAAAAGCCTCTAAAGAAAAAGTCCCTTCCGCCCAATCCAAGAAGCCAACCAGCCAGTCACCAAAGAAACCACCTTCTCCTGCCGAGTACTCCTCTCCTCCTTCAGACCTGGACGTATCCAATGTGACCGTGCGAAGATCTACTAGAGGACTAGAGTCTGGCTCCGGTTCAGAATCAAACGGGTCTGGCAAAGGCAAGAGGAAGATTAAACAGCAATCGGAAAAAGAAAAATCAGGTTAGTTTATGTTTAGTTTTGTTTTAATTTACTACAAGTAAGAAAAATAAAATTTGTGTCTTTTCTTACAGGCTTCATTGGTCCACGTTGTGTTAGTGATTTTATTATCATTTAAAGCTATGTTAGTATGTACTTTTTTTTGGGGTGGGAAATCATCAAATAACTTCCCCTGGTCTGGGCGGAGCGGGGGGAGTGTCAGACTTTTACTGACTAAAACCCACCCATGTTCCTTCTATTGCCCTTTACGTTCCGGGGCCGCGGTATCTCTTTAGAACAACCCGCAACCCCGGCAGGATGTTAGTATGTACTTAAGAAAAAATAAATAGCGTGTCCGTACTCAGCCCCAGAAAGTTTTATCAAGGCCCATGTAAAACATGTAGCTTGATAAACCTACCCATGGTAGGGCCATCCAACCTTTTGGCAAACACCCTAAGAGTTCTGTTGGTGCTTCCTTCCACTCTGCTCATCATCGACGATATGGGGCTCCATTGGCTGAATATGTCTATGCTTTTATTTGTTACCTCAAAGTGAAATGTCACATTATGCAATACTAGCTTTTGCCCGCGGCTTCTCTCGCGTTAAATTCGGGGTAACACAGTTCTCCTTTACGGATTTGCAGGTACCTGCTCGATCGATGTTCATAGACGGCAGTGTTTTTCAATCTTTTTAAATTCGTGACTCCTTTAAAGGTTATGGCGACCCCTTGTTTCATTTAGACAGACGATTTAGAACGATTCAGTGAAACCATCGACATAGTAAACGATTTTTACAGAAAAAAGCAAATGTCCAAAGGTGGCAAGGGTAGCTCTAAAATTATTTGTGTCCTTCGCCACTTCATACCTATGTGAAGTGACATTCTCTTCAATGATGGACATTAAAACTAAAGAAATACACTTCATTAAGAAAATGATTTGATTGTTAATATTTCTAAATAAAATAGCACAACGTACTTTAGTACCTTGCCTTTTCCTTTCGCCTAACAGTCGCGGCCCACAGATTAAAAAGAAACACTAAACTAGAGTATTTTTAGACCAGAAATTGTACCATAATGAGCTAAAATCAATATTGCTCTTCCTTAGCACCCGTTAAGCCGGTACGCACGACACGTTCCTCAGCTGGGTCACGACGCAGCAGCGCGGGCTCCTCACGATCAGCACACGACGATTCAGATGACACCATGCTACACACCATCGTATATGAACAGGAGTTTGTGAGTATACTTACTTGTAATTCTTTGTCCTTTCCTAACTTGACTTACTTTTGCTATGAATTGAACCGCGTAAACATAAGCTTGGCTAGATCTTTATGCGCTTTCATCACGTAAACGAGGGGCTTTTTTTGCAGATGGGAAATTATCAAATAACTAACCCCCGCAAGGGCGAGTGTCAGGGTTATACTGACTAAAACCCACCCATGTTCCTTCTATTGCCCTTTATGTCCCGGGGCCGCAGTATCTCTTTTGAAAAACCCCGACAGAACAGCGCCATTTATAACGCCTTTCGAACGCCAAAAAGTGAACGACAGTTTACATCGAAACTAAAGTTTATTTGAAATCTTGATTCATATGATATTGATTGTAAACACACTACTTACAGTAAAGTGGGTGATAGACGTACGAACTACAAGTAGGCGGTTTATATCGAGTCGCTAACTAAAGCCCAGTTCCAATAAACAAAAACGAGTCGTTTTGCTTACGGATAGTAAGATTTTGACATAAGTCTCATAGAACTTATGTCAAAATACTACCATCCGTAAGCAAAACGAGTCGTTTTTGTTTATTGGAACGGGGCTTTACTCGGCTCAACGTCGATGACACACGTGAACGTTACGAGATAGATTTCAAACCCGTTACATCGCCAACGAATTGCGCGGCCGTTTAAACAAAGGCGGAGAAACTCCAGCCATAAGTACGCGTACTTGCTTGCACGTCTTTCACTAAAGGATTTTGTCAAAGGTTTATAAAAATGATTTTTATTTCAGGTGCAATCAGTATTGAACGACTCCAGTGAGCTGACGGAAACCAGGCGCGACTCTAAAGCCAACGTCACCATTCCCGAAACTCCCGATGCTAGTGAAGAGTGAGTTATTTATTCTAAACCTATTTATTTATTAAACTTCATGTACAATAGTGGTACATAGGCGGACTTAATGCTATAAGGCATTCTCTACCAATCAACCTTTTTGGTTAAATACGACAACATTGTCAACAAAGACATATTTTTATATAATAGGCATGACGACAGTATAAAAAAATCGCTGATTCAGTGATGACAAGGGAGAAGTCATATTAAAAAAAAAGTAAACACAGGTTTAGTTTTATTTAAAAATAACAGATTATTAAGATTTTCAATAAAATAAAACATTAAAATACTGCAATCGGCCATTTTGACTGAAACACCGATCACAGCGTATGACGTCACGGTAATGTGATTTATGGGACGTTGTTATAGAAACAATGTCATTTTTATTATACTGTGACGTCATGCCGACGCCATGCACATGCGAGCTGTTTTCGGGCACTATTGAAAATTTATGAGAAAAATGGCTTCAAACTTTGTTAAACTTAAGTTTATTACCGAAATAAAGGCTTTTTTGTAAATAGTAAAAGTGTACCCACATTATGGAAGAGTATTTTAAAATCTTTCGTCACGCCTATTAGTATTAATTTTTGTACCCTATCACAAGATAGGGTACAAAAATTATATAAAAATATGTCTTTGTTTCAATTATCAGTTTTTCTAGGGCTTCTAGTTAGGTTTTTTATCGGAACACGCAACAGGAGACCAACAGCTTTTAGCGTTCCAGACATTTAAATGCGATGTCTTTAATTGAGCACTGAATTTTCAACTCTCACCTTTGAACCTAGGATTGGAATTCCAACAGATTGTATTCCAACGCATACGCACGATATGATTGTCAACTCTTTGATTGGCCTTACATCAAAATGAAATGCGGTTTACGCTAACTCACATCATAACAGACCCGAGAAAATGCAACAAAAAAAAAGTATTTTTCGCGGTGTGCATATCGCATAGGTAATTATCTCTGTTCTCTCGTTACAGATCCGAACCCGAACCGGAAATACCGAAAAAAGGAAAACGAAATGGCAAAAAGAAATAACCTAGAATTAATTAATTTAAATTAGTAAATAAACAACCTATTTTCTTAACTTAACCTTTTATTTCTAAGTAAAACTACCGCGATTGTTGCTTGTCATCTTGTTGTAAGTTTTTATGCCAGTCTTGGTTTTTGCTCTGCCATTCGGGTTGCCAGTTCTTGTCCCAAGGCTTCCATCGATGTTCCCAGCGGTAGTTCTTGTTTGCCTGGTTTTCTGGTTGCTTCGAAGTGGGCCCTTGGTAGCCGGGGTAGCCGCCGTGGTGCCAGCTGGAAAAGGGAAAGGTAAGTTTTTATTTTTTTAAATATTTATTTAACAGGTATTTTTTGACGTATTTTAAAACAAACCTGACGCATTCAATGCCATTACCAAATTACTTGGAACTTTCAAAATACATCATTTCCTGAACTTTTAGAACGTGACATCAACTTATTTTACATTGGGTGCTATTTAAACAGGCTTCTTTTTAATATCATTATTCGCCCCCAAAAATGTATGTTGCCTTCTAAATTACTAAGTCAGCCACAATTAAAGAGCATCTAAATAATACTATCTTAGCCACTAGTTATCTTCTATGCAAACCACTCTAAATACAACTCAGCATAATGATTAGTTTTGTTAGCATCTAAATTTATTTTGATGTTATTAAATACTATTAAATGACATCAAAAAATATATTTATTTAGCTTCTAACTTTTTAACTCAGTACGTTTAAAATGTAACTCATCCCATATTAATTGATCGTCAAAATTTTCATAAAAATGTCATCTCTGTTTTCTAATAATGCAAGTCGTTTCTGCCACTCACCGGCCGCTGCCGCGGCACCGCTCGCTCCGCTCGCTCGGCTACTGCGCAGGAGGTCACAGTTTTAACCTAACCTACCCATTTCTTTTTTTAAGAATTTAACCTAATCTAAATAGTTGATACATGATTAGTTGCATGCGGACTAGCACTCTATATTTTGGAACAAAGCTAGTTACTTAGGCCACTATAAAGTATACACGAGTATTTGCGTACTGCTGTTGTACATCTTGGAAGACTTTGATTAAAAAGTGATTTCCAATTTATACGCGACTAGTTTCACACCCTTGCGTTCTAGCCATGTACATTTTGCAAATACGCAACGACAATAAACAATTACACGTGAACAATTCAACTCGTCGTCACATGAATCGAATGGCGCTCTCTGATTGGTGCAAATGGCCGGTCGCTGTCGTCTCGCGTACTAGCGCCAAATCATGCAGTGGCTATTTTCACGATAAAAGAATATGATGAATTATTTTACATGCTAAGTTATAATGAATGATGCTTTCTGTGGAAGCTTGATTTATATTTTTTTGAGGACATTGCGTTGAAGCTGTAAAACGTAAAATGGTGACGAGATGTAAAATACGTAGCCGAGTTAGTAAATTAGAGGCTATGTCATTTTCCCGTTGCTTAGTTATAAAATTCGAATTTTAATCACGTGTCCAATAAATAATTTTATGGCTAGACTTATAATTTCCCTTTTACATTGTCTATTGTTTCCTTGTCACGTAACTCCCGAGAAGCCAAAGTGCAATTTCAGTGCGTATGCAGTGCATTTGGTGCATCCGATATCAAAGCATTTCACATATTACTACAACCATAGATAGTATAAAGAGGGGAAGTAGGTTATCTCCGGCCCAATCCGCGATATAATTGCCTACTGTCATAGGGTTGTCACTTTTAGCTAAATTTTAATTCAGTACCTATATTTAAACACAATATGGCAAACAGGGCAATCATGTCACTTAGAGCAATAAGGACCCTATGGGCACCTATGGCAAACAGGGCAAACATAGCATTCAGATCACAAAGGACACTATAGGCACATATGACAAACAGGGCAAACATGGCACTCACTAGTATTAAGGACACTAAGAAACTACGGCAAACATGGCACTCGGAGCAAAAGGACACTAGGCAACAATGGCAAACAGGGCAAACATGGCACTCAGAGAAATATGGACACTAGGCAGCTATGACAAACATGGCACTCAGAGCAATAGGGACACCATGGGCAACTATGGCAGCCAGAGCGATAAGGACACTATGACACTTATGGCAAACAGGGCACTCAGAACAAAAGGGACACTATAGGCAACTATGGCAAACATGGCACTCAGATCAATAGGGACACCATGGGCAACTATGGCAAACATAGCATTCAGAGCACAAAGGACACTATAGGCACATATGACAAACAGGGCAAACATGGCACTCACTAGTATTAAGGACACTAAGAACCTACGGCAAACATGGCACTCGGAGCAAAAGGACACTAGGCAACTATGGCAAACAGGGCAAACATGGCACTCAGAGAAATATGGACACTAGGCAGCTATGACAAACGTGGCACTCAGAGCAATAGGGACACCATGGGCAACTATGGCAAACAGGGCAATCATGGCAGCCAGAGCGATAATGACACTATGACACTTATGGCAAACAGGGCACTCAGAACAAAAGGGACACTATAGGCAACTATGGCAAACATGGCACTCAGATCAATAGGGACACCATGGGCAACTATGGCAAACAGGGCAATCATGGCACCCAGAGCATAAATGACACTATAGACCCGCATGGCAAACAGGGCAAACATGGCACTCAGAGTATTAAGGACACTAGGCAACTATGGCAAACATGGCACTCGGAGCAATAAGGACACTATAGGCACATATGGCAGACAGGGCAAACATGGCATACAGAGCAAACAGGAAACTATTGGCACCTGTGGCAAACAGGGCAAACATGGCACATAGAGCAATAAGGACACTAGACAACTATGGCATACGGCACTCACGAGTATTAAGGCCACTGTAAGAGCCTAGTGCAAACGTGGCACTCAGAGCAATAGGGTCGACAGGGGCAACTATGGCAAACAGGGCAATCACGGCACCCAGAGCAAACAGGGCAACCATGGCATTCGGAGCAAAAATGGCCCTATAGGCATCAACGGCAGACAGGGCAAACATGGCGCTCAGACCATAATGGACACTACGGGCATCTATGGCAAGCAGGGCAAACATGGCACTCAGAGCAAAATGGACACTACAGGCATCTATGGCAAACGGGGCAATCATGACACTCAGAGCAATAAGGACACTATATGCACATATGGCAAACAGGGCAATCATGGCACTCGGAGCAATAGGATACTATAGACACCTATGGCAAACAGGGCAATCATGGCACTTAGATCAATAAGGACACTATAGGCACCTGAGTGCCATGTTTGTCCTGTTTGCCATAGTTGCCCAAACTGCTCTAATAGGCCCACTTGACCTAATTGGCCTGTCTGCCATAGGTGCCCAAAGTGTCCTTATTGCCCTGAGTGGCCTAATTGCTTTGTCTGCCATAGTTGCATGAAGTGTCCTAGTTGCCCCGCGTGCCCTAATTGCACCGTTTCCATTGTTGCCAAAGGTGCCAAAAAAAAAAACAATTCGAACCAGCAGTTGCTGATATGAGAGCGTTCAAACAAACAAACAAAGTTTTCAGCTTTATACTTGGCTTGGCGGGCGCCAGGTAAATGGTAATATTCCTACCTGGCGCCCGCAGTTCCGCCCGCGTGTTATCGAAACAATTATCCTATGTGTTATTCCAGACTATAATCTACATCTGTGCTAAATTTCATCAAAATCCGTTCAGCCGTTTTGAAGTGAAAGAGTATTAAATATCCATACATCCATCCGTACACCCATGCATTCTCATAAATATTAGCATTTATAATATTAGCCTACTGATATATAATAGAGCTTATTGCCGTAAAAACATGGCGCGAAATCAGTCATGTTCTCATTTGAAACGCATTGTACATCTATTTTCTTTATATCAGGTTGGGCCACACGCTACGCTTTGAAGAGAAAGGCCCTCTGCTGGCCAAAGACGCGTCTACTAAAGGAGGTGATTGGTTTGACATCTACGACCCAAGGAACCCGATCAACAAGAGAAAGAGAGAGAAATCTGATAAGAAGCAGAAGAAATAATTTTTTTTTACTCGACTTCCAAAGAAGGTTTATGTTTATCGCGCGTATTTTATGTATGTTGTTCACTTTATTACCACATTATCTCCCAAACCGCTTAACGGATTTATAAGTATTGCTGAGATATTTTTTAAATTCGTTCATAAGGATGTACACTTAATTAGGACCACTGTAAAGTTTATTACAGTCCAATGTCCATTCTTTGTAAGATCGTTGGCTACAACTTTTGCCTGCTTGCAAGAGGAGCTCGTTACTAAATAATAGCAGCCGCTCCGGTCGATGTTTAGGTTAAGCTGCGCTTGCCTAGGTTGGTCTGTGAATGGGTACCCTCCCGTTCGGAAATCACATTAAGTGACAGTCGTTACAGGTAGATAGATAGAATATATTTTTTATTATGTACACCATACAAGTAACAAGAATAACACTAAATAACTTATAAATAGGGTGATACAATGGGCGGTTTTATCGCTAAAAGCGATCTTTTCAAGACAAACTTTGGATGGATTTAAAGGAGGAGAAACAGTACTGTAGGTAATCTGTGGCGTAACATTTTCCAAAGTTAATTGCTACATTTAATAAACAAATACTTATATATAAATACATATAGGTACAATAATAATCATGAAATAAATAAATATTGTTTAGATATATTATCTCACCATGTTAAGCACACCGTCGTAAACATTGTAAAATATATATATTGTTAAGTGTTATTTCTGTACCTTTTCTTGTCTTTACTCAAATTTTATTTTTGCTTTCTGTGTTTGCCGCATCATATTGTACACCTAGTCGAATTCTTTGTGACTGTATTGTTTTTAATTATCAGTGTAACAATTGTAGGTAAACCAATAAATAAATAAATGAAGAGCAAAGAAATATGTATTTAATATTGTTGTTTAAGGAGAGAGGTAGTGCTTTTTGACCAGGATTTTAAAAGTGGACTGGGAGTAGTCAGTTGGGGGTAGTCAGTGTCCAGAAAGTTTGACAGCCTGTCTTACCAAGGGGTGTCGTATTACCCAGTAGGTACTAACTAGGTTATGGAGGTCAGATAGGCAGTCGCTCCATGTACAATATTGGTATTCAGCTGACCGACCGCCCTCGACATAGTTGCGAAAAAGCTGGGCAGATGATGATAGTGCATTTGGTGCGTCCGATCCCAAAGCATTTCACACATTACTAAACCTTCTTTCTGCTGAATTTAATGCTTGCGCATTGCACCTGCAACCGGCGCGGCTCCACCTTAACAAACCCATAGGGACTTGTTACAAACGTGTTTAGAAGTGCAGTCTCAGTGTGGCAGAATATCATTATTTTGTTCAGAGATAAAGTGTATGTAAGGCCACTGGCTACTATCTGCCGGGGTTGCGGGTTGTTTAAAAAAGATACCGCGCTAACATAAAGGGCTAAAGCAGGTGGGTTTTAGTCAGTAAAAGTCTGACATTCCCTTCTGCTCCGCCCAGAACGGGGGAAGTTATTTGATAATATCCTATTCGTGAAAAAAGGCTTCTGCCTGCCGGTGTTGAAGGTTGTTCGAAAAAATACAGGGCAAAAGAAGATGCATGGTTGGGTTATAGACAGTAAAAGTTTGACCTCCCGCCCGCTCCGCCCAGAGCGGAGGGAATATATTTATTTTATGATAAATGATGTTTATTTTGCAAGTAGGTTTTCACAAACACTTTTACACGTCATTTTTTTTTTTAACTAGATGAGGCCGGTGTTTCGTACCCGACTACTCTGAGCAGAAACAGCCGAAACAAACTCAGAGGTCATAGTCTCTTTTGAGGTCCAGACAAAATAATCTTGGTCAACTTACATGAGGACTATGCAGATAGTGTCTGAAATGGTCTTTTTAAGAAAGCACCACACAGATTGAGTGGTAAAGCACCACACAGTATGATTTCCCAACCGCAAAAAAGAAACCCATCCCAAAGACCAGATACTAGCCCTTAGTCAAGTATCAACCGCCTACAGCTGGTGGCAATCGTTGATCTTACTACGAGTCAAGAGTAGGTTGTTTGCGGGGATTCACTGTCATCTACACCCGTTGTGCGAAGAAAAATACGATAAAAATACTTTGTGGTGAGTAGTGGTCGCAACCGCTGACCGTAGTATGAGGCCCTGGGTTGAAATTCCTAAGTTTTTGGCTCGGGCAAATTGTTATTCATTTAACACTTCAAGCCCAAAGTACGGAGGCGTGTTTAATGCCAATGCTTAATTATTGTTATTGGGTTTACCAGTGGCGGTACTTTCATACAAGCTTAAAAGTTTGGTTTTCCCTTATGAACTAATACTCTTAATGAAGAAGTTAGGGTTTCTGAACAGTCTGCTATCTTTACGGGCTTGCCCCATTGTTGACCACTAGGCTCGCCACAGGGTTTACCATCAGAAATTCCTCAATAGCAGGCAGAAAATCTGGATTAAAGACACATGCAAGGGGCATGTGTCTATTACTTGTTACTTAAACATAACTAGCAAAATATGGGTGTAATATTAGGTACACATCTGCCTATCCCTCTGAGGATTACAGGCGTGATGTAATGTAAAATATGCAACAACACTTACTCATGATGTCCATGTCCTTGATGCTGTGGTCCCTCATGGCTGGCGTAGTTCCCGCTGACGTCCTCTGAGTTTTGCGAGTCTTGTCCGAACCTATTGCCCAAGTGTTCCTGAGCGGGAGACTTCTTGGAGAGCTGGTGACGGGTCACTATAAACTCGGCGCCTCGCTCTGCTATCATTATGATCGGGGCCATTGTGTTGCCTAGAATAGAAAGGAGTCGTTTAGATATAGTCTATAAATGCATATCGATAATTTAAAAAAAAACCGGATTAGAGCGAGTCAGGCTCGCACCGAGGATTCCGTACAAACTTGCGACATAAACGGCCATATATTTTGATTGCGTAGAGTTAATTTTTTCATAGCCACAAATAAAACTTCCAACTCGATACCTCCACGCTTTTCGGAGATAAAGGTTCTTGACAAACAGACAGGCGGACAACAAAGTGATCTAAAAAGGGTTCCGTTTTTCCTTTTGAGTTACAGAACCCTAAATAAGACACTTACCAGAAGGCAATGATGGCATTATTGATCCATCTGCGACACGAAGACCTGTAACACAAAATACAGGCTTATTAAACTAACTCAAAAATTTTATGCAAAATAATTAATATTAGGTCCTTACATATGAAATTGGCGTTTTTCGTACTGGCCACTTTAATCACGAATTTCTCCTCTTTGGTAAGGAATTCCAAATTCAAATTTGTACAGCTATTTACTCATGTATTTGTGCTTCGATGACCGTCATTCATTTGTTTTTTTTCTTCTGTTTTTTCTGTTTGCGTCACTCATTTTACAAAATGGAAAATTTAAAATATCGCATTATTTACGAGTACGAGTTCCGCCGTGGCACTAGTGCTGCGGAAACGACTCGAAGGGTGAATGATGTGTATGGCGGTCATGTTGCAAAAGAAAACACAGTTCGTTTTTGGTTCCAACGTTTTCGTTCTGGAAATTTCGACCTGCAGAACAAGCCCCGTGGACGGCCTGAGACCCAAGTTGATAATGGAGAATTGAAGGCTATTGTGGAAGCGGACCCATCGCAAACCACGTCCGAGTTAGCTGCAGGCTTCGATGTTAGTGATAAAACTGTTTTAATTCACTTGAAGCAAATTGGGAAGATTAAAAAGCTTGAAAGGTGGGTACCTCACGAATTGACTGAAGCAAACCGGCAAACGCGCGTCGACTGCTGCGTTACATTACTGAACCGGCACAACAATGAAGGTATTTTAAACCGAATCATTACCTGTGATGAAAAATGGATTCTTTACGATAATCGGAAGCGCTCAGCGCAATGGTTGGATCCTGGCCAGCCAGCCAAATCCTGCCCCAAGCGAAAATTAACCCCAAAAAAGTTACTTGTAAGCGTTTGGTGGACTAGTGCCGGTATTGTTCATTACAGTTTTCTCAAATCTGGCCAGACTATTACAGCTGATGTCTATTGTCAGCAATTACAAACCATGATGGAAAAGCTAGCGGCTAAACAACCAAGGCTGGTCAATCGCTCCACGCCACTGCTGCTTCACGACAACGCCAGACCACACACTGCGCAACAGACGGCTACCAAATTAGAAGAGCTTGAATTGGAATGTCTTAGACATCCTCCGTACTCCCCGGACCTTGCTCCAACAGATTACCATTTTTTTCGCAATTTGGATAACTTTTTGCAAGGGAAAAAATTCAACTCCGATGGGGCAGTCCAAATCGCCTTCAAAGATTTTATTGATTCCCGTCCGACTGGTTTTTTTAGTAAAGGGATCAATGAACTACCTATAAGATGGCAAAAGTGCATTGAAAACAATGGTTCATACTTTGATTAATTAAATATATTATATTAAAAAATATTCGACTTTTTGTTCCTTCCATACAAAACGCCAATTTCATATGTAAGGACCTAATAATATGGTATTCGGCTGCATCCGGAAAGACTCGCTCGGGAAAAGAAAGGGGAAAACTCGACCAACCATTACACTGCAACCGCAAATAAGCCTTTGATGCACTCTTCTTTTTTAGCTCCGTTTTACTGTAAAATTTGTGCTTAGTTACGTCTTTTCTGCTTACGGCATACATTAAATACAGTTTAAGACGAAAGAAATGCTACACAAAACGGGTCGTTTCTTATCGCAGACACGGTGCCGTAAAACAGCAAATTTACCTTGTATCCCATAAACCTTGAGCTGCATATCCACAACGGCCATGGGGTCGGAGTCGGGTCCCATCTTGGTGGTGCCCACCTGATGGTTCTCGGGCGCGGTATGCAGCTTCGCGAGACATTTGAAGAACTCGTCGGTGGGATCCCGGCCGCCGCCTTCACACTCGTTGCCGTACCCTGGTGTGGGTATCATGCCGTATTTCTCTCGGAGAATCTGAAAATGTACCAGGGTAAGTAGGTGTTCTGGTAATAGAATGGGTAGGTACTTTTTGTTATAGTAATTTGTCCTTACTAATATTATAAAAGCGAAAGTGAGTTTGTTTGTTTGTTTGTTTGTTTGTTACCTCTTCACGCTTCAATGGCTAAACCGATTTTGATGAATTTTGGTACAGAGATAGTTGGGAACCAGGAGACGGACATAGGCTATTTTTTATTAAAAAAGAGTGGGATACGAGGGAGAAAGAGGGAAGAAACGGGAAAACTTAGCGTTGCTATTACAAATCCATAAGGCGCTACCGAATTTAACGCGAGCGAAGCCGCGGGCGAAAGCTAGTATTCTATAAAAATGAAAACTTGTTATCTAATTCGATAAAAAACAGCCCTGAGATAGAGATTGAGGTTAAAAATAGGGTCCCGTTGGGAACATTGGAGTACAATACAACCGAAAGATAACAACCGGTCTCATTTTTTTCATGGAAGTTCTGAGACATTTATTCGCTCTTCAATTGTCGTCTTACTTAATATTATAAATGCGAATGTTTGTGAGGTGATTGTTACTCTTTCACGTCAAAACGGTTGCACGGATCTTGATGAAATTTGGCGCAGAGGTAGATTATGGTCCGGAATAACATGTAGGATATTTTTTTTCGATATCACGCCGACGAAGCCGCGGGCGCCAGCTAGTAAATAATAGCCGGGACAAACTTACAGTAGTATTAGCAAGTCTATAAGCTATTCTCGCGGCATCAACAATGACGTTGAGCTCATGGTCTTCGTAGAAGTAGTTGGGCTGCATCACCGGCGGCTGCGCGGGGTCCACTGATCGGATGGAGATGAAGCCTCGACTGCGCGGCTGTAGGGCTATAGCTGAGATTCTGGGTGGGAAAGGCAGTTGGTTAGAAGAACTTTGGTTTTGGCACGTGATGAAACAACCAGAGACGAAGTAGACAGTAAGGTCTTTTGTCCTACATCCAACTCTTGGTCTTCACATTATAATATGGACAATTCAATCCTAGAAAATACTTCCACCAAAACTTTTTTTGGCGGTTCCGACTGGTATAGATGCTGGAGTATAATAGGCCGGTTTCATTCGTGACTGACTTCCGCAAATTGTTCGCAGATCGGCTGGTAGAAAACTTAATAAAAGTAGTAGTATATAGGTAATTTATATTTCCTCTTCATGATCATGCCATTGCCTTGTCCTATGCTCTGCTGACTAGAAGTCTTCTCCATTTTGCACCATGTTCCCTTTTGCCTGCGATTTGTCATAATTATGAACAAGTGTAACTCACGTGACATGTCTCTTGTCGGCGGTATCGTCTAATGTGTTTGGCTCGACGATGGATCCGTCGCCGCATGACGCGTAGTAGCCGCCGAAGAAATACTGCACGTCGGGGTGACGACCCCCAGCTGATGCTAGCCTAGAGTTCACTTTGCCTGTCAACTGTAAGAAGAATCATATTAGATGATGCGGTTCTCATATTGTGCAAAGACATCATATTTAGAAAACATCTTATGGAAGGGCAAACATTTATACACAAACTTAGTCGTAAAAGTAAAGGCAAAGTAACATTACTTTGCCCATCCAAAATAAAAGGTCAACTTATTCTTTGGACATTCCAAATATTGTTCCCCTGAATTAGATTCGGTTACGCATAAGTATTCCATAATTTAAATTTAAATCACTATTTCAACCCCCATTTAATGGAGTGGCTACTACATCGGACAAGTATGTGACATTATAACATACTCAATATTTAGCTTTACCATAATGTTAACTTTGTATTTAAGATCATTATGGGCCATGAAAGGCACAGCAAAAGGGTAGATCTCCTAAATCAAACGCACACAATTCAGTGAGTACAGTGTGTTTTTTACATGAGAAACGCAAGTTAACCTCACCTGAGACATTCCAGTACTGGACAAAGGACCAGTTCTGCTCAGCAAATATTCAGTAGCTACATCCCAATTCAAATCTGGGATTTTGGGCTCCTTAGTCAGTGTGAAGTCCAAGGTGACTCCTACGTGGTTCTGAAGGTTTTGCCCCACACCTGGTAGGTCCTTGATGGTGGGAATGTTGAACTTGTCCAGGGTTTCTTTAGGACCGATGCCGGAGAGTAGTAAGATTTGAGGAGTGTTGATAGTACCTGCGGTGAGGATTGCCTGGAAAACATTAAGGAATTTAATAAGAACCAGCTGAGTAGGTGGTAGAAGAAATAAAATATACCAGGTGTAAAGATCTGCTCATTTATATTGATCCGAAACAAAACTTTGCCACGAGTGTGGACGCTACCTATCACTAGTATTTGAATCCATTGATTCCTGTGTCTTCCAGACACCAGGCATCGCAGTTTACAATATCAGGTGTCTTATTGTTTGTTAAATATGTCTATAATATCTGATGTTATTAGAAGTTAATAAATATTGTACTCCTAATTATTTAATTGACACACGTAACTTCATCTAGTACTTGAGAACAACTTCTCGCGAGCTGTTAATATTAGTCTGTTTCTTTTACTCCCATATTTGATTTTGTCTTTGAATGTGAGCATAAATTATAGCAGTCCTTAAGTAAAGTTAAATGTGTTTCTAGCATTTATGTTATTGTTTATTTAAACCCTCCCTTAAAAATGTGTTGTATAGGCACTTATAATAATTAGGTAATTTACCAAACGTTCTTTATCAGTCTCCAGTCAACTTGCAGCTTCCATAACTATAGGCCATTTCATCTCGCCATTCCGTATACACACAAAAACGCCACAAAAGCCTCACCTCTTTATTAACTCCCACAGTCTTCGTAACCCCATCCTTGACGTATTCAACGGCGGTAACCTTCTTGAGGACCGGGTCTACGATGACACGGGATACGAGCGCATTAAGCATCACGTGAAGATTCGCTCGTTTCGAAGCGGGCCGGAGGTAGGCACGCGCTGTGGTGTAGCGAGTACCTCCGCTGTTGAGGGAAATATTGATTAACGCAAGGATAACGTTGCAGGTAGGTTATCATTAAATACATAAAGGATGTGAAAGTACCCATAGCGAACCTAAAATACACTTTTTACACGTCATTGTTTTAAATCTAGTTTTAATGTCAACCATTCAACGCAACCATAGGCTCAAAGTTTTGAGTAGGTAGGTACGTAAAATTGAGTGCAACTGTAAAACGTGATCTTTCACTCCAATAAAAAAGTTGTTTCCTTGCAATAGGTACTTTTTGCGTAAAGTTACTTAGTTTGAAAGATTCGTTTACACCTGTATGTTCGAAAGTGAGGGTGTGCATTTGCACAGTTTATAGACAAACATTTCTTGTAAATTTCACGTTTTAGATTAGACAAAGGCGTGACGTTATTGGTCATTCGCCACACCAACCTTTCTATTTAGCCAACCTTCACGATATTTAGAGCTATCGTCACACAATCAATGTCCTACATAACTTGACCCCTCTTTTGCTTGGTAAAAATAAAAGATCAGGTAATGAAGAATACTGACTAAACCGTCATACCGTGCGGACATGTTTTGTGAAATGGCTACTCGCAATGAAAGTCTATAAGGTTGTAATACTGCTAAACCGGACTATCCCACGGTGACCTCAATTAATTTAAGGCCACCAAGGCTAACAAACTAGGATAAAATAAATGAACTCTCGCTAACGGGACCCGCTGTGGGTGCGGTGATGTTCGGGCCTCGGCTTAGGGCGGCATTGATGGAAAGGTAGCGAGGGACAGGCTAAGTCGAATTATTATTAGGAGAATTTTAAGCTACTGGGTTAGCTCGGACTGGCTCATACAGCAAGGGTCAGGCGGTCTCTCGCGTCCGGCCCTGGTTCAATCCATGGTCCGGAGCGATAGGGAATGGGAAGCGGTCACCTCCTTCTGCGAAGCAGTCATGCTAGCGAAGGAGGTGACTGGGCGTTTGAGGGAGAGAACCTCAACCATCCCAGCCGCCGCGGGAGACGCCCCGGGCGTCGGGCTCCACGGATGACTCCCGGCCACCGTAGATGCGGGCATGTGGACGTTGAAATGTCAGCAAAGCAGAGGGGCCTGCCAGGGCCTCCGCCTGCCGGGGTTGCGGGTTGTTCGAAAGAGATACCGCGGCTCCGGAACGTAAAGGGCAATAGAAGGAATATGGGTGGGTTTTAGTCGGTACAAGTCTGACAATCGCCCCCGGTCCTAAAAAAAGGGTCGGGCGGTTGTGTGGACATGAGATGTAGACAATAGATACTACTTCAATAAACTTACTCATTCAAGGTCTGGGCGATAGTGAATCCGGTGTTGGTTTCTCCGTTCAGGTCACTGGTCGGTGGATACCCCAGCTCAATGGCTCCTGATACCACGTCGTGAGCAAACTGAGGCGCGTGACGGAACTGCACATACACAAAAAAAAACCGTTTTAAAGTTCTGATTTCGCTAAGATTTAAATTGGAAGTTTTAGGAGTTTGTTAAAATGTGGACTACGATCGGAAATCAAGTGATTACTAAGCTTAAAGTTAACCCGAAGTCATGGAGTATTCTGCTTAGTTGTCTAGAAGACAAAACCCGTGAAAATACTGGATTCCATGCTGAAATACGTGTGAACAATGTCATGAATGCTTGAATTAGTGTAGACAGAAGAGTTTTAAGTTAGTTAACATAGCACATAACATAACAATGCCTATAATCCCCGTAGAGTATGGCAGAGTACTAAATAGTACTGCTTCTGGGACTGCTGAGTATAAGGTTTTGAGTTCGATTCGCAATCAGGAAAAGTGTTATTTATTTATTTTAAACTTTGCCCCACACTAGGAATTAATCCTTTTTCATGGATGCGTTTACAAACATTTAACTCACCTACACAAACAGCCAGACCCGAATGAACTATCTGTAGGTCATACAAATATTTGGTTCGTGCGGGAATCGAACCCACGACACGCAGCGCAGCAGTCGATCGCTCAGCCACTGCGCCAACCGTACCGTCTATATACCTATATTGGGTTTTTCCATTAGAAATTTCTGAGTAAGAGACATGGAGTATGGATTTGTGCCCAGTTGATCGCAATAAGCTCGCCCCTATTACATGAAGCTTAGCTGGCAAAATATGGATTACTTAATTATGTCAACGAAACAGTTGCTGCCATTATTATATCTTACACACTTCTAACCTTTTGCACTGGCAATGGTCCTCCCCGACTATGATACTGGGCTGACACTCCGTTCCCGATCTCTTTGTTATCCTCACTCCTCAGGAAGTAGGGTAGCACCTCGTACCAGGACCAGCCCGTGGCGCCGTTCACTGCCCAGCTGTCGTAGTCAGCTGGCTGGCCTCGCATGTACATCATGCCGTTGATAACACAGCATCCACCTGGTGAAGTCGAAAGTATTAATGAACAAGATGCCAAAGGATGGCAAACTTAGCTATCTTCGTTACGTATTTGACATTAGCAGATACGTTTGTGGTTGTTTTTACTGATATTGAAATACCTAACAAAACTGATTGAGTGGGAAACTCTTGCCTTCGGTCCAGAAACTGGATCAGATGAATGACCTTTTATAACTTTTTTTCGCATGGGAAATTATGAAATAACTAAAAAACCGCAACCGGATCTTGTATGGCTGGAGTGTCAGTGGATCGAATCAAAATCGAGGTTAATGCCTTGCATTTTGATAGCCACCTGACCAACATTGTTCTGCTGTCTAATTAATACTGTGACTATGGTTCCTAGTTAATGTATTGGTTTCCTAGTTAATGTGTTAAACTAGGTAACTAGGTAGATGGGATAACAGATTAACCAATAAAAGCTAGCTAACCCAACATCTTCGCCCTAGGCCAGTAACATTTCCCGCCGTCGTCTAAACAGGCTTGCTCCTGCTTCTCGGTGTGGTATTGCCAGTCAGTGTCATCTCGCGACCAGTATGCTGTCACCCACGATGGGACCCCTGATTGCGTTGGTTCGTCACCTCCTGCTTCTATCAGAAGCACCTGGAATAATGGAGGATACAGTAAATGAATAAGTAATAAACCTGGATAAGCTGTTAAGTTCTGACCACGAGTATCTAAGTGTGAGGTACCTTCGAGTTTTGTATTGTACACACGACGGCAGGTCAACCTATTATAACCTGATCTCTCTACTACGGATCGCACACCGTAGTAGAGTGATCAGGTTAAAATGGTTTTGTATAGGTTGATGTGCCGTCGTGTGTACCTCAATCTTAAAAATCAAACGATAAATGTTGTTTATTTTTCAAATAGGTTTTCTTCTTCGTCTTTTTTAAACTATTTGAGGTCGATGTGTTCCTAACTGTTCTAAAAACAGCCGAAACAAACTCGGAGGTCTTTTTCATGGTTCTTGGTCAACCCACATGAGGACTAGACTATGCAGATTAGTGTCAGGTCTTGTATAGAAAGAACCACACAGATCTGAATGGACCCGTGCAGCTGTCTTTAGTTACCTACGTGTAGCTCATATCATAACAACGCCACGACAAACAGTACAAAAAAGGATTTCATTTTGCGTAGGTAGCTTAAAAGGGTAGTACCTAGTAGTACCTAAATGCATTGCCAGAGCGGAGAAACAGTAATCACCTTGTTTAGTCGCATAATATTGTAAAAAATATTTTCGACACTTTGATTTTGAAACATTTTCCTTCGTTTTGCTGACCAAAGCTTCCGACATACAACTAACCGTAACAAACTTAACAAAAAATACGTAGGTAATTATGTAATGACTTCACGCTGAATTAAAAAAACATTGAAATTATAATTAAAACATTCATTGAGCGTGGGTTTCCAAAAGTTCAGTAACGTAAAACAAATGACTACCTTCGTAATTATAACCATCATAGTAGTAACGCAAACAATCAATAGATGAATTTAGAAGTTCAGTACATAAGGCAAAATATACATAAAATAGTAATATTAAGTGACGGTCCTTTTTCAAAAAAAACAGCAAACATGTACCTAGCTGTTTTGTGACATTTATAGCTGTTTGGTTGTTTGTTTGTAGCTGTTTTGTGACATTTATAGCCATAGGTAGGGGTGAGAGTCAAGATGGCGGGTGTACCAAAGCAAATTAAATTATACCAATTACCACAAAATTTACCTAAGGTACATTTTTAAATTTCTTTCATTCAATTAAATTATACTAATTACAATAAATGTATGTACCTTAGGTAATTTTTTTGGTAATTGGTATAATTTAATTCGCTTTGGTATACCCGCCATCTTGACTCTCACAGGTAGGGTAGGTAGGTGGTTTGAGCATTTTTTTACCGGTGGGAAATATTCAAATTACTTCCATGTCAAAATTTTACCGTCTAAAACCCACCCATGTTCCTTCTTTTGCCCTTTATGTTCTGGGGCCGCGGTATCTGTTTCAAACATACGTCCTCAATGCTCCAGTAATGTGTAGTGAATTCCTATGTACGTAATAGAGGCGTATCTCAGAGTTCTCTATAATAGGGTAGTTTTCAGGGTCAAAGTAATTACATTCTATTTAGCGCGTCTTTTAGATTATTCAAAAATAAGGGACACGTATTTTTTTTTGTTAATTAGACCAAAAATTACAAAGTATAGCCCTTAAAGTTACGTGTGACGTCACTCGTTGCGAAAAAATGCAGCAACGCGTGACGTCTAACTTCCAAATAAAAAAATACGTGTCTCTTATTTTTAAATAATCTAAAAGACGGACTATTTTTTTTTTTTTGGAAACTAGGCTATTGTGTTGCAATGATTTTGGTTAGTCTGTTGGACTATTGTAGGTATGTAGCCCATATCTTAACCTTCTGCTATTTTTATTTACTACGTGTCTCATATAATTATTTTATACCGCCGCCCACCATATATAATTAATTAATTACCCTTCTACAAATTGAAAATGGTTTTTGCTACATTTTTTCCAAACCGTTGTGCTTAACAGGTTTAAAACCATCTTCATGGACGTTGTGAAAAAGTTGGAACCAGTTGTTGGTACTAGTTCCTTCCTCGAATATCTCCAAAAGGCAGCAGCTTCCCAGGTATGGTCCAGAATTTAAAAAAAAAAACTAGCCAAGAGCGAATTAAACTCGCGCACCGAGGTTTTCGTACAAAATTTCGACATAAACAGCCATATCTTTTGACTGCGTAGACTTATGCAGGTTGATTTTTTTTACAGCACAAAGGGTCCACAGAGTTGAGTATAATGGTTTTAATTTCAACTCGATACTTTGACGCGTTTCCTATAAAGGGTATTGACAGAAAGACAGACAGATGGACAACAAACTGATCCAATAAGGGTTCCTTTTTTTTACTTTTGAGTTACGGAACCCCAAAAACTATCGCAATGACGCTGATTGGGGAACAAGTACCTTTCGTCTACATTAAGGTGAAAGCTCCAACCTACCCGCGAAATTCAAATTTTCTTACGTTTTTTGCAATTTTCAGGCCAGTGCTAGGTTGTATGTTGATTAAAATATTATTCGCGGCTGTAAGACGTATGTAATTATAGAATTATAATCATCAAAATCACCAATACAACCCTCCAAGTTCATAAAGGCGTAGGAACAAAAAAAAAACAGAAAAAGTCTTTCCTACAGCTTTATGAACTTGGAGGGTTGTATTGGTGATTTTGATGATTATAATTCTATAATTACATACGTCTTACAGCCGCGAATAATATTTTAATCAACATACAACCTAGCACTGGCCTGAAAATTGCAAAAAACGTAAGAAAATTTGAATTTCGCGGGTAGGTTGGAGCTTTCACCTTAAGGGTAGGTACCTCTACCTTTGAAAAATCCATTATGCATAGACGTAAGAGCCATTTGATAAAATAATCGAACATCCTAATCGAAGGATTAACTCTGCTAAATTGAGGAAGACGTCTCTTCAGCCGAAGTTAGACAAAGATCAGTGACCTTACATTGATATCCACATAATCCCCACTAGGTACCGACAACAATGCATGGTAAATGCAAGCAAGTCATGGGCTCTACCGTGAAATCAACGCGAATGTCTGCCATTGTTCTGGTCCTAATGGCCTAGGAATACGATTTGATGCAGACGAACGATTCGCACATTTTAAAGGTGTGCGAAATTCATTTTTGGGTATTAAATCATGTTTTATGAAGACTGTGAATTCAGACTACACGTAACACGATAGATTCCTAATATATTTATATGAGCCATGTCCTTCCAATGCAGTTTTCCTATTAGGTACTTTTCAAAATAACTTCTGATCCTGTTGTTCTGCCCATTAAAATAATTGTTAAACTGAATAGGTCCTGCCTTCAGGAACTTTCCAAGTCGAGTTCCAGTTCCATATGGACAATTGGAATTACATTTATTTGGCATAAGGTTTTTTTTCAAAAGACTTTAGTGTTACAAAACATACCTTCCACTGAGGATTCTCTGACAGTCTCCCAGCCATCACAGCGCCCGCAGTTCCTCCACCAACCACGATGAAGTCATAGTTCTCATCAGGTTGGTCTCTGCTGGTTACCCTGTTGCAGGGATCAGCCAGGTCGCAGCGGCCGTTGACGTACGCCTCTAGGATCGTCATAAACAGCAGGAACTGGTTTGGGCAGGACGATACCATGGAGGGACCCACCTCCTTTATAGGGCACCCGCATGCCTGTGAAAAGGGATAAAAATTGAGTCTTCTATCTTATCAAGCAATACAATCTTATCAATCTCAATTTATGTTACCATCCAAACACTGAATAAAACAGATAAGAGTACTAAGGGTGTTTTTTTTGAGTGGCTGCTTCCCACACATCATCAACATCATACTATGACCTTGATCTTTGAACAAAATACGGAAGTTTTAACGACTGAGGAAACAAATACCTATACACGCAACGGAAGAATTTTTTGACGCAATGAAAACAAAGGGTTAATTATTTCTAATGACATCTACTGATTGAGTGTAAACGAGGATTACCATCAAGTATTTACAAAAGAAACTAATTATTATTGAACTAGCTTCCGCCCGCGACTTCGTCCGCGTGGCATAGTTACTTTGGGCTAACGCTAACTTTAACCCGCGTGATGACCCGAAAAATGTATCTTTCTCTCCCCTTTTCTTCCCTCATTCTCCCCCTTTCCTCACTTTAAAAAAACTTGCCTATTTCCGTCACCAGGGCCCCAACTATCTCTGTACCAAAATGCATCAAAATCGGTTGGGTCATTTAGGCGTGAAGCCGTAACAAACACGACACGGTTCGCGTAGTGGCTGGGCGAACGACTGCTGCGCTGTGTGTCGCGGGTTCGATTCCCGCACGGAACAAATATTTGTAGATATGACCTACATATAGTTGTTCCGGGTCTGGCTGTTTGTGTATGTGAGATTGAATGTTTGTAAACGCACCCACGATACAGGAGAAATTCCTAGTGTGGGGCAACGTCTTTTAAAAAAAAAGAAAGAAAGAACAAACAAACTAACTGTCGCTTTTATAATATTAGTAAGGATTTATGAAAATAACCGAAGGTAACTGAATGCCTATTCATTTACCTAACGAAATAAGCTACGTTAGAGGTCCTAACTGTAGCTACCTTACACTTAAAAAAGTGCCTACTTAAATAATAAAACTGATCCTAAATACACTACAGCTACAACTAAATAAAACTACAGCTAAATAAATTAAAAAATAATAATTTGAATTTATAATTAACCTGAAAATAATTTAAGTACTAAATTATATATATAAATTTTGTTTTTTTTTAATATATCTAATTATGCCTGTTATCTATAAGAACCTATTAATTACCAAATAAAGTAGGTACTAAAACTAAATAACTCTAATAGAATTATACCCAGAAATATGTAGGTAAGTACAACTTGTAACAAAAAAAGAAATTAAAATAAAGCTAAAACGCCTGTCCAATACTGGGTCCACCCTTTATAGCAGAACTTTTTATGTCATAATTTTATTTTGCATAACAACGGATAGCATAAACTTCATTTCGCAGAAAATTGTTTGGCAGACACTCATTTATCATACATTCAAAACTCATAATTTTGTAAGTTAGAATCATCTCTAGACATAAATTTCATATCCATAATATTCAAAAAGCAGAAACATCATTTCGCAGAAAGTTCACAGTCAGAATCGTCTTTTGACATATATTTCATATCGTTATCATTAAACGGCAGAATTGTCATATCGCAGAAAGTTTATAGTTAGAATCATCTTTATTATTATTTGTTGTCATTTATTTTAATTATTTATTTCTTTAAAATAATATCATTTATTTTAACTATTATTTAATTGAATTTGTAATAATGTCATTTAATTCCATAAGTAATTATTATTCTAATGTAAATAGTTCAGTTCCGGGTAAACTACTAAAAACAATCTCATTTTCTATCAATGCAGGTCGTTACTGGCACTCGCCGGCCGCTGCCGCGGCACCGCTCGCTCCGCTCGCTCGGCTCGTGCGTAGGGGGTCACAGTTTTAACCTAACCTACGATTTTTTTTTCAACAAATTAACCTAATCTTAATAGTTGAGTCCCGGGTAACTAAAAACGATGTCTTTTTTTTTTCTATATAATTCCAAAAATATCTTATTTTTGCCTTAATATGTTTTTGTATACAATTGTAACTCACTGTATCGGTTCACACCAAAATATTGGAAACTCAAAATAAATAACAAACATGGTAAATATCCCGTTTTAACCGTTAATAATAATGTTAGTGACCATGTCAGTTTAAAGACTTATTAGGCATATAAGTCTTTAAACTTAAAGTTATTCTTAATTAAATTCTGCCATCTGCATAGTATGAAAAGTGAAATTATACCAAATACTCGTCGCTCTAAATGAACATTATGCTAAACGACATTAGCGAAATTTGAACTCTGCCAATCGTAATTATACTAAATGTAATTCTGCCATCTTAAAACTATGCAATTGTAAATTCGGAGTTTTAAATATTATGCCAAACGATAATTATATCAAATAATTTTTATGCCTTTAAAATGTTCGTTTAAAGAAAAATATGCTAAGTGTGTTTTGCCAAATAAATTTCGGAGCATCAAGATTCTGCCAGATAGAGGGAACCCGTCCAATACTATCTACCTATGTTACTACTTCACTTAAAAATAAAAACCTATAAATACTTTAATTAATAATACCTGTAACTATAATAAAGAATATAACTATATAACGCTATGGCGCCCATTAGGGGAGGGCTATGTCCAGCAGTGGACTAATATAGCCTAATGAACTACGCTTTTACCAATATAGTATAAAAAAAAACTGAACATAAATTAGCCGAAACTCGGTTTCTAAAAATCTATGCGTACCTACTACCACTTCAGCTAAAAAGAAATAAAATGTAAACTATGAATAATTTGTAATTTGAACGAATATTTAAACACTACCAAAATAACTAATACCTATTTTATAAAATAACAACAAAAGATATAAATTATTTAAAGACTAAAAGTCGGGCTGAAAGCATTGTCTGTCAATAAGGTCGAACACTCTGAACATCTATTCGCATCAACAGCCAAATATTACACAAAAATAATCCCTAAAGCATGATTCAGTATTCACGCGCGATGGCTTATTAGCGTATTTCATGCATAACTTTGGTGTTTGTATACCGATTTATATGTTTCTTTTTTTATTGAATACGTAATAATGTTAACAGTTTTTAATTAGAGATGAGTGGGAGTGTTATAAACGTAAGAGTAGACAAATATAATCAGAAAGCTCCGAACTGCTAAGTTATCGGGAGTTACACGTGTTATTGTGAGTCAACCATAAAAGATAGACCTATGCTGTCGTAGGATATTTTTTATATAATTTTAAGGAGAACATTTCCGTCATACATGATTTCTGTGTAGCTTTAACAAACTTCTCCCGATTACCCAACATTTTCCTTCACTGCTCTGCTCCTATTGATCGTAGCGTGATGAAAAGTATACTATAACCTGCCCAGGAGTATGAAGAATAATTGTACCAAGTTTTGTTAAAATCCGTCGAGTAGTTTTTGTTTCTATAACGAACATACAGACATCCAGACAGACAGACAGACAGACAGACAGACAGACAGACAAAAATTTTACTGATTGCATTTTTGGCATCAGTATCGATCACTAATCACCCCCTGATAGTTATTTTGGAAATATATTTCATGTACAGAATTGACCTCTCTACAGATTTATTATAAGTATAGATAGATAGATAGATGTACTTAACAGTAAAAATGTCAGTAACTAACTTAATTGTAGGGTTAGCTTAAGAAATAATCTTGAACCTATAAATTCATGATAGGTATGCGTTTTTTTGTCGACACAACAAAACGAGAAACAGCGTACGAACGCACCTAATAGTACACGCACATTTCATCCGTTCTGTTCAAATCCATCTATTAGGGCGTACCTAACCTACTGTAGGTTCAAAAAGCTTGCGTAAATCCAGGTAAAAATTCTTGTACACACAATACTTTGAAAGCACAAACCTTCACAGAATCAAGAAATTATTTATTTATTTATTCACTAGCTTCCGCCCGCGACTTCGTCCGCGTGGCATAGTTACTTTGGGCTAACGCTAACTTTAACCCGCGGGATGATCGACAAAAAAAATCATTCTCTCCCCTTTTCTTCCCTCTTTCTCACCCTTTTTTCACTTTTTTTAGCCTATGTCCGTCTGCAGAGTCCAAACTATCTCTGTAAAATTCATCAAAATCGGTTTGGCCATTTAGGCGTGAAGACGTAATAAACTCACTTTCGCTTTTAAAATATTAGTAAGGATTTATTGCACACTGTACAAATAGTTACACGCTGGGTTTAAAACTAGTGGGAACATAACCCTGTTAGGGCGCAGCAAAATGCCATAAAACTAATAAAATAAAATAATATCAATTACATATGAATCATTTTCCGTTACAAAATATTAGCTACTGCGGTTTCTCGTAAAAATCGTGATGATGAGCTGATATCACATGTTCCCACCATGATGATTTTATAATTACCCACGTGTGTATAGTTTACCTTATCTAGTAGGTACAAATCGCTGTAGGAGGTACTTATAATATTCAGTACAGTAAACGTTTAAAACTGCGGCATAGTAGCTCAGGCAACGCGCGAAGGATTAAATTGCTATGTACTGCGCGAGCACAAAACAGTCAGTGCGTGTGCGTGTGTGTTTGTGTGTATGAATGATGTCTCAACATTCAACAGATAACACACATCAATAAACTGTACTCGCACCACGCGAAATAACATCATATATCGTCCCCGTAGAGCGAAAAGTCATTAAGTCCGAAAAAGTCGAAAATGAGTTTTAATGTCATGCGTATAACATTTTTTTTTCTCTAAATATCTGTGAAACCGTGATTTTTGTAGCTGCTTTCGTTTTTGTTTTAAGAAAATGTGAAAAGTAAGTAAGTCCACCCTTTTGAACCCAGGGCGTAATGGAAGAATTAACTAATTAAGTTAATTATTTTACATTTATTTCAATTGTTCAAAACTCGAAACTAAAACGACTAAATTACTTTTTCTCTTTATTTTTTAATGCATGTAAATGAATTTAGGTATACAAAACATAACTAAAATGATTTAGTGAGTATTCAATATCAATCGTTGGTTAAAATACACGAAAGCAAAAATTAACTAACTCGACATAGTGACTATACACTCTTTATTTTTAAATGATTTTTACAATATTTCAAAGGCGAAAAGTCGTCAACTTATTTTAATGATTTCTTTTGTATTTATGGTGGTGCATAAGATCTATTCAGAATAATAATTAAAGTGTTTTAATTATTATTTATGCAACTTCGACGTGCATTGATACGTATAAAGCAAATTTCGCCTGCGAGTTAGTGAGTTTGTCGTGGCGCGAGGGTTTAGCGAGCCGCGTGGTGACTTTCATTTATTCACGTTTCGTTGTGTTTACTTCAGTTTTAAGTCCTACAATAAATCTGCCAACAATCATTCCACCCCGCTCCGCGCCTTTGTTGGCTGAACCCTACCACGTTGTTGTTTCCATTGAGAATATAACTGAAAAAAATCTATCGCATAATAAACACCAAGACTTCACCAAAGCCCAAACGTCTCGTGCGAGTCCACATTCAGACATAGGCGGCATTGAAGAGTTTAGTTCTTCCCCTATTCGAGCTTTTTCAGATTCGAGCGTTTCATGGATGGTACCCAGATGGTGAGAAAGATAAACGGCTCAAAAAACAAAGGCGAGTGTAAGTTGCAAGGCCTTCTAGTAAAAGCGATAGTATAAGAAGATCTACTGTGCGGCTTTAGAATACAGCAAATATTCAGGGTTTTTTGAAGGATTTTTTCAAGAAATCAACAATGCAAATTCTGTTGCTCAAGACTCTACTTTAGCACTTCTTGATTCGGAAGTTTCCTGCACATTATCGGGCGGGAGAAAACGCCCGGGTGTCACCATTGTGACTATCGTCCGGTGGACACGGTGGAGCACAGTGGCGGGCTGCCCAGCGCGGTGCCCGAGTTAGAGGCGATCGGCGGCGGCGATCTCTGCCCTGATTCAGGCCGGACGCTAGAGGGAATGGAAAGCGGTCAACTCCTGCGAAACTGTCATACTAACGAGGGAGGTGGCCGGGCGTTTGAGAGAGAGAACCTTAAACCAACCCAGCCGCTGCGGGAGACGCCCTGGGCGTCGGGCATCGCGAGGCGACCCCCGGACACCGTAGATGCGGGCCTGTGTGACAGTGAATGGGTAGCTCACCGTCCATCCATCTATTGACGACAGGCCACGTCGACGTCGCGTTAGTGTTCCACGCGCGCCTCAAAGAGATGTCAGCAAACTCTGCTTTGCTGACATCGGCATCGGGCCTGCCAGGGCCACCGACTGCCGGGGTTGCGGGTTGTTCGAAAAAGATACCGCGGCCTCGAAACATAAAGGGCAATAGAAGGAACATGGGTGGAAGTCTGACACTCCCCCCGCTTCGCCTAGAGCGGGGGAAGTTATTTGATGATTTCCCATCCACAAAAAAAAACAAGCACTCCTTATTTGTACAGATAATGTGCGTGATAATGTATGTGTAGATAGTCAAATACCCACTGAACAGCCAGCTGAAGCTAATATAGCGAAATCAAATAAACAAAACGGTTTGGCTTATTTAGGTAAAAAAGCCAACTCATGTCTGCCAAAAGACACAAGCCTGTAAAATGCTTCTTAAAGTGCAGATGACTGAAGATAACAGAATAAAAACGTTCGAAGCTTACTGGATAATTGATTATTTTAATGCACATAAATACTTGTTACTGCAAAAAGTAGTGCCCCAGCCAATAAAAACAATGAAAGTGGGTATTCCCTCTGTAAAAAACCGGACTGATTGATTTTTATGAAAATAATAAGCATAGGTAGCTATGCTTATTATTTTCATAAAAATGATAATAATATGTGAGTCTGTAAGATTTCTTTCTTAAAACTTGAAGCATTTCAAATGGACCAGTAAATGAAGCTTTAAAATACAGCGATGAGTTGGGTAATTATCCAGGAAACAGGGACTCGAGTCCCTATAAATAAAACTGCATTGTTTAGAATCTGACCAGGTTATTGATCACATCAACTCTTTTCCCCGGCTAGAATCACACTACTGTAGAAATAAAAACAAGAGACTGTACTTGGATAGCAAACTAACAATAGGCAAAATGTACGAGTTGTATGAGGAGCAGATTACCATGGCAAATGAAGAAGCATATTCTTTTTACGTAAGTAATTAAAAAACAATTGGCTCGAAATTCAAGTCATTTCATGTCATGTCATATGTATCATTGTGATATTAATGGAAAAAGTGGTAGCGTACTCTTCGCCACTGCCTTTTTCAGAGGCAAAAAAAGAAAGACCTCATTAATTTATGTACTAAAGGGATGATCTCACAGGAGCTCCACTTGTGGTACCAGTCCACCCTCACGCAGTTCCCACTTGTAGAAACGTAGTAGATAGAATTTGGTAGCTGGATGGTAAAGAGGAGATAGACGAAGAGGAGTGGAGTGAAATCTGATTTTCTTTTTTTACCATAACTATGATTCTATTATTTCAGTTTGTGTAAATGCGGTTGAAGCACTGTCTTATGTTTTTGTTTTATAATAATTATAGTATTAATCTAATTTATAAAATTTCCGTGTCACAATGTTAGTTACCGTACTCCTCCGAAACGGCTCGACCGATTCTTATGAAATTTTGGGTACATATTGGGTAGGTCTGAGAATCGGCTAACATCTATTTTTCATACCCCTAAGCCTCAGCGGGTGAAACCGCTGGGCACAGCTAGTATATTATAAAAATCACAAAATTACTAGACAAAATCAATAGATTTTGTCTCGTAATTTTGTAATTTTTTGACATAAATCTTTAATAAAACTTTGATTGAATTTATTACACCAGTTTCATTACAAAATAATGTCTTTTATAAAACAAACCTAACCACACAAATTTCTTATAATAAAATAGGTAGTATTTACTGTACACATTTGACTCATCTAACAGTTAGTACCACTTTACATAAATCCAGTTAATTTTCTTTTAAACTTTTTCGAACTGAGAGAAAAGTCACTAACTCCGGTCGTAAACTTACTAACTCGCTACTAAGCCAGGTATTTATCAGCAAACAGTTAATTATTATTTTTGTTTTTATTTTTCTCAATAATTATACACCTTTAATGTCTAATAATACTTAAAATATAAACGTTATTTCGTTATCTTTAAAATAAAGCTAAAACTATAAAGATATGTAATGAAAAGCTGAAGTTATGACGATTTTTATTTTTTTAAACTTTAACTCTCAATATCTCAAAACAAGGTTTTTTGACTTAATGACTTTTCGCTCTACGGGGACGATATTATCTCTGTTGCATCTAGAATACGCGTTATAGCGGCGACCCCTCTCGTTACATTCCATTGCTAAAATTCGGTCGAATTTAGTTTGTGCTGCTGGGCTTAGCTATGGATTAACGATCAATGTGTTCAGAGTTCGAGTCTCATTGACAACATGGAGTTGTTTTTGTTTCTTTGAAACCATATTTAGTTTTTGTTAGGTTTATGTTTATTATATTAAGTTAAATAATACTCATTAAATATTTACTTCAATATTTATGTCATTTTAAATTTATCTTTTCAGTGTTATAAGGTGGAAATAAAAAAGTCGTGCTGACTGATAATAAAATCGTTTTATTATAAAATTAAAAAACTTTTATGAGAATTGTGACGTCACATTCCAGCCTAGATAAAGGAAATTCACTTGTAACTTTTTAACACTTCTTATTTTGTAGTATTCCCACTCAGTCAATTCATAATAACTTAACAAGAAAATTATATTCTAATAACACAGATATAACTGTTGATACCCATATCGGCTCGTAATCATTTGAATTTCTTTGGGTCAATTTATTCAGCAGATATTAATGAAAACTTAAATTTATGATTTAGACTTTAAGGAAATCTTTTTTATGTACCTACCTAACGTCACAATGAATGAATTGAGGTTATAGTTTAAGTGTTAATTTTCTTAACGAAAAGAAGATTGAAACTTAACCTCAATTTAAGATCATTAAATAACTACGCATTTGTTAATATTAGGTACTCAATATTTAGTTACACCGTCTAATAATTAAAACAAAAACATCTAGATATTAATATTTAGTATATCCTCCATTATTTTCAATGCAGTCAAGTAAACATTTGCGCATGGACGCTACAATATTAGCACATATTTCGGTTCCTCTTTAATTTTCCCACACCTCCAAGCAATGTGTTTTTAATTGTTGGATACTCCTCTCATGACCTCCGGTGACTCCCACCTTTGCAACAACTGTTATCTCTGGGTGATTGTGAAATCATTCGGGCACAGTGCTCGCCCGGTGAACAGGACAGTTTTCCTGGACAAATGTTATATTTGTAAACTCATCAGCTGGGTAAATGTCTCGTTGGTGTATAGGTAAGCATTCGTTTCAACCTCGCAAACCATTTATCGTCACTATGCGACGGCCTTCCACTTCTCTGTCAAATAGCAATACTAACGTTTTCCTCACATCTTTTAATTTTGCGACTAAAAGTATTCTTCTAAAACAAAAAGAAGGTGAAATTAAGCAGCTATAACGAAGTACTAAAGTGATTATCCTCATGATAAAAAACAATAACCCTCTCCTTTTTTGCAAGTCAGTGAATAAAAAGGATTAATCCTTATGCCTAAAATTATTAGGCAAATATCAAATAAAAGTTTAATATTTAAAGTATTCTATTTATGAATTTTAACTTAATAATTAAGTTATAATTCATAAATAGAATACTCACATTTAGCCCGGTTTTATCAGATATTTGTGTTCCATTAGAACCACTGTTATGCAGTGCAATAATAGTTGCCCTCGCCTCAATTTATAGTACATTACGATATTAGTGCGTTAAGATGGTTATAACATGCGAGTCGGAATTTCAGCCCGAGCCGCAGGCGAGGGCGTAATTGAGCCGAGCATGTTATAACCAATACGCACGTATATCGTACGACGTTTTTTAACACATTTGCGAGGAAACAGAAAAAAAAAACATTTTAAATAAACTCAATCTGTGAATGCACATTGTTGCTTCCCGCCATTTTAACAGCGAGCTAGCGCTGCCTACTTTCGAATTAGTTCGAAATTTGAATAGCAACAGCGCTAAGCGACAAAACCCTTTATATAAATTAAAAAAAAAGAAAAAGAATAGCAACAGCGCGCTGCTCACTAGCTGGAGTCGTGCGGCGGGGCGATCAGTTCTAAATTTGAAATGGCAAATAATACTGTTATGGAATTTGTATGGATTATAACTTAACTATTTGCTTTGGTAACACACGCGTTATGTTTATGACCCTCTTTACATATTTAAAACCGGTGGAATTACATCAGCTTTACGAGCAAGGGTGTTAAAAAGAAAATAACGCAATCCATGTAGGGTCAATACAAGTCAGAGTGTTATCAGTCGACTTTGGACACGTTACCGAAGCACTGGTACCGTGGCTGAGCGCCATGGAGGACGGTATCGCTGCACCACACGGAGACAAGACCGATACATTCAAATCTTAACTCGAAGAGCTCCAACAATAACCGCCATGATGTTAGCCGTGAGGCTTCATCACTCTTCAGGGAACTTAATTAGCGACCAAACAGTCAGAAACCGCTTGCATGAAGTGAACCTTCATTCCCGAAGACCGCTACGGGTACCACCTATAGCAATGCACAATCGTAGGATTCGATATCAATGGGCTCTTGAACACAGAAATTGGGCAGAAGAACAATGGCGTTTCGTGTGCTTTTCTGATGAGTCTCGTTTTGGTATGAGACCGGATACAAGACGTATACGACACTGGAGAACCCCTGGACGCCAACAGCGATTAAAATCCTGCCAGGAAGTCCATCCTTATAGTGGTGGAACCATCAGGGTATTTGGATCGGCGGAAGAACTGAGTTGATTTGGATCAGAGGCAACCTCAACGCTCAAATTTATGCTGAGACGATTGTATCAGACGTCATCGTTCCTCTACAAGTGCAAATCGGTCCCTTATTTCAGTTAATGCATGATAATGCACGACCGCACACCGCAAGAGTTGTAAGACAGACTCTCGCCGCAGCTAACATCAATGTCCTGCCCTGGCCTGCTCAGTCGCCAGACTTGAACCCAATTGAGCATGCATGGGATATGCTACAGAGAAGAGCTCTGCCGAATATGGAGGGTATCCAGTCGCAAGAAGACCTTTTTTTGTTGTTGCAACGAACATGGGCGGCCATTCCACAGCGTGATTTGGATGAACTCATTTTGAGTATGCCAAACCGATGTTCTTGTGTTGTTAGTGTTCGCGGTAGAAACACGGATTATTAATTGTTTAAGTTACCCAATAAAATTTTAAAGAAAACTGTTATTTCAGTCTTTTTTTCGAACTTTAATGTTAGTGGTTCAAATGTCAAAAATCCCTTTATTAGGAAAATGGCAAATTTCTTTATTAATGCAAAGGTGACTTGGTTTATCGTTACTGTGACAAACGAAAACACTTTATTTGATGAATCCTTAAAGAAAATTTTAATTAATATCAATCAGGAGAAAAGTTATTGCAAAAATATATGTTGATCCCTAGATACTTTTGATGTGTGTATTTGCTTTGATAACACACGCGTTTTTATGACCCTCTTTACATATTTAAAACCGGTGGAATTACATCAGCTTTACGAGCAAGGGTGTTAAAAAATATTTTGAGCCTGCATTTTGAGTTTTGAGAATAATAATTATACCGCTATCTATTAAGCCACACTTCCCCAACCAACAACACAATCAATCGACAACGGCAACGTTAATTCCGATCTAGTTAAATATTCATAAAAGTCATGTCTACCTCACATAAATTTTTATTCTTTAGTTACTTTTTTATGATCTACCTTCACTAATTGTGTAACAAAGCAAACAACGTAAAGAATATAATATTTCTGTCCCATTACTACCAACCAAAATAGGGAATATGCATGATTTTTTTTTATGTTTTAAATTAATCATTTACATCTTTATAACATAGAAAAAATATATAAATACGCTTGAAAATAGTCAAGATACTTTTCAAAGTCAAATTTAAAACATCGAATAGGTAAATTTGGGCCGTTCAAACGCCGCCATTTTGCGCGCGCTTATGATGACGTCATTAGTTATGTCCTTTTTGTTTACTATAGTAGCGTTTCAGTTACTTAATACTTATTTTCAGTTTTGATTCCTAAACAAACCATGGAAGAAATTAAAAAACCTTCTCACAAGTATTGTTTCGTACCGAAATGTAGAAATACTACCATTACTACGCCAGATAAAGTGTTTTTTCGTATTCCACGCGATGCAAAATTACGAAAACAATGGTGTAAGAATATGAAAAGGGATAATATATCTCTTATTATCGGTTGTATTTTGTTGTGAATATCATTTTAACGTAAGTATTCTATATTTATATACAGCTTAGTGTGAATAAGCTATTAAGCAGTAAAAGATTCGGACTAACCTAGTTCAAAAGTTCATTAAAATTTTCTCTAAAGAGCTTCCATAATCCTTTTGCGGTTTTACAAAATTTTGATGATAGATAATTGATTTCATGACTGTATTAATTATATTGAATATACCTAACATAATGCAACAAAGGAGAAAAAAAATATCTACGGTTAAAGAAAGGAGTTGATCCTCATATGTTTTTATTTCAGAAACCGAATATCATGCCATCACCGGGTGAGAGAATGGCCGTAGTTAAAAAGCAAAGAATAGCACTGGTAAATGAAGCTCTTTCAGAGTATGCTATCAAAAGTAGTAATAGTAGTAGTATTACCTCGCAGCTTTCACTCCTTTGATCTCTGCGCTCGTAAAATCGAGATTTGATGCAAAATATACTGACATCATAAATGCATCTATTTTCGGTAGATTAACCGATTCTACTTTGAAAAATCTAGTTTCTGTCATCATCTTAGATTGACTACAAATATATATATTCACAAAGTAACCACACAGAATACAGATTTAAACAATTTTTCTCAAAAACACTATTAACACAGTATGAATATTGACGCCGATAAATGAACGATAATTGCAAAAGGTTACCATTGACGTCACATTTAGTTTCGACCAAGTGAGGCGTTTTAACAGTTGTATTTTCCCTCCGTTATTTTTCACTTTTTATGTAATATTTTCTGGGTTAAAATGATAAATAAATAAAAAAAATAACTTTTAAGTATGATGTTAAGACTATGAAGAATCTAGAAAAAAATATTTAAGACAAATTAAAATTTTATGCATATTCCCTCGGCTAATTGATTTACACGTCTGGCTTAACCCGATTAACCGGTGAGCCATCTTGACTCGAAATTATAAGTTGAAATTATGAGCTAGAATCACTTGTTGACGACAACGACTATTTGCTTGAAAATAGAAGGTCGTAAGTCAAACTAAACGTCAAGCTGTTTCATTGTAATTTTGCCTCCGGGACTTTTGGTCCCCACTGTACCTACCTTAATAAGAGGAAAGCTGCATAATATGTTTGCTTTTGACATCTTATATTAAATATTTTACAATTCAAAAAATGTTGACATTTAATATATTTCATTCTTATATGTTTTTTTTTTAATTGTGATTGAATTTGAAAATATTTAACATCATTGTTTGTAATTAATACAGTTATTATAACCCAAAAAGGTGTGCAAATACGTGCAAAGTTGTTATAAATAAAAGAAGGTACCTCTATACCTTATAACACCTTTGTAACTTGTATTATGCAAATAAACGATTTGAACTTGAATATTTAGAACTTTATTTAATGTGTTTGAGACAACTGCTTTTTAAATATATCTACAAATAATATAATAAGATGAATGTTACCAATGCGCAAAATTAGGTACTGCTGAAGTTATAAAGTTTATTACTTAAAAAAAGAAAAGAAAACATCAAGTTTTTCAACTCACCTCGGGATCTCTTATCATGTTGTTTACTTATAGAAGTTGTTTTCTGAAACAAATAACATTAAAGTTAATAACACACCATCCACATTTAAGTACTTGGCGAAAAGTTATGAAACAACGTATTTGGGATAGTTAGATAGTAGCAAAGGTTTAAAAACTTCATTTTTACAAATGAAAATAGCAATTTTTTTTTATAAAGAAACAGAAAATAAAGATAAGAGTATAAGAATAGGTATATCAAAAACCAGCATGCCTGATAGATGTTTCTCGACAATTACAAGCCCATCACTGTATCTATTGCTAAAAACTACATTAAATTCCGTCGAGTATTTTAAAATATCTAAGTGTACCGACACCGGAAGCGACTCCATTTCAGACTTTTATTTATTTATTTACTAGCTTTCGCCCGCGGCTACGTCCGCGTGGCATAGTTACTTCAGGCTAACGCTAACTTTAAGCCGCGTGATAATCACGAAAAAAAATATCCTTTTCTCCCCTTTTCTTCCCTCTTTCTTCCCCTTTTCCTATTTTTTAAATTAGCCTATTTCAGTAAACCCAACTATCTCTGTACCAAAATTCATCAAAGACGTAAAAAACAAACAAGCTCACTTTCGCTTTTATAATATTAGTAAGGATTCGGTTCAAACACAACAGGCGTGACGAAAGATTTTAAAATCCTCTTCCATAATGTGGGTACACTTTTACTATTTACAAAAAAGCCTTTATTTCGGTAATAAACTTAAGTTTAACAAAGTTTGAAGCCATTTTTCTCATAATTTTTCAATAGTGCCCGAAAACAGCTCGCATGTGTCATGGCGTCGGCATGACGTCACAGTTAAATAAAAATGACATTGTTTTTATAGCAACGTCCCATAAATCACATAACCGTGACGTCATACGCTGTGATCGGTGTTTCAGTCAAATTGGCCGATTGCAGTATTTTAATGTTTTATTTTATTGAAAATCTTAATAATCTGTTATTTTTAAATAAAACTAAACCTGTGTTTACTTTTTTTTTAAAATGACTTCTCCCCTGTCATCACTGAATCAGCGATTTTTTATACTGTCGTCATGCCTATTGCTTTTACTGGTATAAGAAAACTAAACACGCAACATAATAGAACAAAGTGTGACAAACACATAGGTTCACACTCTGCATGCACACAAAACGTTATCGGAGCTTATAAAATAATTAAATAAAATACTTTGTTTTGAAGTTACACGAAACAAGAACTAACAAATAAATTAAACTAAATGAAAACAAAATTAAAACAAAGATCAGAACAAGCAGATTAAAACAAAGATTTCAAATAAACAGATCAACACGAACAGATAAAAAACCGGCCAAGAGCGTGTCGGGCCACGCTCAGTGTAGGGTTCCGTAGTTTCCCGTCCGTCACAATAAGTGTCCCCACTAACTAGTTTAAAGGTGGAGCGCGGCAGGCGCTCCAACAGTTTTTGTACAAAAAAGACAAAAAGTTGTACAAAATACAACTTTTTGTCTTTTTTGTACAAAAACTGTTATGTCAATCAAGTTCAAAATGATTTTCATAGAAAGTCCTTATAAAGTTCTACTTTTCAGATTTTTTTCATATTTTCTAAACTTATGGTTCAAAAGTTAGAGGGGGGGGGACACATTGTTTTTTACTTTTGGAGCGATTATTTCCGAAATTATTGACATTATCAAAAAATGATTTTAGTAAACCCCTATTCATTTTTAAATACCTTTCCAACAATATATCACACGTTAGGGTTCAAATTTAAAAAAAAATCACTTCCCACTTTACATATAGGGTGGCTACCCTAATAAAACATTTTTTTCCAATTTTTATTTTACCACTTTGTCGGCGTGATTGATATACATATTGGTACCAAAGAACAATGACCACGCTCCATACATGCGATGACCTGTCAATCAAATTTTTTATTACATGATGTATAGTGATGTGAATTATATCAAATATATAGATTAAGTCATAACTAAGCAACCGTAAAAACTTGGTTTGATTTGACAATGAGATAAAAATGTTACAATGAAAACAATATTTGAGGTTATGTAGGTAACATACACTTACCTACTTAACTGTCAAACGAACATTAGTACCACATAGTACTTTTATTATTGATTAGTACAAACTATCAGTTTTAGAACTATTGCATATTATCTAAGTATCGTCCTTTATGAATAAAGTACCTACTTTTATTATTGGTTGAATAAGTGGTATGATTGGTTGTTCTTACTTGTTGAAAAACAATAACAATAAAAATAAAACAGCACAATTATGTATTAGATTCATTATTTTATTCTAAATCTTCTCTTACTACTACATCATCTAAAAATGCTGCTGGAGGTTCTATATTTCTTTGGTACCTAGCCCATCCAAGGTACCACACCAATGTCATCGAATGTGCACAACAACCAACAGTGCGACGTCCTACAAGGCAGCTGCAGCAATACTCAGTTATGCCTTGTCTTCCATTTAAATTATTTTCAATTAAAATGTACACATAGTATTGCCGCCTGCCAATATGCCTTGATTTAATTTTTCCCCTTATCAATGAATTTTCCCCACTACCTCTTAAATTGAACTCGGCAAAGAACAATCAATCATTCTTATGTCATCATAACCAACCGACGCCATCATGTCAGGGATGTCACTGTGACAGCACGAAAAAACGTTTCGTTTCACAGTTATAACTTCACTTAGTAACTTCACAACCTCGGATTGGCAACCTAGGAATACACTTACTACTAAGTAACCTTATAAAGAATTTAAATAAAATGATTTGTACCATAAAGTATGAACGAAATACAAAATCAATAAATAATAACAGTACCAAAACTGCGTCCAAATGTCAAACTCAACGTATAACGGAACGGTATTTCAATGCATTTGAAATGGCTGCGTTCTGTATTAAAAACAACGCTTTATTTGGTGGCTGTTTTAAAACTAACTTTTCTTTTTTTTCACATTACTAATTCTGCTGTAAGTTGATACTACGTGCATAGCAAAAAATTACTTATTTAATACGCTAAATTACATCACTATACACACAACCTTCTGTCAAAATGTTTGACAGGTCATTACTGGACATGATTCTTTCAGCTTTCTAGTGCTAACGGTCACAGAGATTAAGCGAGGACGGACGGACGGACGGACGGACAGACAGACATGGCGAAACTATAAGGGTTCCTAGTTGACTACGGAACCCTAAAAAGAGAGATTTAAAAAAAAACTACTTTGCAAAGATACAAATATCAGTTACTTTTGCGTTTATGTTATTATAAGGATACCTGTTTTACGAACGTTAAATTATGGGGTTGTTCTATGTAAGAACAAGACAAGTTCGATGTCTCCAACGTAGGTACCTAACATTACGGAAACTGGTCTGAGATTATGGCTTAGAAACTAGCTATTATTATTATAAGTAAAATATTATAGTATTAAGGATCCTTTCGGAATCCAAGAACACGGTAAATATTTAATTTTATATACTGCAATAACTGTAATAATAATGGCTGTTTGTGTATGTGAGTTTAAATGTTTGTAAACGCACCCGCGATACAGGAGAAATTCCTAGTGTGGGGCAAGGTTTTTTTTTAAACATAATGGGTTACATTTGCCCATCAGCTTTGGGACAGTTATGGGCTGATTTTTTAGGATATATTATTAACGATTACGTAAAAAGGCATAATAGTGTTTTTTTTTTGTTGTGAAATTTGAGTTAAAATATATTTTTTAATGTCAAGCCTTTTCAAAAATTTATAATTTCAACAACATTATTTAAAACCATAAATAATGCACGTAGTGGTAGCTTATGAGTGATAGTTTACTTATAAATATTAATAAAGAATTTGTTTTATGGAATTATTCAAATAAAAAATAATTATAATCTATGAATTACTAGCTGACGCCCGCGGCTATGCCCGCGTGATGATCGAAAAAAAAGGATCCCATGTGTTATTCCAGACTACAATCTACCTCTGTGCCAAATTTCATCAAGGTCCGTTTAGTCGTTTTGACGTGAAAGAGTAACAAACATCGATACATCCATCCTCACAATCAGTTGCATTTATAATATTGGATTGATATCATAGTTTTAAATAAAATTTATTTTAATTGATTTGAAAATATTTTTTGGATAACCGAAACAAAATGCTCATGTACTTATCTGCTTATTATTTACCAGACCATGAACAATGATCTAGTAAATAGTAGTACCTGCTTACAATACAGATAATTTACAATAGGTAATAACTTTCTCACTCACACACTCGTCTTTAAAGATTCTGTTCAGGTGACACTTTCCAAGTTTTCTTTCAACAAGAAAATAATATTACTATTCAAAACGTCACTAACATCTTAGAGCTCTCATACTAAGTTATTAGAAACATCATGATATCGAAACTAAAAACTAAATAAATAACGTTATTTTTAAATAATAAAAGCTTAACATATTTAGGTTAAATATTTACTACTGCAATATACCTACTAACAGGACCCAGGACCAAAATTCAAACGAATCAAAAAAAACCATAGATAAAAAAAGTAAAACATTCAAGAATAATTATTCAAATATTTATATTTACCTTAAATATCTCTATCACAAAATATCACAAGAACACAATCACACACGAGCAATAAATAAACGATGCGTACAGATGAGCGCGCGCACGTGAGATGATGCGCGCTCGACAACGTACACTGCGCGCGCACAGTTTGTTTATATGGCGAAGATACGATTGATCGGGGTGAGGTATACTGGTGATAAGTAGTATGACATTGTCACGGATTTGGTACCTGCACATCAGCTGCTATTTTGCGGTCGGCTACCAATTTGCAGCTGACTGCCATTATTTTACACTGGCTTATCCCGCTTTTCGCCTGGGTGAGGTTCGGAAATAGTAGCCTAATACCGAAACTTAAAAAAAAAAATTTTTCGCTGCAATTTTTCGGAACGAGTGACGTCACACGTTCCTTTAATGGGCTATATCTTTGTCATTTTTGATCTAATTTACAAATTAAAAAATACGTGTCCCTTATTTTTGAATAATCTAAAAGACAATGTAATTACTTTTACATTGGAAACTACCCTATTGTCCCGCGAGGACAAACTATCGGGATAAAACGTATCGTACTTGTTATCCAAGTTAGAAACTATCTGTGTTACAAATTTAACCAAAATCCATTGAGTCGTTTTTGTGTAAAAGAGTAGCAAAGATCCATAATCCTCAGAAACAAGAACAAATATTTGTATGGCTTACAGACTGTTGTTCCGGGTCTGGCTGTTTGTGTATGTGAATTTAAATGTTTGTAAACGCACCCACGATACAGGAGAAATTCTTAGTGTGGGGCAACGTCTTTTTTTAAAAAAAACAATAGTTTCTGGCTTTCAGGAGTTGTAATCATTCATCCACAGACGGACATCGCCAAGCGTCCCTTAATTTTCGATTGACTCATGCGCCTGTTATTGCTTATAGTACGATGGGAAAAATCTGTAGGCATGTTCATCGTGTACGACACTTTATACGCCTTGGACACTACGAGCCCTCATAACTCAAACCTTGTTACATTCAACCCACTTATGATAACAGAAGATTTCCCGCATTAGAAGTGACAGAAAAAGTTTATTTTGCATAATAAATTTACTTAAATATTCATAAACACTTTCCTTGCATCTAAGTTCGAAAAAATTTGACTGTGTTTTTCTATTTGACTTAATAAGTCATCATATTTTTTTTTATTTGGGAAAACATCCAGTTATACATATAATCTTACACAGTCTAAGTTATAAATAAACAAGGGTTATAAATTACCTATAGTCCGGTAAATTTAGACATTTGAAGCTACATTAATTTACAACAAGCTGAAAATTGGTGAAATCGTTAAAATTATAATTATAAATAAAATTTTAAAGATGTTTTCCCTGTATAGAAAAAAGTTATGCAAGGTCAAAGGTGAAAAAAATAGTTTTTCACGATTTTCCGCAAAACGGTGAGTTTTATCATAAAAATCCCTGAGACAAAAATGTAGATCATAAAATGATCTTTAAAAACTAGTTAAATACTTTTTTCCTACAAGCCACCATTTCTGAGATAAAACGGTTCAAAAAATTTTAGAAGTTGTGAAAACGATTTCACCAATTTTCAGCTTGTTGTAAATTAATGTAGCTTCGCTCTAATTTTTTGGTCTAATTTGACCGGATTACTACGAAATTTTCCACAACATATAATTAAAAGTTGTTAAATCAAAAAACTAGTACATGTAAACTTAAAAATAAACACAAAACACAGAGAAAGAGAGTAACACGTAATAAACTATTAAATTAACTAAGTAACTAGATTTTTTTGCGGCTAATACTTTTAAATTTTTGAGGAGCGATAGAAAAGAAGTCGATCTCGACTCCTTTTTTACGGATGGGAAATTATTAAATAACTTTTCCCGTTCTGGGCGGAGCCGGGGGAGAGTGGCAGACTTTCACTGACTGAAACACCATCATACTCCTGCCCTTATAACAATTTATGACGGCACGGTTGGCGCAGCGGCTGAGCGATTGACTGCTGCGCTGCGTGTCACGGGTTCGATTCCCGCACGGAACAAATATTTGTATGGCCTACAAATAGTTGTTTCGAGTCTGGCTGTTTGTGTATGTGAGTTTAAATGTTTGTAAACGCACCCACGATACAGGAGAAATTCCTAGTGCGGGGCAACGTTTTTTTTTTTTTTTAATGTTTAATGTCGGCGCAGCATTCTTCTTCTACTTCTTCCATACTTCTCTATTTGTCGTCATGTCATCAGACTCTTGCTTCTAGCCACATCATCCTTCACACAGTCCATCGTTCCTTTAGCGAGCGAACTAAGTCCCCGCCATCCCATTCGTGTGAAGTTATATTAAACCCTTCAAACAGTTATATTAATACTAGCTTTTGCCTGCAGCTTCGCTCGCGTTAAATTCGGGGTAACATAGTTCCCCTTTCCTGATTTGCAGGTACCTGCTACCTGTAGTTTTTGCCCATGCGCCTTATTGATTGTAATTTCAAAGCTAAGTTTTCCCTTTTCTTCCCTCTTTCTCCCTCAATTCCCGTCTTTTTAAAAAAATAGCCTATTTCTGTCTCTAGGGTCCCAACTATCCCTGTACCAAAATTCATCAAAATCTGTTTAGCCATTAAGGCGTGAAGACGTAACAAACAAACTCACTTTCTCATTTATAATATTGGTAAGGATTAAGTACCTTACTTTGTTTAGAATGAGATTTATCACCGAGTAATTCCGATGTATTAACTGGTCACACGCTCATTCAGTTATTTTAAATTGATTTCAATAATTAATTCGTTACTTTTCACTGGTTCACTTTTGTGTACTTTATAATAATAATAAGTTTCAACTGCAAACCTCTAGATAAATATGCATTTTGCTGCTGCTTTAAATCATACCGTAATAATATTACTTATTTTTTTTAATTTGTTTATTGTTCTACAAAAGGAAGTAGGATACATAATTTAAATGACACTGAACCCCACACTAGGATACCCTGCGTGGGATTCAGTCTCTTTCGTCTCTGGAGGAACATTATACTTACAATTGTTTTTTTTTAACTAAACCTTTTCTCAATAAGAGATTTTTTAACTTAAGAAAAAATAATGATGTATGTTTATCGACAAAGAATGCCTCAATTACTTAATTTTGATTCTTTGATGGAAAAGTTAGAAAAACGTTTTTGGGCATCGTTGTTGTAAAATACGCCTGCGGCTATTATAATATGTCAGGTACCCAATTGATTTAACAAAAACCAGACTATTTTATGATATGTGAAGTTATACTTTGATTTCGTTTTCCACTGCATCGTAAATGGGTTTATACTTTCAAATGCACAAACACTATATCTATAATATCGTCATTTAGATTGTTCCTGTTATAGAATTGTTTGTGTAGCACAAGTTGATTGCGTAGCCCATGACCTAATCATGAGTTTGGAATGAATGGAAAAACACTATCAAATACTGGAATCAAAAACAAAAGCATGCCTCACGAAATCACCAACAAACGTTTATCTAATTGATGACGAACTATCATGACTACAAACATGATTGTTTACTAGATGTTGCCCCGGTTTCACCTGCTTGGAGATTAAATTTATCCCAAGGGAACTTAATATCCAGATTTTTGTTGTTTATGAAACGGTTCAATTTAGTTTTTTTTTTAATTAATTTGCACGCCTTGCGAGGCAAACACAACACATTGTTTTTTTTCAAATAAATACTAAAAATGACTTTGACTTAGGTTATAAACTGAATGCCAAACATCCGAATCCGTTTAATATTTTTGGCGTGAAAGAGTAATCCAGGTATCCAAGTTATATGCTTAGTATCTGTGTAAGAAATTTTATCAAAATCCGTTCAGTCGTTTTTGCGTCAACAAGTAACAAACATACATACGTCCGAAGTGCTAACAAACTTTAGCATTTTATAATAAAAGTTGTTTATTCATTCATCTATAACATGATCAGACAAAGTAAAGGTCCGTTAAGACTCAAATGACTCATTTATGCGTAAGACACAGATTGTCTTCACATGAATGACACTCGCATCTTCTTTAGGCATATTAAAATTCATTTGATTACGTCACTAAATAAAAGCATAGGTACCATGATTTGCATTATTGGGTTTTCCCAGTTTCCAAAATAAATGTGTTAGCTTATTCGTTTGTTTTTGGAATGTTTTCTCACTGATACTGTGGGACACGTTTTCTGAAAAATACGAACGTATGTTTACTAATGAAGCATACGTTTGTTTATACCTTTGTTATACCTGCATCATTTACATTTACAATACCCAAACAAACGTATGTTTAATAAAAAGTGTCCTAACCCTCTGCGTTTCATGTCACCTATATGAAACGCAGAGGGTTAGGACACTTTTTGACGGGCCTGTTGGTCTAGTGGTTAGTGGCCCTGACTGCTGAGCCGGAGGTCGTGGGTTCGATTCCCACCCAGGACAAACTTTGTGTGATGAGCATGATTGTTTGTTCTGTGTCTGGGTGTGATTTATCTATAATATGTATGTATTTATAAATTATATAAGTATGTATATCAGTTGTCTGGTTACCATAACACAAGCTCTGCTTAGTTTGGGATCAGATAGCCGTGTGTGAATTGTCCCAAGATATTTATTTAGATATTTACTTTTATTCATACTGCCTTACTTAGGTCCTTCTAGAGAAACAGAGAAACTTGCATTAATTGCAATTATGAACTACAAAAACACCTTAAATTAAACAAAATGATTAATACCAAGAGGGGAAGGAGGTAAAGGAGGAGAAAAGGAGCTTGTGGCTTAATAAGAACCGCTAGGGTTAATCTTGAGGTTAAGCCGCGCTTGTCTATGGTGGTCCATGGTCAAGTTGAAACATACCGAGTTTTCTCGGTGCGTCGCAGAGTACGTTAGGCCGTTGGTCCCAGGTGTCATTTATAGATCTTTGACAGTCGTTACAGGTGGGTCGAAATTTTAACAATCAGTCTAACTGGATTGGATGGTCATAGTACTAGTTGATCCATTGAAAAGGCTACATAGATGATGATGATGTCAAAAGTTCCGCAGGTCTGCATAAAACCAGATGGCAACAAAGTATACCTACAATATGATGATGATTTTTAGCTGTAGCCTGTACCTATTACTGTATTATCATCATAATATTATACAATGTATGACATGAAGCGAAATTATCAAATAAAAAAAAATAAACAGAGCGCGTAATTTCTCGCTATTCATATCAACCATAGCACAATAAAAATAAAGAGCCTAGAAACGCATTTAATCTGAAATATTATGTACCGAAGCCGCATCCTTGTTGTTCTAGTTGCACACTTGGTACTGTTAGGCCAAATCAGGTTAGGACTATGTTATTTACTTTGTAAATAATATACATATTTACTTTGTAAATAACATAGTCCTTACGAGATTTGGCCCCAAAATAACAAACTGTTTCTTTGACTAAATGAGATGTAAAAACTGATCTTCTATCTGACACTACTTCCTTGACACCTCCAAATGGAGGTCTATGTTATTTACTTTGAATAAAAGCGCATAAGTAAAATATTTTTAGGATTATAATTTAAATCATAAGTATTTTAATTTACATGTCACACTTTTTCCTCATACCTACTATTCTGTTATTCTATTCTTTTCTCATTTTAAAACAACCTGAGTATTTGAACGTTCTGGTAAATCAGCCAGCATTGGTTGGTTATAAAACCTCTTCTTACATGAGCTACGCCCACCCTTATAAATAAAAGGATCAACGTAGAAACTTAACTTTTATTCATTAAGTTCAAATACTCAAGGACTCCTACCTAACCCTATACCAGAATCCCTACCTATGGGGGAAATAAAATAGGTACGCCTCTGGAGAGGTAATTTCAATACAATGACCGATATAAAACAGTTTGTCACTCCATTTAGAGTTATGATAGCTATACATTAACTTGTGCTAACGTGCTCTTAACAAATCTTAAATCAAAGTATTGGAATTTTGTCGCAGCAATACCCCGAAAAGCAACGATATGGGGTACGTATCGTTGCTTTTTTAAACAAATATAATTATGATAAGTTCATATATACCCAGGTGGGGTTGAAAAATAAAATTAAACTGTACATCATAATCTCCATCGGACGCGATTGAGTCTCAAGGAAGAAAAAGAGGATAACGTCCAATTTACCTAAGTATATATCTTCCCATTCCAGGTTATTCGGAGCATTCAATAAAAAAAATAGCAGTCCATATTGGAGGAGCGTCGGAACAAAAACCGATAAATCTCATTTGTGTTTTTTGTGGAAAAATGTAAAAATACGGCCAAGTACATGGTTTTCTAATTTAGAGTTGAACGAAATCCATCAATTTATTGGTGTTAGAATCACTGTTTGGAAACCTAAATTATGCATTCGTGATTGTGGTACCTGTTGAATTATAAAAAAAAAGAAAATGGATATATCGGTTATTGACCAAACCAACTGGATATATCGGTATTTGATAAAACGCTGGTAGGAATATGAGAGCTTGATAAAATGCGGCTGAACATGCGTCAGTATTTCTAAAGCCAGATTAGGTGGTTTCCAATCAAACAACTTTATTTAAAATCACATCATACTTTAATTAACTAAAATGTTAGGGATTTATCGATATCTGTTCCGATCGCCATCGTTGTTTAGTACGATTGATGTAATTATCGGTTTATGTTCAGATCCGGGTATTTCGTGGTCGGATTTAGAGTGGATTTATCAGTTTGCGATCAGGTTACATTAACCATAAAGCAAGATATGTACGAGAACAACCAATTGGCATCATAAAAAAAAAAAATTACAAAATGTGATTTATCGGTTTTTGTTCTGACGCTCCTTTTTGACTGAACTGTCGGACTTGAACCATCAGCTTTACCAATTGTGTCAACTCAACACACTTTACTAAGGCTATGGCCAACTTTACAAATAAAGGGTTATTTGTAAAGTTGGCTTTACTGAAGATTGAGTGTTGTTCCTCACTTCCAGAAAGGACGACAGTTTATAAAAACTTGTACTTCACTTCATATGCAATCATAACATCTGGAATGTATCGATCCTAGGACCTACTCTATATTACGTCTCAGACTCGAAGCCGTATTGCATGCCCATCATGCATCCCTGGCCGCATCCGACAGTGTTTAGGTACATACATGAAAAACAAACATTAGGTAGGTACCCAAACTAAAATAATGTATCTATTCAGATATGACGATCTTTAAGTATTGAGTTTATTAAATACATTCGTCGATCTAAAACTATCAATTAAATTAATAAATGAACAATAAATTATCAAGAGTAATAGATCAAATTATTTACATAACTATTATTGTTTTAATAATACTTAAACTCTAGCATGGAATGGAATGGAATTTAATCTATTAATATGCACAATATCTCTATTGTTTAATTTTCTGATTACGCCGGCACCGGCAGGCGTATATCTAATTAACATTAGATATATGCCTAACTATTTGATAAGGACCTTTATATAATCTGGATAATTTTACACTTTTATCAATGATTCGTCTAGGTGTATAACCCATAACTAATTGATCACGTATACAATGCTATACTTTTGCCTTTTTATCATAGATTATCTTTTGCTTCAATTGTGCCTTTGTTATACTTATAATTTAAGGCGATATGAATTAAAGTATTGTGATGATTATGTCGTTCCGCATAATTAATTTATATGGTTATAAGGGTTGTTGTTAACTATCAAGTCAGTATTAAACAATGCGACGGTCCCTACGTACATAAAGGAATTTTTTTATTGTATCATTGGCTTTAGATTATCTATGTGCACATACTGACATAAAATTTTTATTGTTATTATATTTATTTACCTTGTTTTAGAAATCGTATAAGAGAACAAGTACTATAAATACAACGAATAAGTGTCGTAGAAACGGTCATCTATCAGTTTTTCCAAGAAAACGTGAAAAAATAATATATCTATGTGTAAATAGCAGCTCTTAAAACTGTTAAAATATTGTAGAAAGCAAAATATTTATTATTGCTTTAGAATTATTTCTAGAGCGCGTTGAACACAAATTACGCTCTCCTGTAAACCTTGGTTTTTCACTTAACCTTATGTACGTAGGAACCTACGTACATAACCAGAGTTTCGTCGTATGGTTCTTTGGCATATAATAACATATATGGTGAAAATCTAGTGCTTGCTCGTTTACTGGTATTATATGCATACCATACCAAAGGTAAATAACTACACCAACTACAACTACACCGCATCTGGTTCAAAGTTCTATTAAATCTTTTAACTAAACCATTCGTCGCCGGGTAAAATGCTGTGGTGAAACGAGATTTGGCCCCAAAATTGACTAAATGAGATGTAAAAACTATCTTCTATCTGACACTACTTCCTTGACACCTCCAAATGGAAGTCTATGTTATTTACATTGAATAAAAGCGCATAATAATATTTTTAGGATTATAATTTAAATCATAATTTATATATATGTATATATGTATATTTAAATATATATATATATATATATATTATTATTTAAGTATATATATATATATAAATATATAATTATTTATAATATATATATATGACGGAGATTCGTCGCAGGATGGTCGAGACATCATGGCGGAGGACACGAAATCATACTCGCAAAACTTTTGTTAACACTTGTATTGTCCTTTCACAAAATCAATAGAACAAAATAACTAAAGATGCAGATTTAAATCAGAAACGCGGTAAGTTCGGTACAGGCTGGCAAAACGACCTCTCACGCTCGTGTCCATCCAAAAAGTAACGTCTCTTCAATCTCAATTCAATTCAATTCAATTTTTTATTTAATGGCATTTGTGGAAGGAGACACCACAATTTTGCCAATATCACGTAGGTACTATGGTAGACAATCAAACGCTGGAGATTTTATCAGTAATTATTATTGTTGAATAGAACACAGCCAAGAGATTAAATGATTTAAAATATTTTAACAAACAAATAATGAACCATTTTCTGCACAGACATTTCAGACATTTTGTTCTAAGAGAGAAAGAAAAAAAAAACTCTTCAATCTCATTCCTATGTCCACAAATGACAACTGACAGCTATCAAACCAGACTTGCCACCTTGTACCGACCTCACCCAAGCCGGCGTGACGTTTCCGACAAACGATAATAGATGACGTTGTTCTAAAATAACGATTTCAATCATTTCTCTTTGTTGATTCTACGACATATATATATATATTTATTTTAATTTACATGTCACACTTTTCCCTCAAACCTACTATTCTGTAATTCTATTCTTTTCTCATTTTAAAACGACCTGAGTATTTGAACGTTATGGTAAATCAGCCAGCATTGGTTAGGTTATAAAACCTCTTACAGTACCTACCTAATCATGACAACCTATACATGACAAGCTATACATGAGAAGCTATACATAACAAACTATACATGACAAGATATACATGACAAACTATACATGACAAGCTATACATAACAAACTATACATGACAAGCTATACCTGACAAGCTCCACATGACAAACTATACATGAAAAGCTATACATGACAACCTATGCATGAGAAGTTATACATGACAAGCTATACATGACAAGCTATACATGACAACCTATACATAACAAACTATACATGACAAGCTAAACATGACAAGCTGTACATGACAAGCTCTACATGACAAACTATACATGAAAAGCTACACATGACAAGCTATGCATGAGAAGCTATACATGACAAGCTATACATGACAAGCTATACATGACAAGCTATACATGATACGCTATACAGGAAAAGCGATACAGGTCAAGCTATACATGACAAGCTATGCATGAGAAGCTATACATGACAAGCTATACATGACAAGCTATGCATAACAAGCTATACATGACAAGTTATACATGACAAGCTATACATGACAAGCTATACAGGTCAAAATATACATGACAAGCTATACATGAGAAGCTGTACATGACAAGCTATACATGGCAACCTATACATAACATCCTATACATGACAAGCTGTACATGACAAGCCATACATGACAAGCTATACATGACAAGCTATACAGGAAAAGCTATACATGACAAGCTGTACATGACAAGCTATACATGAGAAGCTAAAAATGACAAGCTATACATGAGAAGCTGTACATAACAAGCTATACATGACAATCCGTGCATGACAAGCGTATACATGGCAAACTATACATGCCACGCCATATGTATGTGCTGTCGGTTGCTGCCCCATTAATCTAGTGGATGCAAGCGTGAGTGCTGAACATTTGACCATTGCTCAGTTTGATTCCAAGTCGGGTAAAATGATACTGGGTTTTTAAATCAAGAATTTCTCTTTGCAGCTAAGGTGTCTAAATGTATGCTATGTATGCGTTGATGGCAATAAGCCTAGTCTCTATAGGACTTAAATATACTGGTATTCAAGTTTATACGGTTTAATAAAATTTATTTCGTTCACAAATAATAACATTTATTCACTTCTATGAGGAAAACCAAAATAATTAAGCTAAGTGACGATTTCGTTTAACTAGTCATAAACTAAAATTAGGTTGAAACAAAATCCGTTAAAAATTAAAATATATACCTTAGTATGACTATAGATAAGCGGATCATAATGATTAGGTTTGCTCTATGTATAGGAAGCATTATTCTTAAAACTTTTATCAATCAACCAGCTCGCTTATGACACGGCATACTGGTCTATACTTCAGCTTTCTGTAGGTAAGTGGATAAGTACGCATCTCGTACAAAACTGGTGTTTTCACCAGCAAAAGCTGACTAGAAAGTGGTGTTAGTCCCAAAACCTGACGTACTTCTCTATGGATTACAAACGTCAAGTAATGTTGATACAAATTAAACCAATGCATTTCCATATTTCGATCCTACACCGAATCCTGTAATGGAATCCGGCCCATTGTGCTGCTCGACGAGGTGGGCAAGCTCTTTGAAAGAGTTATTGCAAACCGCCTCGTCGGGCACCTTCTGGGGATGGGGCCGGATCTTGCGGATCACCAGTATGGTTTCCGCAAGGGGCGCTCGACGATGGACGCCATCATGCGCGTGAGAGCCCTCACGACGGGGGCTGCAGTGTCCAGGCGTCGTGGCGAGTAGGTTGTCGTGGCGGTGTCTCTCGACATCGCCAACGCGTTCAACACCATGCCTTGGAGCTGCATCAGGGAGGCACTCCGATACCACCGGATGCCGACCTACCTTCGTCGTGTGGTCGTGGCATATCTGACGGACAGGGCCGTCATCTAACCCGGTCGCTCTGGAGAGTGGAACCGGCGAGAGATGTCGTGCGGTGTCCCACAGGGATCGGTCTTGGGGCCGCTCCTGTGGGACATCGGTTACGACTGGGTGCTGCGCGCCGACCTCCCCAGCGGCGTCAGCGTAGTTTGCTACGCTGACGACACGCTCGTTCTGGCTCAGGGGGGGTCGCACCAGGCGGCGGCCGACAGTATGACACGCGGGGTTGCGATAGTCGCGGAGAGGATCCGGCTACTGGGTCTCGAGGTGGCCTTGCACAAATCCGAGGCCATGGTATTTCATGGCCGCGGAAACACGCCACCGTCGGGATCCCAGTTAACGGTAGGAGGGGTTCGCATCGGCGTCGGGTCGACGATGAAGTACCTGGGAATCGTCCTCGACAGCCTGTGGAATTTCGTGGAACACTTCCGACGTTTGGCTCCCAAACTCGAGCGGATAGGGGCTGCTTTCAAGCGGCTCCTGCCCAATCTGAGGGGGCCAAACGCCTCCTGCCCAATCTGAGGGGGCCAAACGCCTCCTGCCGTAGGCTCTATGCCGGAGTCGTGCGGTCCATGGCTCTTTACGGGGCCCCGGTATGGGCGCGTTCTTTAGGGCGGCGCGCCGCCCACTATCTGAACGCGCCCCAAAAGGTGGTGGCCATACGGCTGATCCGGGGCTACCGCACGATCTCCGGCGAGGCAGCGAGCCTCCTTGCCGGATTGCCACCGTGGGATCTGGAAGCGATAGTGCTCGCGCGCCTGTTTGAGTGGCGCGCGGAGGCTCTACACCGGGGGGAAATCCAGACAGACCTCCGGTGCGATCTCATGGTGGCATGGAGAGAGCGACTGTCGCAACCCCGTGCAGGGCACGCCACAACAGTGGCGGTAAGTCCCCTCTTTGAGGAGTGGCTGGAGAGGCGTCATGGCGTCCTCACCTACCGCCTGACGCAGGTCCTCACCGGACACGGAGGTTTCGGGAGGCGCGTTCGTGTTTCACGCGCGCCTCAAAGAGATGTCAGTAAAGCAGAGGGGCTTGCCAGAGCCTCCGCCTGCCGGGGTTGCGGGTTGTTCGAAAGAGATACCGCGGCCCCGGAACGTAAAGGGCAATAGAAGGAACATGGGTGGGTTTTAATCAGTACAAGTCTGACATGCCCCCCCGCTCCGCCCAGAGCAGGGGAAGTCATTAGATGATTTCCCATCCGAAAAAAAAAGGCGTAGATGGCGGCTGGCGGATGTCATTAGACGCATATACTGCTATAAAATGTACATTTTGGCATACAGCTAGTCCGTGTTACAGAAGTATTTGCAACATAAATAATAAAAAGACAATTATAGTGTAGTAGACAGCATTCTCTAGCAGTCTTTAGGTTATTTTAATTTAGAATTCTATAAACTTTTTAAAGAAATAATCAAGTATTTACCATCATAATCCATAACCTTATGGGTTTCCATTAGATTAATTTGGTACTTTATTATTAAAGTTTAATGGTATGTTAGTTTTTGCGGCTCATCTGATCTAAGAAAGCAATTATAGGATAATTTATAACCGCCAATTCCTCTGAGGACTATCGTAATAAAGATGGATTACTACTAGACGTAAAAAAACATATTTTCTGATAAAAACACAAAGCGATTACAAAATAAAGCGTCAGTTTTCCTTAACGTGACCTTTTGACCTTGAACTAATGTCTACCGCCGTTTCATCTTAGAAAATGATTTTTGATCTTTGACTACAGACCAAGCTTTTCATTCTTATGTTAGAAACTATTCAAAAGAGTCTACGTTCAAGCAAAGTCTCAAATAAAGTAACAAAATCAGTATTTCTAATAATAAAATAAAATCTGTTTGGCAGGTTATAAACGGAGAAACTGGAAAGACACAACGAGATCAGAATGAATGGTCTTAAATTGAATATATACTTAAATAGATAATAAAATTATTAATTATCTAATAAGCTAGAACTCGCTGAGGCGCTAGAAAATTTGCCGAAATTCCTCCCTCTTCTTCTAAATTAGCTGAAACACTTCTTAAAGAAAACTTTACTAAGTTTTTACCTAAATTTAAATTTGAAAATGTTACCACCTAAATAAATGTATACTTTACTAACTTTTGCCCGCGGCTTCGCTCGCGTTAAATTCGGGGTAACACAGTTCCCCTTGCGCCTTATTGATTTGTAATAGCAACGCTAAGTTTTCCCTTTTCTTCCCTCTTTCTCCCGCACATCCAACTTTGAAAAAAAAATTGCCTATGTCCGTCTCCTGGTTCCCAACTATCTCTGTACCAAAATTCATAAAAATCGGTGTTGCCATTAAAGCGTGAAGAGGTAACAAACAAACAAACTCACTTTCGCTTTTATATTATTAGTAAGGATAAATTTGAGGGAATCACACGGAACAGCTACATATTAAATTTCCGTAAAACTTTTGTATGGACGCGGAAGTCAGATCCCACAGAAATAAATAGGTTGACAATACAACACCATTACTAATGGGCTGTTCCGGGTGCCATGGCGTATCACCGTGATTGTACCCTGAATATGATGTCAAAATGCTGTATCATTACTACACGTATTGATTGATTCTCGTCTATGTTAGTTTAATGAAAATTTCATGGATTAGGTTGATTGATTTACCTGTAGGTAGGTATATGTTTTAATTTTCTAAATATACGCTTTTCGAATGGTACGTAGTACCTTAAGAGGCATCAAAAATATCCCAAAAAATTTATGCAATATTATGATTCATGCTCTTAAATTTTCCAGCTTTTTTTATTTTTGTATATTGTTTATTTAAATAAATACAGACAATATTTAAAAATGTTTCTTTTCGTGCAAATTTTGATTAAAAAATGTTTTTCTCTCCCCTTTTCTTCCCTCTTTCTCCCCCTTTTCTCATGTTTTGTCCATTTCCTTGTCCGTCTCCAGAGTCCCAACTATCTCCGTACCAAAATTCATCAAAATCGGTTTGACCATTTAGGCGTGAAGACGTAACAAACTCACTTTCGCTTTTATAATATTAGTAAGGATACGATTAAGACATTGTAATTCTCATAATAAAAAATTAAACATCTGAGGAGGCTCTCGCTTGGCAGCTGGATCTACAGGCTTGATTTTAGAAATCAGTAGTTCCGAACACGGACGCATTGTTAAATGGATCCTCTCAAGGGCCCTGACTACTGGTAGCTCGAAGCCTGTTCCCGATGCTGGTGGACTACTATCTAAAAATTTTATGTTTTTTTTTAATATCTGAAACAGATAAGAAAAGATGATCAGGAGAACAAATATTAATAACTGACGATATTGATAATATTACGCATCAGCCGTTAAAATCATATCCTGTTAACCATCATAATAAATAACTTCAATAAAGCGGGAAACAACTTAATAATAATGTAACAACCATTCCACTCAAAATTAACACCTCGTGCGAATTATGTATGTAAATTACTTATTTAACATTCATACGTAATCATAAAGCCTTGAATCAAGCTGATTCGAACTTAACTGTCAAGTTCACGATCGACTAACAAAAAAGACATGAAAAAGCGTATCGATTTTTTTAAACATCGAATTTCCAATATCGATTTTGCGTGTACTTGTGTTCGTAAAAACTGTACGTTCAATGCACAAAGAGGAAACGTGACATGAATCGATTTGCATTCAAATGATTTTCTAAATTATTTTACGACGCTACTATCGGTTTTCGAACGTTTTAAAAATTAGTTTCAAACATTATATCCATTACTTAAAAGACTTTTTGAGACATTTCTTTATATTTTAAAAATAGTTTACGAATTGTCTATGACAACGATCAAAATATCGATTCGAATTCTGAATTTAAACATTATTGTGTCAAAACCATTTCTTTTTTGCTTAGTTTTAAGGAACGAAAGAAAAGTTCTGTGGTGGTATGAAATTACTGTTTTTGTTCGAGAAACTTAGTAACTTGGAAGTCAATGGCTTCAATGTTACGGTGACATTTACTCAAATTCACAGCAAAAGAATTCCTCCCGTTCGCTTCGCGAGCTATAACGGTAAACGTCTTGTAGGACGCTGCACGTAAAACAAAACATTTAACATATTTACGTCACTGTTTGAGAGAAAGTTAATAATTCTCTTCTAAAAGTATTGAGAACAGACCTTAAAAATTAACCTGAAAAATCTGAAAAGTAGAACTTTATAAGGACTTTCTAGGAAAATCATTTTGAACTTGATTGACACAACAGTTTTTGTACAAAAAAGACAAAAAGTTGTATTTTGTACAACTTTTTGTCTTTTTTGTACAAAAACTGTTGCGCCTACCGCGGAACGTGCAACATTGCACGCTCCTCCACCTTTAAACTCATAAGTGGGAACACTTATTGTGACGGACGGGAAACTACGGAACCCTACACTGAGCGTGGCCCGACACGCTCTTGGCCGGTTTTATTATTGTATCATACTATACTGACACACAGCTGGGCAAAGACCTCGCTCTCTGTCCACTCCTTCCATTTTTCACAGGTTGGCCAGTCATGTAGGAACACTTTCAAGAAGTCGTCAGTTTCATCTTTATTTATTTACTAGCTTTGGCCCGCGGCTTCACTCGCGTTAAATTCGGGGTAACACAGTTCCCCTTTCCTGATTTTCAGGTAACTGCTACCTGCAGTTTTTGCCCTTGCGCCTTATTAAATTGTAATAGCAAAGCTAAATTATCCCTTTTCTTCGCTCTCTCTCCCTCATATCCCACTTTAAAAAAAAAATATGCTATGCCTATATCCGTCTCCAGGGTCCTAACTATCTCTGTACCAAAATTCATCAAAACCGGTTAAGCCATTAAGGCATGAAGACGTAACAAACAAACAAACTCACTTTCGCTTTTAAAATATTAAGTAAGGAAATTGTTAAAAATTACGTGAAATACAATTTTATTTCATTGCAGTCCCGATCTAAAACACTTAAGCGATCAGGTGTCAAAAAGATATTTAAAAAAGACAAAAAATAAGTTATGTGTCAGACATGATATGGTAATCAAGATGACGATTACGTTTAATAGAGATGTGCGGAAGAAGAAGGCAGGCTGCCGACCCCAAATATAGGGGAATAAGGAAAATTATGTTGATGAAGACCTTCGATTAGAAAACTCAGTGTTCATCGCTTTTATTATTGTATCATAATCCACAAAAAAGATGCAAAGACCTCGCTCACTGTCCACTCCTTCCATTTTTCACACGTTGGCCAGTCATGTAGGAATACCTACAAGAAGTCAGTTTCATCTTTATTTATTCTAAATAGGCTTTTTTACGGTGAGGTACCCATTGCTCACCACACAGACCACAATCCTGCCTCTACGGTGGCCGAGAGTCGTCACGCGGCTCTCGTGGCCCAGACCGTCTCGTCTCCGCGGTGGCTGGAATACTAAATAGGCTTGCGTTTGCCTGTAATTCGTCTGATGTGAAGTCAATTTTGACGGCACGTTTGGCTCAATGGCTGAGTAATGGACTGCTGCGCTGCGTGTCGCGGGTTCGATTCCCGCACGCAACAAATATTTGTATGGTCTACAGGTAGTTGTTTCGGGTCTGGCTGTTTGTGAATGTGAGTTTAAATGTTTGTGACTGCACCCACGACACAGGAGAAGTTCCTAGTGGGGCATCGATTTATAAAAAAAAATGATGCGGCCTATTTTAAGCGGCTATTTGATGCTTTCCTATCTGAAAAAAGGAGCACGTTTGCTTCGGAATGTACAGTCGGCAAAAGACATAGAAACCGATTCAAATTTGACTCAAATTTAATGTATTCATTGAAGTGTTTGTTTTGTATCAAATTAATTTAACTGCACTGTACCTCAAACATTCATCAAAACACAGTTCAAGGAATTTTGATCGCTACGTTAGTGTTAATGAGTACGGAAGCAGAATAAACCTGATTTTATTCAACTATAATAATAACCTAATGAGATATAGTGAATTAACTTAATACCACAAACAACACATCTAATTCGTCTAACTCGTTCACAGCCGCGGACAAAGACTCATTAGCATACGTTATGACACGTGACGAACATGCCGCCTTCATTTGTTATTCAAATTGCACGGAATTTAGAAAAAGACAGATTTTATGTTATTATTACGACTTTATCAAATGTCAGAGAATAGAGTGGCCATCACTTTAGCACGCACACATATACTCACGCTTTTTTCCCGTGAAGATACCATTCTTTACTTCCGAGCGTGCGGTCTGGTCAATTTCTATCCCGGAAGTTTGGATTTTTAATGAAGAAAGTAAATTCTCCTAACTGTGAAACGTGTGGAACGGTTGAAGATGTTCATCATATACTTGTAGAGTGTCCTAAGAAAAAGAAAGAAAGAGAAACACTGTGGAGTAACTTAAAATAAAATTAAAAGAATACGATATCGGTCCATTTGTTTAAATTTTATCACAACCCTCACTGGAAATAGCAATTCTCCTTGCTGATTTGTTTAGTGTAGATAATAGATAATTTGTATCATAAGTGTGTAGTTTAGTTTAAGTTATAATGAGGCTGACTTACCTTTGAGGATAAAAGTCTCCAATCAAATAAAAGAATAAAAAAAAAATTCCGAGGGCATAGACTATACCTACACATCACCAACCACTTGCTTTGATTATTATACAAGTGTTACATAAGAAACGCAAGACTTTTTGGTGTAGTGTCTCAGACCAGAAACTAAATGCTTTTGCTCTTCGACTTTTAATAAATTACTAGCTTTTGCCCGCGGCTTCGCTTGTGTTAAATTCGGGGTAACACAGTTCCCCTTTTCCTGATACCCGGGTACCTGCTACCTGTAGTTTTTGCCCGTGCGCCTTATTTATTGTAATAGCAATGCTAAGTTTTCCTTTTTCTCCCCTCTTTCTCCCTCATTTCTCACTTTAAAAAAAAGTTAGCCTTTGTCCGTCTCCAGGTACCAAAATTCATCAAAATCGGTTTAGCCGTTAAGGCTTGAAGACGTAAAAATCAAACAAACGAACTCACTTTCGCTTTTATAATATTAGTAAGGATAACTTTTTGTTTAGTTTTACCATACATGTTTATCAGCTAATTGTGACGATTCCTATAAAATATTATTAAAATCTAGTGGCGATAACATTACCTAACAAGTAGCAGTTGCTGTTAAAGCGTTTTAAATTTCTACAACAATTTTCAGTTGGATTGACAAAGCCATTAATTTTATGCCCAGTATTTTTGACCTTTCCATCTTCTTCAGAATTTAGCTTTGTCTATAGCCGTCAGGGCAGAGTCCTTCGGAATTTTCTTCTTATCACAGCATGTTCACTGTTGGACATTAATTGACTCCCAGCCCGCTTGCCCGCATCCGGGTTATTGTTTGAGAGATTTTCTTTTTTCAATCACGAAATAAAGAAACTGTAAGAAGAATTACACATTTAATTTACCAAAGTTATTTCCAAAAAAAATACACTCTTTTTTCCAATATATTCTGGTAGAGTGGTTACCCTACAAACTTTTTAAGCTTGTTCCTCTAAATACAGAAGTTTTCAAATTAGGTAGGTACAATCGTAAAATTAATTTGTTACAACCAAAACTGCCTTGTCTTGATTTTACTTACGTTCAAGGTCACAGCTTAGACAAACGTGTTTTATATATATTATCAGTGGCAGATAACAATTTTCGAAATCCTGCAAGAGCACTTTTCGTAGTATGGGTACGGAGGGGCCTGCCAAGGTCACCGCCTGCCCGGGTTGCGGGTTGTTTGAAAGAGATGCCGCGATCCCGGAACATAAAGGGCAATAGAAGGAATAAGGGTGGGTTTTAGTCAGTACAAATCTGACACTCCTCCTCGCTCCGCCCAGAGCGGGGGAAGTTATTTGATGATTAGCCATCCACAAAAAAGGGCCTTTTTCATTTCTTCTTTGTAATATATTTAAGATAATTTTGAAAAGATATCAGAATAAATCATAGAAAAACTGTAATTGTCTGAATGAATACCACCAAAACAACATAAACAAGTCAGTTTAAAAGCATTTATGTAGTTCACTGTGTCCGATCTATCATAAATAAATTTATTTGTCTTTGTCATCTAATTTGTCTTAAAAAACAAGAATTTCCAATTACGATTGTCTCAGCTTTAGTATTTTCCAGTCATTTGCATTCAATTTGACCAGAATAATATACGTATTCATTATGCATACCCCGCGCCGGTGAAACACATAGCAAGTATTAGCGGATTACACCAAAAAGCCCTCGAGTAGCAAAAACTGCGTTTTTTTTCTTTTACTGGCCTATATTGTGTCGCACTTCTGGGCAAAGGCCTTACCTTTCTACATCCAGACATCTCTAGCCTGTCCGATATCTAGCCATTTAAACCTCCAAAACTTGATCAGATCGTCACACCGCCTTCGGAGCGGTTGACCTTGACAGCGGCGTATTAACAGGTCATCTACACCTATTAATATTATATATCTGTGCAATATTGCGCATTTTTCAATTTTAGTATTGTTATTTCTCTTTTATTTTATTTATCGATCTTTTACGTTTTTAAATTTTACTAATGTTAATATTTTTATAAATTTTTACTTTTGAAATATTTTTTTATTACATTATATCAATTTTGTTACTGTTTTCAATTCTGACTTTTATACCTATGTGTTTGTTTATGTTTTCGAGCGTATGGCACTCGTGGGCTGCAGCTGAAAATCAGCGTCAGGTGGCGGCTTTGTGTTGCCATCTGGCATTATGCTGAGCTGAGGCCCTTTTGGCATTATATATTTTATTTTGTTATGGTTGTTTTTTTTTGTTTTTAATAATGCTGAATAAACGCAAATTTCATTCTTTCTTACAAAGTGAAAAAATCGACCAGAAAAAGGCAAGGGATATCGCGGGCTCGATCATTGTAGAGTACCATGTCCAGAAGTACATGACGATTCAGTCGCAATTATATCTTATATCTTATCGGCGTATCTCTTCGAGCAATCCAAACTAGCAATCGTGAGAAAAAAACTAATTTTCCAATTATTTATGTTCATCTTCCGCCAAGAAACAATAAATCTAATTATCTCATCAAACGTTACGTCATCAAAGCAATACTGGTTCAATGACGTCTGTGTAGGTTTACTTATTAACATTTAAATAAATCCGCACAGAGGGCAAAAAGCTGGGAAAACCACAAGATTTCTCTTTCGTTGGAATAACCAATACGACTCAACATGACACACTCTAACAAACATCGATCATGAGGAAAAATCTGTAGTGTCATCGTATTTAAAGTGCAGGCTTAAGTGATTTATCGATAACATTGTTTTTTCATCTTCCATTGATATTGAACCGCTCATCAAATATCAATTTGATCTTCTTTAAAACACGCTTGTAATGTATAACGGGCTGATGTCCGCAACTCCACGTCTGAGGCGCGTACGGGTGGGAATATTATTCGATCTATCCCCAGCTCCGCAAGAAACGCCAGCAGCGCTTTGGTGTTGCTGACGATCTCGCGAAGAGTACTTTGTACCGAAGTACTTTGCCCGGTACGGGGCAACCTCTGGGCAGTGCAGAAGCACGTGGGCTGCTGTCTCGTCTACATCCATGCAGGCTCGGCACAGTAGGCTGTAAAACACGCTTTTATTAGTTTTAAAGATTAGAAGTTTCATAAAATATTAGCAGTTAAATTTAACCCACTTCCCGGTGTCCGTGAATTGAGCTGAAATTTGGCATACATATTTTTTTAACGTTGCCCCACACCAGGATTTTTTCCTATATCGTGGGTGCGTTTCCAAACATTTAAACTCACATACACAAACAGCCAGACCCGGAACAACTATCTGTAAGGCATAGAAATATCTGTTCCGTGCGGGGAACGAACCCGTGACACGCAGCGCAGCAGTCGATCGCCAACTGTATCCTCGTGTTTGGTTTGAATGATAATGCATGGTTAGGTCAATCATTGTTATTGTACAATTATACCGGCCAAGAGGGAATCAGTTTCGCGTAGCGAGGCTACCGTACAAACTTGCGAAAATAACAGCCATATCTTTTGACTGTGTAGACTTAAAGGATTAGATTTTTTTAAGCTCCAAGGGTCCACACCTTGCTGTAAAAACACACACTCTTGAGAGTATGTTTTTAATTCCAACTTGATAAATCTCATCTTCGTTTTCTCGGTCTTGACAGACAGACAGACAGACAGGCGAACAACAAAGTGTGTATTTAATTTTTCACTCTAAAAAGATGGGATCAAGTCGGATAGATAATTATGACTATTTTCGTAAAGTTGCAATAAAAACGAGAATAAAAATCTGTTGCACACTGCAATCGGATACACTTTCGTAGTTCAGCGATAAAAGTGAAATCAACCTGTTTTCATTCTGAAACAGGTCTGTGGGTAACTGTTGTTTTGATCCTTGTTAAGTTGTCTATCTATGGATTGGTTCAATTTCCTTTAGCAGCTGATTTTGTAGAAAATTCTAGAGATGTCTGTGATATTGCCTATTAGGTTATGTGTGTTTACTATTAGGTTATGTGTTATGTGGTGTGCTTTTTTTGTCCTATATTGTACTTGGTACAAAAAGGGTGATTATTCATCTACACACAAACGCGGATTTACTTGAAGATTGATCTGGCCGGCCACTATTATTCAGCCAGCTCCTCAAAAATAGTGAATGTTAAAGAAGAATTCTGCTTAACTAAAATTTTTGGTAATCTGTATTTATGTATTACTAACTGGCGCCCGCGCCTTAGTCCGCGTGATATCGGAAAAAAAGTTCAAGTAGTTTTTATTAGAAAAACCAACTTCGCCCAGCGACGATGATGACGATTCCCAGATAGAAAAAAACGGACAATTACGAGTGCGAGGTTGATTTCAACTCCAAGGGACCCACAGGCTTGAGTATATTGTTTTGAAATTGGCGCCCGCGTGATATCAAAAAATATATCCTATGTCTTATTCCAGACTATAATCTACCTCTGTGCCTAATTTCATCAAGATCCGTTCAGGCGTTTTGACGTGAAAGAGTAACAAACATCCATCCTCACAAACATTCCCATTTATAATATTACTAGCTTTTGCCCGCGGCTTCGGTCGCGTTAAATTCGGGGTAACACAGTTCCCCTTGCGCCTTATTGATTTGTAATAGCAACGCTAAGTTTTCCCTTTTCTTCTCTCTTTCTCACTCACATCCCACTTTAAAAAAAAAAGCCTATGTCCGTCTCCTGTTTCCCAACTATCTCTGTACCAAAATTCATCAAAATCGGTTTAGCCATTAAAGCGTGAAGAGGTAACAAACAAACTCACTTTCGCTTTTATAATATTATAAGTAAGGAAGTAAGGATATATAGTAGGAAGAAGTTTATCTAAGCGACGCCTAAGCTAAATTGTCGTATTGCATTGTATTTAAATCAATATTAGATATTCCGTTGTTGTTCTAATTAAATATTTGCTGTAGTTAGAATATAAGCAGGCAAGATTAAAGACCCAAGATGCGCCGTGTCAACTAATAAATTCCAATTTTGAACAACCCATTTTTTTATTATTCCTCTTACAAATACATTGTGAATCACTTTTAATACCCATGATATTATATTACAGAAATACTAATTCGCACAAAAAGGTTATCGGAAATCAGATTGATCAGATCTAACAGTTGAATGGGTTTCTAAGAATACACTTAAGTGCATCGGCTGAGACCTATACGTCATTGTAAACCAAGATTACATATGATCCTACCTAAGAGTATTAGCCAGTATATATCGTGGTTTATCGTGGTCGTCAGGAAATCATATCAGTGACATTTACAAGGCAGAAATGGAATGGTTGCATTTAGATGTATATAGCATTCCTGGAAGGTTAGTAGGAAGGCCGGGGCTGCGCATTGGTTCGAAAAAGATACCGCAGCCCCGGAACATAAAGGGCAAAAGAAGGATCATAGATTGTTTTTAGTCAGTAGAAGTCTGAAACTACCGTCCGCTCCGCCCAGGGCAGGACATGTCATTTGTGATTTGTGAAACAAAAGTGTTACTAAGAAGTGCATCTGTTAATAAATCCTTACCTCCTTACATCATCTGCCTAGCCTTTTTTCAACTATGTTGGGGTCGGCTTCCAGTCTAACCGGATGCAGCTGAATATCAGTATTTTACATGGAGCGACTGCCTATCTGACATAACTAATATTATAAAAGCAAAAGTGAGTTTGTTTGTTTGTTACGTCTTCACGCCTAAATGGGTAAACCGATTTGGATGAATTTTGGTACAGAGATAGTTGGGACTCTGGAGACGGACATGGGCTAGCAAAAACTACAGGTAACAGGTACCTATAAATCAGGAAAGGGGAACTGTTTTACCCCGAATTTAACGCGAGCGAAGCCGCTAGCAAAAGCTAGTATATCTATATTTTAGGGGGTCAGCCATCGAGCAAATTCATCACGCATAACAATAAACAACTGCTCAAATATCACCAGCAGATGTTTTTTTTTACTGATTTCAGAGTGACATTATGCTGTATTTTAATATTTTTTGCATTTCATTCATGAGTGTAACTTAGATTATCACCTACGATAACTTAAATTATATAAAGTAGGTTAGTTATTTCAATTAACCTTAATAAATATCGATTGATATAACTATTAGCCTAGTTCTCTAATTGGTTTCCCTGACACTAATTGTACTATGTGTGAATACGTTATTCAGCTATTTCTATACATTTCACATTGCCCTTAGATCTGCATTGCCTGCAGTCTGTCTGCACTAATAATTTATAATAAACTAGCTTCCGCCCGCAACTTCCTGCTGGCGCCCGCGGTTTCGCCCGCCTGATATCGAAAAAAAAATCCTTAGTGTTATTCCAGACTATAATCTACCTCTGTGCCAAATGTCATCAAGATACGTTCAGCCGTTTTAACGTGAAAGAGTAACAAACATCCATACATATTTATAATACATATTAGTAGGATATCTATAGTAAAATAAAGCGGCCTTTCCCATAACTGATTCACTTTTCATATTTGCCCTTAGATCACACTAGCCCGCATAATCCAAAGCGCGAATTGACATAAAGGACAAATCCACCCGTCTGTGTAGACTAGCCTAAATACCTGTAATATTAGAAAACAGTATCTATGTGGGTGTGCATTAGGTGTCAGTTACAGTGCCACCGTTCCCACTCGCGGTGTCACCCACATGCTTTGTAGGTCGCCGGTGTAAACTACACCTGAGAAATGATTATTCTAGTTTATGAACTTAATGTCAAGTGGTCACATGGAGGTTGGGTTTAATTGTCTATGAGCTTGTTCATCAGGGAAGTTCTCAGAAGCAGACTGGAGTCATTGTGCCCAGTTAAAGGCAATGGATGAATGGATGGATTTACAGTGAATTCGTGTTATGTCCTATGAAGAAGAACCAGCAAGAAACTCAATGGTTACTCTTTTAAAATCATTTGGTATTACAATATTGTTGTTACAGCGTGAGTATTTAAGTATGAGTGGACAGCGTACAAAACGCAAAATAAGATAAAAGTTAACAAACGCTAACAAGCATTTAGGAATCTACAAAGCCTACAATGCCACTCAATCACAAAGACACGGTTAAAAAAAGTACTTTAAATATTTTAAAAAGGCAATACAACACTAGGGTCCCTTTTTTTAAACAAGTAACCCTAATGTTACCATATCAAAGTTTTCCTCTTCTTATGTATAGCACATGATAAATGAGCTACTAATGCAAATAATACCTACAGAGAAATTTACAGTTTCTATGATTTGGGAATGTCATCGATAACAAGCGTTACATAACTGCATCGTTGGTCTCGCAGTCGCAAGCGATGGTGACTGCTGAGCACGGAGTCCTTGGTTCGATTCCCGGGAAGGCAGAAAGTGGTATTGGTCTTTTCCTTTGGGAATTTCTCAGTAACATCCCGGATTTTGGAAGTTGGTGGTATGATACCCCCGTGCCTCGGAAAGCACGTTAAGCCGTTGGACCTGCGCCTGAACTCTCTGCGAGAGTACACTCTCTGTTCTCTATCTCTCTCTCTCTCTCTCTCTCTCTCTCTATGTTCACTATGATATCCCATCCTTAAAAAAAAGCAGTAAATATTCTTTACAAATTCGAAAGTAATCACATACAGGCATATTATGATGCGCATAAAGGATATCCGTCGGAAACATGCAAGTTGATAAAGATTCAACACAACACACAATAAAAGAAAGTGCACTCATTGCAAAAAAGTGACTCACGACAGTCTGTTAACAAGTAGGTCGACCTTGGCCATTTCTATAACACCAACTGATGATGATGAAATTGATCACTTACATTTGCTGTCACCTTCCATCACCATTTTAAGGATTTCATCTGGGCTACTAGTTGGTTCGAAAGAGATACCGCGGATCCGGGACACAAAGGGCAAAAGAAGAAATGTAGATGGGTTTAGTCAGTACAAGTCTGTCTGTGTCCTGTCTCTCTGGGCGTAGCGGAAGGAGTCATTTAATAATTTCCCACCCGGAAAAAACGGATTTCATCTAAACTGAAAATCAAAGCGTAATGAACATACCAAGGCTCATCGTTGAACCTCAAACAAACCCAGCTATCGCCGGTAGACGCTCCCGGCGTCGGGCGCCGTGAAATGACTCCGGGCCACCGTAGACAGTAGTGGGTCTGTGGACGGTACGCAGTAGTGAGTTCACCGTCCGTTCGTCTATTGACGACAGGCCATGTCATCGGCGCGATCGTTGTCCCCGTGTGTCTCAAAGAGATGTTAGCAAAGCAGAGCGCTTGCCAGGGCCACCGACTGCCGGTGTCGCGGATTGCGAAACAAAAAAGGCATAAAAAAGAACGTGGGTGGGTTTTAGGCTGTAAAAGTCTGACTCTATGAGGGGGGGATTTTCCATCCACAAAAAGAAGGCTCAACGTTATCTGTTGTATATTACCAAGCACTTGTATTTATTTACAATTGACTTATTTGCTCAGAAAAATAACAAAATTTTCCAAATTCTCTACTTGATAATACTTGATACTTTACTTGATAGTCATTAGACGCTAAAGCAAATTATGCGCCTGATATTTGAAGAGTAAATGTATTGCTCTGAATTTTTGTGCAAATTGTAAAAAGTCTAAAAACTTAAAGAGAAATGCCATTTACTATTTTACGTTCCAAAATCTTTTAATTAAGCATATATTGATAAAATGTTTCTAAAATTTTCTGGAAATTTTGTAAACATAATATATTTTGGCTGTCGTAATAAGTGCCTGCTTAATAATTCACTCTTTATTTATGCGCTTACGCATCAAATCGCTGCTTAAATTCGAAAGGGCCACTCTTGTCGAAAAGTTATTTTTGTACAGTTTTTTTTTTTTAATTTTTGTACCCTATCACAATTTTAGTTCGTCAAACAAAGTGTGTAAATGCTTAAAGGGGAACAATCTGATTGGACCATTGAACAGAATACTGGGTGTCTTTTTTGCATATCCTTACTAATATTTTAAAAGCGAAAGTGAGTTTGTTTGTTTGTTACGTCGTCACGACTCAATGGCTTAACTGATTTTGATGAATTTTGGTACAGAGATACTTGGGACCCAGGAGACGGACATAGGTTAACTATTTAAAAAAATGAGAAATGAGGGAGAAAGAGGTAAGAAAAGGGAAAACTTAGCATTGCTATTACAATAAATAAGGCGCCTGCAAATCAGGAAAGGGGAACTGTGTTGCCCCGAATTTAACGCGAGCGAAGCCGCGGGCAAAATCTAATAAAAATATAAAGAGGATTGATACGATTTTTGCAATAATAATAATTTTTGATCATTTTGATTTGTGGCCCTTTTGAACTTAAGCAGCAAAATGTACGGTGTAGGTACATTCATAACGTTGCATGCGTTAGACGAAAGGATAGATTCAAGAATTGCTCTAGCCTTTTACTGGGTTCGAACCTTTTTGGTGCGATCTTAAACTCTATTCTCAGTGTTAAGAGCTCTTTACAAGAACATAAGAAATACTGGAGCTGTTGCGGTCAGAAAGAGTTTCATCTCGAGTTTTATCTACAATTTCAGCAGGCGCCACTGCCGACGCGCGACGCCGCGCCCTCTCTTACCCGCTTAGCAATGTATCGCAGTTCCAAAGCAACGACAAATCACACTACAGGGGGTTATTTTATAACATAATAGTACTTGCGTCAGGAATCTAGTTCAGTGAGCATGTAGCTAAAACAGCTCCATAGCCACGCCCTTTCGGAAAGCTATTCAACGTTACATAAGACTAGAACTTAACGTAACAACTATCAGATAACTAGCAATGAGGGAAAACGTTATTGCATAGCAAATAATATATCTTAGATACAGATAATCTTGAAACTTTGAAGAGACGTGTTACCTACTGTGTTAGCAGTTTGTCATGTTGCGGTTATGTAAAATAAACGAATAATTTTATAGTGCGACAGTATCACCAGCATCTATAGTCAAGTTAGCAAAATACATTATATTAACTAATTACTTATGAACATATTTTTATGCAAAAGACAATAATCCAAACGAAGTAAGAACCGTTAAACAAAGCAAAGTTATTTTTTGTCAATTTTGAAAGTTCTATCTTGAAGTAATTTATAAACTACATAATAAAAATCGTGCCTTAATAATGACATTTACTCAAGTAATCACTTTGGCTTGTCTATGGATACGGGTGTTACTGTCTGCTTGGACGCTGACTTGCTTCGAGAATTCTGGTCTTTTTGAACTTCACTTACAATTTTCATTTATTTAGCCTGTGATGTCCCAATGCTGGGCAAAGACTTTCTTCAGCTCCTTCCACAAACTCTTTTCTTCCGCCACTTGGACCCAGCGCTCACGGTACGCATCAAAGTTGTCTCGCTACCGCTTTTTGAGCCGACCTCGGCGGTTCTGTCCATCACTTGGCTCTGAGGAGACTTTTTCTTTTTTTTTCTTTGCAGACTTCCCCAGCGGTCATCCTGTATAAAGTCGACGTGATCCACTCAATCCCATTTTGGCCTAGCAGAATTGCTTCGCCTTGCCAGCGTCCACTTACAAACCAGATCCCTCACGAAGCCGATTACCTGGCTTTCTGTATGTCTGAGGTTGCGGGTCGTTCGAAAGACATACCTCATCCCCAAAACACAAAAGGCAAAAGAAGAAACATGGATGGGTCAGTAAAAGTCTGCAACTCCCCCCCTGCCCCCCGCTCTGCCCCGACAGAACTTATTTGATGTGCTATTATAAGTTACACCTCTGCCGAACTATTTGAGGATAACATCCGGGATGTTATGTTATTGCCTAGAAAATGAGCTTCTTGACAGTGAACAATACACACGACGGCAAGTCAACCTATTCTAAACTATTATAACCTGATCTCTCTGCTACAGATCGCATACCTTAGTAGAGAGATCTGGTTAAAATGGTTTTGTATAGGTTGATGTGCCGTCGGGTGTACATCGTTTTAGCAGTGGTCATTTAATACTTTGAACTGACATTTCCAAAGTGTTACAATTTTGTGGGAACTACACTGACTGCCATTTGTGCCCTTAAGTAGTAAATCTAGTTATTTATTGCCTATAAAATAGTACCGGATTGATCTAATAAAATAAGATCCGTTTACCTTCTCATTAGGTATGCATAACATTGTAAGTTTATCTGAACCGACGTTAACTTGTAACTCAGTTTGTTTTACAAAGTGTACCGCTATGTTGTTCTCACCGAACTTTGTGGGTTATTGAATCGAAAGTGTTTAGTATGACATAGTACTTTTCAACCGCAATCTGTATCAATTAGTATAAATTAATTTTAAATGACATATTATCCAATATTTGTATACCTAACACAGGTAAAACATGTTAAACTTTCCATTATTGTATGTACCATCCTCAACACCATGTATTTGAAAAAAAAAACTTTGTCTTTGACTTGTTCAAATGTGTTAAATCAAAGACGTGTGCGGTGTGTAGGGCGATTAATGCGAGACTAGGTACTGTCGGTCGCGTACAAACTGGATGACAATACGATTTATAGCTATGCTTAGGTTTATCGATACACAACAAAATGTAATATCGTTTTCTTATCATAACCTCACTCTTGTAATCTCCAAAGGGTTAGGTAGAAGGGCACGCCACAATAGTGGCGGTAAGTCCCCTCTTTGAGGAGTGGCTGGAGAGGCGTCATGGCGTCCTCACCTACCGCCTGACGCAGGTCCTCACCGGACACGGAAGTTTCGGGAGGTTCCTGCACATAATCGGGCGGGAGGAAACGCCCGGTTGTCACCATTGTGACGATCGCCCGGAGGACACGGTGGAGCACACAGTGGCGGTCTGCCCAGCTTGGGCGGAGCACCGCCGTGCCCTCGTAGAGGCGATCGGCGGCAGCGATCTCTCGCGTCCGGCCCTGGTTCAGTCCATGGTCCTGAGCGAGAGGGAATGGGAAGCGGTTACCTCCTTCTGCGAAGCAGTAATGTTAGCAAAGGAGGAGGCCGGGCGTTTGAGGGAGAGAACCTCAAACCAACCCAGACGCCGCGGGAGACGCCCCGGGCGCCGGGCGCCGCGAGACGTCTCCCGGCCACCTTAGATGCGGGCCTGTGGTCGGTGAGCAATGGGTAGCTCACCGTCCGTCCGTCTATTGACGACAGGCCGTGTCGACCGCGCGTTTGTGTTTCACGCGCGCCTCAAAGAGATGTCAGCAAAGCAGAGGGGCTTGCCAGGGCCTCCGCCTGTCAGGGTTGCGGGTTGTTCGAAAGAGATACCGCGGGCCCGGAACGTAAAGGGCAATAGAAGGAACATGGGTGGGTTTTAGCCAGTAAAAGTCTGACACTCCCCCCCCCCCCCCCGCTCCGCCCAGAGCGGGGGAAGTTATTTGATGATTTGCCACCACAAAAAAAAGGGTTAGGTAGAGGTATACCTAATAAAATATCCCCATATATTGGATCGCCTCAAAGAGATGTCAGCAAAGCAGAATTGCCTGCCAGGACCACCGCCTGCCGGGGTTGCGGGTTGTTGGAAAGAGATACCGCGGCTCCGAAAGATAAAGGGCAACGCAGTCGGGTAAAAAGAAGGAACATGGGTGGCTTTTAGTTAGTAAGTCTGACATTGATATCATATGCGTAAACAAAATGCCTATTTGGATAAAAAAAGAAATGTGAGGTATCGTTGTAGAGGGCTAATTGAAGTTTCTGTATACCCTAGGGCAAAAGGAGTCTTTTGTCGTTATGAATGTATGACGTAAATATTTTTTAATCAAAATCGACTGCCTCGCTGGTATAGAGCTTGAAGCGCAATTGCTGATCACGAAGGTTGGTTTTTTGGGTTGGTCAGTGTCATTAGGTTTTCCATTAGGAATTACTCAGTACCAACCACGGAGACTAGATTTGTAAACAGATGGTAACTCGGCTCCTATAACATGAGGCTAGGTAGAATATAACTGGTGAAATGTGGGTATTTTAACTTATAAATAGGGTGAAAAGATCGCTTTTAGCGATAAGACCGCCCACAATGGGCGGTCTTATCGCTAAAAGCGATCTTTTCAAGACAACCTTTGGATAGATTTAAAAAGAGGAGAAACAGTACTGTAGGTAGTCTGTGGCGTAACATTTTTCAAAATTAATTTTCATACTATTTTTAAAAACATTTACAAAAACAAATACTTATATATAAATACATATAACATACATTTAAAATAACAATCATGAAGAGCAAATAAATATTTAATATTGTTGTTTAAGGAGAGAGTAGTGCTTTTTGACCAGAATTTTAAAAGTGGACAGGGTTTGAGCGCTCCTTACAGACATGGACAGGGCATTCCATAGCCGTACAGCTTGAACCGTAAAGGATTTATCGTAGAAGCTAGTAGAATGCACTCCATCCATCTCCAGACTCAGGTTTAGGTGTGATGTTATGAATGACAGTTGACTGACAGTGTGTACATTTTGCTGACAATCAGCAGTCGTTATTATCGTACAACTACTTGACGAAATGTATCAATTGCAGTATTCACGGAACCATTACAGACCCAACCCATGTCGTTATATCATGGTCGGCTATACAAAACTAGCGTTTTGTAGGTTGCGAAGTAAAATAATTACTTATAATTATAACACTACTAGGTGCGCCCCACGGTTTGGCCTACGTAATAAAGATCGCCTAAAGAGTGTGCCTATGTGTTAATTTAATCCAAGTTAAGCTATCTTCATAGGTAAAAAAATTCATGCAATTCCGTTTTTGAGCGTAAAGGAGAAACAAACATTCACACACATACAAATTTTAGGCTTTATAATATAAGTGTGATTTTAGAACATACAGTGCGAGATAGAGATACCGCGGCTCCAGGACATAGAAGGGCCATAAGAAGGAACATAGATGGGTTTTAGTCAGTAAAAATCTGACACTTTTTCCCATACGCAAAAAAGAGTAGTAGAAAGTAGATATATTCAAATCAAAGCAAAGTACTCCGTGTTTTATATCACCTAAGAATAAAACAACAAAAAATAAAATTATTAGATTTTTTTTATTAATACATTTTCAAGTTCGTTCTACAAGAGTTTGCATTATAATACACAGTTCACATTCAACTTTATACAGTTTAACATTTTTTTTTGGTTTTTCTGGACGTTTTGTATAAAAAATAGTGTGTCAGGCAGTAGGGAGCTTGGGTCAGAGGTAGGGTTTAGTGCCAGCCGCCGTGGTGGCCCCAGGGCTCCTCGGGGGAAGCAGCTGCGGCATGCGCGGCGTGCGCGTACTGGGACAGGTGCACGGCGCGCGCGTGCTGTACCTCAGGGGTGTCCACTACGTATTGGCCGTCGTGGGTCAGCTGGATGTGAGCCTGGGGGAAGAAGTCTTGATTAGATGTGGAAGAATAGGCAATAGAAGTTTTTATGGGTCCAAGAATGCTTGGTGTTATTAGGACACCTAGTGATGGTGTGGCGTCATCAGCTAAACTTATCAAAAATACAAACTTGCGACTTGCAAACAGAGTTGATGCTACGGTTCCGGTTTTTTTTAAGGTACGGAACCCTAATTAAAACAAACAAATTATTTCAAATAAAAATTACCTGAGGGCCGTTCCATTTGCCGTAACCAGCAGCGTAACCAGCTCCGTGTCCAAGACCACCGTAAGCAAGAGGGGCAAGAGCTGCACCATGGGCCAGGCCACCGCCGTAGCCGCCGTGGGCTGCGCTAGCGTGGGCCGCGCTGTGGGCTGCGATGTGAGCGGCCTTAAGGTGGGCTACCTCAGGGGTGTCTACCACGCGACCGTCATGAGCCAGGGGGGCGGGGCCGTATTTCAGAAGACCTGGTGAAAGAAGGTTTGGTTAGTTGAGTATTCTAGCTAGAACCTAAGTTAGAGTGGAGTTCTCAGTTAATTAGCGATCGATAGAGGATCATGACTGGTAAATGCGGATCACGGGCAGTGGTGTACTGCAATAAGCAGAATGTGTGATATGGGCTAGTTCGGAATAATTGAGAAACCTATTCATATATTTTTTTAATTATCATCATTCTTTTGTTTCATGTAGGTAACCATCTAAAAACAGTTGAGTAACTACACTATTGTAACTTCAAGAAATATTTACCAGCGGCGGGAGCGCCGTAATGCGCGCCGGCACCGTAAGCGAGTCCGGCAATGTAACCTCCGGCGGGTGCCCACGCGCCGTGCGATGAGGAAGCCTGCGCGTGCGCCGCGGCGTGAGCCGCCTTAGCGTGGGCCACTTCAGGCGTGTCCAGCAGGAACTTGCCGTCGTGGCTCAGCTGGATGTGCGCTGGTGGGCCCGCGTAGTATGAAGCCTGGGCCAGGCAGAGGGTGGCTGCGAGGATAATCTGGAAAGAAGGAGATAAAAGTTAAAGATGGTAAGATTATCGCATGATTTTTGGGAGCTTGAGATGGTATTATGTTGTTATTGGGTTCTTAAGTTTATGTCTCTTGGGGTTGGGAAAGTTAGGATAAGTTTTCCTACTAGACTATCTTATTGATGGAAGAAAGAGCCTTGTCAAAAAGTCCCAATTATCAAATAACAGGATTATGTTACCAGGCGCCAATGAAACAGTATAAGACTTGATTTAAGGTGTTATTTACTAAGTCAGGGTTTATGGCTCTCGAATAATTGTTGTATAAAATTAAGGACCAATTAAGGAATTCAGCATTAACTAGAGCATTATACTAGGAATGCCATAAATTGTCATGACAAATATTAATTAAATGGTCGACTAATAAGTTATGTCAAATAATGTATTGTTATTGTTTTGTACCAAAATCTCCCGTCTATAAATATACTAACTACTAGAAATATACGCAACGAAAACGAGAATCTCCCACCCTTTACTCATCAGTCAAAAACAACGAAAGCGAATCCAATATGATTATAATTGATCAGTTTTCGCCTGACATTGTCGGCAGATAGTTATCGGAGCGTAACCACGAGTTTCTTGGTTTCACGCGGCCCGTGCCGAAACCACGTGAATGTAATTAGACAGCTTACGACAGCTGAGCTCACTTATGGTACTAGACTACGTGATTAAAAGGTGAGAATAGGGCCCTTGGTAGGGGACATTAGAACACAAAAGCGATTTTTGCAAGAAGTTTGTCATCTGGTTTTTTGTTTTTTTTTACAAAAAGAGGGGCAGCTTATCAACACCTTTGCTTGACAAGCGGTGATATAAGATTTCCACAGCAGCAAGAAACTACTGATTCATTGCTAAAATATACCTCATCCAATTCTCTTATATCTATTATAGAAGCATTTCATTCTGGAAGTATATGTCAAAACACGTCTGCCACAGTTCCGGGGCACAAATTGCATACAGGCTGACCCGTTACAGCTCACGCTTGACTGGGCACGGCGCGGCAGCGCAAAAAGTGGCAACACTCAGTTTGGACATGTCGTTATTATGTCTATTACACGGACGAGCGACGGCTATCGTAATGTTGCCAAAGGATATTACACTAGTTTCCAATACGGACATGTATTTTTGTAAACCGTTGGAAATAGCCCTGTTGCAGGTCTGAGGAAAATTTGGCAGCAATAGACTAACTAAAAACTCATTTTAGTACATTTTCTGTGATAAGATTTAGATTTCTGAAAAACTGATGTATGCAGAAAACTCTGTGTTTTAAAAAAATTAAGAAGAGCCATGTTATTGGCATGAACCTTAATTCAGAACGTTAACTAGAAAAGTTCCAGTTTATTAGTCAAGTCAACATTTCTCTCATTTGTCAAAGTTCTTATCAGCACAAAGCGTTATTTCAAAACATGATTAATTCCGAACCAAAACAAGATTAAGATACAAAATCTATCATAATCACAATTATCTCGCCTAGTTTACTTCAAGTCAAGATACGCTAATACTAGAGCAATTACAAAGCACGATTTCATCAAAACTTTAATTATATTAAATTAATCCAAGTATTGTTTTACACCAGAATTCACACGAGCTTCATTTTCTATATCAGTCACAAATGTCAAGACATCATAATGTTGCATCGTGAACCTAATTTCAAAATGGACGCCGAATTAACGCGTGTGAATTTGTAAATTATTGTGTTACTTAAGTAACGTTTTAGAAATGCTAGTTGCACTATTTAAATGTTGAATAATACTTTTAGTCTTGTTTATTTTAAGAGTTTTTGGAAATTAGATAAATTTGAAATATGGATGAAAATTTGGAATCAGGGAAATGACAGATTTCTGGTATTGATACATCAGGAGAACCAATGTCTTTTTTTGAACGAATATCCTTAATTAACGAGTGAAGATGAAAATCAATCTGCAGTACATACCCATCAGAAGTATATTTGTATTAAGTGAATTTAAAAAAAAATCATTGATTCCCAATTAGTTTCATAAATAGCTGTAAAGTCGATACAAAAACTACAGGTAATTCCATAATTCGTGCGCGACATTTTGGCGCGCAGTCATAAATAGGCTTACAGAAACCAGGGTGTTTTGCAAAACTGTTGCTTGCAGCTAACTAGTTACGCGAAACGTTGAAGGCGTGGCACGCACCGGCTATGGCCGCCATTGCAGATGACAGATAAACAACAACAGCTCTAAATAATACGGACAAGCGATAAATAGCGCTTTGTAAAACAGATACAGATAGTTATCGAACACCATAGATTACATTACAAAGGGCCGCGCGAATGCTGTTCTCGTTTTTCAAAAATCGAACATGGGCTTTATGATTAGACAACAGCCAGTCTTGTACTTTTTTTTGTTTTGAATATAAGGCCGTGATAGTTGGATTAAAGCCTTCTAGAAATAGGTTTTCAATCTTTCTTGAACTCCTTTACATTCCAGAGTAGGTATTTACATCATTAGTTGTAATCTATTTTATCCTACTATGTTAGGAATTTTAATGAAACCTCTTGTTCAATTAGTCCTACAGTTGCTATGATCATTTGTCGAACATGTCATATTTGAGACATAATAGGCTAAGGAATTATTGCACCATGTCTATATTTATTAATAACATTAGATGAAGTCGACAATTTCCTTCTTCCTTTTGCCTAATATAGATATAACAATATAAAGAAATAAAGATAAGCCATTTCTGTTACATTTTGAACTGAAAAAGCATTTTTAGAAATAGATACGAATTTAAACTGGCCGATTATAAAATATTCTAGATAAATGGAGCAATAATATAAATATATTACATTTCAATGTAAAATTAAAACTTTTCGATTTTAATATCTAAATATGTGTTCTATACTTATGATAGGAGGCTGAATGCGTAGATACTTTAACTTCAGAAGCATAATATTCTCATAAATATCGAATTTTGAAATCCGAATACTTGTAGTTTTAAATTTTCTAACCGCAGCCCGAAACGAGATCGAATGTGGTTTACTGTGATCTTACATATCTGTATCGCGTTTCTACCGATAATAATACAAGTAGGTACGCACGTAATACAATATATTGACACCGAATATGAAACCGCAGACAGCTTCAATAACTTGTTACGTCCAAAAATAACGTTTTTATGAAACGAAGTAGAAAGTGCGAGCGTTACCAAAAACAATAGTTTTTTTTTCTTGGCTTACAGCCTACGACATTCTAATTTCAAATGTTCATGTAAATCAAACGGCTTGTATTTAATTGCAAGGTCGAAATTATGAATGCGAAGTACTTATGAAACATAATTTTAATTTGAAATAGTGTTTAACACGCCCTGTTTAGCTAGTTATAAAACACTTTCCTACGATACTTATTATAAACGAATTTCATGAATTCATAATGAACAGCAGTTTCAATTTAACTTAATATCCCCACATACTTGAGTGAATTATAAATTCTAAACGTTTAATTTCACGATTAAGTGCAATTTCCTAAGTGCTAAACGCATAAAATTGTAATTCATTTTTAATTGTTGACTTTGATTCTTATTATCTGGAAAGGTATACCCAATAAGATATATTTTATTGTATAAAGACAATCAAGATGTAATAATAAATATAATAAGTTAAGATTTTTAGAAGATGATCAAAAGAGACCCAATTTAACGATGGTTTTGAACTATTTCTTTTTTATACTTACTTTTTGAATACGAAATATAACCAGAATGACGTTTGAATTCCAATGAATCAACATTCAACTATGACAATTACGAATTCTATCGACCCAAACCTGAGATAAATATGTATGTGGTCATAATTCAGCACTTGTTCGCGCGCACGGCACGAGCACAACCCGATACTTGGACAAGTGATCGGCAGTGTAAATAGCTACAACTGTTTGATAAACAATCGTCTCTTGCGCAATGTTGGGACACAGCCCTCGTGCTGAAAGGTCTAGATTAACAACTATTATTATTTAGATATGCGTCCATTTGTAGGCCTGTATTATTTGAATCGAGAATGTTTTGGCAGAATGGTTTATTGTCATGGCATTTATTTTTGCAAAAATCTGAAGTTCGAAATTCAAAAATGGTTAATAGACATGAGCTTTTATTTTTAAACGCAAAGGTATTTAATGATACAGCATTAAATTTCATCTGCACAGACAAAGGTAATAGCTGAACTGGGTTACGGACAGTCTCTCAGATTCTGTTATTAAAGAAAATTTAAGGACATCAGACAAAGCGAGCGCGGCCGTAATTTGTGGGCGTGGGTCTCATATCGACTCGCCTTTGCATTCTGTTGCAAAAGACGCCATTTTGCAATAGATCGGAATTATCATTCTGCGAACTGGTGCACAACCAGCTATTGCAATTTAGATGTTGCAAGAGGAAGCCGTGGGCGTTAGGAAGTGTTATGGTGGTCATTGGTGGCGAAGGTCATAGAAAAACGGGACATTGAAAATAGAAATTTGTCTCGCTCGAGTAGCGATCGATATCGCACGACTTTTTGTTGCGGTTACGCATGTTTGGGTCAAACCTTTTTTTCTGGTAAACTGTATGGAGTTTTGAAATGTTATAAACATAGCTGTTATGACCTTTTTGTTTGTATACTTTTGTTAGCGTAACATCGAAAGTGAATTTTGAAAAGCAATCATAGTAGTTAAGTACATTATAGTCGCCGAATCAGTATACCGTTATTTCTATTAACCGATACTTGCTGATTACCTGTAGTACTTCAGTCGTTAAGCGGACGCGCTTCCCGCCCACTCATTAGTAAAACGGAATGAAGAAGCGCGCCCGCCCAGAACGCATGCGCGTCTCTTTGACATTTGTTTGGGCGCGAAAACTTTGCTGTCAAATGCGCCTTTTGGGTCTATATTGCATTTGGTCCTCTCGATTTTTCTTTTTTGAATGTCAATCATTTTTCGTGTAGGCCAAGTTGATTGATTGATTTAAAATTGTTAATTGAACAAGAGTTACCCAACCATAAAAATACACTTTTACTACTGAATAACTGTAAACTTAATCATTTTTGTAACGCGTATTCAGATTGTTCCACACGATTGGTTAATGAAGCAGTGAACAACAAAATATTATTCAAATATTTAACGTAGGCGAGTTTAGAAAACGGATACAATGTATTAATCATCACTTACATTGTTTTACACGGTCCTTGACATAATTAAAACTATTTCAAACACCTTATTGGTACCATTTGTGAGATACGAAGAAATAAACTATTGCCTTAGTTCGATTTTTAAATTTGATAAAAAAGCGTGTCTAGTTAGAGGACCAAAGAGGTTTCGTCTTTTTTTTCTGGAAAATAGGACCAAATTTTTGATAGACAGTATTCTTATTCTTTTGAATATGACAGTGACTTTGACATCATAAAGAGAGGGGTAGGTTTACATATTAAATGTCATTTAAGCAAGATTTGACAGGAAACAGTTTTGTATTTCTTCAACAAGATAATATTCCATAATAACTTTGAGGGTCACAGTGAGTGTATCATCTTGTAATTAAAAAGTCAAGGCTCGTATCGCATCGTGGGATGAACTAATCTATTGTTTTAATGTACTACGTAATTTTATTCAAACATACTTTTGAGATTTGTACACTCATAGAAGTTTAATATTGATTGACAAGCCATTATCTACATTGAGTTAATTTTATTTTTACTTGATCGAAAACTGTAATAGGATTTGTATTCTCAGGTAAACAGTTTGTGATTGCATTTTGATGAGCGTGTTATACTTTTAACAAATAAGTATTTCCTCTTTCATAGTGACATTACAGAAGAATGAATTTTGTTTAGATATTTTTTGTCTGTTTAACATTTCAAAGCATAGCATATTTTCGGTAATAGCAGTAACGTTTTTTGGACTACACAATAGATACTTTTTAAATTCTTTTTTTGGAGCATTTCTGTCAGACACGCATAAAAACCTCTTTTTACATTTCTTTATTTTCACCTCTGCTTTCTACATTTTGATGTGCACTGTCCATTTATATATCTACTGATGTTTTTTTGTTTTATGCCTAGATAATAGCTAATTCAACAATGGTCTTTATTACTTTCCTTAGTCCTTCGAATTGCGGAAATCTTCACACCATAGACAATTCAAGGCAGAGACAATTGATTTCCCGTTAATTTGAAATTTCCTTAATTGATAAATGTTTGTACGGAAATATCAACGGTGCCGGAGTATTGTCCCCAGAAGTATAGTATATAAATCTTATATATTACAACACTTTCGACACGAAGGGAAGTCGTATCAAAGGGATATTCAAATGTGAGGAGGGGTGAAAGTGGGTGATAAATGGTTTCCTTGAAAATATTTATTGGTTTGTTTTTATGATTTAAAATGGTTGCTTGAATTATCAAGAGAAATTAGATTTGTAAACATTAATAGATATAGTACTTATAAGGGGATTAGTCAAACATACAAATGAAGGAAAATTACAAGGCAGAACTAAAGGTTTATAACAGGATGTAAAATTACCAAAGGGCAGATAGAGGCAAGATATAAAACTACCCTTAGTCATTAATAAAAAATTACAAAAACCGAATAAAATCAAAATTAGAACGTGAAAAAAAGTAAAAATAAAAACAAAACACTTACCATAGACTGCATGATTACTGTGTGTATTACTAGGGTTTAGAGATCTCAAACGAACTGACTTAAGCGCTACTGTTAGACAGAACTCGCCTAGAAATTTTCGCCTAAGTGAGCGACGTGTGAATGCAACCACCTTCCGAGTCGGAATGCCGATTGGCCACAGACCGCCCCCTTATATATGGTACACCCCGCTTTGGCGGTTCGTAATTGGAAACAATTAAGTTGCGAGCAAGTGCAATGCTGTAATTTTTAATTGTAAGATGGGCATACGTTTTTCCGGCGGAACGCGTTAAAAAGATTGGAAAGAAATCGATCAAAGGTGATATGGGATCCTCTATTTTTGACAAAACACTGCCCCGATTATTGGTGTTACTAAAGCTGGTATTTCGATACATTTGTTCTGTCAATAAAGTATATAATGGAGATAAAAGATGGCTTAAGCACCCGTTGAGTAAGATAATGGGAGTCCCCTATTATATTGCCATTTGTTACTTGTTTATATTGTTGTTGCTACACACAACTAGATACGTTTTGTGGTTATGAAATGTAGTTAAAACCAATATTGTACATTAAGTACTGGCCCATATTTCTTATAGATAGAAATACTTTCAAAATAATCGATTAGGTTCGTATGGAGTTCGGTGAAAAATTTGTGAAATTATGCAATTGTTATCACGGTATCGTAAGTTCTATTTAAGGAAATTATCAGTGGAATTTATCGGCATTAGGTTATTTAGCTAGGTAAGGCAAGGTAAACGCGGTAACAATGTAGACGGTAATCGACACATACCTTAAATTAACGGCTAACATTTCAGTCTAGTCTTTATCTATTAGTAATGTTATGAACGAGAAATTAGGTCGGAAAAGTTTATGCGTACATTTGTTTTATTACCGATTAAATCTTTTAAAATACTGGGTCAGAAAAAGGAATGAGCACCTAATCTGCAAGGGTGAAGGTGGACATTTCCTTAAGTCAGTCAGTTCAAACAGGTTTGAACAATGTAGTGTCCATCAAGTCAGTGTAAAGTGGGTTTACCGATGCAGAGGGGCCCGCTAGGAACGTTGCTTGCTGGGGTTGCGGGTTGTTCGAAAGAGATACCTTGGTCCCGGAACACAAAGGGCAAAAGAAGAAACATGGATGGGTAAAAGTCAGACACTCCCCCCATTTCGTCCAGAGCAGTTGAAGTTATTTGATGATGCCCATCCAAAAAAACCGGCCAAGAACAAGTCAGACTCGCGCACCGAGGGTTCCGTACAAACTTGCTACATAAACGGCCATATCTTTTACTGCGTAGACTTAGAGGGTTATTTGTCAGCACAAAGGGGCCTCAGATTGGAGTATCTCGATATATCAACACGTTCCCGGGAGAAACGGTCTTGACAGACGGACAACAAAGGTATACAATAATGGGTTCCGTTTTTTTATCTTTTGAGGTACGGTACCCTAAAAAGGGTGTACCGAAAATAAAGGTTGCTAAAAACGCAATATAAATTAGTAGTTTGATATCTTGTTCTGTATTATAACCGGAAATAACGCGGAGATCCGTATAGCGTACTTGAACTTGAATACTTGGCCAATCATGCGTATGTATTGCGATATATTGTCATGGTATTTATAACGTAGATAATAATAGATACCATGTATTTCTAAGAAAAAATCGATTAGTGTTGTAATCATGTTTTTACTTCGACAACCGTTTATGTTTGACTAGAACTTTCGGATTTGTGCCTAGGTCATGGTTATAGGCCCGACTCCTAATTACTGACACAACTGATTTGGGTTATTTAATCTTCAATACATAAAATAAGGGTATGTCTACGTTTCTGCTTACCCATCTAGGGTGATCACCCGTGAGTTTTTTCTACAGTAAATAAAGAATTCAAGGATTAAATTTTTGTTTTTTTCGCACAATTGAAAGATCGCGCGTTGATGTCTTTATTATGGCGATATTGTAACGCTTAATTTTTCGCTTTGACATTTTGAAATGAAAACGGATTCAACATAAGATATTGGTTTTTCATATACGTTAGTCACATGACAACCAAATTCACACAAGAATCCGTGAATAATCAGGAAGATGTATAATTAGTAAATTTTTAAAAAAGACTGCAATAATCCCAATTTTAATAATAATTTAATAAGCTTAGCGTTTTGGAATTTTTGTATTCTTTTTTACCAATCTGTAGTTTAGTTTTACATAACATATCATCACGCCTGTTTTCCACGTAGGGTCATGTTCCACGTTTATGCCCAACAGTGGGCGATCCTATTGCTAACAACTGAGCAGGTATCTAGACACCGTGGCTGCTGAAAATCCCGGATGGAAAAACCCATTAACACTTTGCCCGGTCCGGGAATCGAGCATACTACAACAAGACAGTCACGGCATCATGGCAATTGTAATTTCGCGAATACAGAACTAACATTGTAGACCTGATCTTTCCTGGGGCCTGACGGCTCCGGCCAGAGTGGGGGAAGTTATTTGATGATTTCCCATGCTTAAAAAAAAGAACTTAAAATGATGGTTTTAAATCTACGGATACTTAGAACCAGTCTATATTATAGAAGTCTAGCTCGTTTTGCCATCACCATGTATCACGATGGCGCTTGTCATACTTTACTAATAAAAGAATGTAATTGTTACGCTATTTAAAATGAAAGACGACAATTTGTAACAAAACCGGCCACTTGCAAACAAGTCTCGCACTACGAGAGCTATGTATAAGTTCTACATAATGTTAAAGAAAGTATGATATAATAACTATTTGCTTATGTAAAAATATTTAATAGAGATAGCTACATTCCTTGTATCTCGTTTTAAATTGAAATGTTGTGAAATTTTCATAATATTTCATCAAAATATAAAACTATTATATATAAAAAGGCTAGGCAGAAAATGACATCAAAATATATAAAATCTTTTGGATGGACAGACTAGACACATAATGACATCAAAAAGATATAAAATCTTTTTGATGTCATTATCTGTCTAGTCTTTTTCCAACTATGTTGGGATCAGCTTCCAGTCTAACCGGATGCAGTTGAATACCAGTATTTTACATAGAGCGACTGCCAATCTGATCTTCATCACCCAGTTAGTACTGGATAAAACTATCCCCCTTTATGAGATGAACTGTCAGACTATCTGTGACAACTGTCTAAGATCTACAATAGACAACCTAAACCAACAGCTTAATGTGCTTTCCGAGGTACGGAGGCAATTCGAAATGTTATGGGCCCCATCCATGGACCAACCTAGGTAGCGCGGCTTAACCTGAAGATCGACTGACTGTTAGTTTTAGATGTTATTTGTTTATTTATTTCGGTTGGCCAACAATTGTTTACACAATACATTTACAACTAATTATAAAAAATACAAAAAAAAATATAAAATTCATAAAAAAACCAAGAAGTATTTCGAGAAACGTTACCCAACAAAAGAGAAATGGTGGTTCTCAATTGGGTAATGGTCAATTATAGCTTCGAATCGAACTGTATCCTATAGATAGGTGATAGGCCCGCCCATTATTACAATAGGCTCTGATACTATCATAAGTAGAGAGCTGTGTATTTAGCTTACAGTTCATTTAAATTCTGGTGACTTAAGAGGTGACTTCACGAAATATGAAGATGATATGCTGGCTCTACGGACCGGTATTGGCGGTATTGTTTGCGAGTGTGGTGAGTACCTAACCAGGTGACTGATTTTTGGAACGAAGTTCCATATCGCGCGTTGCGAAAGGGGGGCTAGACGGAAAAAATTAAAACCAAAAAATGTAACGACACTTTTTGCTATAATCGTAAGCCGTGCGGCGTGCGCGTGTTTCTCTCTCTCTCTCTCTCTCTCATAGAAAGCAAGCCAGTAATTTTCGTTTCGTTTTTCTATTTCGCATTGAACAGTGTGGTGTCGCGACGATTATTTTAGTTGAGTGTAAACAGGTTTTTTGTACATTATAAATAATAACTTCGTTCCAACCGGGTGTCCCTTGACACCTCTAAAGTTTTTTTTTTATGTTGATATTGAAACACCTGGACATACACTGCTGTCTTATTACTCCTGAAGATCAACGCCTTGTTATCCACGAAGGGCTAGGCAAAGGTGCACCTAACAAGTACACCCTCTTTATGCCGGCTATGTTAATGTCCCAAGCGAGCCTATTGCCAACAACCGAGCGCAAAATAAGACACTATTTAAAAAAAAAACTTTGCTTCACAATAGGAATTTCTCCTGTATCTGGGGGGCGCGTTTACAAACATTTAAACTCACATACACAAACAGCCAGACCCTATACAACTATCTGCAGGTCATACAAATATTTTTTCCGTGCGGGAATCGAACCCGCGACACGCAGCGCAGCAGTCGATCGTTCAGTCATTGCGCCAACCGTGCCGTCAATAGCTACTCCTGAGATATTCCTGATAGAAAAATCCAATAACTCTTGCCCGGGCATCGAAAATGAAGGCAGTCAGTGAGTCTTTGTTCAGTTGTTAATTATCTGTTATAATTGGTTGTCGAAAATAACAACAGCTTATAAATGGTTGCAGTCAATTATGACACTGAAGAAGGTGCTCGGACACACGTCACCTTCTCTTCTTTACCTCAATTCTGAACATGCTCGTCTAGGAATATAAATCCAACCTCCTTATTAAACATAAGGAAATTATGATAAGGTTTAAAAAGTACGGGTGCAGGTGCAGTTGTTGGCGCACGAGACATTTTAGCAATAAATGTTTGGGATTATATTACACCTATTATGCTTCATTCTTTATTCCAGATCTCCATATACAGCTGCTTGGTATCGTCCTGCTTGATCACCACCACTTCTTAGCTAACTTTATAATAATTACTAATTATATTCGCGTTCCGCGTAAAAAATATCGTGTGTTAGACATTCTTAACATTGCATGTACTTAATTCATTAATACTTTCTAATAATTATTAGATAACAAACTCTTTTTAATCGCCTGACGTTATTGTCTTTCGTACATTTTATAACAAGCTGGCCGGTTGCAACACAATTTAGTTTTAATTAATCGGTTTTAGTTTTTTATTAATTGAGATTGGAATGGCTGAGATTTATCGCGTCAAATATTGTCTAATCCATATTTTTTTACACATATATTATATAGGTATATAATGATGACGATGATGATAATATACATTCATGTGTTTTAGCAATCATTGTCTTATAGTTTGTGTTATAATTAATCTCAGCCGAATCTAAAGAATCTATTATCCCTAATGGCAAATATGGTAAAACTTAATTGTATACCGTCGTATATAACAATTAGAACATCAAATGCACTTACCCACATTTGCGAATAAATGATTTGCCTTTAACTGTTACTATTGATATCACTTAAAACCTTTTATGGCTTGGATGTCCTTGCGAAGGTCAAAAAGTCGCAAATGAACATGATCATTTATAAAATAATTTCGTTCTAACAACAAATTTGATATTTTTTTTCTGTTCTTCATTCAAACATTTTTGAATTTCTAGTTTTTAATATTAGGACGTTTAGCGGTGTCATACTTTTGTTTCTCCTTCAGTATAAAAAATAAATTAAAACAAACTTTCATATTGATTTATGACAAAAGTACTTTTGTTCTGTTATTTATTTTCTCCATAAGTGTATTGTAAAACGTCGTTTAATACACATGAGAATTTGTCACTTCTGCTCTCAGCTCTATAACACCTTGGCTTGGCGGCTCGGGTGTTAAATCCGCCTCGGCCGCAATGACAAAGTTTCCTAACTTGAATCAAAATGTAATATTTCAAAATTCTAAGATTGATTGCATAATTTATTTATTAAAAAGGTCACCAGCTGTTTCTGTATAAAAATATCTTAAAAAATAAAAATTATGGTATTGGACTTACACAGTTGCCAATTACAGGTAATAATTAAATGTATGTTTTTAATCATTATGAGTACAAAAACTCTGTAACTTTTCCGTACTTTATGTACGGAGTACGGATTATTACAGATTATTTAAGTACTCCTCAAATTCTTCACCTAAAGTTAGTATTATATCAGACCATAATATAATTCATATCTACTGATACAAAATTTTACAAAAATATGAATAATTCATGCTATAATGATGAATGGAACTTGCAATGTGAATATATTGCATATCATTACGTGTTAGTACAGCAATTAGAGAAAAATAGAGCCTGACTATTTAGGTGAAGGAAAAAGGTAAATTTTTTAATCAGCCGATATTTGTGCCGATTCTGATGAACCACCGGGTTAAAATGCATAAGATTAAAATGACATAACTAATCACATGTAATTTTATTCAACACCTTTTTAGTCTCAATTAAAGACAGTCTGATTTAGCTGGACAACCACTATTTTTGGTGAAAAACGTCCATTTTAGAATAGTGAGATTATGATTTTCTCTAAATTGAGTAACTAAACTATCATTAATGCTGTCAAACTATAACATTGTTAAGTTGAGTCACTTCAATCAATTTCAGAATCGGAAACGTCGAGGGATAAGATTGAACTAAATTTTAGTGATTTTAAAAGTGGATTCTGCTTAGTTTGTTAAACAGAATCGACACCGAAAATGATTTAGTAATCATTAAGGGATGCGCAAGAGATCCCTTTTTTATTATCTCTGAATTATTACCATTTCCTTAAAAATAATACCCTCTTCGTCCTTTCAGCATCCAAGAGATATCAGCAAATCAGAGAGGCCCATCAAGGCCACCGCCTGCCAGGGTTGCGGGTTAGTTCGAAAGAGATACCGCGGCCCCGGAACACAAAGGGCAAAAGAAGGAACGTGGATGAGTTTTAGTCAGCACAAGTCTGACTCTCCCTTCCGCTTCGCACAGAGCGGGAAGAGTAATTTGATGGTTTCTTATCATTCAAATACTTAGAGATTGATAAATATACTTATTTCAATTGATAACTACTGAATCTAGACTTAGCAGTCATTAATTGATTTATAAAATAAATATGAAAGTACAGCTAGCTTTTTTATATGGATGGGATATAATCAAATAACTTCTCGCGCTCATGTTCCTTCTCCTTCGTTCTTTATGCAGGCGGTGGCCCTGGCAGGCCCCTCTGCTTTGCTGATATCTCTTTGAGGCGCGCGTGGAACACTATCGTGCCGACACGGCAAGACCGGCTACCCGGCTAGCCTATTGGTACATGTTTTTGTTTTGAAAACTAAACATCATTATCATCTGCCTCGCCTTTACCAGGTATAATTCTGACATACAAACTACGTGAAATATTATAGAAAAGCTTATATCAAGCAGTGCACTTGGCGCTGATATTGTTATTACTGATTCTAAGCGACAGCTATATGTCTGAATGATCTGAGTAACTGAAATTGGTATGTCCAAGATTGTTTAATATGGAGTGATCGGTTTTTGCATATCCGGTAGGTCTGAAAATCCGCCACCTTTCCGGCCAACATTTTTTATCTTTTTTTTTTAATCTGAATAGCGGGTTAGACCGCTGGGCACAGCTAATAGTAGTCTATAAAAATAACTAAATAAATTGTAGGTTTTATCCTGAATATCATAGTCGTAAAGGACTACGCATCATAGCAGAGATGTATTGCTTGCTATGATGCGTAGTGCTTTCATCACTAAACATGTATTTTCAAGTAATGTCACCCGTACCATGCTACAGAAAAAACAGTATAATTTCACCACATTTAAGTAATTCCCGATTTCTATACACGACCTGCAACCACGCCCCTCAGTTCCTTCATAGACTAGCGATAGTCCGCCACGATAGTTATCACGAGTGGGTGGCCCCAAATATTTAGTCTAATTGTCCTGCGCGTGCGCCGGTATTACGCTCCATTGTGCGCGGGACTGACTGACTGGGATCTATCTCGTGGTTGTGTGATCTCGATGTTATGATTAGTTAATTATTGGGTATGCTGATGCGGGTTGTTCGAAAGAGATACCGCGGCCCCGGAACATAAATGGCAATAGAAGGAACATGGGTGGGTTTTAGTTAGTAAAAGTTTGACACTCCCCCCCCCGCTCCGCCCAGAGCGGGGGAAGTTATTTGATGATTTACCACCCCCAAAAAAAATGAGTTGTCTGGTTGTCAGTTGTTCTTCACTTCCTTCGTGATTGTCTCATATTACTTGCGGTTGGCGCAAAACACGTTTTTTCTTCCAATCTCCCCTGTCAGCCGTCACGCCATTATTTACTCCTTTGTGTTTCATATAGTTCTTCATACAATCCGTAATGACATCGTTTTATGGGTTCGGTTCCTCAAAAAGAATATACGGAACCTTCATATCACTTTGTTGTCTGTCTGTCAAAACCCTGTATCACGGGAAAGCGTGAAAATATCCAGTTATAATTAAACCCATTTACTCAAGTCCGTGGTCCTTTGAAGCTGTGAAAAAATCAACCCTCTAAGTCTACGCAATTAAAAGATATGGTCGTTTATGTTGCAAGTTTGTACAGAATCCTCGATTCGCGACTCCGACTCGTACTTGGCCGGTTTTTTTATTAACACTTTGTTTAGGTCGGATGTTATAAAAATCTTATTTTGTCTGGATTATAGCCTACAAGAAGGCTGAAGATGCGGCGCTGCCTATTAGGAACGAGTTTGACCTATTCATATTTACATATAATAATAGAACTGTTGTAATAAAGTAAATCTATAATCTTATTATATTAATTTGTTAAAGTAACAAGTAGTATCTATTACGAAATTCTACAATTTATAGTCTGTTGTCTATGGTCTTTGTCTCTGCCCAAACAAAAAAAAAGCCCAAACTAAAAATATGTCCGGCTACAAATAAAACTAAAGTTAAGTATAAATTGATTTATTATTCGATCCACCATCTCAACAATAACATATACCATAACAGCACGCTTATAAATTAACGAAAATGCCTATGGCATTAAACCCGCCTTTGTACAGTTTTTTTTTGTGGATAAAGTTCCACATCCACGAAGAGTAGACAGAGGTGTAGTTAATAGTACCCTCATTTTGCCAGTTATGTTTGAGTCTCTTGTATTAGGGGGCCATCAACCAAGCACAAACCCTGTCTCCATGCCTGCTGAAAGAAAGAAAAACTTGTATTTGGGACTCGCACAAAACAAGTAAATTAGAGTAACAAAATGAAATAAAATAGTACAGACAAATTTATTGTCGGTGCGAGGCAAAAAGGTCCTTGTTTCAGCATAAGCTGCGATATTTTAAGATAAAATGCTGCTGGGAAATATCTGACGGAACACCCAAGAACACTGCCCAACCTGGGAACCTCGAAGCTAGGACCTTATGCTCTGCAGTCGTGCTTGCGATCACTAGACCAACAAAGCAGACCATGTCCAGGAATACACTATTCAGATATTCTACATTTATTAGTAGTAGATTCTTGGCTTCACAACAGTCCTATGTGCTATTCCAGACTAATCTACCTCTGTGCCAAATTTTATCTAGATCCGTTCAGCCGTTTTGACGTGAAAGAGTAACAAACATCCATTCATCCTCACAAACACTCGCATTTATCATTCTAAGCTGGCGCCCGCGGAATCGCCTGCGTAATGATAAAAAAAGTATCCTATTTGTTATTCCAGACTATAATCTACCTCTGTGCCAACTGTCATCAAGATCCGGTCAGTAGTTTTTTCGTGAAAGAGGATCAAACACACATCCATACTCACAAACTTTCGCATTTATAATATTAGTAGAATAGGATTTATTTACTACCTGGCAGGGAATTAACTGTTCAACAAATAATATCAATAACATTCCTCTTACAGATTAAGCGTGTCAAAATAATCTCAGTCTATTTTCGGAGCAGAAAGAAATCAAAAGCATTTATCGCTCTTCCGACTATTTCAATCGGAGAGCTTGACAGATGGCCACTCCCTTGCGCTCCCTGGCCTTGTTACACCCACGTCCAACAGTCCGTGGTAACAGAGCCTTTATTTCGTGGCATTAAGGGTGGTTTTCCTAGGTCAATTTTACGAGAGGTTTACCGTACGTCCAACCATGGAGATACTGGGGCTTGTGGTGAAGTAAGGTCAATCAGGTGACAGGGCAAGTTAATTGATTTATGCCTAATAGACTTTTTCTTATGATTACTGACAGTTGCTTACGGAAAGTAATTAATTAGTTTTCTTATAAAAACAAGTTGGATTTAAAACTATGTTATATTCAATTTAACATTTGAGTCTTACTACAGTTATTATAAATGCGGGGATGTCTGGATACTTGTTACGCTTTCACACAAAAACTATCGAACGGATATCGGTGAAGTTTGGCACACAGATAGTTTAGTATCTGGATGAATTCATAGGATTTCTTACTTTTCACCAAGGTAATGCGATCCTGTGGGACATTTAAAGAATCCACGCAAGTAAAGACGCAGGCATTACCAAGTGTTATATCATTTGGAATAGCGGTTTTATTTCCTTATTAGAGCACGTTCGTTTTTTCATTCTTAATTCAGCAATTGGAAAATATATTTTTCAATCAGTTGGTAGATAAGAGTGTAACAGCGTCAACGGATTACTCATTTATTTTCAAAGGAGGCTTGTAAATTATGATCTATATTTTGTATTAATATAATTCAATTAACGTTTTCCGCCAAGTCATGTTTGTCATAAGCAGACAGGCACAAATTTGACCTTTTAGACTCGATACAAAACGCATTGGCATGTTTGCAGACATTCCACAAAAAAATTACACCTACTGCATTTACGACGAACTTCGGTAAGTAGACCCATAACTTAAAAACACCCGGAAGGATCGCTAACAAACCACAATTATAAAGAAAAAACTTGTTTTATTTGACGCTCCTGCGATTGAAATGTCAAATGATAAAGATTACCATATAATTCACATTATTGCTCGTACGTGTATAACTGATATTGATTTTTTTATTGCAAAAGTAATTATTTACGTTTTATTGCCTCTCGACCCTGCGGCGACAGTTTAAGGATTTTATTACTAGCATCATTGTTATAACTGTGCAAAAAAATGTTGCATAACATTTATCTTATCGGATCTTCCTGATAGCTCATCTTGTCAAGAATAGGGATTTTTGGTAAATGTACTGCTTACTAAAAAGCAATCATCATCTGCCTAGCCTTTTAAATGGAGCGATGGATGCTTATCTGACCTCCATAACCCTAATAATACTGAGCGATACCCCTTGGTACGACTGTTAGTCAGACTCTCCTGCCCCTGACTGCTATCGCTTTCACGTTAGTTTCTTTTCTGTTAGAATATTTTCTTAGGATCACAACGGCTATTTTCGTGTTTATTAAATGAAACCTAATACAGTGTTTAACCATAGATACATATTATAGTGAACATAAAGTTCAACGCCAAATAAAGCTAAGGCGTTAGTTTTGCGACGGAAAAGGTCGGCGGTTCGAATCCTTATTCCGTCTTAAAGCTATCCATATGTATGAAGGTTCACAGAAGGCTATATAACAGGAATAAAGCGTTAAATACCTAATTAAACTAATGGCCTAATGATTTCCATAAAAGTGCAATTAAGAACATACGTTTATGTATCAACGATCGATGTAGAACTAATTAAGCTCATGTTCACGCACAATTTACAATTAAATAAATCCTATAAAACAACAATACGATGCCTAGAGTACACAACACATCGACATTCCCCATTCTTCAAACCACCACAAAAAATCAATCAAATAATTAGACAACAATACTAACATACCCGCAGGCTATTAGACACGACTGCTCTAAATCGAACACGCCCTTGATTTTTCTATTGCATCTACATACGAACGTTCTAGATCTCCACGCAAAATGGCTTCCAAATGTCAAACGTTTTCTAGCAAATCGTGACTACTATACACCTGATTGTCTACCAGTGATAATCTACCTGATCTAGCTACAGTTTTTAACAAAAAAAAAACACGTTTAAAGTTGAATAATTAGATTATTACCAAATTTTACGCGTTGCTGAAATTAATGCACAGTTTAGAGTTGCAAAAGTCTAAGTAATAAGTTTTAGTAATGTCTAAAATTATTTATATGTCTGCTGTAATGTAATGTTTACATTTATTTGTAGTTCCAAAGTAATTAATTATACATTTCATAACGGTTTCATTATTGAACACATTCCTAGGAGTGGAAACAACCACTATTTTTCATCATCATGCAAACTTCTAACAGACCAGATGATCACCAATCTGGGGATGGGTGGTGATTAAGGAACAGTCTTGATTAACAGTCAAACAGCTCATCACACTATATAATATTACTAGCTTCCGCCTGCGACTTCGTCCGCGTGACATAGTTACTTTGGACTAACGCTAACCATAACCCGCGTGATTTCGAAAAAAAAAATCTTTCTCACCCCATTTCTCACTAAAAAAAAATTGCCTATGTCCGTCTCCAAGGTCCCAACTATCTCTGTATCAAAATTCATTAAAATCGGTTTGGACATTTAGGCGCGAATACGTAACAAACAAACTCACTTTCGCTTTTATAATATTAGTAAGGATAAAGATGCGGTGTTGCCATGGGATGATCAAATGACTCAAATTTCACCGCATGGCTGTAAATTATCATCATCTGCCTTTTCCAAATTGCAACTAGGTACCTATGTTGGGGTTGGCTTCAAGTTTAACCCGATACAGTTAAACCTCCAGAATCAAACGAATAAAAGAAACAGATTTGCACAGTATTTTCATATTCTCTTATCAAAGTCAGGTTTTTTTGCGTTGTTGAAATCTACGCTATGTTAAAAATTACACAACCTTACTGTGAGTAACTACAAAAATATTACATTAATAACACAGTTAAGATTATTGCGACTGTTATCTAAACCGGGGTTTTATAAAAAATAGACTAAAACTGTTCAAGTTATATTATTTCTTGATAGTCTACAAAATAATTCGCTCACTTTACTTTTCTTTTTTGATAGCTAGCCAAGTGAATTGGATTTGACAGGTGGTCGTACGATTATAATGGCGGCAAGTCGTTCGAATAATACCTATAATGGGTTTGCTGTCAATGGATACAAATCGATAGTTTAGAGTTGAGCGAACGATCGTGTAAACAATATTAGAATTTCAGATAAAAAACTGAATGAACATTTTATTAAATGAATAGGCATAATACGGTGATGATATTTCAGACGCAGACTTATAACGAAGACTGGGGGACAATGACAACGGGAAGGACGGAAAAAAGGGACAGATTGTGTGAAGAATATATGAAAGAAAAGATAGTCAATGATAGCGTAACGGTTAATAGAGGATTAGAAGAGGAAAACGCATGGTGCCGACCCAAACCAACATGGGACGATAGCAGAAAGATGATGATGATTTTAATTGATGACAATCATGATTCAGTGACGAATATTTCTAGATTATTCCAAGTCCCTTCAAAAGCTCGACAATAGCTTATGAATGCATATTTACCTAAAGTTAATTTTTGCCTAACAAAGTATAGAAGCGGTTTGTTAGGATATTTTTTATTAAATACTAGCTGGCGCCCGCGGCTTCGTCCGCGTGGCATAGTTACTTTGGGCTAACGCTAACTTTAACCCGCGTGATGATCGAAAAAAAATTATCTCTCTTTCCCCTTTTCTTCCCACTTTTTCTCACTATTTTTTAGCCTATGTCCGTCTCCAGGCTCCCAACTATCTCTGTACCAAAATTTATCAAAATTGTTTCGGCCATTTAGGCGTGAAGACATAACAAACAAACTCACTTTCGCTTTTATAATATTACTAGCTTTTGCCCGCGGCTTCTCTCGCGTTAAATTCGGTAGCGCCTTATTGATTTGTAATAGCAACGCTAAGTTTTCCCGTTTCGTCCCTCTTTCTCCCTCATATCCCACATTTAAAAAAAAAAAAGCCTATATCCGTCTCCTGGTTCCCAACTATCTCTGTACCAAAATTCATCAAAATCGGTTAAGCCATTAAAGCGTGAAGAGGTAACAAACAAACTCACTTTCGCTTTTATAATATTAGTAAGGAAGTAAAGATAAGAGCCCGGGATTACATAGCTAATTGGATGTATGTACATACATTTTTACTTAACATCAACATTCACTGAGGTTTATCAACATTCACTGAGGTTCCATAGGCCAGATTTGTCATTTGTTACTTTCGTCAAAAATTACTTACAATATAAGTAGGGAAAAAGCAACCATATTACGTTGTATCAAGGAAAGAGTAATTTGTGTCAGATTGGGTATATTATATATAGAAGTAGGTATAGACTTAAATTGAATTTCCCGGGATCACGCTATTTTTTCCATAAAAAAGTGCTTTCCATATTAGCCAACATCGAAACTGTAGGTAAATCGATAAAGGTATCGGTATTACAATAATCCCATAACATGTGCCCCACATTCGCTTATAATGATCTATTGTATTATTATTGACTTATTCACTAAGCATGGTAGACAGGATAATAGAGCTTTGATTCACTATGTAGGTACCTATACAAATACATAATTGGTATATAAGACATACATAATAGGTACATATAGGTAACTATATTTTCGAGCCGTTTGGGGTTGGAACTCTGGGACCGTGGGGTCCTTGTGCTCACAGCCTTTTTAAGGAAATTTCAAAACGTTTGGTTGACACTTCCCGTGACCCAAGGGCTGGCTTTTACTTTGGCCAGAGGCCATAGTTAGCGGCATAGAGGTCATAGTTAGTAGTCATTAGGCTTAGTCGGCCAGTCTCTTGGGGACATTGCCAACTGACAGCGTTGAGGACGAATTTTTTGACGCTATTTTTGAATTTATTAATAAGTTAGGTAGTATATTTAATTAACTTATTACATTGTAAAACGTTGAAAATAAAATTAATTAGACACAATTGAAATATATGTAATTGAAGAATCATTTTACATAGGCCTACATAAGCACTAATAAAACGGAAAATGTGCACGGTTCGGGTTGGTCGTTTTCTATGGAGACGAACCGTCAAGAAACTCCATGGTTACTCTTTTAAAATCATTTTGTTTTACAATGTTGTTTTTAAAGCGGCAGTACTTAAGTATGAAAGGACAGCGTAGACCCGACGAAGATAGATAGATAGTTATAATATTCTTTATTATGTACACCATACAAATAACAAGAATAACAGTATACAACTTATAAATAGGGTGACACAATGGGCGGTCTTATAAAGGAGGAGAGACAGTACTGTAGGTAGTCTGTGTTATTTTTCAAAATTAATAGCTACATTTAAAAAAACAAATACATATAATATACATATACAATAATAATCGCAAAAAGCAAAGAAATATTTAGTATTGTTTCATAAGGAGAGAGGTAGTGCTTTTTGACCAGAATTCTAAAAGTGGACACGATTTGAGCGCTCCTTACAGACACGGGCAGGGCATTCCATAGCCGTACAGCTTGAACTGTAAAAGATTTATAAAAAAAAAGAGAAGTGTTTGTGATCTAGAAACCATTCTACGAACATACCATTACTTTGGCCAGTCATCATCTGCCTATCCTATTCCCAACTATCGACTTCCAGTCTTACAGGAAACATTACCAGTATTTTACATAAGCGACAGCCAATCTTACCTTCCCAACCCATTCAATACTGGGCAACACGATATCACTCAGTAAGACTACTTGTCAGACTCTCGCGCCACTGACTACCTGTGACGACTGTCAAAGATCTACAAAATTTACTGCTGAGACCAAAGGCTTAACGTGCTTACCAAGGCACGGAGGAAACTCGGTATGTAATAGGTGATCGCCCATTCATAGACCAACCTAGGCAAGCGCAGCTTAACCCGAAGATTGATACGAGCGGCTGATATTATTCGACGACACGGTTGACCGCTGCGTGTCGTAGGTTCGATCCCCGCATGGTACAAATATTTGTGTGGTCTACAGATAGTTGTTCCGGGTCTGGCTGTTTGTGAGTTTTAATGTTTGTAAACGCACCAACGATACAGGAGAAATTCCTAGAGTGGGGGGCAACGTAAATAAAGATAAAGAAAATATTATTAAGCCACAAGCTCGCTCAAATACTTAACCGGCCATTTAATATTATATTAATCAGTAACCCTTGTTTAACAAAGTAACAATAACATCATACATTTTACTACCGACAATGTACATTAACAGAAACAAAAGACGGTAAAAATGAGAAAAAAACAAGACATCTTTATCAATAAAAGAGAAGAATCTCGATAACGTTCGATATGGATCGCAAATATGAACTTTATTTAAATTAAAACGCATATTTATTTCAGACAAAAGATCTAGCGGCCTACCTTCACCTCTTTAAGCAATTTTGTTTTAATCTTTGTTCAGTGAACGAAAGAAACAGAGTTAGACGTCTCTTATAGCGCTATCTCTTTTTGTCACTGAAACGACGTTCCCATTATCAGAGTTGGTGGTGCAGGCCCTAGTCGGCAAAATAGTTGTCCAGTTTCGCCTTCGGTCGGGAGAATGCGCTTGTGCCATGACTGTTGACATTCACGGCACCTGCCCATCGTGGGACCGTCTGAAATGGAGGCAAGTGTCAAGGGTTACGGTCGGTACCTATTGAAGTGACCGGTTGTAGAACTGGGTGGAATAATACCTGGAAATCATGAATATAAGTAAGTAGAGCATTCTTTGTTGTTAACAGGATAAACAGAATAAAACAATTAATTATCTTATAAAGGGCTTAACATGTTAAACACAAGACTCGTGTGGTGTCCGACATCATGAATTTGAATAACATTTGTCCTATTTTTTTTTAATCTTGCCTCACACTAAGAATTTCTCCTATATAGTGGGTGAGTTTACAAACATTTAAACTCACATACACAAACAGCCAGACCCGAAACAACTACCAGGTGTAGGTCATACAAATATTTGTTCCGTGCGGGAATCAAACCCGCAACACGCGGCCCAGCAATCGATCGCTCAGCCACTGGGCCAACCGTGCCGTGGTTTTGGAAGTATATAACTTTTTTAACGTACAGACGCCAGCAGGTCAAGCTACCCGAAACTGTCAATTTTTCCAATGAACCTTGAACCTAACTACTTTAGAAATAAAGTCGAAAATCTATCAAAGAAATCTGACAGATTGTAGTCGCTTGACGTGCAGGCGTCTGTACATCCAAAGGCAAAAACGAAACCCTTATGGGATCAGGTTGTTGTCCGTGTGACTGTTGTCTGTCAAGGCCCTTTATCTCGGGATCGCAAGGAGGTTTCAAGTTGAAATTAAAAACATATAGCCAAGTCCGTAGTACCTTGGAGCTGTGAAAAACCCTAACACCCTAAAACAAGCAACCTCACCACAAACTCAAACTCACCTTACCCTCAAAACAGTCAAAAGAATTGCCGTTTATGTCGCAAGTTTGCACGGAATCTTCGATCGCGCATCGAAGATTCGAAGTCCGACTCGCACTTGGCCGGATTTACTACTAGTACGGACTTAGTTTTACCATACATTTTGATCAGTTCATCGCGTCAGTGCCTATTAAAAGACCATTTATATTCCAGTTATTCATCTTCTTCTTTTCACGTCGTTGTAAATCATATTGTTTTAAACCAGTGTGTAGCCACCTGTACAACTCTAACATTGGCTTCGTTGCAGGATGGGCAGAATATGATGAGGGGCATAGCTTGCAAAGGGCTTCCACACTGGCATTGTGTTTAAAATGTATCGAGAATACCCCATGTGGCCAGTTATAGGATAGGTATTAAAAAGATTTTCTGGGTAGCAACGTAATTAATTTCATTATTTTCTTTCTTCTTGCAGCTTAACCAAAAAAAACTAAGTTTTCTGCAGTCTCTTGCTTGTTGACATCTTATCTTTTCTCAATCTCGATCACACGGCTTAGATACATTCAATACTACCTGATTTACATATGAGTTAACTGAATTATTATGTTTTATAGATTAATGGCACTATGACATATTCTATGGTAAACAAAACAAACATCCCAAGATAAGCTCAGGGCTAAATAAATAATCTTCAGGTTAAGCGGCGCTTGCGTAGGTTGGTTTGAGGATGGGTGATCCATTACATACCGAGTTTACTCGAAAAGCCTTAAGCCTCAAAAGAGATGTCAGCAAAGCAGAGGGCCCTGCCAGGGCCACCGCCGGCCGGGGTTGCGAGTTGTTCGAATGAGATATCGCGGCCCCGGAACATAAAGGGCAATAGAAGGAACATGGGTTGGTTTTATTTAGTACAAGTCAGACAAGAAGAGATTTGATGATTTCCCATCCGCAAAAAAAATTAAACACGTGCTCCCTGCTGCCGAAATTGAACATCTTTGACAAGTTACAATGTAGCCAGTGACCTGACTCTTACCAAACTTTATCGTTTTAGGTAGATCCTAGTACAAACTGGGTTGTGGCTTCTGGCAGTCAGATTTGTAGTCGCACCATGTAAAATAGTGGTAGTCAGCTCCATCCAGTTAGACTGGAAGCCGGCCTGAACACAGTTAAGAAAAGGCAGGCAGATAATGGTAATATCTCGGATATAGAAACTTAGATATAGTCACCATAAAATTACACTGCATCTGGCGTAAACCTTAAAAAAACGGAACTCTCTGTCCGTCTGTCGAGACCCTTTATCTCAATCTCTGTCTTTGGTCCCTTTGTGTGAAAATCAATGTATGTCATGGCCGTTTATGTCGCAAGTTTGTACGAAGCCTTCGGTGCGAGAGTCTGACTTGCTCTTATCTATATCCTCCTTTGCGATTCACCAAACCCTAATGAATGTGGTCCGAACGTGTTGTGGCAATAATCGGAGGTCAGACGGCTTACCGAAATAACTGCTCAACCTTATAAGTACAGAGCCCTGAGGGCTTATCTTGTAAAAACGCGAATAAAAATGCATTGGTCGTTCGATATAGGTTTTATATCCCACTTCACAGTACCGTGATAAAAAAAAACAATAATGATAAGGGAAGTTTGTAGCACCACTGTGACTTAAAGTTAAGTTAGTTTAAATATGGTCAATAAAACCAGCTTACAAAACCAAAAACTAAAAAATGGAAAATAACGTTATTTTCGGAAGTCGGTGGCACAAAAGTCGACGAAACCAAGAAAAGTCGCCGTCTTCCAGAAGCAAAGTTATTTTTTACATTTTTTGTTTTTTTTTTGGAATTCGTTATAAATAAAATTGATTTGAGACCACCTGGGAAGTGTACCCTATAAAATAAAAATCTATTTTGCAAATCTGTCCAGGCGTCTTCGAGTAATCGGTAAACATACCTACATTGAAAAAAAAACTGATGAATTGAGAACCTCCTCCTTAATTAAAGTCGGTTATAAACCTACTTTCCAAATAAACATCATTTATGAGTCCAATTTGGTCTCGAGTTGGGTGCTTTTAGTAGCGTCCGTCAGCTCCTGATGTGCAAGCTACAGGACTGGCAGGACACTATACCAAGTGACCTATATTTTATAGGGTAAATCCAAACTTACACTAATAAAAGGGCATCTATTAATTTGAACCTGAACAGGTTTTTCCTTGTTGGAAAACAACTTTAATATCAACAAATCCTTACTAATAATATAAAAGCGAAAGTGAGTTTGTTTGTTACCTCTTCACGCTTTAATGGCTAAACCGATTTTGATGAATTTTGGTACAGAGATAGTTGGGAACCAGGAGACGGGCATAGGCTAATTTGTATTAAAAAAAGTAGGATATGAGGGAGAACGAGGGAAGAAAAGGGAAAACTTAGCGTTGCTATTACAAATCAATAAGGCGCATGGGAAAAACTGCAGGTAGTAGGTACCTGCAAATCAGGAAAGGGGAACCGTGTTACCCCAAATTTTACGCGAGCGAAGCCGCGAGCAAAAGCTAGTATACAATAAATAAAAATAATAAATCCTTATTCTTACTAATATTATAAAACCGAAAGTGAGTTTGTTTGTTTAATTTTGGTACAGAGATAGTTGGGACCCTGGAGAGGGAAGGCTAAAATGAGAAAAGGGGGAATAAGAGGGAAGGAAGGAATAGGAGGAAAAGGGAAGAGAAAGACATTTTCTTTTCGATCATCACGCGGGCTAAAGTTAGCGTTAGCCCAAAGTACTGGGCTGGCTGATGATCGAAAAGAAAATGTCTTTCTCTTCCCTTTTCCTCCTATTCCTAAGCCTAAGCCACGCGGGCGAATTCGCGGGCGGAAGTTAGTCTTATATAAAAATCTCGTGTCACAGTTTTAGTTGCTACACTCCTGCGAAATGGCTTGACCGATTTTTATGAAATTTATTTTCAGTGGATCCGAGAATCGGTTGTAATCTAATTTTCAAGGATGGCCCTCTTAGTTACAGAAGGGGACCTAAGCAGCGGGTGGAACTACTGGGCACAGCTAGTAAATAAATAAATATTTGGTAGAAAAAACACGCAGTTTACGGTAGCGTGCTATAAGAGTCTCACAGACGTAATAAAATTGTTTTTATTGCAGGAACGGATCCACGGGCAAAGTTAGTTCTTATTAAATCGACTTTACAATCCAAATAAGGATTGCATACGTCTGCATATAGTGTCCCATCCATACATTATATACGAAATTATTATTGATACCCCGCTGTTGTATTAATTCCTCACACTTTATCAACTCTCCGTACAATGAATGGTTTAAATTAAGTAGTAATTTTTTATCGTATGTAACATCTTATTATTGTCTCAATTAATTATAATGAGAGCTTGGTTTTCTTTGTAGCTTTCCGTAAATCATTTAAGGGTCTAGGTCAGCTATGGATCCAGTCTACCTTTCTTGCGTATATGAAATCATCAAATAACTTCTCTGCTTTGGGCGGACCGGAAGGGAGTGTCGGATCTTTACATCATTTTTATCGAGTACTAGTTGACGCTCGCGGCCTCACCCGCGTGGTGATCGAAAAAAGTATCCTATGTGTTATTTCAGACTATAATCTACCTCTATGCTAAATTTCATCAAGGTCCGTTCAGCCGTTTTGACCGTGAAAGAGTAACAAACATCCATATATCCATCCTCACAAACATTTACATTTATAATATTTTATTATATTAAGTAGGATTAATTTTCCATTGTTACTCAAAGATTAGCAGATCATCCATATAGACGTAGATAAAAAAATATTTATTATAAACGATAACTCATAAACTACCTTAGCTATATACATAAATAAAATTGATATAGGACCTGGGAAGTATACCGTATCAATGAAAAAAAGAATTTTGCAAATCGGTTTAGGCGCCTTTGAGCAATCGGTGAACATACATAAACCCTCCTTAACCTCCTTAGTCGGTTAATTACAAGAGAGCGGCAAAACTTAAAAAAAAATGGGCTCAGTCTTGACCTCAATCTTGTCCAAGAACAAAAATGAGATTGACGATAAAACGAGCTGAACTAAAAGACGCCTGTACTGTTATTATAATTATTTCCAGCCTCATTACACCCACACTCATTACCCGTTTTGAAAAAGGGAGCCCTTTTGCGCCATGATTTGACAATGAATGGTTGCACGAATGTTTTTTTTTTTGTTTTGGCAGGAGGGCGAACTCCCCGCGGACACCTCGACTGCCTCACAGATTGTGATACAGTCGAGGTAGTGTCGGACTCGAACCGACTAAAACCACCCTCCTGCACTGTTCGTGTCCCTCTGACATGGTCAGAGACCTTATTTAGATTTTGTTATTCATACTGCTGTTTTTATTGTAAATAAATTAAGTTATATTATACAGCTATACTAAACTAAAAAAAAAACAATATAATTATTGTTCTATGCGGGATTCGAATCCACACAGCCACTGCGCCAAACGCCAACCGTGACATCTAAGGCGCGTCGCCCACACGACCAACATTCGAGGCGCAGTCGAGGCGCGGACGCATTAGGCGCGTCGCCCACAAGATCAACAGTCGAGGTGCAGTTGAGGCGCAGGCACATAAGATGCACGCCGCAACGAGATTTTCTTTACAAATGTCGTATGGGCCATGCGCCTAACGCTCCCGCGCCTCGACTGCGCCTCGACTGTTGGTCGTGTGGGCGACGCACCTAAGTGTGCATTTTTGCTCGACGGAAGTCAGATAGGAACTACCGTCGTCTGCCAGTTCGTTAAGAAACTGTCTCGTAAAAGTGATTCAAAATGTAACTTGTAAAGTAAATAATTCTATTTCCCATTCATTAGGTGGTGCCGTAAAACTCTTGCCTGCAAACCAGTAGACAGCTAATTTCTAAAGGCTAGCTCCCACGACAAACCCTAGGAACTATGCAACACGGAAATTATACTGATAGTGTACGTAATAAGAGCTATATTACGTCACACATTGTCCTATTACTGGGAGGAAACAGTCATTCATAGTACCTTAAAACCGTAGCGTTTACTCCATTGCAAAGGTTTTTACGCAACGTGTGACGCATGTGAGATAAAACATCGTATGACTTTGTAGAGCAGAAAATGCAGTGTAAGTGGTGCGTGGAAATAAAATAAATAGAGAATCTGTGGTGATCCTAATGCAAACAAGACTGAAATGATCATATCCTTACTAATATTATAAAAGCGAAAGTGAGTTTGTTTGTTTGTTACGACTTCACGCCTAACTGGCTAAACCGATTTTGATGAATTTTGGTTCAAAGATAGTTGCGACCCTGGAGACGGACATAGGCAATTTTTTTTAAAGTGAGAATGAGGGAAAAAAAGGGAATACTTAGCTTTGCTATTACAATAATTAATGCGCAAGGGCGGTTCAGGTAGCAGGTACCTGCAAATCGGGAAAGGGGAACTGTGTTACCCCGAATTTAACGCGAGCAAAGCCGCGGGCAAAAGCTAGTTAGTTTATAAAAATCTCCCTTGCATTATTGTATGTGTTTTTATAGATTTTATATAATGGTCAATGCCAATTTGATTTACATAAATTTTATTTCTTTCGTTTTTATTATTTTCGATTATTCATCTTTACATATACCTATTTTCTGTTTTACATATTCCTTATTAATATATACATAAAAAAAACCATTTAGAAATACAAAAAAAACCACCGGTATCGGGAACAGGGTCAGAATAAAAACCAGCCAACGTTTTGAATAAGACTCTCAAACACGTTTGATAATTATCGCTCGATAAATACGTATCTGATGAGTGATGACTAATGATACGAGTACATAAAAATATAATATCTCAATTCCTTGTTATTCAAAAGGATAATCGTAAAGTTCCCAATAGACTCGAAGTCCAGTCAAACTTGCGAACCGAGGGCGTCCGCACAAACTTGCGAAATAACCAGTCATAACTTTTGACTGTGTAGACTTAGAGGGTTGATTTTTTCATAACACCACGGGACCACAGACTTGAGTATATGATTACGTATATAATGACGGCATGACAGCTGAGCGATTGACTGCTGCGCTGCGTGTCGCGGGTTCAATTCTCGAACGAAACAAATGGTAAAATGGCCTACAAATAGTTGTTTCAGGTCTGGCTGTTTGTGTATGTGAGTTTAAATGTTTGTAAACGCATCCACGATACAGGAGAAGTTCCTAGAGAGAGGCAACGTTTTTTTAAAAAAAAGTTGCTCTTGATACCATTCCCGATATATAGGGTCTAAACAGACATACAGACAAACAGACAGACGGACATCAAACTTTTCCAATAAGGGTTCCGTATTTTTTCCTTTTGAGTTACGGAACCCTAATCAAATATGATTTGAAAATTTCTTGAATGACTGCCATATTCCTTATCTATCCGTAAGCTGAAACAATAAACTATTTATTATAAACTTTCTTTTAGACTGACCCTGAAAAAATATAACGAAACTCAAATTCCAATATCCACACGTCTAATCGATTGTAGTTAAAAAAAAATCTTAATTATAAAGGAACGATAATTGTATCCATATGCCACAAGTTGCACACCTGACTTGCATGCACTTTGGCAACGGTGGCATTGCGTCCGTCATACGTCACAGATCTATTTACCAACCCATTTACATAACCCCCACACGATTTTCTACCTTGAGAAGTTGATATAAGGGTGGAGTTACCCGCAAGTGAAGTTTGCCTGTCGGTCTAGCCGTACCAATCCGCTATATGCGTGTGAGCACTTTTTGATTTCTCGCTCCATTTATCAAAGAGCTATTAATCAGTTTTAAGCGTTACAACAGTGTTTTTTGTTACGTTTTACAAATAGATATGTTCCTATGATATTGAAAAGTGAAGCTGTCTTCCGATTTCCTCCTTTCGTTTTATTAAAGTTTAGTTTTGAACGGAAAAGATATTTTCAGCTAGCTATTACGAGTTTAACTCAGCCAATACAGTACGGTCTGATTTTTTGTAGGATACCCATCATTTACGCTTAATTTTCATGGGGTTGAAATTCATCGCAATAATAATATGGTAATGAGCTCGTGGCTAAGTAATACCAGCCACTCGGCTCGATCTTTAAGTTAAGCCTCGATTGCCGAGGTTGTTCTGTGGATGGGTAACCACCCGTTACATAACGAGTTTCCTCCGTGCTTCGTTCGTCCCGGCTGTCATATTGTAATGTTTGACAGTTGCTACAGGTAGTCAGTGTCCCGAAAGTCTGACAAACGAGCCTTACCAAGGGGTATCTTCTTGAGTTCTTTAGGACAACACGGTTGGCGCAGTGGCTGAGCGATCGACTGCTGCGCTGCGTGTCGCGGGTTCGATCCCCGCAGGGAACAAATATTTGTATTTTGCCTACTGATAGTTGTTCCGGGTCTCGCTGTTTGTGTATGTGAGTTTGTATGTTAACGCACCCACGATACAGGCTCTATTCCTAGTGTGGGGCAATGTTTTAAAATAAAAAAATAAACCACGCTTACCTGGGTTGGTCTGTGGATGGATAACCACCCGCTACATAACGAGTTTCCTCCGTGCCTTGTAAAAACACGTTAATTTGTTCGTCCCCGTTGTTATTTGTAAATCTTTGACAGTTGTTACATATAGTCAGTGTCCCGAAAGTCTGATAAACTTATCTTACCAACAGGTATCGTATTACCGAGTACTAACTGGGCTTTGGCTACATCCGGTTAGACTGGAAGCCGACCCCAATATAGGCGGGAAAAGGCTAAGTAGAAGATGATGATGACATGCAAAATTTCATTTAATTTTATTCTTTGGGTGGTGATGCAATTACAAGTTAGACTGTATCTACAAATAGTTTTAGCATAGCAGTCAGTTGTCATTATTAAATGCCGGAACCGCCAATCACGAAACAACAAATAACACAAACTAAAAACACTTAGACAGAACAATAATTACCAAGCACTTATAGAAATTAAATCGCTGGTGATAATTACGTACCAACAGATTATCTGTTTCGTTAATCATTAGTAATTAGCCGATTTTGCCAACTAGACCACAAACATAATCGATCGAAAAAGTTGAAATATCCCAAATTGCTTGCTACAGCCTTATTGTGAAAGACGAAGAAGTATGTGAAAATAAGAGTAAAAAAATGTTTGGTCACACCATAATTTTCTCGGTGCAAGGTCATACGATTTTGACATGACCAGCTCTACATGCAGATTTGTTAAAGCATTTTGTCCGCACGTCTATTTATTTTTCTTACTAGCTTCCGCCCGCGACTTCGTCCGCGTGGTATAGTTATTTTGGGCTAACGCTAACTTTGCGAAAAAAAAAACTTTCTCTCCCCTTTTTTTCCTCTTTCTCCCCCTTTTCTCACTTTTTTAGCCTATGTCCATCTCCAGGGTCCCAACTATCTCTGTACTAAAATTCATCAAAATCGGTTTGGCCATTCAGGCGTGAAGACGTAACCAACAAACAAACTCACTTTCTCTTTTATAATTTTAGTAAGGATTAAGGGCCTCTTTTACCGCAACGTTTTTGTTAGTGAATAGTTTTTATCAAGCCAAACTAATTTATATGGCCACATGTTCATTTGTTCAACTTTAATAAAATAATTTTCCATTGTGTTCTTTTTTATTTGTGGATTTCCTGAATTTCAAAATAGTTTCAATCTAGATTTTTTTTAGAAATTTTGACCCACTTCCAACTTAAAATATGTTTAGTTTGGGCGCCAATGCACGGTAAGTTAAGTAATGTCATTTTAAATCCAATATGGCGGACTCCCAAATGAAATGAAATGAATGTTAGTTTTTATGCATTCCAATGATATAGGTATCAAATGAAAGGGTTTCCTGAGGGGAATAGGAGAAACCAAGCTATTTTTAACTGTAGCTAATGTTATACTTAGATTTTTCATAGATTTACTTATGCTGGATTATTGCAAGATAATTTAGGACGAATTTCATTTAGATATACATTAACGTGTATTGTATAACTAAGATGATCTCTTGCTGCAGCCAGGGTTGTCTCCACACTAGAGAACTCTTATCTTACAATATTACCTTTTTCTTTGTACATTTAGCCTTCTACAGTAAGTTGCGCCACAGCACAGCACCCAGGTATCACTTTAATTCAATTTTACCGGATCTCAACGTATCCTTATAGGAGCGATTATTCAAATGTCTATATAATTATTAAACACCGAGTAATATGCAAAGTGTATACTAGTTCTTTTGCTTACCAGTCGTAATGTAAGTCTGGCTGAATAGCTTTTACATGAGAATTCGTCTTTAGTAAATGCTCTTAACTCGACTCGTAACTTCTGATTAAAATCAATTATATCGAATGTGGAAGACGGTAGTGTCCCACGACAGTGCAGTGGAGCTCCTGGACTTGCGCCTGATCTCTCACTGTCGTGCATGACCAGGAAAATGTTTGTAAAAAGGTTTTTTTTTATCTCGAAAAGTATAAAAGATTACCTATTTGGACGACGCTATTGCATTCGTCGAGTGTTGTAGTTACCAGCGACCAGTTGAGTCGATGTGTATGCCTTTTTTGCGGATGAAATCATCAAAGACCTTCCCCCCCTCTTAGTGTCAGACTTGTACTGACTAAAACCCACCCATGTTCCCTCTTTTGCCCTTTTTGCTCCGAGGCCGCAGTATCTCTTTTGAAAAAGCCGCAACCCCGGGATGTGTATGGCTCCAATCAAACTTGGGTTATATTTTTTGTTAGCCAAAATAAAAACTCCTAAACAAACGCCATTCGTGTCATTTCTCCTATGCTTCTTAAGTCAAATAAGGTATTGCTAGCACAAAAAATAAAAAGTAAAATCCTTGATATGTGCAGTGGAAGTGCAGACATGCGGTAAAACTGCAAGTAGGACGCAGAAATAAGGATACAGAGCAGTAGCCTTCTGTGAGTCAGTGTAATAGACTGTAATTATGATATTTACTCAAGAGCGGGCTGTGGGAGTGGCAGTAATAACATCTGTAACTATTGTGTGCCGTTTTGTGACTAATATGATCTAATAATCTAGTTGGACAGCGTGTTCGTAAGTTCATAAGATCAACCTTTCGTAGTACTGGTTTGCTAATGAATGGAAGACTAAAGAGCGCCAACTAATATTTAGATATAATTAGTTATTTCTTGCAAAGAGATAATATTTGGAAATGTCAATCAATAAAAGTAAAACAGGCGTTACCTGCCAATACGTTAGATTTGTGTAACGACATGCAATAAGGCACAACTATTAGTTCTGCCCAGAGGCTACATTTGTTACAAAATGTAAAACGAAACAACTTGTTATTTGTGGTTTATTTAAGCAAATTTCGACCTTATTAAATGTTAAAGAAAACATTACAAAATTTCAAATTACAGATCTACAAAGCTAGTTAGTGGCAGTAAAGGGGGTTAAAAAAATATTGCGGGAGAAGAAAAAAACTTGTACATTACCACTTACAAACTAACAATATCTTTAAAATTTTATTATAACTCTATTTGGTAAGTAGTATAATGGACTCTGGTACCCAAGGTAAAATTTAACTTGTGTTATGGGTACCAGTGCTCTCTCATGTTTTATGCACTGAGTTATATTTTATGGGAATAAGATGGAGACGTGATTTTAATGGAACATAACAACACATTAAATTAAAAACAAAAAGAGATAAAAAATATAACAAAAAAAAAAACATTTTTGAGGAGAAGTTGTGGGTGGTATTGAAACGTGATAAATGAATGAAAGAAATAAATAAAACATGTTTATTTGGCACTTGCAACAAGTGCGCACAGTAAAGATACAATAACAAAAATTGTAACCTAACCTAAAAAATAAAAAGAACACTGGTGTGTGTCTCACGGATGCGTCAAGCAGGTCCAGTACAGCAAACTGCCGAGCAGCTAGTGCCTGACGTTGGTTTGCAACTGAACCTGGAACGTGATGTAACCGACGTAAGAAAGTTTTATATTTTGTTAAATATTAATACATTTTTATTTATAACTTTTTGGGGCATACAAAGGTAGCTACAAAATAAGAAATCATTAATATGCCCATGTGTTTTTACAAACAAAAACATTTTGTATCTGTGTTTATACATTACTAGCTTTTGCCCGCGGCTTCGCTCGCGTTAAATTCGGGGTAACACAGTTCCCCTTTCCTGATTCGCGAAAAAAAAAGGGCAAAGACTAAAGAGTCTTTGCCCTTTTTTTTTCGGGTGGGAAATCATCAAATGACTTCCCCCGCTCTGGGCGGAGCGGTGGGGCATGTCAGACTTGTACTGCTGGACAGACCGCCACTGTGTGCTCCACCGTGTCTTCCGGGCTATCGTCACAATGGTGACACCCGGGCGTTTCCTCCCGCCCGATTATGTGCAGGAACCTCCCGAAACTTCCGTGTCCGGTGAGGACCTGCATCAGGCGGTAGGTGAGGACGCCATGACGCCTCTCCAGCCACTCCTCAAAGAGGGGACTTACCGCCACTGTTGTGGCGTGCCCTGATAGTCTTTGCCCTTACGCCTTATTTATTGTAATAGCAAAGCTAAGTTTTTCCTTTTCGTCCCTCTTTCTTCCTCATTTCTCAGCCTATGTCCTTCTCCAATATCACAACTACTCAAATTCATCAAAATTGGTTTAGCCATTTAGGCGTGAAGACGTAACAAACAAACTCACTTTCGCTTTTATAATATCAGTAAGGATAATGGCAGCCGATAAGAAAGTACAGCTACCCCCTACCATGACGTCTTAAAGCAGAACTTATTCCACTGAGGGAAAGGGACAGAGCTATACAGGGTGTCTAGCACCATCTCTTTCTCACACAGGAATAAGAACTGCTATAAGATGTCATGGTAACCCTTCTGATAGGCATACATAAACTCACGAGTTTTCCCAAGGAGGTAGACAGAAGCCACAGAACGTCAACTGCCACGATCCTTGCACACTTCTTTTGTTTCATCCACGTTCTTACTTCTGGTCACCAGAAAACTACAGTTTTTTTTTTTTAAAGCCTTGCCGTTTCATAAGTTCCCATGTAGGCCTATCCTTACTTAATATTATATTAGGTCCTTACATATGAAATTGGCGTTTTTCGTACTGGCCACTTTAATCACGAATTTCTCCTCTTTGGTAAGGAATTCCAAATTCAAATTTGTACAGCTATTTACTCATGTATTTGTGCTTCGATGACCGTCATTCATTTGTTTTTTTTCTTCTGTTTTTTCTGTTTGCGTCACTCATTTTACAAAATGGAAAATTTAAAATATCGCATTATTTACGAGTACGAGTTCCGCCGTGGCACTAGTGCTGCGGAAACGACTCGAAGGGTGAATGATGTGTATGGCGGTCATGTTGCAAAAGAAAACACAGTTCGTTTTTGGTTCCAACGTTTTCGTTCTGGAAATTTCGACCTGCAGAACAAGCCCCGTGGACGGCCTGAGACCCAAGTTGATAATGGAGAATTGAAGGCTATTGTGGAAGCGGACCCATCGCAAACCACGTCCGAGTTAGCTGCAGGCTTCGATGTTAGTGATAAAACTGTTTTAATTCACTTGAAGCAAATTGGGAAGATTAAAAAGCTTGAAAGGTGGGTACCTCACGAATTGACTGAAGCAAACCGGCAAACGCGCGTCGACTGCTGCGTTACATTACTGAACCGGCACAACAATGAAGGTATTTTAAACCGAATCATTACCTGTGATGAAAAATGGATTCTTTACGATAATCGGAAGCGCTCAGCGCAATGGTTGGATCCTGGCCAGCCAGCCAAATCCTGCCCCAAGCGAAAATTAACCCCAAAAAAGTTACTTGTAAGCGTTTGGTGGACTAGTGCCGGTATTGTTCATTACAGTTTTCTCAAATCTGGCCAGACTATTACAGCTGATGTCTATTGTCAGCAATTACAAACCATGATGGAAAAGCTAGCGGCTAAACAACCAAGGCTGGTCAATCGCTCCACGCCACTGCTGCTTCACGACAACGCCAGACCACACACTGCGCAACAGACGGCTACCAAATTAGAAGAGCTTGAATTGGAATGTCTTAGACATCCTCCGTACTCCCCGGACCTTGCTCCAACAGATTACCATTTTTTTCGCAATTTGGATAACTTTTTGCAAGGGAAAAAATTCAACTCCGATGGGGCAGTCCAAATCGCCTTCAAAGATTTTATTGATTCCCGTCCGACTGGTTTTTTTAGTAAAGGGATCAATGAACTACCTATAAGATGGCAAAAGTGCATTGAAAACAATGGTTCATACTTTGATTAATTAAATATATTATATTAAAAAATATTCGACTTTTTGTTCCTTCCATACAAAACGCCAATTTCATATGTAAGGACCTAATAAAAGCGAAAGTGAGTTTGTTTGTTACCTCTTCACGCTTTAATGGCTAAACCGATTTTGATGAATGTGAGTACAGAGATAGTTGGGAACCAGGAGACGGACATAGGCTAATATATATTTTTTTAAAGTGAGATGTGAGGGAGAAAGAGGGAAGAAAAGGGAAAACTTAGCGTTGCTATTACAAATCAATAAGGCGCAAGGGGAACTGTGTTACCCCAAATTTAACGCGAGCGAAGCCGCGGGCAAAAATACTTTGATTTTAAGATATGTACCTCAAAAGGAAAAACCGAACCGTTATAGAATCACTTTATTCTCTGTCTGTCTGCCTTTATCTCGGGAACGACTTAAGATATCGAGTTGAGATTAGTCGCTTTGTGCTGTGAAAAAATGTACCCTCTAAATATACGCAATCAAAAGATATGGCCGTTTATGTCGCAAGTTTGTACGGAACCCTTGGTGCGTGAGTCTGACTCGCTCTTTTGTATTAGACAGTTGCTCGTGCAACTGATTGAAGAAAGCAACATAGTTTAAAACGCTAGGAAAATGATGATCAGCTGTTCTAGTGAGTTGAGTTGAGTGTGGAGAACTATATGTAATTGAAAGGGCAAAAAATACTTTAATATGTTAATAGTTCATAATTTTATCAAAACGTGTCCCACACTTCCTACACTTATCTTTTCTTTTCTTTTTTCTCTATTTAAAAACTTGAGTATTCGAACGTCATAGCAAACCAGCCTGCACTCGAGTTTGGTTAATTGTATTAAAACCTCTACAGACAACGAATGAAGCTCTATCAGTCAAATTTTACCACGAAACTGTTTCTCAACACGCTGTATATCGCATTACCGATATTAATAAAGCATACGGCCTCTGCCGCTCGTGCGAAAATCCGCTGCAGCATAAATAATCACAATCTTATAGATCAGGTGATTATCAAAACAACATAAATGTTTAATGTTTAAGTTATTTAATACATAACGAGCGCCAATATCAGTTGACTACGCCCAACCTCGAATGAGACGTTAAGCCAAGTGGCGTGATATTCAGTTGGTCCTGCGGTGCGTAAGTCACTTTACATCATATGGAGACGTAACGTATTCCTGCGTCGACCTCCAAGCTTATCAGACAAAAACCACAATTTTATCTGTTGAACAAGTGTTCCGGGTCCGGAACTGAACTGTAGTACTGTACCGGGTCCGATACGCGCGAATTAAAGAGGTTTCAGCAAAGCAGAGGGCCACCACCTGCCGGGGTTGTGTGTTTTTGGAAAGATACAGAGCAAAAGAAGGAACATGGGTGAGGTTTAGCCAGAACTTGCCTGAAACTAATAACTAATAACTTTCCCCGCTCCGCCCAGGGCGGGGGAAGTTATTTGATGATAAGGTACCTAAAAAAGCTTACCCAAAAGAAGCATAATAATAGGCGACTTAAACAGATTCGACTAACCAAATTTATTCAGTATTCAGTACACATTACAAAAAGCTTATCATCTTCTTAAGCTTATCATGTGGAGACCTAGTTGCTAGATAGTACTGTGGGAAGACCTAGTTACCGGCCACAGTTCCTCACAGACAAAGACAGCTTACTTGTCAAATGTTGACGCGAACAACAAACGAAGCAGTTAGCCTAGTTATGTGTTACATAATACATTTTATTGCAAGTCCAATGAAATATACACTTATTGTAATGTTTAATTAGATCGTAATTGTTTCTTGGGTTCGCCGGTGGGCAAATTATATTAGTTTTCAGATCTTGGGTTAAGAAATGTTTTGTTACACAAAGTTGTAGGGAAAGTTCTATTTCTGTTCTTGTGGGTTGTTTGAAAGAGATACCGCGGCCCCGGGACATAATGGACAAAAGAAAGAACATGGGTGGGTTTTAGTCAGTAAAAGGCTGACGCTCCCGCCTGCTTCGGCCAGAACGGGGAAAGTTATTTGTGGAATTTCCATCCGTAAAAGAAAGTTCGGTTTCTGTTATAAAACTGATGCTCCAGCTTAAAAGTTTTCGTTATCTTCTTCTCCTTTGTATCTTTACTTGCACGTCTTTCTACATCGTTCTTAAAAATGTTTATCTACAATATTATAAAGAAGGAAGATTTGTAAGAAACGAATAAACTCAAAAAACACTGGACCGACATCAATAGTTCTTTTGCCATTAAAAAGCTACATTATCACTGAGTAACATAGACTATCTAACATCACGCTACTAACCGCGGGTGACGTGGGTAAAACTGCACAGAACAGTAATTTGTCCATATGAATGATGTAAACAAGATTTTGTTAAAAAAATATGAGTGGAATTTCTTGCCCATTCTTATCTCTGAAAAAGACTGGATAAAAAACTCCGTTATCTTTAGAATGGGCAACTACAATAAGTTATTTTGCAAGTTGTATACCTTAAAAAAAAAACAAAAAGATGAAGCTTCAGTCCCAGAAGCTTCATCTTTTTGTTTTTTTTTTTTGACATTCAAATGTGCCTGTTATGATTTAATTCAAATAATTGCTTTGAGTTCCAGTTTATCGATAGAAAGACTTAATTAATTTCATGGAAAGACTTTGGGTAAGCTTTTGCCCAGCAGTGGGTCTGCATAGAATAAAGAAAAATAAATAAAAGGGCAGGACAACAATGATAATATACGAGACGTAAGTTGAAGGTGCTATACCGCAGGCCCACTGCTCATTCGCTGCTCATTAAAAAGATAATAAAATTGTAGTGCCAACATAATTTTCTATATAACAAGGCTTCTGCTTACCCCTTCGCTAATCAACGCCATGACGGTTATAATATACGCAAGTAAGGCATAATTAATTAGTTGTAATGATAAAGGGCATGCTCCGATTGTTTATGTTGAAACGTCGGAGGAAAGAGTGACGAAACGGAAATATTTAGGACTATGGTAACGAAATAGGAAATAACTTATGTATCAAGATGTAATGGAATTGCGACGGCGCGTTCGTGTTCCACGCGCGCCTCGAAGAGATGCCAACAAAGCAGAGGGGCCTGCCAGAGCCACCGCCTGCCGGGGTTGCCGATTGTTCGAAAATGATACCGCGGCCCCGAAACATGAAGGGCAAAAAGGAACATGGGTGGGTTTTATTCAGTAAAAGTCTGACAATCCCCCTACTCCACCCAGAGTGGTGGAAGTTATTTAATGGAATTTGTGTTGACATGGGACATGGGACATGGGACTGTCTCGTTCTCTAAATGTAGTTCATGTAAACTCGGCTGTTAAGCGTGGAGTTCAGACCTGCAGGGTGCAAACCCAAGTCTGACATAGTATTAGAAAATGTTACTGTAAAGTGTTAGGAACTATGTAATTGTACCCGGTTGTAGTTTGTGGTAAAATTTGTAGGTGCACTGAAATTCCTAGATTAGGGAAGTGTATACATCTCTAAAACCCGTATACAAGTTTGTTTGTCATTAATCTCAATTTGAAACAAGACCTGAAGGGACATTTGTTTGTATAAAATGGAATCGTAACAAATAGAGGTTCATGCTTGAATTCTCGAACATTACCAACCGACTGTAACTAAAACCTGCTAACTATATTATATCGATTCGTTATCGTCTCGTTCCCGTATCTCCATCTATAAATATCTCCGACTATGCGTGCGACAGCCTACGTCTATCCGCCACAGTGCAGCCGTCGATCTACCCGTGCTGCGTTCAAACGCCTCAGTACAGTAACTCACCTGCCACTTGTAAGACACTCGTACTCGAACGGTATGCAAAACAAAAGGGTCCTGGCCGATTATCTTGTATTACATTTTAAATGCCCTAATTTGCTTGACCGCACTCAAAGTATACATAATATGAAGCCATAATGCTCGAGGTCATAATTTATTACTTGTGTGCAAATCTGATTCATACAAAGAACAATGAGATTGTTCAATGAATGTTACCGTTTACTAAATGTTAGCGATACGTAATTTTTGATTAGGAAGTTTTGCAATAAATACCTTTTGTAAAAGGCCCTTGTATTTTACATAATTGTGGTGTAATAAAATCTAAAGTTAATCTGTTTTAATAAGTTTCTAGAGGTAAATTAATATGATTATGATTGGGTCATAAACACTTATGACAAAGCGAGACAAATAACTAGGCAGTTATTAACGAAGTATAATTTTCATATCAATTTTGAATATAATTGGCGCTATACCGATGTCGTTGTTTGTTCCTCTGGTGTGCAGCCTATCTTATGGAAACCGACTGATCGCGTTATTCCAAAGTAATCAATCCATCAATCTTTATTTGTGATCACAGGTATTACAGTAAACGTATTATCTACACATTTTAGTTGTGCTATATGTTCTACCAATGAAATTGTTGTACAAATATATTTTATTTATTTATTTATTTATTTAAACTTCATGTACAATAGTGGTACATAGGCGGACTTAATGCCATAAGGCATTCTCTACCAGTCAACCTTTGGGTAAAATACGACAACATTGTGATAGGGTACAATACATAAAATATCTAAAACTATTTTTGCGAAAACATAATATATTTTTATACGGATACTAATACACATATACATATCAAATAAACTAATATATACATTTAAAAATAAATAAAAACGAGAACTTTAACAGTAATTACAATGACTCTTATATTCGTTTTTGTTCAGAAATAAATCTGAAGGAATACAACACAAATTCACGTAAATAAAGTCAATTAAATGCAATATTAATAAATAAATAAATTATAAATTAATTTTACGTGCATGTCAATGGTAAATTATATCAAACTAAATAAATTTAAAAATTCTTCAATAGAATACAATTTACTTTTGAATTTACAAATATCTTTTACAACATTTTGATAGTTTATTATAGATCCTTGGAGCCATTACAAAAAAAAGTGTTTCTTTATATTACCTACAGATCCGATTGTTTGTAACCTATCACAACAGCGCTGACTAGTTACTCGAGCGAACTGATGTATTTTTTTAAGAACATTCACGTAGAACGTATTTTTCCAGTATCAATGTACTCAAAACCACGACAGCTCTACAGCAGCGCAAGCGAGGTTCCGTTACGGTCCCCAAAATTCGGAAAAGTCTTATTAATTATAGGGTATTTCCATTTAACTTTTAATTTAAGTAGCCGACTGGATTCTGCATAAGAAATAAGTTTGCGCCCTAATAGTACCCTGACCGTTTTCAGTTTCGGCGGCCAATTTCAAGTGAAGATTAGAAATCTGCGCGGGAGATATTATAGTGCAGGCGTGTGTGCGCAGGCACAGGTGCACTCTCTGTTCCCTCACTCTCATAGTTCGATGGGACGGTAATCCGACACGACGGGAGAGAGACCAGGGGGGTTAGTCTGCTATTACAATAGTGTCAGAATGGTCGATCACTGATCGCATAATGGTTGATTTTGACATCTACTACATACTAAACTTGTCAAAATGAACCATTATGCGATCAGTGATCGACCATTCTGACACCATTGTAATAGCAGACTAAGGCCCCTGGCGCAGGATCATCGGCTTAACGTGCTTTCCGGGGTAATCACACCACCAACTTCTAAACTCCGGGCTGCCACTGTTGAATTTTTATCGGAAAATCCCAATAACAATTTTTACCCGATGCGGGAGTCGCGCTTGCGACCGTGAGACTACTGGGGCAGTTAAGTTTGCTTCATTTATAATTTCATTAATGTGGTTCACGCCATTCTTGACTTGAATGAGCATGTGCAATCAAATAGATTTAGTCCCGACTGAAGAAAGGAGGATTTATGTTTTTGGCATAGTTTAGTGTACATACAATCTGTTTTTTTTAAATAGTACTAGCTTTTGCCCGCGGCTTCACTCGCGTTAAATTCGGGGTAACACAGTTCCCCTTTCCTGATTTACAGGTACCTGCTACCTGTAGTTTTTGCCCTAGCGCCTTATTTATTTTAAAAAATAGCCTATGTCCGTCTCCAGGATCCCAACTATCTCTGTACCAAAATTCATCAAAATCGGTTTAGCCATTTAGGCGTGAAGACGTATCAATCAAACTCACTTTCGCTTTTATAATATTAGTAAGGAAAAATAGCCTATGTCCGTCTCCAGCATCCCAACTATCTCTGTACCAAAATTCATCAAAATCGGTTTAGCCATTTAGGCGTGAAGACGTATCAAACAAACAAACAAACTCACTTTCGCTTTTATAATATTAGTAAGGATTATAAGACCACCGAAGAGGTCTAGGTAAGAGGTATGAGTAAAGCTGGCTGATAACTGTGTGCCGGCTGTCTTCTGATGACAGAGCGTAACGAAGAGCCGCTATCGTTGCCACGTCCACGACGACCTGCCATGTTGTGGCCACATCTACATAAATAATATTGTAGTAAGCAAGATCCACTTATACTCTGAATAATTGTAAGTAAAGCCTTCCTGCACCGAAAAATATTAGATGTGAATTTTTCGGCAATACAATTTGAAATCAACGTTTATCAAGTAGGTATAAGGACAATAAATTTCTCAAATAGTTACCCCAGATACATTATCAGCAAGTTAATAACAACGTGTAACGGGTTGTTATCAATCATAATAATCGATCAACTACAGCCTCAAGCTAATGGCTGTAATCAATTTGGTTATCTCCGAGTGATATCTTAGCGCCTGTCTCTCTACTTGATGGTTGACGCTGGGTCGCGAACTTCTATCTGAACTTTTGTATGGGAAATATTTGAGGTTAGACAATTTAATAAAGCGCATATAAGTATACCTTATACTGTGTCCATTTTTGAAAACAGGTCTGTAAACTTAATTACACTTTTGCAGTACTGTTCAATGTTGCTGCGATTCTTAAATGGGGTTCCTGCTATTGCCCTTTATGTGGGGCCGCGTATCTCTTTCGAACAACCTGCAATCCTGGACAATGAACATAGTAATCATATTATGTAATACCTTGTATAAACAAAAAACAAACGAAATAAAAAAAGAACATAAATTAAACTTATTTGGTCTTTTGGTCGAGGTCAATATAGGCTCTCCCCTGTCCATGCTATGATTGAAGTAACTACTAGTTCCATTATCACTTATGACAAGTGAGTAAGTGACAGTCTCATTTGTTACTAAAAATATTTATAGTGACTTGACGTGTCAATTTTGACATGTCATAATAATGACTACCGAATCGTTAAGTCATAACTAATTGTCGTAGGAAACATGGCGGCCGTGTAGAACAGGGTTCGGCACATACGCACCTTCAGGGCACAATGTTAAAATAACGTTAAAACTCTATTACTGTTATTAAAACGAACCATTTTTGTCGAACTGGCTAAATACTTTTGTAACTTTTTTTTTTCGATTCGATGCAATCGATTGATTCAATTTGACTAATCGAATAACTCGCTGTTAGGAAAGTTATAACATTTTATTTAATCATTGAAAAAAATGTAGTTACCAGAATGACGACATGCTACGCTCTTGCCAAATAATTGGGTTACGGGCAGAAGGAACGATGATGTTGATGCCTATAAGTAACTCAGTTTAAAAAAACGAATATTAGTTCCTGTTACCATAGATCTGCATGCAAAAACATTTATTTAGTAGCTCTAGACCTAGGTCATCTAGACATGAGCTAACGTTAGTCTAAACAAGGCATTGTATTAATGTCTGTGGTCGAACTCTTCGGAAAAAGTTTAAGAGCTGGTTTTTAGCGATGGAAAAATCCAGGATTATTATTTTATTCAAATGCTCTTTCATCATTCATTATTACCTATATCACTTTAAATCAGAGATAGGGATAAAATACTCTTTGTGAGCAGAACAGTAAAGAGGATTTCCAAAAGAAGTACTTGACCACATTTCAAACCACGGATAAAAACCATCTTCTATCTATCTTTTCTATCTTCTATATCTATACTTATAATAAATCTGTAGAGAGGTCAATTCTGTACATGAAATATATTTCCAAAATAACTATCAGGGGGTGATTAGTGATCGATACTGATGCCAAAAATGCAATCAGTAAAATTTTTGTCTGTCTGTCTGTCTGTCTGTCTGGATGTCTGTATGTTCGTTATAGAAACAAAAACTACTCGACGGATTTTAACGAAACTTGGTACAATTATTCTTCATACTCCTGGGCAGGTTATAGTATACTTTTCATCACGCTACGATCAATAGGAGCAGAGCAGTGAAGGAAAATGTTGGGAAAACGGGAGAAGTTGGTTAAAGCTACACAAAAATCATGTATGACGAAAATGTTTTCCTTAAAATTGTATAAATAATATCCTACGACAGCATATGTCTATCTTTTATGGTTGACTCACAATAACAAGTGTAACTCCCGATAACTTAGCGTATTCAATAAAAAAGAATCATATAAATCGGTATAGAAACACCAAAGTTATACATGAAATACGCTAATAAGCCATCGCGCGTGAATACTGAATCATGCTATAAGGATTATTTTGGTACAGATATAGTTGGGACCCTGGAGACGGAAATAGGCAATTTTTTTTAAAGTGAGGAAAGGTGGAGAGTGAGGGAAAAGGGGAGAGAAAGATACATTTTTTTCGGGTCATCACGCGGGTTAAAGTAAGCGTAAGCCCAAAGTAAATATGCCACGCGGACGAAGTCGCGGGCGGAAGCTAGTTTGAAATAAGTTTAACTTTAAAAAAAAAACTATTACCAGTACCCCGGATACTCCCCACCCGTGATACAATTATAACTGTCCGAATGTGTGAATTTAATGATGTATAGATGTTACCTCGTAGCCAATGATCATTAATTACCTCCTGATTGATTTTGACAAATGTGTATTGATTTATATTTATGTATTATACGATTGACAGAATGGTGTTAATAACAACTTCGTTTTATACTCTTGAAAGAGAACTTTTGCTAGTTTGATATTATTCTGACCGTGTAAAAATCTTTTTAACATTAGATATTTAAAGAAAAGTAGGTTCTTGTAGTTTATTTCATCAAACTGTTCTCAAACCGTAGTAGAAAAACGTCATAAGAAAACCTGCACCAATGTCCTTGGAGGCCAATTCAATCTAATCGACAATAATTCTACACGGTGGATTTGGTAGACTTCCTTTCCAGAGACCAGGCATGTTTCCCAGTATAACATTATAGATATAGTCATGTATTATATTTATTTTATTAATTTATATATTCTTTTACTAATAACTTTAAAATAACAATTTGCTAACTACGAGCTTCCACAGATAATCACGAAATTATTAATTCCAGCCATGCAATGATACTGTATGGGTTTTTTTTCGAGAGAATAAAGAATTTTGAATAACTACCTACTAACAACACCAGTCAAACGCTTCTCTAATGAACTTTAAAGTAGAACAAGTCAATTCTAGGAACTAAAAATGCTATCCATTCACAGACATTAATGTGCCACCATTCGGACCACGCTTTGAAAAAGTGTTGTACAGAATATACTTACATAACAAAACATCATGCCAGTAATCTCAATTGGGTACCACAAAGGCGTAGGTCTATTAGTCCACACACATTTCGCCAAATCTCGACTCCGTGGCTTGTCCTTGACAAATTTCTGATAGAAAATACCACTTTGCCTGACAAATGAACCTAGGACTTCATATTTAGCAGTCGCTCTTGCAACTACTCGGTCAACGTGACTACTTACTATACCGTTTATTATACAGGGTAAAGTAAAGGACGAGATTAAAGTCATTTAGCGAGACAAAATACAAATTATTACTTACTGTTTCACAATACAGTTCTATAACTGGAATTTGAAATGCAACTGTCAGGCGGTAAATACTTCAAATGCCAGTCTGACACTATTGATTAGGTATTATCATTATTTATCTGTCTTGGTGCTCGGCGGCGCGAAAAATGTCTAAGCTGCAGATTAGTTGGTGATTGCGATTGTTTACCTAGATTGAAGTTGAATTGGAGGCTTAATAATAGCTTATAAACTGTTTGTTCTCTGTTGAAGTTAGGTAGGGACCTTTTTCTTCTTTGAAGTCAGTGATCATAATACAGAACCCACATGAATTCGAAAAAACCGGCCAAGGGCAAGTCAGATTCGGGTACCGCGGGTTCTGTACAAACATGCAACATTAACAGCCATATCTTTTGACAGCACAAAGGGACCACAGAGCTGAGTGTATGATTTTAAATTCAACTCGATACCTCTACGCGTTCCCGAGATAAAGTTTCTTGACAGTCAGACAACAAAGTGATCCAATTAGAGATCCCTTAAAATCAGAGATGCGTGTCTTCGGTTCAAACTTGAGATTTATGACTTGGCAGTCCAACGATCACACCACTGGGCTATCACTACTTATACCTGTATCTTGTAGATCTATAGAGAAGAATTGGCAAGAAACTCCTTTTAAAACAGAATCCTTACTAATATTATAAAAGCGAAAGTGAGTTTGTTTGTTATTACGTCTTCACGCCTAAATGGCTAAACCGACTTTGATGAATTTTGGTACAGAGATAGTTAGGTAGACTGACATAGGCTATATTTTTTTTGTGAGATATGAGGGAGAAAGAGGAAGTGAAAAATTAGCTTTTCTATTACAATAAATAAGGCGCAAGGTCAAAAACTACAGGTAGCAGGTCCTGGATTTAACGCGAGCGAAGCCACGGGCAAAAGCTAGTATTGTTATAAAAACTTTGGTTACATCATTCATGTTGAGATTGTACATCATGGTTGCTATTGTCATTGTGTCATTAATAAAAACTAAACGGTCGAAAGACATACAAAAGCGAATTTGCTGTAAGAGTTCAATACAAAAAAAAATCGCAAGCTGATTTGGTTGGGTTTGAACGGTTATTGACGATTAAAATTGTATGATTTCGTCAAAGGATATTTTACATCCTATAGCAACAATATAGGACAAAAATGGCAGCTTCAGAATCATAATAGGTTAATACTAGCTGGCGCCGGCGACTTCGCATGTGTGATATCGAAAAAAAAGTATCCTATGTGTTATTCCAGACTATAATCTGCCATTTTATTATAGCAGATCCGTTCAGCCGTTAAGACGTAAAAGAGTAACAAACATCCATCCTCTCTCTCTCTAGGATAATAATATGAATGACTTTACCATTCGGAAAATGGGCACAAAGTTACAATTCACAATATTAACCGCGGCAGTGACCATTTTAACAATTTTAACATAATTCATTTAATTATCCTATTATGATTGTGATAAAGCGACAGTTTAGACCTCAGATCATGCATCATATATCAAAATAATACAGCTGGACCTTTTTTTTGCAAATGGAAAATCATCAAATAACTTCCCCCGCTCTGGGCGTAGCGGGGGGAGTGTCAGACTATTACTAACTAAAACCCACCCACGTTCCTTTTACTGCACTTTATGTGCCGGGGCCGCGGTATCTCTTTCGAACAACCCGCAACCCTGGCAGGCGGAGGCCCTGGCAGGCCCCTCTGCTTTGCTAACACCTCTTTGAGGCGCGCGTGAAACACTAACGCGCCGTCCATACGGCCTGTCGTCAATAGACGGACGGGACGTGAGCTACCCGTTGCTCACCGTCCACAGGCCCACATTTACGATGGCCGGGAGTCGTCTCGCGGCGCCCGACGACCGGTATGGTCCCGCGACGGCTGGGTTGGTTTGAGATTCTCTCTCTCAAACGCCCAGCCACCTCCTTTACTAGCATGACTGCTTCGCAGAAGAAGGTGACCGTTTCCCATTCCCTCTCGCTTCGGACCATGGACTGCACCAGGGCCGGACGCGAGAGATCGCTGCCGCCGATCGCCTATACGAGGGCACGGCTGTGATCCGCCCAAGCTGAGCAGACCGCCACTGTGTGCTCCACTGTGCATACAGCTAGACCTTGGACACCATTTGTCACCCATCTTACCAACTGACATTAATTTAGAAACAAATCAGGTTCAACCGAAACTCTGCTACAAACAATCTTTCAGATTAAATCCAAAATAGAATTAAATATAGATTAACACAATAAAAAGTAGAGCAATCTTATCAGAACAACATTAAAATCAGTGCAATTACATTACATACATAATAGATGTTAGGAATTAATTAGTCGGCAACTACACTTCTGGACTCATCTATTGGCCCACCTTGTATTTTCAGTTTCGTTTGGTCCTAGCTAAAATTTTATATTAGGTCGAGCAAAAATTTTTTATGCAGTTTTTAACCTGGCACATTCACAATTTCATTCAATAGTCTTTTTTTGAATTTCGAACACAGAATTTAAAGAAACAAAAGACAATTTGGAGCCTGTTTGTTGATATCAAACAATCGAATACTAAGAAAATCAGGTTTTATTGGTTTACTTGGATTTAATTCTTGAAAAAGTGATTGATATCTTTGGTTTTGCAACAAACATTACTTATTCTTAACATTAAGGTGAGGTTCTATCAATAATCTATGGATACTTCACCTGAAATTGCCGCCCAAGCTGTGGCACTTATTCAGGCCGGACACAGCCAAAGAAACGTGAGTGCTCAACTTAATTTAAGTCGATCTGCGGTCCGAAATGTTTATCGGAGGTACCTAGAGACTGGCGGCTTTGTTCGTCGCCAAGGAAGGCCACGATCTCGGGTCACAACTGAAAGGCAGGATCGATTCATCGTGACGACCAGCTTGAGAAATCGTCACCTTACCTCCATTGAGATACAAAACCAACTTCGCGACTTCCACGGAGTATCTGTAAGCGCTCGAACTGTTCGGAGAAGGTTAAAAGAACGCGATATGGTACCACACAAGCCAGCTAATGGGCCCAAACTAACGCGAGCCCACCGAACAGCGCGCCTTCATTTCGCACGCAGTCATTTAAATTGGACACAGCAAGATTGGAGCCGTGTACTCTTTTCTGATGAGTCTAAAATTGTGTTACATGGCAATGATGGAAGGAAGAAGGTCTACCGACGTAAGGGAGAGCTTTTCGCACAATGCTGCTTTGAAGAGAGGGTTGCTTATGGCGGTGGCTCATGGACTGTCTGGGGCGGTATATCCGCGAGCGGCAAAACTCAACTTGAGGTTGTTACAGGACCACGGCTGCCAACATTAAATGCTGAAAGGTACATTCGTAAGTGCTTAGAACCTCACGTGATGCCATACGCGGACTATGTGGGCCCAAATTTCCTTTTTATGCATGATAATGCAAGAGCCCATGCGGCCGGCATCGTCAGGGAATATCTTCGGGATGTGAACATCACAGTTATGGACTGGCCAGCCAGAAGCCCAGACATGAACCCTATTGAGCACATGTGGGACGAGCTAAAAAGACGTGTTAGGGCTCGTCAGCCAGTTGCCCAGACGATGCAGGAGTTGAAAACTGCCATAGAAGAGGAATGGGAGATGATCCCTCAAAATTTCATAGAGCGGTTGATAAACTCTATGCCTAATCGTATGAGAGCTGTGGTAGATGCCCATGGAGGCAACACGCGTTATTAAATTAAACCTTTATTTGATAAAACATGTTTTTTATTCAAAAATCAATTGCCTTTAACAAGGCGCATATCCGACTTGTTAGGCGTAGCTCCATGTCGTATGGTATTCTGAATTCAAATTTAAAACAATACGATCGAAAAAGATGGTAAAATGTATCAGGTTTAAAACTGCATCAACAGTTTTTGTTCAATCTAGCAATCATATTTCGGTAGGGGCCATCGAAACCTAAACTCTAAGGTGGGCCAATAGATGTGTCCAGAAGTGTATTATCGAGAGAATAAATACTCTTTGCGATTACCCAGCTACCGCATAAGACGGCAATATCGTAATTTAAACATTTAAGAGTCTCATTAATGCCGATTTGGCCTCAGGCTCACATTTAAAATGAATTGATCTTTGACGTTCTGGTACTATAAATTATATACAACGGGTAAATATCGACGTGTTTTTTATGGAAAAATATTTGATATTTCTGTTTGAATATTTGATTGAAGAATTCATTCATCGGGCGTGGCATTTGTCAGAAGACAAAAAAAAAAAAAGGATGTCAACCAGTAGTATACAATATGAAGTACTTGTTTTCTTTTTTTAACTTAACATCATGTAGCTTTTCCCAACTATGTTGGGGTCGGGTTCCAACCCAACCGGGTGTATAGTACTTGAGAACTAGAGTTTGTGACGTATATTTTTTAAGGTTTCAAAAGAAAAAAACGGAACCCTTATTGGATCACTTTGTTGTCCATCTGTCTGTCAAGACCCTTTATCTCAAGAACACGTGGAGCTTTCGAGTTGATATTAAAACTGTATACTCAAATCTGTAATCCCTTAGAGCAATGAAAAAACCAACCATCTAAGTCTACGCAGTCAAAAGACAAAATGACCGTTTAAAAAAGCTACTTTATAGTTATTTTATTAAGTACCAACTTAATAAGTTCTTAAAATGTATTCATGAAAATATGTGTTCACAAGAATATTGCCGACAAATTGTTCTGCAGCAAACTGCAGAAGCAGGTATTTTGTATTGGTAAACTAGCTGTCGCCTGCGACTTCGCCCGCGCGATATCGAAAAAAAAAGTATCCTATGTGTTCCAGACTATAATCTACCTCTGCGCCAAATTTCATCAAGATCTGTTCAGCCGTTTTGACGTGAAAGAGTAACAAACCATCCATACATCCTCAAAAACATTTGCATTTATAATTTTAGTAGGATAAATCTGTATATTAGTATTTTACATGAAGCGGCTGCCTATGTATTCCCACATCCTAGTAATACGATAGCCCTTGGTAAGATTGATTGTCAGACTTTCGGCCTTTTGACTGTAATGAATAGGTATGAAAAGATCTATAAACGACAGTGGGATCACTGACTTATCCTGAAGGCTATTAAGTTCAAAGCGCTAAGTAGGTGTTTATGAAATGTCTAACCACAAATTTCGAGGCAAATACTTACTCTAGAACACATAGTTCTAGAGTATTTGCCTCGAAATTTGTACCGTTTTCATAATAAATAAAAACTGTAATATGTTTTTTTTTTTCTAAAAATTTCATTAATTGCTCTTCAATTAAAGTTGACCTCGAGATTGCTATCTATTGTAGACGAAATATTTCGACAACTAATAAATGCAAATGTACTAACTATCATTTGTATAGATTCAATGGATAAGGGTAACATGTGTTATCGGAATAGTAGTAAAAAAAACATTAATAAAAATCCTTACTAATATTATAAAAGCAAAAGTGAGTTTGTTTGTTACGTCTTCACGTCTAAATGGCCAAACCGATTTTTATGAATTTTGGTACAGAGATAGTTGGGATTGGGACCCGGGGAGAAAGAGGGAAGAAAAGAGGAGAGAAAGATATTTTTTGCGATCATCACGCGCGTTAAAGTTGGCGATAGCCCAAAGTAACTAAGCCACGGGGACGAAGTCGCGGGCGGAAGCTAGTGATAAAATAATGTTGAAAAGAATTTTAATCTGTTACCGTGAATAGGCCCTGTTTATAACTGGACACAATTAAATCCTCAAAACGCAGAAACAAGTAAAAAGTATGTCGTACAGTCAGTAACAGAGATAAGTAACATGGCTCGCCAGATAAATTTGACTTTTTCTTAGGTCGGTTTTGCCATTTAGGCGTGAAGACGTAACAAACAAAATAAACTCACTTTCGCTCGTGTTACTATGCTATTACGATGGATTTTAATATTAGAAAGGATTTCCATCGTAATTATTTTCCAAATTCATACCTTAGTAGCGCCCTGCACACATACAGTTCGGACCGCGACCGATCTGGCATGTCGGTTTGGAACGCAGTCCAAGGGCGCTATTGTATCAAATAAACATTTCAGTGTATTTTTGTACTTGAGTTCCGGAAATACCTATAGTCATTTTGGCGCTTATTAACGTTTTTATTAATTTAACCACAGTATTGTATTTACTTACTGAAACACAACATAGTAGCTAAGTATTTTACTTTATTTGCCGCTACTTTTTTTACGGATGGGAAATTATCAAATAGTCCCCGCGCTCTGGGCGGAGCGGGGGGGAATGTCAGACTTCTACTGACTAAAACCCACCGATGTTCCTTCTTTTGTCATTTATGTTCCGGGACCGCGGTATCTCTTTCGAACAACCCGCGACCCCGATTTGTCGCTACTTTACATTTTATGATCTCGGCACGAATGATGTAAATACGATCCTGTAATAGTATTCTGGTTTAAAAGAGTGTCCATGGAGTTTCTTGCTCATTCTTCTCCATAGAGATTGACGCTTTGGAATGGGCAACTACAGTACTTTCACAAGTTGATATGTCTTGTGACTGGGACTGTAGCTTTAACATTTTGTTTTTTTTTTTTTGACACACATAAGTGGTTGTAATGGTCTAATTGAAATAAATGTTTTTTTTTTATTTTGATTTGATTTGATTATTACCGTCCTTTTGGGTTGAGCCACAGTTAGGTAAAAAATAAAAAAAATCCATATTGATAATCTGATTCACCTTCAATTTACAGAGAATTTTAATAATCTACCTGACCTAGATCGATAATAAAATACCTGAATGGTAATTAGATCGTTATTCTAGCCGTGCAAAAATTTAGATGTTATATATAGGAAGAGAGGGTAAACCGGACAAACCTTGTTTAGTGCTCAGTGTCCATGCAAACATCATAATTTTTGTGCTCTAATCTTATGGTACTTAGGGTTGACACAACACGTTATTTTATTCCATTCTTCTCTGTCAACCATTAGACTATCATTTACTTCTGTTTCTTTCATATCATTTTTACAACTTCCTTCCTTCTCACAATCAATCCATCGATCTCGATCTATCAACATTTATATTTATTACTCTTCTAGTCACATGCGTGCCATCCATGTTCCTTTGGCCGCGGTATCTCTTTCGAACAACCCGCAACCCCGGCAGCACTCTAAATAGGCTTGCGTGTAGCTGCAACTCGTCTGATGTGAAGTGATGGAGCTCCTTACTCTTCTAGAGCTTAATGCCTTGTGTCAGTTCGGATTCGGACGGAGCCATTCCATTACTTTATCGCATGAATCTCCATATGCCTCTCATGCATGTTCATCTCTGACCGCCTCAATCATTCGGCATTGTTAAGTGTGATCTCTCAACATACCTGAAGTCCGTAGCGCATGAAACCAACTCGTCATGACCGTCGAGGTCACAGATCGATTCCCGGATGCGCATAATACAATTGCGAATATCGAATAGCTCGTTTGTAGGGCTGCTACATTTGAACTTGATTGAAATCTGAAATGAAGAAATTCTTTCTTCGTTCTTATTTTAATTTTTAACCGACTTCGAAAACGTTATCAATTTGTCTAAATTTTCTTAAGATATTATTACGATTTAGTAGCAGAATTAAATGTGCCGAAAACTTTTCAAAACTGTTAATTTAAATTGTTTTGTAATAACTTTAAAAAAATGGGTGCCTACAAAATAAAATAAATGTGTACATAAGTAATTTAACATTCGAATACATTTTAACGTTAATTGTCATAACATAATTATTCTCTAGTTCAATAAAAAAGAAGTTATAAGTTAGGAAGATGATGCTGGTGTCTTATCTCTCACAGAATAATAAATAGGTTATTCAACGGCCCCGAGAATAAAGTTCACTTTAATTGGTCAGACTTGTTTGTGATAATGAACTAGCAACAACTTCAAAGGTGAAAAACACTGTTATATAATTGTCATGCATAGGATGGAATATTGTGAAAAAGTTGTTAAATCTTTCGTGACAACCCTATATAATGGTGTGTACGTACAACGCATACAATACGATTGTTATTTTATCAGAGTAACGCGGAACACTCGTTAAAAGCCGCCCAGGTGATAATACCACCTTTATACCACATACTTATACACCCATATAGATTACAGTTCATGTTCATGTACAAATTTAGCCCGTTTGAGTACTAGAAGTTTCGTTAATATTGTCATTATTTCCCACTTTATTTCCTAGAATATGGCTGAAAATAATTGTTACTGACAATATAATAAATATTATTTCATACGAGTAAACTCAATGCAGAGTGTACCGTATGTGCGTCTGTTATATTCTGGTAACCTAACTAGTTTTAAAATTAATCTTTTTTTTATTGCTAAACTCATGTTTGCTGGTCTTTTTAGCAAGTACCAGGTTCAGTATTAATATAAATATAGTAAAAATGGCAGAAATAAGTGAAATTTAAAAGGTCAGCAAGTAAAAAGCAAGCTGATTTGTACGAAAATAAAACAAAGAGGCCATTTAATTGAAAGAAAAAATAAAACACAAATGGCATCTAATTTTAATTTGACGGCAGATAACCAGTTACCATGTATAAAAGGAAAGACTAAAAAGTTTGCATTACCTACATATTTTTATCGAATTGAAGAAAAACCTTCTTAATCTAATCTTCTAATATGTAAAATTCTCGTGTCACAGTGTTAGTTACCATACTCCTCTGAAATGGCTTGACCGATTTTTATGAAATTTTATATGCATATTCAGAACGTGAAAATCGGCGAACATCTATTTCTCATACCTACCAGTAGGCCTACCATCAACTTTTAGTTAACCATTCACTTCCGATGTAATCCAGTATAAGTACCTAAACTAAATCGCGCAGATTCGTACCATGAAGTGCCTTTAGCTGTCAGGAGTTTGAATCTTCACGGACTGAATGAAAGATCGAAATTTGTCTGTGGTCCGCGGTGTGAGAAAGAGATGAAGCTATACAGACGTTGCATAAGTCTGTCTCTTTTACTCGCACCATATGCGTTGCGTTTCGAAGCTTAATCTGTATAAAAATTAGAACAAAAACATTTTCAAATTACGTTTTCTAGCTTCAAATTATATACCATTACGCCATATTTAGTACTCATTAAATAATAGTAGTTTATATAATTATTTAATTAAGAAATATAAAAGGTTTGCTTAGTGTTGTTGTTAAAATAAATTGATTAAGACGAGTTAGGAACGCACCTCCACAGACTAAGTAACCTGTCGATGACAAATGACGTTCTGTTATACGTAGTTGAACAAAAAGTTGATCTTACATAATTATTTTTTATGACAAGAATCCGTAATAAAAATCAGTATATTAATTGATTTAATGCCTGCACACTAATTGTATTCAATTGCAGTCAACAACTATTCTACTAACTAAAATAAATAGATAAATAGAGTTCTTTACTTAATTTTATTAGTATTATTTGAAGTTATATTAATAAGTAATACGAATAATGGCTGAAATACCTTGAATTACGTATATTATCTCAATTTTTATAAAGTTATTAACAAAACGACTCATTTCACGCCAAGAAATAGCAACTTTTTTTGAATTAGTTACTTTGACACATAAGCTATCCTTTTCCGGTTGATAGGTCACGTCATGGTATGAAAAAGGAATGAACGAAAACAGTTTCGAAGCAATTGTCGACTTGATTTAGCGTTGCCTAAACTGGATCATATTAAGGATATTGTGGTATGAAATAGCAAAACAGTTTATTTTAGGCCATCAATTGAATCGCAATAACAGTTGATGGTAAGCCTCCAGAAAAGGAGCTGAGCAGCAGGTAAAACCGCTGGGGACAGCTAGTAATTTTAAAAAACCTATAAAAAACTCACTGACATTTTTATGATATTGTATATAAATTAAATGTTTAGGCACATATTTATTTATGATTTATTAGCCATCATAAAAAATTGGTTGTTTGTAAAGTAGGTTTACGATCGAGATGTTTACGTGATAACGTCTTATTGGTGATATAAGTTTTTCGAGCCAAGTAACAGATGGCGCTACCATCTTTATATCTCGTGAGGTTTTGGCATAAGTTTCTGAACATGTCACCCGACTAAAACGATTTTAAAGACGTTATCACGTCAAAAAACTTTAACTACATTAATTATTTTATTCAATGTTACCATGCACGTAATGAAGAAAAACAGATCCGCATGAAATCTGGGTGCAGCAGACATGTAACAAACCAATAATTATCAAGTTCAATCAACTAACTACAATAATTCGAATCACACTTAACTCTTTAATGACTGTAAAACGTATAATTTTTCACACTTGTAATACTTAATATATGTACGTACGAAGTTATTTTTACGACTTGCGAGGTTGATACTGGTAATTATTGTCGGTAATTGTGGAGGTGTGGTCGAAATAAATCCAAGGTGATGGACAACTTGTCTACATGTCATAAATCTTTTATTATCATAATATATTTCAAGTTAAGCTTTACACATTTTTTTATCCATACATTGCTTAAAAAGATTGATTTAGGAATAAGCATTTTAGAGTTGCCATCATCATCATGATCTTGAGCATTTTGATACATGCGGACATTATATTTTATTACTGTAATGCAAACTTTTTGTCTTGAACTTATTGTAAAAATAACCTTAAATGTCAATATTAGTTTTCTCCCTTTTGTTTTTTTAAGTAAATGTTTGTTTTTCTTAAACTTTTTCGTGAAAATCAGGCAGTAGGTATGTTTTATTTCAGTGCTTACAACCTCTTCATTGGAAGTCACAAAAAAAATGCTTTTAAAACGAAACTTTTTCATGCATTTCAATTTTCACTGGCTGTTTTCCGTCAAAATAAATTGAGATGCCATTCATGTTTTCTTTTTATTGTTTATTTTTCTGGGAAAATGGCTTTTCACCAAGTTTTTTTTATGGAAATCAGCTACGGTTATTTTGGTTTGATTTAAGTGCAATGTTTTTGTTTAATATTTTGCAAAGTAATTATTTTATAGTAGAAAGTTTAATTTCCGCGGGGGAGAGCTACAAAAATATAAAATCAGCTGATGAACGTATTTTTAAATGTACGACACGCATCTCTAGTTGCAATAAAAAGTAAAAGTAATTATTAAATGTCACGCTAGAGGCACCTGAGAGTTTTGTACGTAATTATATCATATAAACCGCAGTTGCATTCTGGTAGGGCAAAATCATTTTTATTGGGTCATTGGTTTATTAATATTTAACAAGTTTAGCAAAGAAAGAAAAGATTTAAATTAGTATTTTAAAAAAACTTCCAATATTTTCCGTAACATAACCAGAAGAATACGGTCTTCCGGGGTTGCGGATTGTTCGAAAGAGATACCGCGGCCCGGAATATAGAGGGTGAAAATAGAAACATGGCTGGATTTTAGTCAGTAAAAGTCTGACACTCCGCCCCGAGTGATGAATGATGAAATTGTGCCATCTAGCGGGAAAAATATGGCAGTAAAGTTCCCTATTCGATTGCCGATACTACCTCTTTGCGTAAAGCGGCGATTACATTCACAAACGCTGTCTTTATTTATCTCTTCGCCCTTGAAATCACCCTTAACATTTAACAAACAACTAGATTACCTCCGTTTGTATAAAACACACATTAAAAAGATAAATTAACGTAACATTTATCTCTATAACTCATTTAGTTACATATATCTTGAACTTACTACTTCCGCATACTTTGCTCTAGTGCCAACGCCTCCATGAAACCACAATTAGAGGTTAATCTGAATAGAAATGTTTGTAGAACTGTGACAAAATAATACTAACCCGATTAGTCAATAACCAACTGTTGAATATTCAAAAGCTGTCTTAAACTGAAAGATTGGTTTATAGATAGAGGTGTGATATGAGAATTAAATCCAATGTTTCCTTAAGACTAAAGTTATTTGGTTGCTGTGGTCCGTTTCTCTAACAATAAGCTACATGGAATTAGATGCCTAAATACTTGTTTAGCACCGAGAGTTAAGTGTTAACTTAGATGCCACTTAGTGTTCGTGAAATTACAACCTCTCTGGATTTTAATAAGGCAAACAATAGAGCTGTTCAGGGGTCTAAAATGGTCCAAATTACGTGACCATAAATAAAATGGTCACAATATAAACTGCGTCTATAAAAATAATGAGGAGGTTGTATGACATAGATGTTCGACCTCTTTCGGGGCCAGTACCGAGCCAGCGGTGGTTTGAATGTCGAGCCCCTGAATGGGTCCGTACCGAACTATACGGTTAAGTCCAGTAACATTGATTTTAATTTTTTTAAATATTCATATTTCGAATTTTATTCTGTCATTTCATCTTCAACAGTCATTTTTTCACTCATTACGCCTTTGGATCTTGGCTAGCAGCCACTTGTGCTAGTTATTGCGTTTTTTTTTTTACTAAATTGTACCATTTGTGAAAATCAGTTTGTGAAGTTTTTGTTTTGTTCAGTTTGTGATAATAACTATATCATATTTTATTTAACGAAAAATACACAAAGTGTATTTTCTCCCTTGATAAAAGGGTCCTCCTTCAAGAATAAAGATATTTTAAAACCTGTAGTGGCTATCATTTGTACACCTTTAATACCTGGAAACTACAACCTCGCGCGAATAGCAACGAGCGAGCGTTACAGTGCTATTCCTTGGTCGCTCTAAGTGTTATTGGGAGTTTCCATGAGGATTTTCTCAGTAGGAGCCACGGAGTCTGGATTTGTGTCTGGTTGGTGGCAATAGGCTCGCTCCCATTGAGACTACTACTACTACATGGGACTTAAAACGTAACTGGCGAAATGTGGGTGTTCTATTAGGTATACCTCTGTCTAACTCTTCTGGTATTATAAGCGTAATTTTATGTTATAAACTTATTATTAAAAAAAAAACGTTGCCCTCCACTAGTTATTTTTCCTGTGTCGTGGGTGCGTTTACAATCATTTAAACTCACTTACACAGACAGCCAGACCCGAAAAACAAAAATTATTCAGTGCGGGGATCGAACTCGAGATACGCAGTGTTGTAGTCGATCGCTCAGCCACAGCGCCAACCGTGCCGTAGATTAAAAAAAATACACTGAAACATAGAACCTCCTCCTTTTTTGAAGTCGGCTAAAAACTGATTGCATACTGATTGCTGCTTAAATTACCTATAAGAATAAAACGATAAAAATTAACGAAGCGTCAGGTTTACTCTCCAAAGCGTAGTAGTAGAGCAATAAACCCTTTTATCTCATTAGTGGTAACATCCGCAAAGAAACTGACAAACGCATTATTTTTCAGATGGTGATGCTGAGATGCAGTCATGTCATGGTTAATTAATATCCTTACTAATATTGTAAAAGCGATAGTGAGTTTGTTTGTTTATTTTTTTGTTACGTCTTCACGCCCAAATGGCCAAACCGATTTTGATGAATTTTGGTACAGAGATAGTTGGGACCCTGGAGACGGACATAGGCTATTTTAAAAAAAAAGTGAGAAAAGGGGGCGAAAAAGGGGAGAGAAAGATACATTTTTTTCGATCATCACGCGGGTTATAGTTAGCGTTAGCCCGAAGTAACTATGCCACGTGGACGAAGACGGGCGGATGCTAGTATACATTATGTTTATTGCCATTTTTGCTTTTACTCTGGACGCTCTTAATGTGCACGTCTAACTACATCGTTCTCACATATTTGTATAATCTCAACATGAATGATGTAACCATGATCTTGTAAAATTATAATGATTTAAAAGAGTGTCCATGGAGATTCTTGCCCATTCCTCTCCATAGAGATCAACGCTTTGGCCTTTGGAATGGGCAACTACAGTAATTTCACATTTTTTTTGCTTTGTCTGGGACTGTAGCTTCATTCTTTTTATTTTATAATCGAAAGAGTATACTCCCAAGGTGCTTTCGTATTAATTTTATTCGTATTGTTATGAATACAATATGGTAACCGTGTTTTCGATAATGTCTACCACGTGGCGCTACTCCTTTGCCACCACCACATCAAACCTTTCACCCTGTCTTCCGATATTTAGACTGTACAAGAGTGAAGAAATAAGTTTTAAAGTCGACAGAGGTCGCGTGCGCCACGCTCCACTGCGCATGCTCGGAATGGCGATAATTGGAATAAATTATTGAACTTTTTTCAAACTAGCTGCACCCCGTCGCTTCGCCCGCGTGATGATAAAAAAAGTATCCTATGTGTTATTTCAGACTATAATCTACCTCTGTGCCAAATTTTATCAAGATCCGTTCAGTAGTTTTTTCGTGAAAGAGGATCAAACATACATCCATACTCACAAACTTTCGCATTTTTAATATTAGTAGGATTAATCAGCAGTTTCCTTTTCAATACTGCTCTACGGCGCGGGCGTTCCGATTACGACGGACACCTTATCTATAACACGAATCACATTAATTGCATCTTTATTGATTGCCAACATGCAAGCGATGAAATGTTCTGTGTTACATCGTTTCAGTTCCTTTTGCTAATCGATATTTCATTCAGTGTTGTCGTTCTGCGTTCCATTGGTTTTTGGTAAAAAAAATTAGGGTTTCGTACCTCAAAAGGAAAAAACGAAACCCTTAGAGGATCACTTTGTCGTCCACCTGTCTGTCAAGACCCTTTATCTCGGAAACGCAAGGAAATATCGAGTTGAAATTAAATCTGTGGTCCCTTGAAGCTGTGAAAAAAACAACCCTCTAAGACTATGCAGTCAAAAGATATAGCTGTTAAGTCGTAAGTTTGTACGGAACTCTCGGTGGGCGAGTCCGACTGTCACTTGGCTGGATTTTTTACAAAATGTTGTTGTTCTGAATAATTTTACTGATTGACTCAATAGAGCAAAGGTACAAAAGATGCTTGACGCTTGAGACAGAAGTCCTATAACAAATTGATGGTTCTGGCTATGATGGTCGAACGACGCATGCCCAGAAGGGCGTATAAACTCCTAAAATACTACCCAAGGCTTTTGAATCAAGTAATACATAAAAATCACCGTCGGTTTGACTTTTGTGAATAATCTTGGGTAGTATTTTAAAAGATTTATAGGCCTTATAGGATTATGGCCATTTCGAGCGTACCTACGTGCTTACGACCATCATAGCCAGAACTCATACATCAAATTGTTTTTGTAAAGGTCGGTGTTTTTTTGCTTTTTACCTACTCTTTATAATTGACTCCAATTTTTCAGAACAGCCACATATGTTCTAACTTCAGTTGCCTTTTGTGTAGTTTGCTTGGCATACTTGTTGGTCAACAAGTATGCCAAGCAAACTAAAACATGAAGACACTCAAAGATCGACCCAGCATAATCAATTAATCAGCTATTAATACTTACGTATGAAAAATAGTTAATGAATCAGATAAAAGAGTTGCATTGCAGCAACTTGCTATGCCGCATGCCGTTGCCTCATAGTAAATGGACATTAGTATAAATAAGTGTAAGTGTACAATTCGTCGATCCGGGCCGCGCCCACCGGGCTGCGTGCGTACTGACGTGGGCGAAAGTGCTCCACAATGCGCAAATATTCTGCGCGAACAAATTGACAGCTTTTGAATTATGTTGTTGTTCGAATATGCACCCGCTGGTAGCTTAATTGACAGTCGAAATATTAAATATGTGCATATTCACACCTCGTTTGAGAATTGACTAAATCAATTTACTGAAGCCAGGCTGCAATCTCCCTAATTAAATTACGTACTGTTTGCTAATTAAGCAGACACGGTCATTACAATTTTTAGTAATTTATCGACTGTTACACACTTACGTGCTGAAGAAAATTGATCGTTTACGTTATTCCTTTTTCTAGACTGTTGAATTTATTGCATTTACTTATGTCAGTCAACACATGAGTCTTAGTTGATAATTAGGTACCTACACAAGCCGTATTCTCTTTTCAAAAACTAGAATAAGCTGAACGAATAGATAGAACTATGGAGTAGGCTGATTGGCCGCCTCTGTTCTTTTTTCGGACCTGCCAGTTCAATTCCATTTGAGCAACAAAATTGATCTTCCCCTTGAAAAAAAATATTCCATTCCTGTTCCGAATGGAATTAAAAACCTCAATATTATTTGAGGAAATGAGGAGAATGTAGTCTGAATAATTTTGAATATGAATGTAGATAAGAGTAGAATGGAATATGGTTAGAAATGGAGGTGACTGCTAACAAGTAATAGAGAAGTTACGGAAGGAAAAAACATACTGCGCTAACCTAAAATAAATTGGGATAGGGGGCAGCATAAAACAGCCCAAAATTCCAGATAAGAACGATGGATCGATCCCAGTACAATGTGATATTGCCATGTTCGAGAACTGGGTCGGGCACATACCTGTAGTACGGCACTTCCGATTCCACAACGCTGTATTTTAGAGTTTGAGCAATAACAATTTTAGAGCTTTGTTGAATCGGAAGTGCTTGAACCGTATTAGCTAAAATTCCATTTAAAGTAACACCATAGGTGTAACTTTAAAAAAATGGCCATACATACTTACAAATTTCCCTAACCCTTTTCATGGTCGTTGTACACGGGTCGCTATCAAACACAAAGCGTAGTTGTAAGTTGGCCGGCGGTGGCCGCAGCGCCCGCCAGATAAGGGTTATGTAACGTACGCAAGGTAGCTCCACTTTCATTCTCCGCCGATACATTTCACTGCTTCATACAAATAAATATTTATATATAACGTTCTATTCATAATGAAGCGGACGTTGCGGAAAGGTTACTTTACTTTTAGATTTTTTAGGAAAATACCTCATCTATGAGGTATATTGTGTTTTTAGGAGGACTTTATAATTTCCATTTTGCTGTAAAAGGATCTTTTGTTAGGTGGCCAAAATTAGAACTAACGTGTCCCATTTTTTTTTTTGTTGAACACAAATATCCACCCACAGCACACCCTTGACGTTTTTCGAGAGCCAACAGACCCTTACGTCATGTCACTGCACTGAAGTATTTCTTTATTATTGTTTCGTCTTTACAATTTAGGTACTCATCGCTGCCTTCGATCAATGGACGAAGAAGACTCATCCTTATGCCAATGAAATCGAAACTAAAACAGCTTGTTTTTAGGTACTTGGACATTCATTTTCTGTTGACAAATGCCTTTAGAAATCCCCTAATATGCGTAGTTGAATATAAGAGTAGATTAAACAAAGAAACTGGTTGAAGAAGTGGACTGTGTGAAAGATGGTATGCCAAGAAAGGAGGTCTCTGATGAAATTACGAGTCATAGAGGAGACTGGAAGAAGAAGTCATGCTGCACTGACCCTAAGTAATTTGGGATCAGGGCAGGAGGATGATAGCTGGAACGATTTTGGGTGGAACACCTTGCAAGGGACGGGACGGTGACGGCATTTGGAGTCAAAGTTGTGACCGAGGCTGCACGGACCCTAAATAATTTGGGATCAGGGCAGGAGGATGATAGCTAAACCGGTTTTGGGTGGAACACCTTACAAGGGACGGTGATGGCAAGTGGAGTAACAGCTGTGACCGAGTGGCGTCCGTTGGTAGGAGAAGTGTTCATAGGTGGCAAGATGGACAGACAATAACTGTTACCATCGCGTGTAAAACTTGGATAAGGCTGAGACAGGAGATGAGAAGATGAGGATGACACAGGAGCTTGGAGATTCGCACAGGAAGCTTATACCCAGCAGTACAATAGGTGTAATCGGATGTGGATAATGATTAAGGTTGCCAGGTGTCCGGGATTTCCGGGATTGTCCCGGAATTTTGCCTTCCTGTCCCGTGTCCAGTAATTCAATCTATTGTCCCAGACTCCGAAAATAATAATAATATTTAGTAGATAGTACATAGAGGAGCTTGTGGCTAAATAATAGCAGCCGCTCGGGTCGATCTTAGGGTTAAGCCGCGCTTGTAAGCAAGCGCGGCTTGGTGTGTCTGTGGATGGGTGACCATGGTGAGATGGGTGACATACCGAGTTTCCTCCGTGCCTCGGAAAGCACGTTAAGCTGTTGGTCCCGGCTGTCATTTGTAGATCTTAGACAGTCGTTACAGATAGTCAGTGTCCCGAAAGTCTGACAACCAGCCTTACCAAGAGGTATCGTATTACCCAGTATTAACTGGGTTGTGGAGGTCAGATAGGCAGTCGCTCCATGTAAAATACTGGTATTCTGCTGCATCCGGTTAGACTGGAAGCCGACACCAACATAGTTGGGAAAAGGCTAGGCAGATATGAGTAGATAGTACATCGTAATGTACTGTCTTGTTGATTGCCTACTGTATAAGCAAAGATCTCGATTTTATTTCGTTTATATCGTGATTTTCTACCAAATTTCTTTTGTCTGGTCTATCTATCTACTAATCCTTACTAATATTATAAAAGCGAAAGTAAGTTTATTTGTTTGTTTGTTTGCTACGTCTTCACGCCTAAATGGCTAAACCGATTTTGATGAATTTTGGTGCGGAGATAATGGTCCTTTAAAAATATAATATAAAGTATACCGTTATTTATATTTATATATTCATAGTTATAGCCTTGGCCCGACATGGAATGGTCCCGGACTCGGTAAGTTCCGATCTGGCAACCCTAGTGATGATTGATGATGATGCATAGCTTTATGACAACCAGCAGCAGTTATAATGACCCACACCTCTGATTTTTCAGGTTCATGTTGCTATTTGTATAATTGACTTAATTATAATTTATAATTGACTTGCTTCAGTGAAAACATCGAGAGATAACCAGCATGCCTGAGAGATATTCGACGGCTTGTGAAACCAAGTTACTGATCCATGGAGTCATGAGAACTTTGACACTTTGTTGGAACTAACCAAACGATGGAATTATGAAGGGAGAAACAACACCCAAACCTTACATTGCTCGAATACTCGACCTGCAAAAAGTAATTAAAGTTGAAAATGAAACAAAGTCCGTAAAATTAGTAGCAGCATTTTAACTGCTTGCATTTAAATATTCTATTCGTTATATATAATTCTAGTCGTTATAACAACAATTAACCTTAACTACAGTTTTAACACTAAACATAAACAACCGGTAATAAAATAACGTGAAATTGTCAAACTATTATAAATTCCGACAGATATAAACACACTAGTGCGTGTTGCTCCACAATAAATAAGCTAATAGCCCTTTGGTACCCTGGCCAAGACTATCCGAGAGATATTGGGCCGAGCACGCGAGTAGGCCGTGGACTTGCTACCCTGAGCCGGTAAACGGTAACTTGGAGGCAACGTTCGTACATTGCGGTGGTAGCGATGGACTTGGACAATGGTCCGCTAGATTTTCAACCGACTTCAAAAAACGGAGGAGGTTTTCAATTCACGCAAACGAACTCGCGGGCACAGATAGTAAAAGAAAAAAACTAGAGGTTTGGAAAGAGAAATTAGGCCTTTGGAAAGCTAGAGAATATTTGACAGGCTAACAACAAAAAAAGATAAAGATAACCCACCGGCATTAGGAACAAGGTCCAGAGTGTCACAGCTTGCTATTTAGAATATCAACTGTAGAAACCATAGAAATAAAATTCGCAGTCAGAGTGTGCAAGCAGTTTTTTTGTTTGTTCCCATATATGTATTTATAAATGTTTTGTGATGCTTTGTATGTTCAATGTTTACTTTTAATAGTAATTGCGACTAATATTTTATCTTCTTTCTTTCTAAACATTAAAAACTTCTTTCTGATATCTATGTTATGAACCTATTAAAACATTGATCGATATCTGTAACTACAACAGAAAGGCACTTCGTTGCGAAGCCCAACTGGTATTCATTCAATGAGCTATAATTCCGGGCATTCGGCCTTTAAACGAGATTGACCTACATTTTGACCTTTTGTACCACACCCTAAACCATAGCCAATTGATCTGCAACATGTTTAAGTAAGTAGTTTTAATCTAAGTAACACGACCACACAGTATTATGTAGGTACCTAGTTAATCATTAAAAATGTCGCAATTATATTTGTTTATTTATACAAAATGAACCTTACACAAATCTGTCAACCAAATTATTCAGTACCTACATCAAACTAAATAACTACAAGCAAAACATATTGCTGGAAAACGTTTTTATGTGATGATAACATCATCTGCCTAGCCTTTTCCCAACTATGTTGGGGTCGGCTTCCAGTCTAACCGGATGCAGCTGAATATTAGTATTTTACATGGAGCGACTGCCTATCTGACCTCCACAACCCAGTTAATACTGGGTAATATGATACCCCTTGGTAAGACTGGTTGTCAGACTTTCGGAACAACACTGACTACCTGTAACGACTGTCCAAAGATCTACAAATGACAGCCGGGACCAAAGGCTTAACGTGCTTTCCGAGGCACGGAGGAAACTCGGTATGTAACGGGTGGTCACCCATCCACAGACCAACCTAGGCAAGCACGGCTTAACCTTAAGATCGACCCGAGCGGCTGCTATTATTTAGCCACGAGCTCCTCTTTTATGTGATGATAACATACGTTTTCAAATCAAATCAAAATATTTTTATTTCACATAGCCCTACATGGGCATTTATAAAACATCGAGAAAAGGTGCATGGTTCGGGTAGGTCGTTTCCTATGGAGAAGAACCGGTGAGAAACTCGATGGTTAGGTACCATTTTTTTACGATAAGACTCAACATAGGTATTGTTCCCAGGCATGGTCTTAAACAATAAAATGATGGGGAGAAAAAATGGTCTATCCCGCGGTATAATTTCGGCCTTCCACGCAAGCGAACCTGCGGGCAAAAGCTAGTTTTATGCAGTGTAGCTAATTACGATTGATAGTCAACAATCAAGTGTTTTACCGATAACGTAGACTTCTGTTGTTATACATATACCTACGTTTTACGTAAATAATTTCAAATACCAGAATATTTTAGCCATATTTATAACACATTAATTCTACGGCAAATGTCTTTGACACTATGCTAATTTGTAACTTGTGTTAAAATATTGATTTCTAGGTAATTTTCAATTAAACTTTAAATACGAGAATATTTAAACTGGACTGTTCTATTGTACGTAATTGGTCGTTTATTATTTGATATTATGGATTGGAATGAAGTGGACTGTACGCACTTAGAATCTTGTGCGACGTTCTGACAAATTGCAATTGGAACAATTATCGTACCACGCAAACAGTGCTTTACCTATTCATCAATCTTAATTTAAATACCAATAAAAATCTGTACAGCTTTATTTCCACTTCTGAGAGGTATTATGTTATCCAGTATCTGGGTTATACTGTGAATGTCAGATAGGCATTCGCTAAAAAAGCAAAAAGTTATGCGTGGTCATACATTAAAAAAATATATATATTCATGTCGAATTGAGAACCTCCTGTTTTCGTCGGTTAAAAATAATTGTATTCAGCTGCATCCGGTCAGACTAGAAGCTGATACCCCTAAAAATTTGGTAAAAAAAAACTTGGCAGATTATGGACTTAATGAATGAAAACGTCTGTATAGCGATAAACGTTGTCAATCCCATTCAGCTTCGAAGAAACGAAGCTTGACATGAGGAAAACTGCAGGTACTTAAGGAGCGTCTAAAAATGTATTTCCCAAGTAAAGAGGCTATTCCGTTAAAACATGTAGTTTCCAAAGAGAAAATAGGGAAATTATCAAATAACTTTTCTCACTCTGAGCGGAGCGGAAGGGAGTGTCTGACTTTTACTGACTAAAACCCATCCATGTTACTTATTTTGCCCACCTGTGTTCCGGCACCGCCCGCGGTATCTCTTTCCAACAACCCGCACAATTTTTAATCATCTAAAATCAAAATAAAAGAACTCACCAAAAATGCTGCTGTAAATAATTACAGATTACTAGAGAGACTAGCAGAAATACTGTCTGAAATGTCTTAAATGCGCCTGTTTACTGTACTTTGTTGTCTTAATAATTAATATATTATCTATTAATAATTTAATAATCGTAGTTGCTACCTACGTTTGTCGCAAACTTTGCTATAAAAATTCTAATAGGCTCACCTACCGAGATAGAATATCTTTTCCATTAAAATGTGTAATATAAAATGGGGCTATTTGATACTTGGAGCCTCCGAAATTGGAACCCCTAAAAATAACATATTTGATTGATTTATTCTATCTTCTCCATAGAAACTGAACAGTAGATTATTTTATTTACAATATGAAAATACTACAACTAAAGTCCGTGTAACCGGCGAAATTAAAAATAAAGCAAGTCATTTATTTCTAAGATCCAAATAGCCCCTAGAATCTCAAATAACCCTACTTTACGGTATAGCTGGACAAGAATCTCTCGGTGCGTGGCTAAAATCGGAACTAAAATAGCCACATTGTTTTTTTACTACATACTTTCGCAACTGTTCTGTAATTGTCACACGGAATGCTACTACCGCGTTAGATAAAAAGTATCATATTGCCCACCTAGATCTAAAATGAGACATAGTTAGTTCCCAAAAACTTTAACGAATACAAGTTATATATAACAGTTATATTATATAACTGTTCCGAAGTAACGTTAAGCGGGTATCGTTATTTTATGTTATCTGTTCGTTGACAGAAAGAGGCACTACGAAGTTGTTTTAGATAAGAAGGAACCTTATTGCATCGCAACAACTAACAAAATTGTTAAATTGCAGAACGGTGAACCGTGACATATTTTGGAAACACAATATTTGAGTCATGTTATTTTGTATTGAGGACTTAGATAAATTACCAGTTTGTGTAATTATTAAAACATAATGCACTAAAAGTGGAAGTGAGTTTGATTGTGTACCTATTTAAAATTAGATCTCATCGAAAAGTGCAGGTAACTGAAACAACTAGGTACTAGAATATGATCAAAAAACAACTTGGAACTCAAAGTCAAGGTATATGTCAAGGTCACTGTGGAAAGATGTTATAATAGCGATCGGTCAGTTTTTTCTATTTATAAAATACACTTGTACATGGAGTCTGCAATCATAGTTGTTTTTTTAAAGGGGCTCCCTACAATGTCATGGAAAAATTTGCAGTTTTTAACTGAATACTACCTATACATTTTTTTTAACTTAGGTACCTACTAGGGTAACTTTTTATTATTTTTCTAACAAGAAAATGTTATGGAATCGTGTTTTCCAAACTTAAACTAGTTAGAAATGTATATGGTAGTCCTCAACTTTGCTATATACTTATTAATCATCACAGTGTGAATGCTGCAGTAATATTACAACGATAGCCATTCAAATCTATTCTGAAACTTAATAAATGTATTATTAAATAAAAGGATTTCTGAAAAAAAAAAACTAGCGACAGCAGGTTAAGAAATTGAATGACAATTTGCACAAAAACTGTAATTTTTAATATTGTCTGCATTAATTATTTCAATAAACAATACACGAAAAAAAAACTGCAAAAATGAAGAGCATGAATCAAATCAAAAAGTATTGCAGTAGATATTGATGCCTTCGTAGCATTTGAAAACGTATATTTTCAACTTTAAGGCCGTACCCTACGCAAATAACCTTGAGTATTCGCTTCCCTCTTTTCCGCGCAGGAGTGAGCGAGTGAGAGCAGTAGTGAATAATGCCAATTTTTCGGAATAAAATCTATATAAAATTAAGTATTGGGTTTTTGGAAAAAATATTTCCACAAAAATGTTCATTATAGAATTGTGTATCCATTAGTGTCAGTAGCAAAATTAAACAATGTTTACTTTACGAGGAGATGCATTTTATTGATATTTTTTCTCATTTCGGGGGCTTTGTTGTAAGGAGATTTACTAAATAATGACTCAATAAAAATAAAAACTAAATCCACAATAATGGAATCAAGATTATGAAGAAATTTAATGTATTTTTTTTGTTACTTAGTTCGTTTTAAATAACAAGTAGATAGCTCTAGAAAACTGTACAAAAACGGCTTGCGCGGCGTTTTGGTCGGGGTGGCGCCTTAATTAAGCTGAAAAGTCAAAGTAATGCTCTATATTCTTGACATAAATGCCAACATCATTGGAACTGATGAAATCTGTTGAATGTTTTTATTATCGAACATTTCGAAGCGAAACCACAAATATCATCATAATCACATCATCATCATCATCAGGACTATAGGGTATAGTTTTGACCCTTTGGCTATAAACACTAAACAAGATTTTGGGTCAGTGGGTAGTCTTAGGGGCGGAGTTATTTGCGTGGTTTTTTTTTCGATAAATATGTTGGTTACTTGGAGGAAGTCCGTACCTACCCTTAAATATGACTTTAACCTCACATTTCTTATATGTCGACACTTTATGTAGCACAAAGCATCTCATCATGAATAGCGTCAAATAAGAATAACCAAATCGTAAAAAATATAATTTTAAATGTTTGTAATTCACAATCCACATTTTTTATCCCCAGCTCATCACAATGCCGCCGCTGACGCTAGAGGGAGACACTCTCGGCGAAAAGCGCCGACACTTCAACAAGCTAGTTGAAGATGCCATTGCTAATGACAACTATGTATTACGTAACATTAGTAGCGATGATAGCGACATAGACAACCTTCTGAAAATAGAAATCGCCTGTCGAAAAAGAAATGTAGACTATACCATCGAAGTAATGAAATCTGACGACATGCTGTATGCGGCGACAGCTATCAAAAAGTCCACGTGGCTGATCACCGAGCCGCAGTACGCAAACATCATCAATCCAGAGTACCTACACACACAACTATTACCTAACATGAACACCAAAACATTTAACAAACTCATGCTTCACATTAGACTCAATCTGAAAGACGAAAGTCGAATCGAAGCCTTTTACGAATACCTTAAAGAATCAAATAACTCTAACAAATGGTTAATAAACTGCTCCATTCCTTTTATAGATCAAGTTTTAAAAAACGAACGTCAGATACCTTTACCTCTTTTTAAACTTTTGTGTAGAAAATCTGCTCATTTTATGACATACTTTAAACGGCTGTCGCACTACGACAAATATGACGCAAAGCGGAAAGTACTACTTTTGTTAAAGTCCCACACAGAAGACGTAATGAATTTACTAGAACAGGATATGATCGATGATTGTTACTGCCCTGAACTAGGGAAAAAGAAAACAGAGTTAGTTATGAAAAAGTGCCCGAACATAATTATTGATAATTTCGAAAAATATTGTTACGCACTCGACCTGTCCGTAGTAGCTAAATGTTTAGATAAGAGGCAAATTAAATCTTTTTTATATGAACAAGCAAAGAAAAACTTTGCACATTATTTTCTTTATAGCGATAGGTTGGGATATTTCATTAAAAACATGCCAGAAGAAGAAAGATTTGAATTTGTAAAAAAAACTTTCATAGACAAAACTGAACTAAAAGTATTCTCTCCAGAATGCGAAACCGAGTTATTTAACCCGCTTATAAAAACTTACCAGTGGTACGAGTTCGCCCCGTTTGAAATTGCATTGCTTGAATTAAAAAAACTTATACGGAGAGAGACCTCATTCTCAGAACGATCTGGTATGCTCTCAGTTTTAATCTCTTGTACAGGAAGAAACCCGCAGCATATTCAAACATTGCTGAAATATGTACACGAGAATCACATTAATGAACCATCCAAATTCAAGATACAGTTTGTAGAAAATCTGCTTTCACAAATATCTTCGCACACTCTAGACATTGAAAGTTGGAACATTTTGCATCAGCTGTTCCACAGTATCGAAGTGTACACTGAATCAAAAACCGATTTACAAGTGTGTCTGGAATCTATAGTCTTATATAAAGTGTTACATGAAGAACCAGTACCGAATATAGTAGAAGAAAAGTGGAAATTTAATACTTTTGTAAAAGTCCGAAGTCAACTAAATGAAGAACAAAGAAGCAAAATGGTCGCTTATTTATTGAATTTCGTACTGGCAAAGCTCAAATATAAAAACATTGAAAATGAATCCGATTTTAGTACGACAATAGAGCAATTAGAAAATGCTTTGTGTGTTTTGCGAGATTGGCGAAAAGATATCAGTAAGTACCCCAATATTCTCCAGATAATTCAGAAATTAATTAAGATGAGACGAGACAAATTGTGGAAGACAGACATGTCGTGTTTGTACAATGTGAAAAAATCGTGGCGGAAACACATGTTGGAGGAGTCGTTATCAATGTGTCTGAACGAGGAAGCGTGCCTAAACGCACTTAAGCACAAGCCTCAGCTACTGACGAGCCACGACAAACAAATAGACACGTTGCGAACTAACGACTCTGTCTCACTGCGACGTCTGCTTGCCAAGCTGCGCGTCTACTGGCCGGACTCACTCGCCCAGCACTTCACCGACGCCTACTTACTACATCTGAACAAACCTACTGGACAAAAAGCTGCTGTTAAGGGTCTCTTCATGCTCCTATCCCAAAGGAAAGTCATAGACATAGCTAAAAAACATATACCCAGTGACAGTAATGTGAATTGGGGTGAGACTGACCAGAATGACATCAGTATTAGGCAAAATATCGCAAAACATCTTTACGTAGCCAGACCACTCATTCCCTTAGACGTGGTTTTGTGGTATGCTATAGGAGACTACTTACAACACACAGTACCATCATTAAATGCAATATTGTCACAATTGAACGAAGCTGAAAGTCGTAAATATTTACCAAAATTATTGGATGCACCAGTCTCCTTACAAAAATATGGACTTAATCTTGTGGTATCTAAACTTAAATCTGTAGATATCGAAACAATATTTACGAAAATTTGGAAGACTTCGCAAAATCTAACTATACGATCCGTCCTTTTTATGCTTACCTTCAATCAGATATGTAAGGCTACACACGAAACTGTTCAAAAAGACCTGTAGAAACTGGTAAGCACGTTCATAGAAAGTTTAACTGCAGAAGAGAGTACACACATTTATAAAAGGATTGGTAAAGTTCAAAATATTCCTATCAGTATTCGAGCAGAATTTTACATGAAAAGTTACAAGGTTTTATCCTCTTTGCCTGCTAGCGCTAATTGTGAAGAATTTGTGAAAGATTTAATAAAATATGCACCAAGAGTAATGGACGCTCTCGATGAGGATTTCGTTGTCCACAAAATGCTTTCCCCGGCTGGAACTAAATTTTGTTCATATTGCACTGCATATTTAGAAGTATTTGCATGTTACGTATTGTGTGGTAACAGTGAGGAAGATCAGCTTCGGAGATTCAGACGAGTAGTAGAGCCAGCGATCGATGAAGCTTTTCAGCTGTGGGACAGTACGCGTTCTGGTGAAAATTACATTAGAAACAACTATAACGACTTCTTAAAGTATTTGACTTGTAATTTTAGAATGTATTATCTTGCTACAAAAATATTGCCTGTTCAACTATTTCTAGAAATAAAAACTAAAATGGAAAAAGAGTTGACATTGGTCGAAAACTACGTTCTTTATACTAGTTGGAAACTTGTAACAGCATACGTCAAAGTAATGGACGAACACAAATCTATTTTGAGTGAAACGTTTGATTCAAACACAATTTTAGCATCCCAAAACGCATACAGCTGGAGGTCAGATGACGTTAAAAATGTTTGGAGAGATATTCATATTAAAATATCACCTTCTTTGGGTGCTGTCATTGTGAAAAATTTGAAAGATGATACTGAACAATACAATTCGCCAACAATATACTCTCTGTTTACCGAAGCTTTTGGTAAAATGTTTGAAGAATTTTACTTTAAGGATGAGTTACTTATACTTGAAACCCTTCAACACATGGTACATGACAATTTTTTTCCCAGTTATTGTGTGGTATCAAAGATGACTCCCAAATATGATTTTATATGGATCAAAAGTAAAATCCGATTGGAAATACGTAAAAAATTGGAATCACATCCATCAATAGCAGTGCGAATGCATTATTATAATGATTTCCAGAATCCTGCGAGTGAAAGTGATTATAAGTGATAGAATATAATATGAATGATAAGCTTCAGCAATTTCGATTGGTTTAGTGACTTGCAATATATTTTGGACAGCTGAGGATGCAATATATTATGGAGGGAGGGTATTCATAATTCAGTATTCGATTCTCGTCCCAAATATGTAAAAAACCTATAACCTTAATTTCTGACGTAATTTTCCAATAAAATACAATATTCATGAACACTGAGCGCGAGAGAAGTAAACTTGTAAACAGTGAAGTAAATCACGCGGCAAAATACCTACGCGCCGATTCTATCGAAAAGGCGTCCTAAGCCAGGTTTAAAGTATGAAGGGAAAATGGATTATACCTAAAGGTCATTGACATGCACACATGTTCTGCGATAGTATTAAATCGCTAGCGCAAGGCTATATACACGTTGCGAGACTTATGCGAAATTTTTGGTATGGTTCTGTCTTTTATTTATTAGTGTTTTTTTTTTGTTCATATTTTTATTAGTATCATGTAAGTATGCACTATTGTGGGTTTGAATACGTCCCTCGTTTAAACTAACATACTGTATATTGCAATGTATATCACTGTTTACATATTTTTGCAATCCTTCTCTTCCAAACATGACCGATTTTGAATTTTGTTTTATGAGGTCACTTGGATGCTTGTATGGTTCTTAGACATTGTTTCACCTGATAGTTGGCTATTGCTGACATTAAAAGCGAAGTGTCAGCTAGAATGAATATGCAATACAAGACTTTATAGTAAATCATTTTTTATCTCTGTGGTTGTTTAATTAATAATCTTCGACTTAAATCATTGATGCTTAATGGTAATACCAGGAATATTTTATAGAAGCCGACGTAGGGGATGCATCGAGATGTGGTGCTACCTCGCTCTCTGTGGCTAAAGAGGACTAGAAAACCTAAACTTGCCTGGTGTTCGCGGGAACTGACGGCGCTGCGCGAGGCATGCGTCGCTGCGCGGCACCCGTACACCAGGCACTGCAGGCACCGCATCCGGCCACCGGATGCGGCAGTCATTGAGGCGGCACTGTATGAGGGGTACAGAGCGGCGAAGACCGCCCTCCTGAAGGGGTCTCGCGGGCCAGGCCCGCGAGGAAATGCTGGAGTCTCTGGATGGAGATACGTGAGGGGGCCCATACAAGATGGGTTAGGATAAACTCCGTACCAGAGCCCAGAGTCTCCTGTCCAAACTAGTTGAGGATGTGGTGAGCACTCTGTTCCCTTCGCGAGGGGAGCATTCTCCTCACCCACGGCTCCGCCGCTTGCGATGCCGGAACCGAACCACGAGGATGACGACGACGATAACGTTCTGGAGGTAAAACACATGTCATCAGCCAAAGGCTTGAAAACAATACACTACTTAATTTGATTATCTTCTAAAACTTGTTTACTTCAGACAAAAGAAATGCTAGTTTAAAAGAAGATTAGATTATAATAAATATTATTGATAACGCTATGACATTACTGAGCTGAAATATTTTAGGTGTGGCATTGGACGTGGAACTCGTCATAGACACGCACGTAAGTGATACGATTTTTTTTTATCAAATGATTGGCCTATGAAATCTGTGCAAACACTTTATAATGTCACATCTCTACATCTAATTAAATACTTAGTTTAAAATTAAACCAAGAAAGGGCGAATACTATTTAGGTTCGACTTCCAATTAAAAGTCATAGTAATTACTGTTAGGCTTCTTGTTGTGTTTTTTTAAAATTATTATGTGTATACGTACTTATATACGTTTACGAATACAAATAGTTATTATACATATATCACAATGTTGTCGTATTTAACCAAAAGGTTGACTGGTAGAGAATTCCTTATGGCATTTAGTACTAAAATGTACCACTATTACGAAGCTTAAATAAATAAATACTAGGTATGTGGGATAGGTTTCCCACATACCACATACATGTTGGGTACTAGGAATAATTAAACACAATGTTTTACTAATATTTTGACCTATTATTGAGAATATGAAGGTCAATAGCCTATAAGTAAAACAGATAAGTACCTAATAATAAATTTATCATTTAGAATATTAGATAGTCTGGACATGTCGCGACACGTTTGTTTACACATACGAGTTTCTCCAAGTATTTTTGTGTCAGTTTCTGTAAATAAGTAAATAATCGTTTTAAGTCTGAGTAAATAAAAATAAGGGATCTAAGAGTATATTTCTCGAAAAAGATATTTCTGTCTTCCTTGATCGTAGGTCGCACTATGCAATTTATTTATTGTTTGATTGTTTGTTTTTATAACTCCGAGGAAGAAATTAACAAATGCAAATGCCTTCCTCTAATTTGACAGCAATATTATTTACGGAGTGCAGCGAAATAAATACTTAAATAAGTACACTTTCACCACATTTAAACGTATTATTTGTTCACTTAAAAAAAACTTACTCTATTTATTTCAACAAAATCTTTACTCCGATGTCGGAGTTTTTATAACGAATATAGGCCTCTGACTTGACATGACCCACGTTTAAAACATCATCCACAGCGACCACAGCCCCAAGTGACCGTTTGGTGTACAGACGCCTGCACATCAAGCTACTACAATCTGTCAGATTTCTTTGATAGATTTTCGACTTTATTTCAAAAGTATTAGGTTCAAGGTTCATTGGGAAAAATTGACAGTTTCGGGTAGCTTGACCTGCAGGCGTCTGTACGTTATATTATAAGTCCATGGCAAAATTAAAGCTTATTCTTTTTTTTTTTTGAAAATTCTCCCCGGCGTTAACTGTGGACGGCATTTTTTATCGACGCATAGTCAATAATTACTTTCTTCCAATACTGAGGAAACATCCTTCCTTCAGTTCTCACGCATGGTTACAGCAACCACGACACACATGTTATAGTTAAGTTAATTTTACAAAAAAAAAAACCATCCGAAGTAGAAATCATATGAATTGAAAGCTTGGGCGCCGCGCCGATAGACATGCTCGCTCTACCTTCATCAACAGCTGCAACCGGCACTGTATACAAGTATACCTACATATATCCTAGAATAGATACTGACGTACATGTTTATGATTATTGAGGTAAGTAATCAACTGATAAACGTTGTCAACTTTCACGTTGTAGTTTTGTAAACAACGATATAGGTACACTATCTTTGCACCGCACTTGATATCTGTGACCGCACTTACTATCAAACATGCGTGTTTTATGGGTACACCATACTGCAACACTACGCGAGCTACTTGAACACCATATTCGAGCAAGTTTTATACGTGTACCACTGATGTCAATTCATGCTGAGTTTGTCCGATTTCAATAACATACACTTTCTTGTAAAGCGAAGCTTGACGCACATCAGAGGGCCTGCCAGCCAAGGCCACCGCCTGCCGGGGTTGCGGGTTGTTCGAAAGAGATACCGCGGCCCCGGAACATAAAGGGCAAAAGAAAGAACATGGTTGGGTTAGTTAGTACAAGCCTGCCCTCCCCAGAGCTGGGGAACTTATATTTCGGCTGGAGCCAAAACTTGGTGAAGGCAGGTGGCCATTCATGAGGTCATCCGGGCAGGACCTTGACCGATTCTCGGACATGTTGTATCAAAAACCTCAGTATATGGTTGACAACTGATTTATTAATACAAAATTACAATCAACGAATCACTTCACTAATATATAAATAAACTTTCACAATTCACACTTTCACAATTTATGACTCAGGTGTGATCCGTATCACAATTCCGAGGTGTTGACACCGCGACTGCTTCGGTCCAACTGACTCGTGCTCGCTAGCGCGCCGCCTTATATTACTCGTCCCCCACCTCGCCTGACTCATGGAGTGGTACGATGATGTCACATTTTCACGTGCACGACGCACGTGCGCCGTAACAGCTGTGTTTGGCTCCTTCGCGCCGACACGGCCATTCTGCACAAAGGTCGCCCTCGACCTTAAACAAAGAAAAACTGCGCAGAATATCAAGGTTCAACTATGTCACACATTACAAACGTAAGGAGGTTCCTGTCCTCATCTTACATACGATACACATTGGGAAGTAAGGAGGCCCTTGTCCTCAACTTACGGATAAAGCATACTTGCAAACATAAGGAGGCCCCTGTCCTCAACTTACGTCCAGTACATACCACAAAGTAAGGAGGCCCCTGTCCTCAACTTACACTCAAAACACATACTTGCAAACATAAGGAGGCCCCTGTCCTCAACTTACGTCCAGTATACACCACAAAGTAAGGAGGCCCCTGTCCTCAACTTACACTCAACACACATACTGCAACCATAAGGAGGCCCCTGTCCTCAACTTACTTCCAGTATATACCACAAAGTAAGGAGGCCCCTGTCCTCAACTTACGCTCAACACACATACTGCAACCATAAGGAGGCCTCTGTCCTCAACTTACGTCCAGTATATATCACAAAGTAAGGAGGCCCCTGTCCTCAACTTACGCTCAACACGCATACTGCAACCATAAGGAGGCCCCTGTCCTCAACTTATGTCCAGTATATATCACAAAGTAAGGAGGCCCCTGTCCTCAACTTACGTTTAATACATATCGCAAAGTAAGGAGGCCCCTGTCCTCAACTTACGTCCAATACATATTGCAAAAATAAGGAGGCAACTGTCCTCAAGTTATATTATGAACAAGATAAGCAATACTTTTAGAACAGTTATGGAGTAATGAAGTTTATTACCTTTACTACTGTAGACCTTCCTCCTGAAGTTCAATCGAATCGTCAGTCAGCCGGTTCTCGTTTGGTTCTGGTATTGCAATTAGCAATAAGACTGCCAAGACTGACTGAGCTGGACTGTGTAGTCTGTCTGCATCCCTTCTACGAGCGTGTCCCAGCGCGCGCGCGGCTCGGCGAGCTTGCGCTCCGGTTGCGATATTATTGAATGAGTTCACAAAACGAATTGTTAGATGGCGCTGTTTGCATTGCGCTATCAATTCACGACACGGCCATTCCTGACTAGCACCCGTCCTCGGATGTAGTTCCAGACAACAAACGCAATCGTAGGATCTCATCATTGACGCTGCCAATCACGGCCCCCACAGCATCCCCGTCCTTGGCACCATCAATGACCCGCCTCCAGACAGTATATGGATGACAACTGATTTATTAATACAAAATTACAATCAACGAATCACTTCACTAATATATAAATAAACTTTCACAATTCACACTTTCACAATTTATGACTCAGGTGTGATCCGTATCACAATTCCGAGGTGTTGACACCGCGACTGCTTCGGTCCAACTGACTCGTCCTTGAGGTAGTCGCTGCACTCCCGTCGGGGAGCGCGGCAGCGGTAACGGGGAGTTATTTCCCCTTGCCCGCGGTTGCAGCACCTAGCCCGCAAGCATACGGGCTGGCCTTGTGGCGGTCAACATGGACCTTGGCGTACTGGTGCGAGTTGGCCTCGTACCTATGTGTGGGTGCATGTGAGTTACCGCAGGGGCGCTACAGCGCTGTGGGACAGCACTGTTTTCTTCACGGCACCCCGGCGGTCAGTCCCCGCCAGGTGAGACCCCCGGTTACCCGGAGGAAGCCCAGCGGAGGACGACCAGCGACAGGGGTGTCGGCTCAGCGCACCTGCGGTTTGGATGTGGGGCCCCCGCCCCCCCCGCTTCCGGAGCGAGCCGGTTACGGTTGGGGCTAAGGAGCCGTGGTGTGTGTGTGGGCGGTATTGTTTTGAGTAACACCGCCCAGTGTGGCGCGGAGGCGCAGACCCGCATCGCGCGTCCGCGCGTGAGTACTATGTGTGAATAGTGGCGTCTGTATGGTAGCGCTACGTGACGTGCCTATATTAACTTAGAACACGCCACGCAGCTAGGCGTGTGTATGGGTAGAGTGGCAGTGTGCAGGTAAGCTGCGTGTAGTACGTGGACAGCTTACCTGAGGTCAATCCGGTGGGGAACCCCCGGGGGGGGCGCGGAGCAGCTCGAGGAGGACGACCAGTTCTTCGACGGTGTCCGGTAGCGGGTCGTGCCCCCGACTGAGGGCCGTGAAGACGCTGAGCAGGAGCCGGGTGCCGCGGATCGTGATCTCCTTCTTCTTCTCTTTGGTGAGGGCAACGGCAGGCGCGCCGGCACTTCGTGGCCTCATGGTTTTGGGTGGGGCCAGCGGCTGCGCAACAACTGCGCTGCCTGCCGGCCTTTCATCTGTGGGTGGCGGGTCAGTCTGCGTCTCGGACGAGACTAGGACGACCCGGCGGGTTTCCTGTTCGGGAGCGGGGGGTGGTGCGGGTTGTTGACCCCCGCGCTTCTTCCTCCTACTCCGCTTCCTTCGCTTGCGGGGGGGGACTTCTCCGCGTTCCGTGGGCCCGTTGGCCGCCGCCATAAGCGACACGCCTGGGGCCTCCGTGGCTGCGATGTCTGGCCGACTGTCCGGGACCTTTCCCGGTCGAACAGCGGCGGTCGTGGAGGCGACGGTGCCCGCCCGCCTATTGCGCGCCTCCGCCTGAAAGACGGGGCACGAGACGTGTGAGGCTGGGTGGGCACCCCCGCAGTTGGCGCAAGTCGCCGGCTCCTCGCGTGGGCGGGGGCAGTCGCGCGCAGCGTGCTCCCCTCCACAGCGGACGCAGGCGAGCGGCCGGTGGCAATGGTGTGACGAGTGTCGGAATTTTTGACACCGGTGACATTGGGCGGGCCCACGCTTGCTCCGCCAACCTTCTATCTTGACACCCCTCATGTTTAAAAACACGGAGGTGTCGAAGATGCTGCGATGGTCCGGTGTCCGCTTGAGGATCACATGGAACACGCAGCCGGGTCTGCCCGCGCGCGCCTTAATGTGGCGCACGTACTCCGGCTCGTGTCCCAATGTGCGGAGTTCTTCCTCGATCTCCTCCGGTGGTGTGTCTGCAGGTAACCCCCTGATGGCCACCTTTAGGCTGCGCTCCGCCGGCAGTGAATAAGCGAACCAGCTTACGCCACTTTCCCTTTCCAGGCCCGTAAGATAGCGCTGGACCACCCTATATTCCTCCTCGGACTGAGGAGTGAAGCGGATGCCCGTCTTGTATGGACGTGCACTCGGAGGGTGGCCCAGCTTCTCTCTCAGGGCCCTAAAGTGGGTGGCCCATGCCGGCAGCCTCTCCACCACCAGTGGAGGATACCTCCGCCGCTGTTGCGGCTTCGGCTTAGGCTCGGGGGTGGCCGTCTGAGGGGTGGATGCACCAATGGGTGAGGCACTCACCCTATCCGCGGCGTGCGCCGACGTCGATGGCGGCGGGGTCGCCGGCGGTGAGCGCCTGGCTGCGTCTGCGAAGGAGGAGGGCGGGGCGGCTGTGCCCCGGCCCCGCGGTGGCGCGCGTTCGCGCTGCGGTCGCGGCGGGTCGAGACAGTGTCGCTTCGCTTCCTCTTCGGTTTCTTCGGTGCTGCGCCGCCTCCGCTGAGGTCTCGGGTCCAACTGGGGCCCAAGTCCCTGCGGTGGCGGCGGGCATGGTGATGGGGTGCGCCTGCTTCTTGGCGGCACACTCGGCTCCTCGTCGCTGAGCTCGGCGGCGACCGACCCAGCCGAAGCGATCGACATGCTCGAGCCGACTAACGACGAGCATGCCGACCGCACTGCAGGCGAGTCAAACGCCGAGGCGCGAGGAGGGGCCGGGGAGTCCGGAGTGGCCGAGGTGGATGGGGCCGGTTGCACCGGCCGTGTCGACATCCTCAGCCGCAGTCTGGGGTCGCGCTCCGCCGCGGCCGACCCGTGCAGCGCACTGCGATCGGGGCCGGTGGCAGCGGGGGGCAGATCTATGGGGGCAGGCGCGTGCCACGCGGACGCAGCCACTGAGAGGGCGCTGTCGACGCGGTGGGACGCACTGTTCCGGTGGTTCGCGCGAAGGGAGGCGCGGCGGCACGCGTGTGCGGCGCTGCTGGGAGCGCGGCGGTCGCGGCGGGTCGCGCGGCGGGCACGGCTGGGCGCGCGGAGGGCACGGGCTGTCGCGTATGTGGTACCGCGTCGCGCACGGCGGTGTGCGCGACTGCGGTGCGCGGTAGCGGTTGTGGGGCGCGGTTGAAGGGCGCGGTGGCATGGGCCGAGGCCTGCCTCGACGAAGGCGGCGCGGCCGCGGCACGGTGACGGCTCGACGACGCGGAGGGCGCAACGCGCGCAGGCGCCGACGACGTCGCTGGGCCGGGCGCGGACGTAGTCGCACTCGTCGTGGCCGGGTGTTCGGGCCTCTTCTCGGCCTTTTTGGGTGGTGGTGGCTTCTTCTTGGTTCCCGGGGGGGGGCGGGGACCGACGGGGGCCGGGCCGAGCGATCCGGGGCCAATGTTGGGCATCGACCCCGACATCACCCGGTCCGAACCTCGCAGGGACTCGCTTCCCTCGTTGGAGCCGGCGCCCCCGTGGCCTAGGGAGGCACGGGCGCCAGGCTGGGGCTTCGGCTTCATCTTCTTCTCTTCTTAAGAGGGCTTCACGTTTGGGAGAGGTCTCCCGCGACCGCTTCGGTGCACTGGAGCACCGGGCAGGAACTAGGGCTTCGCCCTGTGTTCGTACTGGCGACGGCAGCCACCAATACGAACACAGGAAAAAGTAGGTGGGCGGTCCGAGCGGAGCGGCTCTCGTCAAGGTAACGTACCCCAGGTGGCGGGCGTCACCCGACGGGAGCCGTGGCGTTGGTAAGCGCGCCAATCACAGGCGGTGTTGAGGGGGGTACCCCCGACCTTCCTCGCGTCCGGTCGGAGGTGGCGCCGCGACTCTTCAGGCCGCCAGCGGAGCCCGAGGGAACTTCGCTGGCAGCTACGCACTGGATGGACGACTGACTTCTGCGACCTCTGGCGGTCCCAACTGACTCGTTCGTTGGTCGTCGCTGCACCCCCGTCGGGGGGCGCGGCAGCGGTAACGGGGTAAAACCCCTTACCCGCAGTGGCAACTCCTAGCCCGCAAACATGCGGGCTGTCCTTGGGGCGGTCAACATGGACCTTGGATTTGTGGTGCGAGCACGCCTCGCACCTATGTGTGGCTGCATGTGAGTTACCGCAGGGGCGCTACAGCGCTGTGACACAGCCACTGCTTGCTTCACGACACCTCCGGCGGTCAGTCCCCGCCAGGTGGAACCCCCGGTTGCCCGAGGGAAGCCCAGCGGAGGACGACCAGCGACGAGAGGTGCCGACTCGGCGCTCCCGCGGTTAGGATGAGTGGCCCCCGCCCCCCCCGCTTCCAGAGCGAGCCGGTTGCGGTCGGGGCTAAGAGGCCGTATGTGTGTATGGGCGGTATTGTTCTGTGTAACACCGCCCATGTGTGCACGGAGACGCGGACCCGCGCCGCGCTCCCGCGCGTGAGACTGTGTGTGTACAGTGGCGTCTGTCTGGAGCGCTACGTGACGTGCCTATATTAACTTAGAACACGCCACGCAGCAAGTATGTCGTTGTGTATAGTATCAATGTACAGGCAAGCTGCGTGTAAACCGGGAACAGCTTACCTGCGGTCAAATCCGGTGGTTCCCCCCGGAGGTAGCGGCGGTGGGCGACCTGGGCGGACGCGGGCTGCGCGCGGGCCGCCGACGAGGGACTAGTCGCTGTAGATGGCGAGGAGGTCGGCCAGCCCCTCGCAGGCGACCAGCTGCACGTCCTGTTCTTCCTTGATGGCCTGCAAGAGGCGCATCACTATGCGGATGGCGCAGGCTGTTACTCGCTGTCTTCGGTCCGCAGAGGCGGCGGCGGGTTCGCCGGCACCTCGCGGAGGCCGCGATGACTTGGGTGGGGCCGGCGGCTGCGCGACAGTGGCGCTGCCTGCCGGCCTAGCAGCAGATGGTGGTGGGACAGCCTGCGCCTCCTGAGAGGTCAGGTCGCCCTGGCGGACGTCTTCGGGTGCGGGGGGCGGTGCGGGTTTCTTGCCCCTGCGCTTCTTTTTCTTCTTTCGGTTCCGCCGCTTAGACGGAGGAGCGTCCCCCCGGACTGAGGGCCCGTTAGCCGTCGCCATCAGCGACGCGCCAGGTGCCTCGGTGGCACCGACCTCGGGTCGGGGAATAGGGGCCGTAGATCGGCCGGAGGCGGTCGTAGTGGCGACGGTGCCCGCTCGCCTGTTACGTGCCTCCGCCTTAAAGACGGGGCACGTCACGTGCGACGCTGGGTGATCGCCCCCACAGTTTGCGCATGTTGCCCGCTCCTCCCGTGGGCGGGGGCAATCACGCGCGGCGTGCTCACCGCCGCAGCGGACACAGGCGAGCGTCCGGTGGCAGTGATGTGAAGAGTGCCGGAACTTCTGGCACCGGTGGCACTGGGCGGGCCCTCGTTTGCTCCGCCATGCCTCAACCTTGACACCCCGCATGTTTAAAAACACGGAGGTGTCGAAGATCGTCCTGTAGTCCGGGGTCCTCTTCAGGACCACGTGGAACACACAGCCGGGTCTGCCCGCGCGCGCCTTGATGTGGCGCACGTACTCCGGCTGGTGCCCCAACGTGCGGAGCTCCTCCTCGATCTCCTCCGGGGGCGTGTCAGCGGGCAGTCCCCTAAGGGCCACCTTCACGCTTCGCTCCGCCGGTAGTGAGTAGGCGAACCAGGACAGGCCAATCTCCTTTTCCAGGCCCGTCAGGTACCGCTGGATCACCCTGTATTCCTCATCCGACTGAGGGGTAAACCGAACGCCCCCCTGGTATGGACGGGCGTTCGGAGGGTGACCCAGCTTGTCCCTTAGGGCCCTAAAGTGGGTGGCCCATGCCGGCAGCCTCTCCACCACTAGCGGAGGATACCTCCGCTGCTGCTGCGGCTTCGGCTTCGGCGTAGAGGTGGCCCCGGCCGCGTTTCCGCTGGGGGCCGCCGCTGATGGGGTAAAAGATTGGGAGGCACTCACCCTGTCCGCTGACGTCGATGGCGTCGGTGTCGCGGGTGGTGAGCGCCTGGCTGCTTCCGCGAAGGTGGTGGGCGAGGCGGCAGCGTCCTGGCCGCGCGGTGGAGCGCGTTCGCGCTGCGGTCGCGGCGGGTCGAGGCAGTACCGCTTCGCCTCCTCCTCTTCCTCTTCGGTGCTTCGCCGCCGGCGCTGCGGTCTCGGGTCCGGGAAGGACACAAGTCCGCGCTGCGGCGGCGACGGGGTCTTCATTGGGGTGCGCCGCTCCCTAGTGGGCACACTCGGCTCGTCGTCACTGTCGGTGGCGGTGACCGAGCCGACAGATGCGATCGACATGCTCGAGCCGGCTAGCGACGAGCATGCCGATCGCGCTGCCGGAGAGTCGAACGCCGAGGTGCGGGGAGGCGCTGGCGAGTCCGGGACGGCAGGGGCGTGCGGGGCCGACATCATTGGCGGCGCCGACATCTTCTGCCGAAGTCTTGGGTCGCGCTCCACTGCGGATGGCCCGGGCTGCGGGCTTGTCGCGGCGGGGCGCGAGGCAGTGGGGGCACGGGAGAGCGCGCGGGCCGCGGACGCAGCCCCGAAGGGCGCGGACGACGCGGCAGGGCGCACTGACCCGGCGAAGCGTATTGTTGGGGGCGCGGCGGCACGTGCTTGCGGCGCACCTAGGAGCGCAGCCAGAAGCGCGGCGGTCCGCGCGGCGGGCACGGCTGGGCGCGTCGAGGACGCGGGGTTTCGCGCGGTTGGGGCCGCGTCGCGCACAGCGGAGTGCGCAACAGCGGCGCGCGCTTGCGGGGCGCGACCGGTTGGCGCGGCGGTAGGGGCCGAGGCCTGCCTCGACGAAGGCGGCGCGTCCGCGGCACGGAGACGGCTCGACGACGCGGAGGGCGCAACGCGCGCAGGCGCCGACGACGTCGCTGGGCCGGACGCGGAGGTTGTCGCACTCGTCGTGGCCAGGTGTTCGGGCCTCTTCTCGGCCATCTTGGGTTGGGATGGTGGCGGCTTCTTCTTGGTTCCCGGGGGGGGGCGGGGACCGACGGGGTCCGGGCCGAGCGACACGGGGCCAATGTTGGGCATCGACTCCGACATCACCCGGTCCGAACCCCGCAGGGACTCGCTTCCCTCGTTGGAGCCGGCGCCTCCGTGGCCTAAGGAGGCACGGGCGCCAGGCTGGGGCTTCGGCTTCGGCTTAGGCTTCATCTTCGTAAACTTCGTAAACTTCTTTGGGAGAGGTCTCCCGCGACCGCTTCAGTGCCGGGGCACCGGGCGTAGGGCTTCGCCCTGTGTTCGTACTGGCAACGGCAGCCACCAATACGAACACAGGAAAAAGTAGGTGGGCGGTCCGAGCGGTGCGGCTCTCGCCAAGGTAACGGTCCCCAGGTGGAGGGCGTCACCCGACGGGAGCCGTGACGTTGTTGCGCGCACCAATCACAAGCGACGAGGGGGGCGTGGCCCCCGACCTTCCTCGCGTCCGGTCGGAGGTGGCGCCACGACTCTTCTGGCCGCCAGCGGAGGCCGAGGGAACTTCTGCTTGGCTTCGCACGGCGATTGGAGGCGTCCGTCTTCTGCGACCTCTGGCGGTCCAACTGACTCGTGCTCGCTAGCGCGCCGCCTTATATTACTCGTCCCCACCTCGCCTGACTCATGGAGTGGTACGATGATGTCACATTTTCACGTGCACGGCGCACGTGCGCCGTAACAGCTGTGTTTGGCTCCTTCGCGCCGACATATAATATGATAATTTTCTATCCGCAATAAAAAACTGGATGCACATGCGACGCATCTGGAACCTTACACCACCACCTTAAAGTATAAAACATGATTCTTTTGTATTGTTCTAAAAATTTTATTGGATCTTATAGGATGGATTCGGATTGTCTAGGACATCGTAAGAGAAAGCGGAAGACTCCCGTTACTCCGCATTCTGCATCTCCAAAACGACGAGGTCCTGATACTGCAACAAGCTCTTCTTGGTTCATAGAGGACAAAGTCGCAGAGCAGGTACATTCAGAGGAACATGCATCCACATCTCACGAGGAACCATCATCTGTTAAAGCATGTTCTGTTGACAAGGTACCTAACTAAAATGATTATTTTTATACTTACCTATTGTTTTTTGTTAGATTTGATCCGTAAGCAAAGTTATTTTTCACTTTAAAGTGTTTTTTTTAAAGTCGGTTGTGTTTTTTTTACAAAAAGTTATAGTTTTCTTTTTGGTTGTGCCGTGATAGTTTTTTTTTAAACAAAACCTGTTTCATCCATCCATAGTCAAGTTTTTCTCGTTGAATTACACTTAACTCTCTATCTCAAAAACTACAGAATCGATTTTAATAAAAACTGACACTGTTCCCCATAGGACTTTACACAGTAAATCTAATTATATTGTATTGTGAATCGTTGCCTCGCTCTAGGATTTTCTTGTGTATCATGGTGTTTTTTTGCACATACTTAAACTTACATACCCATAACAGCTAGACCCAGACCAACTATATCATATATACATATATAATCTAACCAGCGACACGGCGGCGCAGCGGTCAAACCCTGAGCCACTTAGTTTTTGAGATATTCGCGGACAAACACAAAGACATACAAAAATTGCACAAGCACATACTACATATTATATACCTAAGATAAGATCCTTTTTTTTAAGTCGGATAGAAGTCTTGGTTTCGAAATAAATAAAACATTTTGTTTATGAGAGGCAAGTACGTAACAGATTGCATACTTGCCCGGAAAAAACAGGAAAGGCGATAATGAACCCATAGTAGACTTTAGACTTAGACCACAGACTCTAATGTTCAGAGCGAGATCAAGGGCGTAACGGTTGTAGGGAATTTTACTAGAATCAATTTTTGATTGGAGAATGTTCTAGGTGTGCCAAATCGCTTGAAATGTTGTCTCAGTAAAGCCTGTAGGCCTACCATCAACTTTTAGTTAACCATTCACTTCCGATGTAATCCAGTATAAGTACCTAAACTAAATCGCGCAGATTCGTACCATGAAGTGCCTTTAGCTGACAGGAGTTTGAATCTTCACGGACTGAATGAAAGATCGAAATTTGTCTGTGGTCCGCGGTGTGAGAAAGAGATGACGCTATACAGACGTTGCATAAGTCTGTCTCTTTTACTCGCACCATATGCGTTGCGTTTCGAAACTAAAAATCTGTATAAAAATTACAACAAAAACATTTTCAAATTACGTTTTCTAGCTTCAAATTATATACCATTACGCCATTTTTAGTACTCATTAAATAATAGTAGTTTATATCATTATTTTCTTAAGAAATATAAAAGGTTTGCTTGTGTTGTTGTTAAAAATAAATTGATTAAGACGAGTTAGGAACGCACCTCCACTTTTGTCAGTTTTGAAAGAACAATGGCCAAATTTCTATAGAAGCTGGATTTGACTTTTTTTTCATGTTCTCAGATAAACCATTTTTTCATGTCGATGTCCACAGACTAAGTAACCTGTCGATGACAAATGACGTTCTGTTATACGTAGTTGAACAAAACGTTGATCTTACATAATTATTTTTTATGACAAGAATCCGTAATAAAAATCAGTATATTAATTGATTTAATGCCTGCACACTAATTGTATTCAATTGCAGTCAACAACTATTCTACTAACTAAAATAAATAGATAACTTTTTTTGTGGCTACTTAAAAAGATGTTTCTAGTGTATTTTAAGACCTTAAAAAATACCGGTATTTTTCATATACATAAATGGCATGTTGGGACGGACGCCATCATTTCGTACTGGTACGAAATGACCATCCTTCTTTTAATTGTTGTGAGTTCTTTACTTAATTTTATTAGTATTATTTGAAGTTATATTAATAAGTAATACGAATAATGGCTGAAATACCTTGAATTACGTATATTATCACAAGTTTTATAAAGTTATTAACAAAATGACTCATTTCACGCCAAGAAATAGCAACTTTTTTTGAATTAGTTACTTTGACACAAGCTATCCTTTTCAGGTTGATAGGTCACGTCATGGTATGAAAAATGAATGAACAAAAACAGTTTCGAAGCAATTTTAGACTTGATTTGGCGTTGCCTAAACTGGATCGTATTAAGGATATTGTGGTATGAAATAGACATGGGTCGTACTTGCAAAATCGTGTACCAGGGCTTCGAAGTACGTCTACTTTAAGAAACCACGTCCTAAAACCAGGGCTCGGGATACTTTCAAGTATTTTTTATGTACACAGGAAATTGATCCCTAACGTTGTACAAAGTAGGAGCACAATCGCGTTTTCAAATAAATACCTACTTACAAGTCAAGTCCTGTTGGTATAAAAAATACTTGCATAGGAAATTGAAACGTGAGTTACTATGAATAAGGAGCACAATCGCGTATACAAATAAATACTTGCAAAGACAAACCGTAACCGTACCTACTGCTTTTGAGCAACAGAGGGCACACCAATTTTGGGAAAATGGTATTCTAGAAAAATCAAATAGCATATTTGTTCCTTACTTCCGTATATTTAAAGTTAACTTTCCAAGTGAGTCATCTTTAGAGTGAAAAGTACGAGCGAGAACGATGTATCTCTCTCATAAAAATAATGTATTTTAAAAGACGCAGATTTTCAACTAAAACTCTTTACGAGATCAGTGGCCTGCTTAGTGTTAGAAAGTTGTATATCACTGCCACACTCCTAAAGAAACACAAGACACTTATTTTTGATAAAGATATAATAGTAAAAAGACGAAAAGATATTATTGCACAAATCCCGCAAACAAAAACAAAATTTGCAGCCATGCAGTATAACATACGCTCAGCTCAGCTTTACAACAGAGTTAACAGAAACATATACATATACACCAAACAACTACATGATTGTAAAAAAATTATACTAGAATGGATAAAACCACTTTCGTATGAAGACACCGAAGCACTCTTGTAACATGATAACGTACACACATCAAACACGTGCAGTTTAACACCCACACACGCACACACACACACACTCACGCACACTCACACACACATACACAAATCATCATCCCTTATACACCACTCAACTTTTACCATTAGCCTCTCATACATTCATAACATATTAGGAGAATATTAGGATTATATTGTTAAGAAAATAAAATAGAATTATGGAAGAGCGGTGTCTCCTACTACAGGCATTATTTGCTTAAAAGGAGACTCCAATCATCAACTAATGTAAGAAATATTGTTTTACGGAAATAAATATTTTGTATTTGTATTTGTATTTGTATCATTTCTTAGTGCAAAGAGCGCGTGCTGCTCTAGACCCGAACGCGGCCGAAACGGGCCGACGCGCGACGTCCGAACCCGAAGCCATGCTCGGATCCGGCGAGTGTCGAGCCCCGACGACGCACGACGGAGAGTCCGAGTAGCCGTATAAAATACTTTGAAGTCTTGCAAGTCTTTCGGGTCGGTACCTGGTGTACGTACTTGGAAGCAAAAACCTGGTACAAAAACGTGGTCGCGTAAATACGTACCTTCCCTAGTATGAAATAGCAAAACAGTTTATTTTAGGCCATCAATTGAATCGCAATAACAGTTGATAGTAAGCCTCTATACAAAGACACTAGTTTTTGTTTTTAGTAAAAAAAAACCTAGTGATTTTGATTTTATAGGCATTCAAAGTTTCGAGAAATATCGAGCCCGCTAACAGTCACGTGACCGCTTGTGACGTCATTTCACAATGCGCCGCGCGTTGTATTTTTACATTTAGGCACAACACATGATTTACTAGTATTTAGATTGGACTTTTTTAAAAGTATTTAGTTATAATTTCAACGGTAAGAGCGCGCGACCACGAGCGGGCTGAATGAGCCAGACTGAGCATGTTGTGTGATGACGTCACATCGTAACCGGCAGCCCGCGTCTTGTTTTACTTCTAAATCGGAAACTAATTGACATACCTATATAAGTAATTCTTTCACTAGTATTTTTTATTTTTGACAGAGAATATGTACTGCTAATAATAAAAAATAGTTAACATTCTTCATTGGCGAATATATTAAAATGGAGTGCAATCATCTTTTCATAAAAAAACAACGTCCGAAATTAGCAACGACAAAATATAAGAATGAAAGAAAAACACGAATTAAATAGGTATAAAAATTTAACTATCGTCATAAATATTTATTTTTCAGTTTATGAAGATGCCGGTGACGCTAGAGGGAGACACTCTCGGCGAAAAGCGCCGACACTTCAACAAGCTAGTCGAAGATGCAGTAGCTAATGACAACTATGTATTACATAACATTAGTAGCGATGATAGCGACATAGACAACCTTCTGAAAATAGAAATCGCCTGTCGAAAAAGAAATGTAGACTATATCATTGAAGTAATGAAATCTAACGACATGCTGTATGCGGCGACAGCTATCAAAAAGTCCACGTGGCTGATCACCGAGCCGCAGTACGCAAACATCATCAATCCAGAATACCTACACACACAACTATTACCTAAAATGAACGCCAAAACATTTAACAAACTCATGCTTCACATTAGACTCAATCTGAAAGACGAAAGTCGAGTCGAAGCCTTTTTCGAATACCTTTCCGATCTTCACACTAAGAGTCAAGCTGGTCAAGGAGAAGATATAAGTACTTTTGAGAGTTATTTCAAATGGTTGGAAAAGTGTTCCCTTCCTTTCATAGATGATATCGCAGAAACGCAAGGGATCTTAACAATATCCCTTTATAAACGATTGCGCAAAAGATCCGCTCATTTTATTGCTCATCAAGACTCAGTCATCGAACCACGTTCCGACTCACAAGAGGAAATGTTATTTTTTTTTAAATCTCAGACTGCACACGTTCTGAAAAAACTAGACGAATATGATTACTGCCCGGAATTTGGAAAAAAGAAATCGGAGATAATGATGAAACATTGCCCGAAAAAAGTTTTCGACGATTTTAAGAAGTACGCATACAACATCGACCTGTCTGTGGTAGCGAAATATTTAAATAAGAAAAACATTAAAAGTTTTCTTCATGAGCAAACAGGAGATACAAAAGGCCATTTATGGTTGTATAAAAATTTAAGACATTTCATACTAAATATGCCAGAAGAAGAAAGATTTGATTTTGTAAAGAAAATTTTTATCGACAAAACTGAACCGTTCTCTGAAGAAGATAGCATTAACATCAACACACCCATAAAACGCTACCAGTGGTATGAGTTCGCCCCATTTAAAATTGCATTGCCTGAATTAAAAAAACTTATACGCAGAGAGACCTCATCTTCTGAACGATGTGCCATGCTCTCAGTATTGATCATGTGTACAAGAAGAAACCTGCAGCATATTAAAACATTGCTGAAATATGTACACCAGAAACACATTGATGAACCATTAGAATTCAAGATTCAGTTCATAGAAAATCTGCTTACACAAATATCTTCATACGTTTTCGACGTTGAAACTTGGAACATTTTGGACCAACTGTTTCACAGTATCGAAGTGTACACTGAATCAGAAACCGATTTACAAGTGTGTCTCGAATCTATAGTCCTATATAAAGTGTTACATGATGAACCAGTACCGAAAATCGTAGAAGAAAAGTTGAAATTTACTACTTTTGAAGAATTTCATAATCAACTAAATCAAGAACAAAAAAGCAAAATGGTTGCTTATTTATTAAATTTAGTAATGACCAAGCTTCAAATTAAAAACATTGAAAATGAATCCGACTTCAGTAATACTATAGAGAAATTAGAGAATGCCTTGACAGTGCTAAGAGATTGGCGAAAAGATATCAGTAAGTACCCAAGCATTCTGCAAATAATTAAGGACCTTATTAAGATGAGGCAAGATAAATTATGGAAGACAGACATGTCGTGTTTGTACAACGTGAAGAAATCGTGGCGGAAACACATGTTTGAGGAGTCGTTATCACTGTGTCTGAGCGAGGAAACGTGCTTGAACGCGCTGAAGTACAAGCCGCAGCTGCTGATGCACCACGATAAACAAATAGACACGTTGCGAACTAACGACGCTGTCTCACTGCGACGTCTGCTCACCAAGCTGCGCGTCTACTGGCCGGACTCACTCGCCCAACACTTCACCGACGCCTACTTACTACATCTGAACAAACCTACTGGACAAAAAGCTGTTATAAGAGGTCTATTCACGCTTCTCCCTCAACAACAAATAACAGACATGGCAAAAATACATGTCCCAAAAAATTTCAAAATAAATTGGAAGGCAGCAGACCGGACAGAAATTAGCTTACAAAAAAATATTGCAAAACATTTGCACATAGCCAGACCGCTGATCTCCTTAAACACGGTTTTGTGGTACGCTAAAGGAGACTACTTACAACATACAGTTCCATCATTAAATGCAATATTGTCACAATTGAACGAAGCTGAAAGTCGAAAATATTTACCAAAATTATTGGATGCACCGGTCTCATTACAAAAATTCGGACTTAATCTAGCAATAACTAAACTTAAATCTGATGATCCGAAAACTATATTTTTAAAAGTTTGGAAATCATTGAAGGAACATACAATTAGAGCAGTGTTTTTTAAACACACTTTCGAAAAGACACTCGCAGGTAGTAACGGCGCTATTATTCATGAACTCTGGTCAATATTAAATACATTTGTAGATGATTTAACTGCAGAAGACAGTGCAAAATTTTATAAAATGTATAACTGTCATACATATATTCCTAACAATATTCTAGTAAAATTGTACAAGAAAGGCGAAGAGATTTTGCTGGCCAACGCTAATGGGGATTGTTCATTTTTTTTAAAATGAGTTAATATGAAATCCGTTTCGAGGAATAGGGTTACTCATGACTATTGAGCGTTTAAAAAAGTAAAATATTCACGGATTATTGTTATTTATCGCTAAAAGTAAATAACCTTAATTTGACCTCTAATTACGTCATCTTTGACTCTATAGGGACAATTCCTTTGCCATCAAATATACATACGCACACACACACTTGCATACAACTGTCAAAAGTGTCAAGATACATAAACAATAAACATAACCTCAAATTATTCAAACATTCGATTATTATACTTAGCGTCTAGGAAATTACCAGCAAATAACGATGGAATATAGGAAGTGCTTCGTTCCAACCTGTAAAAATGACTCAAAAAATAGTCCGAATCCGGGAAGACTTGAAAGAAAAATGGTGTCGTGAAGCTAAGGCTAAAAGCTAAATTTACAGAATGTATTGCTGTGGATCATTTGGAGGTAAAGATTATTGATATCATAATGCTAGATACTATAATTTTTTTGGTTTAATCGCCATTAGCACTTGTCACAACTTATTACAAACCTATGATATTGTCTAACCTTTCATTATTTTGTTGTTGTAGCCCAGGGAAGATTTGATTAATTATTACCAATGTAAGATAATGAACGAAGAACCTAAACTAAACGTTCGGCTTTGTTGCGCAATATTGGACAAGATACGAATGAAGGCCTAACTAAATAAGTTATTGTTACAACCTCCAAGTACCAGCCAGCCATTGAAAAGAAGACGTGATGATTTTGATAAATCAAAATCCAGCACTAGTCCCAGCAAAAGTAAGCTGTTTAAAAGGAATGAGGATTTAGTTGTGCCCAGTACATCCACATGTTCTACATTACCTATAAACGTAGGTACTTTGTTTTTTTTCCTTATAATAATAAAATAAATATATAATTCTAACTGAAGAACTTTTTGATAAATCAAATGAGTGAAATAACTATAAGTGTGAGTGAATTATGTAAAGATTTGCGATGAATTTTAAGAAGTGTGTTGCTACTGAAATATATGCACTAAGTACTGATTTATTTCCAGATCGATGCTACTACTCAGTGTGAAATAAAGATGGTTGACAAGTGTACAAACTATAAAACAGCCTGCAAATATTACTACCACTGACATACTGCAATCTTCACAAGAGACATCTTCGGCAGCAACTCCATCTTTATTTGAGAAACTGAAGAATCTAGTGTATGTGATGCAAGTAGAGTGGTGTCTAAACTAAGAAGATTATGTTAGACTTAGTATAAATAAACCAAGGATGTATTTGGGGTTACCGAAACAATTTATACGGCTTATTGATCATATAGTAGAAAAAAGTACAGCAAAAATAGACAATCTATACATTATTGTTACTTTATTGAAAATAAAGCAAAATGATTCACTGGAACGTATAAGTGATCAATATTAAATTGATCACTTATACGCTCCAGTGATATGATACCTCATATCAAGCTGTCATCAATGATATTAACTGGTATTGAAGTATTAGGTAACTTCTTTCAAAATTTTGTTTAATGTCCTCAACCCAAACACATAAAAGAGAATCTACCATTGGTATTTAAAATAAGATATTCTGATGTCCAAATGATTATTGATTGTTTTGAGATACAAATCTCAAAACCATCTAACCCTTAGAAGCAAGCTCAGACATGGTCGCAGTACAAAAGTTGCAAGACTGTTAAATACCTAATAGTAATAGTAGTAGTAGTAATATTATTTCAAACGGCTATGGAGGAAAAATATCTGATAAAGCTATTGTAGAAAATAGTGATTTAATAAATGTTTTAAAGCCTAATGCTGTTATTTTAGCTGACAGGGGATTTAAAGAAATAGAAACTCTATTAAATACGCGGCATATAAAACTTTTGAGGCCACCCAGTGTTTATACAGGCACTAAACAAACTACTTGTGAGGCACTTCGAAGTAAAGTAATTGCAAGTTTACGTGTTCACATTGAGAGAGTTATTAGACAAGTAAGAGAGTACACTCTACTGAAACCTCATTCAGTTGTTAATTATAAATATGTAACTTACTTGGATGAAATAGTGTTAATCGTTTGTGGTTTAAATAATTTGCAAGGAGAAATAATAAATATTTATTAAAATGTATCAATATTTTATTATTTTTTTGCACTTTCTAATAACTTAGGAAATATAAATGTACTCCAAAAGACTTCTGCTTTTTTTATTATGTCCCTTATGTATACTTCATCATAGTCCACCCAAACAACATGAATATTTTTTGTAGTCTCAAATAAAGGATCTGCAACACAGAATAGTCCTTTGTTTTTTTACAGGCCATCATTTGGCACATTATCTGTGTTTTAAATTTTTCTGTTATAACATAATTTTTTATGTATGTTTCAATAGCTTTTTCTGAGAATTTTTCTTCAATTTCTTGTAGTACTCGGCTTTCTAATCTCCTGCCTCGTTGTATGGCTTTAGTTTCAGGCACTTTCTAGCCTCCTAATATTTGCTCAACTAGAGCACCATCTGTATGGCAATGAGCAGCTTCATATAATTTAGAAGCTGTTTATCTTAAATATCTTTACTAGTAACTGGTTCTGCGCTTGCACTTGTAAGGGAAGGTTTGTTCCAGTAACATTGAACTGCAGTTGATGATGGTTCAGAAGTTTTTTTTTGCTAACCAAAACAATAGCATAAGGAAATGCTTACAACCACCTGTAAAAAACAAGTCTTGGTTAATATAAGTCTGTATTAACGGTACCTACCTACATATCTATTTCAACCTTTTCAACGCCCTTCCACTCTACATTATGTAAAAAATCACATTTTCTTGTTGGTTATAGACGATGGTGGCGTGTTTGGCATTTTTTCGTTTGTCAGCTATAACCGACTGTGGCGTTCAAAAGGTTAAATGTTGTTTATAAAAATACCTGTTGATGCTGGACAATCTTCACATGTTGCATTAATAATATTGTTATTCTGTTCATCAATTTTACAATTGACGGTATACAATTTCTTGCTTATTCTGTGTTCAGGCACTACTTTAGCACTGACTATGCAATCACTGCCTGTTCGACTAACTTTCACGTAGCCCACAGCGGTATTGATGTAGGAATCCCGAGATGACCTAAAAAATTAAATATGCTTAAGTATATTATAATAATTAAAAACAATGCAAAAAAACAGAAATCATTTAGTAGCGAAGTAATCATCATCCCTACGTTAAACCGGTTTGTTAATACTATTGCATTGGAGCCAAGTAGACATGATTAGTTGGCGAAAGTATTTGTTCGAATTCTAATATAATGTAAAAGATACTTACATTAAAATTTTTGCTCCCCTTATTTCAAATTATGATGGCTACATGTTGCCACATACTCCAATATCATAATATTTTCCACCTTCGGTAGATTCCGGGAGTCAGCTTTTACGAAGTTGTCAGCCATGGTAAACGGTTCGTAAAACAGTAAGTTTATAAAATGATTTACAAACAAGATGAATGATGGCGTGGTATTTATTTCAAAGATGTTATAAGTTGTTTACTTTATGACACAGGACACAACAGATTGATTGATCGACTATTGACATTTGTCTAACGTCAAAGAAATTCTTTTAGGTAAAAGGGCAAAGGCACGTAAATATTCTGCCAATGATGACGTAATCGTAACAAAGTTACTCCTAATTTTAAATAATTAATAAAAATAGAACGACTACATAAAATTAAAAAATATTCAAATTAGTTTCTTAGAATGCTCTATATTATCAAAATCTTAAATAAAAAATGAGGGTCGAAAAAATTGGACAATGCCCATTGACATTAAGAATGTGAGAATGGTGACTAAGAACCAAACAATAATGTTGGGATCAGTCTACAGTCAGTATGCAGCTGACCAGTATAAAATTTTACATAAAGCTGCATTTTATTTGTTAGGAAGTGTCCTAACAAATAAAATATTCATTATTCCAGTAAATAACATCCAGAGATGAGGATTAAAGATACTTATCTTATTTGCATAACTATTCACAATTACTCGATTGCAATCGAAATATAGAGTAGGTATAATCGAAAACGTCCTCCAAACGCTATTCACATATCCGTAATCGGCCAATTTTGACATGTTTGCACAACGACAACAAATTGTAATAGTAAAGCTAAGTTTTCCCTTTTCTTCACTCTTTCTCCCACATTTCTCACATTAAAAAAACAATAGCCTAGCCTATGTCCGTCTTCAGGGTCTCAACTATCTCTGTACCAAAATTCCTCAAAATCGGTTAAAGCCCCGTTCCAATAAACAAAAACGACTCGTTTTGCTTACGGATGGTAGTATTTTGACATAAGTTCTATGAGACTTATGTCAAAATCCTACTATCCGTAAGCAAAACGACTCGTTTTTGTTTATTGGAACGGGGCTTTAGCCATTTAGGCGTGAAGACGTAACAAAACAAACTCACTTTCGCTTTTGTAGTATTAGTAAGGATTTTGTAACTGTTTTTGAAAAAAGAGTGTTATTTCATTGATCTCATATTAATCGTAATATGTAGATAAATAAATGTGGAGTTGATAAATTCATTGTTTTATTTGCCTTAATAAATGTGAATATTTTCAATATGCGTGATCCCGCAAATACCGAGATCCTGTGGGGTTGAAAATTCATAGTCCCGTAAATACCGAGATTGAATTCAGGCTGCGGGATTGGAAGCCCTAGTTCAAATACGATCTTTTTATTCAACTATCTTAATAAATGCACACTCATTGTATTTTTTAGTCAGAATATGAAATATTTACAAAAATAACGAGGAGGCCGCTTGACGAAAATGTTCAGCCCCATTTGAGGATGGTGCCGAGCTAGCGGAGGTTTATGTATTAAGCCCCACAAGGATTGTACACAACACAACACTGACCTCAAGCAAGAAAAACTAAAACAACATCAAAACTGAAATATTTTTTTTTTTTTTAACTTTGCCTCGCTCTAGGAATTTATCCTGTATCGTGGGTGCGTTAACGAACATTAAACTCACTTACGCAAACAGCCACACCCGGAACAACTACCTGTCGGTCATACAAATGATGTTCCGTGCGGTGATCGAACCCGCGGCACGCGTTGTAGCAGCCAGTCGTTTAACCACTGCGCTAACCGTGCCATCGCCGTCTTAAAACTAGAACATAATAAGTTCTTAAATCTATTAAGCTTGCAACAAAACACATGCCGATAAATAATAGTACTCACATGCTAAAGTATTACCCACACATACTAAATCTTAATACATATATGTATAAATTTTAATAAAATATTTTCATTATCCTTTCACAAACATTATATTAAACATACTAAATAACTTACAAATAAATTAAAAAATAGCGTCAAAAAATTCGTCCTCAACGCTATCAGTTGGCAACGTCCCCAAGAGACTGGCCGCGTTGCCACGTTGTATGGCAACGCTAAGCCTCTGGCCAAAGTAAAAGCCAGCCCTTGGGTCACGGGAAGTGTCAACCAAACGTTTTGATATTTCCTTAAACAGGCTGTGAGCACAAGGACCCCACGGTCCCAGAGTTTCAACCCCAAACGGCTCGAAAATATAGTTACCAATAAGGTTACTATATTTACGCCGCTTGAGGTTCTCTGCAGCCGCAGCAGCAGCGCCAGCGCAGCACGAAGAGCTAGGAAGATGGGATGGCGCAAGAGTATCGACGCACGTTGCGTCCCACACTAAAGGCCTACCCAACTTCCACGGAAACAAAGACATACCGTCCGGTCTTTTGCCATCGTCGCGTGCCAAGCCATTGGGTTCTAAAACAGCTGGAACGCCGACGGTGACAAGAGCTCGACGGATGATGTCATTAATATTCGCGTGCCGCGCAAAACGGCCCGCACTTCGGCTGCATGATAGACCGTGGTGTCCAAGGCTGTTGACTACTTCACCACAATGACAGCGATGAGGAGAACAACAAGGAGCACCTAAACGTAAGGTAGCAGCGAGGCGGAAAGTAGTGTCATCGAATAAAGTGCCTATGCTCGACGACGGTAGTGCGTTAAGCCAAAGACCCGACTCCCACTTGCTCACAGCCAAAAGGCGCGCACGCTCAGCAGTAGTAGCAGACGTGTTCAGTAGATTATTCTGAACTACTCTGCAGAGCGGCTCGTCCCACTGTCTCTGAGAAAATGGTTTGTCGGGTTGTTCAGTGCTCGGACAAGCGATTTTCCAAGCATCCTTAGCCTCGGAGAAGCACGGCACATCAAAATCAATCAGTGTGGAAGCCAGGATATTCCTGATTAATTTTTCAGTACCGTGGACCGAGGATAAGAAAGCTGGTAGACTAATACTAGAAATTTTACGGACGCCGAGTCCTCCCAAACGAATGGGAAGAGTGGCTTGAGCCCAAGCTCGGTCGTCCAGAGCCACATTTAAAATCAAAGATAAAGTATGTCTGATAATTTGATCCATTTTGTCCAAAAGATGAGTGTGCTTCCATAAAGGGGAAGCACGTAGGAAATATGTTAATTTAGGGCCAAAACAGCAGTAACGAATTATAGTAATAGCCGAATGCATGTTAATTTGGAGCAATCTTTCTGAGGCATCATTAAATTTTTGGATTTTTTCATCAATAAAATCTAGAAAGGAATTCTCGAAGATAGGAGACCCAAGGAGACGAAGAGAACTTTTATCAATAATTTTGATATCTGGGGCTATTGTGTTGAATTTTGAATAAATAAAAAATAATAAATTATATGTATATAGATATGTAACATGATATGATATCTTTAAATAAATTCTGCTGTACGTGTGTCACTGAACTCCTCCTAAACGGCTGAACCGATTTGAATGTTTTTTTTGTATGCGTTTAGGTGGCGCCCTGGATATTTTAGGTTTACAAATCAGCCCGTCAGATGGCGCTGTAGTCGGTATCTATCTAGGTTATTTATCTATAATGCAACCAAACGGCTAGATCGATCTGAATGAATTATGATTTAAGTACTAAGCTTGCATGAATTCACGGTGTATTAATTCCTTGGGAACTGAGTGATGGGTGAAACCGCTGGGTACAGTTGGGATATAGGTATATATGTGGCCATATATTTGTAGCCCTTTTGAATTTAAGCATCGAATATATGTAATATGTAAGCTCAAATCTATTCTTATCACAATGAATTTACTGTGCAATAAATCGAAAGACGTTCAATAACGATTATTATACGTTATCAACGAAAAACGGATGTCGTTATTTTATATGTTCTTCACATCACTAATGTTCACTTGACAGACGAATAAAACGAAAGTTGTGAATACTTTTAATAATTTACGATTGGAACCTTGTATGGAGATACAAAATAAGGAAAAATAAAATGAATAAATAATTAGTGAACTAAAACTCGTGAACAGCGAGCTGTGAAATATTTCACGATCATCGCTTTAGTTCTGAGTCATATTATTGTACTGATTACACCAGATTGCAACAGTTTGTGTAAGAATATTAAATAGCTAGTGTACTCAAAGGATTAGAGGAAAACTTCAGTCAGTAGCTTTTCGAAAGTGTTCAAGTAAAGGTAAGTTGCACAATTATTAGAATATATTAATACCTACTGCAAATAATGTAAGTAATTAAGTTTGTTTACGTATACTGCAAGGTCACCCATTAGTCACAAACGAATTATCTATGTGTATCTGTTTCATTGAAATGAAATTCACCTGGCAATAACTATCGACATTTTAAAAAGAACTTTTTTAGATAGTGTGCGTATTTTCGTCGGTACTAACTTAAATCTGCGAGGAGCTCATGGGAAAATAATAACAGCCGCCTGGGTCGACCTTCAGGCGCTTGTCTTGGTTACCCCGTGGACTCTGCATTTCCACCGGTACTCAATTATAGAAATTTGACAGTCGTTACAGGAACAAGGGGTATTGTATTTACCCAGTTCTAACTGGGTTGTGGAGGTCAGATAGGCGGTTAGACTGCAAGCCGACTCCAACATAGTAGGAAAAAAGCTAGGCTGCTTATAATTTTATGGATTACTAGCTGTGCCCAGCGGTTTCAGCCGCTCCTCAAGTCCCTTTTTACTTGGGGGTTTGAAAGATAGATAGTAGCCGATTCTCAAACTTACTGAATATGTATAAAAAATCATAAGAATCGGTCAAGCCGTTTTGGAGGAGCATGGGAACGAACATTGTGACACGAGAATTTTATATATTAGATATTGGTTAATAAAAAAAGCTCTTTTCTATAACTTTTTAATATTCTATCACAAAATATAATTTTAATCTACAAAGTCGTGCTATGTAAAAATGGATTTACGAACGCATTTGAATAATCAACTCCTACATAATATTGATATTTTAGATTTAATTAGTCGTGTTTCTACATTCGACATGTTTTTTGAAACAGCAGGCTATGGTACTTTCAAGTGGGTACGGCGATGACATATACCTATCAATATCGTCATAATCACTTTTCGAATGAAGAAGTGGAATATTTCTGTTTTCTATTTATAACCATAGTCTTCAGTTACAATAAGTAAATTGCAATTGTATGCGTAATGGCAAAATATTGTGAAACCCAATTTTAAAACCGACTTCTAAAAAAGAGAAGGTTCTATTTTCGATCGTATTTTTTATTATTGATGCTAACTTAATTTTTAAATTCATTTCATTCAGAAAAAAACATTTTGGAAAATAAACTGTCCTGTCTTCTTTACAACCATTATTACTATCACGCTGTTTTTAAGTACACTAAATGCATCTACATAATATAAGCCATCACTCTTTATACCCAGTATAAAGGATGTTTCACTTTCATCTGTTTGTTGATTGCTCGGAAGTGTTGCATTTTAACAATAGTTCGAAGAAATCGGTACATAAACCACATTTTTATACGATTCTATACATTTCTTGAATATGATGATCGTTACTTATTAAAGGAGAAAGTTCTAAAATACATATTTTTTCTTATATGTCTAAATAAATGATAATGATAAAATTAAAAAAGTAGTTTACATCAGACTTTAGAGGTCTGCCTTCTACACCGTAGTAGACTAACCGACGACCGTGCTATGAAGGTAGCAAGCAAAAAATTAAACTTGAGATAATGACCACTCGACCGTACCGTCACCGAGCAATACCGGCACGGACCATGCGCGTAGCGTATCGGCACCGCAAAATATTCTGGCCGATCTAGTGGGCATGGTCTCATAATTTCGATACATAGAATATAGGGTTTTACCGCGTATGTTGACCGATTTCATCGTGTTATGAATAGGTATAAAGAATACGCTGTCGATACGTTCTATAAAATGATGTATAAATAAATTATTTTAAACCAAGTATATGTGTCATGAATTCATGAGCAATACATAAACTAAGTTTGGAATGAGAATGACGTGAAAAAAATGTGAGACATTAATATTTTATTTTCAGCTCCCACAATGCTTCCTGTGACGCTAGAAGGAGATAACCTCGGCAAAAAGCGCCGACACTTCAACAAGCTAGTCGAAGATGCAATTGCTAATGACAACTATGTATTACGTAACATTAGTAGCGAAGACAGCGACATAGACAACCTTCTGAAAATAGCCATCGCCAGTAGAAACAGAGATGTAGACTATATCATTGAAGTAATGAAGTCTAAAGATTTGATGTACGCGGCGACAGCTATCAAAAAGTCCACGTGGCTAATCACCGAGCCGCAGTACGCAAACATCATCAATCCAGAGTACCTACACACACAACTATTACCTAACATGAACACCAAAACATTTAACAAACTCATGCTTCACATTAGACTCAATCTCAAAGACGAAAGTCGAGTCGAAGTCTTTTACGACTACCTGAGAGGAACCGACAATTCTTACAAATGGTTGCAAAATTGCTCCATTTCTTTTATTGAAAATGTCATCAAAAACGAACGCTACATACCACTTTCTCTATTTAAACGTTTATGCAGAAAGTCTCCCAATTTTATTGCATGTTACACAAGAGTTACACAGGGTAGGGTAATCCACGCCTCAAAACAGGAGATACTTTCTTACATAAAGTTACATACTCTAGAAGTGTTGGATGCACTCGAAAATGACGAATTATATTTTTACTGCAGGGTCGAAATGGGTAAAAAGAAAACAGAGTTCCTCATGAAAGCGTACCCTCAAAAAGTATTTGATAAATTTGAAAAGTTTGTAAATGTAGTTGACTTATCCGTTGCAGCGAAATATTTAAATAAAACGGAAATAAAAACATTTCTGAAAAAGCTAGTTAATATTGACACATGTCGATATTATCTTTTTGATGGTGATAATTTTGGCTACTTCATTAAAAACATGCCAGAAAATGAAAGGTTTGAATTCGTAAGAAAAACTTTCATCGACAAAACTGAATTGACAGCTTTCTATCCAGATTACGAAAAGTACCACTGGCCACAAAAATGTTACAAATGGTATGAGTTCGCCCCATTTGAAATTGCGTTGCCTGAATTAAAAAAACTTTTACGCAGAGAGACGTCATCCTCTGAACGATGTGCCATGCTCTCAGTTTTAATCACTTGTGCAGGAAGACATCCGCAGCATATAAAAACTTTACTACAATATGTGTACGAGAAACACATTAATGAACCATTCAAGATCAAGTTCATCAATAATCTGCTTTCACAAATATCATTCCGCGACTTTGACGTTGAAACTTGGAACGTTTTAAACCAGTTGTTCCACAGTATGCAAGTTAACAACGAATCTGAAAATGACGTACAAATGTGTCTCGAATCTATAGTCCTATATAAAGTTTTGCACGATGAACTTGTCCCGGAAAACATAGTGCGGAAGATGACATTTAATACTTTTCAAAAGGTTCGAAATAAACTAGATGATAAACAGAAGAGCAAAATGTTTACTTACTTATTTAATTCCGTTTTGACAAAGGTTCAGCTTGAAAACATTGTCAATGAATCCGATTTCAGTGAAACCATAGAGCAAGTAAAAAATGTCTTGACTCTGTTAAAAGATTGGGAAAAGGATATAAGTAAGTTCCCATTAATTGTTAAAAACATTCAGGAACTGATAAAGATAAAACAAAAGAACATGTGGAAAACAGACATGTCGTGTCTGTATAATGTGAAGAAATCGTGGCGGAAACACATGTTTGAGGAGTCGTTGTCACTGTGCCTGAGCGAGGAAACATGCCTGAACGCGCTGAAGCACAAGCCGCAGCTGTTGACGAGCCACGACAAACAAATAGACATGTTGCGAACTAACGACGCCGTCTCACTGCGACGTCTGCTCGCCAAGCTGCGCGTCTACTGGCCGGACTCACTCGCCCAGCACTTCATCGACGCCTACTTACTACATCTGAACAAAGCTATTGGACAAAAAGCCGTCATTAGCGGTCTATTTACACTTCTACCACAACATAAAATAATTGACATCGCGAAACAACATATCCCCGATGATATGAAAGTAAATTGGGGTACAACGGACCAGATCGAAATAACTATAAAGAAAAATATTGCAAAACAGTTGTACATAGCCAGACCACTAATACCCTTAGACACGGTTTTGTGGTATGCGAAAGGAGACTACTTACAACATACAGTTCCATCATTGAATGCTTTATTGCCTAATTTGACTGAAGCTGAAAGTCGCAAATATTTACCAAAGTTTTTAGATGCACCAGTTTCCTTACAAAAATTTGGATTGTATCTTTCGTTATCGAGATTCAACTTCGATGATCTCAAAACAATATTTTCGAATGTCTGGAAAACTTCAAAGAATATTACAATTCGATCGGTTCTATTTAAACATACTTACAATCAGATGTGTAAGGCTCATAATTCAAGTGTGCAAAAAGAATTCTGGCAAATATTAAGCTCATTCATAGATAATTTAACTGCAGATGAGAGTGCTGAAATCTATAAAAAATTTAAAGACGTTCTCAATGTTCCTATCAGTATTCGATCTGAATATTACATGAAGAGTTACGAGTTCTTAACCTCTTTGCCTGCTAGCGCTAACTGTGAAGACTATGTGAAGGATTTATTATTTTATGCGCCAAAAGTAATGGAATCACTGGACAAAGACTTTGTAGCCAATCAATTCCTTTCACCGGCTAAATTTTGTTCGTATAACAGCAAATATTTAGAAGCATTTGCATGTTACGTATTGTGTGGTAAGAGTGACGAAGATCAACTTCAGAGATTTAGACGAGTAGTAGAACCAGCTATTGATGAAGCTTTTCTATTATGGGACACCGTGCATTCAGGCGACTTTTATGTAAGAGGCAACTTCAACAAATTTTTACAGTTTTTGGTTTGGCATTTTAGAAAGTATGCACTTAGTTTAAATGAAATAAATGTGCCTATCAAACTATTCTTACAGATAAAAAATAAAATGGAAAAAAAAATGCCCTTGTTAGAGAACTATGTATTGCATACTAGTTGGCAACTTGTAATAGAATACGTTAAGATATTAGACGAACACAAATCAATGTTTAGTACATTTGATACAAAATATTATGGTACATGGATGTCACGTGAAATGAAAACCGCTTGGAAAGATATTCACATTAAAATATCCCCTTCATTAGGTGCCAATATTGTAAAGTGTTTAAAAAAAGACATCGAGCAATTTAATTTTCCAACAACTTATTCTCTGTTTGCCAAAGCGTTTGATAACATGTTAAAGGACTTTGCAAACTTTCCAGATGCGGATGCACTTGAAACCCTACGACACATGCTTGGTGATACAAATTTTGTTCAAAGTTATTTTGTTGTTTCTAGTTTGCTACCGAGCCGTACTTTCTGGAATGATTGCAAACCTATGCGGTTAGAAATGCGTAAAATACTGAAATCACATTCATCCAAAGCAGTGCAAATACAATATTTTAACGATTCTGTGAACTTTGCTGAAGACAGTGAAGTTGTAGTTGAAGCTTAGTGACGACTGCCTTAATAGAAAACAAATTACCTAACGCATAATTTTAACTCCGTTACTATTTTATTTTATCAAACTTTAAACTTTTTTATAATTTCAACAGTAAATAGAAATAAATAAATAATAAAATTTAGTGTGTCAAATAATTCGTTTACATAATTAAAAAAATATTCTTTATTTAGCCCATTGGTTGTTTTATTTGATTAGTGGAGATTAGCGTACCATCATATCATCCAAGGTTTACCTGCAAAAGCAAAATTCCAATCTACTCTCGATCGACCGACACTTTTTTTTTGCGAATGGGAAATAATCAAATACCTTCCCCCGCTCTGGGTGGAGCAGGGGGGAGTGTCAGACTTGTACTGACTAAATCTACCCATGTTCCTTCTACTGGGCAGTAGAAGGAACATGGGCAGATTTTTTTTCATTGGGTAGATTCCGGGGCCGCCGTATCTCTTTCGAACAACCCGCAACCTCGGCAGGGCGACCGACACTCTTACGTACAGTTATAAGATGGCGCTTATACAGTTCAAACTTTCCCAAAATATTCGGTGTTGAAGAGGGTTGTCAACATGATTATTTTACACGTTAAGTACATACATGAGAATGAAGGTATGATTATTTTCTACCACTTAACGGATTTCTAAGAATGTAACTTATATCCTAAATTTACGTAGGATACCTCAATTCCGGGAAAGTCTCATGGCACGCAGGAAAAGCCTCTGATAGCAAAGTCTAGTACGTATGATCTACATTTTTAAATGTGATGAGAGTGAAGAATACGAGCTCTGGCAGGATTATTTTCAGTTTTTGGTTAAGTTTCATGTAAACAGCTCGTTTTTACTTTGCTCTCCACCTCGAAAAGGAACAACTGCAAGGAGTACCTACATAAGTAACTTTTTTGAATATTCAAAAAGTTTATCAATAGAAAAGAAAAAGGATTTAAAACGAGCAAGCATTTTTATTAAATTATTTAAATAAAATTAAAAAATAGCACCCATCTCGTTTATAGGTTTTTTTTAACTTTAATAAATTCTAATCTTGCCTAATTATAAACAAAATCATACACATGAACACAAATGACACTAAAATACAAGGGCACCCAATAGCGAAAGCATAGCGAGCTCGAAAATTATTGCTTTCCACCTCAGATAGATAGTTTTTCTATAGTGACCCCTAGCTCTCCGTGGCTCTGTCGTTGGGAGACGCGAGCGTGTTCACAGATTAGAGTTTATTATTATTTATTTATTTGTCAGATCAGTACAATCCATTATTGTTAGTAAAGACATACACAACTAACAAACTAATGTTAGAACGTAAATACTTTGGTCAATTCATAACATGTCAAAACTTATGAAACATACACGATAACAACACACACACACATTACTTCTGGCAACGGTTTGAAGGCAACACTTACGTCGTCGACCAGTGTTTACAAATAAGGCCATCAGTCCTATTTTGTACGGTCATCAAGAGACTGTCGGCGCTGCCACGCACCCGCCACATCAGGGAATTATGGCAAAAAAGTCATCAATGTGCCTCACCGAACATCCCAGATGCGCTGCAGTATCGCGGCAGCCTCAACAGTGCCCTGTATCCTGTATGCTTTATTGTATTGGACTCGTCAGGCGCTGTAAGCTCTCTGCGTGTAATCAACATAGGCTGCAAGTATAAAAAGACTGACAGTACGTCCTAAACAGAGACGCCATAACATCATTTGAAACTCAACATCATTTGACACTTTGCAAACCTACGGATCAGCATATTGCTCCTGACTGACAGCGCCCTTCGTTAGTCAGTTCCTGCCTTGAATAGCAGACACTCGCTCTATTTTGGATTGTATTTAAGACCCTTGGCCTCCGCATATCGCTCACAAACCAGTAACAGTGTCCTGAGGGCGCTGATTGATGGAACCAGCAGCATCATGTCGTCCGCGTAACTTATGTTATTTACTAACGTTCCGTCAATTGAACAACCTACAAAAGTGCTGCTGAGCTCACGAATCAGACTGTCCACATACAGACAGAAAGGTTTTGGAGAAGTAAAGGAAATAATATTTACTATTAATATCTAAAGAAAAACAAATTTAATTCTGCTGTTGAATAAATAAATAAAAATAAATAAAATAAATATCTTGGGACAACTCACACACGGTCATCTGATCCCAAGCTAAGCAGAGCTTGTGTTATGGTAACCAGACAACTGATATACATACTTATATAATTTATAAATACATACATATTATAGATAAATCACACCCAGACACAGAACAAACAATCATGCTCATCACACAAAGTTTGTCCTGGGTGGGAATCGAACCCACGACCTCCGGCTTAGCAGTCAGGGCCACTAACCACTAGACCAACAGGCCCGTCATATCATTTTTTCGTAAAATGATAAAAAAAGTTACATCAAAAAATATTCTTACAAACGTCTTATCAAATTAAGTTTTTAAAAAGAAACACACTAACTATCCTAACCTCTCTTTAATTATTCAAATAATCTTAACATGAGCAAAATCACAAAATAACCTAAATCAGAACTAAAAGTAACAAAATTAGCACAAATAACTAAAATCAAAGTTAGCTGTCACCAATAACACAAATAGCACTTGAGAGCACCACCACACAACCGTCTCGTCCGAGCGCCGATGCAAAAGTGAAGTGCCGCCCGGCGCTGGTCCGTTCTCATGTCGCTATCCCTTCCACCTGACGTCATCGCGCAGATGTACTAGGTTGAGAGGGGTTTTCCTCTAAGAATATATTATTTTTTCTCGAATTTCTGAAGATTTTCGCTTATAACTTTTTTATTTATTGTTCTACGACAAAAAGTTACTGGATCAAAGTTGTAGAGAATTTAATTTGCAACAAAAAATGTTAACAATTTTTTTTTATCAAATAAATAGTTTAAGAGATATGTCGTAAAAACCATTTCAACCCCTATTTTCAAGATGGCGGCCGTGGGACAAGGGTGGCGACCCCACAAACTTGATTTTAGCTTTACACTGACCCCCCCTACACATCAAAAAAATAAAATTGCGTCCTCTAAAAAACGCAAGGTTAGGCCTAAAAAATGTAACATTTCAATGATTTTGATTTTATAGGCATTCAAAGTTTCGAAAAATATCGAGCCCGCTAACAGTCACGTGACCGCTTGTGACGTCATTTCACAATGCGCCGCGCGTTGTATTTTTACATTTAGGCACAACACATGATTTCCTAGTATTTAGATTGGACTTTTTTAAAAGTATTTAGTTATAATTTCAACGGTAAGGGCGCGCGACCACGAGCGGGCTGAATGAGCCAGACTGAGCATGTTGTGTGATGACGCCACATCGTAACCGGCAGCCCGCGTCTTGTTTTACTTTTAAATCGGAAACTAATTGACATATATAAGTAATTCTTTCACTAGTATTTTTTATTTTTGACAGAGAATATGTACTGCTAATAATCAAAAATAGTTAACATTCTTCATTGGCGAATATAGGTATTAAAATGGAGTGCAATCATCCTTTCATAAAAAAACAACGTCCGAAATTAGCAACGACAAAATATAAGAATGAAAGAAAAACACGAATTAAATACTTAGGTATAAAAATGTAACTATCGTCATAAATATTTATTTTTCAGTTTATGAAGATGGCCGGTGACGCTAGAGGGAGACACTCTCGGCGAAAAGCGCCGACACTTCAACAAGCTAGTCGACGATGCAGTAGCTAATGACAACTATGTATTACATAATATTAGTAGCGATGATAGCGACATAGACAACCTTCTGAAAATAGAAATCGCCTGTCGAAAAAGAAATGTAGACTATATCATTGAAGTAATGAAATCTAACGACATGCTGTATGCGGCGACAGCTATCAAAAAGTCCACGTGGCTGATCACCGAGCCGCAGTACGCAAACATCATCAATCCAGAATACCTACACACACAACTATTACCTAAAATGAACGCCAAAACATTTAACAAACTCATGCTTCACATTAGACTCAATCTGAAAGACGAAAGTCGAGTCGAAGCCTTTTTCGAATACCTTTCCGATCTTCACACTAAGAGTCAAGCTGGTCAAGGAGAAGATATAAGAACTTTTGAGAGTTATTACAAATGGTTGGAAAAGTGTTCCCTTCCTTTCATAGATGATATCGCAGAAACGCAAGGGATCTTAACAATATCCCTTTATAAACGATTGCGCAAAAGATCCGCTCATTTTATTGCTCACCAAGATTCAGTCATCGAACCACGTTCCGACTCACAAGAGGAAATGTTATTTTTTTTTAAATCTCAGACTGCACACGTTCTGAAAAAACTAGACGAATATGATTACTGCCCGGAATTCGGAAAAAAGAAATCGGAGATAATGATGAAACATTGCCCGAAAAAAGTTTTCGACGATTTTAAAAAGTACGCATACAACATCGACCTGTCTGTGGTAGCGAAATATTTAAATAAGAAAAACATTAAAAGTTTTCTTCATGAGCAAACAGGAGATACAAAAGGCTATTTATGGTTGTATAAAAATTTAAGACATTTCATACTAAATATGCCAGAAGAAGAAAGATTTGATTTTGTAAAGAAAATTTTTATCGACAAAACTGAACCGTTCTCTGAAGAAGATAGCATTAACATCAACACACCCATAAAACGCTACCAGTGGTATGAGTTCGCCCCATTTAAAATTGCATTGCCTGAATTAAAAAAACTTATACGCAGAGAGACCTCATCTTCTGAACGATGTGCCATGCTCTCAGTATTGATCATGTGTACAAGAAGAAACCTGCAGCATATTAAAACATTGCTGAAATATGTACACCAGAAACACATTGATGAACCATTAGAATTCAAGATTCAGTTCATAGAAAATCTGCTTACACAAATATCTTCATACGTTTTCGACGTTGAAACTTGGAACATTTTGGACCAACTGTTTCACAGTATCGAAGTGTACACTGAATCAGCAACCGATTTACAAGTGTGTCTCGAATCTATAGTCCTATATAAAGTGTTACATGATGAACCAGTACCGAAAATCGTAGAAGAAAAGTTGAAATTTACTACTTTTGAAGAATTTCATAATCAACTAAATCAAGAACAAAAAAGCAAAATGGTTGCTTATTTATTAAATTTAGTAATGACCAAGCTTCAAATTAAAAACATTGAAAATGAATCCGACTTCAGTAATACTATAGAGAAATTAGAGAATGCCTTGACAGTGCTAAGAGATTGGCGAAAAGATATCAGTAAGTACCCAAGCATTCTGCAAATAATTAAGGACCTTATTAAGATGAGGCAAGATAAATTATGGAAGACAGACATGTCGTGTTTGTACAACGTGAAGAAATCGTGGCGGAAACACATGTTTGAGGAGTCGTTATCACTGTGTCTGAGCGAGGAAACGTGCTTGAACGCGCTGAAGTACAAGCCGCAGCTGCTGATGCACCACGATAAACAAATAGACACGTTGCGAACTAACGACGCTGTCTCACTGCGACGTCTGCTCACCAAGCTGCGCGTCTACTGGCCGGACTCACTCGCCCAACACTTCACCGACGCCTACTTACTACATCTGAACAAACCTACTGGACAAAAAGCTGTTATAAGAGGTCTATTCACGCTTCTCCCTCAACAACAAATAACAGACATGGTAAAAATACATGTCCCAAAAAATTTCAAAATAAATTGGAAGGCAGCAGACCGGACAGAAATTAGCTTACAGAAAAATATTGCAAAACATTTGCACACAGCCAGACCGCTGATCTCCTTAAACACGGTTTTGTGGTACGCTAAAGGAGACTACTTACAACATACAGTTCCATCATTAAATGCAATATTGTCACAATTGAACGAAGCTGAAAGTCGAAAACATTTACCAAAATTATTGGATGCACCGGTCTCATTACAAAAATTCGGACTTAATCTAGCAATAACTAAACTTAAATCTGATGATCCGAAAACTATATTTTTAAAAGTTTGGAAATCATTGAAGGAACATACAATTAGAGCAGTGTTTTTTAAACACACTTTCGAAAAGACACTCGCAGGTAGTAACGGCGCTATTATTCATGAACTCTGGTCAATATTAAATACATTTGTAGATGATTTAACTGCAGAAGACAGTGCAAAATTTTATAAAATGTATAACTGTCATACATATATTCCTAACAATATTCTAGTAAAATTGTACAAGAAAGGCGAAGAGATTTTGCTGGCCAACGCTAATTGACATTAAGAATGTGAGAATGGTGACTAAGAACCAAACAATAATGTTGGGATCAGTCTACAGTCAGTATGCAGCTGACCAGTATAAAATTTTACATAAAGCTGCATTTTATTTGTTAGGAAGTGTCCTAACAAATAAAATATTCATTATTCCAGTAAATAACATCCAGAGATGAGGATTAAAGATACTTATCTTATTTGCATAACTATTCACAATTACTCGATTGCAATCGAAATATAGAGTAGGTATAATCGAAAACGTCCTCCAAACGCTATTCACATATCCGTAATCGGCCAATTTTGACATGTTTGCACAACGACAACAAATTGTAATAGTAAAGCTAAGTTTTCCCTTTTCTTCACTCTTTCTCCCACATTTCTCACATTAAAAAAACAATAGCCTAGCCTATGTCCGTCTTCAGGGTCTCAACTATCTCTGTACCAAAATTCCTCAAAATCGGTTAAAGCCCCGTTCCAATAAACAAAAACGACTCGTTTTGCTTACGGATGGTAGTATTTTGACATAAGTTCTATGAGACTTATGTCAAAATCCTACTATCCGTAAGCAAAACGACTCGTTTTTGTTTATTGGAACGGGGCTTTAGCCATTTAGGCGTGAAGACGTAACAAAACAAACTCACTTTCGCTTTTGTAGTATTAGTAAGGATTTTGTAACTGTTTTTGAAAAAAGAGTGTTATTTCATTGATCTCATATTAATCGTAATATGTAGATAAATAAATGTGGAGTTGATAAATTCATTGTTTTATTTGCCTTAATAAATGTGAATATTTTCAATATGCGTGATCCCGCAAATACCGAGATCCTGTGGGGTTGAAAATTCATAGTCCCGTAAATACCGAGATTGAATTCAGGCTGCGGGATTGGAAGCCCTAGTTCAAATACGATCTTTTTATTCAACTATCTTAATAAATGCACACTCATTGTATTTTTTAGTCAGAATATGAAATATTTACAAAAATAACGAGGAGGCCGCTTGACGAAAATGTTCAGCCCCATTTGAGGATGGTGCCGAGCTAGCGGAGGTTTATGTATTAAGCCCCACAAGGATTGTACACAACACAACACTGACCTCAAGCAAGAAAAACTAAAACAACATCAAAACTGAAATATTTTTTTTTTTAACGTTGCCTCGCTCTAGGAATTTATCCTGTATCGTGGGTGCGTTAACGAACATTAAACTCACTTACGCAAACAGCCACACCCGGAACAACTACCTGTCGGTCATACAAATGATGTTCCGTGCGGTGATCGAACCCGCGGCACGCGTTGTAGCAGCCAGTCGTTTAACCACTGCGCTAACCGTGCCATCGCCGTCTTAAAACTAGAACATAATAAGTTCTTAAATCTATTAAGCTTGCAACAAAACACATGCCGATAAATAATAGTACTCACATGCTAAAGTATTACCCACACATACTAAATCTTAATACATATATGTATATAGATATGTAACATGATATGATATCTTTAAATAAATTCTGCTGTACGTGTGTCACTGAACTCCTCCTAAACGGCTGAACCGATTTGAATGTTTTTTTTGTATGCGTTTAGGTGGCGCCCTGGATATTTTAGGTTTACAAATCAGCCCGTCAGATGGCGCTGTAGTCGGTATCTATCTAGGTTATTTATCTATAATGCAACCAAACGGCTAGATCGATCTGAATGAATTATGATTTAAGTACTAAGCTTGCATGAATTCACGGTGTATTAATTCCTTGGGAACTGAGTGATGGGTGAAACCGCTGGGTACAGTTGGGATATAGGTATATATGTGGCCATATATTTGTAGCCCTTTTGAATTTAAGCATCGAATATATGTAATATGTAAGCTCAAATCTATTCTTATCACAATGAATTTACTGTGCAATAAATCGAAAGACGTTCAATAACGATTATTATACGTTATCAACGAAAAACGGATGTCGTTATTTTATATGTTTTTCACATCACTAATGTTCACTTGACAGACGAATAAAACGGAAGTTGTGAATACTTTTAATAATTTACGACTGGAACCTTGTATGGAGATACAAAATAAGGAAAAATAAAATGAATAAATAATTAGTGAACTAAAACTCGTGAACAGCGAGCTGTGAAATATTTCACGATCATCGCTTTAGTTCTGAGTCATATTATTGTACTGATTACACCAGATTGCAACAGTTTGTGTAAGAATATTAAATAGCTAGTGTACTCAAAGGATTAGAGGAAAACTTCAGTCAGTAGCTTTTCAAAAGTGTTCAAGTAAAGGTAAGTTGCACAATTATTAGAATATATTAATACCTACTGCAAATAATGTAAGTAATTAAGTTTGTTTACGTATACTGCAAGGTCACCCATTAGTCACAAACGAATTATCTATGTGTATCTGTTTCATTGAAATGAAATTCACCTGGCAATAACTATCGACATTTTAAAAAGAACTTTTTTAGATAGTGTGCGTATTTTCGTCGGTACTAACTTAAATCTGCGAGGAGCTCATGGGAAAATAATAACAGCCGCCTGGGTCGACCTTCAGGCGCTTGTCTTGGTTACCTCGTGGACTCTGCATTTCCACCGGTACTCAATTATAGAAATTTGACAGTCGTTACAGGAACAAGGGGTATTGTATTTACCCAGTTCTAACTGGGTTGTGGAGGTCAGATAGGCGGTTAGACTGCAAGCCGACTCCAACATAGTAGGAAAAAAGCTAGGCTGCTTATAATTTTATGGATTACTAGCTGTGCCCAGCGGTTTCAGCCGCTCCTCAAGTCCCTTTTTACTTGGGGGTTTGAAAGATAGATAGTAGCCGATTCTCAAACTTACTGAATATGTATAAAAAATCATAAGAATCGGTCAAGCCGTTTTGGAGGAGCATGGGAACGAACATTGTGACACGAGAATTTTATATATTAGATATTGGTTAATAAAAAAAGCTCTTTTCTATAACTTTTTAATATTCTATCACAAAATATAATTTTAATCTACAAAGTCGTGCTATGTAAAAATGGATTTACGAACGCATTTGAATAATCAACTCCTACATAATATTGATATTTTAGATTTAATTAGTCGTGTTTCTACATTCGACATGTTTTTTGAAACAGCAGGCTATGGTACTTTCAAGTGGGTACGGCGATGACATATACCTATCAATATCGTCATAATCACTTTTCGAATGAAGAAGTGGAATATTTCTGTTTTCTATTTATAACCATAGTCTTCAGTTACAATAAGTAAATTGCAATTGCATACGTAATGGCAAAATGTTGTGAAACCCAATTTTAAAACCGACTTCTAAAAAAGAGAAGGTTCTATTTTCGATCGTATTTTTTATTATTGATGCTAACTTAATTTTTGAATTCATTTCATTCAGAAAAAAAACATTTTGGAAAATAAACTGTCCTGTCTTCTTTACAACCATTATTACTATCACGCTGTTTTTAAGTACACTAAATGCATCTACATAATATAAGCCATCACTCTTTATACCCAGTATAAAGGATGTTTCACTTTCATCTGTTTGTTGATTGCTCGGAAGTGTTGCATTTTAACAATAGTTCGAAGAAATCGGTACACAAACCACATTTTTATACGATTCTATTTATTTCTTGAATATGATGATCGTCACTTATTAAAGGAGGAAGTTCTAAAATACATATTTTTTCTTATATGTCTAAATAAATGATAATGATAAAATTAAAAAAGTAGTTTACATCAGACTTTAGAGGTCTGCCTTCTACACCGTAGTAGACTAACCGACGACCGTGCTATGAAGGTAGCAAGCAAAAAATTAAACTTGAGATTATGACCACTCGACCGTACCGTCACCCACCAATACCGGCACGGACCATGCGCGTAGCGTATCGTCACCGCAAAATATTCTGGCCGATCTAGTGGGCATGGTCTCATACTTTTCGATACATAGAATATAGGGTTTTACCGCGTATGTTGACCGATTTCATCGTGTTATGAATAGGTATAAAGAATACGCTGTCGATACGTTCTATAAAATGATGTATAAATAAATTATTTTTAACCAAGTATATGTGTTATGAATTCATGATCAATACATAAACTAAGTTTGGAATGAGAATGACGTGAAAAAAAAAGTGAGACATTAATATTTTATTTTCAGCTCCCACAATGCTTCCTGTGACGCTAGAAGGAGATAACCTCGGCAAAAAGCGCCGACACTTCAACAAGCTAGTAGAAGATGCAATTGCTAATGACAACTATGTATTACGTAACATTAGTAGCGAAGACAGCGACATAGACAACCTTCTGAAAATAGCCATCGCCAGTAGAAACAGAGATGTAGACTATATCATTGAAGTAATGAAGTCTAAAGATTTGATGTACGCGGCGACAGCTATCAAAAAGTCCACGTGGCTAATCACCGAGCCGCAGTACGCAAACATCATCAATCCAGAGTACCTACACACACAACTATTACCTAACATGAACACCAAAACATTTAACAAACTCTTGCTTCACATTAGACTCAATCTAAAAGACGAAAGTCGAGTCGAAGCCTTTTACGATTACCTGAGAGGAACCGACAATTCTTACAAATGGTTGCAAAATTGCTCCATTTCTTTTATTGAAAATGTCATCAAAAACGAACGCTACATACCACTTTCTCTATTTAAACGTTTATGCAGAAAGTCTCCCAATTTTATTGCATGTTACACAAGAGTTACACAGGGTAGGGTAATCCACGCCTCAAAACAGGAGATACTTTCTTACATAAAGTTACATACTCTAGAAGTGTTGGATGCACTCGAAAACGACGAATTATATTTTTACTGCAAGGTCGAAATGGGTAAAAAGAAAACAGAGTTCCTCATGAAAGCGTACCCTCAAAAAGTATTTGATAAATTTGAAAAGTTTGTAAATGTAGTTGACTTATCCGTTGCAGCGAAATATTTAAATAAAACGGAAATAAAAACATTTCTGAAAAAGCTAGTTAATATTGACACATGTCGATATTATCTTTTTGATGGTGATAATTTTGGCTACTTCATTAAAAACATGCCAGAAAATGAAAGGTTTGAATTCGTTAGAAAAACTTTCATCGACAAAACTGAATTGACAGCTTTCTATCCAGATTACGAAAAGTACCACTGGCCACAAAAATGTTACAAATGGTATGAGTTCGCCCCATTTGAAATTGCGTTGCCTGAATTAAAAAAACTTTTACGCAGTGAGACGTCATCCTCTGAACGATGTGCCATGCTCTCAGTTTTAATCACTTGTGCAGGAAGACATCCGCAGCATATAAAAACTTTACTACAATATGTGTACGAGAAACACATTAATGAACCATTCAAGATCAAGTTCATCAATAATCTGCTTTCACAAATATCATTCCGCGACTTTGACGTTGAAACTTGGAACGTTTTAAACCAGTTGTTCCACAGTATGCAAGTTTACAACGAATCTGAAAATGACGTACAAATGTGTCTCGAATCTATAGTCCTATATAAAGTTTTGCACGATGAACTTGTCCCGGAAAACATAGTGCGGAAGATGACATTTAATACTTTTCAAAAGGTTCGAAATAAACTAGATGATAAACAGAAGAGCAAAATGTTTACTTACTTATTTAATTCCGTTTTGACAAAGGTTCAGCTTGAAAACATTGTCAATGAATCCGATTTCAGTGAAACCATAGAGCAAGTAAAAAATGCCTTGACTTTGTTAAAAGATTGGGAAAAGGATATAAGTAAGTTCCCATTAATTGTTAAAAACATTCAGGAACTGATAAAGATAAAACAAAAGAACATGTGGAAAACAGATATGTCGTGTCTGTATAATGTGAAGAAATCGTGGCGGAAACACATGTTTGAGGAGTCGTTGTCACTGTGCCTGAGCGAGGAAACATGCCTGAACGCGCTGAAGCACAAGCCGCAGCTGTTGACGAGCCACGACAAACAAATAGACACGTTGCGAACTAACGACGCTGTCTCACTGCGACGTCTGCTCGCCAAGCTGCGCGTCTACTGGCCGGACTCACTCGCCCAGCACTTCATCGATGCCTACTTACTACATCTGAACAAACCTATTGGACAAAAAGCCGTCATTAGCGGTCTATTTACACTTCTACCACAACATAAAATAATTGACATCGCGAAACAACATATCCCCGATGATATGAAAGTAAATTGGGGTACAACGGACCAGATCGAAATAACAATAAAGAAAAATATTGCAAAACAGTTGTACATAGCCAGACCACTAATACCCTTAGACACGGTTTTGTGGTATGCGAAAGGAGACTACTTACAACATACAGTACCATCATTGAATGCTTTATTGCCTAATTTGACTGAAGCTGAAAGTCGCAAATATTTACCAAAGTTTTTAGATGCACCAGTTTCCTTACAAAAATTTGGATTGTATCTTTCGTTATCGAGATTCAACTTCGATGATCTCAAAACAATATTTTCGAATGTCTGGAAAACTTCAAAGAATATTACAATTCGATCGGTTCTATTTAAACATACTTACAATCAGATGTGTAAAGCTCATAATTCAAGTGTGCAAAAAGAATTCTGGCAAATATTAACCTCATTCATAGATAATTTAACTGCAGATGAGAGTGCTGAAATCTATAAAAAATTTAAAGACGTTCTCAATGTTCCTATCAGTATTCGATCTGAATATTACATGAAGAGTTACGAGTTCTTAACCTCTTTGCCTGCTAGCGTTAACTGTGAAGACTATGTGAAGGATTTATTATTTTATGCGCCAAAAGTAATGGAATCACTGGACAAAGACTTCGTAGCTAATCAATTCCTTTCACCGGCTAAATTTTGTTCGTATGACAGCAAATATTTAGAAGCATTTGCATGTTACGTATTGTGTGGTAAGAGTGACGAAGATCAACTTCAGAGATTTAGACGAGTAGTAGAACCAGCTATTGATGAAGCTTTTCTATTATGGGACACCGTGCATTCAGGCGACTTTTATGTAAGAGGCAACTTCAACAAATTTTTACAGTTTTTGGTTTGGCATTTTAGAAAGTATGCACTTAGTTTAAATGAAATAAATGTGCCTATCAAACTATTCTTACAGATAAAAAATAAAATGGAAAAAAAAATGCCCTTGTTAGAGAACTATGTATTGCATACTAGTTGGCAACTTGTAATAGAATACGTTAAGATATTAGACGAACACAAATCAATGTTTAGTACATTTGATACAAAATATTATGGTACATGGATGTCACGTGAAATGAAAACCGCTTGGAAAGATATTCACATTAAAATATCCCCTACATTAGGTGCCAATATTGTAAAGTGTTTAAAAAAAGACATCGAGCAATTTAATTTTCCAACAACTTATTCTCTGTTTGCCAAAGCGTTTGATAACATGTTAAAGGACTTTGCAAACTTTCCAGATGCGGATGCACTTGAAACTCTACGACACATGCTTGGTGATACAAATTTTGTTCAAAGTTATTTTGTTGTTTCTAGTTTGCTACCGAGCCGTACTTTCTGGAATGATTGCAAACCTATGCGATTAGAAATGCGTAAAATACTGAAATCACATTCATCCAAAGCAGTGCAAATACAATATTTTAACGATTCTGTGAACTTTGCTGAAGACAGTGAAGTTGTAGTTGAAGCTTAGTGACGACCGCCCGGAGGACACGGTGGAGCACACAGTGGCGGTCTGCCCAGCTTGGGCGGAGCACCGCCGTGCCCTCGTGGAGGCGATCGGCGGCGGCGATCTCTCGCGTCCGGCCCTGGTTCAGGCCATGGTCCGGAGCGAGAGGGAATGGGAAGCGGTCACCACCTTCTGCGAAGCAGTAATGCTAGCAAAGGAGGTGGCCGGGCGTTTGAGGGAGAGAACATCTGCCCAACCCAGCCGCCGCGGGAGACGCCCATGGCGCCGGGCGCCGCGAGACGACTTCCGGCCACCGTAGATGCGGGCCTGTGGGCGGTGAGCAATGGGTAGTTCACCGTCCGTCCGTCGATTGACGACAGGCCGTGTCGACGGCGCGTTCGTGTTTCACGCGCGCCTCAAAGAGAGTCAGCAAAGCAGAGGGGTTTGCCAGAGCCTCCGCCTGCCGGGGTTGCGGGTTGTTCGAAAGAGATACCGCGGCCTCGGAACGTAAAGGGCAATAGAAGGAACATGGGTGGGTTTTAGTCAGTACAAGTCTGACATGCCCCCCCGCTCCACCCAGAGCGTGGGAAGTCATTGGATGATTTCCCACCCGAAAAAAAAAAAAAAAAAAAAAAAGCTTAGTGACGACTGCCTTAATAGAAAACAAATTACCTAACGCATAATTTTAACTCTGTTACTATTTTATTTTATCAAACTTTAAACTTTCTTATAATTTCAACAGTAAATAGAAATAAATAAATAATAAAATTTATTGTGTCAAATAATTCGTTTACATAATTAAAAAAATATTCTTTATTTAGCCCATTGGTTGTTTTATTTGATTAGTGGAGATTAGCGTACCATCATATCATCCAAGGTTTACCTGCAAAAGCAAAATTCCAATCTACTCTCGATCGACCGACACTTTTTTTTTGCGAATGGGAAATAATCAAATACCTTCCCCCGCTCTGGGCGGAGCAGGGGGGAGTGTCAGACTTGTACTGACTAAATCTACTCATGTTCCTTCTACTGGGCAGTAGAAGGAACATGGGCAGATTTTTTTTCATTGGGTAGATTCCGGTGCCGCCGTATCTCTTTCGAACAACCCGCAACCTCGGCAGGGCGACCGACACTCTTACGTACAGTTATAAGATGGCGCTTATACAGTTCAAACTTTCCCAAAATATTCGGTGTTGAAGAGGGTTGTCAACATGATTATTTTACACGTTAAGTACATACATGAGAATGAAGGTATGATTATTTTCTACCACTTAACGGATTTCTAAGAATGTAACTTATATCCTAAATTTACGTAGGATAGGTACCTCAATTCCGGGAAAGTCTCATGGCACGCAGGAAAAGCCTCTGATAGCAAAGTCTAATACGTATGATGTACATTTTTAAATGTGATGAGAGTGAAGAATACGAGCTCTGGCAGGATTATTTTCAGTTTTTGGTTAAGTTTCATGTAAACAGCTCGTTTTTACTTTGCTCTCCACCTCGAAAAGGAACAACTGCAAGGAGTACCTACTTAACTAACTTTTTTGAATATTCAAAAAGTTTATCAATAGAAAAGAAAAAGGATTTAAAACGAGCAAGTATTTTTATTAAATTATTTAATAATAAAATTAAAAAATAGCACCCATCTCGTTTATAGGTTTTTTTTAACTTTAATAAATTCTAATCTTGCCTAATTATAAACAAAATCATACACATGAACACAAATGACACTAAAATACAAGGGCACCCAACAGCGAAAGCATAGCGAGCTCGAAAATTATTGCTTTCCACCTCAGATAGATAGTTTTTCTATAGTAACCCTTAGCTCTCCGTGGCTCTGTCGTTGGGAGACGCGAGCGTGTTCACAGATTAGAGTTTATTATTATTTATTTATTTGTCAGATCAGTACAATCCATTATTGTTAGTAAAGACATACACAACTTACAAACTAATGTTAGAACGTAAATACTTTGGTCAATTCATAACATGTCAAAACTTATGAAACATACACGATAACAACACACACACACATTACTTCTGGCAACGGTTTGAAGGCAACACTTACGTCGTCGACCAGTGTTTACAAATAAGGCCATCAGTCCTATTTTGTACGGTCATCAAGAGACTGTCGGCGCTGCCACGCACCCGCCACATCAGGGAATTATGGCAAAAAAGTCATCAATGTGCCTCACCGAACATCTCAGATGCGCTGCAGTATCGCGGCAGCCTCAACAGTGCCCTGTATCCTGTATGCTTTATTGTATTGGACTCGTCAGGCGCTGTAAGCTCTCTGCGTGTAATCAACATAGGCTGCAAGTATAAAAAGACTGACAGTACGTCCTAAACAGAGTCGCCATAACATCATTTGAAACTCAACATCATTTGACACTTTGCAAACCTACGGATCAGCATATTGTTCCTGACTGACAGCGCCCTTCGTTAGTCAGTTCCTGCCTTGAATAGCAGACACTCGCTCTATTTTGGATTGTATTTAAGACCCTTGGCCTCCGCATATCGCTCACAAACCAGTAACAGTGTCCTGAGGGCGCTGATTGATGGAACCAGCAGCATCATGTCGTCCGCGTAACTTATGTTATTGACTAACGTTCCGTCAATTGAACAACCTACAAAAGTGCTGCTGAGCTCACGAATCAGACGGTCCACATACAGACAGAAAGGTTTTGGAGAAGTAAAGGAAATAATATTTACTATTAATATCTAAAGAAAAACAAATTTAATTCTGCTGTTGAATGTAAATTATTGTCATAATAATATGTGTGAATGTAGAATTATGTTATTATAATGGTCTTAATCTTAACCCTTTCCGTGCAAAGCCGACTCACAATTGGCCGGATTTTTTTTATATGTGTTTCTTAATTTAAGATCTTCCGCGCGCCCTTTTGTAACTTCATTCCCTTTTGTAACTCCACACCCCGCCTAGGCAAGTGCCTAGTTTGCCTTAGGAATAATCCGCCTCTGCGTAATACAAGAACTTAGGTTCCGACTAGATACGTACCGTGAGATACGACTGAGGTATTCCGTCTTTCATAAAATGTATTCCGTTCGTCAATATAACTTCGTCTATAATCGGAAATTAACTACCTACTTATTTATCGTAGATAAAATAAAAATCTCAAAGAAAAAGCATCACTTACAGACGGTTATAAAATATTTAAAGCGTTATAACCGTTACCGTGTATCGTTATTTTCTTTCTGTGCACGCACTGTTCGGCCCTATTGTTCTTAGTCCATTGAAAAGTTACATTTGGGGTTGCGTTTTTTAGAGGACGCAATTTTATTTTTTTGATGTGTATGTAAAAAAAAAAAAAAAAAATTTTTTCATTAAGTCAATAGCTAAGGTTTTACAGCGCTCCGAAGTGAGTACTATTTTTCAGTACTCTTAACTATACGTGTGTATTAATAATATGTCATCAGTTATTGTTTTTTTTTTATTTATTTACTTTGTTATTATAATTTTTTTAATTATAATTTTTGCAATATTATTAAAAAATAATTATATGCTCTTTTTCACTCTTTAACAGGATTTAACAATTATTGATTTTTAAAATAATTTTAAATGTCATGGCTGTTACTGAGAATACTGTTCACGTAGAAAATACTCAAGTGACCATGAGGGAACAAAAAAACAGCTGCCTGCTATTGTTATTATTATTCCTAACCTCTGTTATTGTAAGAATAGCTAATAAAAATTTTTCTCGAATTTCTGAAGATTTTCGCTTATAACTTTTTTATTTATAGTTCTACGACAAAAAGTTACTGGACCAAAGTTGTAGAAAATTTAATTTGCAACAAAAAATGTTAACAATTTTTTTTTATCAAATAAATAGTTTAAGAGATATGTCGTAAAAACCATTTCAACCCCTATTTTCAAGATGGCGGCCGTGGGACAAGGGTGGCGACCCCACGAACTTGGTTTTAGCTTTACACTGACCCCCCCTACACATTAAAAAAATAAAATTGCGTCCTCTAAAAACGCAAGGTTAGGCCTAAAAAATGTAACATTTCAATGATTTTGATTTCATAGGCATTCAAAGTTTCGAAAAATATCGAGCCCGCTAACAGTCACATGACCGCTTGTGACGTCATTTCACAATGCGCCGCGCGTTGTATTTTTACATTTAGGCACAACACATGATTTCCTAGTATTTAGATTGGACTTTTTTAAAAGTATTTAGTTATAATTTCAACGGTAAGGGCGCGCGACCACGAGCAGGCTGAATGAGCCAGACTGAGCATGTTGTGTGATGACGTCACATCGTAACCGGCAGCCCGCGTCTTGTTTTACTTCTAAATCGGAAACTAATTGACATATATAAGTAATTCTTTCACTAGTATTTTTTTTATTTTTGACAGAGAATATGTACTGCTAATAATAAAAAATAGTTAACATTCTTCATTGGCGAATATATTAAAATGGAGTGCAATCATCTTTTCATAAAAAAACAACGTCCGAAATTAGCAACGACAAAATATAAGAATGAAAGAAAAACACGAATTAAATAGGTATAAAAATTTAACTATCGTCATAAATATTTATTTTTCAGTTTATGGTGACGCTAGAGGGAGACACTCTCGGCGAAAAGCGCCGACACTTCAACAAGCTAGTCGAAGATGCAGTAGCTAATGACAACTATGTATTACATAACATTAGTAGCGATGATAGCGACATAGACAACCTTCTGAAAATAGAAATCGCCTGTCGAAAAAGAAATGTAGACTATATCATTGAAGTAATGAAATCTAACGACATACTGAATGCGGCGACAGCTATCAAAGAGTCCACGTGGCTGATCACCGCGCCGCAGTACGCAAACATCATCAATCCAGAATACCTACACACACAACTATTACCTAAAATGAACGCCAAAACATTTAACAAACTCATGCTTCACATTAGACTCAATCTGAAAGACGAAAGTCGAGTCGAAGCCTTTTTCGAATACCTTTCCGATCTTCACACTAAGAGTCAAGCTGGTCAAAGAGAAGATTTAAGAACTTTTGAGAGTTATTTCAAACGGTTGGAAAAGTGTTCCCTTCCTTTCATAGATGATATCGCAGAAACGCAAGGGATCTTAACAATATCCCTTTATAAACGATTGCGCAAAAGATCCGCTCATTTTATTGCTCAGCAAGATTCAGTCATCGAACCACGTTCCGACTCACAAGAGGAAATGTTATTTTTTTTTTAAATCTCAGACTGCACACGTTCTGAAAAAACTAGACGAATATGATTACTGCCCGGAATTTGGAAAAAAGAAATCGGAGATAATGATGAAACATTGCCCGAAAAAAGTTTTCGACGATTTTAAAAAGTACGCATACAACATCGACCTGTCTGTGGTAGCGAAATATTTAAATAAGAAAAACATTAAAAGTTTTCTTCATGAGCAAACAGGAGATACAAAAGGCTATTTATGGTTGTATGAAAATTTAAGACATTTCATACTAAATATGCCAGAAGAAGAAAGATTTGATTTTGTAAAGAAAATTTTTATCGACAAAACTGAACCATTCTCTGAAGAAGATAGCATTAACATCAACACACCCATAAAACGCTACCAGTGGTATGAGTTCGCCCCATTTAAAATTGCATTGCCAGAATTAAAAAAACTTATACGCAGAGAGACCTCATCTTCTGAACGATGTGCCATGCTCTCAGTATTGATCATGTGTACAAGAAGAAACCTGCAGCATATTAAAATATTGCTGAAATATGTACACCAGAAACACATTGATGAACCATTAGAATTCAAGATTCAGTTCATAGAAAATCTGCTTACACAAATATCTCTCTCATATATATCTTCATACGTTTTCGACGTTGAAACTTGGAACATTTTGGACCAACTGTTTCACAGTATCGAAGTGTACACTGAATAAGAAACCGATTTACAAGTAAGTCTCGAATCTATAGTCCTATATAAAGTGTTACATGATGAACCAGTACCGAAAATCGTAGAAGAAAAGTTGAAATTTACTACTTTTGAAGAATTTCATAATCAACTAAATCAAGAACAAAAAAGCAAAATGGTTGCTTATTTATTAAATTTCGTAATGACCAAGCTTCAAATTAAAAACATTGAAAATGAATCCGACTTCAGTAATACTATAGAGAAATTAGAGAATGCCTTGACAGTGCTAAGAGATTGGCGAAAAGATATCAGTAAGTACCCAAGCATTCTGCAAATAATTAAGGACCTTATTAAGATGAGGCAAGATAAATTATGGAAGACAGACATGTCGTGTTTGTACAACGTGAAGAAATCGTGGCGGAAACACATGTTTGAGGAGTCGTTATCACTGTGTCTGAGCGAGGAAACGTGCTTGAACGCGCTGAAGTACAAGCCGCAGCTGCTGATGCACCACGATAAACTAATAGACACGTTGCGAACTAACGACGCTGTCTCACTGCGACGTCTGCTCACCAAGCTGCGCGTCTACTGGCCGGACTCACTCGCCCAACACTTCACCGACGCCTACTTACTACATCTGAACAAACCTACTGGACAAAAAGCTGTTATAAGAGGTCTATTCACGCTTCTCCCTCAACAACAAATAACAGACATGGCAAAGATACATGTCCCAAAAAATTTCAAAATAAATTGGAAGGCAGCAGACCGGACAGAAATTACCTTACAGAAAAATATTGCAAAACATTTGCACATAGCCAGACCGCTGATCTCCTTAAACACGGTTTTGTGGTACGCTAAAGGAGACTACTTACAACATACAGTTCCATCATTAAATGCAATATTGTCACAATTGAACGAAGCTGAAAGTCGAAAACATTTACCAAAATTATTGGATGCACCGGTCTCATTACAAAAATTCGGACTTAATCTAGCAATAACTAAACTTAAATCTGATGATCCGAAAACTATATTTTTAAAAGTTTGGAAATCATTGAAGTAACATACAATTAGAGCAGTGTTTTTTAAACACACTTTCGAAAAGACACTCGCAGGTAGTAACGGCGCTATTATTCATGAACTCTGGTCAATATTAAATACATTTATAGATGATTTAACTGCAGAAGACAGTGCAAAATTTTATAAAATGTATAATTGCCGTAAATATATTCCTAACAATATTCTAGAAAAATTTTACAAGAAAGGTGAAGAGATTTTGCTGGCTAACGCTAATTGACATTAAGGATGTGAGAATGATGACTAAGAACCAAACAATAATGTTGGGATCAGTCTACAGTACAGCTGACCAGTATACAATTTTACATAAAGCCACTACCTAACAAATAAAATATACATTATTCCAGTAAATGACATCCAGAGTTGAGGATAAAAGATAACTGCAGACTTAACTTGTCCGCTATAGATCCGATCTGCATAATTATTCACAACCACTCGATTGCAATCGAAATATCGAGTATAGCGTAATATATAAAAAAAACGAAACAACATCAAATAAAAACTTTTTTTTAAAACGTTGTCTCGCTCTATGAATTTATCTTGTATCGTGGATGCTTTTACGAGCATTAAACTCACTTACTTTAAAGACCATCTGCGTTGAGATAAAACTACTTTAGGATTGCATGAAATTCACAGTGGTATTTTTCTAACAGTTTGGTCTTTATACACAGCTATTGGCTGTATAACATCACGCCACAATACTTGGGAACTGAGTGATGGGTGAAACCGCTGGGCACAGCTGGGATAGATATTTATATATTTGTGAATTTAAGCAGCGAATACAATTATGTATTATCGAAATCAAATGCATTCTTATCACAGAATAAATTTTATAATTAAAATCTAAGGCTTATTATAAACTTTCTGGCCGAAGAAACAATTTTTAAAAACAAAAATAAAAACATTTTTAATTTACTGTGCAATAAATCTAAAGACGTTCAATAACGGTTGTCTTGAAAAGATCGCTTTTAGCGATAAGACCGCCCATTGTGTCACCCTATTTATAAGTTGTTTAATGTTATTCTTGTTATTTGTTTGTATGGTGTACATAATAAAGAATATTCTATCTATCTATCAGATAGACAGAATATTCTTTATTATAGATAGATTTCTATCTATATCGTAAAATAACCGTTATAGATAGATTTCTATCTATCTATAACGGTTATTTTACGTTATCAACGAAAAACGGATGTCGTTACTTTACATGTTCTTCACATCACTAATGTTCACTTGACAGACGAATAAAACGGAAGTTGTGAATACTTTTAATAATTTACGATTGGAAACTTGTATGGAGATACAAAATAACGAGAAATAGAATGGGTAAATAATAAATAATTAGTGAACTGAAACTCGTGAACAGCGAGCTGTGAAATATTTCACGATAATCGCTTTAGTTCTGAGTCATATTATTGTACTGATTACACCAGATTGCAACAGTTTGTGTAAGAATATTAATAGCTAGTGTATTCAAAGAATTAGAGGAAAACTTCAGTCAGTAGCTTTTCGAAAGTGTTCAAGTAAAGGTAAGTTGCACAATTATTAGAATATATTAATACCTACTGCAAATAATATAATGTTTGTTTACGAATACTGCAAGGTCACCCATTAGTCACAAACGAATTATCTATGTGTATCTGTTTCATTGAAATGAAATTAACCTGGCAATGACTATCGACATTTTAAAAATAACTTTTATAAATAAGGTGCGTATTTTAGTCGGTACTAACTTAAATCAGCGAGGAGCTCATGGGAAAATAATAAACAGCCACCTAGGTCGACCTTCAGGCGCTTGCCTTGGTTAGTCCGTGGACTCTGCATTTCCACCGGTAGGTACTCAATTAAGTATAGATATTTGACAGTCGTTACAGATACAATGAGTATTGTATTTACCCAGTTCTGACTGGGTTGTGGAGGTCAGATAGGCGGTTAGATGCAAGCCGACTCCAACATAGTTGCAAAAAGGCTAGGCTGCTTATAATTTTATGGATTACTAGCTGTGCCCAGCGGTTTCACACGCTCTTCAAATCCCCTTCTTACTTGGGAGTTTGAAAGATAAATAGCCTATTCTCAAACTTACTGAATATGCACAAAAAAAATCATAAGAATCGGTCGAGCCGGTTCGGAGGAGTATGGAAACGAACATTATGACACGAGAATTTTATAAATTAGATATCGGTTAATAAAAAAAAAAGCTTTTTTCTGTAACATTTTAATATTATATCGCAAAATATAACTTTAATAACTTTAGCGATAAGACCGCCACTGTAACCATAGATTTAGCATCTTTTTGTAAAACAGTTTTGTTTTTAGATTTTGGTGTGCAATAAAGTATATTCTATTTTATCTAATCTACAAAATCGTGCTATGTAAAATTGAATTTTCGAACGCATTTTAATAGGTAATCAATTCCTACATAATATTGGTATTATAGATTTAATTAGTCTTGTTTCTACATTCGACATGTTATTTAAAACAGCAGGCTACGGTAGATACTCACTTTCAAGTGAGTACGGTGATGACAGATACCTATCGATATCGTCATAATCACTCTCTCACTCGAATGAAGAAGTGGAATATTTCTGTTTTCTATTTATAATCATAATCTTCAGTTGCAATTGCATGCGTAATGGTAAAATATGGTGAAAAACAATTTTAAAACCGACTTCTAAAAAGAGAAGGTTCTATGTTCGATCGTTTTTTTTTTATTGATGCTAACTTAATTTTTGAATTCATCTCATTAAGAAAAAACATTTTGGAAAATAAACTGTCCTGTCTTCTTTACAACCGTTCTTACTATCACACTGTTCCGTTTTCATGTGTTCATCTGTTGGTTAACAGATGAAAGTGAAACATCTTTTATACTGGGTATAAAGAGTGATGGCTTATATGCAGATGCATTTAGTGTACTTAAAAACAGTGTGATTGCTCGGATGTGTTGCATTTTAACAATAGTTCGAAAAATCGGTACACACCATATTTTTGATCGATTCTATTGATTTCTTGAATATGATGATTGTCACTTATTAAAGGAGCAGGTTCTAAAATAGGTACATATTTTTTCTTCTATGTCTAAATAAATAAGGAAAAATAATACTCGATAAAAAGTTGTGTGAGGTATACTAAAACTAAAAATGCTGAAATAAAAACTTTTTCGCAACAAAAAAACCGACTTCCAGAAAGTGGGTAATAACTTTACTTATAAATATTTTTTTAAACCCAGTATATGTGTCATGATTAATGCAGAAGCAAAGTTTGGAATGAGAATGACGTGAAAAAAATGTGAGTCATTAATATTTTATTTTCAGCTCTCACAATGCTTCCTGTGACGCTAGAAGGAGATAACCTCGGTAAAAAGCGCCGACACTTCAACAAGCTAGTAGAAGATGCAATTGCTAATGACAACTATGTATTACATAACATTAGTAGCGAAGACAGCGACATAGACAACCTTCTGAAAATAGCCATCGCCAGTAGAAACAGAGATGTAGACTATATCATTGAAGTAATGAAGTCTAAAGACTTGATGTATGCGGCGACAGCTATCAAAAAGTCCACGTGGCTCATCACCGAGCCGCAGTACGCAAACATCATCAATCCAGAGTACCTACATACACAACTATTACCTAACATGAACACCAAAACATTTAACAAACTCTTGCTTCACATTAGACTCAATCTAAAAGACGAAAGTCGAGTCGAAGCCTTTTACGACTACCTGAGAGGAACCGACAATTCTTACAAATGGTTGCAAAATTGCTCCATTTCTTTTATTGAAAATGTCATCAAAAATGAACGCTACATACCTCTTTCTCTATTTAAACGTTTGTGCAGAAAGTCTCCCAATTTTATTGCATGTTACACAAGAGTTACACAGGGCAGAGTAATCCACGCCTCAAAACAGGAGATACTTTCTTACATAAAGTTACATACTCTAGAAGTGTTGGATGCACTCGAAAACGACGCATTATATTTTTACTGCAAGGTCGAAATGGGTAAAAAGAAAACAGAGTTCCTCATGAAAGCGTACCCTCAAAAAGTATTTGATAAATTTGAAAAGTTTGTAAATGTAGTTGACTTATCCGTTGCAGCGAAATATTTAAATAAAACGGAAATAAAAACATTTCTGAAAAAGCTAGTTAATATTGACACATGTCGATATTATCTTTTTGATGGTGATAATTTTGGCTACTTCATTAAAAACATGCCAGAAAATGAAAGGTTTGAATTTGTTAGAAAAACTTTCATCGACAAAACTGAATTGACAGCTTTCTATCCAGATTACGAAAAGTACCACTGGCCACAAAAATGTTACAAATGGTATGAGTTCGCCCCATTTGAAATTGCGTTGCCTGAATTAAAAAAACTTTTACGCAGAGAGACGTCATCCTCTGAACGATGTGCCATGCTCTCAGTTTTAATCACTTGTGCAGGAAGACATCCGCAGCATATAAAAACTTTACTACAATATGTGTACGAGAAACACATTAATGAACCATTCAAGATCAAGTTCATCAATAATCTGCTTTCACAAATATCATTCCGCGACTTTGACGTTGAAACTTGGAACGTTTTAAACCAGTTGTTCCACAGTATGCAAGTTTACAACGAATCTGAAAATGACGTACAAATGTGTCTCGAATCTATAGTCCTATATAAAGTTTTGCACGATGAACTTGTCCCGGAAAACATAGTGCGGAAGATGACATTTAATACTTTTCAAAAGGTTCGAAATAAACTAGATGAAAAACAGAAGAGTAAAATGTTTACTTACTTATTTAATTCCGTTTTGACAAAGGTTCAGCTTGAAAACATTGTCAATGAATCCGATTTCAGTGAAACCATAGAGCAAGTAAAAAATGCCTTGACTTTGTTAAAAGATTGGGAAAAGGATATAAGTAAGTTCCCATTAATTGTTAAAAACATTCAGGAACTGATAAAGATAAAACAAAAGAACATGTGGAAAACAGATATGTCGTGTCTGTATAATGTGAAGAAATCGTGGCGGAAACACATGTTTGAGGAGTCGTTGTCACTGTGCCTGAGCGAGGAAACATGCCTGAACGCGCTGAAGCACAAGCCGCAGCTGTTGACGAGCCACGACAAACAAATAGACACGTTGCGAACTAACGACGCTGTCTCACTGCGACGTCTGCTCGCCAAGCTGCGCGTCTACTGGCCGGACTCACTCGCCCAGCACTTCATCGACGCCTACTTACTACATCTGAACAAACCTATTGGACAAAAAGCCGTCATTAGCGGTCTATTTACACTTCTACCACAACATAAAATAATTGACATCGCGAAACAACATATCCCCGATGATATGAAAGTAAATTGGGGTACAACGGACCAGATCGAAATAACTATAAAGAAAAATATTGCAAAACAGTTGTACATAGCCAGACCACTAATACCCTTAGACACGGTTTTGTGGTATGCGAAAGGAGACTACTTACAACATACAGTTCCATCATTGAATGCTTTATTGCCTAATTTGACTGAAGCTGAAAGTCGCAAATATTTACCAAAGTTTTTAGATGCACCAGTTTCCTTACAAAAATTTGGATTGAATCTTTCGTTATCGAGATTCACCTTCGATGATCTCAAAACAATATTTTCGAATGTTTGGAAAACTTCAAAGAATATTACAATTCGATCGGTTCTATTTAAACATACTTACAATCAGATGTGTAAGGCTCATAATTCAAGTGTGCAAAAAGAATTCTGGCAAATATTAAGCTCATTCATAGATAATTTAACTGCAGAAGAGAGTGCTGAAATCTATAAAAAATTTAAAGACGTTCTCAATGTTCCTATCAGTATTCGATTTGAATATTACATGAAGAGTTACGAGTTCTTAACCTCTTTGCCTGCTAGCGCTAACTGCGAAGACTATGTGAAGGATTTATTATTTTATGCGCCAAAAGTAATGGAATCACTGGACAAAGACTTTGTAGCCAATCAATTCCTTTCACCGGCTAAATTTTGTTCGTATGACAGCAAATATTTAGAAGCATTTGCATGTTACGTATTGTGTGGTAAGAGTGACGAAGATCAACTTCAGAGATTTAGACGAGTAGTAGAACCAGCTATTGATGAAGCTTTTCTATTATGGGACACCGTGCATTCAGGCGACTTTTATGTAAGAGGCAACTTCAACAAATTTTTACAGTTTTTGGTTTGGCATTTTAGACAGTATGCACTTAGTTTAAATGAAATAAATGTGCCTATCAAACTATTCTTACAGATAAAAAATAAAATGGAAAAAAAAATGCCCTTGTTAGAGAACTATGTATTGCATACTAGTTGGCAACTTGTAATAGAATACGTTAAGGTATTAGACGAACACAAATCAATGTTTAGTACATTTGATACAAAATATTATGGTACATGGATGTCACATGAAATGACAACCGCTTGGAAAGATATTCACATTAAAATATCCCCTACATTAGGTGCCAATATTGTAAAGTGTTTAAAAAAAGACATCGAGCAATTTAATTTTCCAACAACTTATTCTCTGTTTGCCAAAGCGTTTGATAACATGTTAAAGGACTTTGCAAACTTTCCAGATGCGGATGCACTTGAAACCCTACGACACATGCTTGGTGATACAAATTTTGTTCAAAGTTATTTTGTTGTTTCTAGGTAGTTTGCTACCGAGCCGTACTTTCTGGAGTGATTGCAAACCTATGCGATTAGAAATGCGTAAAATACTGAAATCACATTCATCCAAAGCAGTGCAAATACAATATTTTAACGATTTTGTGAACTTTGCTGAAGACAGTGAAGTTGTAGTTGAAGCTTAGTGACGACTGCCTTAATAGAAAATAAATTACCTAACGCATAATTTTAACTCTGGTACTATTTTATTTTATCAAACTTTAAACTTTCTTATAATTTCAATAGTAAATAGAAATAAATAAATAATAAAATTTATTGTGTCAAATAATTCGTTTACATAATTAAAAAAATATTCTTTATTTAGCCCATTGGTTGTTTTATTTGATTAGTGGAGATTGGCGTACCATCATATCATCCAAGGTTTACCTGCAAAAGCAAAATTCCAATCTACTCTCGATCGACCGACACTTTTTTTTTGCGAATTGGAAATAATCAAATACCTTCCCCCGCTCTGGGTGGAGCGGGGGGGAGTGTCAAACTTGTACTGACTAAATCTACCCATGTTCCTTCGACTGGGCAGTAGAAGGAACATGGGTAGATTTTTTTTCCGGGGCCGCGGTATCTCTTTCGAACAACCCGCAACCTCGGCACTTCGGCAGGGCGACCGACACTCTTACGTACAGTTTTAAAATGGCGCTTATACAGTTCAAACTTTCCCAAAATATTGGATGTTGAAGAGGGTTGTCAATATGATTATTTTACACATTAAGTATATGAGAATGAAGGTATGATTATTTTCTACCACTTAACGGATTTCTAAGAATGTAACTTATATGCTAAAATTACGTAGAATACCTCAATCCCGAGAAAGTCTCATAGCATGCAGGAAAAGCTTCTGATAGCAAAGTCTAGTACGTATGATGTACATTTATAAAATGTGATGAGAGTGAAGAATACGGGCTCTGGCAGGATTATTTTCAGTTTTTGGTTAAATTTCGTGTAAACAGCTCGTTTTTATTTTGCTCTTCACCTCGAGGACGAACAACTGCGAGGAGTAACTAGCTTTTTTGAATATGCAAAAAGTTCATCTATAGAAAAGAAAAAGGATTTAAAACGAGCAAGCTTAAAAAAATAGCACCCAACTCGTTTATAGGTTTTTTTTTAACTCTATTATATTCTCATCATCATCTGCCTAGCCTTTTCCCAACTATGTTGGGGTCGGCTTCCAGTCTAACCGGATGCAGCTGAATATCAGTATTTTACATAGAGCGACTGCCTATCTGACCTCCACAACCCAGTTAGCACTGGGTAATACGATACCCCTTGGTAAGACTGGTTGTCAGGCTTTCGGGACACTGACTACCTGTAACGACTGTCAAAGATCTACAAATGACAGCCGGGACCAACGGCTTAACGTGCTTTCCGAGGCACGGAGGAAACTCGGTATGTAACGGGTGGTCACCCATCCACAGATCAACCTAGGCAAGCGCGGCTTAACCTAAAGATCGACCCGAGCGGCTGCTATTATTTAGCCACGAGCTCCTCGAACTTTATTATATTCTAATCCTGCCTAATTATAAACAAAATCATACACATGAACACAAATGACACTAAAATACAAAGTCACTCGAAAAAGGAGTATGAGCGAGCACAGCGAGCTCGAAAATTATTGCTTTCCACCTCAGATAGATAGTTTTTCTATAGTAACCCTTAGCTCTCCGTGGCTCTGTCGTTGGGAGACGCGAGCGTGTTCACAGATTAGAGTTTATTATTATTTATTTATTTGTCAGATCAGTACAATCCATTATTGTTAGTAAAGACATACACAACTTACAAACTAATGTTAGAACGTAAATACTTTGGTCAATTCATAACATGTCAAAACTTATGAAACATACACAATAACAACACACACACACACATTACTTCTGGCAACGGTTTGAAGGCAACACTTACGTCGTCGTCCAGTGTTTACAAATAAGGCCATCAGTCCTATTTTGTACGGTCATCAAGAGACTGTTGGCGCTGCCACGCACCCGCCACATCAGGGATGCGATACGCTTTCGAATTATGGCAAAAAAGTCATCAATGTGCCTCACCGAACATCCCAGATGCGCTGCAGTATCGCGGCAGCCTCAACAGTGCCCTGTAGATATCCTGTATGCTTTATTGTATTGGACTCGTCAGGCGCTGTAAGCTCTCTGCGTGTAATCAACATAGGCTGCAAGTATAAAAAGACTGACAGTACGTCCTAAACAGAGTCGCCATAACATCATTTGAAACTCAACATCATTTGACACTTTGCAAACCTACGGATCAGCATATTGCTCCTGATTGACAGCGCCCTTCGTTAGTTAGTTCCTGTCTTGAATAGCAGACACTCGCTCTATTTTGGATTGTATTTAAGACCCTTGGCCTCCGCATATCGCTCACAAACCAGTAACAGTGTCCTGAGGGGGCGCTGATTGATGGAACCAGCAGCATCATGTCGTCCGCGTAACTTATGTTATTTACTAACGTTCCGTCAATTGAACAACCTACAAAAGTGCTGCTGAGCTCACGAATCAGACTGTCCACATACAGACAGAAAGGTTTTGGAGGAGTAAAGGAAATAATATTTATTATTAACCTTTTGAACGCCATTGTCAAATATTTGTGACATACAAGCGCGTGCCCTGGACGCCAACGACACAAATATGTGACAAAAATTGAGGTAAAATGAGATGCTTGGCGTGAAGGGCACGCGCATGCATTTATGCTCTGGCGTTCAAAGAAAAACAAATTTAATTCTGCTGTTGAATGTAAATTATTGTCATAATAATATGTGTGAATGTAGAATTATGTTATTTATAATGGTCTTAATCTTAACCCTTTCCGTGCAAAGCCGACTCACAATTGGCCGGATTTTTTTTCTATGTGTTTCTTAATTTAAGATCTTCCGCGCGCCCTTTTGTAACTTCATTCCCTTTTGTAGCTCCACACCCCGCCTAGGCAAGTGCCTAGTTTGCCTTAGGGATAATCCGCCTCTGCGTAATACAAGAACTTAGGTTCCGACTAGATACGTACCGTGAGATACGACTGAGGTATTCCGTCTTTCATAAAATGTATTCCGTTCGTCAATATAACTTCGTCTATAATCGGAAATTAACTACCTACTTATTTATCGTAGATAAAATAAAAATCTCAAAGAAAAAGCATCACTTACAGACGGTTATAAAATATTTAAAGCGTTATAACCGTTACCATGTATCGTTATTTTCTTTCTGTGCACTGTTCGGCCCTATTGTTCTGCTCAGCTGGAATTGTTCGACGGACCATCAATGTCAATGTCAAAAGTTCAAAACAAAGTTTTCATTGCAAAAATCACACGATCGAAATGAGACTTTAATTTAAGCTGCTGAGATAATACAATGGGTAATCAAGGGTTTATTGTTTGTCAAGTAAACAGCTGATGCTTAGGTATGCCCGCATACCCGCTTAAAAGCGGCATTTTGTGAGTCATAATATAATATCATTGATTTCACCAGTTCATGTAAACTTGTTTAATGCGTTAGAGCCTTGCAACTTTGCAACTATACATTTTTCCTGTGCGGTAGACTGCGGTATTTTTGCAGCATACCTAATCGAAAAACATAGGTGAGTAATACACTACTTCTATTTTGTAAAATCGAAGATTTTATGCGTGGCTATGGTAGGTTAACGTAATCTTTCAAAATAGACGGCTGTGTGAAGTGATACCTCTTAATAAAACAAAAGACTAATAGGTAGGTACTGTAGGTAGGTAGGTGGGATTCTACGAAACGTGAAGGGCAATTACCCCAATTGAGTCAAATCAAACATGTTTATTTGCAAGAAATACATTGTTTACAAGAAAGATCTTATTATCTTAAACTCCGTACATTCGTAAGCAAGCGTGCAAATTATGTTGTTTTCATGCAATTAAATTACTTATAAGTAATGAATATAGCTTCAGGCAGGTTTGCTACAAACAGTTTAAAGTAGATTTAGTATCAAGTTTGAGGAATCTCATTAGTAGAATTGTCAAATGGCATATGATTTCTGTTTAGACACTTGGATGTGGACCAAGCTGGCCCCTAGTGGCAGGGGGACCAATCGGAGGTCCGCTCTTGTTAATGCTGGCTCAATTCCCAAAAAAATATAATTATTATTTTTTGTATAACTTTTAGGTCCACAGGGAATAGTCCTTGTGGAACTAAAAGTTATTAAGTATCTTATACTATGGCCTTTTAATCATTATTTTCTCACTGAAAATGTCTTTTGTTGAAATAATGAAATGCGGCTATAACTGAGTGGGTTTCTGTCAAACGTCCATAAACTAGATTGTTGAAATGCCTTCTTCAGGATGGTTTAACCCATAGATTTTTATATTTCTGTCATTTAAACTACAGAGCGTTTGACTGAATCCTACCTCTCTTCATAACTCTGGTTTTGACAGTTATGTTTATGGTATTTTTAAGTTATCCCTTACACTCTATTATTGCTGGTGACTTAACACATTATGTAGGCTGAATAATAATAAAAAAAAAACAATTTTAAAATTTACAAGATGGAGGTATTTTGAAAGCCTATGTTAGTTTTGAAGGGTACCTACCTATTAATGGATTGCTTGGAGTCTATCTCAGGAGTCATTTTGAAATGTTCAACCAACATTATTATTAAATAATTTCTCTCATTTATTTAAAGATTTGAAGTTAATTGGCTTGGAGTGTACGAAACGGGGCACTGAGGAAAAAACACTTGAAAAATTTTGATGAAATTTTCAAAGTTAAATAATACTTTCTTTTTATGATTTTATCGTATGGGGGACATTAAAAGGAACAACTTTTTCGCGGGATTTTTTTTTGTGAGGTCAATGACCGCTGAGATAGAAGGTAAAATGTAACCCTCATTATTAAGTCGTCTGGGACTTAGAAAAATTTTCATGACTGACATGACGGCTCCGGGACCCGACGGGATGTGGGACGACAAGGGTAGGCAAACACTGGGGGACTATCTAAACAGCTAACGGAGAGTACTTGCATAGACACAACCTTGTAGCCAGGATTATCCATCAGCAACTTGCTCTAAAATACAGCCTTGTGGAATCGGAAGTGCCGTACTACAGGTATGAGCCCGACCCAGTTCTCGAACATGGCAATATCACATTGTACTGGAATCGATCCATCATCACTGACAGGACTATTGTTGCCAACAAGCCTGATATAGTGGTGGTGGATCGATCAGAGCGGCGGCGCGCAATGATTGTTGACATAACAGTTCCGCATGATGAGAACCTCGTGAAAGCCGAGAAAGATAAGCAAATGAAGTCTAATGACTTGGCTCGCGAGGTTGTCGACATGTGGGATGTGGACTCAGCGATCATTGTGCCGATAGTCGTATCTGCCAATGGCTTAATTGCCAAAAGCCTCGACCAATACCTGAGGAGGCTCTCGTTAGGCAGCTGGATCAAGGGCTTGATACAGAAAGCGGTTCTCCTGGACACGGCTCGCATTGTTAGGAGGTTCCTTTCTCTCCAGAGAAAGGAACCTCCTAACAATGCGAGGTCAGGGCTCCAGCCCTGACCGCCGGTAGCTTGGACCCTGTTCCCGATACCGGTGGGCTACTATTTTTATATTTTTAAATGTTTTTTTTTTTTGTTTTTAAGAAATATTTAAAAATTTAATTATATGTAAATAAAAGAATAAATGAACAAATTAATAAACTAGCTGCACCCAGCGGTTTCACCCACGTAGACTCGGATATAATATGTGTAAACCATCCTCTTAAATCACTCTATCTTTTGTTCAAAACTGCATTGAATCTGTTGAGTAGTTTAAAAGATGTAAGCGAACAGACAGACTTTATTTTTATATTGGAAGTTGTTCGCTGAGTTGAATTTTTCTTAGACACCAATGGATGTATTAAACTTAAATTTAATTTAATGTTTGTTTTCTATCGAATTATCTGGACTTTATTCGAAAAATAGGTGGATTTAAAATTAAAAAACATTCCTATATAGCAAGCCTGGTTACTTATTTCCTTTGGTGACTGTACACTCATATTTACCAGTTATGTTGTATAACATTAATTTCCTTATTGTATTTGTCATAGGAAAATAAGTAGGTACCTAAAAAAAGAAACAACTTTAATATTTATTTAAGCTTAATTACAAACAAATAGTTGTCAGCTTACTACCAAACATGGTTAGCTTTTTCGTAAAATCTATAAATGAATACCAGCCTGCTGGGCAGAGGCCTTTTCTCATACAGGACGAGCATTGATCACCACGGAGGTTGGCGGGTTTGTCACGGTGTTTTCCTTCATCGATGTTTGTAATGTCTTAGATAACCTTTAGAAAGTACAGATGAATTGAAATAAATTCTTACTAATATTATAAAAGCGAAAGTAAGTTTGTTTGTTACGTCTTCACGCCTAATTGGCTAAACCGATTTTGATGAAATTTGGTACAGAAATATTAAAGTGGGATATGAGGAGAAAGAGGGAAGAAAAGGGAAAACTTAACTTTGTTATTACAATCAATAAGGCACAAGGGCAAAAACTACAGGTAGCACGTACCTGCAAATCAGAAAAGGGGAACTGTGTTACCCCGAATTTAACGCGAACGAAGCCGCGGGCAAAAGCTAGTATTTTATAAATAAAAGCAAAACACCAGCGACAATAATTACCTACTATGACTTCTAATCGGGAGCTATTTAGTCGGACCTAAACAGTGTTTATTTACAGATTTTTGTTTTAAAAGTTAATTTGCTTTTTTAATTCCAAAGGGTAGCGCGTTCTAGAGCTTTATAGGTGTGGGGTTTAAACTGGTGGGGTGTAAAGTATTTTTTAGGAGTCGATTTATCGAAGCTCGAAGGTTAAGACTGTGCGAGCTGTCATACACTTTAAAATAAGTTATTAAATATCAGGAGCTCATGGATGGACATGGTTTACCAAAATGATTTTGGTGCTAAATGTGAGAAAATGCTGGAATCTTTTACCGTGTACGTACAGTATTTAGAAACAAATCTCACTTCTGAAACCCGGTCGTGAGACCGCATTTGAGATATCGATATAATTAATAAACAAATATTGAAACCCGATTTACGACTCGATTTTCAAGTGAGATCACTACTGATTAATAAATATCGGTTATATCGCTAAGATGGTCTCAAGACACGGTAGACTTTATCTTAAGGCCAACTGCTCGTTAAAATCTCGTTTAACAGTTGGTTGACTTGTGTTGGTTAGTGTACAGCTTTACCATGACGTCTTAAATCAGAACTTATTCCACTGAGGGAAAGAGACAGAGTTCTACAGGGTGTCTAGCACCATCTTTACACAGGAATAAGAACTGCTATAAGATGTCATGGTAACCCTACTGTACGTGAAAAAACTACTTGTCTTTTGTGACGCGACGCATTTGAACGCGAGCAATAACAAAATGTAGTTAAAATAGAAGAATTTCTTAACAAAGACTTTATTCGGAATAGTTTTGTACAGATCAGACAAGACCACGAGTGAGATTTGTTTCAAAATAGTTCCCTACATATTGTATATCCACTACAAACTAGGTACCTACATAGGTACCTATTTATCGTCTTTAGTATAAATGTATATATCTCTTTATCTACAAAATGTATGAAAATCGATAACACAATAATTTTCCTCAAGCACGTAAGATAAATAAACATAGCATCACGCCTGTAATCCCCGAAGGGTAAGCCAGAGGTGTACCTAATATGTAGTACATCCACATTTCAACAGTTATGATTTTAAATCCCATGTCGACGAAATTACTGCCATGATCCTAACAAGGATTTAATTTGATAGTTCTAAAATATTTCAATGAACTACTAATGCAAGTGCTTTCATTTAGGTACTGTCGTCATCACCGCCTTGTAAAATAATAACAAAGGCGAAGTATAATATTAGTAATAAAAAAAACAATATATTTCTATTTTCCAGTTCATCACAATGCCGCCGCTGACGCTGGAAGGAGAGACGCTCGGCGAAAAGCGCCGACACTTCAACAAGCTAGTCGAAGATGCAGTTGCTAATGACAACTATGTATTACGTAACATTAGTAGCGATGATAGCGACATAGACAACCTTCTGAAAATAGCCATCGCCAGTAGAAACAGAGATGTAGACTATATCATTGAAGTAATGAAGTCTAAAGACTTGATGTACGCGGCGACAGCTATCAAAAAGTCCACGTGGCTAATCACCGAGCCGCAGTACGCAAACATCATCAATCCAGAGTACCTACACACACAACTATTACCTAACATGAACACCAAAACATTTAACAAACTCATGCTTCACATTAGACTCAATCTGGTAGATGAAAGTAGATTCGAAACTTTTTATGAATATCTTAAAGGGACGGATAGTTCTTACAAATGGTTGTTAAACTGCTCCATTCCTTTCATAGAAAATGTTATGAAAAAAGAACGCCACATACCACTTTATTTTTTTAAACGTCTGTGCAAAAGATCTGCTCATTTTCTTGATTACTATGCATTGGTAGAATGTCGCAGCCAGTTCCAGGCCAAAGACGAAATTTTATTTTTGTTAAAATCACATACGGCAGAGGTATTAAACGTAGTGGAAGAAGAAAAAATATTAAATTACGTTCCTGAAATAGGAAAGAAGAAAACAAAAATCCTTATGAAAAATTGCAGGCAAAGAGTTCTAAACAATTTTGAAAAGTACGCTTATAATATCGACTTATCCGTGGTAGCAAAGTACTTAAATAAGGATGAGATAAAAGATTTTCTTAGTAAGCATGCAAGTAAATTGGTAGGACGCCGTTCATTCGAAACCACATTAAGACATTTCGTTACGAACATGCCGCCAGAACAGAGGTTTGATTTTGTAAGGAAAACATTTATCGATAAAACTGAGATGGCATTAGTTTTTTCAGAGCAGGAAAGAAGCATTATTGAAAGAACAATAAAACCTTATCAATGGTATGAATACGCCTCTTTTGAAATTGCATTTCCTGAAATAAAGAAGCTTATACGTAAGGAAAACTCACCCTCTGAAAGATGGGCCATGCTCTCAGTTTTGGTAACATGCGCACAAAATAACCCAGAACATATTAAAACTTTGCTTAAATTTGTCAATGAAAAACATATAAATGAACCGTTCAAATTTAAAATTCAGTTTGTCAACAATCTGCTTTCACAAATATCTACTCACAAGTTCAACGTTGAAACTTGGAACGTTTTGGATCAGTTGTTCCACAGTATGGAAGTGTACACTGAATCAAATAACAACGTACAACAATGTCTCCAATCAGTAATCCTTTATAAAGTACTTAGGCATGAACCGGTACCAGAAATAGTAAAAGAAAAGATAATGTTTAATTCTTTTCAGAAGTTTCAGAGTAAACTGAATCAAGAACAAAAAGGAAACATATTTACCTACCTTATTAACTCCGAATTGTCAAAAATTCAAAGTAAGAACATTGCAGATACTTCCGATTTTGATAATACTTTGCATTATATGATGAATGCCCTTATATTATTAAAAAAATGGAAAAAAGATTTAAGTATGTTCCCATTAATACTTGAGAAAATCAGGGAGCTGATAAAGATAAAGCAGGAAAACAAGTGGAAGACAGACATGTCGTGTTTGTACAACTTTAAGAAATCATGGCGGAAGCACATGTTTGAGGAGTCGTTGTCATTATGTCTGAACGAGGAAGCGTGCCTGAACGCGCTCAAGCATAAGCCGCAACTGTTGACGAGCCACGACAAACAAATAGACACATTGCGAACTAACGACGCTGTCTCACTGCGTCGTCTGCTCGAAAAGCTGCGGGTATACTGGCCGGACTCACTCGCCAAGCACTTCACCGACGCCTATTTACAACATCTGAATAACCCTGCTGGACAAAAAGCCGTCGTTAAAGGTCTTTTCATACTACTATCCCAAAATCTAATAGTAGATTTGGCAAAAAAACATGCTCCTGAAAGTTTTAAGATAACATGGGGGGAAACTGACCAAATGGAAATAAACATACGGAAAAATGTTGCTAAAAATTTGCACGTAGCCAGACCACTGATTCCCCTAGATACAGTTTTGTGGTACGCTAATGGAGATTATTTACAATATGCAGTGCCTTCGCTGAATGCAATTTTGTACAACATGAACGAAGTCGAAAGTCGCCAGTATTTGCCGAGATTATTGGATGAATCAGTCTCTTTACAAAAGTTTGGACTTCACCTTGCATTTTTCAAACTTAAATCTGATGCACTAAAATCAATATTTTCAAAAACTTGGAAAACTACTACGAATCTTACAATCCGCTCCGTTCTCTTCAAACACGCATACGATCAAATGTGCAAGGTGAAAGATCCAACTGTTGAAAAGGAACTATGGGAACTAATATGTATTTTTATAAATGAGTTGCATTCAGGTGAAAGTGCTGATATATACAAAAAATTAGGTGCAGTCGAATCCGTTCCTATTAGTATTCGAGCAGAATATTTCGTGAAGAGTTTTGAGATTTTAACTGCATTGCCTGATAGCTCCAATTGCGAAAGATTTGTGAAGAATTTGATCAAATATGCACCGAAAATAATCGAATCACTCGATGAAGACTTTGTTTGTAAAAAGTTACTTTCGCCTGCAGGATATAAACTCTGTTTATTTCAAAGTGAATACACTGAAGTCCTGGCATGTTATGTATTGTTTGGTAAAAGTGAGGAAAATCAGGTTCAGAGATTCATAAAAGTAGTAGGTCCGGCTATGGAAGAAGCCTTTCAGTGCTGGGGTAACAAGCGGTCGGGCGTGTATTATGTTAGAAATAATTTGGATGATTTCTTAAGAAATTTGATTCAGTCATTCACAATATATGTAACTTTGAATAAAATACCCATACCTGCTAAACTGTTTGAGGCAATAACATATAAAATTGAACAAAATTTGCCATTGCTAGAAAACTATGTGATGTATACTTGTTGGAGACTAATAACAGAATACGTCAAATTAATTCAAGAATACTTTACATCCACGAGTCCATTCGGATCGAATAAGTGGACAGAATCCGATTTTACTGATGGATGGGGATGGCCAAGTGGAACAGAGAACCCTTGGGAAGATATTAATTTGAAAATAGCTCCTTTGTTTGGTCCAATAATAGTGAAGTGTTTAAAAGAAGACACGAAGCAGTACAGTCCAACCATATATTGTGTTTTTGTTGAAGCTTTACAAGCAATGTTCTATAAGTTACATTTTCAAGATGATGTATTCTTTCTGGAGACCCTAAAAAACATGTTAAATGATAATGATTTTGATCCTAGTTATTTAGTGGTTTCCAAGGCCGTTGGAAGTTTTGGTAATAATGACGAGTTGAAACGTATACGATCAGAAATATGTAAAAAAATTGTTTCAAATCCATCTAAAACAGTGCTGTTACATTACTATAATGATATCTGCAATATATCGGAAGACTAGAATGTCCCGTACTTTGATTATTTAAGCAATTGTGCCTTTACATAAAATTATGTTAATGGTAAGAATACTTAGTCACTCTCACACGTACCTACACGATGCAAGGAAGTGAGTTCAATTACTAAAGGTAAATCCAGAAATACAAACACATGTTTATAAGACACTCATGGGAATGCTTATAATGTTAAGATCGCGTTAACAAGTACGTACACTTTAATGATTAAAGATACAGTTGAATGCTCCACATTCCAATAAATTCATTTTAACTTTTTTCCAATTTGTAATAAACATGTAAGTACTGAGACCCTTAGACTTAACTGACGAAATGTTGGTGTACTGTACCTACACATCTGCCTAACTTGAGGGAACTAGAGGAGCTAATATTATATACCTACTTACTTACCTAAGTTTCTGAAAACTACTATTTAAAACTTGTTTTTTTTTTTAAATAAAATTATCTTTTTCAAATATTTTTTATGGTTTTATTTAATACTAGGTTTTGCCCGCGGCTTCGCTCGCGTTAAATTCGGTATAACACAGTTCCCCTTTCTTGATTTGCAGGTACCTGCTACCTGCAGTTTTTGCCCTTGCGCCTTAGTGATTTGTAATAGCAACGCTAAGTTTTCCCTTTTCTTCTCTTTCTCCTTCATATAACACTTTTTTTTAAATAAGCCGTCCGTCTCCTGGTTCCCAACTATCTCTGTACCAAATTCATCAAAATCGGTTTAGCCATTAAAGCATGAAGAGGAAACACACTCACTTTCGCTTTTATAATATTAGTAAGGATTATTTGTACATTTTACCTTGTATATTCGTATTAGAGTCTATATAAAATAAGTAGGTAGTTTATTTCTTAGATATTATTTTTGTACCATAACACAATGTTGTCCTATTTAAAAGATTGTTTGAATAGCGGCCATTCGGTGTAGGTAAGTACATCTGGTACATGGACAATTTTTATTACAATGAGCAGAAAATCTATTATCCCAAAAACATACTGCACTGGAACTTTGGCTGCTAAAAGAAAACAGAGGTTACCTAAAAGTGTCGTAATTATTAAACTTTTGACCTATAACGGAAAAGGTGTTTGTGTCAAACATGCCCAAAGAACTAGACCTAAATGACAATGGGTTGTCTTAAAAGGCGCAAAAGTAAATGGGTAAATGAAAAATAAGGAAAGACACCAAAGTAATATGCCCGGATTGTGATGTCGGTCCATGTCTTTCCTGTTACGGTGCATACCACGACGGAATATCTATGTAAATTAATTGTGTTTGTACTGTAAATAAATGATTTTACTTAATATATTTTTTAGTTTTATTTTACTAGGTACCCCCACAAAAAAACACGCATAAAACTGAGAGTTCTAAAACTGACTATGTTCGAAAATTAGGACTTCCATTAAGGTTTTCAAAGCCAAACCTAATAAAAGTAAATGTTTAATCTTGGATATTGGAACAGCACAACGAAAAGGTCCTAATAAATCAGGGCCGTTATATTTCGACATACCTACTTACGATCAAATGTGTGTAGGGTTAAAAATGTAACTGTCGAAAAAGATTACTACCTATGGAAATTACAAAGTATTGTTTGAGAAAATAACATTGTGACGGTACATTGATGAAAACATAATGTGCATAAGAAAAAATCTGCATCTTTTTGGTAAAAAAGAAATGACATAAATACCTAATTACTATACTAAGCGGCACCAATTGGTTCAGCCAGGCTTCAGACTCGCTGAAGCAGATTCATCTTTTAGGTAAGTAGATACTGGTAGATACTGGTACGTAACGCTCACCACCCCATCTGGGGAAGCACCAACTCAAACTCCAGGGGAGAGGTACTGTGCACTAACCTATGCATCATAAACCGCGGCTCAGAAACCACTTGGGCTACGACCCGCGGACAAACTATAATACCTAGATCTAACACTAGCAACGGAAAACACAGCTAACCTAATCTCAAACTGGCACGTATCCGATGATACCTTAATCTCGGACCACAGGCGGATAAGATTCACTCTATCAGCACACACCAAACCACCCATACCGAGGCGCAATCCTCGGCGCACTGTGACATACCCAGATTCAAAAGTCTCCTAGGTAACCTCAGTACTAGCAAAATACGGAATGTTGCCCACCCTAACAGAACCCTCACATTTAGAAAAGTCACACAAGTTCACAAGTTCAGTTTGTGAGTGTTGTCACAATTGACAACACTCACAAATCATATAATTGAGGCGTACCATGCATGCTGTACTCTGAAGAGCCCATCCACTAGAAGCATAGATAAGTATAAGTACTAACATAACTAGAAGCAAAGCTAACCAATGGTGGACCGCAGAACTACACATACACACATCAAAAAAGTCTAAGTAACACATACTACTTATTTCAAATTATTTTTCAATTATTATATCATTTCTTACCAAGTAGGTTATACATATGTAAACTTTTACGATCTGGAAGACATGGCTGGTTGTAAAAAAAAATCGAGTAGGAGTATTTGATTTTTTTTCACAAATTCAAAAGCGATTGCATTTGTTCGAATTTTATAGCGTTTTCTTTGCTTATTAATTCTGTATCAATTTTATGAATTAATCAATAACTTAAAAAAAGTTTGAACAAATTTGGATTTTGTGAAATTTTTTACGTCATGGAGCGACGTCATTTGAATGCAAATGAATTGAGAGCTGTAGGGATCACCACCAAAGCCAGTATACCCCTGTGGCAGTGTAAAAGACTTCTCGGCAGGAATTGTGTCATAAGCCCCAAAATTATGCACTAGCTGTACACAGTCATCAGACCCATTATAACATATGGCTCACTTGTCTGGTGGCCCAGAACAGACCTGAGCACAACCCAAAAAGACCTTGAAAAACTACACCGCCTTGCTTGTATAGCGATCACCAGTAGCATGATGAACTGCACCAACTTATTTCTTAATGTAATAGTCCGCGGTGAATTATTGTTTATTCCCAACTACACCTTGGCGGCATGTTACGCCAGGAAAGACAGCAAGAGAGGAGGGACCTGCATTCTAGTGAAGAAAGGACACCAGTATAAAGAAATGATAGATATAGCCAAACTCTCGATAATTGGTATATTCGAATGTTGTGCCATTGAATTATTTGATAATAACACTATAATTGTCTGCATGTATAGAGTACCAAAGACTGATATAAATCATAGTAAATATCCCATTCAATTTCAAATTCCCGTGTTAATAATAATTTCGCAAGATTAGATAATGTTGCACTTAGGTACCTCTTTTAATGTTAACAATAACATACTTAATAATTGTAGTTGTAAGTAGGTTTTGTCATAATTATCTCTTGTTAGCTATTGTCTTCATGTTTTTTGAACGATCTAATTACAGAGTGAGTGGATTTATTATTATACTCTTTGGTGAGTGACTGACGAATTTCAATAACAAACTTTTTTGTCAATCAATAATTTGTCTTTGGAATAAGGTAAACAGTTTTGTAAAAATCCATAGGTAGTCAAATTATGGGGAGCGTTAAATAATAAAAATAGGAATACGTGTGAGCAGAAGCGCATGCTCTAATGTAATGTCTTCAAAACTAGCAGGTTACATGGACTTACTGCTACTTAAAATGCTAAATTGACAAAAATGCGAGAACCGTCTCGAAGGGCCACCCTAAACTGCAATCGTGCATTTTATGCTCTCACGGTGATCACTCGTTGCGGTTCAGGTTGCATAACTCTTCCCTCCTCAAGAGCGAAATTATCAGGGTTGTTAAGGTTCTGATGATTTCGCGAACAGTTTAATAATTTTATCTTATATCTAAAAACAAGAAAGGTTATAAATCCTAAAGGTAGAATTACATACAGAATTATCGTACCTAAACTAATGTTCTTAGTGTTAACCGCACTATCATTTTCACTGTATTTCACTTTGCTCATTTTCACTACTTGAGCTAACTCTTTCAGCTCATCTAGATTTATACCTTTCATATTCACTGCACTGACACTGGAGGTACGTTTTTCTTGCTTCAACGCTGGTAGGATGAATATCGGGGTTATTGGATAATTCAGATGTGTATAAGAAAATTGGTAATTTTGTAGATGTATGTGCCCGATGTTAACTTTACAGGCATCGTCCAGGGTCACTATGTACGTTCCTTGTAGAGACTCATGGGTTATGACGTCATCATGGCATTTTTTACTGGCTATAACGTTATCCTTTGTATATAGGATCCAACTTCCGTGTCCAATTCGTTGAACTTTCAAATCTTCTATGTCAACTATGTGCTGCTCACATGCACTAGCATTAGAATGGAACTTCATCAACTGTTCTTCACATAATGGCTCTAGATGGGTCAACACATCATCAGTGGTGCATAAAAATTTGTCTTCTGTTGCAATCTGCTTACAGGCTCTCACGACTGGTAAGTAATCTGAGTCTTTCACCAAAAGGTAGGGATATTTAGGAACTACTATTACAGTTTTGTTTAAACCTGTGTTAATAATAGGTAAAGAATAAAGTTTAAAATAACTGTAAGTACCTACTGTTTTCAATTAATGGAATCTCTATTATAAACGTAATCTGGTTTTGTTTAATAAAGGCTTTAACAGTTAAACAATCTTCAAATTTAACTAAATTATTTTCGTTCACATCATATAACAGATTTTCTGTCTTGGCTATAGATTGTAACATGTGTAATAGTTCAGTAGAATTAACAATTGCTCGATGCAGTACAGACACCTTACTAAAGGCTAAGGCCGTTTCAATCTCACTTAAAATTATATTAATTGTTCTAAAGTTTGTTAGAAACATATTAAACATTCCTAAAATGTAAGTAGAGTAAATAGAATTTTCTTCTTTAGTAATTATATTTTTAACCAATCTCTCAATTCTTTTTAAACGTTCATCTAAAATTAATGTATTGTTATGTAAGATTTCTGTACTGTTAACAAAACCATTTAACATTTTAGAGACCAAAGTTATTTTCCTATCTATTATTATTTGGTTGCTTTTTAACTGAGAAATGAGTGAATCATATCGGATTGCGTCACTGTGATCTAAATTACCTGTAACAATTTTAATCATAGACCCAAGTGGATCGATTAGTCCTCGCTTAAATCTTTTAGTTGGTACAAGTTGCTGGAATTTTTCGATAGTTCTATCCTTTAAATAATCTGTTTGCGTGCGAATGCCTAAGAACTCATGGCTGTAAGGTTTGTTAACATCTACCAATTTACTGAATTCATTATATTTAATTAAACTTAATTCTAGATCATTACCTAAACTATCTAAATTTAAAAGTTTTATAATTAACCACTTATCTACTTGTTTAAACGCCTGTCCTTGTTTTACGGGAAGGATACCGGGGTTTTTCTCAACCTTTTGAAGTTGAAGGGCCCATGTTATTTGCGCTACTGCCAATAGCGGGAGGCACCACCTGCGGAGGACGTTTAATATTTTTAACGGGGACTTTTGTGAGTCTAGTTCCAATTTTTACAGGTATTACATTATGTTTTACGCCACCGCTAACAGTTGCTTTTCTATAACGTGGCTTGTCTTTACTTAATCTGGTATTAACCTCTTTTGCATAAATTATGTCGCCTATTTCAAATTTCTTACTTATCTCACCACCCTTGCTATTTCTAATCTTTTGCTTTGTTTCTATCATTTTATCTGATATGTAAGTATAGAGTCGTTTAGTGCGCTTCGCATGATCTTTTAGCAATTGTTGAGTATATAATTTCTCAAAATTTGCATTTAATACAGTATTTGAATCAGTATGACCGAAAACCACTTCAAATGGTGTCAGACCAGTTGTTGTATGTATAGTATGATTGTAAGCCATTATTGCGTAGGTCATAACGGAGGCTGCATCAGTACATTTTCGATCGTACTTGGCTAAACGATATATTTCTATTATAGTCGAATGGAAACGTTCTACAATGCCTGTTGAGTTAGGATTATTAGGTGTACTAATATGTAATTGTATGTTGTACATTAGCATTAATTCCTTCATTAATTCGTTATTAAATTCACTGCCCGGATCGCAACTAATTTTTTTGGGGGTTCCGTAAATGGAAAAATATTTAATAAGTGCACGTATTACTTCGGGTGTAGATCGATTGGATATTTCTATTGCTTGCCCTAATTTACTGAACGCATCGACTAATGTAAGATAGTATACAGATTCTATAGCGAAGAGGTCTATGAAAATTTCCTGAAATGGTGCATTTTGTGTTTGAGTTAACTGTAGAAAAGGCTTTATGGGTTTTCTGTCATATTTGGTTTTACGACATGCTTCACAATTATTTATTACTGCTGAAATCGTCTCTTGCATGTTATTCCAAAAATAATTTCTCCTTATCCTAGACATGGTTTCTTTTATACCTCTATGACACGTTTTTCCTTCATGATGCTGTAAGGTGATATCCTTTTGTTCATTTTCATCTTCAACAAAAACTACACGCTCTGTACATTCCACGAATTCAACCATTCCTTTTTTGAATAACTGTATAATAATTTTACTAAATTGTTTTTTATGCTCTCTGCTTTCAAAATATATAAAGTATTTAGTTTTATATTTGATATATTCTTTTAAAAACTGTCTAATTAATTCATCATTATTTAATGGTAGGAATACTTCGAGGATTTTTTGTTTTTCGCGAGAAAGATCATTAACTTGGATGTCGTTTTTATGCCATGTAAAGACTAATATCTGGTTGGGTTTAGTGTCTACTGCTTCTTGTAATATCGGAATGCCAATTGATTCCATATCTTCAGCTGAATGTACTGTGAATGTTTTATCTTTGGCAGGAATAAGTGGAATGGGTTCATTTGCATCATTTTCCGAGCTGGCTGTTACAGTTGCAGACAAATCTGAGATGGAAATTGTTTTAGAGTTGTCACTGTCGGTATCATTTAAATTATCTATTTGCTTGGTAGTTTGTAATTTTTTCGGTCGTTGTTCCTTCTCATCTAAATTAACTACCAGTGATAAGTTATTCTCATCTGAGCCTAATGCATTTAATTTAATACGAGACAAGGCATCAGCGTTTGTATTCTGCTTGCCATTTTTATATTTAATTTCAAAATCATATTCTTGGAGACGAAGTCGCCAACGGGTGAGTTTGCTATTCGGTTCTTTAAGGGAATAGAGCCAGGCTAAGGGTCTATGGTCAGTATAAATGATGAATTTATTACCATAAAGGTATGGGCGGAAATGTTTTACGGCCCAAATGATTGCTAAAAGTTCACGTTCTATAGTACTGTATCTGGTCTCTGTATCACTTAAGGTTCTACTGGCGTAAGCTACCGGTTTATCAGACCCTACAGTGCCTTGTGATAGTACTGCGCCTAAGGCATTTAACGAAGCGTCTGTAGTTAAGATATAAGGCTTATCTGGATCGGGATACTGGAGTAAAGGGGCATTAGTAAGAAGCTCCTTACATTTTTGGAAAGCATCTATGTATGGTTGATTTATAATAATTTTGTTCCTTTTCTTTAAGCAACTAGTAAGTGGTTGTGTTACCTTGGCAAAATCTTTAATAAATCGCCTGTAATAACCTATCAGGCCCAAAAAACTTTTTATTTCTGTCACGGTTTTTGGCAATGGGTAGTCTAGCACTGCTTTAATTTTATCATCATTAGGTTTAAGGCCATCCTTAGTTATAACATGACCTAAGTATAAAACTTCTTTCCGGAGAAATTCGGATTTATCAAGCTGAATTTTGAAGTTATTTGCCTTTAAACGATCAAAAACTGCCCTTAATTTCTGGATATGTTCTGCGAGAGAATTTGAGAAGACTATAATGTCATCTAAATAAACTAGGCAATGGATTCCATGCAACCCTCTTAGAACACTGTCCATTGCTCGCTGGAAGGTCGCTGGAGCAGTTTTGAGGCCAAACGGCATTCTTAAAAATTCAAAGTGTCCGTTTTCAGTGCTGAACGCTGTTTTCTGTCTGTCATTTTCGTTAACCTCAATTTGATGATAACCGCTTGCTAAATCTAATGTCGTGAAGTATGAACTTTTACCTAATTTATCGAATAGATCAGTGATATTCGGAAGTGGGTATCTATCGTCGACTGTTATTTCGTTTAGCCGTCTGTAGTCAATTACCATCCTATATTTTATTTCTCCTGATGCATCTTTCTTTTTAGGGACTAAATGAACCGGAGCTGACCAAGGTGAATGAGATTCCTGGATAACATTTTCCTTAAGTAACTTTTCGATTTGGTTTTTTATTTCTTGTGACTGACTAGGGGGTTGTCTGTATGGCTTGACATAAATAGGATCTTCGTTTTTCGTCCTAATACAATGTTTGACTTGGTTCGTGAAACTTAATGGAATGCCATCACAATAGAAAATATCTTTGTATTCTAGACATAATGCACTTATGGCATTGCTTTCTTCAGCTGACATGTGACTCAGACGAAGCTTTTGTAAGTTATCGGTTAATAATTTTTCTATTTCAATGTCTTTTAAATTATTGACATCACAATCATTTTCATAATTTTCATACGGTTCTACTTCAAATGGTTTATTAATAGCTAATTTAATTGGTTTGTCAAGGGTATTTTGAATAATAGTAGTAAAGTAACCGTCTTTGCATTTGACTAGAGCGCTGGGCATACGCACGCCTTCAGTAAATTTTCTAAAATCCACTACAGCATTACCAGAATGATAATTAGCAGGAATTTTAACTCTTTGTTCCGATCGAGGCGCTAACTCTAATATATATTTATTTTTATCGCGCATAATTGGTATCACCGTAGTTTTAGTTCTCAGGATCTCATTTTTTAAATCTATTACTGCCTCTACACTATGTAGAATATCATTGCCTAGTAGACCGTCGAAGCTAGGGTCGACTTCATATATATGAAATTTATGAATTTCATAAGTATTAAAAATCGGAAGTGCTGGAATCGAAAGTACTAGTTCGTGTTGACTAGTACTATGAGTGCTTCTAACTTCAAATGGGTCGTGATAAATATATTCGTTAAAATAGTAATAAGCTTTTTCCGGGTTAATAAATGATTTAGTACTACCTGTGTCTATCATAAATTTGGCATCTATTTCTGGAATATATATGTACGGCAATTTAATGCATAAATCGCAATTCAAATTTATTATTTCTCTATGTTCTCCGAGGCCACTAATTGAAAATCCTCATTATTTTCCGTTAAAATTTCCTTATTAATTTCTTCCGAATGATTCTCGTCTTGATTTTCGATAAAAGAGGGATAATCGTAATACTGATCATATTCATCGTTACATTGGTAGTCGCAGAGAAACTGACTGTTATCGTTGTGGTCAAGGTCAAGCTCATTTAATTTAAATCCTTTTATATAGACCTTGGCCGGAGGTGCAGTACGCATTGTGACGTCACTAGATTGAGTTTGAGGTTCCCGAATACCTACTGACTGTAAAGGTCTATTGAACGATTGGTTCTGGTTACCAAATGGCTGTAAAGGTTTATTATTTATTTGCTGTTGATTTCCAAGCTGTTGAGGGCGCATCCCAAATTGTAGCGGACGCATCCCAAATTGTTGCGGGCGGTAACCATATGTTTGACCTTGAGATCCAAATTGTAGAGGACGTGTCCCAAATTGTTGCGGACGGTAACCAAATGTTTGACCTTGAAATCCAAATTGTGGAGGACGCATCCCAAATTGCTGACCTTGGGGGTTACCGAAATATAATTTGGGTTGTGTATTTGATTGCGTAAAAATAGGTTTATTATTATTAATAGGGGTATTATAATTATTTGTGCCGAATTTAAAAGTTGGTGTATTATTTGGTACAACTTGCTTACTGGAGGACGTCAGCAGTATTTTATTTCGGGCATTATATTGGTCATGGAAATTAACCTCTTCTAATACAAAAGATAAAGCCTGTTCCAAAGTGGACGGCGCTTTTAATCTCACATATTTTCCGGTAGATTATAAAGAAACACATTTAATGACGTGTTATTATAAATAGGTAGTTATTTTACTTTCCCGCATACCACTCGATAATCTATTAACTTTTGATATTAAAATACTACGCACCGATTGAATACGATTGCAAAAATCCAAAAATGATTCACCATTTCTTATGCGCAAAGTTTCCAATTCAATAGCTAAACACTCTTCACTTCTCGGGTCTCCAAAATGCTGTATTAGCAACTCTTTAAATTCTTCCCATGTAACAATATCCTCGCGCTCACTGATAAGCGCGGCTGCATTCCCCGCTAATCTACTCGTTATAGCATGCATTACATACAAGTTTTGCTCGTCACTTCCCCTGTATTTATTTATAATATATTCACTTTTACGAATAAAAAGATTTAGATGGCGCTTATCGCCATCAAACACCGGAATAATTTTAATCATTTCGTTTGGAATCATGATAATTTTTACTTCATCTACCATTTTTAATACTTTAATATATATTCTAACACACAATAATAGTCTAAAATACAAAGAAAATACTAAGCAAAAAGTATAATAGAGTTCCTTTAAAGACTTTTTAGCACAATAATGCAGTTCAATTAATCAAATAAAACTTTAGAAATTTAGTTCATACACACAACAATATTTCAATATTTTTTTTTAATGTAAATCACTTTAAATAACTTATTCTATTACTAAACTAGCCTTACAGATTTTATGCAAAACCAGATAACGTTATAACACGAGACTTCTAATCGCAAAATAACAAACAAAGGAAATGGGAAAGGAAGGTGAAAATTTGGACTCACCAGCTCGCCTTTCTCATTTTCAGCTCCAAGTCCAACTTGACAAATTTCTTTGGTTCGTAGAATCAATCACCACAGCTGCTCAGGGCCACCCGAACGCGTAACACGAAAAAGTTTTATTTCGGAAACAACGCGAAGGACAGCGCAGCTCTATTCGGCGATCGTACCGGCTGCGCCAGTCAAATTATGGGGAGCGTTAAATAATAAAAATAGGAATACGTGTGAGCAGAAGCGCATGCTCTAATGTAATGTCTTCAAAACTAGCCTATGGTTACATGGACTTACTGCTACTTAAAATGCTAAATTGACAAAAATGCGAGAACCGTCTCGAAGGGCCACCCTAAACTGCAATCGTGCATTTTATGCTCTCACGGTGATCACTCACTCGTTGCGGTTCAGGTTGCATAACTAGGTACCCTTATTTAACGTGTTTTTTCTTTGCAAGCTTTAATTTACGAATTCACGATATTTTTTCCGAGCTTTTAAGCGTCTGGAGTCAACGGAATGTGTCAAGCACTTATTGTATGGCGCGTCGGTAACTGTTTTATTATAACGCGTTATAACGTTATTCGTTACATTACTGTGTTATCTGTTTCCTTCACCAAGCATGATTCACTATTAATAGAAAAGGCAAAGTAAATATGAATTAAGTTGAGTTACAGTCCCACTATTGCTTTCAAAAGCTTTCACAACTCTGCGAAATATTTACCTACATACATTTTTAAAGTCTCCGTAAATACCTTGTGTTTCTGGTTCCGGATAAACACACCGACTTTTTCCTGACTCATAATTTGATGGTGTTGCACAATATTACACCGTATATTTGATACTTATTGTGTGAGGAAACTTAAAGCCAGTTCTGTGCGGCGTCTCTTTGGGAAAACAGCGAAAAAGCGGAGGTAAGTAATATGATAACTTTTAATGATTGTTATGTTACATGACGTCAGAGCACTGTGCAAAGTCGGATTCAAGTTCCACAAGGCCATCGGTATTTGTTGTTGTTTCTTGTAAATAGGTACGGCCGTCCATAATACATTATGATTATCCTACTTTCTGCTTAATATTATAAATGCGAAAGTACGTGTGGATGTATTTAATGTTTGAAACTCTTTCACGCGGCTGAACGGATCTAGATGTTGGTACAGAGATAGATTATACTCCGGAATAGTATTTTTATCCTGGAAAAACATAAAAATGTTCACGCGAACGAAGTAACGGCGACTGGCAACAGCTTAGGGAAAGTGACCAAATATGGAATACCATTTTGTTTTTTACACATAATTTGCACAAATGTTATAAATAAAAAACTTTTTGTAGTAATAATCAACAATCAATATTTGAGCTATATTTCGTATATGTTTGTTTGTTATAATAATTAGTTTTAAGTATTTTTTTTTTATTATTACAAAATAATGATATAGGGATCTAAATATGGAATAGGTACCCCAAATATGGAATCCTATTAACAGTATTAAAAATTAACCTTAACTTACATAAGAATCTTTGAAAACTTTGGTTTAACAATTAAAGGAACATAATTATTTACAAAAATCACAAATCCAAGTATCAAACTCTGGACCAGCGCAATCATTATGTGCCCAGAGCCCATACATTAGGCACTTGGTCCATATTTGGATTTTCCAACGACTGCAAACTGAAATTCATAATTTTATAATTAAAATAGTAATACAATCAAATACCACTAAAACATAAAATAGGACATATTAGCAATCTCTACAAACTATATAAACAGCACTGAGTACACTTTTAGTAGGTACGAACAATATATATATTTTACGTGCCAAAAGTTTTGCGGCAGTGACAAAACAAAACACTCTCACCACGGTGAAAGAGCTCGCTCGACTGGCGTGTTGACAACTTGTACGCGCAAATGGGCATAGAAAATAAGAGACAGATACTGTTTGTTGCAAGTCTGAATTTCCATTTATGAGAAATGCTGGTATTCCATATTAGGGATACTATCCCATATTTGGTCACTTTCCTCTACCTACCTACTATGGACTTAAAATCTACATAATAATATTACCTTATCGTCCTAGACATCGTAATTACCTAATAATATCGAATGTTATATAGTTTTGGGTTAGTAATATTGGTAGTTTTGACTGCTCCATTGGTTTGGCGGTCGCAAGCACGCTGAGCACGGGTCCTGGGTTTGATTCCCTGGTCGGGAAAGTGTTATTGGGTTTTTTTTATAAGGCATTTCTCAGTGTTGCCTGGAGTTTGGAAGTTGGTGGTATCAGACCCCGTGCCTCGGAAAGCACGTTAAGCCGTAGGTCCTGCGCCTGATCTCTGTCCAGTCGTGTCATCCCATCTAGGCTATGAGAGTGATGGAACAGAGAGCGCACCTGTGATTTTTTTGTTTTTATTGTCGAATACCTTTACGCTCTGAGCGAAGCGCGGGGGATTTTCAGAGTTTGACTGACTAAAACCCATTCAATTCAATATCTTTATTGTGGATCATAGGTTTGTAGGTACATAATACAGGTCTTAAATAGTTGTTCCTTCATGTTCCTTCCTTTCGGTTTACACCATTGAGAACCTGAAATTTTAGTTTAATAACCATCTTCAGCGTCTGATCTGTGGCCGCTTCACAAAATTTCGTTTGGCAGGTATATTTTCTACTACTGAAAGTAATAGTGCAATTGAATACCTAGAAAATAAAATAAATATATGATATGATATTTTTGTTCATTTATAAGTCGATAGAACATGATAGAATTCAGTGACATTTATCTGGTTTATTTTAGTGGCTCAATTTTGTCGCATTACTGTTGTTATCAGTTCTTTTATGTTTATCAGGCTCAATTACGATTTAATCATAACCCTTGATGCATTGTCAAGTTTATAAATAAGCACCTACATACATATTAATTCATTAGTTTAAAGACACTATTATAATATTAATAGGGTTCCGTAACCAAACGGGTAAAAAGGAATTCTTATAGATTTGTATTAAGATTTATTTTTGAACCCTTAATTGTATGGAGGGCCACCCCTATTAATTTTTTGCGAGAGATCCTGAGCTCTATCTCCAAGTCAAGCAATGTGTTTGGTTTTTTCATTCGTGTTTTTTCGTAGGTGCACGTAGGTGATTTTGGAAGTCTACAATTTATTTGTATGTAACAGGCTGAGACCATGGGACTGTCTCTTTGGACACAGGTTGGGTAAGATCCTCAATCTTCAGTAGGGCTCTTATCTAAGAATACAGCGTCGAGCTCAGCGCTGCCGCAGCGTGAAGTTTTTAGAACAACGTAGGACTTTAACATAACTAGTGATGTCTTTGTTATCTTTTCCTAATCCTCCGGTAAATAGTTAGGTATAGGCATGGACCATGGTTAGGGTTGTCAACTTTTTCAGAAGAAACAGTGTATCTGATATCAGCGAGGGTAAATAAAGAGTAGACTTTAAAAAAGTGTATTATTTATTGAAGCAGTTGTTTCTTGGCAAAGTTCGGTTGAAAACTCATGGTGTTTATATGCTTAATTTTTGTAAATGCGATGATGTTTTCGTTCGGCTGTGTACTCACATAAATATATCAATACCAACAACTAACGCTGTGTTCGTATTTACCTTTCTTAGTTCATAGTTATCTGAACAGACAGCGGCCTTTTTGAATCTTATCTATCTTATAGATCACTCACATTTTGAGCTATGTTCAAAAGTGCCAACAATAATAAACATTATTTATTAAAACACCTAACTCGTAAGTCAATTCACCGAGAAGTTGTTCAACCTCAAAAAATCTGACATCATCCAGGATCCAGACTGGGCCATTTTTTTTTTGTTGCCAAGAAATTGCCTAATCTGTTTGATCTAAAAAAAAATGGCGATCTCAGATATTTGTTGGTGGAAAAATTTCCATTAGCCCATTTTGGGTGACATCTTTTGCTTGTACTCATTTGTTTTTGCTGGTATCCCCTAACGGCCGTTCCCAATAACCTATCTATCACCAGTTTTGACCTACTAAAGATAGAAAATTCTATCTATCATCGGTTTTGATGTCCCAATATAATACTGATGGTTATGACAACTAACCGCCATACGCTATCTATCGATGGGAGGGGCTATCTCATAGTGCAGATAGATATTTCTATGAAATTGCAACATTATGCGTCCCAATAATATTTTGACAGTGATGTTAATACTAAAGATAACCAAATTTGTCAATCCGTCGAATTGCAGGGATATGCGTTGTTTATTGTTCAAATAAATTTGTAGAAGTGCAGTGTTTTCATCATTTTTAATAATGTCTGAGTCTAGTGAAAGTGATTTATCAATGTTAATGGAATTATCTGATTGGGACAGTGATTCTGAAGATGAATCCCATAAAAACTACAAGACCCGCGTAAACCATATGAACGAACTAAATAGTAGCGAATTCACGTATAGATTTCGCTTAAACAAAACTGCTGTTGGTAATTTATTAACAGAAATAATTTAATAATTTAATTTAATTGTTGGTAATTTACATAGTTTGAAAACAAAACGAGAAAACACAAAAGAAAGAAGACATTTAACAGAAGTTGGACGAGGGATATGAGGAGGAATGATTTCATGAAAAGAGAACCGCAATTTGGGACAGGAGAAAAATAAATGGTCCACGTTTCCTTCATCCAAACCGCATTCACAAACAGAGCTATCCCTAATCCTAAGTTTGTCCAAGAAAAAAGGAGTACAACAATGATTTAACCGTAAACGACAGATAGTCGAAGTAGTTATTTTTTTTCCCAATTGATATTTGAAAAACCTTGACTACGTTTCGTTCTTCCTTTTTACGCGCCCAATATTTGTTCACTAAAATAATGACAATGAAACAGATCACTATGATTACCAATCTTCATTTAGCATAAAAATATCACCAATGCTTTAATTTGATCAATTTGTATTGTTTTACGAAAAAGTTATATGAAATGATTTGTTTAAACGTTGTTTTTTTTTGTAGCTTTTGTAGTAACAAAACATATGGGAGGGCTGCGGATAGCTGAACTTATCTACCGATATCGATGCCTCGGTAGACGTTATCGTCACTTGTGGGACGTAAAATAAGGATAGATAGAAGTCTACTATTTATCGTTCATAACAAGATATCGCTTACTGAGGATAGGTTATTGGGAACGGCCGTAAGTCCGCTACAAACTGACCCGATAGTATAGAAACTAAACTAAGTACATAAGTTTAGGAAAACATAAACAGTGTTAAAGATATAAGTCTCTTTTACCCAGTTGCGACTGAACTATTTTTTGCTCCCCAACCCACCCACCAACAACCAACTCATGTATGGGTCGATAAGTTCGACTGAGTAAGTGAGCAAACATTTTGTGAAGATACTTGTAGCGCATATAGGTAACAATAATATGCTTCATTTCCAGGAGCAATGCCGCCGCTGACGCTAGAAGGAGACACTCTCGGCGAAAAGCGCCGACACTTCAACAAGCTAGTTGAAGATGCGATTGCTAATGACAACTATGTATTACGTAACATTAGTAGCGATGATAGCGACATAGACAACCTTCTGAAAATAGAAATCGCCAGTAGAAACAGAAATGTAGACTATATCATTGAAGTAATGAAATCTAACGACATGCTGTATGCGGCGACAGCTATCAAAAAGTCCACGTGGCTAATAACAGAGCCGCAGTACGCAAACATCATCAATCCAGAGTACCTACACACACAACTATTACCTAACATGAACACCAGAACATTCAACAAACTTATGCTACACATTAGACTCAATCTGAAAGACGAAAGTCGAGTCGAAGCCTTTTATGAATACCTTAAAGAAACGGCCAGGTCTCACAAATGGTTGGAAAAATGCTCCATTCCTTTTATAGAACAAGTTATAAAAAATGAACTCCACATGCCTCTGTCTTTGTTTAAACGTTTATGCAGAAGGTCTGCTCATTTTCTAACATTCTATACACGGGTTGAACCAGGCAGCACGTATGAAGTCAAAAAGGAATTTTTATTTCTATTAAAGTCTCACACGGCTGACGTATTAAACAAACTGGAGGACAAACAATACTACTTTCCTAACTTGGGTAAAAAAAAAACAGAGATAATTATGAAGACGTGCCCGCAAAGAATATTAGACAATTTTGATGAGTACGCAGATAGAATTGATTTATCTGTGGTAGCAAAATATTTGAAAAAGGAAGAAATAAAACCCTTCTTATTTAAACAAATGAAAAACCGGAGCGAAACTTTTTGCATATTTGAAAAATTAAAACATTTCGTTAAAAACATGCCGAAAGAAGAAAAACTAGAATTCATAAAGCAAACTTTTATAGACAGAACTAATCTAAGTTTTCTTCGTTCAGAAGACGGAAAAAAAGAATACAAAATGGACGTAGAGTTCCATTATTGGTATGAGTACGTTCCATTTAATATTGCCCTGAAAGAAATAAAAAAACACATACTTGCAGAAAACTCACCTTCTGAACGATTTACCATGCTCTCAGTTTTAACCAATTGTGCAAGAAGAAACCCACAGGATATTAAACTATTGCTCCGTTTTTTCTTTGATCGACACATTAATGAACCATTCAAATTCAAGAATCAGTTTGTCAATCACTTACTTTCAAAAGTATCTGCTCATGAATTCGATGTTGATACTTGGAACATTTTGGATCAGTTGTTTCACAGTATGGAAGTATACGCCGAATCAGAAAACAATGTGCAATCATGTCTCGAATCTGTAGTCTTGTATAAAGTTTTGCACGATGAACCAGTACCTGAAATAATTGAACAAAAATTTTCATTTAATACTTTTAAACATAAACGGAAATCCCTAAATCAAGAACAAATTGACAAAATATTTACTTATCTCCTAAATTATCTACTGACCAACATACAAAGTGACAATGTTACAAATGAAATAGATTTCAATGAGACTATAGATAATTTAGTGAATGTAATGACTTTATTAAGCGATTGGGAAAAAGATATCAGTAAGTACCCAAGCGTCCTTAAGAAAATACAGGAACTAGTTAAGATAAGTCAAGACAAAATATGGAAAACCGCCTTGTCGAGTTTGTACAACGCGAAGAAATCGTGGCGGAAACATATGTTTGAAGAGTCGTTGTCATTGTGTCTGAACGAAGAAACGTGCCTGAACGCGCTGAAGCACAAACCGCAGCTGTTGATGCGCCACAGCAAACAAATAGACACGTTGCGAACTAACGACGCTGTCTCACTGCGACGTCTGCTCGCCAAGCTGCGCGTCTACTGGCCGGACTCACTCGCCCAGCACTTCACCGACGCCTACTTACTACATCTGAACAAACCTATTGGACAAAAAGCTGTTATTAAGGGTCTCTTCATGCTTTTACCTCAAAATCAAGTCATAGAAATGGCAAAATATCATGCTCCCGACAGCTATAAAATAAATTGGGGCGAGACGGACCAGACCAAAATAAGCATAAGAAAAAATATCGCAAAACATTTACATGTAGCCAGACCATTAATTTCTTTAGAAATTGTTCTATGGTATTGTAAAGGAGATTACTTACAATATGCGGTGACATCACTTTACGCCGTAATGTTCAAATTGAGTCAAATTGAAAGCCGTAATTATGTCTTGAAATTGTTAGAAGCACCAGTCTCCTTACGGAAGTTAGGTCTTCACCTAGCTTATTCAAAACTTGAAATCAGTGAACTAAAAACATTGATCTCAAATATTTGGACTACAACAACTAATTCTCTAATCAGGACTGTTATATTTAAGAATACCTTTCGTTTTTTATGTAAGGTTAAAAATACAACCGCTGAAATAGAACTATGGTCATTACTAAGTTCGTTTATCGATAAATTACCTTCAAAAGCAAATAAACAAATACTGAAATGTTTAAATAAAGTTGACACAGTTCCCATCAGCGTGCGAGCAGAATATTTTATGAAGAGTTACGCGTATTTAACTTCGGTGCAAGGCAGTGACTTGTCCAAATCTATTGCGAGTAACTTAGTGTCCCATGCACGTTTCTATTCAAACGTTATCGACTCATTCGACGACGATTTTGTTGCTGATAAATTGTTGTCCCCTGCAGGAACAAAATTTTGTATGAGCTACAGCGACTTCATAGATATATTTGGGTATTATGTATTGTGGGCTAAAAGTGAGGAAAATCAGCTACAGCGATTTAAAAGAGTAGTGGCTCCAGCTATGGAAGAAGCTTTTCTTTCGTGGTGTAATACGTATTCCAACGAATACGTCGTTAAAAGCAACTTCGATCAATTTATTCGATATTTATGTGATAATTACAAAGAGTTTATTTTGAGAAGAAGAACTACTCCCGCCAAGTTATTTACAGAGATCAGGATTAAAATGGAAAAGAATATGGAAATACAAGAAAATTATGTACTGTACACTAGTTGGAAACTAGTAACAGAATACGCTATATTAATGGAGCAACACATGTCTAAAATGGGAAATAAGTTGTGGACCGGTGAAGAGGAAAACATATGGAATGAAATTCATGTTGCAATATATCCTGCCTTAGGTTCAAGAATTATTAACTGTTTGAAAGAAGATACGGAGCAATATTATTCTTCAATATGTTTGTTGTTCACGGGCGCATTCAATAAAATGGCCAACCTTTTATTTAACAACAATTCCGGATTTAAACTAGAATTACTAAAACACATGCTTGACGACAATGATTTCATACCTAGTTATATAGTAGTTTCTCAGGCAACAGACAAAGATGATTCTATTCCAGATTCAGTGAAAAGGATACGATTAGAAATACGTAAACGAATTAAATCACATCCATCTCAGGAGGTGCAATTGCATTATTACAATGATTTTAAACCTTGTCCCCTTGACGAATTATCTATGTTTTAAAATGAATGTCATAGGCTATGTTCAAAACTTTCGTATAGTCAATAATTGACGACCACTACGCGAGCGAAGCCGACAGCAGAGACTGTGGTTTGTTCATCGTTCGATTCTTGTTGTAAACTTTAGTTCATAGATATGTATTGTGTTTCGCTATTCATGTATTTTTCTTTTAAATATACATTCATACTTATTCTTTATTTTTTATTTTAAACTAGCTGTTGTGTTCCCATTGTGATGCCATGTAAATAAGAGTTTCACTTAAGTAAATATAATTTACCTACAACTACTTACAGTACTTTCACAAGTTATTATGTCTTGTGACAGGGATTGTAGCTTTAACATTTTGTTTTTTTTTTTACATTTAAAAGTGCCTGTAATGATCTAATCAATAAATGATTTTTATTTTGACCTATTATTGTTATAAAAATATCCGGTACCTATCCACACTGAGTAACGCACCTGCCTTTTAGCCTGTTGTCAGCATTTCCTTTGCCTCTCCGCCAATCGCGTCCTCAATCGAAACAAGTAATTGTTTCGTATTTTAATGAAATAACAAGATAGCAGTTTTAGATTCAATTTAGTCCACACTCCAAAAGGTACCTATACTGAGTATTTACACCAAACGGAAACGCTGCAATTTACATAATTATGACGGTCTTTTTATTAACCCAATACCTACTATAATTATTACTATTACCTACTATTTTTTATTATAATATCCTAATCCTAATACACATGATCCATATGTTTGGGTTTAGCGCACCAGGTGAATTTGATAAAAGACACATAATAGAGAATTTTACAGGAGTTCTTTTCATGCAGCTCGCCAATGTGTGGATGCTTTAGTTAGGTTTGGTGTACGGTCGAAACGCCACCTCGATTATTATATGGCCGGTCACCGCCCAGTGTATTTGTTTTTTTTTTGTTTGTATGGGTGTTTCCCTGCATGAAAGCTTGTTTTTGAAACCTTTCGATAGAATACTGGATAGCCATTTTATTTTGTTTTTCTGACAAGACATTTAAATTTGAAAGGAATGAAAAATTCGATTATTATTTGCGAGTTTGTCTGTCGAGGAAAGTGTCTTTGAAGCGCAGCATGTCAGAATGCCAATTTCCTGCTACAGCTAAAGGCAGCAGGTATTATTTAGTAAATATCAATTTCGAAAATGACGAAGACAGCGAGGGAAGCGAGCTCGAACTTTTTTGTTTTCCATCTGAGATTAATTAAGTTTCTCTTGACAGCTGACTAGGACACTTACTGTAACTTATGGGCCCCCTTTGATCGCCCCTTTGATGTCAGTGTACCCAATGGTGATGATCGCCCTGCCCGTACTATATCGGATTATTTCAAAAACAATGATTCCACCGTTTCGAACAACAAATTGGGTGTCAACGATTCATCACAATCGGATCATTGTTTTAGGAAAGCATAGGATTAAGATACAAACATTATTTTTTATATAACTAATGCTAATAACTGAAAACTTGAGTTGAAAATCAGATGTTACCTAGATTTTGTAGTTTTAGAAACCATTGTGTGGAGCAGCTGTTTTTTTGTTGTTGCAAGATTGTGTTTTCGTAGGGTTCTTACTATACTCAGTACTTATACCTACTTTTTGGAGTGTGGAAACTAAAACTGCTATCTTGTTATTTCAATAAAATACGAAACAATTTCTTCTTTACCAACCTATCTTTTTTGCAATACCTATGTAGAAAAAATAGAACTTTGTCAGCTATTTAGCACTATGTTTAAAACTAAAACCGAATGAAAATTCTATTTATTTCTAATTTTAAAAAAACGATTCAATATAATAACTATAACCGAACCGAACTATACCGAACGTGACGAATAACGTTATTTTATATCTGTGGGCACCTCTTTCTTGTCAATGTCAAATAACAGTCAGTATGACCATATATAATAAAGTACTCTGTGGTATGACCCGACCAGTACCAGTAGGTATCACCTGCCTAGTAAATAGGGATGCTATTGGAACCTTAAATGCAACAAAATAAGTAATAAAATTGCTTGTCAGTGATTTTTTCTTGTTACCTAGGCACACATGTTCGTAAATAGAAAGAGACAGTTAATTTGTTTAGGTTGAGTTGTGTCTACAAAACTTGGTCGTATACCGGCCGCCCCGTCTACTTCGCTGGTGTTATTTTCATTGAAATTCATTGCATTGCCAAAATTTTATCTTCGTAAGCAGTAAAGATTCGTGGAAAACCGTGCAGTGTTTTACAAAGTTCTACTAACATCATAAAAGCGTAAGTAACCTTAATTTTTGTAAAGTTTTTTTTTTGTAACGACGTCACTGCGTAGAACGCCCAGATACTTGATAACGATGAGGTCATCCCCGTACTATATTCAAAACAAAAAAATGGCTGGTGTTCTATTTTGAGTTGAGATGAATCACATTAGGTTACTCAAAAATAATTAATATGTATACATTCAGCTACCTAAATGACCATTCGGGGTTATGTTTATGAATGATGTGTGGTGACCTTTTTAATTATCATTTCAATTTGGATAAGTAAATAGGTGGTTGGGAGCTGTAGTTAAAGTCGCTTTTTCATTTGTTCGACTATGGGGGATTTTTAGTAAGAACTGAAAAAACTCGAGCCTCAGGTCATAACCCTGGGCCAACTTGACCCGGTCTTGACAGCTCGACCCCGACCCTGACACTAAAACAATTCAACCCAAGGACATGTTGACCGACTGCGACACCTAACGCTTGGGGTACGATTAGACCCTTAAACAAATAATTCGATCTCAGGTCAATTTGAACCGGGGTTGCGGGTTGTTCGAAAGTATTACCGCGGCCCCGGAACATAAAAGGCATAAGAAGGAAAACGGGTGGGGTTTAGTCAGTAAAATTCTGACACGTTTCACTTAGAGCAGGGGAAGTAATTTGACGCCGCAAAAAAAGCCATATTGAACCGAGAAGCCCGACCCCAAAGCACCCCGACCACTGGACAGCTTTACCCCGACACATCGACCCCGGGTAAACTTGAACGTGAACACTGCCTCCGAGGCAACTCAACTGAGACATGTATCCATTTCTGGGGGTGGTGTTACCGGGGTTAAATTCGTGATTAAATTGTCCTTGGGTGGAATTGTCTCGTCGGGGTAGTTTCCCACGGGATAACGACTAATTTTGTTAAACATCGACCATTTTAACCGATAAATTCCTGTTTGGTTTAGTTTTACGTGACGACCCATCAAGCTATTCATAACCAGTTTGCGCGGATCTCATTGTAGGTCTACCTCAAAAGTACTCTGTGGTCTACCTACATTAGAAATTATACAAAGTGGGGCCTTGATATTATACTGGAATTGTATAGCTTGATGTGTTGCCGCGCGTCTACGTCACGACATAATTCACGATTCCTCTTTTTATTGTAATTGTTATATGGCGGTTTTAAAATAGAAATGTTATCTTTTGTATTGTAATGTTTATTGTTGATATTTTCGTGGCTAAGCCGCAAAATATTCTGTTTTAATGCAGATAAACTCAACAATTTCATAATTAGTTCAATTGTTTTGATAACAACTAACAACCCCGCCTTCTAAATAAAAGAAGGAGGCTCTCAATAAAGTTGTGTTTAATACAAATCCTATTAAACCTGTTCGAACAAATCGTCATCACAGCCAAAAAGATCTACGACTAATCTAACCAACACTATGTCATCACTGTGGTACCTACTTACGTGGTAGGCTCCGTCTATTGGTTGCCAGACACCACTACTGGACTGCTGTGTGTGGTGTCGGGTTTGATTGCTGTTTTTCTATGACGAATATATTATTAGCATCTCCAGGATTTGGAAATTCGCGATATGATATCCTTCTTCCTAGTCTTCCTACTGATATTATAAATGCGAATGTTTGTGAGGATGGATGGGTGTGTGGATGTTTGTTACTCTTTGATGTCAAAACGGCTGAATGGATCTTGATGAAATTTGGCACAAAGGTAGATAATAATCTGGAATAACACATATGATACTTTTTTTTCGATTACACCCGGGCGAAACCGCGTGCGCCAGATATGCAGCTTCCAACTGATATCCTACTTCCTACTAATATTATAAATGCGAATGTTTGTGAGGATGGATGGATATATGGATGTACTATACTACTAATATACTTCTATACTACTTACTACTATATTTTACTACTAATATTATAAATGCGAATGTTTGTGAGGATGGATACCTACTTAAGAACACCCCTCTTTATAAGCCACCCAGAACTGATTATCTACGAGCACACGTTCCACTGATTTTCCTGATCCATCTATAACATTTATTTATCTATCTCTACAATTTGTTAGATTTAGATTTCTTCTTTTAAATATAGGTATTGCAAACATCTATTCCTGGCAGACAACCTTGGATTTGACTCAGATGCAGCGAATGTAGTTTGGTACTTAGTTTTTTTTTTTTATAATTCGTTCTCATTTTCAAACATGTCTAATACCATGTAAAAATTAATATTGTTCAAGAATGCCTTCTCTCCTTTCGAATCTCCTATTTATAAGTAGGTAAAACTAGGTACCTTTTAAAGCCTGCATTATGGTCAGTTCGACCTTCATGAACTCAAAGCATTATAAATTAGGCCGTTACAGGCACTTTAAGATTGTCGAAAACAAAAGGATGCAGCTACAATCCCAGTCACAAGGCATAATAACTTGTGAAAATACCCCCATTCACATTTCGACGACACGGTTGGCGCAGTGGCTGAGAGATCGACTGCTGCGCAGCGTGTCGCGGTTTCGATCCAAATCTGGAACAAATATTTGTATGGCCTACAGATAGCTGATTCGGGTCTAGCTGTTTGTGTATGTGAGTGTAAATGTTTGTAAACGCCATACGATACAGGAGAAATTCCTAGTGTGTGGCAACATTGTTTTTTGTTTGACTCAAATTTTATTGCTTTATGTGCAAAGTCCCTAAACCAATCCTTCACGAAGACGTCATAAAAGCATTCTGTACAACTAGTCTGTGCTGGAAAACGAAATTTTTGGGTGGATAATACGCTTTACAGTAGAACTCAAAGTTACGCGCTTAAAATATTGTGCTTATTAATGCACCAGCTTTTGCCCGCGGCTTCGCTCGCGTTAAATTCGGGGTAACACAGTTCCCCTTTCCTGATTTACAGGTATTTGCTACTTGTAGTTTTTGCCATAGCGCCTTATTTATTGTAATAGCAATGCTAAGTTTTCCCTTTTCTTCCCTCTTTCTCCCTCATATCTCAATCTTTTTTTTAAAAAAAATAGCCTGTGCCAACTATCTCCGTACCAAATTTCATCAAAATCGGTTTAGCCATTTAGGCGTGAAGAGGTAACAAACAAACAAACTCATATTCGCTTTTATAATATTAGTAAGGATTGCATGTACGGACGTCGGGGAAGTATTCAAAGTAAAGTTATAAGATTAAAAACTTCGCTTCTAAGTAAAAAAACGTGAATAAGTTGGAACTTTGACTCCCTATATCCCCGTAACTAAAAAGTTCCCAATTTTTTCACCAAGGTTCCCAGAAGACCATTGCCTAGAAAAAATAAATGATGGGGAGAACACGTGCCTTTCGGCTTTATTAAGGGTACTTTTACACCCTTTCGTTCTTGAGGGTAAAGGTACACTGATATGATACTTCGTCCTTTCTATTATGTGCATCCCTAAGTCGTGTTAACAACGTCAATACAATACCCATTTTTTTGTATTCAATCCAATATTTCATTTACAGGTAGGTGTTCGCCATGGCACCTTTAGACTTGCAAGGTGAAACTCTCGGGGAGAGACATCAACATTACAACAAATTAGTCAAAACTGCTATTACCAATAGTCAACCGGTTGCAGACTTCACATTGGATGACACAGATGTCGAAAACTTATTGAAAATAGACCTGGCAAGTAACAACAGAGATGTTGGGTATATTATCAACGTGTTCAAAAGTGGTGATATGCTGTACGTGTCTCGTGCGCTTACGCAGAGCACCTGGCTGATCACCGACCCGCAGTACGCACACGTCATCAATCCTGACTATCTGCACACACAATTGCTCCCACACATGACCACAAAGGCCTTCATCAAGCTCAACAAACACATAAGGCATAACATACAAGACGAAGCACGTGCTGAAATATTCTATATGCACGAAAAGAAACCAATGGACGCCATTAAATGGTTGCCACGCTGTTCAGTTACTTTTATTGAGACTAACATCGACAAACATATTGATCATTGTAAAGTTAGAACATTTAAGCGGCTCTGTGAGAAATCTACCAACGTTTTTGAGATTGTGATGAAAAAAGTACTATATTACGACAAAATAAAGTACGCTCAAGCTGTTATGTTCCTTTTGAAAGCTGATGTTGATAAATATCTAGATATATTAGAGAAGGAAGATAGCTATCGTAACCTCCCCCAATTTAACGACAAAGCTACGGATATAATTATGAAGAATTCTCCGAAGAGAATCATAGATAAGTTTGATGAGTACATTAACTTTATCGACATACCGACGTTTTCTAGATACATAAAAAAAGATGAAATAAAAACATTTTTGTACACACAAGCTAAAAAAGAAAATGATGGTAAATATCAATATTATAATTTGAGGAAATTATTCAAATACGATTCAATGAAATACTTTATAAAAAGATTACCAAAAAGCGAACAATTCGATTTCGTAAAAAAAGTATTCATTGATAAAGAAAATGTGGAAGCTATTGAAGAAAATTTGAAAGTTGGTACGGAATCATACGATATGAAAAAATTGTATATCGTAGTGAAAACCCCTGGCTACGTCTGGTATCGTTTTGCAACTTTTGAACGTGCATTTGAGGACATTACCAGAATAGTATCTAAGGATTTAGATAACCCTAATATAGCTCACATGCTGAAGGTACTTGTATCATGTGCTGACAATAACCTACAGCACATCCAAATTTTATTGGAGTATTACCTTGACAAACACAAGAATCAGAAGAATCCTTTTACTTGGCAATTTACTACCGAATTATTGAACAAAACCAATATTCATCAATATGATGAAAAAACTTGGAATTTAGTTAACGAACTATTCAAAGTTTTGAACATTTACGACAGACCCAACTCTTCTTCATGTAGAAGCTCCAACGTAATCGTTGAATCCATCATAGTATATAATCTACTACGTGATCAAAGTATACCTGTCGCTATACAAGAGCAGTTCTGCTCGAGCACTTTAATATCATATGGAAGTAAATTGAATGAAGAACAAAAAGAAAAGATATTTCGTTACGTATATGAAATTCTCATAGGTAAATTTAAACCTATTACAAAAGAAGAGGAATTCTCTGATTCAATCAAAATCATAGTGAGTATTTTAGGGTTACTGCGTGATTGGAAAAAAGAACTGACAGACTACCCTTTTGTAACAGACAAAATTAAGGAGTGCATTAAGATAAAAAGAGAAAAGGTGTGGAAGCAGAGCTTGGTATCTATATACAACTTCAACAAGTCCTGGCGCAAACACATGTTTGAAGAATCTGTTGCGATGAATCCATGTGAGGAAGTGTGTTTAAACGCCCTAAAACACGACCCGCAGTTACTACAGCGGTACAAGCAAGACGTGGACACATTGCAAACTACCGACGCTATCTCGCTACGACGTCCGCTCGCTAAGCTGCGTATCTACTGGCCGTACTCACTCGCACAGAACTGGATCGATGCCTACCTTCTTAATCTGAACAGAACCGATGGCCACAAAGCCACTATTCGTGGTATTTGCTCAGCATTGCCGCGCAAAGCGTTACTTGAATTTATAGACAAATACAAGCCAGCACAAGCCAAAATTGATTGGAATGGAATTGATGACCGTGTTCTCAGTATTCAACGGTTTATTGCTAAAAACATGCACATAGCGCGCCCGCCACCTTCCCCCGACACTATCTTGTGGTACGCTAAAGGTGACTACCTGCAATTCGCTCTCCCTTCACTGCTGGCCATATTTTACAATTTAAATGTCATCGAAAGTCAGGAACATATTCCGAAACTTTTAGATGCTCCAGTATCCGTCCAAAAACATGGCATCAGACTTGCGTATCGAAAACTGGACCACGAATCAGTAAAAAAAATATTCTTTGATTGTTGGAAAGCATCTAAAAACGCCAGTATTCGAGCTATAATATTTAAATTTACTTTCGAACTCTTGTGTCGTGAAAAAGACCCGGTAAACGCTGTGAGTCTATGGGAATTAATAGAACTGTTTATTGAAAACTTAACATTTGAAGAGGATAAGAAGATTTACGAATTAATGTGTAACGTTGAAAAGGTTCCATTAAATGTCAGAGCAAAATATTTAATGAAGAGTTACAAGTTCATGAAAAGTTTGACTTTAAAAGTAAAAAAAGAAGATAGCGCTCATTATGAAGTGTTAAGTTCACAACTGGCGGAACATTCACGCCAGATAATGGAAGACATGTGTCCAGAATTTGTTACTGAAATTATACAAGAGTTTATTGATAAAGACTTGTTCGGCTCTGGAGAACCAGTTTACTCATCAGGTGGAATGGTAAGCGTACTCTCTGCGTATTTGTTGTGCGCTAAGAATGAAAATATTCAAACAGACAAATATGAAAAGGTTTTCGCGCCTTTAATGCACCGTGCTTTCTCCAAGTGGGGAGAAAAACGTGATGAAAATTATGTTATCCGAGTACACTTTCAAAATTTACTAACACGACTCTCAGAGGACTTAAAAGACTATGCCGCAAAAAAAAATATGATTATTCCTGTAAAAATGTTTTTAAATATACAAGATGAACTAGATACAAACTTGACGGTCACAGAAAACTACTTGTTGTTATCAAAATGGAAATTAACAGTGGCTGTAGCAAAACTGGTGGCCAAATCAAATTTGGACAGCAAAGACTGGGAAAATATTGAAACTGAAATAGCTCCCGAGTTCGGCAAAGTTTGCTTGGAAAATTTGAAAGAAGATGTAAAGTCACATTTCCCTTGTATTTACAAACTTTTCTCTAACGTTTTAAATTACATGTTTTCAACATTAATTTATGATGCTAAGAATAAGGTAAAAATTTACGAATGCATGCTTGCTGATACGGATTTCGTTCAAGGTTACCTGACCACAATAGAGAGTAGCTATTCGTACATTTATGATAAGGACAACTATGGAGATCTGTGGAAGAAAATATTCGAACACCCATCTGTGGAAGTAAAAATGCATTATTATTATAGAAACCGAGACGAGAGACGCTACTGAATAACAAACATTTTTTTTCTCTACATTAGGTATTAACCGTTTGCATTTGCATATAATTATATTACTTACTAATTAAATGGCTTTTAATGAATAGGTATTGTTAGTTTTACTTTAAGTTGAAAATTAGCCGTTTAAATTTTTAACACGCCACGGCCTTTTTTCGTTATTTCTCCAACGCCAAGTCTAGTAAAAAGTATAATTATGTGGTATTTACATTTTCGCTAGTGATAGGATTTTCACTTGTGATTATTACATATTTGGTTTATTACAATTTAGACAACGTCAGCTGTTATCGGTGGCGTCTCAGCCACACGGCCGTTGTACAACTTAAGTGGTAAATTGCATTCAAAAGACTAACAAATTATAACCTTTTTTTGTTTTTCTACGATTTCCTAATTCCAAATTAATGTTTTGTGTATTTTTCATGAAATGTTGGAATAAATATACACTAGTATTTATTGTTTGATATGTCTAACCCTTCCCAACTACGTTCGGGTCGGCTTCCGAAACCAAGTGCCGTTAAATAACAGTATTTACAAGACTGTCCCAAAAAAGGAGTGTTACGGTTTTAGGGTTCATGTATGTATGTGAGTTTCTTTATTCCATCATAACTTCTAAACGCCTGAACAGATTTACATGTATCATTACAATCCTTGCATCCTCCCGAGTAACATACGTGCGTTTTCGAAACCCTTTTATCTTTGTTCCTAGCACATTCCATCAGCAAATGTAAAACTAACTAGGTATGTACTTGTTTTTTTTCTTTTTAGTTCTTTTTTTGACATGGCAGTCGTGTTTTTAATTTACTAAGGGTCTTACACTCCACGTCCACGACAGTCGAGAAGTGTTGTTTAGCGACTGGAAAAGTAAAAAGAATATTCTAGAATTGCCACACACACACCTTTCTACTGAATAATCAAAAAATGCCCGACCTGACAGACAGGCACTTTTATAGCCGAGCTGCGGTTCTTCGAAAGAGATACTGGTCCCGGCTAGATAAGGAACAACGATGGATTTTTGACCCCATAAGTCTGACACTCCCTTACGCTCCACCCAGAACGAGAATTATTTGATGACTTACCATACGGAAAAAAGCATTTTTCCATACAGTCCACTTTACACACATCAAAAGTATCTAGGGATCAACAAATATTTTTGCAATAACTTTTCTCCTGATTGATATTAATTAAAATTTTCTTTAAGGATTCATCAAATAAAGTGTTTTCGTTTGTCACAGTATCTAACGATAAACCAAGTCACCTTTGCATTAATAAAGAAATTTGCCATTTTCCTAATAAAGGGATTTTTGACATTTGAACCACTAACATTAAAGTTCGAAAAAAAGACTGAAATAACAGTTTTCTTTAAAATTTTATTGGGTAACTTAAACAATTAATAATCCGTGTTTCTACCGCGAACACTAACAACACAAGAACATCGGTTTGGCATACTCAAAATGAGTTCATCCAAATCAAGCTGTGGAATGGCCGCCCATGTTCGTTGCAACAACAAAAAAAGGTCTTCTTGCGACTGGATACCCTCCATATTCGGCAGAGCTCTTCTCTGTAGCATATCGACTATGAACTGGCAACCGGCACTATCTCAATTTTGACAACTTTACAGGTGAAGAAAAAACATGTTAGCGTGCTTTATACAGCACCTCGTATGTTTAATAAAAATACGTAGTTTTTTAATATTTTTATTACACATGTAATTAAAAACAAAAGTAACATTATATGCTTCCTTCCAATATAAAATCGAGATAAGACATTATAAATCAACACAAGAACAAACATAGGACTTTTTACTTGGAACAATATGGGCTATCTTCAAAATCAAAATAAAATAATATAGATAGGACATAATCAACACAATATTTTTTATAATAAAACTAACTAATTAACAATATAGGAACACTTTTAGGTAGGAAAGTCTATAAAGTCATTAATATAGGTGGGTCAGTCAAGAAAACTAAACTTATTCCTGATAAGGCAAATTATCATAAAAGTTATGACAGTCTTGTGGAATGACAGCTTTCAATTCTTGAAGGTGCAACCACTTCGTTTTAGGAATACGGCATCTTGCCGTAAATAATGCTGGATAACAGTCCACTAGATTATGTCTCTTTGGTCTATGAGGTAAGTCCATCCAATCTTTGGTAAAATCAAGTTTCACCCTGATTACTCCTAAAGGATCATACATTATGACTTTGATGTCTGTGACCATTGGATCATTTTTTGTCCGACCGGGTCTAATGCTATTGTACCTCAAAGGTTTCGTGTAGTCTTTAAAAAAGTCGTAAGTCAGCTCAATAGCCTCGTATGGTGTTGGATGTTGTCTTGCTTCTCTGGTCGTAGACACATAATCGCTTGGTAGTTTAATTTCTTTATTTTTTAATTTTCTTTCAATACAAGCATGTACTGAGTCTACCTCCATTTGCGTGTGACCGACTTCGAGGTATTTCTGATAAATGAAGACTCCGTGAAGCATACTAAAATTGAGCAGTGCATTTGCCATGACATTGTTACGGTTTTGTGCTGTACATCCATCAGAAAATATGACAACTGGTTTTTTTTCAGAAGTGAGACATTTTTTTCTAAATAGTCAATCAAGCACGAAACGAATGTTGACGCAACTAGTTGGTTGTTTTGATCTTCTGAAAACCAATAACATGTAGCCTGCTTTTTTACAACATCGTAAATTGTCGAATTATGACAAGCTAGCTTTGTTTTGTAATAAAAAGCATTAGCATGTGTAAATGGAGCTAGCTTTACAGCTTGAAAATCAACTTCAATTATAATTACTTCTCCCTTAATAGCTCTCTTTATATCCTCGCGTTTTTCCGATCTAGCAATCTCTTTCTTCGCTGTATGCTCCTTCCAAACTTCTTCTGTTATATTCTTGGATTCGTAACTGGCGCATAAGTTGCATTTATCTTTTTTTACATTAAATAATGAAATGTTTTTTTGAACCATAACTTCGCTGAATTTTTTTCGGCTAAACGCTGGTTGCAATGCTTGAGTACACGTAGACTTGTATAATTTATAAACTTCTTGTATTGTTTGAAAAACAGGTTCGAGATAGAGTTTTGTTGAATTCTGCCTATTGTAATGGGACGGCATTTTTGGAAGATTATCGAAAAAGTTATTTAAACACTCAATTTGTGATAAAAGATTATTATTTGGTGTGGTATTTTTATCTTTTGATGTTATAGGTATTCCATGCGAGCTATCACACACCCATGTTTGAACCATTCTATACCCAATACCAAGTGTATTTATAAACATTTCTCGACAAACTTGATAGCTCTCCTGTCCATTATTCAAACTATATTTAATGCTATAGTTGCGTCGAGAAACACTGTCAGTAGTATTAGCTTTTGTTGGAACTCTAGAAATCGATCCACATACAAATGCTTTGCGTTCTCCCCAAGTCAAACCCCAAAATCGGTCATAAATCGTTTTTCTCTGTTCTTCCGTAAATAATGAGCAATGACGTTTTTTAGACTTGAGACAAACATTGCTTGAACACTTTGGCTTCATTATTCGTCCTTCTCTTGGTGTATCTTGTACAACAGTTCTTCCAACTTTTCTAAAACCTAAGTAAGTTTTTCCCTCCATTCGCAGTTTTTTGTTAATGTTTCTCTTCCACTTAGCCGGCTCAGCTTTCTTTCTTCTTTTTCTTCCTTCACTCATATTATAATTATTGGGGTCACTCTCCGAAAAAATTGCGTCCTCGTTTTCCGCTACTTGATCGCCACTATTTTCTGCGGTATCATTTGTCGCTAAAATTGATGGGGATGCGGGACATTCTTGGCTTGATGGTAGTGCGTTTAGTGGCGTATTTGGAGACGAATTTAATGACCTGTTTGAAGGGACATTAAGTGACGTGCATGGAAGCGGACTGAGTGAAGTGTTTTGTATGTCAAAACAGCCTTCGTCGTTGGTGTAATCATCATTGTTAGATTGAAAGTCGAGTATAGCTGACTGGCAGGATGGCGAAGGCACAAATCGTGGAGATAAAATATAATCTACATGAGAATCAAACATAGTGTCCATATTTGGGTTAAAATCTTCAGTATAACAGGTGTCTCCTGTAAGTACCAAAAATGGAACTGCTTCTTGCTGGTTAGACATTGTAAGAGGGACTGCTTCTTGCTGGTTGGATATTATGGTAAGAGGGACTGTTTCTTGCTGGTTAGACATTGTAAGAGGGACTGCTTCTTGCTGGTTGGATATTATGGTAAAAGAGACTGTTTCTTGCTGGTTGGACATTGTAAGAGGGACTGTTTCTTGCTGGTTTGACATTGTAAGAGAGACTGCTTCTTGCTGATTGGATATTATGGTATAAGGGACTGTTTCTTGTTGGTTAGACATGGTAAGAGTGACTGTATCTTGCTGGTTAGATATGGTAAAAGGGACTATTTCTTGCTGACTGGATACGGTTAAAGAAACTGTTTCTCGCTGGTTAGTCATGGTAAAAGGTACCGTTTTTTGTTGGCTAGGAATACTCTTATCTTCAAAATTTGTGTTGATATCCTAAAATGTACAAAAGAAAGCTATTAGATTAAGCAAATACCTTAGCAGATTCCATTACGTACTAACCTATAATTTATTGTTTTTATTTTTTTTTATTTTTCTTTTTTAAGAAATCGTTGCCCACACTAGGAATTTCTCCTGTGTCGTGGGTGCGTTTACAAACATAGAAACACACATGCACAAACACCCAGACCCGGAACAACTACTTCTAGATCATACAAATATTTGCTCCGTGCGGGAATCGTACCCGCGATATGCAGCACAATAGTCCAATCGCTCAGTCACTGTACCCACCATGTCGTCTTTGTTTTGTAGGTTTTAGATAGACAGGTAAAAAATTACAAACCTTGGCATTTTCTTTATCCTTATCATCATTAAGCACTTTTTGTACCAACCGCTTACCACGTCTCAACTTATTATACTCCTGAAAAGATTTGGTGAGTATAGGTAAAGCTAGTAGCTAAAAAGGTAGGAAAGCAGCGCATATTAAGACAAATCATTTCCATTATTATTTATGACTATCGAACCCAACCAAGCAAGCGGCTAACATGACTACATGAGAGACCCGCCTCATGGACTAACATGAGGCGGGTAGGTACTTAGAACAACATTCTGCAACCCCTAAGCAGCAAGCCTGTGTGACTCAAGAGGCTAGAAGGGCAAGCTATCCATGCTCAGAACACTTGAATAATACATACGTCAGTGTAACAACATTTTGATATACTTAATAGCGTAATCTTAAAAGCATGTATTTCATCGTAGGTACCTATATTTATTAATAAACCGAATGAAACGTATTTTCGGTTGATGTTATCCTTAGTTGAATAGAACCAATAAATACTATCTCTGAATAATTCCAAACTGCCAAAACTTTGGACGACAATGCATAATGTACTATCTCGGTTTATGCATTATTAACGTAGAAATCTTAAATATTAATAATGATTTTTTAACAAAACTTACCATTTCAGCTACTAGAAGTCCCCAATAATGTCCGTGTAAAACTTATGGGACAGTAACCTAATAAATCCACATAAAACAGTTATTTGTTTCAAGAGCGCGCGAAATCGCATTCAAGTCCGTACACGTTTGGCGAGATAGGTCTAAATGCTCGCATTCACTGCGCGTTGAAGTTAGCACAAGTTGAATGAAGCCAATTCTGGCGCCAAATTTAAATGTATTAGAGTTAGGATTTCTTGCAACGATGTGGAGTATTAAATAGTATAAAATGGCATTAAAAAGTGAAATCTTCAAAAAATTGAGATAGGTCCGGTTGCCAGTTCACAGTCGATATGCCATGCATGCTCAATCGGGTTCAAGTCTGGCGACTGAGCAGGCCAGGGCAGGACATTGATGTTAGCTGCGGCGAGAGTCTGTCTTACAACTCTTGCGGTGTGCGGTCGTGCATTATCATGCATTAACTGAAATAAGGGACCGATTTGCACTTGTAGAGGAACGATGACGTCTGATACAATCGTCTCAGCATAAATTTGAGCGTTGAGGTTGCCTCTGATCCAAATCAACTCAGTTCTTCCGCCGATCCAAATACCCGCCCATACCATGATGGTTCCACCACTATAAGGATGGACTTCCTGGCAGGATTTTAATCGCTGTTGGCGTCCAGGGGTTCTCCAGTGTCGTATACGTCTTGTATCCGGTCTCATACCAAAACGAGACTCATCAGAAAAGCACACGAAACGCCATTGTTCTTCTGCCCAATTTCTGTGTTCAAGAGCCCACCCAAGTAACACATAAGCAAGATAACTGTACGCATTAAGAACATTTTACAGTTCAAAGATGAATATAGTTTGTATAAGAGCTTTGGGAATAGCCAAATGCTGAATTAGGTTGAGTTCGGAGCCTTAAAATTCTTAACGCTTAATAATTTCTGTATTTCTGCCCTTCCCTTCTTTAGGCTTAATAACCAATCACCGTAAAATTATTATACAGACGTTATTTAGCATTACGCATTCCAGGTGGCTTAAAGCTGAAAAACAGCCCCGTCGGCAGCATTTATCTGAATAACCATAATCTGTCCTGCTATTATTAAAGCAGTACTAAGCTAGTAGCGTTTGAAATAGCTATTTGCTGAATAAAGTATCACCTTCTGAATAATATTGTTACATAATTCTATTATACAGCTTGATACTGAATAATTGTCTTTATTTTATCTTTAAATTGGATAAGATTCTATGTTTTAATAATTATTCAGCTGCTGAATAAACAATATTATTTATGTTTTTATTAAGTTTTTTTCAGTATAATAGAGAGTTTCAAACTATTTATTCAAATTATATACCATATTTGTATTGCTATAGCGTCCATAGCTTAATACCAGCTGAATTAAAGTATTATTGTACGTATTTATTTTTTGCGTTATGGATCGAAAGTCGTGGAAAAAAACGTAAGAGAACCGGTAATATCAAAAGAAAATTGTTAAAAGAATATTTAAATATCAGAAGTAGTAATTGTCCAAGTGAAAATAGTTTGAACAAAACTGAACCCGGTCCCAGCCATCATGCGTGTTTGCCGTGCAATGATGAGGGTTCCGTCCCCCAAATAAGTCAAACAGCATTGCGATTTACGCAAGAAGAGAGTGCATCTGATGGTAGCTGTACAGATATCGAAGAAGAACAATGTACCGAACACATGAAAAATTTGATATTTTGAGAAAAAATCAGAAAATGGGCTGTCGAAAAAAACATTATCACTAAAGCACTAAAGTACTATTAGCACTAAAGGATTTGGCAGAAATATTAAATCAAAGATTCCCAGACATTGTACCTAATGATCCAAGGACAATTTTAAATACACCGAGACAAGTCCACATAAAGTCTATTGAGCAAGGTGAATACTGGCACAATGGCGTCATTGAGATACTTAAAAACATATTGATTAACACAAACGTTGTGCCAGAAAAGATATCACTGAATATAAACATGGATGGTCTTCCAATTTTCAATAGTTCAATTTAGTGAAAGCCGGGCGGGAAAATTCCACATTATAAAAGGTTTTTGTTCGTTCGATAAGAGAACCCTAAAAATCTGAATGTAGAAATGTGATCAAACTACCTATATAATTGTTATTCAGAAGTTGTGTAACGTTTTAAAGTTATAGCTTAGTAACAAGACATGTGTGCACTTTTATTCAGCATTATAAAGCAAAAACTATCGATCGCCATTAAAAATCTTTGTAACTTATACTTAAAAGGAATTTACGAATCACCAAAATGCTTTATCTCACAACTACAACATTTTCAACTCATTTATGGCTTATTTTATGGGTTAAAATTGCTAGTATTAGCTATTTCGTCACAAGTACTTTTGTCAGACCTAGTATGTTTGTATGAAAATACTATTTACTATCTGTTATCTTGATTATTCACGCGGCGCGTCGTGTAATGAAAAAAAAAAACATTATATTCACGACAAAATTACTTGCGCACTAACAATTAACATACTAGCAGACCTCTAACTTAGTAAATTTAAATTTATAAGTTTTCGATTTTATAAGTTCGCCGGCGGATGTCAAATCAACATTAAATTCAACATAATATCGACATTAAAATCCAATATTGAATTATTTTCACAATTTGTATGAATAAAGTTTGCAAAAATGTGAACAATCTTAATAAATTCTGAATACAATAACCAATTCGATATCAATGCATTGATATCGAATCCTACGATTGTGCATTGCTATAGGTGGTACCCGTAGCGGTCTTCGGGAATGAAGGTTCACTTCATGCAAGCGGTTTCTGACTGTTTGGTCGCTAATTAAGTTCCCTGAAGAGTGATGAAGCCTCACGGCTAACATCATGGCGGTTATTGTTGGAGCTCTTCGAGTTAAGATTTGAATGTATCGGTCTTGTCTCCGTGTGGTGCAGCGATACCGTCCTCCATGGCGCTCAGCCACGGTACCAGTGCTTCGGTAACGTGTCCAAAGTCGACTGATAACACTCTGACTTGTATTCAGAGCTAAAGCTACAGTACGTTGCCGGGAACCAGCTTCTATCATTCCCACGGCTCTGAGCATTTCTTCCCTGCTTAAATGACGTCGCCGCTCCATAATAACGTTGGTTTTAATCAGTAGTAGGGAAATAGTAGCACTAATAATGTCTTCAATGCGTTGTATGTTTTTATAGGGAAAATATTGACAGCTTATTTTCATCTTTTACTCGAATTTGATTGAGAGTTCCTGATTCAAATTATGAAATGCACCAAAAAGGATCCATATAAATTTATAAAATCATAAATTTATTACAAAGCCACATCTCAATCTCAAGAAATCCGCATAAAAATGCTTGATCCCTAGACACTTTTGATGTGTGTATTTTGTTTGAGAACATAACGCTTATCTCGTAGTTACAATATGGCGAAAGAGATATTGTGTCGTGAAGCAGAATATTTCCTAATTTAGATATTCTTATTGGGATATTCTGTTGTTTTAAGTAGATAAATGCTAGTAAAATTATTGTACTTGTTAGTATTGGGTGGGTTCTATGGATATGTGTTAGAAAGAATAGGAAATCATAGTCGTCAAGCTGTCCAAACATCTTTTTAATGTAGGCTTACATATCCTAAATCGCACATTATCGCCAAACTTATATTACCTTAACTAAGCAAAATAATGGTGGCAGAAGACTTGGCCAATAGTAAAATATAATTTTTGCAAAAAAAAACATTATAATTACATTTTCCACTTTCTACAGGTGAAACCAATAATCTATACTTGAAATATGAACAATGTTTTGGTGAATCCAAATATTTTTTTATAATTCTAGAAATTACGAAAATCACAGAGTTGGGCAGTATGAAAAAGAGCCCTGTAATTATATTTAATTTTATTATATTCACGCGTTAGGCTGGATCACATTCGTCTTTTTGAAATATTTAATAAAATCCCAGTTCAAGCTAGCGGAAGTTTAGTATTACTTATTTTCTAAAAAGGATTTAGACAGAATATTATTCAATATTAATGCCAACTACAGAGTGTAAAACAACCCTTCATGAAGCCGTGAACCTTGCACTCTATAGCAAACTAACTCTAAGCAAGAATTATTGCTGGGAAACTATTTTTTTTGGGGTCATCGTCAATCACGTTTTGAATTAAAACTCAATGTTAAGGACTTAGGGCTGATTTTTCAATAGTCTGATAACTTTTATCTGAGGAATAAAAATGGCGGTTTGACATCTTATCTATAGAAAATATGACAAACCGCTATTTTTATTCCTCCGATAAAAGTTATCTGACTATTGAAAAATCAGCCCTTAAAGTAATTAAAGTCATTACAATAAAACAAAAGGAAAAAGTTGGAACTTTGACCCCCAATATCTCCATTACTAGAAGTTTCCCTGGTATGGTATGGTCTAGAACATAAAAACGATCACAATTACGAGTAGAACAAGTGCTTTTCTGTTTCGTTAAGGGTACTTTTACACTATTTAAAGTCATAGAAAATGCATTAGAAGCGAAATTCCCAACAGTAATCAACGTGTGCTCCGCAGATCTGTGCTCGGAGCACGCTTAGTGGCAGTACACAAATTTCGCTTCTATACAATTTCTTAATCTATAGTTTACATTCATACACGGCGATACCTGTGTTATGTACATTGCACATTAGTTGAATGTATTCCTACCAATATCTTATACTACTTACTAGGTATTTTGAAAAACTTTTATTGTATTAATAATAACAAAATAATTCTCTCTATTACAACACAGGAAGATAATTAAATCTAATTAACCTTTACGTCAAGTGTTAGTTATTTTATTTTCAAATCATAAAAGTGGAATCAACTTAGTGGTCTAAAAATAATATTGAATAATAATTCAATGATGATTGAATAACGTTATGTAACAGTACATATTGCTTAAAATCAAACAAAAGTAAAAAAATATTGGACTCCCAATGATTTAATATGTTTAAAGAGAGTCATATATCTACAATGTTAATGAATCCTATGTCACTAAGTATTAGTTTTAAGATAAATGAAGTTAACTCTAAATAACCGAAGCATACAACGGTTTTTTCGTCGATAATGTTAAATTAAAAAAAAACGGTATTGCTTTAAAGTTTCTAACTTTGTGTGTTGAAACAAATTTGTTGCATAGTAGAATTTCTAAAAAGAAGCCCTTATTGAAAAAGTTTACAGATGTGAAATAATTGGCTTGTTGAATTACCTACTATATGCAAAAGAAAGAAAATATCAATACCAATCAAGTATTTTAGAGGTTGCCCATGGTAGACCCTAGTCCTCGGCGCCTGCCTCATCAGGTGCTGGTGTGTGCCATGTTAGCCTCTCCTCATAGAATTGTATCACCACCTGTGGGCACCTCAGATTCGCCTGCTTTGCGGGCACCAAGTCTGCTTCATCTGTCCCCTGCCACTTCATAAGGAACATCAGCTCACCACTACTGTCTGTAGCACCTGTAATATTTCAAATGATATTTGTTATAATTTTTACTTGAAATGTAATATTTGTTTAAACAGATGTTTATTACTTTGTTTTATCCTGTAAAGATCAAATTTCTTTATTTCATAAGTTAGTATCAAATGAAAAGTAAATAGCAGAAGCAGAGTTATTGATGTGTTGCTCGCAAAGCTTAGGTGCAACATATTTAAACAACAATGCACAAATTGAACATGCTCGGCAAAGATATTTCAGGATATAGCAGGAAGTCTAATCGACTACAGGCTTACTGAATGAATGCTTACCCACAAAAATCAAATGATTTTTTAACACTGAGCTTCTGGTTTGAATAAATAACTAGTCAAACTTTACATTAGGCAATTTTATCAACAAAAAATTAAAAGTGAAGTTGAGTTCTAAGTTCAAATTACTCAATCCAGAAATGAGTGAGTATGATGTACAGTTTCGTTTTATAGCTTTTTCATGATTTGTTAAATATAAACAGAAAATCGCAAGCATGCAATTAGGCAGGTAGTCAATTGAAATACCAACCAATAATTTTTTCAGGCTCCAGACCACGATCAAAGCCAGATGCTTTTTTGTCATCACTCTTAATCTTTTTGGCACCTTTCAAGTCGGGTGTTGGTACAGCAGATTTGCGCTTCTTAGCATCCTTATCTACTTTGACAGTTTTACCCTCTGAAATTAGTTAAACCATCTTATAAATATTTTTCATAACTTTTTGTAAAATATTTAATAATAATTTTTTTTTTCGATTTACACTGAATCTTCAGGTTAACATTCTGCAGTTATGATGGTTTACATATTATGATTAGTTAGTCTATATGCTGGTAAGGTGTTTTTAATAGAATAAAATAATTAATATAAGGCACAATTTTTAGACCCACCAGCTTCCTTCTTTTTTCTAGCCTCTTCAAAGGCTGATATGAGATCTGGACAGTCGAGATTTTCTTCAGGCTCCCAAGTATTGTCCTCGTCACTGTAGCCCTTCCATTTAAGATAATACTCAACCTGAAACATAATAACAGTTTTATTTGCATTTACAAAAATAGGTATTTGATAATGACAAAGTTAGTTTTTTTTTTTGTTTACAAAGGGATGCTATAGAAATACAATTATTACCTTTCCATTTCGCACACGACGGTCAAGAACTTTTTCGACTGAAAATTCTTCCTCACCCTCAGGTTCACCATCCTTCTTTCTTTCAGCCATTCTTTTCTGAAGACCAAACAAGAACACATGGAAGTATTTTTCAGGTTTTACAAATTCGGTAGCACTGATTTTAAAACGGAGGGAATTAAAGAAAAAGGAAACTATAGACAAAGAAACATTAAATTTTTAATTTTATACTTGATTTAATCCTTTACTAGTGCTTTGTTGACCTTGTATAACATGTGCAATACGAATACACCAAAAGGATATCACTGGATAAATGACCTATGCAAAGTTCCTTTAGCGGCTACAGAACAATTGGTATTTCTACAAAACAATAAATGTTAAGAGCTGAATATACGAAACGGGTCTTATTTTAAAGTTTTTCTAATTTCTGTTGGAATGTATACATCAATTCAACATCGTGTCCCGCCATTTTGATAAACCAAACTGTCGAGTCGCCCAATTCATATTGTATTGAACTATATTTCTGTCGAAACTGGAATTTCACTTGAAGCAATAAGGCACAACACACAAAAGCACGAAATTAGTTGTTTCTAAAAATACACACCTGTTAGGATTGATAGAATCAAGAATTTTGTATTACAATAACCGGCGTCGGTCGGAGTACCACAGATTATTATAGCCTGAAAAAAGAATAAAAAACTTATTGGGCATAGCACAGACTAGATAGTCTCAGACAGGGCACTCCCATAGAAAAGAAAACGACGCGCGTAAGAGTCCCTTCACACGGTGCGTTACGGTGACGCAACGCAAATATTTTGACGCATAGCCGGCCACACAGGCACTGCGTCGTCGCAGCGTTACTACGACGCAGTCTTAACGTTCGGTCGACGCAGCGGTGACGCACAGTTGCGGCAAGCATTTTTGTAAAAACATCGCAGTCAGTCTATAGGAAAGCATGGATCGGAAAAGACGTCTAGCATAATAATCCATATCAATTTCTTCAATGGTACTCATTTCACCCTGCAAATAAAACTGAATACAAAAGTACGTAGGTAAAAAATGACGGGTTGCACTCCGGGAGTGCCGGCAGAAGTGAAAACTTGATTATTAACGTTAAGGTGAAAGCTCCAACCTACCCGCGAAATTCAAATTTTCTTACGTTTTTTGCAATTTTCAGGCCAGTGCTAGGTTGTATGTTGATTAAAATATTATTCGCGGCTGTAAGACGTATGTAATTATAGAATTATAATCATCAAAATCACCAATACAACCCTCCAAGTTCATAAAGGCGTAGGAACAAAAAAAAAACAGAAAAAGTCTTTCCTACAGCTTTATGAACTTGGAGGGTTGTATTGGTGATTTTGATGATTATAATTCTAAAAAGCCTTCACAAGTACTTTTAATAGCTACTAGATACTAAGAAAGCTGCAAACTCAAAGACAACACTGTCTTATTGATTTTAGAATCTCTTGTCATTATGCGTCAATCAATAAAATTGCAAGGAAATACGGAATTTTAGCTACACTAACATACCTACAGGTACGTAACGTTTGTAAATAGCACGTAAATTGCCTTCGTAGTTAGCACGGTGCGAATCCCCCAAAGACCACGGTTCTATCACAATCTTAAGGACGATGAAGATGGCCAGAGGACTAGGTTTAAAGGCGCTGCGCCGGCGCGCGGCGGGTGGCAATTTATTTAATAGATTTGTCAGCTTTATCCCTAAAGCATTAGGTTCAAAGTTGATTAGAAACATTTAAAAATTTCTTTAAATGATTTTAAACCATAAAATGTTGAAGGTTAAGTTTTATTATTTTTGTTCACCATTTTTGTATTTAGGTGTCAATATACGCTTATATATTCTCTTGGGTAGTCGGTGACAACGGACGCAAAAAAGTTGTACACAAGTGCTCTCTAAGGCGCGCTGCGGCCGACTGGCGTAGAGAGGGGATAGCTGTCTACTCTCCATCCGTCTTACGCTTTTTCGATCAGGGTCACGTGTCCTGACGCGAGTTTAAGATTTTATACCCATTACAGAAAAAGTGCTCAACGCCGCTAAAGAAGTTTTCACTTCAAAAATTAAATGTGCTTGCGTGTATCCTCCCTATCAACGCACAAGCAACTGAGCGCTGCCTCTCCGTCGCCGGCGCCGCAATGAGTACACCCCCTCCCGCTTCGTCTCGGGGGCTGCTGTCCGTCATGTGTGCGTTGCGACGACGCAGCGCACCGTGTGAACACCTTGGTTATTTGTATGTAAAACAACGCAACGGCAGCGCTGCGTCGACGCAACGCTGACGCAACGCGCCGTGTGGACTCGCACTAAGGCTCAAAAATATCATGTTTGACTACTTTTAAAAAAATGATGTATGTATGTATGTACATAATTTTGTAACTTGCTGTTTATAAATATGTACAGGAAATACTAAATGCCTTAAATGATAAAAAATACGCAGTTGGAATACTCTTGGACATGACAAAAGCATAATGACAAAGTCCAATTTAAAATACTTCTAGATAAATTGCATGGAATAAGAATTCGGGGAACAGCTCATAAAAATGGTTTGCATCATATTTAAAAAACAGAGAGCAATATGTGGAAACAGACTATTTCAATCGCGAGAATAAACAAATAACACACGTAAGATCTGATAAAATGATCATGAATGCATCAATCCCACAAGGTAGTGTCATCGGATGTCTTTTGTTTATTTTCTATATCAATGACCTTCCCAAAATAATAGATGAACCGTGCATACTATTCGCGGACGATATATCTGTACTCACAACATGCAAAAATAATTGTAATATCGATGAACGGCTAAAAACAATATTTGATAAAATAACAAAATGGCTAAGCGAGCACAACCTCGAAATAAATTATAATAAAACTAAAGTGATGACTTTTCATCCACGTCAGAAAACCCCAGTAACAGTTAACCTCATAGCAAATGACACAAAAATAGAGGTCGTTAACGATTTCTCACTATTAGGTCTCACCATAGATAGTTAGATACACACATCTCCTGGAAGCCCCATATCAAATGTGTACGTTCAAAAATTTCCAAATTTTGCTACGCGCTACGAGAAGTAAAGAAAACCACTGACATACAAACAGCTTTAACTACGTACTACGCCTACGCATATGCATGGCTCAACTATGGGATTATTATGTGGGGAAACAGCACAGATGCGCACACACTGTTTATTCTGCAAAAGAAATTAGTTCGCATCATAGTTAATATTACACAAACCGACAGCTGCAAACTTATGTACAAACAACATAAAATACTCACACTACCGTCCATCTATATTCTTGAGATATGTAAATTTGTCAGAAAATATAAGAACTTCTACACAACTCGTGGAAACAAACATAATGACCGGTCAGTGAGATACAAAAATATGTTAATGCCTCCCTCCTCGCAAATGAAACTTCATACAAATAGCCCTTATGTAATGTCGATTAAGATTTATAATAAATAGGGTATTTTACTCTATATGAAAGAAATTCTAAAAATATACAATTCAGATAGCTTAGGCAATAAGCAGTCGGAAAATGTTAAATTTGGTTAATAAAATAACTAAATGAATTTTAAAATTGATTTCAAAGTTTTCACTTTTTTAGTCTGTTGTTTTACTAAGCGAAACAGTGTCCGCCATGATTATTACGTCTAATGGTCATGTAAACAAAAAGTGACAACTGTCAACTGAGCAACTATTACTATTTTTGTATTAAAAAACTTTACATTTTAATTTTTATTGAAATAATAGTAATAATACCATGGAAGAAATAAATACTACCATATAATAATACCATAAACTATAGTGAAATATACAACTAAACAGAAAGACTAATAACAGCGCATTTGTTTACATGACCAACTGACGTCATGACCACAGAGTAACATGGCGTCAAGCGATTTTGTGATTTTACGCGCGAAAATAGAAATTGTGAAATTGAAATGCAGTTTTATGGCACTTATCGATTGAATATTTTTTTTTGTTTTTTTTTTGTGTTTTACTAGGACCCTAGGATCAAAATGAGATACTTTTTAAAAATGGGTGTAATACCGTATTACCAGATTGCTTAACAAATGAAATCAGTGACACAAAATTTGTAAATACACTCAAAATAATTCTAGTTAATAAAGCTTACTACTCAATTGACGAATATATGACTGATAAAAATATTGACTGTGATCTTAGTGCCTAGTAAATTATGTTGTGATAATTAATTTTTGATTATTTAATTTAATTTGACTTTATTTCTAATTAATTGGTTTTTTATTTTCTTATTATATAATCTAATAATATTTGAAAATGAATTGATAGCTATAATTTAAATTTTTTTATTGATGTTTTTTTTTATGTGAATTACTATGTTGCTGTGCCCTTACAGGGTCCATAATTGTACATTAGTTTTAAGACTTATTTAACACTTTTCCACATTATGGTATGCAAATAAATAAATATGAATATAATTCAGCGCGGATTTTGAGCAATAGTGTGGTTGGAATCAGCCTTTTTTGCTATGAATTGGTAAATTTTGTTTCTATGAATTATTTAGAAACGGAATGATACTCAAAAAAGATAACATTTTACTTTCATATATTTTTAAAATACCGCCTTACAAGCATCCTTATGTAATTCACAATGTATGACTTTCGTGCGTTGCTGAAAAAAACCTATTCTCGTAAATATTGCGACAAACAACTATTTGATTCCATCTCACTTTTGGAAACAGACGTGGTTTTGTCAAGGTCACACAGCACTTATTACATGTTTACATGATAAAAAATATATGACATCTTCAGAAATTGAGAGAATAAGTTACGAAAATAAATTAACTGAGAATATAGTCATGTAGGGCAGCTCCATCTGTATCGATGCATATCTAAATAAGTTAAATGGCTTTCGCTCTATTCCATTTTCGTATCGAAACAATAAAATGCCATCCACTATTTGATTTTACACTTTATTATACACTCCCGGACTCCTAAATCGAGCCACCTAGCATAATGATTTAGTAACGTCCATAACTTTAAAAATTGTATGAATGATCAAAAAGTTTTTATACAATTTTGTAGCTGGCACATTTGTCGCCTAGTTGAAATGCAATGTCCAGGAACAGCTTCGAGACTTTCATGGAGTAGCTGTTAGTGCTCGTACTGTGAGGAGAAGACTAATTGTAGAACGTGGACTAAGACCGCATAAGCCAGCCAATGGGCCCAAATTAGAGCGTGCTCACCGAATGTCGCGCCTTCAGTTTGCGCGCCAACATTCACCCTGCACACAAAGGAATTGGAGTCAGGTGCTCTTTAGTGACGAGACTAAAATCATGCTTCATGGTAACGATGGAAGGAGGAAGGTCTACCGTAGGCAGGGAGAACGATTCGTGCAGTGTTGCATAGAAGAAAAAGTTAGTTATGGCGGTGGGTCGTGGACGGTTTGGGGAGGCATTTCCGCCGCAAGCAAAACTGCACTTGAGTTTGTGTCTGGGCCTCGGATGCCATCACTAAATGCTGACCGTTATATACGCCAATGTTTGGAGATTCATGTAATGCCATATGCCGAGTTTGTAGGTCCAAACTTCATTTTTATGCAATGAAATGACAATGCCAGACCCCACACAGCAGGAATCGTCAGAAATTATCTCCAAGACGTTGGTATCACCGTAATGGAATGGCCATCAAGAAGTCCCGACATGAACCCAATTGAGCACCTGTGGGACGAATTAAAGCGACGCGTTCGAGCTCGCCATCCAGCCCCACAAACATTACAGGAACTGAAAACTGCTATCGAAGAAGAATGGGAGAATATCCCTCAACATGTGATTTTAACATTGATTAATTCGATGCCAAATCGCATGAATGCTGTCATTAATGCTTTAGGAGGCAATACAAGTTATTGAATAAAAAGATTTTTTTTTTCACCCTACCTACCCTTACCCTTACCTATACCTTCTCTTATTTTATCTCAACGCAGTTGTTTCTATCAAGAACTTGAATCCACAGATCAAACTGTTGGAATTAATTTCACAGTGAATTCATGCAAGCCTAGTACTTTCGATTTTATAATATTAGTAAGGATTAACCTAGCCTACCTACCTACTAATCTACCCACCCTACCTACCCTACTTCTCTTATCCTACCCAACCTACCCACCCTACTTCTCAGTAGTTTTATCTCAACGCAGTTGGTTCTACCAAGAACTTGAATCCACAGATCAAACTGTTGGAATTAATTTCACCGTGAATTCATGCAAGCCTAGTACTTTTGCTTTTGTAATATTAGTAGATAAGGATTAACCTACACTACCTACCTACTAACCTACCCACCCTACCTACCCTACTTCTCTTACCGGGATGAAAAGTATGTAGATAAGTATCCTATGTCCGTCTCCTGGCTCTAAGCTACCTCCTCACCAATTTTCAGCCATATCGGTAAAGCCGTTCTTGAGTTATAAATGGTGTAACTAACACGACTTCCTTTTATATATATAGTCGATTGCCTGATATGATGCAAATCCCCGCAAACAATCAAATAAATATGTTTCTATGTGTTTACTGTTCTGTTACAAATAATTAATTGTAACTGTTTAGTTCTTTTGTATGCGATAAAAATATTACTCAGAAGTTTCCCGTTGCATAAAATCGTAAAGCGACTAGCACCTGGATTATGGGGCTTATTGGCAATCCACGTTTGTTACTACCGATATCTTGAAACAATAACGGTAGCAAGAAATTCATCACACAGTTGCAATTTTACTCCTCATCTTAAGTAGTATAGTAGTCTTCCTCAGTGGAGGTGAATTTGACTTGAGGAAACAACTGTCAAAAAGGTACGTCGCGATCTACCTTGAAGCTTCCTTGAGGTAGTTATCAAGGGAGTTATAACCAAAACACGCGCATTTTATCTGATTTTCATGATGTCTTTTGAAGAGTTTATTGAATACTAGATTTTGCCCGCGGCTTCGCTCGCGTTAAATTCGGGGTAACACAGTTCCCCTTGCGCCTTATTGATTTGTAATAGCAACTCTAAGTTTTCCCTTTTCTTCCCTCTTTCTCCCTCACATCCCACTTTTTTTTTAAATATTAGCCTATGTCCGTCTCCTGGTTCCCAACTATCTCTGTACCAAAATTAATCAAAATCGGTGTAGCCATAAAAGCGTGAAGAGGTAACAAACAAACTCACTTTCGCTTTTATAATTATTAGTAAGGATAGTAAGGATTTATCCGATAATCCTTACGATTACTTATCGAGACGGTATTTACGAGATGCAGAAAATACAATTGAATGTTTTGATGAATTTCTTGCTACCTACTGCTATTGTTTCAAGATCAGTCGCACCATGCACCATGTAAAATACCGATATTCAGCTGCATCCGGTTAGACTGGAAGCCGATCCCAACATGAATACCGATTTCGAGGATCTTTCGAGGAACGCCTTGAGGTGTCCTCGACGGAGGAATGAGTTCAGTGAGTCGAGGAGCTTTCGAGGTTACAACTTAGAATGGGTGTTGTTGGCGTCATGCAGACCTTATGCAGACTATTGCAGACAGAAGAACGGACAGCGGGAGGGGGCGGGAACTGTCTTATAAGATAATATGTAAACCATAGACTCTTGGTCAAGATATATTATTTGAAGATTAGGTGACCGGGGGCATACGCTTATGTGACCTATGGATGTGACTGCATTATTTTGTGTTGGCATGTTGGCATAAAGTACACTATTTCTATTTCTATTGGTGAATGTGAAGATTGAATGAATATTGTGTCAATGTGGTGTATGACATGAAGTCATAGAGTAAGTAACACTGGAGAACGAATTGAGAGAATTGCCGAACATTCTGCCCTTTAAATAAAACAGGAGCAACGCGCAACGCACGCACCGGATGGTTAGCTAATCATTGCTTACCATTCACAGACCCGCGTCGTCGGAAATCGTTTTGCGGCTCTCGACTCCCGAGCCGTCTCTCGCGGTGGTAGTAAACACCCTATCCTTTTGTATCTGAGAATCTGATACGAACTTGGCTGGCTTTTTAAAAATATAATTTAGAAAAGCGAGGCGTAAGCCAGCTATGTCATCTATATAGTTACCTCTAACTAAGTCAGTTAAGTTGCCAAGCTAAAACAAGAAAACATTTTTTTTCCTGAATCATGTGAATCTTTAAAACATCCAAATTCTAGCAAATATTTTTTTTACTAAAATATGTAGTAATTTTCGCGTTACAAATTTTTTCAATAAAAGCATCGACTATGGACCAAAATGAATCGATGTAACCAAACTAACTCGATTCGGAAATCGTTATTAGAAGGTAATATATTTATCTGTATGTGTCTATGTATGTCTCAATACGGGAAAGTTGTAAATAATTTTTATTAAAAATTTGACGAAGCTCCTTCAATAGAAGCATAAAATAAATAAAAAGTTACCTAATGATTACAAAGTGAGTTTTGAAAGTGATGGGAAACAATAAATGGTGTGTCTTATGAAACAAAAAACTATCATTGCGCACGATACCTCAACGCCATTTTGAAGCGAAATTTTGTATGTAAGTGCCAAGTATTTCGCAATATTTTCAATTCTCACCCTTGCTAAGGGGGTGCGTTTGATAATTATCGATAACAGTGAATGTGAAACACGCCTGAAGAGGTGTCAGTATGTGATCAAGTGCATTGACGGATGCCCAGAGTCGGTGGTTGCGTCGAGGTGGGTTGCGGCGCCGTATATTTGGAGCTCGCATTAATTAAATTAATAGTGGTATATTGAACTAATAAATTGTTAGCTGACGAAGTGTACAGTATGCAGTTAAGTGTGCATTATTTCTGTGGATATTGTACGTAGTGGTGAGTGCGGAGTGGTGTATTTCGGCGTGGCGAGCGTTATCGGTGGCGTTTCCGACTGTTGCAGATAGCGGGTGGCGCGGAGGATGGCTCGGTCCGACGGGAGTGCTCTCAATAACTGACGGACGCTGCCGGCTTCCAGCTGGCGCAAGCAGTAGGTTCAATGCCTTGTGTATTTAGCAATTAAACACTAGACAATACATTACTTTGACATTGATTTTTTCCATGATAATTAGAGCACTAAATGCTACGATTTCCCAAAAGATAGTATTGTCCTAGAGATTTCATCTGTTTCGAGTTTTCCCATAGTTTCTTTAGTTCATACAAATTTGATCCCTGGCACTATGATAAATGTTTTCACTAATCTATTTCTATTTTCCAATTATTTATGTCCAGTTTGTTGTATAGTAACACTATTGTTGAAACAGTACATTTAGTTAATTATCTTCTTTAAATCTTATGACCTTAATACAAATAAATTATACCCTTGATTAATGGCATGAACAAAATTATTTGTGTTCAGTTGTCCGGGGTTGTAATTAAATATTACAAGTGCTAGATTAGTATCAGTTATTTGGTCAGATGTTATTGTTGTTATGGTATTGATGAATGGTTCATTTCATATCCTTACTAATATTATAAAAGCGAAAGTGAGTTTGTTTATTACCTCTTCACGCTTTAATGGCTACACCGATTTTGATGAATTTTGGTACAGAGATAGTTGGGAACCAGGAGACGGACATAGGCTAATATTTAAAAAAAAAGTGGGATGTGAGGGAGAAAGAGGGAAGAAAAGGGAAAACTTAGCGTTGCTATTACAAATCAATAAGGCACAAGGGGAACTGTGTTACCCCGAATTTAACGCGAGTGAAGCTGTGGGCAAAAGCTAGTAAATTATAAAGAAGACATTCAGATAAGGAAAACAACAATGTTACTCAGATTTTGAATTACTCATGTTTTATGACTTTAACATTACTTCTCACTGTCACACAACCAATTATTCATAATGCACTTTCTTGGAATGTTTATTGCCCAAACGAAGATATTTTAGATCAATAGACTGTTCTTTGACAGTTTCCGAATTTAATAATGGCAGTTTAAGACCTGCAACACCCTACACAAGTTATAATTTTTTAATGCTATGTGAATCTGCACAGAATTGTTATCATTGAAAGTAATAGAGGGATGCCTTTGCTCATAATGGGACAGTATTGGCTAGCTATGTTAATATAAAAAGCGCTATAAGAAGTGCTATGTAAAACTCCTTTATTAGAGTAATACTTAAATTGGGAACTGGTCACTTGCTTGTCAGAATAGTCAACAAAGGTACAAACAAGTAAAAAAAAAATTACAACCTTTATTTTATGAGTTGATACAATGGACCTTCGTTCTCATTTATAAAAATATCATCAATGTATACTGATATAATTTTGATGTCAAAAGCTGTCTCTTTAAAATTGTAACGATTTAAATGGCATGACATAGCTTTTTAGATTTAGAAACCATTTTTGCATTTAGCAGACCAGTATTCCTTTCAGTAGCAATTAATTTATTTGTTAGACTTATTAGAATGATCTTATATGACTAAAACAAGAGCTAAAACACATGTTAATCCAGTTATGGAACTGTGTTGTAGTTCATAATACAACAAAGTCACTTGCATGAACTAATTATTATAGTACTTCTTAAAAGAGATTTTAATAATCATTAATGTGATGACCTTCTCATTAAATGTAACCTTTGTAATACTGTATCCTAATGAAAAAAAAAAATAATGAAAATATAAAATTTTGAAATTGCTTCAAATGTAATTGGTTCAATCAAGCTTTAAATAGTTTGTATTTGAAATCAATCTCTAAAGCTGATGATAACAATGTATTACAGATAAAAATGCCACGACCTGGCAGTCTGAAAGACCCAGACATTGCTGAACTATTCAGCAGACATGATCCAGAGAAGATCTTTGAGGACCTTCGTGAGATCGGTCATGGGTCTTTCGGAGCAGTCTACTACGCTCGCTGCAATCTCACCAAAGAGATTGTGGCAATTAAAAAAATGTCATATGTTGGGAAACAAAGTGAAGAGAAATGGCAGGATATCTTGAAAGAAATAAAGTAAGTAACTTGTGCATGAAAACATATATTTCGCTACTCCTAAATGAAGAACTTGCTTTGACAGGGTTTAGTTCAGCTAATATTTGTAATTTTCTGCTAATGGAGGAGATTCATTACCAGTAACTTACTGCTAATAGAATGCACACAAAACATCTTCTGTCTTCTAAATTCAGCAAAATGACAGGAATGGACATGAGTGTCTCTCATCTTAACATCTTTTGATTTGTTGGCTAAGCCATATCAACATATCAATCTGGTACAAAATATGATAAATCAAATCACAGAAGTCTTGGAAAGTAGGTCACAGTCTTGATTTGTGTAACAAACATTCTTGATAATATCAAATATAGTTTACAAATCAGGCTACTGGTAAAAATAAGGAAATAAATTAGGAGTCACTTGATTCTATTCTAATTATAGATTTTATTCTACCACTCTTGTTAAATGTGTTGTACAAATTGAGTTCTCTAAGATCCTCAAATTAATACAGATTGTGCTACAGATGTTATCATCGTGCTTGAATATATTTAATAGGCAGAGGTGTGCAACACCCAGTCTGTGTCCCCACACCCGGTGTAAAGATCAATTACACACATCCCGATTCTTGGTTGCCAACGGAAAAACTGAGGCAGGCTCAACTAATACTTTCCCGTTTTTAGGTTCCTGAAACAGCTTGAACATCCGAACACTATAGAATATAAGGGGTGCTACAAACGAGAGCATACAGCATGGCTGGTCATGGAGTATTGTGTTGGTTCCGCATCAGACATCATAGAGGTAACTTTTCTTTTTTTGCCTTTTGTCCTTGTTTTATACTTTTTTTTTGGGGTGGAAAATCATCAAATAACTTCCCCCGCTCTGGGCGGAGGGGGGGGGGGAGTTTAAGACTTGTACTGACTAAAACCCACCCATGTTCCTTCTATTGCCCTTTACGTTCCGGGGCCCCGGTATCTCTTTCGAACAACCCACAACCCCTGTTGTTTTATACCTTAATCTTTAACTTGAATTTTTTGGACATTCTTCTAATGCAAGACAGTAAAATTAAATGTAGAACTTACTTCTAATAGAATTTATTGACTTGCTTATCAACCACAGGTAACGTGCCAATACATCACCCTCTCCCAGTTATGAGTTACATTTTCTGCCTATGATAGTCCACTAATAGACACAAGCGTCTTTCTTAAGGCTTACAAATAAAATATGAGCCAATTGGTGCTATTAGAACCTGAAAGAAGTACTAACATTAATTAGTTCAGTCATTCATCACAATTATCATTCCAATAAAATTGTACCAGGAAAATTATGATTACATAATCAAATTGTGTACTTATTAGATACCATGTGTCTTCAGAATTGAAGGTATCTAATCTACACATATTATAAAGAGGAAACATTTGTTTGTTTGTAACAAATAAACTCAAAAACTACTAGACCAATTTCAATTCTTTCACCATTAGTATGCTACATTATCACTGAGTAACATAGACTATATAACTTCACGCCACAACATTTAGGAGTTGAGCAGCAAGTGAAACTGCACAGTTAGTTGTGCATAATGCTAATTTATTGACGTAAAACCTCCATTATTCCGGTTAACGATTGATTGAGCTCTAGTTATTGTTACAAATCTTGTGAATTTTGAAACACGTGACAAACACATACCAGCAAATACAAAAATGCCACTAATTACATTGTTATCTTACTTTCTATAAGATATACAAGTGTAACAAAATCACGTTATTTACGTGAACATTTCGTTTTCATAATTTCGTTGTTGTAATTCATTTGTCAAACGGTAGCTACTAGCTAATCTGATGGAAAGATCAATGCAATTTGTTCCGTTCGATTTAAACAACCAAAAGGGATAGTATGTGTGTGGATTATGTTTCTGTATGTTTGTAATCTTTATATAGTATAAAACGAAGTCGCTTCCACTGTCTGTTCGCTTAGATCTTTTAAACATGTCACTCACGGTAGTATCGTAATATCAATTCAACATAATATACATACGTTCACACCTTATTTATGTTGTGGCGCGGCTTGAAATGGCTTACAACGTCCTTATGTTCGATAATATTACAAAAACATATCGGGAATTAATGTAAACCTCAAAATATCCATGTGTATACGTATATTTTTTAAAATGATAAGAAGATATAAAACCTTGTAAAAGTTTTTAAAGTTATCTAAGTTTTTGTCTACGTATTCGCAAGGAATATTTTTGTCTTAGATTTAATGAGATCTAATTTGTGTGAGTGACGGGCCTGTTGGTCCAGTGGTTAGTGGCCCTGATTGCTGAGCCGGAGGTCGTGGGTTCGATTCCCACCCAGGACAAACTTTGTGTGATGAGCATGATTGTTTGTTCTGTCTGGGTGTGATTTATCTATAATATGTATGTATTTATAAATTATATAAGTATGTATATCAGTTGTCTGGTTACCATAACACAAGCTCTGCTTAGTTTGGGATCAGATAGCCGTGTGTGAGTTGTCCCAAAATATATTTATTAGATATATTTAATTTGTGGAATTTCATTTCCAATATTTCACTGGGAGTGCGCCAATAAGGAAAATTATTATATTATCGTGACAAGAGTACATACTTGTATTTCTGTACTTCACCTTGACCTAGCACGGTTAAAAAATGTATTGAGGAACCACCGAGTGCATAACTTCATTAGATAACAAGTAAGCATCAAAAACTTACTCATGCAGAGGGACCGGCCAAGGCCACTGCCTGCTGGGGTTGCGGGTTGTTCGAAAGATATACCGCGGCCCGGAACACAAAGGGCAAAAAAGGAACATGGATGGGTTCTAGTCAGACACTCCGCACAGAGCGGGATAGTTATTTGATGATTTTCCGTCCGAAAAATAAAAAAAAATTAAACCAAAAAGTAAAGACTACTTCTTACACAAAGCAGTTTGAATTTAGATGAGTCAGTCAGGCGGGACACTTGTCTTTATAATATTTCATTGACGAAATGTTTACAAGCGAATTAATGACGCGGGACTAAGTTGTGCTCGAACTGTTTCGTCACTGTGACCACACAAAGCGTCACACAATGCAGAACTTACAGTGCAACCTACTCTTTAAGTCACCGTCAATTTTTCAGGAATCGTCTACGGATTTCATTACTACGAGACTTATGAAATGTGTCGTGGTCTAACTAAACTAAAACTGTTGCTAATATTTTTCGTCAGTTGCACAGTCGATGTTCTCGGAATTTCGATGAGTAACAATTACATGTGAACAAAATACATCCGAAAAATGTTATTCTAATGTTCTTGTTGTGTGCGCTGTTAGTTATCTTTGATTTCCCAGAAGAAATTCAAATCAACTTCGGTAATACACACTGACAATCTGCATTTTGAGTCACTTATGTATATATTATACATATATATGAGTATCGTTTAAGTACGTAATTAACATATTCGGATGTTTTTTTTTTATGGCAGTTTGATATGACGTACCTTATAATCTTTCACAGTAAATAGTGATATTCTTTAAATACCGTATCTTATCGTATTTTTTTCTGCCGTATTATCCCGAACTTGCGATTTGATGTATTTAGCTAGTTCTTTTACTATTTCGTCATTGTTGCACTTCAGAAAAGTATCGTTTTCTGAAATTATTATTTTTGTTCTCATCGCGAGCCTCTATACAATTAAAAAAAAACAAATCAATGTCTAGTACAAAGATACAAATTAGAAAAATGTTATTAATTATAATGTATCATTAGATTCCACAAAATGTCAAGTGCTGTCAGGTCCCGTCACTAGTGGTTTAATGAATGCACGCCGCATGCCGACGCGTTCTACATGCTAATTAAATAAAATATCATATTGTTTCCTGTTTTTGTGTTACATAATACAATCTGACTTCCGACATCGTGGATCGTGCATCACTTGACTCTTGTAAATGCTTTCGTTATACACTGTTTGTGTTTGATAGTCATATTTAAATGTGGATAATGGATATAGATTAAAATAATGTTAAATATACACCAAAATTCAAACACTGCTGTTTTCCAATATTGTTATTGATTTAATTATTATTTCTGAGAAATAACGAGCTATATGTAATAATAACAAGTCATCATCGCAATAAATCTCAATTTACTTTCCGACAAATATTATAAATGCAACTGTCACTGACCTTAATAAATGAGAGGCTGCCAGGAGGGGTACCGGGGTTGCGGGTAGGTTCGAAAGACATACCGCGGCCTTGGAACCTAATGGCCAAAAGCAGGAATATGGACGGGTTTTACTTAGTACAAGTCTGTCACTACCTTCTGATCCGCTCTAGGCGACTCATACGAAAGAAAAAAAAGGTTTGAATGTGTTGTCCTACAAGTCATTTGATAATTTCCCATCCGTAAGAAAGCACCGCATATCATATTTATTACCATAATTCCTAAAACTCTTAATTTCCTAAACTAGGTTCACAAACGGCCTCTACGCGAAGAAGAGATCGCCGCGATCTGCGAAGGCGTCGTATGCGGTCTCTCCTACCTTCATAGCTTGGGCCGCATCCACCGTGACATCAAGGCTGGCAACATCCTTCTCACAGAGAATGGCACGGTCAAGCTGGCGGACTTCGGCAGCGCGAGTATCAAGTGCCCTGCCAACAGCTTCGTGGGGACGCCGTATTGGATGGCGCCGGAAGTGATACTCGCGATGGATGAAGGACAGTATGATGGGAAGGTTAGTCTTACTTTCAAGGATATTGTATCAATAGCATAACATTGTGCGTGGTTTGTAGAATACAAAGGACTGACCCATTGAGTATATTCTGTAGTTAAATGTTTTTGGGGCCTATTAATACGTATAAATTACAAAAAGTCAACTGTGGTCAACCCAGTAGCCTCCAAGCTCAGGAACGACCAATTTCTGTCTAAATGATGTTCCAGCTATCAGAGCAAGTTTGCAATGCTAATTGCCAGCAATTGCAGTATAGTTTGTCAGTTAATTCACAACAATTGTAATATTTCTCATGATTGAAAATTCGTACTGATTCTCCATATACGTTATTCGAGAATAATCTTAAGAGTTCGCTTTTTTGTAATACTTGAGTGACACAAAATTTGGGGTATTATGCAGATAAACGCAATTCAACAGCCGGGAAATCTAACCAGTCGTGCCAAAGAGTGTTGCGCTCCATGAAAGACAAGGCAAGATAAACTGGTGTTCATCTGCAATCTAACAGGACTTAGACATGGCCTATCTTTAAATAGTTGGAAGAAGGCTGGGTAGATAGATGATGGTAATGTGATTCAACTACCATCAGGACTTGCACAGCAAATGAGCTGCCAAAAGCAAATGTGTAAATGCTCGTGTGTATTTCCAGGTGGACGTGTGGTCGCTAGGTATAACGTGTATCGAGCTAGCGGAGCGCAAGCCGCCGTACTTCAACATGAACGCAATGTCGGCGCTCTACCATATCGCGCAGAACGATTCCCCCACCTTACAGGTAACTATCATCTTTGTACCATTGTAGAACGAGATTTATGTAGTCTTTGTGTCGCGACAATGTACCTTAAAACTGCATGAATGTAAATTCTGACTTACGGCAAATACAGAGATAAGTTCACCCTTAATTTTCTTCTCTGCATCTTAGCCGAGAGTATTGAGTATAGAGACTTAAGCCTTTCTATCATTCGCCTATTGTCGTTTCACATTAAAATTCGAATGCTTATCTGTTTTCATGCTTACCAATTGGATTTTTACATTATCATTTGTGTTGTTGTTATATGATTTCTAATCAAAATATTTATATACAAAAAAAGTACGTATTACAGGCGCCAGAATGGACGGACACATTTCGCTACTTCGTGGAAGCTTGCCTACAGAAGAACCCCCAGGACCGTCCGTCGTCCACCAAGCTGCTGTCGCACCCTTTCATCACGCGGCCGCGCTCGCCCAACGTGCTGGTTGACCTCATACAGCGGACCAAGGCCGCTGTGAGGGACCTCGACAACCTCAACTACAGGAAGATGAAGAAGATATTGATGGTCGACGCCGATAACGAAAGCGCTATAGGTATGTACTGATAATGTTATCTGTTATATTTAGAAACACTTGACCCACTTTTGTTGAGTATTTGACCTTTTTATCGTTCACAAAAGATTGATGTGTCTTGTTTGCGTATTGTTTCAAATGCGCAGTATTGGATTTTTTTAAATAACATGTTATTGATGATTGTTAATCTAGAAGCGTACTACCGAAGTATTTTTATGGAAAATAATCACACTATTTTGTTGACACAAAAGTAATAAATTTTGCAAATAAAATACTTACGTTCATAGAAAAGGTCGTACAAAAAGGTTACCAAGTCATTGAGACAATTAACAATCTAAAACTTTAACGGAACGGTTGGCGCAGTTACTGAACGATTGCCTGATGCGCTGCGTGTCGCGGGTTCGATCCCCGCACTGAATAAATATTTGTATGACCCACAGGTAGTTGTTTCGGGTCTGGCTGTTGGTGTATGTGAGTTTAAGTGCTTGTAAACGCACCCACGATACAGGAGAAATTCCTAGTATGGGGCAAAGGTTTTAAAAGAAAAAAAAACTTAAGAGGAGATGTACTTATAGTAAGGATAATTACCTGAATGTTTGATTCAGTGTCTCATGTACACTAAGTATTAAAGCTTAACGGTTCTACCTGTTGTCCCCACATGTTTAAACAATGCAAAAACTTAAAACTGCGACTGCAGGTCTATAAAGATGATGTTTAAATACAGAATTATGCTGCAAATTACAATATTCTGTTTTTAAGCATTTACCCGAGTGTTTACAGCTATGTTTCTTAAGTTCACGAATGGATTGCACAGGTGACAGTGAAGAGACGGCAGAGGAGCGCTCAGGTGGCGACAGCTCCAAGTCCAACTCGGCCACGTCCGAGCACAGCGCGGCCGGCGCGTCCAGCCAGAGCTCCTCGTCCGGCAGTCTGCGGCGCCGCCCGCTACCGGTAACACTCGCAGCGCACAAGCTCATACGCATTCAACTGTCGGTCAGGCTACTGCCTAAACCTTACCTCTGGTTGATAAAATTTGATAACAATAGAGAGTTCGCATACAAATTGGCCTGGCCATTACTTCAAATCATGGCGAAATTCATAATTTCTTATGTTGCTTGTCTGAGAGCAACTGCAGTATCATTGACTAGTTACTATGTTACTGCAAGGTGCAGTATCATTAACATTACAAATAAGATAACCGTGGTTGTATTAGGGTGTTAGGTACGTTAAAATAAACAACAGTTTGTCTCCAACGAGCACGTCTTACTAGCACAGCGGACCAGAAGCGAGTGTGCGGTACATGCAGCGACGTACTGACCGCACCCCCACCACCGCTCGCCTTACCACTAAGCGTGTCGGTATTTATTATACGCTACAGTGGTTCATTTTTAAAGCCAAGTGTGATTGTAATGATGTGATGTGTGTTGTTGCAGCAGGTGAACGCGAACCACCACCAGCATCAGCAGCAACCGCAGTACACGCATCTCAACCACCAGCACTCGGCGCACTCCGCCAGGTACGTACTCACACATAGATAGTAGCTAGAGGTGTATTATACTTATGTACATATGACTTACTGAGCAGTACCTACCACGCAAGAAAACATTGCAAATTATGGGTTCGTTATATTGACAGTGTAAATGTGAGGTGTCGTAAGAGACAGAGTGCTGAATGTAATGTTGCAAGTGCAATGCAGCAGTGCGCTTAATTAATAAAGCATTTATTCCACAGTCGATATGGTGAAAGTGATAATGCTTGTGTAAAACTCAGTAGCTTAGTTATAGTTTTAGGTGTAGATAAAGTTGTAAAGTTCTTATGTTCTGTGTAGCCATAATTATGTTGTGAGCTTTAGTTGTAATTATGCATGGTGGAGTATGTATTGTACTGTCCTTTCTCAGCATATTAGTACACATAGTAAAAAAAATGCATGGTAGTCCTCATGTATATATTTTGACCGTAGTTATAAGCACGCACCCGTAGCGCTTACAGTTTGCACGTCCCGCACTAGATAGAGCCGCACTTGCCTTTCAGAGTTCGCAAGAGCTGGCTTTTCTCATGTTGCTGTTTCGTACGCAGAGAGAGCGAGAGCCCTCTACCGGGCGCGCACGACGACTACGTGAACCGGGACGCACTGCGCCACGACTACGCCAACAGGGACTCGCTGTGCGACGACTACGGCGACGACTACGCCAACAGGGAGGCCATCCGAGAGGCGCGCTCGCGCGAGCGCCAGGCGCCCGACTACTGCGAGTACGTGAACGCGCCCGCCGCCTGGCCCGACGGCGACGACAACCGGAACACGCAGCGCAGGCAGACCAACCGCAGTCAGTACCTACATCTTGTTTGGAAACCATATAGCGGTCATTGCCTCTTTTCTAAAGTCTTTTTGCAATCAACAATGTATCGTAATACATCGCCAGAAAATGTTGAGGATTTTTGTTTTTAATATTCTTTCTTTTAAATTAAGAATGTCATTATAATATGTAGTCTGGTCATTTTTTCTCATTCAAACTCATTCGTCATACTCATACACGTCAAAAAAACGAATAAAAGTAACATTTATGATTTGATGATTTCATTATGCCTCAAATATATAGTCGAAAAAGCTAGGTCAATTCTATTTTCAGTCGTTAGCAGTTGGCACTTGATATCATTACAATCAAGCTTTCGAAACTAATTTGTTTATGCTAGTCTTGATTGCGTCGTCAACGCTTACTCTTGCGTGTTCATTCACTAAAACGCGGTGAACTATTTTAAACTACGACGACATTTTAAAACGTCGTCTTTATCACAAAAGTCGATAAAGTGCCTGTAGTGAGCGTTTCAAAGAGACTATCCCCCGAATACTGAAACGTCACTCAAAATTTAAGTACCACTTAAATTTAACAGATACTCAAAAGTGACGTTTGACAATACAAAATCTAAAGTTTAAGAGCTGCTTAAATGTTAAGCAGCCCTCAAATTTTGAGTGACGTTTCAGTATTCGGGGGTTATAAGATCATTTACAAAGGAACCTTTAACGGAGCTTGTAGAACGGCGTTCGTATATGACAGATGACATCAATTAGTGGTTTCACTCTAATGTACATGTGTGTGTGGCAGGTATAAGCAACAACGTGTCGGCGGCCATGTCGCTGGTGTCGGAACACGGCGCGAACAACTTCGCCACGATACGAACCACCAGCATCGTCACCAAGCAGCAGAAGGAACACAACCAGGTAATTAACTACTCTAATGATAGAATTTGTAACATTAACGTTGGACCCTAAAAATGTGCGATTATTGCGTATGTTACATCTGTAGAAATTAACAGTCAATTTCTACACAGTTACTGTGTACTACTGTGTAGTCATTCGGGTAATTTATTAACCATTCGTTTTTATCTATCACTTATGTATCATCATCCATAAAGCAACATGCAGAATGTTGCTTTTTGGATGATGATAATAATAATAAATAGCCTTTATTCAGACGCAAAAAATACATTGACAAATTACATTAAGATTACATTAAAGTTAAAATTACATTAAAATTCCATTAAAATTAGAATTAAATTAAAATTACATTAAAATTAAATTACATTAAAATTAAAATTACATTAAAAAAATTTAATTAACAATTTATATTTTAGCATTTCCATTTGTGTTATGTTGTTGTTCCATCGTTTTGGTTTCGTCTGTTTGCCCTTTTTTGGCAAAGGCCTCCCCCAATTTTCTCCATGCTTTTCTGTTGTTGGCTAATATAGGCCAACCACCTCCTAGTGTTGCTTTTATATCGTCCACCCATCTTCTTGGCGGCCTGCCCCTTTTTCGCCTATAATGCCCCGTAAACCATCGCATTACCGTTCCAGACCACTTTATGTCATCTCTGATTGTGTGTCCTGCCCATTTCCACTTTAGCTTTCTGATAGATACTGTGACATTCTTTGTTCTAGTGCATCTCTTTATGTTAGTGGTTCTTATTCTATCAGAAAGCCTCTTTCCCAACATGCTCCTTTCCATAGCGTTTTGGCACACTTATAATTGCTGATACAATAGACGGTAAACCCTCCATCAGAAGGTCCCCATTTTTTTTTGCCATCAGATCCGCTCATGTGCAGCACAGGTTTGGGAAAGTGATCCAATAGTATTCATTTGAGCCCCATTGATGGCAGTAGGCTCATCCATCTTATTACCTCCAAATTATTTTCTCCACCTTATAAAAGTGTAGATAAGCAGGATTTTGATTGGTTTCAGGAGATGCACGAGCAGATGTCAGGGTACAAGCGCATGAGACGCGAGCACCAAGCAGCACTGCTGAAGCTGGAGGAACGCTGCAAGGCCGACGTGGACGCGCACAAGGCGCAGCTCGACCGCGAGTACGAGGCGCTGCTGCAGCAGCTGTCGCGCGAGCTGGAGCGGCTGCAGGTACGTTACAGTCGCAACATGGCTTAACTCTCAGGGTACAGGATACAGACACCAGATACCAGGATACATGCACCTCTTATGCTGCCATCTCGGTGCCTTTACCAAAACCAGACAAGGCAGGTCAAGATAGCAGTTATAGGTCCACCGCACATGGTTTAAAGTCACACGTCAAAAATAGGTCTTGTGTCTATACACATAGACACAATACCTATTTTTGACGTGTGACTTTTTGAATGCATGCAATCAGAATGTAAAATCTTATCATTTAACCAGTATTATCTTAATGAACACTTTATATTCATAAATGCGCTGACTGTTCATAACACTACATCCTTTCCATTGCAGACGAAACACGCACAAGAATTAGAACGCAAGCAAAAACAGAACGCGGCGGCGGAGAAAAAGCTAATCAAAGACATCACCGCGAGACAGGAGCAGGACCGCAAGGCGTTCGAGACGCAACGCAAGCGCGAGTACAAGGCCAACAAGGAGCGCTGGAAAAAGGAGCTCAGCATGGACGACGCCACGCCCAAGAGGCAGCGAGATGCCACGCTGCAGTACGTATTTGGTCTTACATCTTCGCAGCTTGTCGTTTGCAATATAAATCCAGTCGACGTACAACTTGGAGTATGGTGCCTTCCTTCCGTAAGGTGTGTCCCCATCAGGATTAAATTGCTGTCTAGGGCGGAGTCGTTTAGGGGCGTATTCTAAAACCAGCAGATAAATTTTTAAATTATTTTTAGTACTTTTTCGAATGCTGGCTCTTATCACACTACTGCAGAACCGAATGCAGTGGTTTTTTTTTCTGCCAGTGTTTTATTTCTACAGATAATAAATAAATTACATCCAATATGGTTCTAAACTCAGCAAAGAATGGTATGTTTAAAGGCATACATAAATTTAATGAATATTGTTATTATGTTTATAAATAGAATATATACATTATTGCATTAATGCCTTCGGCTCGAGGGTTTTGTCCGCCTTGGCTGCAATGACAAAGTTTTTAATGCAATATTTTGGAAAACCAATACCATGTAATTTAGCGTATGCTCTAGCCATACTACTCATACCATTTACTATATTGTGCGTATCACTTGACGTTCCAGATCACAGAAGGACAACCTCAAGCAGGCCGAAGCGGCGGAGGAGATGCGGATGGTGCGGTCGCAGCGCGAGTACCTGGAGCTGGAACTGCGCCGCTTCCGTCGCCGTCGTATGCTGGCGCTGCATCACAAGGAGCAGGAGCTGCTGCGAGAGGTACAGCTCATATAATTTCAATCTCATAGTTATCTCTGAAATTCGGCCTGACCGTCTGAGCTAAACTGGTGTGCAAATCGTTTGTAGGAGCTGAACAAGCGACAGAACCAGTTAGAACAAGCGCACGCCATGTTGTTGCGTCACCACGAGAAGACGCAGGAGCTCGAGTACAGGCAACAAAAAGGCGTGCATGCGCTCAGGTACGTAACATTAGCGAAACTTTGATGAAGGAATGTATATCACCCTCATCATTTGTTTAGCCTTTTACCCGTGTTAGAGTCAATAATATAATTAGTAGCTGAATACCAGTATTTTACATATTATTACAACTATCGAAACAACTGTCCAAGGTCTACAAAATGGCTGTTTGGACTGACCTCGGCAAACTTTGGTTAAATATCACTTTCCACTGCTGCTTATCTTTCTAAGTCGGTGTTCTGATTGCGGTGCGGAGATTCAATCAATTCGCCTATTGCACCGACCTCCCAACTTTTTTAAAGGTTCTCCATCTATTTAGCTAGCGACGTCTCACATATAGTACCACTGAGTAGAGAGTAACAGTGCGCTATTCCGTTCCAGAGAGGAGCAGTTATCGAACCAGCACGGCACGGAGCTGGCCAACCAGCGCGAGTACATGCAGCGCGCAGAACACGAGCTGCGGAAGAAACATGCGCTGCAGCTTAAACAGCAGCCCAAGAGCCTCAAAGTACGGTTACAACTTACGTTTCAATCAATGTTTTAAGCTATATTTTAACTTTCATTTACGGGATATCTTCCGTGATTTGAACTTATTATGAGCTCCCCATATTTTACGGATGACTGGGCTGACTGGAGAATGCGGATGGGTGGTACCACTTACCCGCATTCTTCAGTCATCCCGCGATCATGGCGCTTGCAACAGCGTCGAATTATATGTCATTACCGACAGTTTAAATATTTTTGATGTTTAATTTTTAAGAGCCATCGGAACATATACAATTCGCCGTATGAATGCACCACTGGGGGAGACTTAATGCGTCGGTCCAGCGCCAAAAAAATGTTGTTTGTTTTATTTATTTAGGTAATGAAAACTGTCATTAACAAAACATAAGACGTAACTTTTTCTTTAGGAAACTTTTATAAATACTTCCAACTACTGTAAAATTAACGTTACCTAATATTGATGATATAAAAATAATGGATGAATGTATATGCTTACAGCAAAAAGAGATGCAGATACGCAAGCAATTCCGTGAGACGTGCAAGATACAGACGCGTCAGTACAAGGCGCTTAAAGCGCAAATACTGCAGATGACTGCTAAGGTAAGCTCTAATTTAAATCGTCGTCTGACAGCCAGTAGCAAGGTCTGCCCGTCATGGTTCTGAACACTGGACCCATGAATAGTAACAATACCTATAGGAATGTATAAGTTCAAGGCCTGTCCTGGTTCTTAGGGTTACAGTCAGTCAGGGCTGAAGTCAGAAAGTTTGACGAAAAAGTCTCGATTTTCGTCCTTATGCCCAACTCACGTTGAAAACACTTCTGCTTTTGCCCGCGTCTGTGGAGGTTAGCAAACATCGTATATTCTCGTCTTGTCTCATGTGTCCTAATCTAGATCTTGGTCAGCCTACATGTGTGCTGAAATACGTACAGCCGTTAATCGGGAACAAATTACAGACTTTCGCATTTATAGTAATCCTTTTTCATCAATCATTGAATCAACCCCTACGCCATTTGTGGTTACAGGAGCATCAGAAAGAAGTGATAAAGACGTTGAAGGACGAGAAGCGTCGCAAGCTGGTGCTGTTGGGCGAGCAGTACGACCAGAGCATCACCGAAATGCTGCAGAAGCAGACCGTCAGGCTAGACGAGAGCCAAATGGTAAGTGGACCACGGATATCGTAGCTTTGGTGGTGAAGAGAGTTAAGCCACTATAAAATTTCATTAGAACATTTTACAGAAACAGTTTGATTCCCGCACGTTTCAAATATTTGTATAGCCTATAGTTGTTTTGGATTTAACTGTTTGTTTGGCCAAATGTGACTGTTTCCAAAAACATATTTTAAAATATGAATGTTACTGGTAGTCGTCAGATTTTAATCAATGTCGTTTGTACAGATGGAGTGCCAGCAACTGAAGATGCAGTTGGAGCATGAGCTTGACATGCTGACGGCATACCAGAGCAAGAGCAAGATGCAAGCCGAAGCACAACGGAACCGGGAGAGGCGCGAACTGGAGGAACGAGTCGCCGTCAGGCGCGCGCTGCTGGAGCAGAAGGTACTAGCACTTGCGGCTCATTTACAAGCCGACTACAACATACACAATCTGCCTATCTTGACCCAACTATGTTATGATTCCATTCTCTGACTGGCTGCAGTTGAATTTAAATTCAAGTATTTTTAAATTGAGCCACTGCCTCTGACCTCCACAACTAATTAATATTGGGAAATATAATACGCCTTGGCACAGTCAATGTAAGTGGTGCGAAAGTCTGATAGCCAGTCTTATCTTCTTTACTTTCGGACCACTTACATTGACTCTCACAACATATTTGATGATGTTATTGATAGCCGAGACCAACGGCATGCTTTTCGAGACACAGAGGAATGGGTAAACCAGGCAAGTGCAGCTTAACCTTAAGATCGACCAGATAGATAGGACAGGACAAGCGGCAATAACTGTCCGCTGAAAAAATAGTTCATCGTCAGCGCAGGGTATTAGGCGTGTAATAAATAAACTTTTGTGTTGCAGATGGAGTCGGAGTGCGCGCAGTTCGTGGCGGAGCGCGCGGAGCGGACGCGTCTGCTGCACGAGAGACACGAGCGCGAGCTCGAACACTTCGACAACGAGAGCGCACGCCTCGGCTTCAGGTGAGACCCAACGTTTATATGTTAGAGATACATTGCTGTGTAATATAGCCTACCTAGGTGCCACTGTATTTGAATGTTGTATCTTTTTAATCTACAATACTCACACGATGCATCGGCCTAGAGTTATCCACTGACATTTCAGACTCGCTTAATTATGCTTGTCTCCCAAAAGTTTAATTGCTGAAAGGTTCGTACCGGAATCTTCAGAATGCTCCAAGTTTATCTGATTGTTAAAAAAGGCGATTATGACTAATACGTGTTATTTTTTTGTAACGTGTAGCGCGATGGCGATCGCGGAAGGCAGTCGGGAGGGCTACGGCGAGGAGGAGCAGTCTCTGTCGGGCTCCATGCTGTCGCTGGCCCACAGCAACTCGTCCGCCAGCTTCGCGGCCGGCTCGCTGTAACGCCGCGGCGCCTAATGCTGATGCCAAACTACGCGCTTGTACACGCCGGCTGTACGCGCTTGTACATGTCGGCTGCACGCGCTTGTACACTTCGGCTGTACGCGCCTGTACACGCCGGCTGTACGTGCCTGTACACGCCGGGTGTACGCTTCAGTAGATCATTGCTTGCGAGTGATACGTGACGGCACGGTCGTGTCACCGTCCGTGTTCATGACTCGGTCGCCACTGTGATAAGGCGACGGGAAGAGAAATATTGACGGTGCAGTGATCGTAGTCGACGCGATCTATAGAGCGTTATGACGCTCACAAAATTTTGTGGACCTCGGGTGTAAGTATTGTAAATTTTTCATTGCGAATTTTTGAAGTGTCATACACTCACTGCGCTCTCTAGTATTCGGAGCGGTTACATACGATCGATTGTTGTTATTATCGTTAGCAATGTTCACGGGCTACCTCATTAGACTTGTTACGAAAATTATATGTGTTGGTTGATTGAATCGTGTGAGTATATTGTGGTCCGCAGAAGTATTATTACGAGTATTGGGCACAATGTTTTGGCACCAGCATTAGAACTCCACGTCCCATTCTTATTACTGAGACTGTCTGCCCTCCCGCGGTATGTAAATTCATGTTAATTGGCAACATGAGACTATTTAATATACTGTTGGACACTAATAATAATTAGCCAATTTTTTATATTTTTTTTGTTACGTCTTCCAAAGTGAAAGATACGGCCGTTTTTCAAACGGTTCGGGAGGGCATTTCCTATTTTATTACACTATTAAGTTTATTGCACTCCATATTATATAATTATCTTTAACTACAGTCGAGTCGAGGAATAAACTGGAAAGTTGTTGCACGCAATAATAGTAATTATTTATATTGAAATAAAGTTACTATTACTTGCTGTAATGAGACACTAACATTATTCTCGACCCAGTTGTTAATGCATCATCATGTTTCTGGTGTTTTGACAAATACTCAGAACTGAATACATCTACATTTGTACATACATAATATTATGTAGCTTTCAGTTATATATTTTAGTTAGACGGACCACTGTTAAAGTGAATGATTATTTATTGTATTTTTATTCTGCATGTTTAATTTAAAAAATAAAAGATATTTTATGAATCAGATGTTTCAGCCATCAATCGAAATATGTGCCTAACTCTGCCTAAATGTTTTATCAAAATATTGGAAACATGTTGATACATGAATACAAGTGAAGATATAATGGTAACAAAGAGGTTATACGCAAGTCTGTCTGCATATGTCTGAGGTTATTTAAATGATGCATCGATGTGAGAATGAGACGCTTTTTTTCTATTAGAGATTTACTCACGGTACGACACTGTTCCGTTGGCTTGCCAGCCATCACGGCGCTAGATAACTTTAACGAAACATTAGTTGTAAACTGGGAATACGATAAAATACGTGCTCGAAGTATCCGCACCACACCTAATATTGTTGTCACACGAGAATACTGAAATTAACACTTAAAATGTAAAACTTAATTTATTCGCGTCTGAATATTCGATCTCTTAGACATAAGAAATTTTATCATCGTCTCTAGAATATTATTAGACCGTCCATCGTTAACAGCACATGTACTACAACGGAACAGTGTCCAGTAGAGGGCATGATTAAATTTTAAAATTAGTATTCCTGATCCAATCTTGTATAAATATGTAGTTTATGGTAAGTTTCCACAGTGGTTCTAGCAGATTTTTCATCTTGATGCTCTAATGAAACAAGATTGAAAAATGTCAATACGGATTACCGCGACCACGTCAAATGATAAGGTAAACTTTGCAGAGAAACCAAGGAATGTTGATCCTCAAAGTGTACACTTAGCTCGTTTGACTCAAGGCATTAATTAGATGAAGTAGTCAGAGACGACACCGAGCCGCGCGCACCCCGCCCCACCTCACTGTTCACAGAGGATGTTATTGTTTACAACATTAGATAGACAAAATTCTAATATTCATATCATTAGTTTTTACTTTAGGAACCATTTTTGCATATATTTAATGTAAGTTGAATTCTTTGAAGAGCGGACTGACGGTATTTGTTTATTGGCCTAGTATTGAGTTTATTAAATGTTTAAAAGGGTTTTGTAACGAGAACGTTTATTATTATGCTTATTTTAGATGAATTTTAGATTTTAAAAGGATTGTAACACGCTTTACTAAATCATAATAACAATGTGCAGGTGGTGCGTATCGCGCAGAGTGTCGCGCCACTGCCGGTTCGTTGTGTAAATATATAAAGTATATGTATTATTGTGAATATGTATGTCGCGAGCACACGATTTGCCTTACGGGCGGAGGGCGCCGGGCTCGGCGTTATGTATATAAAGAACAATAATTTAATATTATAAATAATTTGTTACTTTTGTAAGGTGCGAGTGCGGTTTGTGTACATTGGGGAGCGACGCGGCAGTCCCCGTGCGGGACCCGACTATGTGCTATTTTCTTTATTTAGTGTCCTAATACCTATCGTATTGTGTACTAAGCTTACCAGTCAAATATGTATAGCAAATGTATTATTTAATTTAAAATGGATTATAGTCATAAATACCCAAATTTAGTTAATACTATTTTTAAAGTATTTTTTATTAATATTCTTTTCCTAAAGCATCACATGATGTGATCGTATTATTTGAGTTTGTTGGAAGTTTATTGACGGATTTCAAGTATTGAAGCCTAAGTGATTTAGGTATTTAATTAATATACCTACAACGCGTTTGACAAAAGTTAGCTGTTTTACGTGAGGATCTTTACACAACGCTATTTACCCAAATCATATAATTATAAATTTTGCTTCGAATTCCTAGATAATGCAAGAGTGGTAAATGGCATTGTGAATAGGTATCACAGTAATCGTAGACTCCACATTACCCCTCCTCAACTGACCAAATATATGACAATAATCTCTAGACACAGCCTAACTTGACTTGTCACCCTGTCTCTGTACATAGTAGTAGAATGTGAGCGCGCGGAGTGGACTTAACTGTTGGAAGTACTGAGCTGTACATAACTCGCTTAAATCATTGATATTGCGCAAACGCCTTCTCAAAATACTCACTATAGGTAATTATATAATAGATAATATTGTTTGGTAAAATGTTAGTTATCTTGATACTGAAACAGTAGTAAAACAACAGACGTGCGCTTATATTATCCAGGCATGCGTTATCAATCGGCTATCTGAGTGACATTTTTTGTGACAATATAACCGGTACTATTCCGCCACGTTGCGTCCACTGTCGAACTCCGCCGGTGTCGTGGCTAATTCGGGAACCGAAGCACTAAGGAATTGATCTGTATGCTGTAACTTCGCTTGGGTGCAATAGGTGGTCGGTACTTAAAGTTAGGCGCGTAGTATTTTGCTCGCTGTCATAGTCCGCTGCCTGAACGCTGGCGTAGAGGTGGTGCCGGTTTCGTCGACACGAGACTGTTACACTCTGTAGCAGCCAGAAGGCTCGGGTATAGTACGTAGGCGCGTCTTTTTCCTATTCCAACCTCCCACCACTTAGCTGTTCTAGCGTTAGATGTTATCAGTTATCTGTCACCTTTCAACGGTCACTATCTACAGAAAAAAATATTATGAGATAGAAGTACCAAACTCGTAGTTAGTGGTCACGTATTTTGTAAATTGTAACTATACAATCTTTATATTTTACCATTGTATAGTCTTTTATCACAGATAGGTAGTTAGCAATATTGTGACCGATGTGACAAGGTGCGCGCGCGCGCGGCCGCCGGTTATTGATATAGTTTGCGATTGTTTGCGGCTCGCTCGGTGCACCGTTGTTTTATTTTTATTTTTTGTTACATAATATTTAACAATGAATTTCTAGATTCTAACTATTATCACTAATAATACTGTAATATAATCTGGTTCATGAAAAATCAAACCGAAATAAATTAAATGGAAAGAAAATGACTCTTGTATTATTTACAACAATGTCCTCCTCATCTTGGTGCATGGTCACACAGAAATACGTAAATGAAAGTAACTTTTAACTGTTTAGAAAATCTATTTTTTGTATTAACATAAAATGTGAAACAAAAAAACAAGGATAAGTATACAACAACATTACTGAAGTACATTATTTCATGATTATCTTGAATAATTAAACCTACGATTGATCTTAATATTACGGTTTCGTTTTTCATAAATGCTATCAAAAATAAGAAAAAAAACTAATTTCTATACTACAAAACTAATGCCGTGTCTCCACATTGCGCTGTACAATTATTGTAAAATAAAATAACCACACGGCTTATAAAATAATTCTGACGACGGAAAATATTGTGCTTATCATAGTAAACTGGTGCATACGTTTCAATAACATGTCTTGTTAGTAATGAGAACATAAATACGGGTTTCCGAATGCATAAATCAGCAGAAAAATTCTGATTAATAAAATCTTATTTGCCTTTGGATGTAAAACCGATTACATAGACAGATTTCATATAAAGTCGTATTGATATATTTTTTTCAGCTAAATTATTTTCTACGTAGCTTTTAGTATACGTTTCCTATTGTTAGAAACTTGAAAGGCATACCGGACATCGAAGCACAATGCCGCAATATATTTTTTGCCTAATCCATTTAAAGTACTAAAGAAATGTTTGAAACATTACATTAAATTAGATTTTCGGAAAATCTAGCGATTAAAACTGGGGCGCAGATATAATTGGATAGTTTACCCCACTGATTCCTATATAAAAATATTTTTTCAATAATCGATAAAGGCAGTTCCTAGAGGATGTAAATGCGGTCGTCGGAAGCAGTTCCTGGGAGCTGGTCTACTGCGTGGGGGAGAACTGCGTGGGCTCGAGGATACGGCAGTGCATCTCTCGGATGAGCGGGACGGTGTATGCTACGCACTCGTCCCATCCGGGGTTGCGCCATGTGCTCTCACGAGTCTCGCGACGAGCTTGCAGATCTTTGTAGCCTGAGTAGTATAAAACACGATATCAGATTGGCGGAAAGGAAAAATTTAGGGCTGGTACATCCAGACAACCCCAAACATTTCGACTCAGTTGCAGTATCACAGTTTTGTGTTACTGGCAACACTCCATGCAGATATGTACAAAAATACACAAGATGTTTAACGAAATCATGTTACTGTTATATCTTCGTCACATTCCAAGCTGTACTATTCTGGATATTATTTTTGAAATGATACAATTTACTTACACCAAATGTGGTGAACGTTGTAGAGGCGTCCGATCTGCGAGAAGTAACCAGCAAAGGCTTCATTCTGAGAGCGGCGGTATGTGAGACCGCGCGCCCAGTTGTTACCCCACTCGATCATCGTGCCGGGCTTCAGACTAAATAAAACGGTAAACATTAGTCATTGAAACAGGCTACAATAGTGGCCACTTGTAAGTGTACACATGGTTGCCGAGAGTAAGTTACTGAGGTTGATGACCGATAACATGGTGTTTATCTACGTAATTGAATACTCGCATCTGGGGTCTACTCTACATATAAGTCCGTCATATGATGGACCCTATTATATTCCGATTCATGACTTTCGAAAACACATCAGGAATAGGGACAACTGTCTAATCGGGTTGCTATTATTTTTTAGTATAGGTCTCCATCTTTCGTAAATGTTGCAACTATGTTTTGGAGCCCAGTAGTTAAACTCTTTAATAACTTTAGACGAACCTGTAGGATCGAATCTCATAAATGTTGCTAGATGAGCGAGGTTCTCCATTGGGCCAGAAGCTGAATGCCAGTAAGTACTGTAAGTGTCGCGACCTCACGAAGTTACCGCGCTCCACCTCAAGGGCCCGGTAATCCTATATGAAAAAAAAAAGAAAAACTGTTAAAGGACTCTAATTAAAACTAGGCTTTGGAACTAGGCATCTAGATAGTTTTTTATTGGTTTATGGTTGTTTTACTTGGATTTAGTAATCTTTTTTTTTTTTAATAAGTGGCGAGTTAAGGCTAAGTTCCAGGCTTAAAAAGTAAGATTAAGTTATTAAACTAGATTCTGGTTAAGTTTTTCTTTTGCTGGTGTTTACCCTATTATGACCAATTTTGTCTAGTCAGGATCATCCTCCAAATAAGATACCAAGTCAGGTAGTCACAATATCTTTGTACTTCATAAGTAGTGTTAAAATATATATTTCCCACCAGCTGGACTATGACCTGACCTGGCAAATACCCCAGAGTATAGTAAAACATACAGATAAAAAGTTATCAACAACTTAGTAGACAATTAGCAATCATTATGATTTCTTACAGCATTCTCTTTAAACATAATCTTTGCTTTGTCAATCTTCTCGAAGCCTCCAACATATCTCCACAGGTGCAGTGCCTGGTCCATGTCCCCCACTGACACGGTCCATGATCCCACCAGCTCACAGCCCAGTTCCGCTTTTTGAGAGTGCACAAACTCCACTGATGTTTTGCTAAAAGTTGATGAAATATTACTTTCTCATCTCATACAATTTGACTAGGTACTTAATTTCTATAAAGATCATGAGATTGATTGATTGCAATGTTTGTAGATAGTAGTATGTTGATTATTTTATACTAACAAGTGCTAGTTAGAAAAGAATGCAAATGATTTTCTCTAAGTTAAACAAACTTTACTGCAACAAAAAGTCAAGAAATAAGGTTTTATTAAGCAGAATATCACATTAGAAACAAACATACTCAATTAAGTGACTGATGTAAAGGGTCAAGGTTTGATGCAGATAACATTTATTATGTATAAATTCTAATGATTTGTTACTGTAGGTATAATGCAGTGTTCTATTTACAGAATGTTGCATAATAGTCAGTCACTGTTCACTGCTAGGTCACAAGCTAGTGTATAAGCATTTTGATTATGTACTTATGTAAGAATATTTATGTAAACACATACTAATTTTGCAAGTATTTATCCGTGGAGTCCGGCCTTATGTTATGTGTGTGGAGTGCATAAATTATCTCCTTGTCGCTAAGCATCCGACTGTGGGACTCCTTCGTAGGCTCTATCCTTCGCACCAGCAACTTCGAAAACCACCCATCATCAGCGTTCGATAGTCGGGCGCTTGTTGAAATCAACCTACAAAAATAACTTGCTTAAACGTGAAAGTTCCAAATTTAAAACCGGACACTGTACAAAACAACAATACGAATAGTACCTCGAATTCTTCGGTATAGCTGAACTTAAACTTAACACTCTATTTAGGGAATTCATTTTGAGAACAAAACACGCTTAAATACGAATTCTAAACTACTAAATAAAAGGTTGATAAAAAGTAATTCTTGTTATCAATAATTGACAAAATCACTTGAAGGTTATCTTGAAAATAGATTTTGCATACGTAGTGACACCTACTAAGGGTGACCGAAACTACCATAATATTTTACTTCAACTAGCATACCACTTTCTTTGTAAATATTATGAACTCATTGATAATTTTGAGCTTTGGTCTCTGTCGGACGCATATAGTTTGCGTATAGCTGTTTCATTCGCATGCTTCATTATGAGGATGTGCTCTGGACCATTTCAGAAATGTCAAAATGTCATGTATGCTCCTTTACGCGTTGAAAGTTTGTGATTTTCAAAGCAAAAAAATGTCTTAAGTGATTTTTATAATTTTTAAACTGCATTCGGTTTGTAACAAAACTAACTGAATGCACTAAAGGTTAAATATAATAATTACAACTAATTCAATGTGAAAACGCACTAAGCATTTTTGTTTTTCGCAAGATGTTTAATACTATTCTGTAAAAAGAAACGTTATGTTTATTGACTGATGGCCGACAATTTGCTGACAATAGATAAATTGTCATTTCTTAATTTACGAATTAATATTTTTTTATTCAGACAAGTGAATTCAAGGCTTTTTTTTAGATTCTGCATCGGACGTAAAAAACCTCGTCATGGGTGAGTAGTCACTGAAATTTGAATGTTTTTTGCGAGCAAAACTTGTTTGTAATAGTGGGCGGTGTTATCGGTGGCAGTCTTGTGACTATGTCGGTTTGTGCAGCTTCCAGCGAGGTGACGAAGCTCCAGCAGCACCTGTCGCTGCTGAAGGAAGAGTATGGGAAGCTGCAGAGCCACTGCGCGGAGGTGGAGCGCAAGTACACGCTAGCGGCAGCGTCGGCCGGCGACCTGAGCGAGACAAGTTTTGTAGCGCGTTTGCTAATGACGGTGGCTACGCTCTACGGCAGGCAGACGTACTCCGACATCACCATCAAACTGCAGACCAAGTCCATGCCTGGCCACAAGTTTGTGCTGAATGCTCGCTCTGATGACTGGAATGAGGAAGCCCTTAAAAATCTCGAGGAGTTAGGTGAGATTTGCTTCATTATTCATTGACGATTAGTTGTGTTATATCTCAAGTCCTTATCTACATATATGATAAGTCTATTCCTAATCTACATTTTTGTTATATATATGTATTTCTCATTCCTGAATATATGGCATGATTCATGACCAATAACACATTTTTACTTCAGACTGGTCTACTCTACCAGATGAGATAGGTGCTGCCCTCCTGAAATGGTTGTACACAGATGTTGTGGACTTGTCTCGAGGAGACAGCTTTGCTCTACAGCTCATGAAATCTGCTGCCAGTTTCAAACTACATGGATTAGTTGGAAAGTGTGAACAGGCTCTCATAGCTACAGTTGGAGTTAGGTAAGCTAATAACAAAACCTTTTCAAACAGATTTTTTAAAACAATACAATACCAATACAGATTCTATACAGATAAGGCACAGAGATGTTATCAATTATTGCTTTTATGTAAAAATTCAACATCCTGTTTTATTTCAATAACATGATATTTGATATATCCTATATTTTGCATGTGTATTTTCAAACAGATGGTTACATGAAATCTTAGCCAAGTAATCTTTGAGATTTGTCTGCTAGTAACATGAAAAAGACATTTGCATTGATTATGATTGAGTTCAGTTATAAAATCCAGGCTTCTTAAAGGTGGACACACTCTTATCCGAGCTAAATACACTAAACAAGCAAAATGTAACAAATTTTAGAATTGTTTAATTCTATGTTATTTTCTTTATTTGGTTCACCAACAATTGAATACACATGTACAAGGTAAGGAGGTGCATCAAATAAACTTATAGACAATGTACCAACTTCTAACATGTAAGCCCATCATGCATTACACTAGTGTAGATTGAAGCTGAGTGCATAGGTACTTAAAATACGATATGTGTGCGAGCCCTCTTTGACTTTGATTTATTCCACGCATTCGGCTCAAATAAGATGTGTTCACCTTTAGTTTGTCCTTAAAGAAATTTTGAACAATTTATTTACTATGTTTCTGGCAAATAAATTATTTTGAATTCCAAGATACTAGAAATTATCAATGTCTATAAAATGTACAAACTGTTTGTTTCAGAATAGATAATTTAATGTATGCTAAACCAAAATATTTTCGTCTTGTTTTCAGGTCCTGTGTAAAGTTCTATTCAGCTGCTGATGAGATTGGTGCTTCAGCTCTCAAGGAGCATTGCTCAGGCCTTATATCTGCACACTGGGACGACCTGACAGGTAAGACATCATTGCGTATCAAGCCTTTTTCGAAATATTTTTGGGTCAGCTATCAGTCTTACCGGATTCAGCTGGCTAGTTAATACCAGTACCTTACATGGAAGTAAAAAAAAGTTTCATTTGTTAAGGCCAAATAAAATACTTGTGTAATGTTGCATGTAAGATGTTATGTGTTAATTGGAGGGATTGAACCCTTACACAATGTTGCAATACACTACTAAGTGTATTGCAACATTGTGTAAGGGTATGCTATAATGCCTAAGTGTTATAGTATGGTTATCTTAATTATGTAGAAGTAATTTAAGTATATAATACTGCAGCTGCACCCCGCGGTTTTACCCATATAGACTGAGGTAAAATCTTTGTCTGGAATCAATCTAACTATTTCTCAAAACAGCATTAAAATCCTTTGACTAGTTTAAAATATGTAAACGAACAGACAGCAGAAGCACCATAAATATAAACAGAAATGTTATTCATAAAATAGTTGTATTCAAATTTTCCCTGAATGAGCTATTATTCTTTTAGGAGATAAGCCAGCATGCCATGCCAAAAATGTTAACATATATGTGCCTGTTGAGGTTTTTTTTTTGTTAAAAGAGTACCTAAATTTTAACATAATAATATGCCTGTTGAAGTTATTAATCTCACTTTATTTTTGTTATAAAAACAATTGTTTCTATGAAACAGATGCATTTGTATTGTTATTTGAACTTCACATGATTATTATTCAGCTTTGCCATTAGCTACAGTTTTGTAGTTCTTAAACAACTTTAGTAAATGAGTTACATTGTAACTGTAAGTCAATAGCAATGTTGAATGAATTCAGGTCTCGTACATTTTGTCCTCATAAAGAAAGGCACCTTGAGACTTGTTTGTTCAGGAACCATGCATAAATTATGCATAGGTACAAAAACATACTTAAGTACTAGAGCATGCCGTGTCGACGGCGCGTTCGTGGTCCACGCGCGCGTCAAAGAGATGTCAGCAAAGCAGAGGGGCCTGCCAGGGCCACCGCCTGCCGGGGTTGTGGGTTGTTCGAAAGAGATACCGTGACCCCGGAACATATAGGGCAAAAGCAAGAAACATTGATAGGTTTTAGTCAGTAAAAATCTGCTGCGTCCAAAGCGGGGGAAGTTATGTTATGATTTTTCAGCCGAAAAGAAACACTACTTAGAGCATGATTTAAAATTATTGCTCAGCAAAAGAACCAATAGTGTCGTGGTCGTGAAAACCCATTACGCATCTCAAGTGTACTTTTATAAGGTTTAAAGTGCAATGATCGAGGAAGAAATCTCAAGAAATCCAGCTAATATTATAACTAAGATGTTTGTTACTCTTTCACGCAAAAACTGCTGACCGGATTATCATAAAATTTGGTGCACAGACATGTGTCGATCCCGTGGGACAATTACTGAACTCAGGTGAAGCCTCGGGCCTAAGCTAGTCTCCAATAAAACTTGAACATAATTTTTATGCTCAGGCGAGGACTTCGCTCACATGTCATCTGCGCTGCTGTACCGCATGCTGAAGAGTAAGACGTCGCAGCCGCTTCATGGCGCCGTGCGGCTGCTGCGGGAGGATGTGGTGTTCCTGTGCCTGGTCGAGAACCACGCCAACGTGAGTACAAGCATGCTTTTACACTATCCACCTTGCTGGCGCACTATTAATAAGTTTTATTGACTTCTAATGTCTAGGCATTTGTTTATATATTAAATGTCAGCAGAACAAATCAGTTCAAAATATCAGATTTACTTGTCAAGTAGGAATGAAACTCACTATACAACAGCTTTCAAACAATAATAGTTTACTAAATTATCGTTTTGTCCATTTGAGATATTGGGTCTTGTCTTCTTCTTTGGAAATTGGGACATTTTTGCACTTATAGTGGACAGCGGGACAGACAGCCTAAAAACGGGACGTATAGTCATTGTTATCATTGAAAGGCCGTCTTTCATGTTGTAATGAAGGTCATAAAAGGATATACTTGTCGTTAATAACATATTGTTACCACGTACTTGGGGTTGATTATTTATTTATTTATACGGAAACTAAAGTTACTATGAAACCTACAAAACCATTGATTTTCTAGAACTAAATTCAAATATAAGTTTTTCATACAAACTAGCTTTTAAAGATATTTACGGTAAGAAGATATACGAAATTAAGATATTAGCAAATTAATCTCAGTATCTATGCTTTTTGTATTCCAAGAGGTTTATATCTAGTTGCGGGTTGGTCAAAAGAGATACCGCGGTCCCGGAACATAATGAGCAAAAAAATAAACATAACATGGATGGATGTCAGTAAAAGTCTGACACTCCCTCCCGCTCCGCCTAGAGCGAGGAAGTTATTTGATGATTTCTCATCCGCATCCCTAAAAAAAGCGGTATATATGTCACCTGCGTCCTCCGTCATAATTGAATTGAAAATATTTATTTCAGACCAAGCACACAGTAATGATAGAAGTCCATAATTATATTAATAGATGAAAACTTAAAAAAAAAATAGCACAATTTAAAACAATCCATATCATATAATACCTGGCTTAATATTGCAAGTGATACAATGTTTGACTTTTCATATGTATGTATTGTAAACCTTGTCTGTGTCACTCATTCCTGAATGACAGTTTTTGTCTTAAGTATGGTGTGTCATATTCGCTCGTGCATTGTAATTTGATTAAACTTGTTTAATTTAAAAGGAATACTTGGTCGTTGGTCGAGTGGTCAGAAGGATTCTCAAGGTGGATAAAGTGAAATTGGGTTTTTTCATCAGAAATTTATCAATATCGGCCACGGAGTCTAGATTTGTACTTGGACAATGGTAGGCTCGCCCCTCTATTGCATGCGTTTTAAACATTACTGGCGAAATGGGGGTGTAGGTACTGTAAAACGTTTGATAAAATTGTTAAAACCTATAACAGTACAGGCTGGTTGGCCATGACGTTCCAATACTCAAAGTTTTAAATAAAAAAAAGAATAGAGTACACAATGGCGTAATTCTTGTGTGAAAAATATAATCTTGAAAGTGTTTTATGTGCTTTCATTGTAATACATTTGCACTCACATAACAGTACTATAAGGTACACTACTGCCTAACCCTTTGAAGATTACAGACGAGATGTTGTGATATGGAGGAATATTGTATGTCTGATATGAGTATCGTCTTCAGTTTCATATCGCGTGTACAAGCACGACCTCGTTGGAATCCGATGCACATAATGCCTCATTTACATGGAACGCGTGCATTCTTCATACATTGAATAAATACTCCTTTGAGTCGAAAAGTATCGAGTTATCCTTCATTTGACTTCAGTTATAGTCATAGTAAATGATGACTTAAGACTCTGACTTGGTCATTTTTCGTAAATGTATTTACTATTCATAAAAAAGAATTGCCTTATGCAAAACTAACTGCGCCCGCAGTTTCACCCGCGTAGAACTGGATAAAAAGCCTGTATTAATCCAGAGTATACGCTGTCTATATACCAAATATGAAATTTCCAAATCTGGATGAAATTGTGAAAGCGTGAAGGAGTAACAAACAAACACACATACAAACTGTCGCCTTTATAATATTAATAGTCTCATTCAAAGCAGTAGAGTAGTCATTTATGCCAGTGAACTGTTCTAGTAAGATTTTACTGACATCCTATATTTTAATAAAACAAGGATGTGATGAAATAAGGTTCAAAATGCAAAGCCCAAACCTGCTTTTAAACTAGATGCATATAGAGCAAAACCAGCACTTATAATCATACAGGCACTGGTCAAGTATACTACCTCATTGCTTATTACTTAGTGAAGCCGGTAGTAGCTGAATTACTTTCAACTGTAGGTTATATGTAACTAGCTTTTGCCCGCGGCTTCGCTCGCGTTAAATTCGGGGTAACACAGTTCCCCTTTCCTGATTTACAAGTTATCCCTTTTCTTCCCTCTTTCTCTCTCATATCTCAATCTTTTTTGAAAAAAAAAGACTGTCCGTCTCCAGGGTCCCAACTATCTATGTACCAAAATTCATCAAAATCGGTTTAGCCATTTAGGCGTGAAGACGTAACAAACAAACTCACTTTCGCTTTTATAATATTAGTAAGGATTATTAGATTACGTGAATCGAAGCTAAGACATGCCGTAAACAAGATAAAATGTTAGAGGTTTAAAAGCTATTTGCAGATTACAAGTGAACGGAATTATCTTTACAGAGAGTTGTCAAACAGGGTCGTAAATTCTAATGAATTTTCTTCAATATATCATAAAATCACGCTATTAATCCCCGAAGTATTAGCCAGACGTGTACCTCACAAGTTCACCTACCTTTCGCCAGGTATGGTTTAAGTCCCATGTAATATTTCTTTATACTAAATAGATAAGTATTAATATATTTGCATTCTAAAAATCCAAATTTAAATCAAATGTTATGTAATTGTTATCTTAAATTGTAATTGAATTTTAATTTTAATGGAATTGTATTTAAGTAATTACTATTTATTCTTTTCAATTAATTATTCAATTTATTTATTTACGTGAATAAATTTTAACTGGTTATTGGAACTGATTTCGTTATAGTTCGCCTAGTGGCACCTTGTTTTATAAACACATTGTTAATCTGTGGAAAATTTAGTGCGCTGCAACATTGTTTTTGCAGTTACTTTTGAGTTATTCATAATGTTGTAACTGTTTGTTATCCCCTAAATTATAAAATAATAGAGGCGAGCGTATTGCTATCAAATGGACACAAATCCAGGGTCTGTAGCTGTTAGTGATAACTATTTACCAAACATTAATTGATAAAACAAAACGAATACAGGAATGCTTTTATTACATTAATACAGTACCTACATATAAGAATGAGTATCACGTAGCAAAAATTACAAAACAGTACCTAAATGCTAAAATTAAATACAAAGTAGACTTATTAACTTCCTGGCCATGATTAGTAATGACCAGACGAATACTAACTACGTATACGATAGTACAATTTTTAACAAAATTAAGTAATGGCTACCTACCTAACATTTGTGAAGAAAATCACAGACTTGCAATCTTTTGTATTTTTTCTTACTTATCTTATTTAAACAAAGAAGAGGACCAAGATGCCAAGCGCCGTTATTGCGTTTCGTTTTACTACAATTACTTTCAACGGGATTGACATAAACTTTTCGATAGCATAAATGTCAGTCTCATACCGTTTTAACTTGCATCATCGCTGCTGATACCATGCCACTTAATCTAGGTCTAATGCATTAATGAATTAATAAAAACCAATACAATAAATACTCGCAGAGCCACAAAATTAAAATTAAATTGCGCTTTTCACTGCTTGTGACAGCCATTCATTTTCGTGAATTGAATTAGAAACGTAACGTAATGTGTGTTGCTCGCGTTAAAAACACAACTTTTTTACATACGTATATGTATTTATTTGGTGCAAGTTTGGATTTATGTTTAATCAATCTGTGGTATTTTTTTAATATCCTAAGTTAAGAAAATTTCAGTTTTCCCATGTGTACAAACATTAAATATGTGTACACATTTAAAACATTAAATGTGTGTACACATTTAATGTACACATTTAATGTCTATATCTAAAATATATTTGTTTATCAAATAGGATAAGTAAATAAAAACACACTTAACATAACATTGACTAGCAATAATGCGTATTATAATAAAGCACCACTGTTGAAGCTCTTTGGATTGTTGATAACTTTGTTCAACCTCGTAACTATAAGTAAATTAAAATTACTGGCAGTATATAAAGACCCGTATGGAGGTATTATGGATCTTATTAATAGCCTTATTATAATATCATAGACAAAAATAATTACCGTTATTTTATAGCGGTGTACAAGCGATTTTTAAGTAAGATTATGTTACTACACTATAATGTTCTAATTTTAAATGTAACTTATGTTTTTGAAAGCCGTAACGTACTAGTCTTTTCTTAAACATTTTTTGATCTTACTAGCATCGAAAAGTTCCAATACCAAAGAAAAGACCACTTTCCTTAACCAATCAAGCTGTACAATACCAGTTTAAGTAGATCTCTCATTTCACGGGAAATCTATACAAAGCGAGGCCATGTTGTACTGGACATGTATAGCTTGATGTGCTGCCGTGTGTACCACATTAATCATGCAAGTTGCTTGCACTAAATTTATAATTTGCTCTGACGCGATACTTAGGTACATTTGCATTCACCTAACCTTCAATCAAGGTTAAGTTACGTTTACAATGGAAACTATAAGTAAAACCTACCGAAAATACTAAGGCAGTATGAAAACAGCCTGTGACTAGACTAGAGTTCTAGGTAAAACCCTAGCTAGAGTGATCTGACAATACATGACAATACACAAGAGAAAGACAGTAGTCTCAATGTGTAAAAGTCTTTCGAGAAAGTTGACGAGACGCTTTATGATTAGCCAGTCAATGCTCCATAGCAGTTTATTTCTTAACCATTTAACTTAAAACACATAGAGTTACTGCTATAGCGGCTATAACTACTAAAACATTTCTAAATATTTTCTGGGCGCCATTGCAGCGGTCTCCTCTGCAGTAGCAATGCGTCGTCTTCGTGGACCGATCGTCATTGGTCGGGTCTTCCGAACATGATTCGTCGTACACCTCGTATATGTCAGTGACCGCATGCCATTTGCCGTCGATCTTCCTCTGTTCTCCACTTGTAGTCTGTGGCGCGCAACCGCGGGCTATGCTCGTTGATGTTACTGTAACAAAACATTCAATTATAAATAGTCTAGAATCCAAAGGCAGGTTTTATATCCAATGAAAAGTTATTTAGGGATCTCGGTAATTAAATTGTAAGAAGAGGGTAGAGGAGCTCGTAGCTAAATAATAGCAGCCGCTCAGGACGATCTTTAGGTTAAGCCGCGCTTGCCTAGGTTGGTCTGTGGATGGGTACCCACCCGTTACATACCGAGTTTCCTCCGTGCCTCGGAAAGCACGTTAAACCGTTGGTCCCGGCTGTCATTTGTAGATCTTTGACAGTCGTTACAGGTAGTAGTGTTCCGAAAGTCTGACAACCAGTCTTACCAAGGGGTATCGCATTACCCAGTACTAACTGGGTTGTGGAGGTCAGATAGGCAGTCGTTCCATGTAAAATACTGATATTCAGCTGCATCCGGTTAGACTGGAAGCCGACCCCAACATAGTTGGGAAAAGGCTAGGCAGATGATGATGGTAATTAAATTGTAGAGATATTTTTCTGGAAACGAATAACTAACAGCTTTTGCACTAAATAGCTATGTAAATTATTACACAAATATTTTAAAGGCTATGTGTATTTGGCTATTTGGTAATTTGGTATATAGCTTTTTATCCTGTTCTACGCGGAAGACACGCAAATTTCCTCGATCGCCCAAATACCAATTGGAACACATATTGGATTTCCTACCAGAATTAAAGGATAAATGCGTTTGATTTATTTTCGAATTTTGCCAAAGTTATCACCATTATTTAATTAAGTACCATCTAATCCTAAATATTTACAAATATTCTGTATGTAGCCAATTATTGGAAATATGAAAAAAATATGAGTCATCATAGTTTCCTACATCCATATGAATCATGATTGATTACTTGCATGTGGTTACGCTCTTTACCTTATTTCTTACGGATGGGAAATCATTAAATAAATCCCCCCATTTTCAGACTTTAACTGATTAAAACCCACCCATGTGCACTTTATATTCCGGGGCCGCGGTATCTCTTTCGAACCCCGACAGACGCTCTTTACCTTTAAGCGCAATCGTAATGTAAAAAGCAGTCAATACCTATAAATCTGTATTTTTACCATGCACGATGCAATTTACAGTTTATTTTTTCAGTCTAACCAGAGGCTAACTCAATACCAGGTTTTTATATGGAGCGACTGCTTATTTGACCTCCACAACCCACTAAGTACGGGGTAAAAACATATCCCGTTAAATGGTTGTCAGACCTTACAGGACTTTCGGTTCAAAGATCCGCAAATTACAGGGTTATCTATCTGCTTATACATAAGTATTAGCGACTGACCATACGTATATTTGTACCTTATAATTTTGAGGTGGAAACGGTATTTTCTTTAAACTAGCGTTGATGAGTAAACCCGTTGAAATCAAATATTTCTCGTATTTTTGACAGAAAATGAATACAATAACTATCATCATTATAGAAATAACAACTAACAAAAAAATGTAGATATTTTTTGGTAAAATATAGCGTATGTTTTTACTTTGATCTAATAATGTATGAATTGTAAGTATTTACATTGTTCCTTGCACTGTTATATAAATTACAATATGAGGTGACAGACTGACAATGCTTCTTACATAAAATCTTGAACTTATGTTGTAATTATACGCAACTAAGTATTCCCGACACGATTGTGAAAGTGATGAACTAATGACACACCAATCATTGCATTGTTCGTTCCGTAACACATGTAATTGGAACCCCACCCGATTGCTTGACGGTTATATCAGTATTTTTTTGGGAAGATGGCAACTTTTTTCCTCCTCTCACAGTTCAACTCGCTGTTGAGTTGTTTTTCTGCTTAACCAGACTATCCTGTGGTGACCTCAAATGAATTTAAGGCCCCCGGCCAAAGCTAAAAGCTACTATAACCTGTGGGGTACGAGGTACGAGCTTCGGCTTAGGGCGTTATTGATTGAAACGACTAGAAAAGGGCTAGGTCGGGTTATTATTTAGGGACTTTTAAAACTACTAGCTCAACTCGCGGGTTGGTTATTATAGCAAGGGTCGAGAACTGTTGCCTTTTTCAGTGGTTCTATTACATGGGCCTTAATCATAACGAAATGTGGGTGATATTGGCATATACTTCTGTCTAAACTTATGGAGATATCAACCATTCACCTTAAGTGCTGGACACTTATACATATGCAAGCAATTTGTACTTCACTATTTAAAGTTAAATTCTTTTGACTTCCGATATACCTCTAGGTACATTTGCTTTGCCCTTGCGTCTTCATACAGAGCTGATAATTTTCACAAATACTATATACATGAAGTATATTAGCGTTAACTTGTGAACGTTTTCGGTCAATAATGCCGATTGACTTTGACCAAAGGGATAACTGTGCCAAGTTTCATACTCGTGTCGAAAAATTTAAGGTGTTTGCTCCAAACGTTTATACTACTCTGATTTCGGAGGCCCATGGACGGCATATAAACTCTGACACTGCTTTAGGAATGAACCACACGATGAAGAAAGAATGAATACGCTTATGGTACAATCTGTATGTTAAACCCAGCCGCATGCGGTTCCATGCATACAGGCCTCATTAAAATCGGCGGTTCTACGAGAGGAACTGATAAATCGTGACTCACATGTCGATTCACAATTTAGTTTGCGATTCGCATTATGCTCTGTAACGCACTGAAACAGGGGAATTTCGATGACTATTACCCAGTTATCAATTATTAGTTTGTCCTATGGTTTTGCCCACGTACAGGTCGAAAATATTTACTTATTCTACAAGAATGTAGATAGTCTTAGGGAAAATAACCTGACCTTAACCCAGGTCATGGCCAACCACTGTTTAGCACCTTTTATGTCTTACTTAAAAGGTAACATACAGAAAGCTGTGCCACGGAATAAATATTACGTGACTGTGCCCGGCCGGCATGCAATGGACTTTTTCCTACCTACTGCCTAACCTACCTACTTATCTACCTACCTACCTACCTACCTACCTACCTACCTACCTATCAACCCACGCATCACTACTTTTTTTCCTTAATTTTTCAAATATTCTAATAGTCTGCTATTTGGAATTAGTATAATTTTGTCTTCGACAAATTCAACTAATCAAAAATCAGTCCAGCCATTCTCGAGTTATAAATGGTGTAACTAATTAATACGTTGTTAAATATACCTAAAGGGTGTAACAGTTCCCTTAAAGAAGCCAAAAGCATGATCTACTGATCATTGCGATATTTGTTTTTGTCTCGACTTCCAACCATTTCACATTTTTTAGGGTTCCAAACCTCATCAGGAAAAAACGGAACCCTTTTTCGATCACTTTGTTGTCCGCTTGTCTGTCTTTAAATCATAGTTTTTAATGTAATAAATTTTCTTTAGATACCTCCTCGATCCCTGTACTGTTCAATGCATCCACCAGCGTTCTACCGCAAAACGTGATGTCATTCCAAAAAAAGTTTTCTTGCAAAAGTTTTTGCGCAGAGTTACTTGGTTTGATGTACAGAATCCATGGTTGCTTTACTGCCTAGTAAACTAGAATGCAAAGCGCTCTTGGGTGTTACCATCAGGAATATCTCAGTAGCAGCCACGGAGTCTGGATTTGTGCTCGTTTGATGGTAGTAGGCTCGCCCCCTATTACATGTGCGGGCTCAAAACATTACTGGTGAAATGAGAGTAGTACCTACTATTAAGAACACCTCTGCGTTACCCTTCGGACCTTACAGACGTGATGTTATGTTAGTATGGCTGTTCGTTTTGTTCCGTTTTTACTCATCCTACTATACGAGTATATAATATTATAAATGCGAATGTTTGTGAGGATGGATGTATGGATGTTTGTTACTCTTTCACGTCAAAACGGCTGAACGGATCTTGATGAAATTTGGCTCAGAGTTAAATTATAGTCTGGAATAACACATAGGATACTTTTTAATCGATCACCACGCGGGTGAAACCGCGGGCGCCAGCTAGTCTCTAATGTTGGAGTTTAGAGCTTTCCATAAAATTCTTGTTGTCCTTATTGCTGTTGGCCAAATAAAAGGAAATTTCGTGTTGGGGAAAATTCTGTTTTTAGAATGATATTTTGGTGGTGACTGGATTTAACTAGTTATACTGCAATAAAAATTGTATTTAAAAATGTATATTTATCAATTTTAATTAAGTATATATTATTTTCTTACTGTACGACATTTGCATTTTGTACTTTGTGATGGATGGATTGTGTATGTGGATGATATGGCAAGAAAGGAGGTGTTTAATGAGAAAACGAGTAAGTAGTATGGAAGAAGAAGACATGATGCGCCCAACTAATTAGACCCAAGAGAATGATGTTGATACATGACATTTTGCTATGCAGTAAGATTATCCAAGTCGAATAGTCGTTGTAGCCCTTCAATGTGAGACGTAATTCAAAAAGCAAGCTTAAGGAATACGTTGGTGAAGCAACTAGTCTTGATACGTTCGTTTTAATGTTAAGTGACATTTTAGTATACCACATAAAGTTGCGCAACCAACGGGTCACGGGCCTTATAAACACATATTCCTTTTAAGGAGCATTTCGTAAGGAAACCGCCTTAACGGTACCGTAACAACAAATTCATTTTATTGTCCATCACTTCCGGCATGCACATGTTTATCGATTCCTATAAACAGTGTTGCTGTTTAAGTAAGAGCTCGTAAGTTACGGCTTTTTTATGTCCGTGGTGAAATGTCATCAAATTAATGTGTAGAAAGAAGTTCGTCTGTGTAACCTTTTCAAGTAATATAGGGGGTGGCTTATTTTCGGTTGGGAAACCATCAAATAACTTTCCCTGTTCTAGGCGGAGCAGTGGGGAGTGTCAGACTTGTACTGACTAAAACCCACCCATGTTCCTTCTATTGCCCTTTACGTTCCGGAGCCGCGGTATCTCTTTCAAACAACCCGCAACCCCGGCAGGCGGAGGCCCTGGCAGGCCCCTCTACTTTCATACAAGCCTAAAAGCTTGACTTGCCCATATAACCTACTCTTCATGATATGAGGCTTTTTTTTTTTTTTTTCGGGTGGGAAATCATCCAATGACTTCCCCCGCTCTGGGCGGAGCGGGGGGGCATGTCAGACTTGTACTGACTAAAACCCACCCATGTTCCTTCTATTGCCCTTTACGTACCGAGGCCGCGGTATCTCTTTCGAACACCCCGCAACCCCGGCAGGCAGAGGCTCTGGCAAGCCCCTCTGCTTTGCTGACTCTCTTTGAGGCGCGCGTGAAACACGAACGCGCCGTCGACACGGCCTGTCGTCAATCGACGGACGGACGGTGAACTACCCATTGCTCACCGCCCACAGGCCCGCATGATATGAGGCTTTCAGTCTGTTTGCATGGGCTTGCCGGCCCTAGGTAAGCCACTGACTGTACATGATTCTTCTTAAATAGACAAAGAAAAAATAAAGCGTGTATAAAAACAATGACGAACTAATACAAGCCAATAAATCTCCTCTAAATGATAAATGTGCTTTTTGTTTAGGCGCTCATCGGCTAACAGAGGTGTTGGTCACGGGTCATTGCCACTTAGTCTCACTGGCACTAGCTGTCTAGCTAGCTCTATTAATAACCTTACCTATGCGGATTAACATTTTCCGGCCATTACCATGTGGCGTATCATTTTTATCTTAATAACATAAGTGCTTGACATGTAGTCAACTTTCATACGTAAAGTTCACCATTTGTGTTGAAATTATTTATTTACCTGATGGTGCATGTAAATCTGGTGTTGATAAAACATATCTGATATATCCATGTTTAACTTGAGACACATTCCAAGCTTTCAACATGGTATTCTGTCTTTAAAGTATTGTTGTAATGTAAATTACAAATATCGTTATATGATTCAGAACTTCAAATAATAACGGTCTTAAAAAAACAAAATCCTAGAAGTATTATGTCTGTTGATGTATGTAGCTACTTGAGATATTTATTGTTTTGACGGGCTCACGTGTGGGTTATAAATGAAATATTAGCCAAAACTCGGTTGCTGGGCTTGAAAATATTTGTATCTAAATCTGACGCACGTTCAACAAGGTTCATGCTACAAGCAGTACGAGCATAAGATTTTGTTAAAAAAATATCTGCATACCACCCGGCTGGATTTAGGTCGACAGCTTATATGACCTCTGTGATCAAGAGCTAGTTGGTCAGAACCACGGACTACTAATTAGATTGCTATAATTGCAAAAATCTTAATTTCTAGCCATCGCACAAGGCGAGCTATGCGCAGGGTCTTTAAAGCGTATAAATATTCCTTACAGAGTTAGCAAGCTGACTTCGTTACGTGCAGTAGACTAGCTACGTTTGTCAAAAGACTGATAAGAGATGAAACAAAAGAGTTTCTGATTGTAGACCGCGTATCGGCTAACGTATTGTAGAACACCTCCAGCTATGAGAATGGTGGCTAGGTCAGACTGCATGCGGCATGGGGGTCAGAAGGTTGTGGCGTACCTGTCCGACAGTGGACTCCGATAGGCTGAGTAGATTGATAGACCCACAACCTCTATCTTCAGATAGCATACTTACATCCATCCCCAAACTCCAGCGTAGTTATTCTCTTGAAGCACATGGTGGAACTCGCGCACTGCACAAGGTACTTGTTGCTGTAGTCGAAGTGTGTGCATGGACAGGATTTTGTGCTCTTCGCTGGCTCCGGGTTCGGACAGCACGTGTAGCACTCCAGGCTCCATGATACTGAAATAAAAGCATTTGGTTTGTTCAAAGTCTGTTTTCTCTATGATTACTATAAGTTTATCAAGTCTAATGGACAAAAATAATTTGTGATAACATAGGTTCAGCCATGTTATGATTGTAGAGCTTTGTTTCAAGGAGGCTGCTACTAATATTCTAGATGAAATATCACATGTTAAAACATCTTTGTATTCAAACTTATGCACTTATTTGTGATAAGCTGGCTTTCCAATTTTTATTGATATTTTTACTGCATATCTTTATGTAATTAGAACAATAAACCATACATCTATTTTTATGTCATTAGCATTAAATTCAGTGATAGACCTAAATGTTGACCATAACTCTTTAGGAAATGATAAACCACATAGTTACGTCCATTTTGCTGCGGATTTTAAAAGTTATTAAATTCAAAAGTACTCTTTAGTTCCGTACTTTACTGAAATTCCACCGACTCATTTCTGAGAAGAATTGCATTCCAAACGAACTACACCAATGCACCGTTAGAAATTAACAACTTTAACGGCGCTAAATCAAACCTCATAATTGTGGTTTCCTTTAATTTTTGTGGTATTATAAACTGCGGTTCGTTCAACCGTTTTCTGGGAAATTTATGTGAATATAATGGATTCTTCTATAGGTTTGATTCCATCTATGCCGTTGTACAGTCTGTTTCAAAGCTGCAAAATGACAGAATACACCAAATGTGTAGGTCATTGTCCTCAAAGTCCAAGTTTCAAGGTCGTTTCCAATAGAAGTTTATATTAATAATTCGTTAATTCTTTAACCACTAATAGTTAAAGTATTTGAATAGATCGCAAACAATGTTTTATGTGAATTCTTCGCAGATAGCGTCACTTTATAATTATTATTTTACTAGCTTTCGCCCGCGGCTTCGCTCGCGTTAAATTCGGTATAACACACCAAGCAGACCTGCCATTTTTGCTCTTGCGCCTGATGGATTTGTAATAGCAACGCTAAGTTTTCCCTTTTCTTCCCTCGTTCTCCCTCATATCCCACTTTTTTTAAATAAAAATTAGCCTATGTCCGTCTCCTGGTTCCCAACTATCTCTGTACCAAAATTCATCCAAATCGGTTTAGCCATTAAAGCGTGAAGAGGTAACAAACAAACAAACAAACTCACTTTCACTTTTATAATATTAGTAAGGATTTACAGTAGCAACTCCATTGTCCCTACGTTGCTGTGATAATATTATGAAATAGGGACTTAGTCTAATTTCAGTTTGATCTTTGAATTTCTCGTTGTAATATTGCCCCATTTGTTATTGATAGATCTTTAACAGTCATTACAGTTAGTGACAACCAGTCTTGCTACTATCGTATCACCCATTACCAACTGGGTGGTGGAGGTCAGATAGGTTGTCTCTTGTAAAATACTGGTATTCAGTTGCACCTGGTTAGGCTGAAAGTCGTTCACAACATATTTGGGAAAAGGCTAGGCAGATGTGTTGATGACTTATTCACTGAAGCATAGGTAACTTCTGGCTGCCTTTTGTTAGAGTCACTGATTTTGTTTATAGATTTTTTAATCTCGTTAATGGTTATTGCCTTAGAATGTGTTCGGTGATTTCATCTGGCTTAATATTGTAAGAAAAGCATACATAACTTTTTATTTCAATCTCATTTGTGAGACCACAGCACTATCACCGCCCGGCCGAGTAGTGTTCTATAATAAATGTTAATTCTACATACATAATAATAACTAGGAAGTGGCGACACAAATATCTAGACTATTTATACGTTACATACAAATTCCAGAACAAAGCTAATTCTTGCAGATCTTTGAGAACCCCGCGTTTGATCAACGAACATCGTTTTAAACAATTAAAGAGCAATTTAAAAAATATTTTTATTCGTCTGTCTGTTTTGTGTTATCAGTAATTAAAGTTAGCTTTTTCTTGTTGATTAGGCTTGTTAAGAAACAGAAGGATTAGCAAAGGTCATTGTATTTTATTTCGCAGTCGTAAACGCGATAGTGCAATTTACATGAGAAGATGGTCGTGATCTCGTCATTATCTACGGCTAACAAGTTGTCGAATATGTACAAGTGAATGTGGTTTGGACTTGACCTACTATTTCTATTCATTTACTATGTAGCTTCGTTTTATAAACGACCTTTTATGTCCTTGTCTCGAATACAATACATGCAGATTTTACTGCATTCAAATGTGTGTCTTGTTTTCCTTGTTTTAGGGTTCTGAGGAAAATCGGATCACTTTGTTGTACGTCTGTCAAGGGTTCAAGACCCTTTACTTTAACCTAACCTAACCAAATACTCTAATCTGTGGTCCCTTGGAGCTGTTACCAAATTAACCCTCTAAGCCGCAAACTTATACGGAAACGCTTGTGCGCTAGTCCGACTCCCAACTGGACGGATTTTTGTTTCGTTGATTGAAATCGCATTATTTTTCTGAAATTATAATTATTAACCAACATCATCATAAGCCCAGGAGAATGATGATGATGTTTGTCTATTCTATATATTTATTATGTAACATTATTTATTAAGACGACATATGTCTACAAACTGTTGCTGTAATTCTGACCCCAACAAGCAATATGAGAACACACCCCAGTCGCCAGTACCATTGCCGGTCAAGTTGAATGAGAATTTTATCGCACCATCTTTCGTGCGTCAGAACGTTGATGATCTGCAGCTTAATGTAATTCGCAACACACCCTGAATTCGTTCATTTAAGAGCCAATATTTAGGACACCATAAGACATGCATTATCATATTTATCATTAAAACTTTTACTACTAGTGATCATTTTATGGAGTATATGAGGTTCTTGTGTGAAATTTAAGTTCGATAAATGCATTATAATCAGGTTCTTCGTAGTCAAGTTACCGATATAAACTGCATCACAAATAACAATTGACGTCCGGGAACTGGGAACTTGAGCGGGACATCCTAGACTTACACTTCCTATTCCTGGCTCCACAGACGCACCGCGGTACAACTTTTTATTTTATATTCCAATACGACCTTTGCATAGTTAAATTTGAAAGAGCCTTCATTACGCCTACCGCGAGGTGACAGACTGAACCATATGGGAATCAATAATGAGGTTCGATGCCCACATGATATTAATTTACTGATATATATGTCCATACCTGGTCTCTTCGCATTTTATTACCTATTGTTTTTTCCTTTATATGTCACGAATACAATTAAAACGTTTTTTTTTATCAGAGTTCAGATACTATTTACACTAAGTTTTATTTATTTTTCAAGGATTTTTCCATGTTAATGTACGTTCTAAGTAGCGTATTCAATTCTCAAATATTTGTTTTATTGATTTCATTGGAGAAGTTACCCGAAGGTGCCTCCGTTGATTTATAATATTTGCCAAAAGACAGTTCAATATTTACACATAATACTCACATTCTTACTCGTTGAACTTGATGGTAAACAAATAAATAAGGTTATAATTAATATGTACAGCAGTATTATTGAACAAATAATGTATGACAAGCACCTGGGTGTAGTGCTAAACCATTTTTACAATTTGCAATAAATAAAAGATAAAAAAAATATTAGCAAAACACTTTCACTTACATTTCCAAAACATTGTAAAAGTCAATAAAGAAGCTGTTAAATCCATGTTTATTAATAAAACACCACTTAAAACGACTACTCTACACTAAAACTACGAACTGTTATTTTTTTAATTACATTTACGTGTTATATATTTACAATGTTGCGATTGCGGCGCATGTGGCCGGCAGGGCTTTACACTCGACTGAAATTGGCACCTCCGTACTCAGTTCCATGATTCACAGGAAGGAAACCCAGTGGCAAAACGGGACATGTCCAAAAACTAACAAATTGCGCTCTTATGTTCGCAGTAATAACGCTGATTCATGCGATCGATTCTGGCGCCGGCGCGACACTGACCAACATTTGGCGGTCCCGCTCAGTGGCGGTTCTTTTTTGTTTGTCGCTTTGTCTTTGAATTCCGGTGTTTAGTTTTTATTTTGGAACTTGTAATAAAATTTGCAATATTTTTATTCGGTTCACGATCGCCTCCGGTCGGTATCGTATCGGTCAAATAATTGTAGAAATAACCTACAAAACGTATTGGACACAATAGTTTTTTATGAACATTTATTTAGACAGTTACTAATTAATTAATAACAACACCATTACAAGTTCGTGTCGACTTAAAATAATTTTAACTAGGTTAGCCAGACAGACTACGATTAATTCAAAATTCGGCTTTTTACCGTCTCTCACTGTCCGTCATCATTTCTTTTTGCTAATTTGTGACATTGTCAGTGTATAATTAACTCGATGAGAGATTTATCTCCAACTTGACCTATTTAACAGCCACACTATCTATGAAATAGCATTGTGTTGTGTGGTCTTTTCTTTGTTGTAATATTTTATAGTCTAGTATACTTACATACAAGTATACTTTAACTCTTTTTCTCAAAAATCAACGTTTTAGTTTGGTTAAAACAAAAACGTGTACTCAGAACATTCCTTACCTTTGTTTATAATTCTTTACTAAACGGATGTTGAACCTGCTTTCTGTATATTTTATAGAATCAATTGCTCTGTTTACACCTGTTGACTGGTTTATCTCTTTTCTAGACTTATCTACTCTTTGCACATCGGCTTTCAAACGAAGTTTAATCTATATCACGGTATCAGTTGTTTTGACATTGACTCCTATCAGGTGCATAAAACATACGAAAATACTAGGTTTGTGAGTTACACCATTCGCTTTGGGTCCCGTTGTGAAACGTTTTACTATTGATATGGTCAGCTCGCAACATCCTTTGTTTTTTAGCGATAAAAATACCATGTGTTAGCAATTTTTATGAGGACTAAATGCCAATATACCACTTGCGTTTTTATCTTGTATGAGGTCAGCAATTTGCTACTATGAGATTTTAAAATTTAAGTTATCAAGAAAAGTGTGTTGGTTGTCGTATACCTTAGAAGGCTTAGACTATCCTGTCAAATGTAAAACTACATAATATTCATGCTATCTGTTTGAGAAAAGGTCTTTTCTCATCAGAGGAACAGCAATAGTATAGTTATACTCATGATTATTGAGCTAGATTCATCATTCTCCTTGCCCTTATCCCAATTTATTTGGGGTTGTCGCATCATATCTTCATTCATACTTCGTTGAGCTGTAATAAATAATAACAATTATCACCATAAAGCTGCTACATTATCGTGTGTTAGTACTTTGACAGTTTTCGAGGTTATCGCGGGTGTTGTCCACATTTAGGTCGATGATAGAACAACAGGCGATAGTTGGTCATATTGATGGTATGATCTAAACGTGGGTGTGTCTCGGCTGTCGTGCTCTGCCACTATTTGTCGCGCCTGTCTAGTCTAGAATTCACTTCAGGTCGCGGGAAATGAAGTGTCTTCATCGAATTTCGTTTGATAGAGTACCACGAATTTTTTTATTGAAAACGAATTGCATTTTCAGATGTAAAAAAAGACAAGGTAGCCCTCAAAACGTCTCTACCACTCTCTGTTGTCATCCATTATGTTTGAACCTGGTTCTTCTATGAAAAGTTTTAGTACGTTCTCTTTGGAAACTGTTCAATGCAACAGGTACTTGATATCCTACCATAAGGTCAGTATTGGCTAGAAGTACCTTTTTAAATGCCCAATTATTCGTTTACAGATACGAACACTGGAATTTAAATTGCAAAATACCACAAACAATAGAAATCATTAAAATTTGATAAAAAGTTTATAATGGGCAATTAAAAATTATACCAGACAGGATAACGGATCGGGTAAATTTTGTACCATGAATGGCATGCTATACATAATGTACATTTATATTTATGACTCTCCCTTCACATGGCCAGCATGGACCAGGAAAGTCCCAATCTATAGATGACATTGTTAAGTGGCCCAAGTAAAAGCAGATGACATCAGTTGGTGAATAACTCATTGCATTCCATTTGAGACGTCATCGTCCAGTTTTACTTTATCTGTTATCGCTGGCTATTTTTGTGCATATTGCCATCATAATTCATACATGGAATGTTACCTACAGAAGGTGATTTAAACCTATGTTTTTATGTTTTCATGGTATGCAAATTTATATTAAACTTGCTTTTACTCGCGGCTTAGCTCGCGTTAAATTCGGGGTAACACAGAACTGTGTTACCCCGAATTTCCGAAGTTCCCTTTCCTGATTTGCAGGTACCTGGTACCTGTAGTTTTTGCCCTTGCGCCTTATTGATTTGTAATAGCAAAGCTAAGTATTCCCTTAACCACCCTCTTTCTCCCCTTATCTCACTTTTTTTTAAAACAAATTATACCTATGTCCGTCGCCAGGGTCCCAACTATCTCTATACCAAAATTCATCAAAATCGGTTTAGCCATATAGGCGTGAAGACGTAACAAACAAACTCACTTTCGCTTTTATAATATTAGTAAGGAAGATGCACATTGAGTTTTGAAATTCTATTGATGCACAGTCGCATAAAATATAATAGTCGCATAAAGATAAAAACACATATTCATTAGCATATTCTGTATTTCATACATGCAAATTCACTAGTCAGACATAAATTATAAACTTTAATGCGACAGGCGCAAAAGTAAACCTTTTCAAAATATTTATACTTATTAAAGTAGCGACTTTTACAATATATATAATTATACATATAAATAATCACAGCTTTTGCTTCACAATGCACAACTGGGGAGAAAATCACGAGCAGACTCAGGTAGAGCAATTATTGACAACAAAATACATTTATTTTACTCTTTAACGTATAACTTGATCTTTTACAAGTTGGTACCAGTTTTATTTATATTTAGACAACGATTTTCTCCTAATGTCATGTGTTATATTTTTTTTGTGATTTGTTGTCTTGTCATCTCAGAGTTCCAAACATTACTTTGCCAAGTTTACCTATGAGCCAAAACTTATAGCATCGTCAAAACATGAAACACATAATGATAGAAAACATATTTCGATATTGCGAGAATCGCAACTTTCTTGCACACGACACTATTTCTGGGTACAGCAGAGCAATTAAAACCTTGACAAAGTATTTACAGCTATAGTTTATTGTGCCATTTAAGGAACTGTGACCTTATAAAGTTTACCTGTTAACACTATTTATTTCCTCTCGGTTATTATAGAGTACATATTTATCATACGTTCCTAAAGTCTGAAGCGTCAGTTGGAGTAAGGAAAACAATCAATTCTAGTAAATAAACATTTATACTACCTAATGAGCAAAACAGCAAAACTGGAAATATCAGTGACAAGTACTAATATTGCACAAAGCCTTATTCTGATAGCCCTAATATTTTGTAGTTACGTACTTATTATTAGAATCGTTTATAATGATGTTATTAACATTATAATCGAATTAAGTAATGAAAAGGTCAAACAAATTAATAAAAGTAATTTTTATATTCGAAATTTCTATATTTCGACAGACCCCACCTCCAAAATCTCGCATCAAACGGAAAAGTTATAATAATTTATTTAGAAATCCCAGTTTCCTACAACTTGAACTGAACAGTTAATACTGAAATAAATCTAACATTGAAATAGTGTAAAAAGAAAACATGTTTATGGAAGCTATAAAGATTTAGGTATAGGTCAAAAGATGTCATCAATATATTTCTTAACATTATAACGTGAATATCAAATATTCAATTATAATCATCAACGCAACATAATGATTTCATAAATGCGTCTACGGTCTACGCATATTATTATAACACATATTTATTTATTATATAATTACCCAAATACATATTTAATCGACAAATAACTTCTGCACAGTTAACACAATTCTTTTATTGATTGAATACAGATATACAAAGATTATATTAATGTCTTAAATTAAAAAGTCACTATACCCTTTTATTTATATCACAAATCATTGCGAGCAGTTGCGCGGAGTAGTAAGTGTATGGAGTGCTTAATTCATAAATACAGATTTCTGTTAATTCGGAGGAGTCCCATCGTATCAGTGACACCAGGCTTTAGGCTAATACATACATGCATGGTCAATTTTACTAGACCACACTAAATCTGTATCATGTGTGGTGGCAGGTTTCGCCCTCAAAATGCTCACTTTAATGACGACGGCCAAAGCGAAGTAAATTGTTAAAAATTAAGTCTGCGTTTCATGAGTGTACGCATCGAGTCCATTTCGAAATGGTGTGGGTTTATTTGTTCAGATTGACCTCCCGATATATGGTAGTTAATTACTGCCATATATTGGATTAACGAACCTCGTTCGCTCCTTGGCACTAAGTCTTATCGCCCACACTTCGCCATCACTTCTTGCTTACTACTCTGTGTTGCGTGGCAACTTCACTTAACATAATTAATTCCTACGTTTCCATCCGACTACTACCTAAGGCTGTTGATGTATTTCATGAGGTTGAAGACTACTATGACGCCCATGATGTCCGTGTAGCCTTCGTGGCTCGTAGTCGGTGATGCATTGCAGAGGTTGTTGCGGCAGTAGCAGTATCTAAAATTGAAAACATACATGTAGTACAATTGGGTAGAATGAATAATGTAGATAAATATATCGACGGTCCCTACGTATAAAACGTTAAGTCAAAAACCGAGGTTTACAGGAGAGCGTAATTTGTGTTCAACACGCTCTAGAAATAATTCTATGAGCAATAATAAATATTTTCTTTCTACAATATTTTAACAGTTTTAAGAGCTTTATGATACCATTTATGACCGTTTCTACGACACTTATTCGTTGTATTTTGAAAAAATGGATAAAACCGAGCAAGCTGACCTCTATTAACTTGACTTTTTAAGGAAAATCTTGAATTCAAAATATCAAGCAAACAAGAACCTATACCAAAACCTAAAGTCTTCGTTTTAATTTATTTTCCAGGTGTGAAATACTTATACAAAACACAAATTGTTCACAGTACAAAGTTGAAGAGTAAATTGCGGAAAGTGTTCGTAATGTAGATGGAGTGGCATTATTACGCACCCGTTATCGAACAAGTTATTGCCGGTGGTTTTAGTATACACGTTTACGTGCTTCATGTATTTGACGTCTAAATAATTTCTCTTTGTTGTTCTTTTCATTTGCTTAGCAGTTTCATAATTGAGGTTTGTCGTCACCAGGCAAGGGCAAGTCATTTTGAATATTTGCATCGTCTCCTAGCTCGATGAATTTTTCATGTCGTCAAATCTCATGTTAAAATTTTACTTTTGTTGTACTAAGCACAATCGGTCACATGTTTTTTTTTCAGCAGATTTACTGATCACAGACATACAAGGCTTTCACTAGGGGTAGTATTAGCTGCAGCTAGAAACGCTTTCATGTGTCGCTTTAATTACCTGGTAGGTGTACTCCTCTCACCCTTGTCGTCGGAGTCGAGACAGCCCTCTTTGTAAGGTTCCAATATCTCCATCTTCGGCGACCACCTCCCGTTCTTGTAGTCCTGGTACTCATGCTTCTGGGGAGCACAATCTCGGAGAACGCCATTTATTCGCACTGAAAATATGTAAACAAGATTGTTTTTATATAAGTAAGGATACTTCGTAGTTAAGCTTAGGCAGATTATTCTCTTACAGATGTTCAATATTACATTTGATTGCAGTCACTGCAATTGACGCTGAGTATTCATGTAATGATGTGTCCATTGTGTAGTCGCAAGGACTTACTAAACAGGTTATTTTAGTATACTTGGTTTATGCAACTACGATTTATAAACATTCGCAGTTTCTCCTACATAAAATCAGTATACGCTAATTGAAAATCCAATGCTTGGAGAAGTAATTAAAACACGTGACACGTTTAGTGTTATGGTCTGTAGCGTTTTAATAATATTACGCCTGCTCGTTATGATTTGCACTGATTACTTCATAACCAAAAACCTTGAAAGTGAAACTCTTAAGTATAACAGCATATAAATTGCATCACCAGTGCCTTTAAATGTAAGGCAAATATTTTTTGGAAACAACTCGCGTATCTATGTTACAGATAAAAGCTAATTACACCAAGATTAAATTCAAGGTCACATTGCCCATTTTTTATTTTGTTTATGTGCATCATTAAAATGCTATATAACTTTAAGTAATTATGGGCTATGCGTGAGAATATTCCTTGACACCTCTGTGCCTTTGTACGCAGTGACGGTGCTGTTTTTGCCAGCAAATGGTCTACTGTCCGAAACACCTTCACCTTGAATCGTCTATCTCAGCCTAGTCATATTTTGCCACCTTGACCGCATATCATATTGTTAGCGTCAATACCCCTTCGCTGTGTTAGCATTCGATCGCTAATGGTGTTCGTCAAATGTTCGCGCACTAATGAAATGTTTAGTTGTATATTAAATTTGCACATTATGTCCTCTATTATGTCTAAACAAAGCTCAATGCTATACCATCAACATATAAAATGAATTACTTTGAATTGCGATAAGAAAACATAGCCATGCGCACGAGTTTGCGGGCATCACTAGTACTAGATAATGCACTGTTGTCTCACAAGTTCCTAAAAACGCTTAGAACATTATTTAGATAGTAGATCAGCACTCAATTATCTTCTTTAAACACATACCTCCATTTTGTATATCAAGATGGAACTCTTGCTTCATACACATGGTGGAGTAGGGGCACTCCACAATAAACTTGTCGGAGTGGTCGAAGTGCACGCAGAGCCGCTTGGTGGTGTTGTAGTACTGGCCCGGCGGTGGGTTGATGAGACAGTGGTAGCACTGTAGCGATGATACTCCTGGAAATGGTACAAGGACTTGTATTAATACTCAGTTTTAATCCGTAATCAAAATGTGGCAACGGCCCAACGGGACCGACAGCGGACAGTTCGTCCATCACAGGTTGGAATTGGTTCTTGAATTTTCATTGACACTTGTATTACTATAGTCGCTATGATAGCAAAAACAAAATAATGTTCAAAATTACCGGTCACCACACCAACAAAAAACGTGCTTTTTCGGCACTTTTTGTTCGACCATAAAAACCTTCTTTTTCTTGAATATTTTTCTTGAATCTCATTCTAGGGTTAATAAGTATTTCATTAATGCATGGGCCAAATACGTATTCTCCATAACTGATATGCCATGTCCACTGTCCAGTGTAGATTTGAGAAATAACATCTGGTGTTAATGAGTGATGGATTGAAAATAAAATGATTTTAATCTCTATTTAGCGTTAAGAATGCAAGTGTGTTCTTATTCTAGTTGGTGCTCTTGATTCAAGACTCATTATTATCTCTAACCCAGTTATTCTCTTAAATCTTAAATACCATTCCTGTCTCGACCAGCTCCGCTGTGGCTGACCTTTATTACACATCGCGTGTTCGAAGCCAAGTACTTCCTGTCCTGTCCATAACTAAAGTCCGTCAATACATACAGAAAATCAGGAGTCACACGCAAACGTATAGTAATCCTAGCATTTACACGAAAACTAGTAATTTTAAAGAGTACTTTAAGGTGTTCTGCAGGTGTGTAATATATTTCCTTTGCTGTTAAGTTCATAGTTTAGAATATTCAACTGTGAGTTTTATTAACTGCTTTCATAGTAACCATTCTGCACTGTCATCTATCTTACTAATATTATAAATGCGAATGTTTGTGAGGATGGATGGATGTTTGTTACTCTTTCACGTCAAAACATCTGAACGGATCTTGATGAAATTTGGTACAGGGGTAGATTATAGTCTGGAATAACACATAGGATACACACATTATTTTACGATATCACACGGTCGAAGCCGCGGGCGCCAGTTAGTACTGTATAATTCAGCCGCTTGTCCCACTGCCGCGCAAAGGCTTCCCTTCCCTCCTTCTGCTGGTCCCTCTACCGATGTTATTGGCCAATCTTTGCAAAAAAGAGTCAAGTTCATCCCGCCATCTCCTTCTGAGCCTACCGCCCTGCCATTCACTGCTGTTTGGGACCCACTTTATGGTAGTTTTTCTATACTTAGACTATAAAAATCTAAATAAGTTTCAATCATCAAATTATCTTACATTCATGGTCCGACCGCCTACGGTAGTTTTTATTGATTGTTCACCTGACTGACATTGCGAATCATTGCTACTATTATGTGGGCTGGAAATTGTTGTGATCGTATCGTACAAATTACCTTGATGCTTCATTCTGGATAGATTGGAAGAACTCGCATTAGGTCTGGTTCACTAAGTTTCTGTATATTATTCAAGGAAAATATTGTAGTATGTACCTATGCCATAACGTGTGGTTCGGTTTAGCCTTAATTCATCTTAATTATTTTGGCCTTATCCCATTTTATTTGGGATCTGAGCAGCATATCTTCTTCTTCCATAATCCCAAACCCAACCTAGCCATATCCTTCACACAATCTATCTATCGCTTCTTTGAGTTTAGCATTGAAAAGAGCATTGAAAAGAAATGAGCAAATTGATTGGCATTTATTTGACATAGTCGTTTGATTGATTCATTTCAGAAATGTTACCTGGAGAAAGATCAAACGGAAAATGTTAAGGTTTCTGTTTCATTATGTACTGTTTTAATCTTGCTTTATTATACATATGTTATAGCTGATATTATATTTCACTCGTTTTATATGTTTTGGAAAAAAAACCTAAACTCTAATTTGTTTACAGTTTCCCTGGTCATGAAACGAAAACATTGCAAGTACTTGCTAATTTAAACGGATACTTAAGCAAATGTTTTCGAAACATTGATTGGTATTGTAGTGATTTGCTAAATAGGCACAAGTCTAAATTTGCAGAGTGTTTGCGTAGGAATGTACTGAATGCAATGCATTCGCAAATATGTTGCGTCACCGCGGGTGGTTCTTAGAGATGATGAGTCATGTCCATGTGTTTCTGGCGTCACTTCAAACTTAACCGCTTGCAATTTATTATAATCGCAATAAGAACCTATAGCTATTATAATCTAAATTCTCCAGCTTCATTTTCCCCATTATATTGTTGTAGTATGGAGAACTACCAACTAAACTTCACCAAAACATAAAACATGGAAATCTCAAGAAAGGACTTCCTCTTTTTTTTGGCTGGAGTAAAAAAATTAATTGCTGTCATATGAGACAAAGAAACTTTTGGATTATCTTATGTTATATTCAAAACTACGACATGTAGGTAAATGGTAGCACATACATTTATCAAACGGAACATTCGAGTCACGATCTTAATACTGATCCGTTCGGGTCGTTGACTTTAAGTCTCGAACACATGCCTCCAATTAGAAATAACGCCTGAAATAGTACCTAGATAAAATTCGCTAAAGTTGAAATTTTCATTATTATAAAGTGACTTTGTATGCGTCATCATTTTATTTGAATAAATGGAAACTAAGATGAAATAAGTTAGATATACGAATGTAGTTTTTATCATTTTGTTTGTATTTTGAGTGAGTCACAGCGTTTTGTTATGTCAACTCCCACGCAGGTTTGCATTACGCATGCGCCGCCGGTGAATGCTCCTTCAAAGAAATGAGAAACCAACCATGCCTGGTTTGGCTGTCAACTGAGTGTCAATAATTTTTGTTTTGCAAAGCCTTTAAACTTCAGCCATTCCAGCTATGTTTAAGAGCCTCCTATTAGATACACCTTACCCTTCGGGGATACTGATTACAGGCGTTATTTATACAAAATATGTATAAATAATTCTTATCGTAATTAAATTAAATAGCCTAACAGTAATTACTTACTGAAATATAATATTCACTACTTAAGCCCCGTTCCAATAAACAAAAACGATTCGTTTTGCTTACGGATAGTAAGATTTTGACATAAGTCTCATAGAACTTATGTCAAAATACTACCATCCGTAAGCAAAACGAGTCGTTTTTGGTTATTGGAACGGGGCTTTAGTCGGGACAGTGAACTTGCAATTTATTTGAACTCTTTAATTATTTACCTGCTAAATTTGGCCAGCACTTATGTATAAAACTATTTATTAAGACAAGACATGCAATAGCTGCTGAAACATTAACATACATGCATAGATACAGTTTTATATTGTGGAAATTAATATCATTTGACTGACGAGATTAAATAAAATAAGATGATAAATAGTTCTAACGATTTCTTAAAACTCGTATTCGGTATTTTTTACTTCATTAACACCAATCTCCATTGAATTACTAATGGTAAGATTGCTCTAAAGTACAACGTTTTAAAGTATAAACTTTAAATATAATCTAAAACTTAAACCTACTAGATTTTAGATATTGATGTACTGTACCAATATATAAATTCTAGTAGGTTTGATTGTCGATGTTTTGTAATCACAATTTTATGCATTTTACGAAACGATTGACATGGTACAATGAGATTTACCTGGGCCTTATTTATTTTCGTGATAGCGTATTGTTATTGTGTCAGTTTGGACTACTATTTTGGGAATAAGGACCTAGAATTTCAAGATAAAAAAACAAAAATGACTGAACCAAAAGCACTCGAAAATTTATTGCAAACAGCAAGACGAACAAATGCGAACGAGTCTTTAGAAACCACTGAGAATATTGATAAATTAAATTATGAAAACTATGAGGAACTGTCCGATATTGAAGATGAGATGATGAAAAGAACTTCTAAAAATAGGGCACCTATCAGGCAAAATGATTTTAACATTGATTCTAGGCAAACAGAAGCCGGATATGATACAAATGTTGATTTGCGACAAGGCGTTAAACACGTATCCAAGTTCAAGTCTTTCGGTGATATTATTAATGATTATGGATACCATGACGACGCCACAGGGACATCATACCCAATGCTACGTGTTAATAATAAAACTACCAAAGCTCAAACACAATTTGATGGGAAAAAAATTGTGATCTATAAAAATACAACACAAGCTAAAAAAAAAATAAGTGCCAATGAGCCTGACAAGTTATCAATTGACTTTTATAACGTAATGCCGGCCGCAACCGTAGATAATGATGATATTGATGCCAATTTTGCTACTCGTGGTTTTATAAACAACGTTTGGTATGTACCAGAGAATAGTCCATGTTGGGACTTGCCCATACTATACGGCGAAATGGGTCAAGCACCCTTACAAGATGCCTCGCTGGCTTCGCAGGTTTTTCTTATGTATGCAGGTAGTTTAAAAAACGTTAAAGAAACAAAAGAAATTCCAATTCAGCCCAGCAGGTCTCTCTCAATCCCTTTGTCTCAAACTATGAACAAGTGGTGTGCTGCAGGACCTTGTTATGGCGATCACACCATGTGCCTTTTCTCGGAAAAGGTTAATTCTAAGTTATGTAGAAATGGTTACACGGTTTTGACCCCAACAATGGTTGAGCAGATAGGATTAGTGAATACTGTAAATTCAATTCGAAACCGCATTGCCAACGGGCAGACAAAACAATACGCACATTTACCTACGGCTGCAGACATGAATCAATTAATATATGACTTTGACTTGGAAAGTATGGCTGTGGCTTGGCTTCATCAGTGTCTGCCAGGACCCGCAGCTTGCTCAGCTCTTGATGGAAACTATGTAACGCAACTCGAGTGCACCAAATACGCGAAACATTGTTGTATAAGTTCTTTCAAATCTGAGAGGGCTTCAAAGTGGTATGCTTTCATTTATGTTGTTATAGATATCGACTTGAAATATAATTATCTCGATTGAATTGACTTAATGTTGACTTTTTACAGCATACCACAATATGAATGCTACGTGGATGCTATCATTGGCTGTATTCACGTGTGGTTTTGGAATGCTGGAAAAGCACTTACTACGACAGATATCGAATGTGGTCATATAACACCAGAAACGTTCTACACAGCCCAGTTAATTTGGGCGGATACCACTAAAATAGGCTGTGCGTATGGAAAAAAGCTAGACGGAGATGTACGAGTTGTATGTAACTTTGCTCCTGGTGCGCCATTCTACGTTGATACAAAATTCTACTGTGGTTTCATTGCTCATTCACCAGTCAAGAGTGTCTTCAATCAAGATATAACTTCTCGAAAGTTCTTGGATGACATTGGAATTTATTTAACACCAATGAATAAGTACAATACTACTGAAACTGGATTTATGTACAGCCGCGTTAATTTAACTTTAAGATTTTCAGAAATAGATATTCTTGGTAAGATCTATAATAAGAAATGGGTTCGAGAACATTTAAAAAAACATACTAACGGCACTATTGGTCTGGCCGCTCGATTGGTTACCAAATACACGTTCGGTGAAGATACTGGGTCTCAGTGCGATATGAATGAAGCGATTTACGCGATCGGTGAGCCTGGTTCCAAGTGCGTGGAGCGAGGGAGACGATACCACGCGCTATGTTATGGCTTCCGCGATCCCACGCCCGGGTATAGGCTGGTAGCTGTGCTAGCACCGGTCGCCTTGTTTTCCCTTATACTGTACGATTTGTTCAATGGTGTAGTGCGTCAAACTAATTATTAACAACTATGATTGGATTCATATCAAATTATGTCTGAAATTCTTTACGTTGTGGTGCATGTCACCATTGACTTTAGAAGATTATCATCATCATCATTGTCTTACACTTATCCCAAGCTATTTAGGGTTAGCGTAGTATGACTTCTGATTCGATACTCCTCTATTCCTCGTCGTCTCGTTAATTCTAAAATATTAACATCAGAAGAAATTATTAAGACAAAGGGAAATTATATCAGGAATCATATTAAAGAGTTTCTTTAATCGTACGTTTAAATCGTTGTTTTTGTTAATAATTTTGATCTTGATCCAACGGATTGTGAGTCATCGCGTTTACACATTGTAATATTATTATAAGCTATAATAAATTCATGTCTTGTAGTAAATACTCCGGTTAAATGTAAATTAAATTTGATTCGTCTCTATGAGTCATTGAGTGGCGAACCAATTCATTATAGATATATATCTTTTGAGTAAGGTGAACTTTTTAAATATTTCTATTATACATTAAAAAGGTTCTGCTTACTGCATCATATAATAATTGTATCCTTCTAGTTATTAGCGTGTCGGTGGTAATCTATATTGATCGGATTGATCCGCATAAATGTTCTTTCTAAATTGTACTAAACTTCTACTACTAAATAGTAATATTTAGGACAATTTCTTGTGCTTCGTTTTAAGAAAGTTGTGATTACGTTAAAATAAAACACGGAAAGTGTTGGTGTCTGATGTACGTACCTTATTGTTTTCGAATTGAATTAATCAATGACCTCAAACTGTATCTACACAACCGATAAGTTAGATCCAACAATGCGCATTTTTTTGCGTTTATCTCTACATATCAGTTCCAATAAAGAAAACATTTGCATTTGCCAATAAACAGTCCTTTATCAATATTGATTGATCATTATTTACACTGTCTTCAATAGTTGCAACGCAAAAGTCATTCTTATTTATTTGTCTGTGTGTATGAACCTTACCAAAACCGCTCAGTCAACCGAGGATAACGTAAGTTTCAACGACCTCACCATTCAACATCGTTACCTGCATGCGTACTTGGATATTTAAATGCTAACATTAGAGCCTGAAATGACATATAAGCTGATACGTCATTTTATAGAGCGATATCATCGAAAATTAATACAAGGTAATCACGTCCACTGTAGTCTTAAATTTGCATTCTTCAGTTTAACAAGAATTACTGAAGCGTACAGGGTTTAATTGATCGCTTCCATAATGGCGCAGTACATAATCACTGACGAGTAGTTAATTATAACACTCATATCTTCGGTCTGCGTGAATGCCTGTTACATTACCCGAGTATCTTTTCCGGATTTAATACTATACTATTTGACTGCACATATCCAGCTAGCATATTCCTAGCAGTTATTTAAAACCATTTTTTTTTTCATGAGACGCAAAAGTTTATTAATTATTATTGTTAAATATAATAAATAAATAAATATCTTGAGACAACTCACACACGGCTATCTGATCCCAAGCTAAGCAGAGCTTGTGTTATGGTAACCAGACAAATGATATACATACTTATATAATTTAAAAATACATACATATTATAGATAAATCACACCCAGACACAGAACAAACAATCATGCTCATCACACAAAGTTTGTCCTGGGTGGGAATCGAACCCACGACCTCCGGCTCAGCAGTCAGGGCCACTAACCACTAGACCAACAGGCCCGTCAATATCTTGCGAATAACGTCCGGGGTAGCACAAAAAGCATGGCATTCAATTTCCAAGTGTTCCGTCATTACTTATCACAAACTGTATGTAGTGATATTGAATTGGCTTAAGCGTCTGACCGTAGTAATCATACTTCTTCGTTAATATCATGTCTTGTTTCTCTCGTAAAAAATGTATTTGTTGCTTGAATTGAAGGACAAGACAAGAACATGCTTTTTGGAGTAGATTGTTTAACAATATCAACTGGACCTGATAAAGTGCTGGTTTGAGTTGATTTATTGATTCACTAGACCTCAATACGCAATCGTGTATCGTGTCTACGCGAGGCTTTATTAAAGAGGTTAGTTTGATTTTAGTGCATTAAATAAAAGCCGTCAGCAGATTTTGCTTGCGTAATTTTTTTTTTCGATCTTCTCATTTGTTAAGGCATTTTGTATAATAATAATCGATGCTACGAACCTGTTGCTATCAAGGACAGGATAGTGTACACCACGGCTAGCATACAATACTCCATACTCGTTGCTTTTGCTGCGAAGTTATTCTTTCGCGGTTTTCGTTAAAATTACGCTGTCGTCAAACGCAACCGTTTTTCTTGACGTTATCGTTACTGCCATTCAACAACCTGGAAATAATAAATGGATGGAATTAGAATACGATAATTACACGAAAGCCAAATTACTCCGTACTATTTCTTCGATTTTAAGTCTAGCAGATACATGACAGTTATTTTGTAGACTGAGCTTGGTTCAATATCGTTTGAAATTATAATAACTATACCTGACAACACATTCGTTGCTGTACTGTAGCAGTGAATTGGCGCACTTGTGTTATTTTCAAGGTCCTGACACGCTTAATTGTTTAAGGCCTTTCCCCCGACTGGGGTGGCTTTCGACCAATCATCTTTGTTTCCCATGTTGTAAATTCGATGTATTTAGTTATACTACCGTGATATAGTTTTCCTCATTTAGGTAGTAAGACGGGTGTGACGGCATCGCGGCAAATAATTAAAGTTATTCAATAATGTTTTTTAAATTCTACTTGTAATATTTCTTAGTATACTTTACGCGAATACAATATTAATTTGAAAAGTACAGTTGATTATCCTATCGATATTATTTACGATAATTTTATGTTTATCAATTGATAGATACATTAAATTAAATATGCAATGGGTAGAGTACGACTCACCATAAGATTAATTGTAATTACATAACTAGAGTAGTACCCAATTGGTTCATTTAAACGAGTTCGGCCATAGAAAAGAAAAGCGGTACAAAGCCGAAAGAGTTTCAACATTCGGCTGACTGTTGCGTATGAGCTGTTGGGCACTGGTGCAGTGTTCAACCATGAAATAGAATTATCTGAACATTTTGTCCCACCATTGCAGGATGTCACAATTGTTAAACTGCTATTCTGTAACAGTTGATATATATTTGCTATCGTTATTTGTGCCACAGAATAAGTTAATAGTAGTGATTTCTTTTCAGACCAGAAAATAATTTTGCATAATGACAGAGATGGATTAAAATTAAATATAGATCTTCACGAGTGACCATTAATCGACTATGAATATTTAAGAAACATTTATAACTATGTAATATTTCAAGTTTCTTTATCGTACAAGTGTTTTTTTTATGATCTAAAGCGGCATAAGAACTTCTCACAGTAACATATTTGTATTTAGATACATTACCGATTAACTGCATTATCTATTTATTTAGTATGCTTACGTTATATGGATACAGGTGTATCAATACCCTCGTAGTCGTTGGCAAAGTATTTATTTATTTATTGCTGGCGAACACTTTTCGTTCCACAAGGTGAGCGAGCTGTCAAGCTGTTGAGCCGAGTTCCCTATCGATCAGTGGCGTGAAAAGCTTAAAACGACAATTTGATATTTCGGACTCGTTCTATAACATTTGGGTCTCATACTTGTGATGCATAGAACCTTAAGCGAGCTGTGCAGTGTATAAAATATATGCTAGTTAGGTTATGAATGGTTGTGAAGTGTAGTATGTGAAGATTATGCTAGCAGAACAAAATAAATCATTACTCTTCGAAAAAGAGCAAGAATGATTACTGTAAAACGTATTATGAGTGGAAACCTGGTGACCTGTAATACAGGTGTTCCACTACCTACCACAGGCACCAGTGATTCACAAATATGTAAAATAATTTAATTTTAATCATTTTTAATCGTTCCAAATAATTTTATCTAAAAAAGTTGCGTTGATTTAATGACTCTGTAAAAGTGCATTTTAAGAAATTGTAAATGAAGTCATTTATTTAAAATTGGCTTAGCAACATGTACTTAATATTTGCATAAGTTATGTAGTCTTTTTAAAAGCAACCTTATCTCTTAAGATTCCGGTTTTGGATCGCGTATCTTTCGACATTGCACCGAGCTGTGACTGTTACATAATTTTTTTTTTTATTTTGTCTGTAGCAGGTTAAGGACATTCAAATTGAACATTGGTGCGAATTCGAATCACTCTGCAATAGTGGGTCGGATAACCGGTAAATTCGCATTGAACTTTAAAAATCATAATTAATAAATAACTTTAATGCTTTATTAATACAGTAAACTTCTCGAAAACATGTAAATATTCGTTACAATAACATCAATACAGGTAAGCACGTCATAATAGCGTTTCGTCAATCATTAACAATTTAACTGAATTTAAAAACGTGTTTTGTATACCTTCGCTTTACATAATTTGCTTAAATTATTACGTAGCGTAAATAATTCAATGAATATTGATAAAAAATTAAATGTGTAAAATTATTTGCAAAAAACAACACGTTTAACGTAGTTTGCTCTAACAAAAATCAGGTAAAGGTGTGGTTCCATGACATAAGACGCAGTTAATATGGTCAGTTGACATTTTATGACTGTTTTAACATTATAACGTGATTTATATTATCATCCTCCTATGGGTCTAAAGCTATGGTATCCATTTTCGGCTCCCTAGTGTTGAAATGATCGGCCTATGCAAAATCTTGCATGGTTCTTAATCAAGCGTTTCGCGAAAAAAAAACAACATAAGGTCAGCTCTAGCAATGCATTCTATTGCACCGTGCCGAATCATTGTGATACGGTTAATATTTCATTGCAACAATCCAGTGCAATGCAATCACGTAATTTTTTGGCAAAAGAATGACATTTTAAAGGTCGTTTTTTTACGGATTTGATATCATCAAATAACTTTCCCTGCTCTGGGCGGACCGGGGTGAAGTGTCAGACTTTTACTATCTAAAACCCACCCATGTTCCTTCATTTACCCTTTATGTTCCGGGGACGTGTTATCTCTTTCGAACAACCCGCAACCCCGGCGGGCCGTGGCCAGGGGGCAGGCCTCTCTGAATTGCTGACATTTCTCTGAGGCGTACTTGGAACACTAACGCGCTGTCGACACAGAGATTGTGGGTCTTCGGTACCATTTTCACTGATTCTGACTAGAAATGCATCAAAATTCAAAATATTGCAGAATTTTAGGGCGTAAAGTGTGTTTTATTTGCAATCTAAGGAAACTCATTTGCTCCAAGAAAACGAAGACAGACGTCAGCTCATCGATTGGAGCTCTACCTAAATCGAGATGTCAACCGAGATTAATAAAGAAATATCTGGGACATATGGATGTAAGTCGACTTTCCACGCACGATTAAGTAAGTTATTAACGGATCTGTTACAAGTTATGCAACTTGTGTCATTATATCTGTTTACTTACTATGTCATCATCTGCCTAGCCTAACTTAGGCTTTTCCCAAATAGTACGTAGTTACGACTCTCAGTCCAACCAGATGCAGCGTAATATCAGTATTTTACATGGAAGAACTGCCTATCTGACCTCCACAACCCAGTTCTCTCTTGGTAAGACTGATTGTCAGACTCAAAATGGCAGCTGGAAACAACAGCTTATCGTGCCATCAAGGTACGGAGGACCCATCAACAGACCAACCTACGCAAGCGCGGCTTAACCTAAAGATCGACCCGAGCGGCTGCTATTAATAAGTCACGAGCTCGTCAGTTTACGTACTACGTAGATAAACCAGTTTACTTACTATGTTGCTTGAACTATTTCAAATAAACTCAAGTCATTAGTCTGCCCTGTTTACCTTGCACTTGTAAAAGGGTTTGTAAAAACCTATTTACAAAAGAAACATAATTTATCACATATAATACCACAAGAGCTTCAAAATTATCGGGTATTTTCCGATAGGTTCGTTGCAAACAAATGAAGGAGTCAAGTTTTTCTTTTCAGGTTAAAAAATCACGAGCGCGAAGCGCGAGTGATTTTTCCTGAAAAACTTGACGATTTTATTTGTTTGCAGGGAACCTATCGGGAAATGCCAGATAATTTTGAAGCTCGTGTGGTATTCGGGGGATTATTTTTCCGTCCCAAATGTCGGCCAATAGAATTGCACAAACTCCAAATCGACTCATTTTCATGCAAAATCTCCAATTTTCACAATTGAATTCAACCTGTCAGTTTGACTTGTGGTTAATTTGACTGGATGTTTTGTTTTTTATGCATAACAACGACCAGAGAAAATTTTCAAAAAAATTTCAGTATAATACCATGTAGGTTGTACCACGTGACGTCGAATGGTGCAATTCTATTGGTCGATATTTGGGTCGGAAAAATAATCACAAATAATTTTTACCAACACTTCGAAGAGAAGCAAATGCAACATCAGGTAATCTCTAATGTTTACCTAATAAATGTAAGCCAAGAGTATCTTTATTGCTCTAGCCTTGTTCAGATGTATTAAAACATATTACTAAGAATTTATATAAAAAGAGAGCAAAACTATTGATGAGAGTCGCACAGGACAAAAGAATAGCTCAACATTAAGTAAAAGAAGACAACAAAAATAATAAGATAAAAAAAAAAAAAATTGTCCTAAACGATGCCAAAAAGCTTTTTAGTATGGTACTGTAACATACAATAATGTTACATGATATGGCAATATCAAATATGTTAAATAAAAACTTGCAAACAACGGTTACGTCTTAACTCAATAAAACTTTTTGAGGAGTGGCTGAAGAGGCGCCTCGGCGTTTTCACGATAGTTTCGGAAGGTTCCTGTATATAATCGGGCGCGAAGAAACGGTCGGTCGGTCACCATTGTGACGATCGGCTAGAGGACACGGTCTGCCCCGTTTGGGCGGCAGCGACCTCTTGCGTACATCCCTGGTTCAAATACGGAGCGCATAGAATAGGAAGCGGTCATCTCCTTCTGCGAAGCAGTTATGCTTGGGAACGAGGTGGCTGGACGTTGGAGTGAGAGATCCTTAAACCAACCCAGCCACCGCGGGAGTCGGACCGGGCGTCGGGAAACACAAAACGACTCCCGGCCATCTTAGACGCGGATCTATGGACAGTGAGCAGTGGCTAGTTCACCGTCTATCTGTCTAGTGACGACATGCATTGTTAACGACGCGTTTGTGTTTCACGCGCGCCTCAAAGAGATGTCAGTTAAGTAATGGGACCTGTTAGGGGTCACTGCATGCCCAGGTTGCGGGTTGATCGAAAGACATACCACGGCCTCGGAAAGCAAAGGGTAAAATAAAGAATATGGATGGGTTTCAGTCAGTAAAAGTCTGACACTCCCTTCCGCTCCGCCCAGAGCGGGAGCAATTATTTATTGATTTCCCATCCAAAAAATTTTTATTCATTTCTACTGCTGGCTTTACTAACACTTGTATGCCCTTAGGGTTAAAGATTGTTATTGCAAGTAGCCTATTTATAGAAACACGAGTAACTCACTCGTGTACGTTGTAATTGATAGTTGATACTTCAATATTTATCAATCGATTCAGCTCTCAATGTTTTTTTAATGTACTAATGTGCTTCTGAATTTTGTTTCTGGCACAATTGAATTTATTAATATTTTTAGTAATATTTATGAGCAGTTTTTAAGCTTCAGCCCAGGTGAGTAAATTATTTAACATTTCAATGAATAGAAACTCCTGGTCTATTTCCTGTCAGTCTATTTCCCCAGGAAACATTCCAGACCGATTGGAGCATTTCCGTAATAGAACGCTTTGTCATTCAGATATCAATCGAAAGCTGAACTAATTACAGTGCACTTTAGCTTTGATTGGATGCTGACCTTCATTATTATGAATGCCAACCAATGTTTCAAAGTCTACTTCTAAAGAAACCATAATATTTGATAACGCAATAACAATCGCAGTGATAGAAACGGTCGTTAAAATCAAAAGAGTGAATACAAAACTGGATATCTGAGGCATTTGCATAATACTTACTAACGAATCTGTTTCGCAGACATTATTATGATTATTCCCCTGACTGCCTGGCGACAGTGTCAAGGACTATTGACGATCATCGGTTAGGGTTACTATGTTATGGACAAAATATTTAGCAAATATTACATCAGCGTTTATTGTAATTAGCCATTCTAAATGTCGAAAACACACCCACACGAATTGGTGTTAATGGCGACAACGTGAGAGCGTTTTTTTTTTTATTAAATAATCATAATAGGTGATTCTCCACGATTAAGATTATGATTTTTTAGGACTAGCTGTGCATTCAAGTCGTTACACAATAATGAATTATAGCATTCTTCATAATATGGGCAAGACCGGATTGATCATTGTTTTTTTTGGCATAGACTTGTCCTTACTTTAGTTACATTTTTATATTTCAACCAGAGTCGGACTTGATTGTTAAATCACAAAGATACTTATTCGTAAAGTAAGTGATTTGGCAAAGGTAACATAGTTAATGATATGAAGCGGAAAATAAATCAGGAAACCATTTGCTCACATTTTGACCTTTAATTTTATACTAATACAAAGTGTGGTAAATTAATGGAACTAATGCGTTTCATGTAAGTAAACGAACAAAACAATGTGTAAGTGTGTAATCAACTTTGTTAGTCAACATTAATTATTAATTGTGATTATAATATTTAGATAGGTACACACAAACAATTTAGTAAACGATGATCATAACGTTATGCCCTTTATCTTATACTTAGTTGTAATCTTTTGTACGAATGCATCTCCAAGGCTATGCCCAATGAATGAATTATGATCTTCAGCATAACTCTCTGTACATTAATTATTAATCAACATTAATTATTAATTGTGATTATAATATTTAGATAGGTACACACAAACAATTTAGTAAACGATGATCATAACGTTATGCCCTTTATCTTATACTTAGTTGTAATCTTTTGTACGAATGCATCTCCAAGGCTATGCCCAATGAATGAATTATGATCTTCAGCATAACTCTCTGTACATTAATTATTAATCAACATTAATTATTAATTGTGATTATAATATTTAGATAGGTACACACAAACAATTTAGTAAACGATGATCATAACGTTATGCCCTTTATCTTATACTTAGTTGTAATCTTTTGTACGAATGCATCTCCAAGGCTATGCCCAATGAATGAATTATGATCTTCAGCATAACTCTCTGTAACTAATCTCGTAACATTTATGTAAGACAAGCCTTGACCTTCCCTGCTTAATCTATGCATGGCCGTTATTTACGTTTTCAATTACTAAGTTTTTCAATACCTACTTGACATTGACTTTAATTTTCAATGAAATCTATGTCTCCGCATATGCAATGGTAGAAGTAAAGCATTATGTGTAATACACTGGGTGGCTGATATTTGTTGGATTTTGCATATTTGCGTATTCAAATTCTTCAAATGGCAATTCAATTTCCATCAGGTTGCTCAAAACAAATGGTCGAATTGTCACAAATTGCTGGGGCTCTATTTGTCAACAAAGTGATTTTAAGGGCTATCAAACGTTCCTGCCGGGGTTGCAGGTTGTTCAAAAGTGATACCGCGGCCCCGGAACGTAAAGGGCAATAGAAGGAACATGGGTGGGTTTTAGTCAGTAAAAGTCTGACACTCCCCCCCCCCCCCTCCGCCCAGAGCGGGGGAAGTTATTTGATTTCCCACCCCAAAAAAAGGGCTATCAAACCACTCCATATTGCACCGCATTAATAAACACCATAGCTATAAAGGCCTAAAATTAGGTTCTGCTTGCGAGTTCACAACTTGACAGACCGGCTTGGTAGAGTTACGAGGCGGTGCAAAATTCGAAAAATATTTTAATTTGCATATTACACATTACTTACTGTTCAATATGTACACATTAACGTAAATTCAACACTTCGTACAAAGACTTCTTTAAAAAATGTACATTGCTATATTTCGCACTAGTTTTCACAGCTTCGATTTCGTAATTAAACACGTGTGTTCGTTTATGATGCGAGATTGATTAAATGTTTGAACGTGTGTCTCCGCGCACAGTCGGCGTCTGACTGGCCGGCCAATGCCAAGACAATGGTGCAGACATTTCTCGCGCAAGGACTTGTGTCATAGAACGTAACGTAGGGCGCTGACTGCGCAGACGCACACCTAATCAGATCTGCGTTTGTCGCGGGGTCGCCTGCGCCGGCGCTACAGTTGGGTAAGAGCAACGGAAAGTATCTCGAAACGTGGTCACCGTATTGTTGTAAAACAGACATTGCATACTGAATGACCGATGATAAAAAGTTTCTTTTTTAAAACACTGTGTAAGAATAATTATATGCATAATGAAATAAAACGAGTTATGCAAAATATTAAAAAAAAAAAAAACAATTATTTCTTATTAAGATGGGTTGTCCGTATTCTACTTTTATATCCTAATTTTATATTATAAATGCGAATGTTTGTGATATGGATGGATGGATGTATGGATATTTGTTACTCTTTCACGTCAAAACGGCTGTACGGATCTTGATGAATGTTGGCACAGAGGTAGATTATTGGAATATCACATACATACTTTTTTATCATCACGCGGGCGAAGCCGTGGACGCCAGCTAGTAGTCAATAAAATAAATCGTTATTTACTAGATTTATATCGGGCATTCTTATGATATAAAAAAAAACAACCAATCAACTGCAAACTCGTTCTGTATAGTATGACATTAAGACTTAACATCCTATAACACGAATAAAAACGTGAAATTCCGAACAAATTGTCGATGACATTTAAAAAAAAAATAAAGACAATCAATGAAAAGTTAAAAAAAAATACTTTAGAAAATCTAAAAGAATCAAACGCGGTTACGATAACGGAGCAGCTGCGCGCTGACACGACACGTCATTTTACTATTAAACCAAGCGCTATCATCCGGCCCACATCGACAATCGACCAATTGAATCGTCCATGACACTCCGATACTTCACTACAAATTCATCTTCTCGCCTAAGGAAGAAGACTTAAAAAACTTGTAGCACACATTCAAATCTTTGTTTTTTTCTTCCGTATGGGCTCTGGCGGAGCGGAAGGGAGTGTCAGATTTGTACTGACTAAAACCCATCCATGTTCCATCTTTTGCCCTTTGTATTCCTGGCCTCAGATTTGCTGAAATTTCTTTAAGGCGCTTGTGGGACACGAGCGCGCCGGCGACACGACGTGTCGTCACTAGACGGACGGATCTAGACATTGCCCGTCGTCCATAGGCCCACACAGTCAACCCTAGCTACTCCTTTAAGTGTTCCTCCGTCATCAATAGAAAGCCAACTTAAAAAAATTAATAAGCGACCCGCGTCTTCCGTTTTTATCTTCCCGATCACTACTAAAGAGACGATCGAAAGGGTTATTCATTAAAGACACTCTGGTTAAGAATTCCGCACACAATCGAAACGACATCTGTTTGCTCTACATTGTAGCCACACAATGAATTCATAGAACTAACATTATTGGAAATTCTTCATACAGTCGGTCCCTATTTCACTGCATTCCATCTTTCGTCATGCTGATAAGATTCCATATAATTTTATTCACGTCACACGATACAATATGTACGACCCTAAACTTAATTCTGAATAATGACTATGTCGAGAGTTCGTCTCTTCGATCTATCTGGCGAAGAGAAACTAAAACGTTTTAAAATATAAAATTGTTTAAGGAAATTCATGAAATCCGACTCTCAAACATAAACAAACAAGACAAAGAATGTGTAGTAAAAATGTGATTTTAAGGGTTGCCATTTCGCTGTCCATGAACCGATGGCATACAAGGCAGGTCAGTCGATGACATGTACCTCCTGTAATGCTTTCCAAGATATGCCACCTCCTTTTCTGCCCATCCTGCACAACCACTTGCACCTATCAGGATTTAAACGAAGTAAATGTTAGAGGTGTACAGGCTACATACTGGTCTCACACAATATGAGTTTTACAAACTTGAGTAAAGTACATGAGTATGAATAAGTAATTGTTTTATTATCGTTTATCGCAAAGTTTGAGGTATTTCCGATGACGTTGTCTCGCATAAATATGTGATCTCACGTACAATGCCTCATGCAGTCAAGTCTTGAATTAAATAACACTTTTTGGCGACCTGTTTCCTCCATAAACAAAAAAAAATAACGAAGTAATTTTGAGTTGTTGAAATTGCTGAAATAATCAATTCTTATGTTCATTCTACATTAGATCTTTGACTTTGACTTTTCGTTATAGATAGTCAGTATCCTGAAATCTGTCAACCTGTCTTACCAAGGGTATCGTATTAGCCAGTACTAACTGGGTTGTGAAAGTCAGACAGGCAGTCGCTTCATGTAAAATACTGGTATTCAGCTGCATCTGGTTATATTGGAAACCGACCTTAACATAGTCGGGGGAAAAAGGCTAGACAGATGATGATGTAGGTACATGTACATGGTGGGGTTCTAGTTGCAATGTACTGTAGGCCTATCTATGTTCTATACTTAGCTAGAATATTCCAAATTGATATCATTCACATTAGTTTTATGAAACAAACATAACAGCTGTTGCCCGAAAACAAAGCCTTGCGGGACTCAAATTGGCACTTTTAATGACGTAAGAGTTATTTAAGATTTTAAATGTCAATTTAGCGAGATTCAAGCACAGCATAAAGTAGAAGAGCACGCAGCACACATTCAGGATAACATATCTTGGAGAATCCAAAATTCGTTCACACGTGTGTCCACCTTGGCAAAATCTTGACCTAAGTATATGCTTGTAATTGAGTAAATTTTTATCATGTTTTTGTAAATAACAAAAACCATAATCTACCATAATTTACCAGTGTGGGAAAATCAACAAATAATACGTGATTTTCATTCATAATATAACACATAATAGGTCTTTTGTCGTGTCTGATTTTATTCAACGCAACATTTGTAAGCAAATTTGGCGTTACATGGACAGAGACAAATAGTTACGGTAATTAATTTAAATACGTTGGTCTAACGCAGTAGAACTTACGCTGTTTCAGACTATAACTTCATTTCCATGTAAGTACTCTTTATCAAGATAGCCGTAATAATTAGTTTAATATTGTTATAGGATCGTGGCTTAATAATAATAGCCGCTCGAGTCGATCTTATGCCGTTAGGCTTGCCTAGGTTGGATATACGCATGATGGGTGACCAGGACCACACACATACCGAGTTTGCTACGTGCCTCGGAAAGCACTTTACAACGTTGGTCCCGGCTTTCATCTGTAGATCTATGAAAGTCGTGGCCCGACCAAATCTGACAACCAGCTTTACCAAGGGATTTCGTATTACCCAGTAGTAACTGGGTTGTGGAGGTCAGATATGCAGTCACTCCATTTAAAATATTGCTATTCAGCTGCACCCGGTGAAACTGGAAGCCAACAACCCTAACATAGTTGAGGAAAAGCAAGGTACTTGTAGATGATTATGATGATGATGTCCATGAAACAAAACTACTATTTACTGTACGACACCTGATTATCCAAATCCACTACAAACGAAACATTGCGCAGCCAAGATGAGTCCCAAGTCCTTCTGAAGGCATGCATATGGTAATCAAATTAAATTCCTCATGTGGACACTGTCCCCCATAATAAATAAGGTGCATATTGACAATCATTAGGTTTTCAGTGCACCACAGCCATTACAGAATCAAATGTTCCACTATGTTACAAATTGGTACAGCATTATGTAACCGTGAAAGTGTATTGTAATTCATCAAGTAATATTAGCGCGTGAATATGTGCCACGCATCACAAGCCAGGCACACTCGCTGTATTTTAATTCAGCTCCTCGGCACGTGAAGGTTGGTTCAGATTCTTATTCGCTGTAAGGTTAAGGCCACAGAGTGAGCGGATGAAGGATTTAGCACGCAGGTGTTCAGCCGTATCGGTCAATTACTTTTCTATTTTGCATGTGAAGTTACAGTCATTCTAGCAATCATTTGACTTGCTATTACATATTTAACGAAACTACACTTAGTACTTTGAGCTGCAATAGTAAACAAAATAATAAAATGCTAACGGTAGGAAACTAAAGTTAAAATGACTCATTTTATCTCGTAGAATTGGCGTTAGGTACCCATTTTTCTTTGTAACAGGAAGTTTATTTTAACTAATATTTTCCCATAAATCAGTTCGAATTGAATCATTGTTTGTTAGTACCTATCTTCGCGCTTACTCATGTTCGCACAGGGAGTACAGTACAAGATGGAAGGTGACCATTGTCTTGGAAATTTCTAAATTGACTTCGGACCTAAGTTGACTTGAGCAAAGACATACATACGTGTTTATTAGAGTGTAACAGCGAACTTTTGATGAAGTTTGTCACTCATACTACTATGACTGTTTCTTTCTATAGCTCAATATGCCATATTTATGTACTGTATGTGAATCATATCATATCTTTGCTAACCCGCTGTCTTCGTAGCCCGTCCGCAGCTTACAAATGAGTAATGAATGATGACAATTTATTTAGATGCTTCCGCTACGTGATTGTTTTCCTTGCATTGTTACTTAACCGCATAACGATTCTTGTTAATAGATCAATGTTGTGTTCGATGGTTAAGAGACAAGTTAGAAAGGGGAAGTTTAGCCAGTTAAATAATTTGACTAATGTGAAGTAAGATAACCCCTGGGTGTCCAGCTCACAATTTAGGGCCCATTAAAATTATTAACAATATCTGTGGAATAAGACCGGTTGCCTGTGCGAGGCAACCGGTCTTATTCGGGTTGTAAAATTTATTTTGTCTATTCGCCTTATTTTGTTCTGTCTCATTTATTACGACGGGAGGTGAAAATTTTGTTTTCCCACTCCTCCGCTATTATTTTCATTGTCTCGGCGGGTTTCTAGTGGTAGCCACTGTTGATTCTGGCTTTTAGGTGTGAATAGTAAAAGTCTGCAAATGTTGCCATAGTGTGTGTGTTTTTGTTTCGCTATAATTTTCCACATTATGTTTGGCAGTCTCTTGCCAAGATAATATGGCAACTGTCTTCTTTTCTTGGTTGTTGGCAAATAGTTTATAAGCTTTCACAATACAATGCCAGCACCTGGGTGAGGTTAAGATTAAAACCTGTGGGCTGGATTGTTGGCATATGCACATTATTATGTATTCACTTTAATCATATTTAATTCACGGAATATGACTACCACTTCAATGTAAACTTAAGAATGACTAACATCGTCAATACTGTCAGAACTAATTATAATTAAAATGTCACCAATACATAGGCCATCCAATCATGGGACACCATGTCTTAGAGAGAATACGGTCGATCGAACCCTCTAATAAAAGTGGTCTTTCGGAGGGCTGTAAAACTTTCTAAGGCACAATAATTTTATACTATGATACATAATGCAATATCCTACTTATAACGTAGTTACGATTTAACGAATAACTTAACCCATTTCATTTCCTTGTTACAGTTAACAGACATCGTAAATGCAATGTCTACGCGCGGGGAGCTCCCCTTAGAGCTGGCACTCCGGGGGCGAAGCTCCTCGATAGCCACGACTTTGCTGCAGCACTGTGCAGACGCCGATGCGAGGGGCCCGCGGGGCAGGACCCTGCTTCACCGCGCCGTGGATGCCAGGGACGCTTTCTCCGCCAAGTTCCTCGTTGACAATGGCGCTGATCCTAATTTAACCACGAAGTAAGTATTTTTATTTATTTAAGGAGTTGTTGGTGTCGTCGCGCGGATCTGCTCATATTATAATTAAGGCATTAGTGCACGTGTAATTGAGGCATTGATGCCCTAACTTAAGTAATGTCGATATTTGGAAGGTTAAGTTTTTGGCAACTCCCCAAGAACAAGTTAAAAAATTAATGCTATAGTTTCAAGTTAAATTCCATCGCGAAAAAATAATCTATTTCTAGACATCCTGTCATATGTTTACCCGATCTGAAATGCATCCAATTTTATGACATCTACATTATACTCACTGCATTTAAACTACCTCATTGATTAAAATATCTATCATAATGATTTCATCCTACGTTCCGTTTAGAGAGGAGGGTGACACAGCGCTGCATCTGATAGCGGCGCTCACGTCCAGCTCTTGTGATGAAGAGACCATGGAACAGATGGCAGAGATTGCTGATGCCATGGTCCAAAAGAGTGCGGATATCAACAGACAGAATAGAAAAGGATTGTGAGTATTTCTACCGGCTATTTTTTCCAGAAGGCGAGCCCTCTTAGTCAGTTCCTTGTATTACCTGAACCCTCTTCACTTCTAGCTCTTTACAAGAGGGATTGACTAAAAGACGGTAAAAGATAAATCTTCTTTTATTTCGTAATTATGTATATCTCTCTTAGGTGTTTTATGTGCATCTATTTGATTTAAAGAAACATAGGAAAAGAATTACTTGGCGGTTTGTGAAGCCCTATGAACGAATCAAGTTCTTCTGCATGCAACGTACGTATACCAATTACGTGCATATTTAGCGGACGTGTCCCGGACCTTAAGTGATACATGTCCTTATTGAACTTGATTAATTGGCCCTTCAATTCCATATTAGTCAAATGATATCAAGAATATTTTCTAGTAAATATTTCCTAAACTTTCACTCTTGATAATTGTATCTTAAATTAATCATTTCTTGTAGCACACCTCTACACCAAGCAGTAATAGCCAGAAACCAGAGGATATTCGACCTTCTCCTGAAACAATCAACATTAGACACAAACCTCCGCACCCTGACTGACGAACACCCGCCCCTGTACTACGCACTAGTCGACGATAGACGAGCATCGATATCATCCAGCGAGACTCTGGTCATGAACGGATCCAATCCTTTCGATACGCCAGTCACCAACAAAAACGCTTTTACTGAAGACCCTGTGGAAGGCAAAACCGAGAGTGTGGTCGAAAGAGGATTCGCTGCAAAACTGTTAGATAAGGGATGTCAAGCGAATCCGTTGTATTCGGGAGCAGGGGACAGTTTGCTGCATATATTGGCACAAGGATGGTTTGAGGTAAGACGATCACCAAAATTGGTGCCTATTTATTTTTCGCAGTCAATACCACCAAAAAAAAAATACCATACGCCGCTCCCGCCAGAGTTTATATTACTCCTCAAGCACTGGTATCTAAACCAGGAGACTCAGGTGCGATGGGCGGGTGAGTTGTCGGAGACATGCAGGCCGGAGTGCGGGGTGAGGCAGGGGGGCCTGTCCTCACCTCTGCTCTTCGGTCTGTATGTCAATGCACTGATTGAGCGACTCAGCAGCACACGTGTCGGCTGCTACGTGGATGGAGTTTGTTTTAACAACATAAGCTATGCTGACGACATGGTGTTGCGGGCTCCCTCGGTCGGTGCTCTCCGAAAACTACTCAATGTGTGCGAGTCGTACGCTGAGACTCATGGTTTGGTGTAAAACAGAGCTCATGGTCTTCAGGTCTGGTACCAGGTGTCCCACTTCAATCCCTCCTCTTTTATTGAGAGGTCACTCCATAAACAGAGTTTTCAAATTTAAATACCTGGGCCATCTGGTTACTGATGATCTGAAAGATGACCTTGATCTAGAGAGGGAGCGCAGAGCATTATCAGTTAGGGCGAATATGCTGGCCCGCAGGTTCTCTCGATGTACAGCCGCAATTAAAATAGTCCTCTTCAAGGCATACTGCACCTCACTGTACTCGGGAGCCCTGTGGTTCACATATACCCAAAAGGCTTATAATGCTCTGCGTATCCAATATAATAATGCGTTCAGGGTATTGCAGCGACTGCCACGCTTCTGTAGTGCCTCAGCAATGTTTGCTGACGTACGCACTGTCAGTTTTGATGCATTGTGGCGAAAAAAATCTGCCTCGCTACTCAACAGGCTGCGTGGCAGTCCCAACACTATCCTGCAATCGATAGCTGACCGGGCAGACAGTCCGCTAATGTGGGCGCTCACTTATCGCACTCGATCTCTTCTAGTTATTAAGTACTAACATAGGCTAAGTCATATTGTTACTAACACACTGGACCACCTTGTAGTCTGTAAATAAATGAATAATAATAATACCGGAACTATATACGTTTAGGACACTACATCATAACGAACAGAATTTTGTATGCCGGTTAAAACGAAAAAGTTAAATTACATGTTATCACGTTAGCTCATTAGAGCTGAATACAGAATCAGGTAGTAGAGAAAATTGGTTAAAGGAACCATGATCTTATTTTGCAAGAGATTGATACAGCAGTATTTAGTTTAAAAAAATCTGGCATCAAACCTGTTATTTTCTAAAAATAGCATCCTGATTTATTGCACTAATCGACCATTAGGATCACTTAGTACACTATGCTTAATCTAGAATATACTTGCAAGGAATCAGCGGTATTCCTGGTGTCTCACCTGAGCGGCGAGCTGAACCATACCAACGAGGCCGGCATGAGTGCGTTACACGCGGCCTGTGCCAATGGACTCGCAAGACTCACTGCGGCCTTGCTCGAACACGGCGCCAGGCCTAACTTACAGACTGCGTACGGCGAACAAGAGGATACTGTTTATAGGTGAGAATAATATTATTGCTTCAGACTTCTTCGAAAGATCTGTTTAAGGTACCGTGTGAGAGAATGTGAAAATAGAGAGGACGGAGCATCATTCCAGTCAATAGGAGTATTGGTCGATTCTTCTCGTGACCTGCGCCTGACCTGTGCCTACTTTTCCTGTTGACTGCGATGCGGACGAATTTTTGACGCCCCATAATTATTATACTTGTACATATTTTTATTATGTCTATTTATAGTTTGTAAATAATAATAGTTAATTTATCTCTTTTAAAACTTAAATAGATAGGAGTAAATGCTTGTTTAAGTACTCCGATGAAATCTAATGAGATTGCGTCGACCTCCTATTATGTTTCCTGTGCAATTCCACTTGCATCGAGGTGGCAGAGGTTTGTTCGAACCTTCATTCTTCGACACGACAAAGAAGAAGTTCGGACTTCTTTAAGAGAAAAGTTAATCGAATCCAGAATGAAGTGTTTGAAAAACATAGATAATGAATAGTTTCAATTAAAAACTAAAATAATAAATATGTGTGCAGACAAACGCCGCTGCACCTGGCAGTACTCAACAACCACGAAAGCGCAGTGCTAGCTATCATAGAGCACAAGAAGCTCATAGACAAAGGTGACATGGCAGCTGCGGACCGCAGTAACACCAGTCTCACGCCCAACCTAAACTTGAAGAATTCAGACGGAGATACGCCTGTCAGTCTGGCTCTCACTGAAGGTAAGAATAGACTAAGGTATTATAGACACGAGAAACGCATCGATAAAAGTGTCATGTAGTAACACCAATCTCACGCTAAACCTTAACATGAAGAATTCGGATACGCCCGTCAGTCCCACCCGTTCCTTGCAAGAGCCAGCCCGCGCTGCTGAGCCAGTAAGTTTAAATCAGTCCACAAATAATATCACTCAGATCCAGCCTGTCCCTTGCTGTCCTCCCTCAGCGACGCCTTAAGCCGAGGCTCGTAGCTTGGGCGGAGCACCGCCGTGCCCTCGTGGAGGCGATCGGCGGCGGCGATCTCTCGCGTCCGGCCCTGGTCCAGGCCATGGTCCGGAGCGAGAGGGAATGGGAAGCGGTCACCACCTTCTGCGAAGCAGTAATGCTAGCAAAGGAGGTGGCCGGGCGTTTGAGGGAGAGAACATCAGGCCAACCCAGCCGCCGCGGGAGACGCCCAGGGCGCCGGGCGCCGCGAGACGACTTCCGGCCACCGTAGATGCGGGCCTGTGGGCGGTGAGCAATGGGTAGTTCACCGTCCGTCCGTCAATTGACGACAGGCCGTGTCGACGGCGCGTTCGTGTTTCACGCGCGCCTCAAAGAGAGTCAGCAAAGCAGAGGGGCTTGCCAGAGCCTCCGCCTGCCGGGGTTGCGGGTTGTTCGAAAGAGATACCGCGGCCTCGGAACGTAAAGGGCAACAGAAGGAACATGGGTGGGTTTTAGTCAGTACAAGTCTGACATGCCCCCCCGCTCCGCCCAGAGCGGGGGAAGTAATTGGATGATTTCCCACCCGAAAAAAAAAAAAAAAAAAAAAAAGCCGAGGCTCGTGCCCCACAGGGGGTGCCCTTAGCGTGTAGTCGCTTAGTTTGTAAGTTTTAACCTTGGCAGGAGGTCTTAAATTTTTAAGGCATCCATAGGATTCGCCCGGTTAAGCAGACGACAACCTCCTTGGTTGACTGCGAGACGCCATTCATAAAAAAAACACCCGTCAGACTGGCACAATGAAGGTGCGCAGCGGTCGTCAACGGGCGGATCGCGGAAGGTCAACCTATAAACCACCAAATATTCTTAAAAATACCTAGCAGTTCTACTACTACTACTACATTCTTTACGCTTATAAGCTACGAGAAGCTCATAAGCAAACGTCCACCACCATGCCGGCGAGCAAAGACCGAAGAAACAGTTCGGCGAGCAAAGACAAAAGCTATTTTATTATTATAAATTGTCGTGTTATGTGTCATTTGTCTCTGTTATTGTATTATTTCATACTTTTTAGTAAACACAATTGTTATTCCAGTTGACCTCAGTAAGCCATAATGAAATATAGTCGACACTTCAGAGCCACTTTCACCAAAATTTCGAAAATTTTATCTTATTAACGGATTTTTTTTCGCCTGCAACCAAATATACTTAAATTTCTTCACCTGTAACAGATCATTATCATAAATACTTGTCTTCAGGTCACAAGAACCTCGTGGCCCCGTTGATCGAAGGCGGTGCAGACCCTAACATCCGCAATGGCAAGGGCTTTACGTTATTACATCAGGCTATCGTGGAGGAAGACTCGAGGACGGCTATATACCTGCTCGACCATGGAGCTGACATGGACGCACTGTGAGTATATAAGAGTGGGTGACATTGAAAAGACTGTCATCAGTGCTTTTATATTTTGGTACTCATTTAGGTGCATTTTAGTTACATGTTTTTTTAATATAAAGAATCAACCATGAACATTAATTGACTGGCTATGCGAATACTGTTTTTAATCTGTTAATATTTTTTTAACACCCTTGCTCGTAAAGCTGATGTAATTCCACCGGTTTTAAATATGTAAAGAGGGTCATAAAAAACGCGTGTGTTACCAAAGCATATAGTTAAGTTATAGTCCATACAAATTCCATAACAGTATTATTTGCCATTTCAAATTTGGAACTGATCGCCGCCGCACGACTCCAGCTAGTGAGCAGCGCGCTGTTGCTATTCAAATTTCGAACTAAACGCCGCTCGGCGCCAGTCAATAGTCAGCGCTAGCGCGCTGTTAAAATGGCGGGAAAGCAACAGTGTGCATTCACAGATTGAGTTTATTTAAAATTTAAAAAAAAAAACAGTTTATTCGGTAATTTAAAAACTTGGCTGCATGCCCTAGTGTCTTTGCCAACATGTTCACGCAGCCACGGCAGAAAATAATCCTCGCGCCATTTTCTCAAATTTTCTTTTTTTTGTACTTGTATTGTGAATATAAATGACAACTTTCAACAATGAAGATGAGCAATATATTACTTCAACTCCACCGGATATACTAACAGAAGCGCGAACCGCATGCGACAGCTTGCTGCCGTCAATATCCAAGGACAGATACATAACCACGTATGAAAATTTCTTGAAGTGGAAAAACATGAAAAATGCCAAGTCATTTACCGAAAATGTAGTTTTGGCGTATTTTAATGAACTAGCTAGTAAATATAAGCCTAGCTCGTTGTGGACAACATATTCTATGCTAAAAGTACCCTCAAGATGAAAAATGGTGTCGATATTAAATGTATTTTTTTGTTTCCTCGCAAATGTGTTAAAAACGTCGTACGATATACGTGCGTATTGGTTATAACATGCTCGGCTCAATTACGCCCTCGCCTTCGGTTCGGGCTGAAATTCCGACTCGCATGTTATAACCATCTTAACGCACTAATATCGTAATGTACTAATGACTGACACCATTTAATAATTAAAGTGAATGATTAATTAATTTTTATTAACGCTGAATGCGTTGGTTCTCAGCGATTCAGCATAGCACGTGGAGAACGGATCCCATACTGCCATTGGCTGACCGACCAACCCACGTCACGAGGTAGTCTTTAGAAGTTTGGATTTGGCTTTTAATATCAAGTGCCAAATCTTTTGACAGTTATTTTGCCTCTGACTTAGCATCACTGCCAGTGACAGTGGTCTGTATTGTTGTCACAATAAGGTTGCGGTTGTGTCCCACAGTACGGAGGCAGGCGAGACGCCGCTACAGCTGGCCATCCACTGCCGCCTGGGGCTGGTGGTGGAGGCGCTGTGCGTGCGCGGCGTGGACATGAGCCGGCTGGACGCCAACGGCGTGCCGCCGCTGTGGGCCGCGCTCGACTCCGCGCAGGAAGAAGTGGCTAGTGTATGTATTCTTACTAATATTATAAAAGCGAAAGTGAGTTTGTTTGTTTGTTTGTTACGTCTTCACGCCTAAATGGCTAAACCGATTTCGATGAATTTGGTACAGAGATGGTTGGGACCCTGGAGACGGACAGTCTTTTTTTTTCTAAAAAGATTGAGGTATGAGGGAGAAAGAGGTAAGAACAGGGATAACTAAAGGGATAACTTAGCATTGCTATTACAATAATTAAGGCGCAAGAGCAAAAACTACAGATAGCCGGTACCTGTAAATCAGGAAATGGGAACTGTGTTACCCCGAATTTAACGCGAGCGAAGCCGCGGACAAAAGCTAGTATACTATATTCAGTGGAAAACGTACTGCTGGAAAATTACAATTTTTTGGGACTTAAGCATATCTCACCAACTACTCACTTTTGAATTATGGGATTCACAAGTTTCTGTTTTATCTCTTACTTTTACCTATTTTGAATGAGAAGTAACCCCAGTCCTCACCTACCGCCTGACGCAGGTCCTCACCGGACACGGAAGTTTCGGGAGGTTCCTGCACATAATCGGGCGGGAGGAAACGCCCGGGCGTCACCATTGTGGGGCGGAGCACCGCCGTGCCCTCGTGGAGGCGATCGGCGGCGGAGATCTCTCGCGTCCGGCCCTGGTCCAGGCCATGGTCCGGAGCGAGAGGGAATGGGAAGCGGTCACTTCCTTCTGCGAAGCAGTAATGCTAGCAAAGGAGGTGGCCGGGCGTTTGTGGGAGAGATCATCTACCCAACCCAGCCGCCGCGGGAGACGCCCCGGGCGCCGGGCGGCGCGAGACGACTCCCGGCCACCGTAGATGCGGGCCTGTGGACGGTGAGCAATGGGTAGCTCACCGTCCGTCCGTCGATTGACGACAGGCCGTGTCGACGGCGCGTTCGTGTTTCACGCGCGCCTCAAAGAGATGTCAGCAAAGCAGAGGGGCTTGCCAGAGCCTCCGCCTGCAGGGGTTGCGGGTTGTTCGAAAGAGATACCGCGGCCCCGGAACGTAAAGGGCAATAGAAGGAACATGGGTGGGTTTTAGTCAGTACAAGTCTGACATGCCCCCCCGCTCCGCCCAGAGCGGGTGAAGTCATTAGATGATTTCCCACCCGAAAAAAAAAACCCAGTGAAGTGGAAACTTTTTGTTTAAGTTTTTTTCTTTTTTTTAGATCTTAGTCAGAAACGGCGCCGACGCAGACTGTTGGGGCTCAGGACCTGACGGATGTTTCCAAACGTTATTACACAAGTAAGATATTTTTTTTCAATGTCTATTTGCTTATAATAGGGTATTTTACTCTATATGAAAGAAATTCTAAAAATATACAATTCAGATAGCTTAGGCAATAAGCAGTCGGAAAATGTTAAATTTGGTTAATAAAATAACTAAATGAGTTTTAAAATTGATTTCAAAGTTTTCACTTTTTTAGTCTGTTGTTTTACTAAGCGAAACAGTGTCCGCCATGATTATTACGTCTTATGGTCATGTAAACAAAAAGTGACAACTGTCAACTGAGCAACTATTACTATTTTTGTATTAAAAAACTTTACATTTTAATTTTTATTGAAATAATAGTAATAATACCATGGAAGAAATAAATACTACCATATAATAATACCATAAACTATAGTGAAATATACAACTAAACAGAAAGACTAATAACAGCGCATTTGTTAACATGACCAACTGACGTCATGACCACAGAGTAACATGGCGTCAAGCGATTTTGTGATTTTACGCGCGAAAATAGAAATTGTAAAATTGAAATGCAGTTTTATGGCACTTATCGATTGAATATTTTTTTTTGTTTTTTTTTTGGTGTTTTACTAGGACCCTAGGATCAAAATGAGATACTTTTTAAAAATGGGTGTAATACCGTATTGTCTTAAAAAATAAAATATACTCTCTAATACCTACTGTTTGTCCCACCAGAGCAATAGACGAGAACAAGGAGTCCCTAGCCATGTTCTTGATACGCTCGGGCTGCGACGTGGAGTCCCCGCGACGCCTGGGCCCGGGCGGCGAGGGCGCCGACGTGGCCAACGAGAAGCACTCGCCGCTGCACCTGTGTTGCACCTGGGGGCTCACTGACGTCATACAGGTACTGCACTGTCGCATATAGAGTGCTGAATGTTCCTGATTCCACCGGTATCCAAGAGGAAAAGACGGAGGTGGAGGGTATTGTATTGTATTGTATAACGGGCTGATGTTCGCAACTCCACGTATGACGCGCGTATTTTGCGTACGGGTGGGAATATTATTCAATCCACCCCAGCTCCACGAGAAACGCCAGCATCGCCTTGGTGTTGCTCACGATCTCTCGAAGAGTACCTGGGTTACCGAAGTACTTTGCCCTGTATGAGGCAACCTCTGGGCAGTGCAGAAGCACGTGGGATGCTGTCTCGTCTACATCCATGCAGGCTCGGCACAGTGGGCTGTCTGTGACTCCTAAGACAAGAGGTGTTTATTTAAAAAGCCGTAGCCAGTAATGGCCGCTGTAATTATGCGCAGTTGTGGTTTTGTCATCCGAAGCGCCTGTTTTGTGAAGCGGCCGTCGATTCTAGGTTAGGTAGGTGGACGGTAGAATACAGAAGACATTTCTAGTATAGGGAAACGATAAAAAATGACTACCATTTTGGAATTTAATTTCGACATTATTTTACCTCTCTACCACCACCACTTCTAAAAATCATGAAATTGCATTAATTGCCTTAGTTGAAAATAGATATTTTTTAGCCGGCCATTTGTTTTTAGGATTCCGTGCCTCAAAAGGAAAAACGGAATCCTTATTGAATAACTTTGATGTCTGTCTGTCTGTCAACATCCTTTATCTCGGGAATGCGTTCAGGTATCGAGTTGAAATTAAAACTTTACTTTTACACTAAGTGTTCTCTTGGAGTTGTGGAAAAATCATCTTATATCAAGTCTACGCAGTCGAAACCATCGGTGTGCGAGTCCGATCTAACTTGCCCGGTTTTTTTATTTAATTTACCCTCGGCAGTAACTACCCCTATAAGAACTACGTATCAAAATAACGCCGACGAGAAATGTAAACAAGCTATGCTTTAGCCACACATGATGAACAATAAGTGCGAACTGAATGAGATTTTCGGAATATTTTGCCGAAACAATGCTGGGTGGTAACAATCTTGGACATCACCCTACAAATTGAACGCTGAACTATCACTCCTTTTCAACAGACTCTTCTAGAACACGGCGCCAACATAAACTCAAAAGACGCAGAAGGCAAGACCCCCCTGCACATAGCGATTGAAAACCAGCACGCGGGCATCATCTCGCTGCTGCTGTCCCAACCGGGCATCGAACTGTCTGCCCGGGACAACCGGGGCGTGTCGCCCTTCGCGGCTGCACTCACTGCTAGGAACAATAAGGCGGCGCAGGCTATATTAGAGAAGAATCCTTCGGCTGCTGAACAGGTCAGTGTCTTTCATCAACTGTACTAAAAGTTATTCTGTATGACAAAAAATTAATCTAGAATCAAGTTTCAAGTAAATCATTTGGTCTCAAACATTTGGGTGATTAGAAATCGATATGAAATCCTTACTTATGTTATAAAAGCGAAAGTGAGTTTGTTTGTATGATTGTTTGTTTGTTACGTCTACACGCCTAAATGGCTAAACCGATTTCGATGAATTTTGGTACAGAGATAGTTGAGACCCTGGAAACGGACAAAGACTAATTTTAAAAAAGGGAGAGAAAGAGGGAAGAAAGGGAGAGACCATCACGCAGTTTAAGTTAGCGTTAGCCCAAAGTAACTATGCTACGCGGACGAAGTCGCGGGCGGAAGCTAGTTGTCTATAAAATCGTATTAGGCTAGCTTATGCCTGCGTCTACGCCTGCGGAGGGTTCAAGTACCGAACCCTCCGCAGGCGGTCCCACTAGATCGTACACATCAACCTATACAAAACCAGTTTATGCGGATCTCGCATCGTATGGGAAATCTACGGTCTACGATCCGTATATGAGATATCTGCATAAACTAGTTATGAAAGGTTGACGTGTCGGCGTGTGTACTACCGAGATAAAAAAAAAGTATCCTATGTTAATCCTGGTCTAAATTTCATGCAAAACCTTTCACTAGTTTTTGTTTTTTATTTTCGAGATTATAATCGGGTAAAGTCAGGATAGATGTCTCCGGGATAGATGCCCCGATTGCAATTACTTGATTAAACGCTTGAATCGTTTGCTATTTTATTTACATATCGTATCGCATATAAGATTTAATCTATCGAAAAGATTTTCCAACTACTCTACTACAAAGTATACCGTGTCGTTTTGCTTTGTGCGATTGCATAGAAACCCATGATGTTATCAAATATGAATAATTACATTATACTGTAAAAACTACTCTGAACTCTGAAGTTGGAATCAGTATTTATCACCAGAAACCTTTTTTAAGCTCATATCTCATACTTTCTAATGTTATAATAATAGAGATAACGTTCGCAGGTCGACAAAAAAGGCCGCAACTTCCTCCACGTGGCTATCCAAACGTGTGACGTTGAAAGCGTGATGTTCCTACTATCCGTAGAAGTAGATGTGAACTCGCGCGTACAAGACGCATCACTAGCGCCGCCATTACATCTAGCGGCCGCAGCGGGACATGAAGTGTTGCTGCGGAGTCTGTTACTGGCCGGAGCAAGGCCCAATGACAGGGATGCACATAAGTATGTACCTTATGATATAGAGATAGTTGCAAATCAAGTTTAATCCTAAAAGGTTCTCACTGTTGGGACATAGGCCTCGTTTTGGATAACGGGTGT